>CM046065.1:21964732-23247232 GCA_025215515.1 Schistosoma japonicum
TCTAGTGAATTGTGGTGAAAGAGAGATGGTATGGAGGTAGATCGGCTGTTGGTAGGTATCTCGGTTGACTGATCGACTAACAAGCATACTGATTGACTGAGTGTTTGACTGACTGGTTGACCGTCTGTGCATGCGTCCGCTCGTCCATGCATCCTTCCGACTGACAGACAGTCGGACAGACAGATAGACTGATTGATTGGCTTGTCACCGAGAGGTTGACGAGAGAATGAGTAGAGGTGTGTGTGGTTAGCAGGTGTGTTTGTTGATGGATTGTGTTAATGTGTTAGTGTATGCGTATGTTGGTGGTTAGTGAATGATATGCATGTGGATAGGTGTTAAGGATAGTTGATGAAGGGAAGGTTATAGTGAATGTTATTTTGTGTTGATTAGTGGGAGTGTATGATAGAAGGTGACAGAAAGTCGGGTTTCCGTGGTGTAGTGGTCATCACGTCTGTCTAACACACAGAAGGTCCCCAGTTCGAGCCTGGGCGGAAACATGCTTTTCCAATTGCACACACATACATCATCAATACGCCAACATCAACTGCAATATATCAACTCGCTCTGTCGATGTGTCGCGTTGACCGATCAGTGTGTAGTCGGAAACCGTCAATTCCACATTTTATCACAGTATCCCAATTGACTAGTCCACTCGTTTCTTCATCTTAGGAATCACGACCATCCACATATGCCAACCTACACATCACAATGCTTCTCAACATCTACACTGATCGCCTCTATAAACACCAATATAAAATTGATTACACGACACATTGACATCTTGCAGAACAATGCTGTCTGAATGTATTTGTCTAGTCGAAATCATGTTGTTCAGTCGACGAACATTACAAACACACATTGACATGTCTCATACGACTGCAATTCGTCGTCCACTGTTGCCAAACAATTCTTCGCCATTTCAACGATAGTCGGTATACTGGATCTTGCTAAATGTGCATCTCCAGGAGATATAATTGCAGACCGGAATGAGTTGGACACATAGTATGTTGTTGGGAATGATGACAACAACGTGTTGAACATAGATTGTTGATTGAGTTGAGACACTGGGATGAGTGTGTCATCCTGTCAACATGGTGTTCGGTGTTGCCGATAGAATAGAGAATGAATAGCAAGATGAATATCTAGTGATGCTATGATGCGGTGTTTGTGACGAATTTATGAGCGAATCAAGTGGATTGTGGTGAAAGAGAGATGGTATGGAGGTAGATCGGCTGTTGGTAGGTATCTCGGTTGACTGATCGACTAACAAGCATACTGATTGACTGAGTGTTTGACTGACTGGTTGACCGTCTGTGCATGCGTCCGCTCGTCCATGCATCCTTCCGACTGACAGACAGTCGGACAGACAGATAGACTGATTGATTGGCTTGTCACTGAGAGGTTGACGAGAGAATGAGTACAGGTGTGTGTGGTTAGTAGGTGTGTTTGTTGATGGATTGTGTTAATGTGTTAGTGTATGCGTATGTTGGTGGTTAGTGAATGATATGCATGTGGATAGGTGTTAAGGATAGTTGATGAAGGGAAGGTTATAGTGAATGTTATTTTGTGTTGATTAGTGGGAGTGTATGATAGAAGGTGACAGAAAGTCGGGTTTCCGTGGTGTAGTGGTCATCACGTCTGTCTAACACACAGAAGGTCCCCAGTTCGAGCCTGGGCGGAAACATGCTTTTCCAATTGCACACACATACATCATCAATACGCCAACATCAACTGCTAAATATCAACTCGCTCTGTCGATGTGTCGCGTTGACCGATCAGTGTGTAGTCGGAAACTGTCTATTCCTGATGACTAGGAGAGTGGTACATCGACCAATACTCTTGTTTCACTTAAACTGCCTTAATTGGAATAGGTTTTGAGCTTTTCAGAAGCTTACTACAAAATCAACTCGGTTAAAACTAGTTTAAAGAACGTAATGTGCATAAGATTACTTTTTCAATTTAGAAAATTAGTTATTTGAATTTTCGTTGTGATATTTAATACTGATCTCTTGCAGGATCTCTTATTAGCTTATTACCGACGATTGTATTCTGTAAAGTTTACTGATGAAGATTTAAATCTCAAAATGAACTACTTTACTGACAAGTGTGACAGGTAAATGGAATATTCCGATGATTATAACTAAATCATCTTGTATAAATATTACTTTTAATGCCTAGCGTTTTGTATCAGGGTTATTTTCTACGGGATGGAATTGATTACCCCTTACCTAAGTCCTTTTTTTATTATTCGGGCTTGAGGAACTTTAGTAACTCTAGAAGGACATTAGCCGTGGAGGGGAGGCAACACTGTATACCTGATGTCAATTCATTCAGACTAATGTTCACATTAAAACTTGATCGATATTACGTAATCAATATGGAAACAGACTGAATAAGTATAACATTAATTATTACTAAATGATTAATCAACATTAGTTGGTATGTTCGCAATTGTTCAGAATTTTGTTAAATCATCTTAAACGTCATACACTTTGTTCCCTTTATTATTTTCAAAAGAGCGTAAAGAACACATTTTTATGCAGAATATGATAAGGATACATTTCCTTTCATTGGTTTCTCATCAGCTACTGCATACAACCTAGAAATGACACTGTTTTACCTAGTTACTATTTGAAACAAAGTTTAACATACTCATGAGAATAGTTGTACTTGATTGAAATTAAACATGTTAGACAATGGGAATGTAACTAAAATGTCGAATAGAATGATCTAACCATATACGTATATTCGATATAAAAAGAAGAAAGTATCAGAAAGCGAAATAGACATCAGAGTTCAAATGGTTACATAATAAGAGGTGGTTGGAAATATATGAGAATAATGTGAATGAAGTTCAGCTATGTAACTTAAAATGACTTAATTCAATACATAAGTTAAATTTAACCATCTAAAAAACGATGATGTGACAAAAAACGTTTAATCCGATCTAAAGAGAAAATAAAAATAATGAATGAAACTTGACACAAGAATAATAACTTACATACTTACGCCTGTTACCCCTCTCGGAGGAGCATAGGCCGCTTGCCAGTATTCTCCATTCAACTCTGTCCTAAGCAATCCTTTCCAGCTGTCTCCAGTTACTGTTCATCCTTTTGATGCCTGCTTCCAGCTTTTGACGCAGGGTGTTCTTTGGCCTTCCTCTTTTCCGTTTTCCAACAGGATTCCAAGTTAATGCTTGTCTCGTGATACAGTCTGATGATTTCCGCAATGTATGTCCTATCTATTTCCAACGTCGTTTCCTGATTTCCTCTTCAGCTGGAAGTTGGTTTGTTCTCTTCCAAAGTAGGCTGTTGCTGATAGTTTCCGGCCAACAGACATTCAATATTCTACGTAGACAGTTGTTTATAAATACCTGTACTCTCCTGAGGATGTTTGCAGTAGTTCTCCACGTTTCAGCTCCATACAGAAGAACTGACTAGACGTTCGAGTTGAAGAGTCTAACTTTGAGGTTAGTAGACAGTTGTTTGGACTCCCATATATTTTTCAACTGTAGGAATGCTGCCCTTGCTTTGCCCTTTAAGCCATTAACTGTTGTTATTATCCTTTTTTTTTATAAACCGTAGTAAATTGACTGCATATACTTTACTCCAATTCACAATCACTATTACTTTTATTTTATATTAAATGTCAGTTGGTTGACAATGCGATCTGATTTTGTGTATACATATAAAGGCATGATTGAAATACAAAATGACCCTATTCCGTCTGTTTGGCTCATCAATCGTTGTGTTTTCCTCTATTCCGGTTTGATGAATAATAGTCACAGGGCAGACGTATCTGTACAGTGATTACCAACCATCAAGAGCATTGTATATTTTCACAATAGATAACAACTTTACCATATAGACTACTGTACATATCTTTAGAATTATCAGCTTCAATGAGTATTAGATGTAACAATGATAAATGATGATTATGTAATATACACTACTTGTAAACTTGTAAGATATGTTACAACATTTTGTACAATTGAACAATTTACTTTGATTCCTCATGTGAATCCCAATCCTATCTGATCTTAAACACCATTGACTATTCATTGTTCACTTAATCAGAAAATCAACTACCAGCATCTAAAACGTGTTAGTTAAGTACTTGGAAATATATGCACCTAGTGAAAATACTTAAGAAGCCTTTATTTCACTTTATATTGGTTAATGTAACATAATGTGATTTAAAGTTATAAGAAAATTCTCTTGATGTAAAGGTTTGAATCGTATAGTTTTGTGATATTCAAATACAATAACAACATTTTGTTTACTTATAAATCAGCTATTTGTTACTAACCAATGTCAACATTCTATGGAATAAGTGTTGAGTAGAGCCAAAAAACCCCTTGAAACAAGTTCAGAAAGGCGTAGAAATCAATAGAGAACATTGTATCCAATCAGCACGCAGATAGTTTTTACCAGAAAATTCTAGACAATGAGAAGTCACGTGATATGTTTCTTATTGTTTCTTACCTTACTACTACTGTGTCTAGTAGGATATAGAAATCCCTAGAATCCTGAAGGACATTTATGATAATGTGAATACCCTAGTTTCTGTACATAATTGACACATTGCAGTTAAGTGTTATTTTGCCGTATTTCCTCTCTTCTCTCTCGTGTTCACGTTGAAGTGTAGTTTTAGCCTGGGGGTCGAGTCAATGCTTAGGAGTCAAATCAAGCGGTCCGCTTAGACAAGATTAATAATTGACGACAGAGATTTTCGCGGTCGAATAAGAATCCAAACCACGCGTCACAACAATAAGTTCTCAGTAGACGTGACTATATTTGAACTGAATCCCATAACATTCCATTAACGATTATTACTAATCGGTCATTAGGAGAGAAGGTGCCAGTTTTTCAAAAAAAATAAATAGTTTACTCACCTTATAAAAACCAATGAACTGAGTTCAGATACTGGCAATTTCTGACAGGATAGATTGAAACAATCAAGTAAACTGGAAAACTTAACTGTAGGTTGAAGTGGGGGGGGCCAGGTGAGGAAAAACATTTTATACATACAAAAAATTGATAGTGTACTCTAAAGAATTTTCTTAAAATTAGGTTACTTTATTTGTCGTTTTACGTCTTGGAATCCGTATAAATGATGTTACATTGGATATTCATATCTATATTCAACTGTAGAACATTTTTACCATTAGTTCATTCTCATCACTCTCTGTTGTAAACAGAGCTTAGGATATTTAACTGTCACGATAAATTTTTAAGCATTCTCATTACATTTCTGGCTAGTATCAACTCCGCCTGGAACTCGCTTAACGTTGCTTTCGGTTCCAAGCCAGGAATAAAGGAGGAGGGTTAGGGATAATAGGATAAGCAACCCCATCCTGTTAAACAATGACCTTGCTAAAAACACGCTAACCAGTATAAACCTTTATAACCACTCTAACTCTGCCATGGGAGTTAGAAGGTCTGTTATGACACCTCACAGTGAAAGTCGAGTTTCTTCGAAAGCCACGATCTCAATTCTCCTTCTGACAATCAAAGCAACAATTAATATAGGTTCATATAATGTTCGCATGATATGGGAGACGGGGAGAAGCATGCAAATAGCTGAAGAAATGAAAAGATACAACCACAAGATACTTGGAATAAGTAAAACTAATTGGTAACAAGCTGGACAACAACGGTTATCATCAGGAAAAGTGCTCTTATACTCCGGTCACAAAGAAAAAAACGCCTCACACACACACACAAGGAGAAGCACTAATGTTATCCTAAAAAGCATAGGAAGCCCCTACAGGATGGGAACCTCATGGACCTAGGATCATCAAGACATCCTACAAGACAAAAAAGGAAATGATTACAATAAATTTCATCTAATCATATGTTCCCACCAATGACAGCCATGAAGACGACAAAGATCAGATCTATGCGAAGCTTTAACCGATCATAGATAAATACTCAGCCAAGGGCCTGACCATCCTGATGAAAGACTTCAACGCCAAGGTTGGAATTGACAACACCGGATATGAAGACATCATGAGACAACATGGACTGTCAAAAAGGAACGAAAACGGTGGGAGGTTCGCAAACCTATGTGGTTTCAACAAAATGATTCTAGGTGGAACCATATTCTCTCACAAACGTATACACAAAACTACATGGGTTTCACCGGAGAACCATATCTGTCACATCTGCATCAATATAAAGTTTAGAAGAATCATAGGAGACGTAAAAGCAAGGAGAGGAGTTGACATAGCTTCAGATTATCATCCAGTGGTGGCTAAAATGAAACTAAAGCTGAAGAACCATTCGACAACTGGATCAGCAATATTACAAAAGTTTAACACAGCCCTTCTCCGGGATACTAATAAACGCAACAAATTCAAAATTATTCTCAATGATAAGTCCCAAGCATTTCACGATGTACTAGAAAAAGGTGTAACTAATATGGAGGACAACTGGTAGGAAATTAAGGAAGCAAGAACTTCAATATATCAAGAGATTTTGGGTCGCAATGAACAATGCCGTAAAGAATGAATTTTTGTTGATACTCTGAATAAGATCCAAGAAAGCAGGATCAAAAAGAAGACAATTAATAACGGCGGGACAAGAACAGAGAAAGCCAATGCACAAGCCAAATATACAGAAGTCAGCAAGCAAGTGAAGACAATCATCAGGTTGAATAAACGGAAATATGTTGAGGACCTAGCAATGATGGCGGAAGAAGCTGCAAGGGAAGGAAACATGAGGTACCTACACGATACAGCAAAGAAGCTAGCTGGGAAGTTCAGTCATCCAGAACGGCAAATCAAGAACAAGGTTGGAAAACCAATCACTGAAGTGAATGAACAGCGAAACAGGTCGGTAGAACACTTCGAAGAACTCTTGAATAGACCAGCCCCACTGAACCCACCAGTCATTGAAGAAGCAACCACGGATGACCCTATAAACACCGACCCATCAAAAATCAATAAAATCAATAGGCTATGCGACACTTTTAGGGTGACAAATCAGCATGACAAGATAATATACCAGCGGAAGCACTAAAGACAGATATTTGAGTAACTGCAAAGATACTCTACATTCTCTTCAGGAAGATTTTGGAGGAAGAACAAGTGCCAGCAGACTGGAAATAAGGATACCTCATCAAGGTAGCCAAGAAAGGAGATCTTAGCGATTTCAAGAACTACAGAGGCATCACTCTTTTTTGAGACCATTCAGAGTCTTCAACAGAGTGTTATTAAACCGAATAAAGATCCAGTCGATGCTCAACTTTAAGATCACCTGGCCGAATTCCGTAAAGACCGATTGTATACTGACCAAATCGCTACCCTACGGTTTATTGTTGAACAATTAATTGAATGGATTTCAGCCCTTCATATCAACTTCCTCGACTTCGAAAATGCATTTGACAGCGTAAATAGAAGAATATTATAAAGCCTTCTTTGGCATTATGGTGTACCTGAAAAAGTATTCAACATCATACGGAATTCTTACGACGGACTACATCGTAAAATCGTGCACTGAGGTCAGCTCACAGATTTATTCGAAGTGAAGACCGCTGTCAGACAAGGCTCTTTACTGTCGCTTTTCCTCTTTCTGTGTGGTTGACTGGATCATGAAGACTGCAACATCTTAAGGAACTCTCGGAAACAGTAGACAACATTGATGCAACTAGATGACTTGAACTTCGCAGGCGACCTAACATATTTCTTCTATCACACACAGCAACAAACTGCAGATGAAGATGGAACAAAGCAGCAAGCAGCCTCGGCAAGCAGTAGATATCAACATACACAACGAAAAATGCAAGCTCCTCCGATACAAAACAACACACACTAACCCAGTTACACTTGATGGAGAAATTCTGTAAGATGTAGAACCCATACTTACTGGGGGAGCATCATCAATAAACAAGGATGGTCTGATGCATATTTGAAAAGGACAAATTGGTAAAGCTAGTATAGCATTTTTACAAATAAAAAATATCTGGGACTCAAACCAACTGTCAGTCAATGTTAAAGTCAAAATTGTCAATACAAATGTGAAGACAGTTCTGTAGTATGGAGCTGAAACTTAGAGAACTACAAAAAGCATCATTCAAAAGATAGGAGTATTTATAAATAACTGTCTGCGTGAGATACTTCGTATTTGTTCAGCAAGATACCACCAATAACAACCTTCTATATCAGAAAACAAATTAACTTCCAGCCGAAGAAGAAACTACTAAAAGACTCTGGAGGTGAATAGGACACAGATTGGGGAAATTATCAAACTGTGTAAAAAGACAATCACTAATCTTGACGGCCATAAGAAAAGATGAAGACCGAAGAACACATTGCGTCGGGATTTGTATACAGACATGAAGAGAATTAATAGCACTTGGGAAGAGGTGTAAAAGAAAGCTTAAGGCAGAGTTGGTTTAAGGAGGAAGGCTCCATGAGGAGGTAACACGTATTGATTGATTGACTGGCTAGTGTGTGAAACTCAACATCTTTGAATTGAATCTTACAGGAAGTATCAAGTCCTTTATAATTAACAATGATGCCTCTTTTTTTATCAATGTATTGCAAATATTATGCAATCTATATTTCAATTTCCTTTTCTTCTTGAATACTTCTTTCTAACAACTTCCAGCTCCTTCCTTAAACTACCTTTAACCACAGCATAATATCTACAACACCGTATCATTTACAATATTAACTACAATATGAGTTGATCGATTAATCGATTGAATTCGATCAATAACTCTATAAAAGTCTAGACAAATATGATAATAGTAATAATAATCAATACTTATTCATATTTTATTGATTATCGATTTATGTTACTAAATATAGAAGTAGACAAACATTTTTATATAGAAATATTCAAAGTTCAATTGTTTTTATTTTTTCAATTGATCACATTCAAATTATGAAAATATCAATATGATTTATTTGTTTTATTTTAATGATAAACTTCAGTCTTCAGTCATACGGATAGGTAGGTCTGTTGACTTGTATTAATCGTTATAGGGGTGTTCCTAATGTAGATCCAGCTTCTTATTGAAACAATTCACCGACAGAGCTGACATCAGTTGTTCAGGTAGTGTGTTGTTGTTGACAACTCAATGTGAGAAACCGATTCACACTTTAAGTTTATTCGATTTCGGTTTTTGAACCTTTTTATAGTGACCTCTGAGATGATTAATTCTAGATGAAGTAAGACGACAGAACAAATTAACACCTAAATCATTATTTAAGATATGGAATATCAATATAAGATCACTTCATGTTTTACGATATAGGTAAAAAGATCCAAACGTTTCAAATGCTTATCGTATGGAAGGTTTCAAGTGTCTGTTACAAGCTTAGTACCTACTCGTTGAACCCGCTCAAGTTCCTTGACATGCTTACGAAGATAGGGATTCTCTGTTTGGATACAGTATTCAAGATGATTTCTCCTGTACATGGGATCATTACTGATTCTTTTTGATGAAAAAGAAAGAAACAAACAGAACAAAATAAACTTTATATAAGAATTTTGATAAAGAATGTTGCTAATATATGCAGATGTAGATTTTGTTGAAACCTAGGATTGTAACCTGAGCACCAATACCAATCAACTGTTCTATGTCAATATGAGACCCTTTTTTTTCTAGTAGAATACAACTATGACCTCATTAATAGAATTAAGCTAACCACTTTTAAGTTAAACCACTGACTTGGACAACTAACCTTTAATGGTTGATACTCGTTATGACGACGTTAGAGAAGTAGAATGTATGACTAATCAGTACACGTTCATACACCTGCCTTGTGATTGTTAGTTCTCTCCCTTAAAGCTGGAGTAAAGAAGATAAGACGACTGAACTAACAACAAGACAGAATCGAACTATAGATTAGGCATTCGGTTATATATATGTATATACAAAAAAGGGACCATACAGTCAGTTAGGAATTCAACAATCATACAAAACAAAAGAGGCAGTGGTAGTGAATACAGGTAACATGTACACAATTAATTAATTAACTATAGTTCATAAATAAGAGATGATCTACTGACAGTCAATAAGCTAAACAGGAGGATAAGCCACAAGAGACATAATCATGATAGGCATAATATGTTAACATTACACAACTAAAACATACGCGGTGGCGTATGACACGAACCGGACTGAGTTTGAATCCCACTGTGAACATCAACATTAGGATGCAGGTACATCCAGCCGCTGAGTCCCAAATAGGATGAAACGCGCGTCCTGGATTCCACTTGTTAGTCACAATACAAAAATTAAATAATACTTGTGAATATTCGCTATATTGAGGCAATCCGCTCAGGATGCACATATAGCAACAGTGACTGACCAGCTTCAGTCTATAACAAATCAATGGGAATATACAAATTCATTCTACTACCGATTCGCCCATTGCATAAACGTCACTGTCTGGACTCAGTAGTCTAGTGGTGTACGCGGTGGCGTATGACACGAACCGGACTGAGTTCGAATCTCACTGTGAACATCAACATTGGGATGCAGATACATCCAGCCGATGAGTCCCCAATTAAAGACGAAACGCACGTCCTGGATTCCACTTGCCAGTCACAATACAAAAATAAAATAATACTTCTTAAAGTTGATTATTCTTCTTTAGTAACGGAATATAAGAATATTTGAGATATCTATTTACTCAGTCTTATTCATTACCTTCTATCAGTAGCTACATTACACTCTATATACATTAGAATAGCACTGAATATAGATTTAAATGATAGATAGATAGATGGATAGATAGATAGATAGATAGATAGATAGATAGATAGATAGATAGATAGATAGATAGATAGATAGATAGATAGATAGATAGATAGATAGATAGATAGATAGATAAATAGATAGATAGATAGATAGATAGATAGATAGATAGATAGATAGATAGATAGATAGATAGATAGATAGATAGATATCTTTGGTAGAGAGTAGATCGATGCTTATTTGCTAGATGCTAGATAGATAGATAGTTATCCAATCGTTGCTAGCTAGATCGATTGTATATGCTCATGAAATAACTGAAATTAGAAATTAGATATCAATCAACTTGTAGATACTAGCTAGTGAATGTTCTGATGTTCGTAGATCGCTAAGATACTGTTTGTCTCTCCTTTCCCTGTTTAGAATTAGATATCGATCAACTGGTTACCTTGAATGTTCTCTATATTCAATAATAAAATACTGTATCTAATACATTCAGTAAATGAATGAATGGATAGTAGAATGTAATACTCAATGTGGATGTCATTTTAATCTTTAAGAGCTATTGATAATTGTATACTATGAATATGTGAATACAGAAAGATGTAACATTTTGAATGAAGAATACAAATGGTAATGATGCTAACCTTCTAATCAGTTAACATGAATGTTTCAGTTCATCAATCACAGACAGTAACACCTGATTAATGAAGTCCCACAGGTTTATAGATACGTTGTGTAGTTAAGTCTATACTAACGAGTAAGCTTTATCTAAAGTTTCTTTTCAATATATATAAAGTCTATGATGTCAAAGAAGTTAAACTAATAACTATATTACAATCCTATCAGCAGCATTAAGAAGACAGTTGTCTATTCAGACTGTTTTGACAATCTTGTCCATGATTCATAGTCTTCCTGGAATTTATCTTTGTATTCTTGATTGACTCTCACATCGTATCTACAGAAGTATGAAGTAAAATTTCCATAATGGATTGAAAAAAATTCAACTAAGTTGAACTAAGTTTTATTTGAATACACCAGTAAGTAGATCTTCATTCACTTACATAGATAAAAGCATAAAGCTTTACTGAGAAAGTATATCATAAGTACTTTACTTAACTTAATGAATCTATCGTTCCTGAACTACAGTTGTTTCTATGACAACAGATATTGTTATATCGGAAGATTCATGAAGGTTAACTAACTATCGTAACCTCTTTTCAAAAGACTATTTCATCTGTTTTCAGTAGATACACACATGGATTATTTTATTTCTATTATTGTTATGTTTCCATAGCTTTAATCTTCCATTAGACTCATAAACTGTTACCATATCATCTGTTATTCACGAACTGGAGTGAATAACCTGTATATCTGTACTCATAGTTCTTAGCCATTTATGCCTCTGTTTTCTGTATAGATATTATCCTCCTTATTGGTGCATAGCCTGGTGAGGTTTAATGTGCATATAAATGGATGAGTAAAATATAATCTGACTGTCTGATGATTGATTTACTTGTCGTTTTTTTCTTTATTTCAATCTTGGTGACTTGTAGTTACCATTTTCCATATATATCGATTGGCTATGAATACTCAAGATATAACATGAATGTGTTCATTACAGTTCAATGCTGGTGAGAACCAGGAAGTACTGGACAGCCATTTGGTCCTAGTATGAAGCACCTCAGAAGTGAACATCCTTAATTCCAACAAGGTGTCGGACTCAGGGTATTAATGTGTCAACGTGAACATTTAACCAATACTAGTCAAACTGGAGTTCAGTAATGGAATTTTCACTTACATCACTTTGTGATATAGCATTAAGATCATCCATTTACAGTATTTATAAATCTTTCACTCCTAACAAAACAGAACTCCACCTGTCAGGGCTCCACGCATGAACATCCCAAAACTAGTCACTAGTAATCTTATAATTGTAGTTGGATTGAGATGGTTTTGTGTTAATTGATATTTAGTTTGGTTGCATGTATTTATCAAGGATTAAATCCAGATGTGTACCATAGAAAACCATTTAAATTCACTATGATGCCTTTAAATATTCTATTCGATTCCCTGTCAGAACTGATTGCACTTACAACTAAAGAGTCCCATACATGGGGCGAAAAGACTATCTATTGTTCCATGATTTATAATGGTACCCTACTGAGATCAATCTGTAACTAATACAAATAATAAAACTAACGACTAATCTTTATAAAACCATTTCAACTGAGATGATCTGTGAAACATTCGACTAAACAACGATATTAAGCGTCATTTAATTTTAGTATATTTTTCCTATTTAACTAAAAGTGGAATCCAAGATGTGATTTCATCCTCTTCTATACTTATCAATGAATTAGACCTACTTTCATTCTGTTATTGATGTTTACACTGAGACTCGAACTCATTAGGTTAGTATGTTATTCATTGAGTTATTGATTTTGAATAAGCATTAAATTGTTTAATTTAGTTAGTTAGCATAAGTAAAAATTTCATCGTCTTTTCTGTACATTAAGCTATTTGACAATATCAGATTAAAATCTTTAGAAAAGTTCCTGGGTTCGATCCCTGGTATAGTGATGGATGTGAACTGTTGAAGTCTCTTATTTGAATGAAGCAGTCATTCAGTGACTAGTTCCTTGTATCCAATAGTTGTCTAATTTAGATAAATTCATGATATCAATATTTTAATTTGATATCACGAATTGGTCTGAATTTGACAACCATTGATCACCGAGAAGCACTGATCAGCTGCTTCTCCCTATTATGAGAAGTCTCAGCAATGAGCATCCACGACTCAACTGAGGATCAAACTTAAGAACTCCTGGCTCCGCTGTGAACTTTTTAGCATTAGAAGACTGAGTCAGCTCCCAACGGTTAAAATTTCTAATTCAATCAATTCGTGATACGTTTGCGCGACTTGATCCATTGCCATAAATGGGCAACTGTTTTACACCCGACACGGTTGAACTCCACTGGTCAAGTTCTGGGTACAATACCCGATTGAGTCGTGAATGTACACTGCTAAACAGTTCCATACTAAGACAAAACAGCTATTCAGTGCTTACTGGTAATCAATAATTGTCAAATTCAGATTAATTCATGATATCAAATAAACACTCAATAATCTTTAATAACACCCAATTACAATAAATAATTTACATTAAACAATATTTATCTACTTATAAGTAGTAAGATAATTGTTAAAATCTCATTGAAATCTTATAATTAATACACACATAGAAAGTGTTGATTGGTTATAAATATGATAAAATTAATTTAGGTGTACAACATATAAACCAATTAAACACTTCAGCTTGATAAACAGACATAAAATACCATAAAATAGAATGCATTATACTACTGAATTAATAGAATATTTTGAATGATTATAATTGACTACTGATTTCATTTCATTATGACAATTGAATATGAGAATGGTATTGAACTTAGTCATAAAGATAAACGATTCTATAGGTAAGTAATAGAATAATTATGTTATGTAATCTATTACATCATAGTTTATAATGATTAGGCTTATATTTACTATGTAATAAAGTAGTTGAATGAATTGACTGAACATGTTAAAGTTGGTATTTAACAAAATCTTAGCAATGAATTCCCAATTTAAGGTGTAGTCAAACTAATCGATTCTTAATGAAAATAAGAGTTTACTTTATGGATATGAAACATACACTCTGTCGGTTAGTTACTTAGTTACAATGTAGAAGTTGGTAAGTGTGTACATCAGTTCAAGTTGTCATGTCTCCATTAGCAGATAGAGATTAAATTGTCAGATCAAATCCCAGAGTAGGGGAGGTAGTA
The DNA here is from genome assembly GCA_025215515.1 of Schistosoma japonicum. Taxonomy (NCBI): domain Eukaryota; kingdom Metazoa; phylum Platyhelminthes; class Trematoda; order Strigeidida; family Schistosomatidae; genus Schistosoma; species Schistosoma japonicum. The sequence goes on from CM046065.1 coordinate 21,979,271, forward strand.
ATAGAGTTAGTATTAGTGGTAAGGATTGGAGATCGAAGACAAGGTTACAAAAAATAAATATAAATATTTAAGTATACAGAAAATTATGATGAATTTAGAAGTTTAGAATTTGGGGGGCGAACAATGATTGGATGTGTCTATACCATCTGGAACGATTTTGAGTCGTGTTACGCAAAATCTCTAGCTGTTAGTTACTATTATCATACAAACCCCAACCAAACAGTCTGCACCTATTAGCAAGGCTCAACTCAACTATCAGTGACTTTGTAGACTGGAGCCATCATTTTAGTTTGACCGCCCCTAGCTTTCTTACAACCTCACCTACAATGGACAGAATTGCTCGTTGAGGTAGGCGGTGGTCAGTCATACATAACACATGTCCTAACAATCTCGGCTGATGAAGATTCATTACTTCATCAATTGGTTTACTAGATTTACCCTGTTTTCTATTCCAAACCCAAATATTGCTTACTCGGTGATCCCAGCAAACACGAGCAGTGCTTCGAAGACATCTTTCATCGAATACTACAAGCCTATGAATGACCATGTTCCATATCCTTAAAGTAGAAGTAATCTTATCGCTGTACAGTAAATGCTTACTTTGATCAGTAGATGGATGTCTCGCCTTCGCCACAAATGACGTAGATTGGCTAAAGTCAATCGAGCCTTCTTTATACGAGCCGAGGTTTCATCAGATACTAGACCATCAGGATTGATGAGACTTTCAAAATAAGTAAAGTGATGAAACGCAGACTATGAAAATAGAAAACACATATAGGATTCAGGTACTGAATCATAGAAATCGTCAAAATATTACTTGTATATCATAAAAATAAGTGAATCAGTAATATTGATGCTAAACATACAGTACTAGAAAAGAATGAAGAAAAAAATTAGTAAATAAGGTTTTGAACCATTATCGACTGAAATGGTTAGGATGTATGCTACTTATGCCAGATCATCATCTGTCTCGACGCTCAACGTTGATTGATGTAGGAGTACGATAAGAGATAGATAAATGTAGCCAAATCAAAACATGTCATCAATTTATTAAGTGTTTAACTGTCGGTTTTATCCATGTTGATAGATTCAAACTATCTGATTATGATTCACGTGGTAATTCTAATCAATGGTTTAGATATACTGATTAACAAAGCTGAGAATTCTTCATTCTATATCGTCCTCTAGATCATTAGTTCTATTATTCTTTCATATATACATTCACTTGATTCTTTCTTATTAAATTAAATAGTGATGTTAATCATGTTGTACTAATGGGATAGGAGAATTTGAATCTAGGCCCATTAGTTCCAGGTTCTAAGTTGTTCATGACTGAAGTAGTGTCCACGTTGTTGATTGAACCAGTTACAATATAATCACTAATCTAAGTAACTAAACAATAATCATCGTATTAGATCTTGTATTTAGAAAAAAAACAAACAATTAAAGATGATCAATAAAAGACTTACATAACTAATTGTACCAATCATTTTAAAGAAACTGATACTTTATGTTGTGTGAATGTAGCATAAATACAAATATTTACTTACATACAGAGAATGACATTAATGTTGCATATAAGTAGTATGTAATGGATCTTCTCGTTGATTTTTTATAGACTTTGTTGTCATGTGTGCATCCTGAGTGGATTATTTCAATATAAAGATAATTCACAAGTATTGTTAGAGTTGAATTATGACTGGTAAGAGGAATCCAGGATGCGTGTTTCGTATTATTTAGGACTTGTCAGTTGAATGTACTTTAATGTACTCAAATAGAATGAATCCTGTGTCCTAGATTTCATATTCTAGTCACAATCTAACTTAAACGATAATAACATTGATTAGAAATATTTCATATTAATCAATCTTAATGAATTGTAAGTAAGTAAATGTTAAGTTCGAGAACTTGTAAATCTATGTTCATTATATGATATAACTTTAACAATTCCATAATCTTTACAACAGCATAACATTTAAGTAGCATTACATTCATCTTGGTCATGAATGTGCATTAATCAACAGTTTGGAAGTGCTATCCTCATATTTACAATGATCATCAATGAATTCATCACAGATTGATGTTATCAGGGTACCACTGAAAACCAGGGAGCACTGGACAACTATTTCGTCGTAGTATGGGACTCCTCAAACCATCACAAATGAGTTAAAGTAGTCAGCTCACTAGTGACTAACTTCAGGATACTCCTGTAGTTCTAGGTAGAATTCGTGAGTGGTGGAATTCAAACTTATCAGGATGTTATCCCCAGTTATCACCAATGATAATGGATGACCATCGCACTATATTACTGACTAAAGTAAGTGAGAATTTCATCATTATATATAGGCCCAGTGGTTCTGATGGTTAGACGTTCGCTAATCTGAAGTCTCTCGCGAGACATTTAAAGTGCACACTGCTGAGGAGTCCCAAACTAGGACGAAACAAAATATCCATTTTTTAAGTCTAACAGTTAGGTTAAAACATATTAGGTTCGATTTCAAGTGTGGATATCCCGTTAACAATTCAATTACATTCTGCTGTCGAGTTCAGTATACTGTTAAACATTCTCCAAAGATACTGTTATTATTGTTTAAGTTGGATTGTGACTAACAAGCGAAATTAAAGACATGTGTCTCTTCCTATTTGAAACTTGTCACCTAGATGTACTTGAATCCCAGTGTTAATGTTAACACAGGGACTCGAACTCAGTTCATTTTATGTTAAACGCTTACCAATCATAATTCAAATCCAAAACACAACTTATAAATTATTGATATAAAGAGGTAAACCTTTAACAATGTACATATTACAATAGTGATTAATCAATTTCATTACATGATTAATCAACAGAAGTATCCATATACATTCTAATTAGATAATAATACTGTTAGTTACTAGCTGTAAATAATCTATGTCTACTTCATTTGATTGCATCAATCTAAGGCCTTTTCTAGCATTTAATCAATCAATTTCACTGTATAACACCAATACATGACCTTAATAACCATCATCATCATCATCACCATCAACATCTTCATCATCATTTACATGTTTACTCAACACTTGATAATTGATCTTATTAAAAGCAAATACTACTCATAAGGCATATGTTATCAGGTTACTAAATATAAGGGTACATGTATATTGTTGTATAAATACAAACAATCATTTAGTATAGAAGAAAACATCATCTGATCATATACAAAAAAAGGTAAATGTGAAAATTGTAGTTAAAAAGTTGTAGTTGATGTGCGTGTTATGATTTACGATTGAATGCCATTCTCTGTGCTGATTGAATAATAAAGTATATTAGACTTTATGAGCATTGACTGCATAAGTTGGATTTACTTGAAGCCTTGTCGCCAATTGTTATGTATTGTGAAAATACACAGTGGTCTTGATAATTACCAGTTAGTGTACGAACACGTCTGCCACGCGACTACCAGTCCCCGAAGCTGGAATAGAGGAAAAACAACGATTGATGAGCCAAACAGACAGAATCGAATCATTAAAGTTAACATTTTTAATACAACTGTGAAGACAATTCTATTATATGGAGCTGAAACGTGCACAAAGAACTACAAAAAGCATCTTTTAAAAGATATAGGTATTTATGAACAGCTATTTGCATAAGGTACCTCAGATTTATTAACCAGACACTAACAGCAATAAGTTTCTATGATGGAGAACGAACTAACAAGCTAGGTTCTAGCTGAGGATGAGATTAGAAAAATTCGCTGCAGTTGAATAGGACAAACAGCCAAGAAATCATCATAGTCCGTCACAAGACAAAGCCTAAATTGAAGAAGGTATATCAAGTGAACTGATGTGATAATCATGAAAATCAAAGAACAGTTCATTCTGTTATATATGGACTACATCATGGAAATTATCATCAAGATCCAAATGCCTTTTGACATTTATATTACTCGCTAACTGAAAGGTATAACACTAAACAAAAGATCTAGTATACTATATTACCTACAAGATAAGTTGTAAGGACATAACCTTCACTTACGAATTCTTCAAGGTATTATTAACAATAAAACTATACAATACGCTATCACTGCATATAAACAACTTTAGACATGAATTTCGATAAGATTAAAGTAAGTTACAGTAGGTTTCGGCGGATGCTGTTGATAGTAATTCTTAGCTTAACGACTTACTGGCATAGCTTTAATCTATTAATCACTTAGATGATAGTATGTCACTAAATATACTAGGACAAATCTACAGAGAACAAATACTTCTATTACGATTCAACCATAAACATGTTCTAGGAGTTGATGAATTCGAATAAAAGTCTGACAAGTGAATTATCAAGTTTCAATAAAGATTGATTCCTTTCATGAAGTAACGGTTCATTGTTTGTTATTGCACTACTGTTACTTTACTATTGACTATATTCATAGATCTTAAAGATTATTCTTGCTTACATTGTACCACCTGAAAATATAACTAGATATTAAATATATCCTACTTCAAACGATCTAAACAGTGTGATTGACTTATGTTGATGTGATCTAGTACTTGTTGGAGGCAAGATGTGCTTGAAATCTTTCAGGAAATGATACTATATAGTCACTTAGTAGAATGAATTTGTATATTCCCATTGATTTGTTATAGACTGAAGTTGGTCAGTCACTGTTGCTATATGTGCATCCTGTGCGGATCGCCTCGATATAGCGATTATTCAGGAGTATCATATAATTTGTATTGTGACTGGCAAGTGGAATCCAGGACGCGCGTTTCGTCCTATTTGGGACTCATCGGCTCATCGCCCAATGCACAAACGTGACTGTCTGGACTCAGTAGTCTAGTGGTGTACGCGGTGGCGTATGACACGAACCGGACTGAGTTCGAATCCCACTGTGGACATCAACATTGGGATGCAGGTACATCCAGCCGATGAATCCCAAATAGGACGAAGCGCGCGTCCTGGATTCCACTTGCCAGTCACAATACAAATTAAAGGATATAGTCACTTAGTTTTATAGATGAACATCGTAAAAGACTAAGATATTTGCATTACTGATTCATTAAATAGTAATTGTTGTGTTATTTGATTAGTTCTTAATAATGCTGATTGAATTTAGTTAATTCATCAAGTCACATTGGGACCGATTGTCTATGTAGCTTCATATCTCATGTTACAATAAAAGATGGTTTTGGGATAAGAATAGCTAAGGAAATTAGGTTACGTACAATTGAATTTGCTAATGAGGATGAGCTTCTTTAAGATTGTACACTTTACCTCTATTGAAAATCAAATCATACTCCTGACAGCCCTTCCCAAACCACCGCCTATCATGAAATGATGAGACATCCACTTAGTCATTTAGTCTGGTTATCACAGTGTAATTTGGTCAATCGATAAAAGTAGAACAAAAGCTGACGAAATAAACATCACGATCGTCATTACTCATTAATCAAGTAATGTAATGTTTTGCATTTCTGACTAACGTAAATCAGACATTCTTAGAGAACAGCAAGGCATCAGATACATATTTTGTCTAGTTTTGGAAACTCTTTAGGGTCCTCATTCAAGACATCACAATAGATAACAGCTAGACTACTAGGTGAGCGCCTAACTTTTACATAATTAAAGTGGGATCAAAGAGAGATCCATTGATAACTTCAGTCAATTCGTGATAATATCTTTCGACTTCATACAATGTCACAAATAAGTCAATAACTTGCTCTTACTCGACATGATTATGATCAACCAATCCTGTTTTCTCATATTGTTAAGTAAACCCTATACTACTTACTTTCTATGCTTTGACAGACATTTTGAATTACAAAATGGAATGAAAGTGATGATAATTTCTGCTCCCGATGATGATGACAACGGTGGTGATAATTCTATGAAATCAGATACTTTGGTAAGTTTCATTTATGTTACATTTTGTGGTCGGTTCTAGTCTTATTCATGAACACCATCTTAAAGCTTGTTCGATGTAGGGTATGGTAACTAGATTATGCATAGGAAGCCTTACTTATTGAAGATTTAATGAATATATGCGTCTGATAATTAGATAACATAAACAGGGAATATACGGATAATGACTATGCCTAGCTATGCATATTAGTCATTGACAGTTGTTTATCTCACCTATGAGGTACGACATAATGGGATCTCTGTCTTGGATTACTTATTCAACATTCTATCTCCTCTTTTTGAATTCCATTTACATCAGTTGATTTAATTGTGATAACTGATAAAAATGATTAAGATTATTGTTAATCTTTCAGGTAACAGATCTATAACATCCTATGACATAATCTTATCCACTTTAGGCATGCCCATTTAAATGTGATATTGATTTGAAACATAAAGAGTTCCATTGTCGTATACTTTCATCTCTATCAGATTATTCAATGAATCCAACCTTGGAAATACGTCGATATGATATCATGGATTGGTCTTAATTCGATAACTAATGATCGCCTAAAATCACTGGACATCTGTTTCGTCCTACTATGGAACTCTTCAACAGTGCACATCCATGACCCTATCGGGGATCGAATCCGGGGCTCTCTGACTCCGCGGCAAACGCTTTATCATGAGGTCACTAAATCGTCTCCTAGCGTTTGAAGTTTCTAATTCATTCAGTTCGTAATACGTTTGCACGACCTGATCCATTTTCATTAGTGGGTAACTACCTCACACTCACCACGGTATCATTGAATTTCTCTGGAAAACTCTTTATGAACAAATAATCTTAGAGGACCATACAGATTGATATACTAGAATCCAGGTGGTATGTTTTACTCTATCTAAGTGATGTACCACCAAGACTTCGAAACAATGTTATCTTTTTTTAGATACCAGCTGTTTTATCCATTAACCTAACTAACAAAATAATGTTTATCTGTATTTAGTATCATAGTGAATAACGTGTTGACAGTTTAATGAAGTTAGTATTGTGTTCAGTACTAAACATAATGAAATCCACTGGAATTCAGGTACATTTGACTGATGTGCTTTAATTGTGACGAAACACATGTCTTAAGTTTCATTGCTAATCACAATCCAGATCGAAATTGTCATGTATAGATATTATTGAAGCAATCTACTCATCATATGTGCATATGATGATAGAGACTGATCAAAGGTGAAACTCAAACATCGACACATACTTATTTATGTCTGCCTTATTCTATATGATTTAAGTAGATTTAAGTAGTATTGATAAACGATAGTCACTTTCAATATACACTAATATGCAAAACTTATTTTATAGTAGTATGTTGTGATTTTTTTTGAAGTTGGCCTACAAGATTCATTTAATGATGATATTTCTTCAAATGAGTCAACTTAGAACAACACACTAATGTATTTAAGTAGTCATTATAAATAATAGTTCAGTAGACTTTTAACTTCTATTTACCATAGTCAGATGTATATGTCGATAGTAAGAGTGCTTAATCCAATTCAAGACTCATCACGTGAGTGTGCTTACATTCCAATGTTAATGTTCATAATAGGAGTTAAGTTGGATTCCACATGTTAGGCACAATCCGACTTAGTTTATATTTGTGAACTACTGTTGTGTTTAGACAATTCGCTCGTTACATACATATAGCAACAGACACTGATCGATTTCAGTCCAGAAGAAATCAACGGAAAGAAAAATATACGAAACAATCCTCAGTGCTAATTTATGTCAACTGTCAAATCATTCCATAATATCGATGGTTATGAGTGTTATAACTCGAATGTTGGACCAATTGCTCAATAAGTGAATTAAACAAACTGACTACTTGGCCAACTGATGAACGCTTTTTAAGTTATAACTGATGAGTTTAACCAACTGGTTTATGTGACCTTGTGCATATGAAGTTACAATGACAAACGCTAATGAGAGTGTCTAGTCCGTAGTTGTATATCTACCCGATATTCATTCAGTTGTAAACCGGAATAGAAAGAACACTAATTTGATGGAACAGTCAAACAGAATCATAGTATATTTCAAGCAATCCTTTATACATATACAGAAAACTTGACCACCTAATCAATCATTTAGAAAAGTAACATTAATAGAAATTAAGAGTAACAGTAACTGAGAACTAGAGTAAAGTATGTACACTTGATTAACTGTAACGAGAGGATAGAACAAGAGGAACGGATTAATAATAGAAATAAAATGTCCACTATGTATATAACCAAAATAAATGAAATAGACTAGTGAAGAATAATTCTCAAAGATAATTAATCCTCTCTAAGTCCTCGACATATCAGTAATGAGCAGCGATTTCACAACAGTTATAACGTGAAAAAATATGATTTGGTATATTGAACGCCAGTTCGGTATATTTAGTCGATAATGCCCGTTCGCTCTATGCCCACTGAGTCCCAAGTCGGATGTAGAAGGACGCAAGTCGACAGACCAAGTTGTATTATATTACACACATCCCTATATATGTATACATGAAACCTGACCACACAATTAGCCTATCAGAAAACTAACATTAATACAAGATAGAAGCAATAGTGAATGTGAACTGAAGTACGTATACACAATTGACTAACCACAGTTCATCAGCGAGGAATGATATAATAATAGTTGATGTGTCAAATGGAAGGATTCATCTAATGTTGTCAACTGTTCTTCATTTGACTCATCCCTTGAATTGGATTTTCTTACTAGTACTTTAAAAGATTCCTCGTAAAGTTAGTCACTATGAAATATTAAAATATAAATCTATTACACTTTGATCAATGAATCAATGCAAGAATATTGTTCAATCAATCAATACCAGTTATCTCTTATGAAGCATAGTCCGTCAACCACAATTCTCCAGTCAACTCTATCCGAGGCTTTACTTTTCAGTTCTTCTCAAGTACTGCGCATCTAACTTGAATTCCCGGTGTAAGGTCTTCTTTGGTCTTCAGTTTTTTTCATTTAGTCAAGTGAATGCCTGTTGTGTGATATAGTTTGATGATTTCCTCAATGTGTGACCTATCCAATTCGAATGGTTTTTTCCTAGTTTCTTCCTATGTTGGATACTGATCAGTTTGTCTCTGTCACAGTATATTTTTAGTGATGGTATCTGATCAACGGATACGAAGTATCTTGAGTTGGCAGTTATTTATAAATATCTACATCTTCTGAATGATGACTTATCGTCGTTCTCCAATTTCCAGTTCCTACTTCATAGAATAACATTATTTTGATGTTTGTGTTGAAAATTGTGATTATGCTGTTGACTGACAGCTGATTAGAGTTCACTTAATACACTTAATCGTCTTAGTAACTAATACTTAACTTAATGAAATTGATTCATTCTATAAAACGAATTCATATTGTGAAGAGGAACAATTGGGTAAGCAACGTTTATTAGGGGAAAACAGAGTAGGTTTTAAAATATTACAGACATTACTTCCAAGCATCAATTTGCACATCCTCCGCGTTTTCTGGACTGTAATGTTTATCAGCCTGCTTCTCTTGGTTGTTCTCGATTGTCCTTTGTATTTTGATCATGCTTCACTTCTTGTCCTCTCGCAACTCGTCTCGTCTGCTGTTTACTGATTTTTCCCAATTTCCTTTGAGGCTCTGCTACCTACTACTTATTGATGATTTATAAGTAGTATCCACCACAATATATCACTTCATAATTTAATTGTTATCATTAGTATCTTGATTATATTCATTGATAATATTTAGGCAAAGATTAGTCAAAGTGATGAGATGATAATCGTTGATATAAGAACACTAAAGATCTGAAAGCATTACAGGTTACCGTAAAATCTATAGTTCCTTTATTCATTCTTTGATAGTTAAAGAGATCAAGGTAGCCGGTGGGCTGGAAGTGGTTGAAGTGACATATATGTACTACCATTTTGATGAATCTCTGTCTCTCCCTCACTCTCTCTCTCTCTCATTCGGATATAATATCGAACTAGTACTATTCTATCATTTAATTTGTATTGTAACTGGCAAGTGGAATTCAGGACGCGAGTTTCGTCCTATTTGAGACTCATCGGCTGGATGTACCTTCATCCCAACAAATCAATAGGAATAAACAAATTCATTCTAGTACTATTCTAGTTTTCACTAATTACCTTACAATATAGTTTAATGAATGTATATACAAAACAATAAGATAAAACAATGAAAACTAATAGTAGAGTATCATTAGTATCAACATCAACTGCGTACTCAAACACAAACACACACACACAGACTTACAATCATTTTGATAATGTACTCACTATCACCAATTGTCTAATGATTAATAATAATTACCTATTGTAATATCAATTGATAAATTAGATCTAATATTAAAAGTATATTCAGTATACTTTATTATTGTTGTTGTTATTGTCGATGTTGTTCTTGTTGTTGTTGTCATTTTTTTTTGCTTTTTAGTTTTACAAACAGAACAAATAAAAAATAAGCTTAGTTACTAAGTAGTTATAGAAATCAATAATTCTGTCTGATGTAGTATATTGTGTCAGATTAGGTATTTCACTCAATGATTACATATTATGTAATCATAAAAGAATGTCATGTATTGATTGAGAAGAGTTCTTTTCTAAATTCGGTGATATTGGAGGTGGTGGTGGTGGGGGGGCGGAGGTCAGGTTATCTCAGTGATATTATCAATCCAGATTAGATAAAATGGAGTAAATATTATGTAACTTCAGCTTTCCGCTTCCTTCCCTTTTTATGCTTCTTTAAGATTAAATAATCAGTTATAGTAACTATGAAGTTTAAAGTTTAATTGTAATGAATGTAAATGATATAAGTAGATGACGTAATATCATCATTGAAATAGAAAGTAGAAATTGATTGTATTTACATGAAAATTCTTCAAGATTTAATTAACTATATGCTGATAGAAATAAGGAATTGAATAAATAAAAGATATTTGAAGTATTGGAAAGATCTTAACTTTTGTCATTTATTGATTTTCATATTTCATCCGGCAATCTAATCCAACCTTCTTTTAGATGAATTGACCTAAAACAAGCTAATGAAAGTTGTATATGAGTTAAGGTGGTTTATGGTAATCAGTATCATGTTTTCGTTTGTTGAAAGCATTACAGACTAATGTTGCTAGGGTACCAATGAACATCAGGAAGGATTAGATAGCTGTTTCGCCCTAGTATGAGACGCTTCAGTAGTACGTATTCTAGATTCCGCTTCAGTCACATCAGATTAGCGAACGCCTAACTGCAATTGTTCAAACATGTCAGGAGTGAGATAGTTATCACTAGTGACAATGGATGATCATAATATTATATCGCGAACTGATAAAATCAAGAACTCTATTATTAGACGTCTGTCCAGTAATGTAGATGGTTAGGCGTTTGTCAACCTGAAACCTCTGCGGTGGAATCTAGAGCATGTGCTGTTGAAGAGTTGCATACAAAAACTAAGTAGCTCTCCAGTGTCTTCTAACGTCTAATAGTATTCTCCCAACATCAATCTGTGACGAAAATAATAAAAACTTAAAGCTGTATATAAAGTTCAGTCAACCAATCTACTTACTCACTTTTATAATGCGAAGAAATCTGAGACCAATCTGATGTGAGAATGCGTGTATGTATAAATGAGATCGAAATGTGACATTTAGGGGTTGGTTGCTGTATTTATCTACTTTTATTCAGCACTGAAGTGATTCCTTACTATTAAAGAACATCAGAGGAAACTAGGAGGATACTTAACGAATCCAACATAAAAGTGTATTTTTGTGCAATTAAGATCATAAGATCAGTTCTAATGAAAGTCAGAAATAGGATACCTTCAGGGGAACAACAAGAATGTCTATACAGTCCAGTGATATGAGTGTTATGTGGTTTATATTGGGATAAACATTTAAACAGCTGAATGTTATGGCAAAGTTGTATAAACATGTGCCTAGATTTTGGACGATCATAGAAATCTCAAAAATAGATTGACGATTACGCAACATCCCTTAACGATGGAACTTTTATGGTATTGAAATGTTTCAGAAACGTTTCGACGCATATACAGAATGATTGACAACTGAATCGACGCAAGTATATGGTGAGGGTTAGGGAACTAAAAATAGTTTAGACAAATGGGATGAAATACAGTTGATAATAAGCCACAATAACTACTAATTAACAAAAAAAGAGTTCGATCACTAACTTTTACATCATCCATATTACCGATTACGTCAGCAACAGTGACAATAGCAATAGCCAATGATTGACTTAAATTTATTTAACAATGTCATATACCTATAATTAAAAGTCATTTGTATCTTCCTGTTGATCTGGATTGTTTTTCATATTCTGACCTGGGATTAAATGGACATCAGGTAGATGTGAAGGGACCAGCTAAGCACTCATTAGAGTTGTTGTTGCAGTCTCGTACACCCTAAAAACATATCAATTAATTCGTTTTACTTCTCTCCACCTCCCTCCCATCATAATAGGTCTTTAATTGACGCCAAAACATATTGGTTGATATGTTAGATAACACATAACACATCAGACTTGTATTATCTAACAGTAATCATTTTCACTTTTGACTAGTAACATGTATAAACCTTCTGATTAACTTCTCTTACAGGATCATATTGTTTAGTTTATGCGTAGAAATTAAATAAACATGGAATAGACTAAATGTAATTAAGAATAAAGTCAGGCGATTGACTTCATCAAGAAACAAAGGAACAAATAACAGTGTAAATATAAAAGAGGTATGATAAATGAGCGATCAGTTCAAGTTCTTACACTAACATTATTAGTATGTATTAATCAATCAATGCCTGTTACCCCCCCCCCCACTTTCCTTGTGGAGCATAAGCCACCGAATAGCATTTTTCAACCGAACTTTGTCCTGCACTCTCCTCGTCAGTTCTTCCGAAGTGCTGTTCATTCTCGTCATTTCTGTCTCCAATTCCTGATGAAATGTATTCTTGGATCTTACTCTTTTCATTTAGTCAAGTTGTTGCCTGTTTTGTGATGCAGTTTGATGGTTTCCTCAATATGTATCTTCGAAAGGCTGTATTCTAGTTTCTTCCTAAGCTGAATACTGATCAGTTTGTCTCTGCCACAGTAAGTTGTTGTTGGTGGTATCTGGCCAACGGATCTGAAGTATCTTGCTAAGGCAGTTACTTTTCCTTTAACCTTTAGGGTTCTTAGTTAGTGCTTATAGTGTAAAGCAGTTTGATGATTTCTTCAATATATGTCGTATACACACGTTAACTAGAAGAAACCTTTAGAACCACTTACTTAATGCATTCACATACCATTTTAATCATTCATTGTATATTGCTGTTTTTTAGTCAGCTGCTGCACTCTGTATTAAAGTTGGTTCATTTTATGATCCCCAAGCAGCTCAAGGTCTTTCACATCTTCTAGAACACAGTAAGTTTTATCATTCTAATCATAATTAATGTAATAAGTTTATGTTTATTGAATTGTTTTTATCATTCTAGATAGATCATCTTAGAAGATTTCTTCCTTTATAGAAATCGTTGAATGAGTAGTACATTAAAAGTTCTACTTATATATTGTTAGTTTCAATATACAAATAAACACCTCAAAAAAGGCAGTTGACTAAGTCTAATGACGATCAAGTTATGTACGATTGAACTAGCATTCAGTAAATCCACTATTCTAACTTCAGTTTAGTTTTTCGTATTGGTAACAGGCTAATGTTGATTGAGTACCATTGGAAGCCTGGAAGCACAGGAAAGTATTGGTTAGTTTGGGATTTCTTAGTAGTTTACACCCTCTACTCTTCCATGGAATCTAAATGAGGACCATTAGGCCTCAAAGCTAGCGTACCATTTGTAGATGGTCAATCGTAGAATTTCCGATTTCATCATTTTATAATATACTTAACTATTAAATAACTAAACCTAATATAAATTTCCACAAAAACCACTGTCTGAATGGGTGGTAGTGAATGCATCGGCGTTCGGTACGAAACAAACTGAGTTCGAGTCCTGGTGTAAACATTAACACTGGGATGCAGGTACTATAAATCTAAGTTTCGCAGTAGTTGATACTTGTCTATTAAACATATCAACATGTTTAACAAAATGTCACAGGTTGAAACGTGACTATCAACCCATTGACATGGGTTAGTTTTATTTATACTAATTATTCACTCATTTATTTGGTAACTGATTTTTAATTCACTGTCTAAGTGTCTGAGATGCTGATACTACTGCCTGATTGTTCATAATGGCGTGGGTTAAATAAGATTTAGATCAGAGACCCATAACTTACTAAGAAACACAGAAGGAGATGTTTATTAGAGTAAAATGTTGACTTAGTGGATCAAACATTGAACTTTTAATTACTAGATTATGCATGGAATCTCTACTGCATTTAATTTAGATAGCACAACCGGGTTGTAGTTCTTACACTTTGAATGCGATTTACCGCCAAGTACACTAATATGCACCTAGTAAATGAGTGAGTAGTGATTCTTTCAGTTGAATGGTTCAATTCTTACCTTAATTTAGATTCTCTGAAAAATGTGGAATTCTGTACATACATGGATGGTATCATCGATAAACAAGGGCAGAATCTAATTCAGATGTAAAAGCACAGATTTGTAAAACGAAGGCAGCATTTGTACAACTAAAAGAAAAAACCTCTGAGACTCAAACCCCCTGTTAGTCAACATCAAAAAAGCGGTTAGTACCAACGTAAAGACAGTTCTATTGTATAGAACTTAAACTTGGAGAATTATGCAAAGTTTCATTCAAGAGATGTAAATAATTGTAAACAGCTGATTGAGCAAGATACTTCGGATTTGTTGGTCAGACACCAATAGTAACAATTGGCTGTGGCAGAGAACAAATAAACAAAAATCCAGCTGAGGAAGAGATTAGGAAACGATGCTGGATAAGACAGAGATTGAGAAAATTATCAAACTGCATTACAAGATATGCAGTAACTTTAAATTCTTAAGGCGAAATGAAAAGTGAAAGACTAAAGACATTACACCGAAAATTGAAGGCAGATATGAAGTGAACAAAGAGCACTTGAAAAAAGCTCGAGAAAAGAGTCTTGGAGGGAGTTGATTGAAGAATGCTGGTCGGTTGGCCATTCTCTACAAGGTGTATCGGGTATTGATTAATTGATCTACATAGATTTACTAACCAACTCTTACAATATGTTTATTAGATTGAAATGAACTTCACAATTAACCAGTCACTAGTTCAATTGACCCAAAACAATTAGGTGTAGCTCACGACGTAAACAATCCATTACATTCCAGTTTTAACAACTATAAAGTTGAATAATCAGTTGTGTTGAAACTCTGAATTCTGACTGTATTCTAAAGTAGACGGTTGTGATCACCGTTAGTAAGTCACATACAGATTTATATTTTGACGAATAGAACTCTATTGGTCTTTATCTAGTGATCTTCTGTGATTGTTTAATGTTATGTTAATTGGGTCGGTTAGACACACAGACGTTACTTCTATCGGTGGTAGGTTTGTTCGGGAGAAAAACATATATACCACAGGAATACTATTGATTGTTGGATTTGAACTCACCTACCATATCCTCTGAGATGTTCTCAACTAGATAGAAGAGAAAAATAGAATAGATCAATATCAGAATCATTAGTTAGCATTCAATGCATTATAACTAAATCACGTCTTAACCACCAGTAGGACAGAGAGTAGTGGTCCGAATTCCCAGTCTGTGTATCTAATGGTATATCATGCACCTTCAGAATTAATTGGGTAATAGTGTTTTGTACATAGATATGGAGATTGATTCTTACTTTCTTTCTACGATCAAGCAGAAAGTATTTAATCTTGTTAAGAAGATTTTCAAAATTCTTAAAACTCCCTAGTATCAACAGAATCCTGTTTTGAAAAACCTTATCGTAAGATTCTGAAAAGTCTATGATGATTGGGTTTGCTTATTTTTGTCTGTCGATCGACACTGCCCAGATGTCCATTACCATCTAGCCAGAAGGTACATTGTATTTCGGTGAGTGTAGATTTAGGCATGTTAGAAAATAAGCAGGGAGGGAGAGTAATAGAACAGGGTTAGCCAATGACCCGGTAAACTATTTAAGTTCACTTACATATGTCGATGGAATCAATCAGTTACAAAGGGAATAACACAACAATCAAACAATGACGATTTGATAATTAAAACTGAAAAGCGAAGAGATTCGAGGCCCCTCACACATCTATTCCTCAATTATCAGAAAAGCACAGTTCATGTATTCCTCACTTTAATTTGGATTAAAAATATAACTGTATTTACTCAACCCATTAGTTATCTAGGGATTTACTATCAAAATGATAGTCTCCTGGCAAGCTGGCATCTTTTTGGCAATCCTACCTACCTCTCAAAATATGTAGTGGCTTATGTGCAGCGACAAGGGACATTGTGCACTGTGAAGGGCAGAGAAAGGGGTGGTTGGAGTACAAGGACATGTATGTAAGTAGATTTGAAAGGAAGAATAGTGAAGTCATAATAATAGCTTTATTCATCAGTAAGTTTAGTACAAATTAAATTGACAGCAAACAATGTCTCAACAATATACTCTTTCTTGATGTACACATATAAGTTGGTGTTCACAAAAGTAGCAACACTATCACCACTGCAGCATTTTGTCAATGATAGAACAATTTAGACGAAAAGTCTTCAAACCTTATAACGATACCAAATTGTCATCATACAAGTCATGTAGACAACATTCTTCAACTGTAATTAAACCACAGTTCCGGTTTATGTTTAGACTAAGAAACAATTGTTAGTAGTCTACATTGCCAATAAGAGATCTTTAGTTAAGACTATGAATTCTAGAAATAGACATCTAATGAATAATAATTCATTTGAACACATACTACTAGCCATTATGATGTCTTCCCTTTGATTTCACTGTCAGTGACTGAGTACACATTGTGATTTTTGGACATGATTGACATAACTTGTTGAAATAATTAAAACCAACTGTAAGCCCAGGATTACAAACAAGGCACCGTAGTTCATAGAATACTGATGAATAATTTATGTGGATTAGCGTACTGAATGGTTCATTTTAAGCTACTACTATTGACAGTTAAATAAATCAAAAATGAGATTATGAATTATTTAATAACTAACACAACATAAACTAGGTTATTTCAACAATCATTATCCATGATTAAGCTATTTAATACTGAATAGTGGTTTGTTGGTAATCAGCAGGAAATTCCTAGATTTAGGTTTTGGTTATTTATTACTCATCAGCAACACATACCTGAATCCATGCGGGAGCTTATGTACTCCATATACATTCCATTCCAAGTCATTTATTCTCAGTCTATAATCACTACTAATGAACTATTCAAGCCCCATGTAGGACTTTGCTGAATACGTTAATTGATCATTATATAGTGACCAACTAAATATTCTTTACAGTTCCGATCAAATTCAAATGAACCACTGTAAAGACATGAATAAGTTAATGTTTTAGTCAATAGATCAGTTCCATTTACATTTCAATCAATCTAAAAGGAAAATAAAGAAAGGAATAACATGACAATCTGACAAAAACAATATGTTTCCTTCAAAACTTTGAATAATTCAAGAACGACAGTATTAGCAGAATACTTTGAAGTCATTAGGTATTTCATTGCATTCAATCTCATCAGCTACATACATACTATTGATTATAGATAACTTCAGATAAGAACACACATGTTGATCGTGTTAACTGGAATGTTTAATAGATAACATTAGATTGTTTAGATAGTGACACTGTAAAGAGATTGGATTCAAAGTATTCATAAGTAGGTTAGATAACGATTTAAGAGTTTAATTACGTAATATGAAATAAAAAAGTTAAGAAATAACCCAAAAGGTCATGTAAGAATGAGGATTCTAGTGAATAGTTGAAAGAGTTCGATTATGTAATTAGAAATATTTTATTGCTGTGATGATGTGAAGAAAAGGAATAAGACAGAAAAGTAAGAGTATAACTTACTGGTATCTTATTATCAATAGTAGAAAGAGGAAACCAGGTTATCAATCTAATGCTACCAGGACAATTCAAGATTAACTTTTGATTTGTTTTAAATACAAAAGTCAATTTTTAATCTTGCAATGGCCTCACCAAATAAACAATTGAATTGATATAATCAACATTTGTGTGGAGTTATCTAAAATCAATAGTATGTATTATTTAAGTTAGATTGTGATTAGCAAGTGGAATCCAGGAAGCGCGTTTCGTCCTATTTGGAACGCGTCAGTTGAATATACCTACATCCCGATGTTGATGTTCACAATGACATTTGTGCTCAGTTCGTTTCGTGTCATATGCCACCACGTTCCTTACTAGACTACTGAGACCAAACAGTCACAGTTGTGCAATAGGTGCACTGGCATTGTATATTCTGATTGATTTGTTATTCACATATATATCAACAGAGACTGACCAGCTTCAATCTATAAAAAAATCAGTAGGAATATATACAAATTCATGTTAATAACAATAGTATTCATGTAGCTGATGAAACTGAATGCAACGAAATACCTAATCCATTCAAAGTATTCTGCAAACGTTATCGTTGTTTTACTGCACAGTATCAACTGAATGAAGAAAAACACACAATCAAATGTAACATTCTCTATTCAAATGAATTAGAATCAACACTATGAATGTTGTGAATTTGTTACTTTCTTTTCTTTATTTTTTCTCTTCTTCTTCTGCTTTTCTTTCTTTTTTTCTCCTTTTTCCTGGATGTCATTCAAATGATTCACTTGTGTACACATAAGAAACTTATCCATGTTCAATTTATTGTGTTTTTCTTCTGTTTTTTATCTTTCTTCTTTGTTCTTATGTAAATATCATAAAATTTCTGCTGAAAAACTCTTAAAATATTTCTTAATAATAAAATGAATTCTAATGAGGTTGATACTACTTATAAGGTCGTGAATAAGTAGTAAGTAGCAGAGCGTTGTGTAAAAGTGGAAACAGGAAACAGTATACGAGGTGAGTTGCAAAGTGTCAAGGAGCAAAGTCTAATCACAATATATAAGCGAAATGAAAACAACCAAGGAAAGCAAGTCTACAACCAACATCAATCGAAGAACATAAAGGACGTGGGAAAGGATAATTAAAAGTCACGTATATGTAATTTATGACGTTCTCTATATTCATCAAATAAACAATTTGCCTTGGCTAAGTCGACATTACACACTATATATGTTTCATTGTGGACGATTATTTTCGTGATGATTGGTTATTTAGTTGATTATGTCACAGATTGATGGAAGTGTGTATTCTGTCATTGGAAGGCGACCCAATGATGCAGAGGATTAGGCATTCGCCAGAGTTTAATGAAGATTGCTTGTAAGCGGCCTATGCTTCTCTGTGAGGAGTAACGGGCGTAAGTAAGTATATTAACATGTTAGAACTTCAGTAATCAATAAGTCAGATTGGAACGTTAAGAGTATCCTGAAGTTAGTTACTAGTAAATTGATTATTGTAGTGGAATCGAAGTGGTTTCGATGAAGATTCATTGATATTAATCTATGTTGGTTGTGTTGCTCATAGATTGATATTGATTTGGGTAATGTCAAAAGCCAAACCATCTTCCAGCTGAGGAAGAAGGTATTAACAAAAACTGGAGTTAAATAGGACACAAATTGAGAAAACATCAAAATGCATTAGAACACAAGCACAAACTTAAAATACTAAAGACCAGAGGAAAAGAGAAGTCCAAAGAACACATTACTTTGGGAACTGGAGAGAGACATGACAAGAATGAACAGCATTTAGGAAGAACTGAAGAAGAGAGTCTAGGATACAGTTTGTTTCATAGTAGTAGTCGGCGGCTTATGCTCCACGTAGATTAATGGGCATTGACTGATTGATAACGCTAAAATCGAAAAGCGATTGATTATTTATTTTGTCATAGTATAGCAATGATCACACTCTAATCCACGTGCTACGACGGAAATCAAACTATTTTCATCAATGCGTCGGCTAGTGTCAAGTTACACAATTCCAATTTTCTTCGTTTTATTCAACCAGTGTCATTAACGATAACTGTATCACTCTAGACATTTCTGAACTTTATAGATCAGCACTTTTTACTTATACTTCAAGAACATCTTGAAATTATTCACGTGTGAGCTGATTGATATTAGTGAACTGAAATGACATCCAGTTTGTCGTTTACCATCTGATATTTAGGCTTCTTTAATAAGACCTAAAGTTCCTAGGGATAAATTTATCAAAGGGTCAGTGTTATATAGAGCTATTCAAAAAGAGTAACTAACTTTGTGCTGTGCTTCTTGAATAACTGTTCTATATGCTTTGAGTATATGCAACTCGATTATTCGATTTCTAACATTGTCATCTTCCCAACGCTTCAACCTCTCACTATACCCATAAGCTACATTATATCATTTGTCATTTAGGAACTCTAATCAATTAGTTGTGTATCTGTACTCTCAGTTCTTAGTCATTATTGCTATTCTCTTTATTAGTTGGTTGCATGGTTAGGTTTTATAAGTATATAAATGAATAAGTAAAATACAATCTAACTATCTGGTGTTTGGCTAAGTTGTCTTGTATTCTCTATTCCGTCTTTGAGGACTACTAATCACAGAGTAGACGCGTGCGCTGGATGATTAGTACTATTAAGATCACTATTCTCCACACACTATGATTGGCTACATAATTCTCAAGATATAACAACTAGAAAGTATAAACTGCCGGTAGGAAGTTTCATACGCAGATGAAACAGCTGATTTTCAGTGACAGACAACCAACATCAATGTGCGACAAATACAATAAGACTGCCTCGACTGGAAACAATTTGTATAATAGGGATTTTTAATATTAATTGTTGTATTGGAACAAAAAATCTGAATTCACAATCTATCAAGTCTATTCCTTAGGCTAATGGAATTCTTATGGATAAGGTGAATATAGTTAAACATCCGGTAACCATGATACTTGTTTTGATCAAATTATAAGCTTTGCACAGGCTCATTAACGATTGTTATTAGCTTTCTCCTTCCCAATTGATTGTAACCTTATTATGATCCTATTAGCCTACATCTTGTACACAACTCCCTTTAATCAGGTTTCATTGTATTTTTTATTCCTCACAAGTAATTGATTCAGTATGTAGTATATTGAAACCACTGATTTAACTTAATAAATGTTTGGTTTTAACCGCCATTCACTGATGACTTCTTCACCCGATCCATACCTCTTGGAAGGAGAAGGAGGAACACAGTAGGACATTGATCACTTAAGAATTTTGTCAGTAAATCAAGGTTTTCAAAACTTATTAGGTAGTAGTTATACTATAAATCTCATTCGGTAACTTCTCCCCCCCCCACCGCCCTTAGTCTTCGCAGAACTCAAACTAATCATTTCATCTGTCATTGAATAAGCAATCAATCAATTAATGCCTGTTACGCCATATGGAGCATAAGCCGCCGACCAGCTTTCCTTACCAGCTCTTCTCAAGTGCTCTTCATTCTGTTCATGTCCGTCTTCAATTCCCGACTCAATGTGTTCTTTGGTCTCCGTCTTTTTCTTTGGTCTTCAGGATTTCAATGTATAAACGCTTTATTATTATTAAAGTCAACCTATTCACCACTTCTTCTTCTTCTTCTTCATTTTAGTGTTATTTCATAATGATAATGATCAGTACACTTTTCATAACTACATACATCAACATAATGGTTATTGGAATTCCAAGACATCAAATGAGCATACCATCTTCTATTTCAGCATATCTAATAGATATTTCAATGAAGCTATAGATTTATTCGTAAAACATTTCATGTATCCAACATTGAATGTAGATGGAATGAGGAAATCAATTGAAAAAATTGATATGGGTAAGTTATTACTGGCATGATGTATGTTGAATACTTTACTTATTATTTCATTTAATTGATTGTAGTTTGATAATTATGAGATAAGAAACAGTCAGTGGTCTTGTTTTCATTCCTCTGAGGTTTCAATCAATCAATCAAAGCCTGTTACTCCATGTGGAGCATTAACTGACGACCACCATTCTTCAACCAACTTTGTCCTGAGCTTTCATTTCTAGCTATTCTCAAAAACTCTTCGTTCTCTTCATGTTTGTCTCCAATTTCCAACGCAGTGTGTCCTTGCATCTTTCTCTTTTTCTTTGGCTTTTAGGATTTCATATTGATGTTTGTCGTATGATACAGTTTTATGATTTCCTCAATATGCGTCTTATCCACCTCCAGCGTCTTTTCTTAATTTCTTCCTAGGCTGTAAATTGATTTGTTCTCTGCCACAAAAGGTTGTTGTTGATGATATCCGGCCAACGAATCCAAAGTATTTTACACAGATAGTTGTTTACAAATACTCTTATCTTTTAAATAATGCTTTTCGTAAATCTTCAAGTATTAGTACCATACAACAGAACAGTCTTCACATTTTTATTGAAAATTTCGGAATTAATGTTAACTGGAAACCCTTCCTGGAGCTCCAATAGGCTTGCTGCCGGTCCCAAGCCCGAATAAAAGAGAAGGATTGGGCATAGGGTTAGCGACCCTATCCCGTAAAACAACAATCTTGCTAAAAGAATGCTAACCACTGAACACCTTTATAACCACTTTAACTCCTTTGATGTTTACACATTTATAATTAGGCTAGAGAGTACTTGATGTTTCTACTACTTAGTAAACATTTCCATGATGTGACACAAGCACTGACTAATGTGGATAGTAAGTTACTAATCTGAGTAGGATGTCAATGAATTCCGGTGGTTATAACTTTGTGAATTACCACTTGAGATTGATTACTAGTGACAACGTGAGCTAATGAAGATTGATGAATACTGTGAATGTAGATAGACACCTTGTATAAACTAATAATCACTGAATAACTATTTCGTTCTTCTATGATTCTGATAAACAATGAAAACATCAATAATCCATAATGTCCATATTGTTTCCTGTTTCCACTTTTACATGGCATACTACTGTCTATTAATAACTGACGACCTTATGAATAGTATCCTCCACAGTATAACTAATCCAAGTAACTACATATGACTACACGTACTGCATTTAGATAGAGCTTAAAACATAAATTAATCTTGAACACATTCATAGATGATAGATCGACAAGGAATGACATTGTAAGTAATGCAGAATATAACATTTTCTTTGAAGTCACTGTTTATTCAGTTCTAGGCTTTACTCTTTTCATTACTATCAGTAAACTGTGGAGGATTGTTATGTATTTGAAAAATACAAATGCCCTTGATGATTATTAAACACTGAACAGACACGTCTTCCCAGCAACTATCAGTCCTGCAAGCCGGAATAGAGGAGAAACAATGATTGATGAGCTAACAGGCAGAATAAGAAAACGAATTATATTTCAATCATGCCTTTATATATACACAAAATCAGACAACACAGTCAACCAGATAAATAGGTAGATACAACGCAGAACTTCGTACGTACGTACATCAGTTCAGGTTGCCATACCACATCAGCACTGAGACGCAACTGTCAGTTCAAATCCAACAGT
The DNA here is from genome assembly GCA_025215515.1 of Schistosoma japonicum. Taxonomy (NCBI): domain Eukaryota; kingdom Metazoa; phylum Platyhelminthes; class Trematoda; order Strigeidida; family Schistosomatidae; genus Schistosoma; species Schistosoma japonicum. The sequence goes on from CM046065.1 coordinate 22,002,769, forward strand.
GATAGCGATAGTAGAAGTATTAGCAGTAATCCAGAAAATTAGAGAGCGAAGATATGATTCGAAAAGTATAATTCAGTGAGATAAATTTGAAAGAAGAAAGATAGAGAATTCAGAAGGTTAGATTTTGAGAGAACACAAAGAGTGGATGCACCTGCACCATTGCAAACGATTCTGAGCCATGTCGTTCATGGTCTCTAACCACTGATGACTTTCGTCTCTCGGACCCCAACCACGCAGCCTACATCTACCAACATGACTCAGTCCACTTGTCAGTGACTTCATCGATTTCTGCCATGTTTTTGTTTGGCCGCTTCTAGCTTTCTTCCAACCTATTCCTACGCCACAAAACATAGCTCGTCGAGGCAGTCGGTAGTTAGACATGCGTAACACATGTCCCAGCCACCTCAACTGATGAGGTTCCAATACCTCATCTATTGATTTGCCATCCTTTCCTAGAACCCGTTTCCTGACGACAGCATTGCTCATTCGGTTGTCCCACGATACACGAGCAATGTTTCGGAGACACCTATGATCGAAGACCAGTAACCTACGAATGTCCTCTACTCTTAACGGCCATGTTTCGCTCTCGCATAGTAGGACAGGGCGAACTGCTGCACGGTACACTCGTCCTTTGGTTAGCAAGCGGATATCTCGCCTGCGCCATAAGTGACGCAACTTGGCAAAAGCCAATCGAGCTTTCTGTATCCGTGCTGAGATTTCGTCCGTCACCACGCCGTCAGCACTGATGAGACTTCCCAGATACGTGAAGCGGTCTACACGCTCGACTACTTCACTCTCTATCACTAGTTCAGGTGCCGATGCAACCCAATCGTGAAGCAACATTTTGCATTTCGAGGGGAAAACCGCATCTCGAACATGTTTGCATTGTTGTTCAGGGTAGTCAGAAGACTCTGCATTTTGTCAGCGTCTTCACCAAATAGGACTATGTCATCAGCATACTCTAAGTCAGTAAGCGAGGCTCCTGGTAGTAAGTCAACTCGTGAAAAGTCAGACGAAGTCATGGTTATATCTAGGAGCATGTCTATGACGAAATTAAACAAGAATGTGGTAAGTGGACATCCCTGACGGACACCAGTTGAAGTGAGGAATTCCGATGACAGTTCGCCATAAGCTCTCACTCGACGTGTGGTTCTAGAGTAGAGAGCTTGTATAAAGTTAATGTACTTCTTTGGTACACCTTTCAATGACAGACACTGCCACAGAACCTCACGATCAACAGAGTCGAATGCCACCTTAAGGTCCAGGAAGACCACAGTCAACCAATTCGAAAACTAACATCAAGGTGGAACTAAGGAAATAGTGGTAGTGAATAGGGACAACATGTAAACAACAAATTAACTGTAGTCCATAATAAGAGACAATATAATAATAGCAAATATGCTAAACGGGAGGATGCGGTAAAAGGAACGTAATAATAATCGAAATGTAATGCTTACACTACTGACGACCAGAATAAAAGAATCAGTACTGTAAAACACAGTTCTGGAAGTTCTTTACTCTTCTTTAGTGGTCCGACATAACAGTGATAATCGTCTATGATTAATAGTTGCATTGAGTATAGACAGTTTATCATGAATGACATGATCACTTGATATTCAACAGAACACTAAGGAAATAAGAATCCAGAATTTCCTACTAATTTCATTATAAAATTAACTGATTAATGATAACAGTTGCATTTCTCTTCAAGCCGGTATTCATCATAATCAATTGAACTGTACATCAAAGTCATGGATTCTACAGTTACTCTATAAAACTACTAACTAAGATCAAGTTCAGTAGTGATATCATTGTTATTCAGTTCATTTATCGATAGAATTTCTTTATTAAGTTGGAATTGTACATTAGAGATGTAGTTGTATTACATAATGTTTAACAATAACGACATGATGATTGTTATTCTCAAAATGAATGTGTCTACCCCCCTCTTGTCTCCACCTTAGTAACTAACACCGTATTTTACATGTTGTAAGATAATTGTACACTAATAACAAATGCATTAAATGAATATTGATAGTGTCATTTAACAGTAAACTGTCAAACGATGATGTTAATTTGAAGTGACTTTGTAGAGATTAAACATTTTTGTTTGTATTGGTCACTAGGCTAATGTTTGTTGGGTACAACTGAAAACCATGGGATATAAGTCAATTATCACGTTATAATATAAGACACTTCAGCAGTAGGCATCTTTAATTCTACCAGAGAATTCAACACAGAGCTTCTAGTTTAGTAAACGTTTAACCTTACAATTAGGGACATTTAGAATCAATTGATGAAATTCCCACCTCAATCAATGAGTAATACAGAGCAACTATCCTCTTCTATCATTAATAATTACTGTATGATTCCATACTAGAACAAAATAGCTGTTTACTGCTTCCTGTTTCTTAGTGATGTTCAATCAACATCAATCTGTGACGAATACAAACAACAATTCAATTCACTATAACACAGACAGATTAAGATATTTTCTTGCTAATAAGTAACTTAGAATACTTTCTGTTGAATTACATTGATTCAATTTTAGTCTGAAGTTTATGCATGATTCTTAACACACACACACACACATTCATCTTAACTGATGAACTTCACTTAAGACGAAATTGTCAACTTTTAAATTTCATTCTATATTTTCAAAATTTTTAAAACTTTTTCCAATCAATATGATCTGTGCTACACACATAAAAAGTACCTAAGTCACATTTCTATTGTGTATTAGATACTACTGATTAATCAATAAAGATTTACTTTATTTCTAGACTTTCTTAATAGTGAAAGTTATTTCTCAAGGTCACTTATCACTTCATCTATACCTTCTTATTCATTAATCATAAATAACATTGACCTTACTTACCTACTCACTTACTCATCACTTTAGATAAGTACCTTATGTAAATGATCATCAAATGACATTCGATGATACTTAAGTTAGATGATAAATTGATTAAAGTACTATGAATCCTATCAACTGATACCTGCCAGCCAGGCAGTTCAGTCATACTAATGTAAGTATGTACGTATGTATGTATGATCAACATAGAACTTGGCATATGTGTACAATGATCCGAAATGTCTTACCTCTAAAGTATAACAAGATTAACACTACATTAGTTGAAGTAAAAGTTACTACAATACTAATTACAGTAATGAAAACAAAGAGCAGTTGAACATATAAATATGGTACATAGAGAAAGAATTCATACGTGGAAAGAAAGTTATAAAATAATTCTAAACTCACAATTTAAGGAATGACAATGAGTGAATACATTTGAACGACTGTGACCGATTCTGAGCCATGTCACCCGATGTTTCCAGCCACTGGTTACGGTATTGGCGAGGACCCAAATCAGGTAGTCTGTATCTTCCGATATGACTCAAATCAGCAGTCAGTGACTTCGTGGACTGATACCATGTGTTCGTTTAGCCATTTCTAACTCTTTCCCATCCTGTTGCTATATCAGCTAACATCGTGCGTTGAAGTAGACGGTGGTTGGACATTGGTAACACATGTTTAAACCAACTCAGTTGACAAAGATTCACAACCTCGACGACTGATTTGTCATCTTTCTCTAATACCTGGCATCCAACCTCGTTATTACTTACTAAGTGATCGCAATTAGTTCAAGTGACGTTTTGAGGACGTCGATGGTCAAAAATTAATAACCTAAGAGTGTTGTCTACCCATAAGTCATATCCAATTTCTGAGGAATGTCATCGGATTGTAAGCCCGAAACATGATACCCAGCTATTAGTGTCGTGACTCCGTTGAAATTAATGCCTTGCATGAGTTCACATCACAGAAGAGGATTGCTACAAATGATCAAGTGAAGCATCGAATGGATCGGAGGTTACGATGCTGGCGTTGTGGTGACTATCACATCCCCAAAGTTTGTCGTTTTAAGAAAAACAATTGCTTCAAATGTGGTAAAATGGGTCATATCCAAAAGTGTTGCAAATTTACAGTGAAGAAACTGCCCGTTTCGGTGACTGCCACACCTCACGAAATTCTAATGTTACTTTGCAAACACAAGGAGTGAATTCCTCTGCAAAGAGAAAATTTGTGACACTTTATCACGGGAGTAATCCTATCAAGTAACAGGTGAATACAGGGTCGGATATTACTATGATTTCAGAAGCAACATGGTTAAAGACTGGTTAACCGGAGTCGCATCCTACGTCGCACAAAGCCGAAAGGGCTACTGGGGAAGCTATAATTCTCCTTGGTGAAGTTCTATGGAATCTTACTTTTTGTGGTAAGTCTGAATTTGGTAAATGCTATGTTTCGAAAAACTATAAATCCGACTTACTGGGCATAGATTGGATCGGAAAACTCGGATTTTGGGATGTGCCACTTAACTCTGTCTGTTGTAACATTACAAATATATCCGTACAAAAAGCCATCGGAAATGAGTATAGCTCAGATTGCATAAAACAATTGCAGAAAGAATTCCCCGATGTTTTTTGGAAACCAGTTAAAAGGGGAAGGGGTGGCTGTCATTGATGAGGAAGCCTTGCAACAATTTCTTATTTCATATAGAGCAACGCTAAGCCTTAACAGAAAAGATGGAAAGTCTTCAGCTGGGATTGTGTTTGGCCGACCTCTGAGGACATTTTTTAATATTGTGCACCCTAGAGACAAAGTCAAGGTGACAGCAAATACTGGTGGGACTGATTATAAAAAAACTCGTGATTTCAACGTCGGTGACTGTGTCCATGCCCATGTTTACAGGCCTGGAAGGCCAAAGTGGATCAATGGGACAATTGTTGCTAGGACAGGCAAAGTGCTATATGAAGTAAGGGTGGGTGACATGGTGATAATATGACATATTATTCGACTAAGACATAGAAGAGATAATGACGACCCACCCTCGAAAAGTAGAACTGCCATGGTAATCGTGTATGATAAATTTGACATACCACTACCTACGTCATCACCTATGCGTCAACATATGAAAAGAAATGAAGGTCAGAATGATGTGAAATGTAGACAGCGTAGGCTGCGTAGATAGAGAGAACTACAGCAAATCAATCCAAAAGCCAAGTCCTACACTAAAGATGGGAGGTGACATATCTAGAAGAAGATATGTGATTGGTTAATATAGTATGACAGACACATGAGTCAATGGCTAGACCTTATATATATATATATCTTGTATATTATTGGTTGTTGTTGTAATACATGCGTGTGAGTGACTAGTTGGCTTCTTGATAAGTCAGTCGGATTATTGTGCCTGAACAATAGACTAAGGCAAGGCTGGGTGCTAGCTGTAGGATAAAGCGCTGCAGATAACAAGATCGATAATATCGGCCATCCCAGCTCAGATACAACAGTTGTCTACCCATGGGTCATATCTATACAGTAAGACTATGCAAACTGTTGTGCAGTATACTCTTACTTTCGTTGAGAGATGAATATCTCGCTTACACTTTAGGTGACGTTATTTGTAAAAAGCCAAGCAAGCTTTTTTTAATTCGTACCGACATTTCGTCAAAGACCAACCCATTAGGTCTTATCGGACTTGCATTGTACGACCTGAATTTCTTTAGCTTTAACAGCTTCTCATGAAGTAATAGACGGAGATTCTAATTGAAAGTTTAATACTAGAAAGAAATGACAAATTAGTCCTCACTTGTTTTTCAATAGTATCGGATTCAAATTAGTTTGTGATGAATACAAAATAACGTATTATATTGTACCAGTTTCACGAAACCATATTAACAATTTTCATGCGGAATGTGAAATGTGGATTTCATCCTATTTAGGACTCATCAATTAAATGTACTTATATCCCAGTGTTGATGTTCATATCAGGTCTCGAACCCGGTCCCTTCAAAACAGAGCAATAATAATGTTAGTTAGGTTTTACTGTTAAATAAGTCATTATAACTATACCATGTAACAGTGGTTCGATTATAATGATTGCATAGTGATTTCATCATTAGGATCTCATTGTATTTTTCCCACTCCACTGAACATCTCTATGAGATTAAGGCTAATTAATCATCGATGTGTTAGCTGGTTGTTGTTGGTCGCTAAGATTCACAACTTCAATTATGTCATACAGTAGTTGGGAGTCATTATCAATTCATATCTGCAATCAAATATAGGCAATTTCATTACAACGGGATTTTAACCCAGACTAATCAGTTTCACATTTCGAGACATTGTTATTGTGTTCGTAGTAACCAAAAACTCACTTCTATAAGAACTAACTGTTTTCTTGTATAGTATGAAGTATCTATACATCAACTGATCATGTATAAGCATCAGTATAAAAGCTATTAAACTACTGTAAGTCCATTTCATACTAATGTGAACGTCCTCAACATAAAACATTCTGTATGCGACTACATAATCTGTTGATACACAACCGAGTTCTAATGGACTTTTGTGTTATCCCTATCGAATGAACATGAAGTCAATTATGAGAATAATGTCAAAAGCATCATTTCAAGGCATACAACATGCGGCTATTGATTACATTGTTTTTCTATTCTTTTACTTTGATCAACCTCTACCTATTAAGTTGGAATATTGTCATTGACTTAAGTGATTTTAACGTTATATACGATTGAGCGGTTGAAATCCTACTTGACTTGTGGAATTCGGCTTGTTGGAACTTATCGGAAATTCTTGAGGAAATTAATATACCCGGTTTCGATAGTAGTGTGCTAGCTGTAAACAACCTCCTATAATGAAACTATTAACATTCATAAAAATAAGTGAGTAATAACTAAAGATTTACTTCATAGGTAACTTCTTTAAGTGACAACACACCATATTGACAAACATTAATTAGCATAAAACCTGTATCCAAGAGTTCAACTTATCCTTCCACTGATGGAAACAACTTCTTATCAATTGATTCTATTGTTCATCATTATTACAATGAATCTTTTCATTTATTCTTGATAATCTTAGAATTTCAAAAGCTTAAAACAAGAGATTATGCCAAACTACGTGGTTTCATATCAAGTTTAGCTGTCAAAGGATCACCATATCGATTATTTGGTAGAGGTAAGTTACATTCATTTTTATCAATACAATACTTTCATTGAACAAAAATTGCATGTCGATATATGAAGGTATATGAGTTATACTACTTACTACTATTCAGTAATATAATTTGGTATTATTTCTAGCTGCTTATAATCATCATCCATTGGCATTGGTTGGATACCACAACTGTTTTATCCTAATGTGAAATTCTTCACCGGTAATAGGCACTCTTGATTCTGTCAGGGAATTTAGTTTAAAATCTTCTGATTGGTGAATGCTGTGTACAACTGGGTTATTCAGTATCCAATGGTAGATTTCTCACATCATTCATTTTGTGACAAACCCAACTGACATCAGTCTACGGTAGATACTAACAACTGAACTTAATACTCATTTACATAGAACTACTTCACTTCACTGAGCACTATAACCTTTGTATAGTTTCTTAAGAATCATGGGTACAGTAATTCATAGGTGTCTTCAGGTTTAATCACTTAAGTGAACTGGCAATGTTCAAGGTATTCATTGTCATTTAAGAGACTGAAATTAGGCCATGTCAACATGAAATCAGTTATACACTTCAGTGGCTTAACTATACATTGCCTGTGGTAGGAGCTTCAGCTCAACTTATTGTGTGAACTGACTGACATACGTCAGATATGCACTAGAAATTATGAAGTACTGCTCTAGCCCGTTCTTCTTAGTGTGTCACAGCTTCATTAGTGAGCATTTGCAACTCTAATATGCATCCAATACATAACCTTCAGGTATCGTGGCGTGCAGTTAACCTTAGGACTACTAAAACATAATGCGATGGTATACATTTCTTATTCAAGTCAATTTATAGTGTCTTACAATTCATGATGGAACTATATGTTTTGGTGGTCGTGTGTCCGAATACTTACCTAAAACTGTCCATTTGTTTGCGTTTGCTTTTGTTTATTCAACCATTAAAAGTGTATGATTGTTTAAACCCTGCTGTATGACCCTTTAGCAGTGTGCAACTGCCATCTCACTAAGGAATTGATCCAATGACTTTCAGGCTTCATGGCTAACGATTAACCATTACACTACTGAAGATTCATCCAAGAGCTGATATTTGTAACTCAATCAGTTCACAATGTCATCCACTGATACCGGTAGATAATTACACGATTTAACTTAATTGGTCATGTTTTTGTTTTGGAACTCTAAGAAGAAGTTAATTATTGGACTCAATTCTCTAGTTGTGTTGGGGGGGTGGATCTGTACTACCGTAGCGTCCCATACTAAGACGAAACAACTTCTCAGTGATTCCTAGTTTTTCTTAATGAATGGATAACTTAGGTATATCAAGTTCAAATTCAACAATCTCCTTCATCATCCTTCCTTCCCCCCCACATCTCCTCAACACTTAATTTAATCATTTTTACAACAATCAATAATCAATAAAATGAATTATTTAGTTGCTAACTCAAATTATTGATTTATTTATTTACATTTATTACAAGGCAATAAACTTTCATTGATTAGTGAACCAGAAAAAAATGGTATCAATGTAAATGAATTATTGATGAAACATTGGAGCACTTTATATTCATCGCATAGAATGACATTAGCTGTACAATCAAAAGGTAATTGAAAGTCATAAAATGAAAATGTGTATTGATTTTAACACTGTTCATTTATAACATAAGTAAGTATCAATGTAAGGAAATGTTATTGAAAAACTTTCTCGTCAGTCTCATCATCCCTGATGGGTCGGTGTCTGACGAAATCTCAGCCTGATTGGCATTCGCCACTTGTGGTGCAGGCCAGATAATCCATCTCTCAACGAAAGGCCATGTGTACTGCGCAACAGTCCGCGCCGTCCTAACATAGAGCTGCTAAATTTGGACCATGAAAACACAAGATACGCGTCGACTTAAGGTGTTTTACCATAGAAATCTTCGTAACATCATGGAACATTTGAATAAGTAATATGGAGGTTTGATAAAAGGTTCTTAGGAAATATGATAAATCACACGAATAGGTCATTAATCGTAATTGACTGAGATGGCTAGGACATGTGTAGCGTATGCCTGACTACCACTTGCCTCGTCGCGCGTTGTTAGCTAGGGTTGAAGAAGGATGGAAGAAGGGTGAGGGCATCCAAACCAAAACATGGCATCAGTCCATGAAGTCTTTAACTATTGATCAAAGCCATGCTGGTAGATACAGATTACTTGGTTGGGGTCAATGTGATGGTAGCAATAAATGGCTGGAGACACTTGGCGACATGGCTCAAAATCAGTCACAGTGGCACAAGTGTATTCACTCTTTGACTTCATCTAAATTTTGAATCCAATCATTAGTTTCTCCACAACTTTACTTCACTCTCCTCTCTTGTATTCAGTTACTATGTTATCTTTGTTATCTTGTAGTGCTAATGCGGTATGGCAACTTGAACTTATTGGCGTATTTTCCCGGTTCTACGTTGATGATGATGATGATGTAATCATATTGATTTCATCTCTGTGTTTAGATACATTGTCATGCTAACTGAAAACTATTTGTATATGTGGTACTTTGAGTGAATTATCCTGATATGGTTGTGGTAATCCAGAAATAAAGATCAATGCTAGACTGTTAATAACAAATGAAATCTAGAAGGGGTATACTTCCTACAACAGATTCCTGTACTGGTTTGCACTTGATATATTCAATTGTTCCTGTTCATATCGGGACACAAAATCATTTTATTCCTGTTGAACATCACTGAGTTATTAAGTTCAGATAAATTCTGGGTGGACATTAATACTGAGATATGAAGGGTATATTCAACTGACATGTTGTAAATAAAGCTCAACAGACATTCTGGACTTCACTTGATACCTACATTTCAAATATAACCATCACTCACTATATACAATGCCTAGTTGTTAGAATCTGGAGAATTTAATTATTCAATGAAAAATATCCATCATGAGGAATGCCAACTATTAGTAGAATAACTCAGTGTTAGATGTTACTGATCATGGTAACTATATCCGAATCATCATAATGATTGATCATTACATCTAAATTGTCCTAAATGAATTCTAAGGGTTGATTAAGTTGTATTGTATCAACTAGTCTATGTGATTCAACATTGCTAAGACAATATAGTGATGCAAGGTGATTTACTAATAATTGATAGGATATCCTAATTGATCAACGATTTGTGTTGTTTGGCAGTCGTTGGTAGTAAAACGTGATCTCTATGTTTCATACTTCATGACTGTTATCATTCAAGCTATTCAAGTTGTAATTTAATGAATGCCGAATAACACAACCTAATTCAGGCTGGATTCGTAACCTTGTTACGGTCAATAACTATGTATATGTACTATCAGTAATTTAACCTTCATCAATAACAGTTACACATATACACATGACATTCCTAAAATACGCTTATGATTGAAAAGTCGAGGACGAAGATGTAACAGATACATATTTGAACCTAACATATCCAACGTCATAAATTGAACGACGTGCCAAAGTTCTATGGTACAATACATGACAATAAAGAAATAAACAGTACAAAAATTATGTTTGGGATGGGGGTGGTGGAAAGGGGGGAATCACGTTCTCTACAGTATGTCATGACAACTATACACAGATCCTACTAAATTACAGTTAGACTATTAAATAAAGTTGAAAGTATGAACCAATATATGAATTATGTTTCACAGTTTAATGATAAGATACTTATCAAGTTGAGTATTAGTAACCAAGCCTTATTCACCCCTTGAATTGTATTCATTCACTACTAGGAGTTCTAGGTCATAGTGTAAACATCATCTGAATGTGTATTCAGTATCTTATACATCACTTTCCTTTCCGCATTCCTTACAGACTCTTTAAATACACTGGAACGTATTGTTCGAGAGAAATTTTCTAGTATACCTACAAAGTAAGTAAAATTGTTTTACATTGAATTACATGTACATTATAATATGATATACAACAGTCTGATGTTTAGATATTCATATGAACTGTACTACTAATAGGATGAATTTGTATATTCACATTGATTTGTTATCGAGTGAAGCTGGTTAGTCTCTGTTGCTGTGAAACGGACTGAGTTCGAATCCTATTGTGAACATCAACATTGGGATGCAGGTACATCCAGCCGACGAGTCCCAAATAGGACAAAACGCGCGTTCTAGAGTCAACTTGCCAGTCACAATCCAACTTAAAAGTAATTGTACTACTAGTTGGAAGAATAGTAATTTTAAAAGTGTTCTAGCTGATTGTTTGAAAATATCTGCTTGATAATCAATTATTCAATCAACGACTGTTACCATTTGTTCAGCATAGACCACCAACAAACTTTCAGCAACTAGCTGTGTTCTATGCTCTTTTCAACAGTTCCTCCCAAATTACTATTTAATTTTTAACATGCCTGTCTCTAATTGCAGACCTAATGTTTTCTTTGATCATCCTTTTTTCTTTGCCATTGAAGATTTAAAGTTAGTTCCCGTCGTGTGGCTCAGTTTTATGATTTCCTCAATGTATGTTCTATCCCCCTCCAGAAATGGGTATTGATTGGTTTGTCTCTGCTCCAATAAGTTGTTACTGATGATGTTTGGCCAACAGATCTTAAATATCCTGCACAATTAGCTCTTTATAAATATCAGTATCTTTTGAATGATGCTTGTCGTAGTTCTCTAAGTTCCAGCTCTTGCTCCAAACAATGAAAGCGTTTTGATGCTTGTATTAAAAATTGCGACTTTGTTGTTACCTGACAGGTGATTACGTTGGTGCTTGTTGTGTTGTATCCAACGGTCTTACTTACCTCGTGTATGTGTTGAGACCTACTGCTACAGAGCCTGCTGCTACACTGTCAGTCCTTCACCTGCATTTATTGCTGTGAGTGAGATAGAATGATTAGGTCATATGCAAAGTTCAAGTTGTCTAGCTACATCCACGTTTTTCATTGTATTCTGTGCTTTCCTTGAGATGTTGCAGTCTACATAATCCAGTCGACCAACGGAACAGTGAGTAGCCTGTCTGACACTGGTTTTCACTTAGACTAAATCTGTGAGCTGCCTTACATTCACAATTTTACACGTAGTTCATCGTCAGAGTTCCCTATGGCGTTGACTATCTTTCCGCATAAAGCGTAATGCTGAAGGAGATTCCATAATGTTCTCCTGTCCACGCTGTCAAGTACTTTAAGATAGTTAAGGAAGTTAATTCAAAGTGCTGAATTCCATTCAACTGATAATTCAACAATGGTTCATACTGTCGAGATTTGGTCAATACACGATTGGTTGTTTTGGAATCCGGATTGTTGACCTTGAATTTGGGAGTCGACTGAATCTTTCATTCGCTTCAACAATGCTTTGTTGAAGACTTTTCTCGTACTCCACCTGAAGTCCTTTTATAGTTACTACAGATCCTAATTCCGCATAAAGTAAGAGGGTTGGGCATGGGGTTAGCAATCCCATCCCATTTTAGAAAGATTAAGATCGTTAATGAAAATAAAAGGGGGGGGGGAAATACAATGTTTTAATTCATTTAAGCTTTGTGGAGATTATTGAACTTTGTAATTTGTTACTATTAATTGGTTTGAATTAGACAATCACTGACCAACAGATAGAACTGGACAACAATCTTGTTCTAGTATAGGACTCTAAGTCAGTGCGCATTCACAATCTCATCAGTGATCGAACTCAGTAGACTCTGGTTTCTCGGCGAACGATTAACCATTAGACTACTGTTTCACATGTTTGATATGATGATCGTATTAGTTAACAGAATGTTTCGATAGCTGTGCCGTTTCATGTACACGATTTAGCCAGATCTATCTTCTTTAACTACATATGTTCTTCAATACATATTAATATTTTCGCAAGACATCAACACAATAGAACGTTGGTTCGAATCCATATTCTCTTATATTTTAGTTAGCTAGTTAGTAACATTAACAATAATGCTTGAATCGAAGCTGAATACACAGAACTTTACTTCATAACTTAAATTTTACTGGTTGATTCCTTGAACTTAAGTTCAACAATGAACAAAATGTATACTTCAGCTGCAACAACACTTGTATGTGATGAAATGAAATAAAGTTATTTTAGTTGAATGAGAAAGTCATTAGTTTCCGTTCTATAGGAGGGTTACTTTGATGCCAGTATAGCTCATTAGTAATGCGCTAAGATTATGAAACTGTTAGACTGAAATTTCTGACTAACATGAACCAGAATGAAATGACGAACTACAGTTTACAATTCAATACCTTCAACTAAATAAAGTGATTATAAAGGTTTTTACTGGTTAGAGTTTCTTAAGCAAGTTTGTAGTTGTATGTAATGGGTTTGCTAACCCCATGCCCAACCCTCCTCCTTTATCCGGGCTTAGGACCAGCAGGACTCCTAATAGGGCTCCAAGTAGAGTTAAGCCTTGCCAATAAAAACGCTAACCAATAAATCTTCATTCAAATAACTCAATCAGAATGATTAGCAGGCTTACCGTAATTTGATTTCAATCATTCTATCATCAATAAGAACTTAATAAAGATGAAATTTATCAATACAAAGAAGTCAATTAAGGCTAATGTACATTGATTCTATGTCTGAAGTATGACTATCATAAACAACAGTATGTTAGTGCTTGAAATCATCTAATATTGAAGAAATCACTTTGTAAAGCATATAAAATGAATTCATTTCCCATGAAAATTTATTAAAATCTTGAAAGTATATGAAAACTGTTTCGTCTTTATTTAAGACTCTTCAGTAGAAAATTGAAATTTTCAATCTAACTGTGAATTAAACACACATCACCTTTAAGCTTATAAACTTATCTACACTTTCACTTTTAATCATTTGTTACTTACTACTATGTATTCTACTGTATAGTAAAGTAATGATAATGTCTTCTATTTTATTTTATTAAAAAATATATAGTCGATCAATCAAATTAGATCTGTCAAGATATGCGAATAGTTTCGATTCACCAGATTTCTTCAAGTTATATCATGGTAAGTTATTCATTGCCAATTATTACAATAATAATAAACTATATTGTATTATGTAATACTTGATGCTAATTACATAACTATTCGAATAAATATCTATATTTGTTAATGTCATGTTTACTATCGATTTAACAAAGATCATAGAAAATGTAGGAATCTTTTATTGTTGAAGAATCTTTGAAACTTTTCATCAAAATGGAAAGTATTCAATAAGTTAGTCATTGAAAATACAAATCTGATTTGGAGAAGAGATGAATTTTCGGCGGTTTCACTTTTATAACTGTACAATTGTGACAGACAGACAGACAGATACAACGCAGAACTTCGTACGTACGTACATCAGTTCAGGTTGCCATACCACATCAGCACTGAGACGCAACTGTCAGTTCAAATCCAAAAGTGATAGCGATAGTAGAAGCATTAGCAGTAATGCAGAAGATTAGGGAGCGATGATATGATTCCAAAAGTATAATTCAGTGAGATAAATTTGAAAGCAGAAAGATAGAGAATTCAGAAGGTTAGATTTTGAGAGGACACAAAGAGTGGATGCACCTGCGCCATTTCAAACGATTCTGAGCCATGTCGTTCAAGGTCTCTAACCACTGATGACTTACGTCTCGTGGACCCCAACCACGCAGCCTACATCTACCAACATGACTCAGTCCACTTGTCAGTGACTTCATCAATTTCTGCCATGTTTTGGTTTGGCCGCCTCTAGCTTTCTTTCAACCTATTCCTATGCCGCAAAACGTAGCTCGTCGAGGCAGTCGGTAGATAGACATGCGTAACACATGTCCCAACCACCTCAACTGATGAGGTTCCAATACCTCATCTATTGATTTACCCTCCTTTCCTAGAACCCGTTTCCTAACGACAGCATTGCTCACTCGGTTGTCCCGCTTTACTCGAGCAATGCTTCGGAGACACCAATGATCAAAGACCGGTAACTTACGAATGTCCTCTACTCTTAACGGCCATGTTTCGCTCCCGTATAATAGGACAGAGCGAACTGCTGCACGGTACACTCGTCCTTTGGTTAGCAAGCGGATATCTCGCCTGCGCCATAAGTGACGCAACTTTGCAAAAGCCAATCGAGCTTTCTGTATCCGTACAATTGTATATGATAATAAAATGTAATTACAGCTTAGTGAACATGGCAACAAAAGAGTAATTGATCCTGATGACAAGAGTCAGATATCATTAATGATATTTTTACTTAAACTTGTTATATCTTGAAATAATCAAGTCAATCAGAATGCATGAAATTTGATGATACCAGTCATTGCCCGAACACATGACTACTAGTCCCCAGGTATCATATCAATAGAAAGGATGACATTTCTATAAAAACAGAAACAATAATGACTAAGTACTAAGCTAACAGGTTCGTGATTAGTTGATCATAGTTCTTCAATGTCAAATGGTATGATAACAGTTGATGAGTCGAATGAGATGTGAGGGTGATGGAAACATGATAATAATAGAAATCAAATAATCGATTTACCTGTTATAACAAGACTGTCCTAGTAAATACTTACTTACATCCAATGCTATTACTTACTTACGCCCGTTACCTCTCCGGCTCACCAGTATTCTCCATTCAACTCTGTCCTGAGCAATCCTTCCGAGCTGTTTCCAGTTGCTGTTCATTCTTATGTTATCTGCCTCCGATTCCCGATGTAGTGTATTCTTTGGTCTTCCTCTTTTCCATTTCTCAAAAGGATTTAAAGTTAATGCTTGCCTCGTGATTCGGTCTGATGATTTCCACAATGTATGTCTTATCCATCCCCAACGTCGCTTTCTGATTTTCTCTTTAGCTGTAAGTTGATTTGTTCTCACTCATAGTAGGCTGTTGCTGATGGTTTCCGACCAACGGACATTCAGTATCTCCTGAAGACAGTTGTTTATAAATACTTTTACCCTTCTGAGGATGTTTGAAGTAGTTCTTCAATCCAATGCTATTGTTATTGCCTTTCTCTTATCACGCTTAATGTTGTGCTCTGACTCTTTTGAATAACATACACGCTAAATAGTTCACATATCTTACGTCATAGGAGTACTTGCCTACTTAAAAATACACTTCTTAGAGTGTTAGTAAAAATGTTCTCGTGTTAGTATTTGCAACTTACATTACCAAATTATCGTCAAAAAGATCACCTTCGAATTTCACGTTAATGTGGAGTGTTACCTTGGGAGCACAAACTACAGAATCTTAGTGGGAAAACATTTACAATCACTGTTTTCTTTAAAACAATTAGTTCATGATCAATAACATAACAGGGGGAAGGGGAGGAAACGATCAGATATTTTGAATTCTTATCACTAGGACAGTCTAAACAACAAT
Source organism: Schistosoma japonicum (assembly GCA_025215515.1). Lineage (NCBI taxonomy): Eukaryota > Metazoa > Platyhelminthes > Trematoda > Strigeidida > Schistosomatidae > Schistosoma > Schistosoma japonicum. The sequence goes on from CM046065.1 coordinate 22,019,125, forward strand.
AACATTATTGATTTTTGTTACCAGAATCGATTATTGATTGTTATCATTATAACTTATACCTCCCTTCCTCTTGTTATCATGTTCGACCGACTTTTGTTATATTTCAATATCATACGTGATTGTTTCTCAGTAAAAATGAAACCATTGAGATGATCCTACTCCACTGAATGAAATTTTTTTGTTTATCAAATTGTTATGTAATACACATTCAAATAGGAATCATTTAGTAATTTTCTAATATCAGCATTAACAAATTAACTATCTCCACAACAACCCCCTTAATTGTAACTAAATATATCAGCTCACTAGTGACTAGCTCCTTGAGGTAATTCCTGGAGTTCTAGTGTAAAGACGTGACAGGTGGAGTTCAATAGTGTCGGGTGTGAGACAGTAACTCACCGATGACAATGGATGAGGTCGCGCCAACGTAACACAAGTTGATTGAATTAGAAATATCAACCATTAGGGTCCGGCTAAGTGGTCCAATGGTAAAGCGCCAAATGGCTCTGGGTTCGATCTCCAACAGGGTTGTGGATGTGCACTGCTGAGGAGTCCCATACTAAGACGAAACAGCTATCCAGTGCTTCCAGGTGATCAGTGGTTGTCTAGTTCAGATCAATTTGTGATATCAGCATTAACAAATTAACTACCTCCACAACAACCCCCTTAATTGTAATTTTCTAATAGTCAAGATCATTTATTCATTTTCAGTGTATTGTTGTCAATCGATTTGAATTAAGTCAACCGTTTTATGTTCATGCATTACATGATATGAACCATGAATTCCATTTAATCCATGACATATTCACCCTTAAAAGAAAAAAAAACATCTGAGAAACAGTATGCCACTAACAGTTAAGTTCTCATTTCAGTTCTTCAGTTTCAGTTACACTCTAAGCTGAATAATTTAATTGTGAAGCTTTCATTGTCATTCTGAATGACTTCATCAGTATAAACTTTTAAAAGAGAATTCAGTATTATATAAGATGAAAGAAGCTGTCCAATGTTCCTTGGTTTTCAATGGTACCCTCTTAATATCAATCTGTGACGAATTCAATCAACTAAATGAATAATTTGTCAAAGTTCATTTCTTAATTAAAATACATTAAAGGGTGAATCTGTTCAGTAACTTCATTCCAATACACCTGTTGGTTACATTCTTTACAACCTGACTAAACACCAGGAATCAAAGGATAGAACTATGTAGATATCAGATAGACAATTTAATTAATAATTTATTAGGTTTATGAAAGTATACCTACTTACTTACTTACTTACGCCTGTTGCCTCACTCGGAGGAGCATAGGCCGCTTACCAGTATTCTCCATTTAACTCTGTCCTGAGCAATCCTTTTCAGCTGTCTCCAGTTACTGTTCATCCTTTTTATGTCTGCTTCCAGCTCTCGACGCAGGGTATTCTTTGGCCTTTCTCATTTTCTGCTGTCCAACAGGATTCCATTATGAAAGTATATTTGGTTATTTATCAAAAATCACTCAAAATATTGATTGATCAATATGTTTCTCAACTTCTAAATACCCTTTGTAGGAACTACATGAATAAACAAATTAAGAGGGTTTAGTAGAGATACATGTTTGTGTTTGTCACAAAATGATGTTAGTTAGGCGAAGATGTAAACCAAGATGTGGTGAACAGTTATTTCCTGTTAGAATATGACTCCTCAGCAGAAGTGAGCACACTTAATTCTGCTAGGAAATTTAATCCAGGATATAAATATTTTACGGAAAATACTTAACCACATGTACCCTGGGGCAGACTGACGTATATAGGTTGAATTCCCACCTTCGTCAATCTGTGACATAGCACAACGATAATCCATTTTCATCAGTATTAACAATCTCACTGTCCGATGGTTTGAACTTCCCCAATCACAACTCCTCACTTTGATTCCTTGGTGGAATCAGGAGAACACATTAACACTGATGAGTTCCATACTAGGACGAAATAATTTATCAACTGCTCCCTTGTTTCGACAATACCCAACTGACATCTATGAGTGACGAACAAAAACAAATACACTAGTTATCATCATAACAAGCATTCAAGGTATGAAACAGTTGTCTATGAACACTTTACAATTCGAAGAAACCAGTATACTCAAATTATTGTAACTGGGTATTATGGAGATTGTTGAATGCTAATTTGATATAACAAGCTAATCAGAATCAGGCAACCATTGATCACCAGAAAGTACTTAACAGCTCTTTTGTCCTGGTATAAGACTCAATGGTAGTACGTATTCACGATCCCATCAAAGATCGAATGCTCATCATTAAACTCAGTGGTCTAATGATAAGTGTTTATCATGGATTCAGATGGTTCTGAGTTCGATATCTAACAAAGTTGTGAATGTGAACTGCTGAAAAGTCCTGTAGTAGGACAAAACATCTGTATAATGTTTCCTGATGATCATTGATTGTCTAATTCAAACCAATTCTTGATATCATACTAAAATCATATCAACATGAACTATGAATGTTTCTTATTTTCTTATTTCGAAATAATAATCTTATTATATTTCACTATTCATAGTTGACAGTACACGAAATAAAGAACAATTACGTATGGTTTGGGCAGTACCTAGTGTTTGTGCATTGTACAAGTAAGTATGGTTGTTATGTAATACTATAAGTATTAATATTTTGTGGTATCTTTCACATTGATTTAATGAAAGTTCAGTTGTATTAAGTATGAATCTATTTCTAACCTATCAAAATCTATGAAATAGAACAAATCGTTGCATTCAGAAATATCAGTCGTTGAATATATTATCTGTATCAGAGGTCTAGTGGTTAGGACGTGTACTAAGTATTCTTGTCTACCGCCTACCTCAATGAGCAATGTTGTCTAATGTACGAGTTGGCAAGAAAAAACCTAAGTGTAGCCAAATCCAAGAATAACACTAATCCATGAAGTCACTGACAATTGGGTTAAGACCTGTTAATAGGTGCAGGCAACCAAGTTTGAGTCCATCTGATGATCGTAACCAATGGTTAGAGAATTAGAGTGGAATGGCTTAAAATAGTTCGTAATTGCTAATGTACATCCATTCGTTGTCCTCTACTAAATTCAATGTTTCTCAATGCATCATAATCTTGTGTTTACTGATTATATTTCTAATTCTGTCCAATAATAGTAATACTATTACTACCTTCTTTATTGTGGGATACAGTCTGACAATTTCATGTCTATCTGCTAAATAAGACATGGTAACTTGAATCGATGTACACATTTGCCAAGTTCCAAGTTGTAACTAACTGACTGACTTACTCTAATGGTTAATCGTTCATCGTAAAACATTAAGGCTATTGAATTGATCTTCTTGTGGAGTTGTGAATGAGCATAGATGTTTAGAGTCTTTAACTAAAATGTAATAACTGTAAACAGATAGTTTCTAATTTTTGTTGCTTATCTAATTCAGATCATTTCATGATATTAAATATAGAATAGGATTAACTCCAACTGAATGTGTAGGATACAACAGATACTTAATAAACATTGAAATTAAAATGGATAACTTCAGTCTATTAAACAAACAACATTATGCTGACCTCTGATACTACTGAATAGTTAGATTAGTTATTGAGAAAGGTAACTATGATCTCATCAGATTATAAAGAGGTTCAATGAAAAGGTTCTTTAGTAGTTGTTGCATGGATCATTAGTTAAATGAATTCACTTTTTATTCAATCAGACAATAGATTAGAGGAAGATAAGACAAGAAAAGAAATCTATTACAGTAAACTATACTCATCATCATCAACCTAGAATCAAATAAATACACCCATAGGTTCAAGTTGCCATACCACATTAGCACTACAAGGTAACAAAGGTAACATGGTAACTGAATACAAGAGAGGAGAGTAAAGTAAAGTTGTGGAGAAACTAATAATAGGATTGAAGATTTAGATGAAGTTAAAGAGCGAATACATTTGCGCCACTGTGACTGATTCTGAGCCATGTTGTTAAGTGTCTTCAGCCATTTGCATACCTCCATACTATACTACTGATATTTATTATAAAGTATTGATTCAAAGTGCTTAACATTCAATATTTCCGCTGTATTTCAAACTTCACGATGCTTAAACACCATAATAAATGAAAACAACTTTCCATTGAACAAACATCAACAGAGTTTCCGATATCTGTCTACAACTATTCCATATTGGTAATTCAATGATGATGCTTGCCTCATCTACACTTAACCGTAGAGTTAATCTACCATCGTAAACCATATTTCATTCTGTTGATGTTTCCTAACTATAAAAGTATAACATAGTGTTATGAGGAAACCACTTTACTTATAAGTACTCATTAATACAGTTTTGTCTAATTAGTAATAATAATAATAATAGTACTGAGGTGCTTTTGTGAAGGTGAGTATTATGTTTAGTTGTTTGGTTGCGCACTACTGAAAACCTTGGAGCACTAGCTAGTTATTTCGTCTTATTTTGGAACTCCTGAACAGCGTACGTCCTTAATTCCGTCAGGGAATTCAAGGAAGAGCCTTCAGGTTGGTGAACACCCAACCCTCAACAACATTAATTTGGCTAGAGTTAAACAGTAAAATTTCCACTTCCATCAATTTATAGTGCGTTACGACGATCATCCATTGTCATTGGTGATAACTATTAATCGGTCAATACCTGTTACCTGACGTGAAGAATAGGACGTCGACTAACATTCTCCAACCAACACTGTCCTTATATCTCCTTTCTAGTTTTTTCCTAAGTATCATTTATTATTTCTATTTTTGCTTCCGATTCCAGGCGAAATGTGTTCTTTGATCTACCTTTATTCCTTTGGCCTTAAGAATTTTAAGTTGGTACTTGTCTTGTGACAGAGTTTTAAGATTATTTTCATTATGTATCCTATCCACTTTCAACATCTTCTCCTAAATTGTACTGCTTGGTTTTCAACTATACCCTATCAACATTAGTTTGTGACAAATTCAAACAATTAAACTTACTACCAATGTGTTTCCATCAGACTACATCCATTAGACTTCAGTATATTTTCTTGAAATCATCGTTTAATGCCTTATCATCGTATTCACATACATTAGTCTGATTATACTCAATTGTAAGATGTATAAAGATTCTTTATGGACTTTAAGCTATTTCATCTAATACTGTCAACAACGACTTTATTACTGAACTATTGACATTATAATTTATCACTAGCGAAATTTAGGCAGTAATTAGTCAGGGATTATTGTTTACTTTGTATTCAATGTAGTAAGGTAATACAAGTTTGATTTCCATAGTTCATTCGTTTCGCTAACTAGTATGAAATGTTTAAGTTGGATTGTGACTGGTTAACGGAATCCAGAACGCTTATTACTCCCTATTTGGACTCATCGGTTGCATGTGTCTGTATCTCAATGTTGATGCTAACACCAGAATTCGAATTTTGGTCCGCTTCATGCTATACATCACCGAGTCTGCCACTAAGCTACTTAGTCCAGTGAGTCACAGTTGTGCAACGGGTAAATATCTAATTATGATGCGTTTGTATCTTTCTGTTGATTAGTCATAGACTGAAACTAGTCAACCTCTACTGCCATATGAACACCCTAAGCAGATTGATTTTATATAGCTCTAAAACACAAGTAATATTCAAGTTGAATTAAGACTGGTAAGCGGAATTTAGGGCACGCATTCGTCCTACTTCAGACTCATCGGCTGTATGTACCTGCATCCCAATGTTGATGTTCATACACATCAATATTGGAATGCAAGCAGATTCATCTGATGTATTCCATAATCAAGATGGATTACTAATGAATACAAACAAGAAGTTAATCATTTTGTTTATTCATTAATAGAAGTGAAATGATTAATCTATTTCTTCTCTTTCATAATGAATTCTAATGAATTATTATCTCTTAAGTAATTAGATCCTATTCATAGTAGACCATTTCTATGCTGTAAAATGAATCTAACACAATCCTATTCAATTGTTAATGTATGTTAATGATCACTTGAAGTACCACAACGTAGGTTAATGCCAATATCCATTAATCACTATGCTCATTCATCAATCATTACAATAGAAATTGTAAAGTTCAATAGTTCAACATAGAAATAATCATTCATTATAATGATTAGATAATGAAGTTCAATGATTTCAATGGATGATATTCTGAAATGAAAGTACTTGATGAATACTGTATTCTAGTATGAAATTCTTTTTCATTTCATAATGTTCATCTATAACTCTACTATGATGTATATATGTATGTATGTATGTGTATATGGAGATATAACAAAGTGATGTTTAGTGTTATTTAAGGTATGGTTATTACTTTTTGATTGTGTACATCATGAAGGAGTTTTGTTCTTATTATAGCAGCTGGATTAAAAATGGTCTGGATCATTCATGAGTATGACTGCAGTACTCAGAGGATAACTGTTCAAGGTCGATCACACAACACGACCTTATTACATATAGTTTTCGACGAGTTACCTCTGTACTTTTTATAGATTTATCATAGGAGATGAGAATCTATGGTATACCGTGGTGTGCATTTTTAGAGTGGAACTTTACTATTCCTACTCTTTCTTTGTCGGAAGGTAGCATCTCTGTTCTACTAGTTATCTGAAGGAAACAGCTTACTACAGACACACTTCTAAAAAAATCGGCAGTACATCGCTGATGGACCTGAGGATTGCTGCCTTGGTCTTGTTATTATTCAGTCAATCTAACCCTAAAGAATGATTGTTCAAACTAGCATAGCTCGAGTATTTTATTATGTTAGGCAAGCTTGATCACCATTTTAAGGTGGCAACAACAGTCAGGTCACGATGATTGTTTAACATCTACACAACTAACCCAGCTTCAGCACAACATCCAGTAATAACAAGTTTATGGTTACTAGTAATTGAATCTAAAATGTGATTCTTATAGTGTAGTAAGAGGATGTAACAAATGAAGGTAAAATCATGTATTCTTCTGAATTAACTAAAATTAGAAATGTATATAATGTAACTAAATTGTTAAAGTTGGATTTTGACTGGAAAGTGGAATCCATGACGCGCATTTCCTCCTATTTGGGACTCATCGGCTGGATGTAACTGCATCCTAATGTTGATGTTCACACTGAGATTCGAACTCAGTCTCTTTCGTGTCAAACGCCACCGAGTTCACCACTAGGTTACTGAATCAAGATAATTACACTTGTGCAATGGTCACACTGGTATTAGGATGAATTTGTATATTTCCATTAATTTGTTATAGTCTAGTAGTGAATGTCGTGGCGTTTGACACAAAACTGACTGACTTCGAATCCCACTGTGAACATCAACATTAGCATTCAGGTAAATCCAGCCGATGAGTCCCAGACAAGACGAAACGTCAGTCATGCATTCCACTTGCCAGTCACAATGCCAACTTAAATAATAGTCTTGAATAATCGCTATATCGAGGCAATACTGCTCAGGATGCACGTACAGCAACAGTGATTGACCAGATTCAGTTTATAACAAATCACTGGGAATATACAAAGTCATCCTAATACCTGAAACTAAATTCATTAGTGTACACTCACAGCAACACATAGATACCTCCATACATAGTGGGGTTATGAATGTACAACTGCCTGAAACTGTCCTTAGATTCTTTATAACATCCATACATACCTCGTAAGCTGATTCTCTTGTTAGGTTTGTAAAACTTTAGATGCCGAAATATAAAATCGACATTTATAAGGGATTGTACTAAACCTATTCAATAGGAGATTTTATAAAGTGAAAGTGATTTGTAAATTGAAAGGAAGGTTCTTGTTAGATTGAATTCTTTCAGCTGAATTATGTAATTGTGCTCCTTTCATCCTTACAAAATTATTGTTAGAACCAAGTTATGCAAACTATTGAAAGTGTTGAAAGCATCTAACTGAAGAGAACTGACGACCTATTTATATTCATTTACACAATAACCACTTAACAATCAACCACGACAGTACATACTTTATATTAATGTATGTGAACAACTGTGGATATATAAATGTTCGACTGGTAGATCGTTGGGATTTTCAACAGACGGAAAACAATGAAGATGCTCAGATCAATAAGTAACTAATGAATACACTGGAGAAAATCTAATATAGAATTCAATTAGAAGAACCATAAACAACCACAAGTTTATTGTTATGACGTTGACAAAAAGGTTATAATGGTGGGTAATTACGACCAGCTAACTGATATGTTGTCGAGAGCATGAGATTACAATAACAAACACTAATGAGTGTTTAGCTACTCCTTACTCAATGCCTACTCAGACCCAGGCCAGAAATAAGCAAAACACATGCCGATGAATCAACCAGGCAAATCGTATTACATTTCAGGCATTACTTTATGTATATATAAAACCGAGCCACGCAACCAGGCAATTAGTGAAATAACAATAATGCAAAACAATGAAGAAAGTGGCAGTGAACTGAGACAACGTATACACAACTAATTAACTGTACTTCATAATTAAGGGATAATATACTGACAATAATTACGCTAAATGGGAAGATCAAGCACCATCGACCTAATAATCATAGAAATTAAATTACTTTACACACAATTAAAACAACTGGAATAGTCTTCTAAAACATAGTTGTGGAAGTTAATTACTCTTCTTTAGTCATCCAACATAACAGTTATGGATAAAAGGAAGAAGTTGTCGACAGAACGATAATGAACGTGGAATAAACGATGCGACGATCTGTATGGAAGGCAGTTTGAGGGAAGTCAGAAGGAGATTCTGATCATAAATTTCATCAACAATAAACCATATTTTTAGGGAATTAGTGATCCATGAAAGATTCAATCCATGTTGGCTTAATTTCCACATCATATGACTGTTACAACTGGACTACTTGAGTCCACTACTGATTTTCTATAGAACTATATACAAGTTGTATGTAAATGGTTAGATACTGTATAGTGACCAATATCATGTTTGTCAAGTGTCTTTTAGTTTCCTTAAGGCTATAAATAGCTCCTTGTATCCATCGAGTGGAAAAAAATGGACACGACGTAGGTCGAACGGAGTTTTCCGACGACCGCCATCCTTTATCTGAACAAAGTACCATGTTGAATTATTCAGATTACTGAATACAATACAACTTGATTGATTCATTGATTGAATTCGTTGAAAGATGAAAAATTTCTGATAAACAAGTCATTCACAATTACCTACTAATCATTAATAAACTTACTTTTCTTTTCATTCATCCATTCACTATATACTCGTGAACAATGCATAGATCTATCAAAGTCTTACATTACAGTAGGCAACTTAGAAAAACAGGTAGTGAGAAAAAACATGTTTTTCAAATATTGGAAAACAATTTCACCCCCATTCCCTCAAATGAGTAACTGTTGTGATGGAACAATGAATACGGAATGACAATTATGTAGCTTTTTGTTTAGCATGGTGTTACGACTCTTGTCGTTAAGCTACGTCTATCAATCACTTGGTAACTATGATATTTGTATTACCTACGTTGTAGGCTTCTTATAGACTCATTATTGATTGTTATATCCTATTTTCCTTCTCATGTTATAGAAATTTCTCTATGAACCTATTGTCCCTGTTTACTGTTCGAAACCGCTTTCTAGTTTAGTCTTTAGGTATTTTATTCTCAATCTCTACCTCTGAGTAAGCTTAGTCAGTTTGGCCTCAAATCAACCAGGATCATATAGACTATAGAAGCGAATTCCGTTGATTCGTTCCTAGACGTATGGTCAGTGTTACGTACAGTCTGGGCAGTCTTAATTTTTGCCTTCACGCCAACAGTTTCTAAGGTTACGTTATTATTTAATACTACCTACTTTGAATAAGAAAAATGTATTAAATAATAGAAAACGTTGAGGTGTTTTAAAGCACCTCCATACTCATTATTTACAATTTTCTTTTAGTCAGTTAGTCACTTACACTATAAAACTTGGTCCATACGTGCACTACTACAAGTTACCTTGTCCCAGCTAGCAGATAGAGATGAAATTGTTTGACCAAATCCCAAAGTAGTGAAGGAAGTTATTGTTGTGACGCGTGGTTTGGATTCTTATTCGACCGCGAAATCTCTGTCGTCAATTATTTATCTCGTCTAAGTGGACCGCATGATTTGACTCCTAAGCTTTGACTCGACCCCCAGGCTAAAACTACACTTCAACGTGAACACGAGAGAGAAGACAGGAAATATGGCAAAATAACACTTTACTGCAATGTGTCAATTATGTACAAAAACTAGGGTATTTATATATCGTCATAAATATCCTTCAGGCTTCTAGAGTTTTCTACATCCTACTAGACACAGTAGTAGTAAGATAACTGTCCAATCAGAGACATCACGTGACTTCTCATTGGTCTAGAATTTCCTAGTAAAAACTATCTGCGTGCTGATTGGACACAATTTTTTCTATTGATTTCTACGCCTTTCTGAACTTGTTGCCAGGGGTTTTTTGGCTCTACCCAACAGTTATAAAGTTAGTATTAATGAAGAAGATTAAATATCAAAGATGCATATATGAGGCATTGTCAACTTTATTGAGTCATGTTATCCATAATCAGACCATATAGTCTATCTTATGGATATACATAAGTCGGATGGAAAACGATCTTCTTTCACTTATAATACATGAATAACTGCTGTAGATCATTTAGATGTATCCATGATTCTCTTCTATGAATATGTCACTGTAGTAGAAGATAACATGTTGAATGAACATTATAAACAAAACCTTGTACTTCTTATGTAATCTATAATGAAATTGATCCTGTCATTATAAGCATCATTCAATGACTAAATGAATGAATCTATAGGGATTGAATAGGTTAGTTACAATCAGTTTTGATAAGCATTAACAGTAAACTTAGTTACTAATCATTATAACATACAACATTATTGTTTTAGATCGAATCCAATTGCTGTACTTGGTTACTTTCTAAGTGATAAACATCCTTATGGTCTTGAAAATTATCTTAAAAACAAGTAAGTAATGATTGTTATCATCTTAAAAAAGTATCTAACTAAATGACATTTTAATCTGATAAATCTCTGTTATACAATGATTGAGACTGAACAGTTGTTTCATCCTAATATAGAACACCTTCGTAGTAGAAACTAACTTACCACTCTAGAAGGGAATCGAGCTCAGGATCTTTTTGATTCAAAGTACTGAGTTGGTATCCGATGTCTGAAAGATTTTCGCAACGTCATCCACTGTCAACCAGTTGTAATTAGTATCAGTTCAATAGTGTCCAATTTCTAGAATTAATGCCTAAAGTTTCAGTGAGAATATGTGACCAGTGGAGTTTATCACTTTTGGGATATGATATAAGTGCCTACAGATATCAATAGAGAAGATTGTAAAAGCATATAGTAAATTAAAAAATATTAACCGTCGGAAGCCGGTTCGATATATCCTGGTTAAACATTCACCAAAAAGAACATGAAGGTTTTAGTTTGGATTATGACTGGCAAGTGAAATCCAGGACGCGCCATTTGTCCTATTTGGGACTCATGAACGTTTTACGCTGAACTATTTTGATGATGCACTAGATGTACACTTTTGAAGCGTTCAACAACTAGAACAAAATAGCTGTTTTATTCTAGTTTAGAGCTCTGCAGTGGTATGTACTCCCTCCCCCCCTAGATTTCTTAACAAAAGCTACAGGTCGGTTCGCACTTAACCCACTACACCACTGGACCAGCTGGTGTTCAATGGTAGAATTTCTGCTTTCATTAATTCGTAATATAGAGTCAGACGATCATCATGCCAACATCAATCTGTGACATATTCAATGAATAAAGAAATACTGATCTCTACACACATAACCATCTCCATTCAATTGTAAAGAGGTTATTTAGTGTGTTAAGTTATCTAAAAATATTAAGTTACGAAGATACTGTGCCGTAAGTGAAAAAGCTGATTCTTAATTGAGTGTGAAGAATTATAGCTGTTGTCGTAGAGATTAATTACCAGTAAACATGAAGATGGGAAGTTGAATAAACTGAAAACAATTCAGAAATAAAAGGAAGTTAAGAACATGGTAGCATAAAGCATTGAACAATATCCTATTGAACACAGAGATTATATTATGAAATATGAGTAGCTAAAGTCTCTGCAGTACTTAGCTTACTGATTTGTAATCCGTTTGAACCTTTTTGTTTAACTGAATAGATGACTATAAAGAAAGGGGAGTAATTCGGTGAGGCAGTATGATCGGAATTAATCAGGTTATCTAAGAATAAGATATTGACAGACCTCTTTACTTTTTTATGCAGCCAAACAGTCAATGTTAGTAGATGATATTCCATATCTGAGACCACAGGAGTAGGTAAATTAGTAGATGGACATTGATTTGATCTAAAGCAAAAGCTCATTTTTGACACATCCACAAATCATAGATCGGATGAAGATGGTGATATAGAGTTAGGATAAGTAGAAACGTTTCAATATTCGCAATCCAACCTAGAGATCAAGACCTAAGATCTTTGGGTATATGTTATGACAACAAAAATCATCTGTTATGCTAGGGAAGTACAACTAATTAATTAGTATGTGAGATTGAGCGCACACAGTCACAATAACAGACACCAATGAGCATTCAATTGGTCTCTACACCTCTCCCTGATGTCCACTTAGTTCTAAGCTGGAAATAGGGAGAAAACAAGCTAATGAATCAACCAGACATAATTATATTGTATTTTGAGATTCTAGATGGTTCCTTCAAGGATGTTGAAGGTTCAGTTAAAATTTCTGGTTGCCATGCCAACAGTTTAACAATTAACTATCTCCACAAACACCCCCCCGCCACCCCGATAGTAAATATTCATTTATAGGAGAACTTATCTAGTATTTAATAGTTTTAGTGTTGTAGATTCGTCCTAAGAACGAAACAGTTGTTTATTGTGCTATCTAGTTGATCTGTGTATACTTATTGTTTTGTTATACTGTAAGGAATATGGTGCTATTCACTGTTACGTAATACATTGACACATACATTTAAAATATGCTGAATTATTTGTACTTTCAGGCATTAATGACTTACAAATGTGGCATATCAGCATATACAACTTTCTGAATTAATTATAATTAATTAAGTCATATTATGAATAAATTACTTTCTGTTACCATGGTAGTACATAGAATGTGAAATCTCAATTATAATCAATTGCTCCAATCAATTAATCAGTTCTATACAACTGACTAACAAACGTATATGAATATCAGTGTTCAGGTTATTGCATCATATTAACGTGATAAGAATAGTGTGACATAAGATCTACTAGTAGATAAAGAATGAATACATTTAGATCATTATGAACGATTCTGAACTAATATCACCTATTGGATGCCACAGTTGAATTCACTTCAACCAACAAGTCTGAATCCATCAACATAAATCTGATTAACAATCAATGACTTGATGATCTGATACGATGTTTTTTTTTGGTTTTGGATCCTTTAACTTTCTTCAGTAGATGACAACTTAGACTATTCAAATCATCGATTCTACAACAAGTAATAGACTCAAAATATTTTGCTGCAGATTTATTCTTTGAAGAATTATTGAATGTTGAGAAACAATTGCCTTCTGTTTCATCTTATTATGAAACTCTTATGTGATAGCGAGTATCCATAATCTTATTAGTGATTGAATCCAAAGCTTTACATTAAACAACAAGTGTTTTTTTCATGTCTGGCAAGTTAGAATGTTGAAGTAGAAAGTTTTATAAGAGATCATGTATGATTACAACGACTTACGTAATTTGCCACTGTGAAGAAACATAAAGAACAAGAATAGTAAATAGGTACTAAAAAGTTCCACGGGATCGAGGTTGACAATGATTTGACAACAATTATGTGGTTAAGGTATAGTGTGCAAGACTTAGTGAGATTATAAAAGAGTGAGATAGATTGGGTAGGTTCGAAATTAAATGAGAGAGATAGATTAAGACTGAAAGTGATTGACAGAGTTGGAATGATATTGAGAGAAACTGAGTTAGATGGAATGACAATGACTGAGACTAAGATAGAAAGACTAAATGTGATTAACTGATAAAGAAATTCTTCGAAATGACTTTGGGTGTGCTAACGTGACAACAAGATATTAAATAACCGGTATAGGTAAATACTAATCTTACATCAAAGTAAACCAACAGAAATGGTTTTACATCTACAACCTGATTACTTAATTGCCAGAGTGATCATTCACCGTCCCAGAGATGGTAAGTGACAAAACAACACCAATAAACTTATCAACTACTAAATTAATCAATAAGAAAAGAAAGTAAAATACAGTAATGCTTGGACTCATGAAGTTGTGTAAAGAAATCGTAGTAATAGGCTTGTAATATAATGAACAATATCTACGGCAGTCAGTAAGGAGTCTATTAAAACAACATCATAGTTACTAAATATCAAACAGATTCAGCGTAGGGATAAAGGATTTTCATCCCCCCCCTCACCCAACACCACCACCACCATCATACCATAGTGAATAGACTCAGTAGATTATGCCTCATGATTCTTGATCTCATTCTAACACTTTTAAGTTTGTTTCGATCGTTTTCTTTCTTTTTTTGTATTCATCAAATGACATAGTTTAGTTTTGTTCTATTGTAGTTTCCACGTATTTTTTTATTTAGTCATTTAGCTACAGAAGTGAAATGTGAATTTTCTGCAATGTCAGATTTTGATAATTCAACAATCTGTGCCATAATCACCATTTGTATTGATCTCAATGGTACACGAACTGATTACTTTAAAGTAGGTGAAACTATCCCTTTCTGTTGTTTCTGTATTAATTTATCTCTGAGATTGAAATTCTTATAATTAGACTGTAATGAAACCGCTACAGGTAACCGGCCTATGCTCCTCTGAGTGGGGTAACAAGTGTAAGTAATTAAGTAAGTAAGTAAGAAACCGATAATTAGTTAGGTAATAATGACAAGATTCATTATAATCCTAACTCATTGGTAATGACTGCCTGTTATGTTACGTAATCAAAGCGTATTGATTATTTCCTACAGTTATCAGTTTCTTTATAACTATACCATCTAAACAACTAAATATCATGTGATGGGCATTATTCCTCGTGAAGCTCAAGCTATCCACCCGAATTTTCCATTCTTCGTCTAAAATCCTCTCTAGACTTATTGCCAGTCCCATGTCCAGACAAAGGAGGGAGCGTTGAGCATGTCGTTATACTAACCAGAAGAAAATACCATTTAAACCATTTTGTGAATCTACAAGTAGTATATTACTATGAGTTGAATAGCTAGAAATCGTTAATCTGTATGAATGTGGCTGGTGAAAATGAGTGTAGCAAAACGCTTATTGAAGTCAAAGTATTCTGTAAATGCAGATGTTTGTTTTATACCTGAAACATAAAACTATTGGAATTTATGACTAGCCAGTACTTAATTGACAAAACTGAATACTTCTTCCATATTGAATATTTTAATTTAAATGTTGCATTTAGAAACTCTAAGATGACAATATTTATTGTTGCATATTACCATTTAGTTGGCAACTACATGAATCTCTCATGAGACTAGAGGTGAACAGCATAAATCAATCATAAGTCAAAAACCCAATAAGATTGTTTAGAATCACTTATATACGAAACTCATGTTGAAGTTGGATTATGACTAACAAGTGGAATCCCAAATGTGCGTTTCGTCCTATTTGGAACTCTTCAACTGAATACACTTGTTTTAATGTACACACTAGAACTTAAATTCAGTTCTCTACGTGTCAGACATCACTGAATACACCACTAAGCTTGCTAGTCACAATCCAACTCAAACAATATTCGTGAATTATCACTATATCGAAGCTATTCGCTTCGAATGTACATAAAGGAATAGAGATTGATCAATTTCAGTCAATAACAAATCAACAAAAACATCTACAACATTCTGTACCTAGAGAATACTATCCTCATCAGAATTGTAATTAAAGTTGATTGTATGTTGAATGTAGATGAAGATACAAATTTTAGGTATCATTCACTTGTTTCATTGTAAATAGCACATAGCAACAATAAAGTTTCATGTAAATAATCAGTTTTTTGTTTCGTAGGAAACTAAATGAAAGTGATTTTTATGCACTAGTTTCTTGTTGATTATGTTCTCTGTTCAATTGATCTTATTTAGATTACTAAACTTGTCTATGAATATTTACGATTTCTATCAAATAAAGCAAATGAAACTTATGGAAATAAATTTTTCAATGAATCTAACAATACTACTAATAATAGTAATCATAATCATACCAATACTACTATTACTATTAATAATAATAATCATTATTATTATTATCATCATAATAATAGTAATAATAATAATGTTAAATCAACATTTGATTCATGTGTAAGAGATTTTCAATTAGCTCAAAAAGAAGCATTTCAATGTCGTACAATATTTGGTCCACAAGAAACGGTTATATGGATTGCTAATATGTTACATCATACACAACCACAAGATGTACATTCAGCTTATTTAACTGTTAAACAACTTGATTATCAAGTGAGATTTATCATTTAACTTTTTTTTATATTATGATGTTGGTAGAGGTTTGTATTCAACAACTGTCTTGTAAAATGATTGGTTGGTAGGGGTACCATTGAAAATCCGAGAGTAATGGACAGGTGTTTTGTTTTAGTGTAAAATTCCTCATCGGGGAGTACCTCAGATTCTACACTTGGGACTTCAGATTGGTGGCCAACTCCTAACCCTCTGCACCATTGAGTTGGCATCCAATAATAGATTTCCCACTTCCATCAGCTTGTGACATATAGTGCGATATTCATCCATTGTCATTCGTAATAACTGTCTCACTCCCAACATGTGTGAACTCCACTAGTCACGACACCTCACTGGAGCTTCAGCAATATCTTAAAGTTATTCACTTGCTTCAAAACAAAAAACTGTTATGAAAGAGTAGTATCGTTTTACTATGAGATTCTTTGTTAGTAGTGAGCATTCAAAATTCGATCACAGGACTTTTAGGTTGTGTAATGAATCCTTAACTGTTAAATTCTTAATTTAACTGTTAATTCTGAACAATTTACGAAATAACCAGTTTCCATAAAAATAACCATCCGCATTAGGCTATAATAATCAACTCACTAGTGACTAACTTCAGGATGTTCCTAAAGCTCCAGCGAGAAGTCGTGACTGGTGGAGTTCACACATGTCGGGAGTGAGACGGTTATTTCTAATGAAAATAGATGAATATCGCGCAATATGTCAGAAGCTGATGGAAGTGGGAATTCTACCATCGAACGCTGACCAAGTGACGCAGAGGGTTAGACGTTGGCCATCAACCTGAAGTCTCTGGTGGGAAACCTGAGGTACGCACTGCTAAGGGGTTTTACACTAGAACGAAACAGTTGTCCAGTGATTCCTGAATTGTAGTTGTACACTGCTAACATCAATCTGTGACATATTCAATCAATTAAATTTAGGAAATATTGGGTTTTTATATAATGCCTCCTAGAAGCATCAATGGATTTTTTAAAACTTCTGAAGGAACAGGAGACAGTCTGTTTAGTCATCATACGATAGAACTTTCTAGAATGTTGACTTGGTGTATTCCAAATGGTTAATAGATACAAGCTACTGCTTATAGGGTGGATGTTTTTTTAATGATGATTTTATTTTTGCTGAGAACTATAATTACTCGGGAACATGTGTGCGTATTTGACATTTACTGGAATGAACATTCCTTTAGGCTTTTCACCTCTTATTTACAATTTTGAAGGATTCAAGGCTGTCATGGGCTGTAGTTGTATATGGCACTATCAGTAACCAAGTAAAAGACATATTGGTTTTTAGTAGATATATGACCCTCGCCAATGCACAACGTGAAACATGAATTCAATCCAATGATAATTATTGCTAGTTTACTGGTAACCAAGTTCCAGGGTCATTTCACCTGTTTCCAGTGCAAAGATCTAATAAGTAAAGTTCAGTATATCATTTGTGAGTCACCTTATCTCTAATTGCAATATATGAGGTCATACAAATTCTCTGAATTAAGAAATATCAACCGTTTGATTATGGCCAGCCACCTCACTAGTCTAAAAGATCTTGAGCTTGATTGTTAGGCGAAATCGTAGGTATTCGATCCCACAAAATAATCTTAAACTGGAACAAAATATTTATCTATCACTTACTGGTTTCGACTGGTTATCTAACTGACGCGGTTCGAGATTGGGTTTTGTGGAGGCTGTTGAATGGTCATTTGATGCCACAAACTAGTTTGAATTAGGTAACCACTGATCACCAAGAAGCACTTGATTGCTGTTTCCTCCTAGTATGGGATTCTCCAGTAGTGCTCATCTATGACCCTGCCAGGAATCGAATACAAGACCCTTTGGCTCCATTGCAATCGCTTTGCCATGTGACCACCGAGTTGGCTCCTTGCGATTGATATTTTGAAATCAGTCAATTTGCTATATGTTTGCGTGGCCTCATCAATTACTATCGGTGAGTAGCTACTTCCCACCAAACATGACTGAACTCCTCGTCTTCTTTCTAGAACTCCGGGAATTACCTCAAGAAGTTAGTCGTAATTATATGTTCAAGTAGTATAACCTACATTAACAATTTCATTTTAAATAGATTCTGTTATCAGCAACTAACCTTTAGAAACATTTAACGTGGCATACAAATAACAAGAATCGACACTCTCAATAACTGATTGGGGTCCACGTGATAGTCGCAATAAATGGCTTGAGACACTTGGCAACATGGCTCAGAATCGGTCACAGTAGCTTAAGTGTATTCACTCTTTAACTTCATCTAAAACTTGAATCCTATTATTAGTTTCTCCACAACTTTACTTCACTCTCTCCCCGTGTATTATGTTATTAGGTTACCTCTGTTATCTCGTAGTGATAATGTGGTATGGCAACTTGAATTTGTGGGCGTATGTGCCCTGTTCTACGTTGATGAAGGGAAAATTGTTCGAACAGAAATTAGTTGTTTGTGGTCAAATTTGTAAATTTTGTATTGTCATTCTATACTTCCAACTTCTATCAACAGTTTGCCCTGATGAGGTTCTTTAGAATGACAAAGATAGCTCGGCAAACAAGACCTAGAATTCTGATGAATGAAAATAAAAATGTGATAATTGACTGATTCTCATGTGAAAGTGAATTAGATTGTAAAATATATAGTCTCTTCATAAAATTACTGAATTCTAAGTCCCAACAGAGAAATGGAAATTGTAATGGCTACATCATACTGCACTTGATACGTACTGCTAATTCAAACTTGAATCCCTAAAGTACTTCTAACCCTAACTCTAAACATTAATTAACTCTAACTGAAATCCATAACTCATTCGTACAATGTAGTACATCATCAGGAAGATTAATCCTCAAAGTGTTAACATAGAACAGCAAATAAACAACTCTGTTCTTACAGATTTCTGATTCCAACAAACATTGCAACAAATTACCAAACTATCTTTGAATTTTCAGCATTTTTAAACAGTCATCTCATTAACACTATCATAAACGAGTGTCTTATACAATAATCTAATATCCGGCAAAAATATGGGTCACTCCTTGGTTCCTTCAGGACAAAAAGTACACATCAATCGGTTTGGAGTAACATGACGTTCAATGTCTTTCATCCATCATATAACTATGCTTAATGACCTTGAAACCAATAACTAGCTTGTGATTGGTCAGAACTATAACATTCGTTCATCAGAATAGAGTCATGTGAAACCGGTAGCCTCACATTGAAATCATCTAGTTCAACATACGCAACATGATTAAAGTCATCCTCCACAGTAATGGGCATCCTAATTGTTGTAGATTCAGATACATGAGTTGCATACAATCATATTTTAATTTTTTTTGTTAGCCTACTTAAATCATTAAGTACTATTTAATGTACAGTAAGTTGAAGACAATCGACAGAGAATCTTGAATATAAGTTGCATGTTAGTCATCACTTGTTGATATTTCTGACTGCGCCACATATAAGAGAACTAGTTCGTTATCCTATAAAAGGTGTACATTGTTTATGAGTATCAAGTAGTTCAAAACTTTAAACAACATCAACTAATCGATTTCATTCCATCGTCTGTTATTCTAAAAATAGTAGATGATCTTGATTTCGATGTCAAGTATTACAGCATATGGACTCAAGATTGTGATGTAATGCTGAAATAACAATTGGATTCATAATTTTCATTACAAAACTAAGACAGTTAATCCACTGGAGGAAATTTTATTCGTTCCGACGGTTTCATTTTGTTCAATTGATCACATTATTCACAGATTGATGTTGGCAGCGTGCCAATGAATTTCATGGAGCACTGGATTGCTGTTTTGTTCTAATATGAGACTATCTACGAGGAGTCACCCTTGATTCTACTAGGCAAATCGAAATAAAGCCATTTAGATTGAAAAACGGCTAACACATTTAGGTTGTCGCCCAGTGGTAGAATTCCTATTTTCATCAGTTTGAGTTATAGCCTAATGATAATGCATTGTTACCTGTGACAAGTTTGTCATTCAGGACCTCTACTACCTTGTACTAAAACTTCAGAAACATTCTGAACCTAGTCACTAGTTAGCTGATTAGTGTTATTGAAATGATGTGGTTTTATGCAGACTGGTATTGAGTTAAATTGATGGGATCCGTCATTTAACTGAAATAATGAATGTGATACATAGATATCGTTTTTTAGTGCACATTTCATAGGAAAGATGAAATCATACAGTGTGTAATAGTAATGATAAGATGATACAAAAGATTTGTATCTCAGGATACTATTTTTGGTATAGTTCCCGACAGACTACACATTCAATCTTATTTGAGTCGAGGTAACTCATACGACCTCGTCGATTCGAACTTCTGCTCTCCATACTCAGCATTAAACTTTGTGACCATCTGCCAAAGTAATGATGATGGGTATAACAGATAACTGGATTCAGTCATCAAATAAGCATAGAATGGTTTTTATACACATAAATCTGACTTTATGTAGCGTATTGCTAACGCTTCTGTAATACAAAGGTGATATATTTGGACACCTTTTAGTAAATGAGTCTTGATCTTATAAATAATCTCGAAATTGGATTCATCTTCTGCATGGTCATAACCAATCATATGCCGTAGAATAGATACTCTAATACGTTTTCACTGTCTTTTACTGGGCCATACTGATAGGTGGTCTTTCATGCATCTGGTGATATTCCTTGTTGAACAGCCTATGTACCTAACTAGACAGGTCGAGATGAATGATTAAATTTACATCGAACTGGTCAAATGGGATATTTTGTCTTCCATACAAATGTACAGCAGTGAACGGGTAATGTTGGATGTTTGAAGTGAGGCAACATAGAATAATGTAATTAATGATCTTGTTAAACAACGATAGGACACTTTAGTAATTTAAAGGAATTCGCTACAGGCTCAAACTGATCAGTTTCAGTTATTTTATGTGCAAAATAAATGAATTGCCTAAATACTGATGGAGTTTAGAGTTGTTAGCAGTGAGTTAGTTATCACATGTGACAATGGATAATCGTCACAGCATATGACAAATTGATGGAAATGGAAATTTTAAGATTGATTGTCGTCTCAGCAAAGCAAGGTTTCTTCTAATCTGAAGCTCCTTTGGCTTAATCGAGGATGTGCAATCCTGAGTAGTAGCATACTATGAGGACACAGCTGTACACTGCTACTTGGTATTCAGTAGTACCTTACCAAAATCAATCTGCAACACAGTCAATCAAATACAGTAGCAATTCATGAAGTATGAATACAGTTGGATTTTGGATCGCAAGTGGAATCTATGAAGGAGTGATGGTGGTGGTGGTGGGGGGCGTATTAGGGATCTATATACGCATACCTACTGCATAATTAAAGTTGTTTAAACTGGAATAGATTGTGCTATAGTTCTAATACAAACGTTAAAACTTGAATGTAGGTATATCCAATGGAATACACAAATCAATTCCAATGACATACGAGATATAATATGACACTCAGCGTTGATTACTTTTTGTCTCAACAGTACAGTTGTGTTTTGTAGAGCTCTGAATGATAATTAATAGTTGAAGATATTCACATATGTAGGTCACTTGATAGATAATATGAAAAGTTATAACATAAGAGAAGTTAGTAGTTAAGATGGAATCATCGTTAGTGATGATTGCACTAGATTACGCAACACTTACTGCTCCGTCCCTTCCTCACCCTCATCCTTATAAACTACTAGTTACATCAGATTTATACCAGACTGAAAACGTTGCATATTACTAGTGTATAGTTATTATATTGAAACATTGATTCATATGATTGATTGTATCAAGCCAATTATATCAAGTTCTTAGCTAATAAGTTACAATTGCACACTTCTAATCCAATGAAACAAAAACTTTTCAAAGTTTTCTTTGGTAAGATCCAGGATCAATCACTTTATCGCCTTTACTTCCTGGATATAATGAATCATGTTTACTGTAGTATTTTATTTCTTCAATTACATCATCTTTTGTATTTTCTATATTCTAATAATGAATTAGGTATATTCAGAACTGTTGGATACTTTATCAAAACAACAAGCTTGTTTAATTCATAGTTCAAAGTTGAATACTACAATGCATAGAAATATTCATACTGAAAAATGGTATAATTTACAATATACACAAGAAGGTGAATGTTTTTTTTTCTTTTGTTTTAAAGTTATGCCATAGAATGATTTTATATTCTGAGGGAAGAGTGCTAAGGTTTTGCGAGTTTATGGTGACACGTAGATAACCGCTAACGAACGTAAGACCAGCGACACAGTAACAGGAAGTTAGGCTATTCTGCATCGCCTCAGCTCAGCTAACTAGAGTAAGAAGTCCAAAGACAGCAAGAAGCGTTTACTTCCACAGGCAACCTGTCAGACGACATCATCACACATAACTCATGCGTATATATATATATACAAAAACAGAGAGCGTCCTTGGAATATCATGAATAGCGTACTAAAATAAACAATGAACCAATAAGATTTAGTGTCTTACCAAATAAGAAACACGAACTGAAGGTGAGAAGGGGAATTTTCGGCGCAAAAACAGGAAATTCAAATTTACGCAATAAAATCACAAAAATCACAGGTTTGCCAATTGAGTTTTGAGGATCTAACATCCCCAACAAAGAGAGAGATGGAAAAGCATAGTCGGAGTAAGTAGGCGGAGGGAGGAATGGGAGGAGGTCTTCAGTGTTTTCCTTAGTATAATCTTATATCAGTAACCTGTATAATAAGAACTTGTGTATATACTAACATTGTAATATGGGTACATCTAATTGATGAGTCGTAACTACAATGAAACTTGCCTAGTAGATTCAACTAGTGAGCAGAATCCAAGTGTGAATCGCATACATTGAAAATAAGACATCCAAAAGATTGTAAGACAGTTGACTAAGGTGGCGTATTCGTTGTAACTCACCAGAAAGTAACCAACATATTCATAAGAGGAATGATACTTCTTAGATAGATTCGAACCTACATCAACCAGTTTTATAGTCTCTACTGGCTACTACCAGGCTATTTTGGTGTGAATGAATCCATCGCAATTAATCTAAGTGACTTAATAATATACTGTAATGTAACACATTTACATATGAAAAGTATAATTCATTACTATAAAGTAAGGTTAAAATAAAGATACAATGTGATTGTTACTACGGCATCTATGATCTTCATCTTTGTGGCACTCTGAACATACCTACCAATTCAGAATGTTTATATTCATGGTGACGGTTTAGTTCAACGGTATGAGATGTAGATATGATTTCGAACCTAGATGTTAGAAAATTCAATAAATAAATCTCATTGTCTCACTTAACAGTAGAATACAATCTTCTTTTAAGAAGAACTTCAAGGTTAGATAGAACTTGGAACAATCGTAAACTTAAAGCTTGAATTATGTATACAATAAATGAGTAAATATATGAACTTTTGAAGTAAACAACTAAAATATGAAGATGTTTCTGCCAATCTATATGGTATTAACAGCTGGAAAGGAGTGCTTAGGACAGAGTTCAATGATGAATACTGGTAAGTAGCCTATGCTTCTCTGGGAGGGGTAACGAGCGTAAGTAATTAAGTATTTGGTATGGTATTAACAGTAATGACCATGATAAGAAATAAACCATTAGATTATGGAAATGGCTTAACTAAATAATGTTCAGTTGATTACATTCGACGCAGATTGATTCCGGTTGGGGACTAGTAAAAACTAATGAGTACTGAATAGAGACTTTGTCCTAGTATAAAACTCCTCAACAACTCTCACATTCTATTCCTCTAGGGAATCGAACTAATAGCATCTAAGTCTTTGAACCGGCCTAGTAAAATAGATAATTAATCGTTCAACTTTAAGCCTGAATGTTTTTCGTTCGATTCTTCAGAGGGATTGATGGTATTCACTGTCGAGAAGTTTGGTGCAGCTGCCTAATTCTCACTGGAATTTTAGTGGTGCCTAACTGACATCAGTCTATGACAACTACAATTAACTTAACGCTTTTCTCTACAAAACCATTTAACCCCCTTTATCGCACCCAGCACCTGACCTTTTAATTTTTTTTTGTCGAAATGTTTCTCATAAAGACTTGAACGTGTTGTTTGTATCCATCATCTATTCAACTAGTGACTAAACTCAAGTCATTTAGGGATTGGGATAAGCGTATGTCCTTCAAACCATTGAGTAATTATTGATTAGTTTCCAATGTCATTACATAACAATTTTGTTGCTTTATTTCTTTAAAAAAAAATTACTTAGATGTTTCGATGAAACAAATTGGTTGTATTGATGATTCATATGGAACAGTTCCATTTTCATTGCCGCTGAAAGTCAATGGAAGTAGTAAGTGAAAGTATTGAGTTAACTTTGTGATTTATAAACTGTTATAGTTTAGTCGTCTTTTGAAAACTGTTTGATTGCTAGACACCAGCATCATTTCAGCATAGTACTTCTGTGAAATGAACATCTAGGACCTACCCAGAGATGTGATTGATATAACACTCATACCTCTTAGGCAATTCTCAACGATTAGACCTACTAGATCAATCCATAGTAAGGTAATGAAAATGTCAAGCCATATGATTTGTGTATTCGATGCTTAGTGGAATAGTGTAGATTCACCGACGTGGATTTAAATACTAAGACGAAGCAGTTGACTCATTGTTAATGATTTTTATTGGTATCTCAATAAAATTGAAAATATTTAGTCAATAGTAACAATTAGTTGTCAAGCTTGACGATTTACTACGGATCAACAAGCAGATGCTGAGTTTCAAAGAGGAAAACAGCAAGTTCCTCTGAGTTCATAAGAAGCTTACATTTCGAAATCAATGTAACTTGATCTCTGAGAGCCAATAAATTTATAGGTCGAAAAAAAACGCTATTTTCTTCTTGTTGGCTTCTGACAGTATGAATGACTTAATTTCTCTATATGAACTAACAGATAAAATCTCTATCAACAGTTCTATTGATATTGCATTCACCACTAGACTACTAAGTTCAGACAATCACACTTATGAAATGGGCGAATCGGTGTCGTTTGACACAAAACGGACTGAGTTTAAATTCCACTGCGAACTTCAATACTGTGATATAAGTACATCTAGCTGACGAGTCCTAAATAGGACGAAACGTGCGTACTAGATTCCACTTGTCAGTCACAATCTAACTTAAATCATTAAGAGTACATTATATTATACTAAACTGATGTCACTTTGAGGTTGTAAAGTACACAAAGTACCTGAATGTAATTTAGTCTATACAAGGTGTTCATATTCAACATTATGGAATCCTTCAATGAATATTTACTTTATTTCTTATACTTTATGTAGTACTTACTTTATTTTACTTCAGCACATGAATATTCAACGTTCCCATCAGAAAATGATACACATGTAAGTTATTCATTTAACTATAGATATTGTAATGTGAGCTTAATATGTATTGAATCATTGATATTCATGTGTTTTCTTTAGATCAATGACAAATTCACTACTTATTTAAGAAGTAAGTAGAATAAGTATATCAACAATTACATGAACTCAAACAGATCAGTTCATGACTAAACAACGGGAAGATGTAAACTTATTCTAATAAATTATATACCCGTTGCACAACTGTGACTATCTAGACTCAGAAATCCAGTGATGAACGCGATGGTGTTTGACAAGAAATGAACTGAATTAGAATCCTGGTGGGAAGATCAACACTGATGTCCAAGCATGTCGAGCTGAAGAGTCCTAAATAAGGCAAAACTTTCGTCCTGGATTCTACTTGCTAGTCACAATCCAATTTAAATACGGATAAGTTATCTAAATTTACCTCTTTCATATTCTTATATTAATTCAGCTGTTCCAGTTGAAGAATCCACATGTGGCGTAAAACTCGGCAACTTAAGCAACGAATGAATGAATACGTTCCAACATTGTTTAAAAATGGCCAGAAGAAGTGTGTTCTTAGCTTCATCCTAGCCCAGCTGGTACATAGGTGGCATGTAATTGAACTAACCGTAGACCACCACAACTTTTAATAAGGTTTGAATTCACCTGTTATGCATAACAGAATCCGTAGGCATTGAAACTAACAACGCTAGTTTATGCATTTAGAAGAAATAGGTGACACCACAATCTCTTTCCTGGTCAAATTAAACTTAACAAATGATTCCATGAACTTTTTATATCTTCTATTATGCTTTGTTTTGTCATCTCTTCACCAATTATCATCAACAGTTATGTAATCTGTCTATTTCATCGTTACTATTGTCTTGTCAATTGCCTTGATTGGGTTTCTGAATATGTTTCTATTAAAATTGAGAGAGATTTTGGAGAGTAGTATTATATTTAAATGATTGGATTTGTAATAGATCGATGTCGGTATGGTATCATCAATCTGTGACGAATTCAGTCAACTAAGCTTAATATCGATCTTCATAAACCATCTCAAATCAATAACAATAATCAGCTCAGTAGTGACTAAACTTTAAGATGTTCTAGAAGTCGTGACTGGTGTAGTTCACACATATCGAGAGTGAGACAGTCATCACTAAGGAAAATGAATCATTGTCACAATATATCACAGATTGATGGAAGTAGAAATTATACAATTGAATACCAGATGACCGAATGGTTCAGACGTTAAGATGTTGTCCAGCCTGGAGCCTCTGGGGCGAAATCTAGGGCAAGCACTATTGAATAATTCTATATTGGAACGAAATGGAGATCTGATTATTTGAAAATGACCACTTTTTAACGATTCTATGTAAAGCAAGATGATAATCGATGTTAAACAATCAGGGATTGATACCATCTGATTGGTCTCAATCCCTGATTCTCAATTTATAAGAAAGGACAAAAGTCTTTTTGTGACAGTCACAGGGGAATCAGTCTGACTAATATAGTTTCTAAATTATTAGCCTCGATTATACTTAGACGCCTAACTAGAGCTCGTGAAGAGCAGACTAGAGAAAACGAGGCTGGATTCAGACCTGGACCTGGCTGTATAGACCACATCTTTACATTGCGACAGGTCCTGGAACACAGACACACATTTAGGCGTCCTACAATAGTTGTCTTCCTGGACCTAGAGGCGGCATTCAACTCTGTTGATCGTGAGGTTCTGTGGCAGTGTCTGTCATTGAAAGGTGTACCAAAGAAGTACATTAACCTTATACAAGCTCTCTACTCTAAAACTACAGGTCGAGTGAGAGCTTATGGCGAACTATCATTGGAATTCCTCACTTCAAGTGGTGTCCGTCAAAGATGTCCACTGTCCCCATTCTTGTTTAATTTTGTCATAGACATGCTCTTAGATACAACCTTATCTTCGTCTGACTTTTCAGGAGTTGACTTACTACCAGGAGCCTCTCTTACTGACTTAGAGTATGCTGATGACATAGTCCTATTTGGTGAAGACGCTGACAAAATGCAAAGTCTTCTGACTACCCTGAGCAACAATGCAAGCATGTTCGGGATGCGGTTTTCCACCTCGACATGCAAAATGTTGCTTCAGGATTGGGTTGCATCGGCACCTGAACTAATGATAGGGAGTGAAGTAGTCAAGCGTGTAGACCGCTTCACGTATCTGGGGAGTCTCATCAGTGCTGATGGCCTGGTGACTGACGAAATCTCAGCACGGATACAGAAAGCTCGATTGGCTTTTGCCAAGTTGCGTCACCTATGGCGCAGGCGAGATATCTGCCTGCTAACCAAAGGACGAGTGTATCGTGCAGCAGTTCGCTCTGTCCTACTATACGGTAGTGAAACATGGCCGTTAAGAGTAGAGGACATTCGTAGGTTACTGGTCTTCGATCATAGGTGTCTCCGAAGCATTGCTCGTGTATCGTGGGACAACCGAGTGAGCAATGCTGTCGTTAGGAAACGGGTTCTAGGAAAGGAGGGCGAATCAATATATGAGGTATTGAGACTTCATCAGTTGAGGTGGTTGGGACATGTGTTACGCATGTCTAACTACCGACTGCCTCGAAGAGCTATGTTTTTGCGGCGTAGGAATAGGTTGGAAGAAAGCTAGAGGCGTCCAAACCAAAACATTGCAGAAATCGATGAAGTCACTGACAAGTGGACTGAGTCATGTTGGTAGATGTAGGCTGCGTGGTTGGGGTCCGCGAGACGAAAGTCACCAATAGTTAGAGACCTTGAACGACATGGCTCAGAATCGTTTGCAATGGCGCAGGTGCATCCACTCATTGTGTTCTCTCAAAATCTAACCTTCTGAATTCTCTATCTTTCTCCTTTCAAATTTATCTCACTGAATTATACTTTTCGAATCATATCTTCGCTCCCTAATCTTCTGCATTACTGCTAATGCTTCTACTATCGCTATCACTGTTGGATTTGAACTGACAGTTGCTTCTCTGTGCTGATGTGGTATGGCAACCTGAAGTGATTTACGTACGTACGAAGTTCTGTGTTGTATCTGTCTGTCTGTCTGACCATAAAATCAACTACCAGCATCGGTTAATACTCTAAAATGTGTTATTTGAATGCTGGGAATCTTGAACACACTGTCAATACTTAATAAATGTATAGTTCAACTTATAATGGTTCATATGACTTAATTGGATTAGAGGTCGAAGAAAGTTTCCCTTGTCGAACAGGTACGAAATGTATAGTTGTGTAATATTTCAATACAATTTGACATCATCATCATCATCATTTACTCGTAAACCAGTCCACTGTGAGTATAGTTTTGGTTATTTGTAACTAGTAGTCAGTAACTACGATGATTACATAATCAAAGTTAACTTGTTTTAGTATAAGTTCTTGTTAGATGTAACTACATGTGAACTGAACTGAACAATATTGTCTTCATGATTATTATTGTTTGTCATTAGGAAAAAAGGGAATATTTTTTCAGTAATCATTAGTTTAGATTACCCTCCTTAAACCAGGGATTCGAATTCAAACACTACAATTACTCATTGGCAAAAATGAGATAGAGGGTAGGCTGGAAAATTGGTGAGGGGGTGGGGTGTGAGAAATAATTTTTTACAATTGGGGGTTGTGGAGATAGTTAGTTGTTAATTCTGATATCACGAATCGTTCCGAATCAGACAACCATTGATCACCTGTAAGCACTGGACAGCTGTTTCGTCCTAGTATGGGACTCTTCAGTAGTGCGCATCCACGACCCCGCTGGGGATCTCCACAACCCTCAATTGTAACTAAATATCAGCTCACTAGTGACTAGCTCCTTGAGGTAATTCCTGGAGTTCTAGTGTGAAGATGTGACCGGTGGAGTTCAACCGTGTCGGGTGTGAGGCAGTTACTCACCGATGGCAATGGATGAGGTCGCGCAAACGTATCACGAATTGACTGAATTAGAAATATCAACCAATAGGAGCCGGCTCAGTGGTCCAATGTTAGAGCGCTCTTCGCGGAGCCAGAGGGTCCTAGGTTCGATCCTCAACAGAGTCGTGGATGCGCACTGCTGAAGAGTCCTATACTAGGACGAAACAGCTGTTCAGTGCTTCCAGGTGATCAATGGTTGTCTTATTCAGAACGATTCGTGATATCAGAAATAATTTTTTATTGATACAAAACATGTGTTGTGTACTAAAGAATTATTCCCCTTCCCATGACCTAACACCATCATCTTGTTATTGGATACATCAAAATGTAAAAGTTTCTGTAAACACTTTGATTAAACTGATTTCATTAATTAAATGAATACGTCATAGGTTGATATTGACAGGGTACTACTGAAAACCAGGAAGTACTGGATAGCTATTTCGTTCTTGTAAGAACCATTTCAGCTGTACGCACCCCAGGGGATTTTGATTGATGTACATCTAACTCTCTTCATCACTGGATCAGTATTCAATGTTAGAATTCTCTCTTTCATCAATTTATGATACTTTATTTTCCTGACTGGCTGATTTAATTGCTTAAGCCATCTTATCATCAATATGAAAATGTCAACGAATTAATGAAAGTAGGAATTCTACTATTTAATACCAGATGACCCAATGATGCAGTAGGTTAGGCATTGATCATAAACCTGAAGTCTCTGATCTCGAATCTGAGGTACGCACTGCTAAGTAGTTCCAATTTCCTTGTTACCATGTCAACATCAATTTGTAACATAATTAATCAACTAAAAAAATTCAAATCAGTTCAATTATTGGCATTCAATATACAAATCTATTGATTATGTAAAACAATTTAAATTCAATGAAATCATGGCGGGAAATTAAATTTTTTTCATATTTACTTCTTTTTTTCACTTAGTGATAAATGTGATTTGTCACTAAGTAAAAACCGAAAAACAAAAAAAACAATTTCACTTATTGATTACTTTTTGATATTTTTTTTAGACACTTGTCAATTTAATGACAGAATTCAAAGGAACTCATTATGAAGATTATGGTGTATTATGGTATCAACAAATGAATGATTTGTATCAAATGAAAAATGAAGGTGATCATTTCATTGTTTCGGTGTTTTTTTTTCTTTGATTCTGATGATGATGATGATGATGATGGTGTTGCTGTTGTTGTTGTTATGTGTTCTATATCATGATATACATTCTATGCTCACTGATTAATGCATAATTTACTACTTAATATACTACTGATTGATTGAATGAATGAATGAATGAATAGAAAATATTAAAACAGTATCACATGATAATATTAATGACGTTAAAGTAATGATATCAAATCTGAATATATAATTAACTGCTTGATCTTTCAATTAAATAGCTGTGATCTGTAAAATTAATTGATGATAGTCAATAAGAAACTATTTTTTTACTTTTTGTTTTACTTACGCCTGTTACCCCTCTCGGAGAAACATAGGCCGCTCACCAGTATTCTCCATTCAACTCTGTCCTCAGCAATCCTTTCCAGCTGTCTTCAGTTACTGTTTATCCTTTCTATGTCTGCTTCCAGTTCTCGACGCAGGGTGTTATTTGGCCTTCCTCTTTTCCGTTTTCTAACAGGATTCCAAGTTAGTGCTTGTTTCGTGATACAGTCTGATGATTTCTACAATGTATGTTCCATCCATTTCCAACGTCGTTTCCTGATTTCCTCTTCAGCTGGAAGTTGGTTTGTTCTCTTCCAAAGTAGGTAGTTGATGATGGTTTCCGGCCAACAGACATTCAATATTCTGCGTAGACAGTTGTTGATAATTACCTGTACCCTCCTGAGGATGTTTGCAGTAGTTCTCCACGTTTCAGCTCCATATAGAAGAACTGACTTGATGTTCGAATTGAAGAGTCTAACTTTGAGGTTGGTAGACCGTTGTTTGGAGTCCCATATATTTTTCAGCTGTAGGAATGCTGACCTTGCTTTGCCGATCCTTGCTCTTACATCTGCATCGGATCCTCCTTGTTCATCGATGATGCTCCTCAGGTATGCAAAGGTATCCTTTCATTCCAGAGTTTCACTATCAAGTTCAATTAGGTCGGTGCTCTCTGTGTTGAATTTGAGGATCTTGGTCTTTCCCTTATGTATTTTCAGGCCTATTGATGCTGAGGTTGCTGCTACTTTGGTTGTCTTCACTTGCATTTGCTGTTGTGTATGGGATAGAAGTGCTAGAGCATCCGCGAAGTCCAGATCATCAAGTTGCATCCTACTTGTCCATTGAATCCCGTGCTTCTTCCCAGATGTAGAGGTTTTCATGATCCAATCGACCACTAGAAGATAGAGGAAAAGCGAGAGCAAACAGCCTTGTCTGACACCGGTTCTTACTGGAAATGCATTTGTCAGCTGTCCTCCATGCACGATTTTGCAATGTAGTCCGTCGTAAGAATTCCGGATGATGTTGACGAGTTTCTCTGGTATACCGTAGTGTCGAAGAAGTTTCCATAGTGATCTCCTGTCTACGCTGTCAAACGCCTTCTCATAGTCGATGAAGTTGATGTACAGTGACGAGTTCCATTCGATTGATTGTTCAACGATGATGCGTAGTGTTGCGATTTGGTCTGTGCATGACCGATCCTTACGGAAACCAGCCTGTTGATCTTGAAGTTGAGCATCCACTGAATCTTTCATTCTGTTCAACAACACTCTGTTGGAGACTTTTCCTGGTACTGACAATAGTGTGATTCCTCTGTAGTTCTCGCATTTGCTCAAATCTCCTTTCTTTGATATCTTGATAAGGTACCCTCCTTTCCAGTTTGTCGGCACTTGTTCTTCCTCCCAGATCCTCTTGAATAAAACGTGGAGCATCCTCGCCGTTATGTCTATGTCTGACTTGAGTGCTTCGGCTGGTATATTGTCAGGTCCTGCTGCTTTCCCATTTTTGATCTGTCTGATAGCTATCTTGATTTTTAGTTCATTGAAAAGTTGTTTCTATGAAGCTATTTGATTGAATAATAAGCATCCCTCCCACATCCCTTTTCTATCGAACCCACCTCTTCTAAATATAGAACGTAGTGATATACATTGACTAACGTAAAGTAACCTTAAATCTAATCGAAATTTATTCTCGAACTTAACTTCAACATTAAACTTTAGAGAAGATTTAAGAGTGTACAAAAAATTTGAATGTATTTGTATCTTTCAATTGATTTATCATAAGTTGAAATTGATCAGTTGATGAGCTTCAAATAAAACGAAACGTGTGTCATGAATTCCGCTTGCCAGCTGCAATATAACTCAAATAGTATACAAAAACCTTTATCAATACACTTTTTTAAATAGATTACACTATCTTCAAGCTTAATTATGAAGTTAGTCAGTTTACGTTTAAATCTTAAGTTATTTACATTCAAAAGGACTTTATAGAAAGAAGCGAATAGACAGACAGACAGACAGATACAACGCAGAACTTTGTACGTTCATACATCAGTTCAGGTCGCCATACCACATCAGCACAGAGACGCAACTGTCAGTTCAAATCCAAGAGTGATAGCGATAATAGAAGTATTAGCAGTAATGTAGAAAATTAGGGAGCGAAGATATGATTCGAAAAGTATAATTCAGTGAGATAAATTTGAAAGGAGAAAGATAGAGAATTCGGAAGGTTAGATTTTGAGAGGACACAAAGAGTGGATGCACCTGCGCCATTGCGAACGATTCTGAGCCATGTCGTTCAAGGTCTCTAACCATTGGTGACTTTCGTCTCGCGGACCCCAACCACGCAGCCTACATCTACCAACATGACTTAGTCCACTTGTCAGTGACTTCATCGATTTCTGCCATGTTTTGGTTTGGCCGCCCCTAGCTTTCTTCCAACCTATTCCTACACCGCAAAACATAGCACGTCGAGGCAGTCGGTAGTTAGACATGCGTAACACATGTCCCAACCACCTCAACTGATGAAGTCTCAATACCTCATCTATTGATTTGCCCTCCTTTCCTAGAACCCGTTTCCTAACGACAGCATTGCTCACTCGGTTGTCCCATGATACACGAGCGATGCTTCGGAGACACCTATGATCGAAGACCAGTAACCTACGAATGTCCTCTACTCTTAACGGCCATGTTTCGCTACCGTATAGTAGGACAGAGCGAACTGCTGCACGGTACACTCGTCCTTTGGTTAGCAAGCGGATATCTCGCCTGCGCCATAAGTGACGCAACTTGGCAAAAGCCAGTCGAGCTTTCTGTATCCGTGCTGAGATTTCGTCAGTCACCAGGCCATCAGCACTGATGAGACTCCCCAGATACGTGAAGCGGTCTACACGCTCGACTACTTCACTCCCTATCACTAGTTCAGGTGCCGATGCAACCCAATCCTGAAGCAACATTTTGCATTTCGAGGGGGAAAACCGCATCCCGAACATGCTTGCATTGTTGCTCAGGGTAGTCAGAAGACTCTGCATTTTGTCAGCGTCTTCACCAAATAGGACTATGTCATCAGCATACTCTAAGTCAGTAAGCGAGGCTCCTGGTAGTAAGTCAACTCCTGAAAAGTCAGACGAAGACATGGTTATATCTAGTAGCATGTCTATGACAAAATTAAACAAAAATGGGGAAAGTGGACATCCTTGACGGACACCACTTGAAGTGAGGAATTCCGATGACAGTTCGCCATAAGCTCTCACTCGACCTGTAGTTTTAGAGTAGAGAGCTTGTATAAGGTTAATGTACTTCTTTGGTACACCTTTCAATGACAGACACTGCCACAGAACCTCACGATCAACAGAGTCGAATGCCGCCTTTAGGTCCAGGAAGACAACTATTGTAGGACGCCTAAATGTGTGTCTGTGTTCCAAGCGAATAGTGTAACTATAGAATTCCATCCCCCTGTATCTCTGATTATGGTTAACCTTTACATGATATACATTGAACCAGTACATCTAGACAATGTATTTGGCTTAAATATGTAGATGAAACGTTTGTTATCATAAAAAAGACTCTCCTCTGAATGTTTTCTAAACAGATTAAAACACTGTCAACATAGTAAGTTTACCTATGAAAATGAAAATGCACAAAATGAACTGTCACTTTTAGATTGTCTAGCTAAAAGGGAATCACAATGCAGCCTTTAATCTCCTTATTTGCTGCAAGTCAACATATTCTGTAATTGGTATGCATGGTCTTTGATTCAGCACATTCTTCCAATGTGGAATAGTTCTCTTACTCTCTGGGTCTTCAGAAAAGCCACCAAAATTATTACATCAAATGATGACACAGCAAAAGAAATCAATAATAGACATACCATATTAGAACTTACCATTTTGAACTATCCCCTCCCCCATCACTCATAAACATTATTAATAATACCAGAAATTGATTTAATCCTATGAAACAGAAAAGCTTAAATGATCTTCAACGGATCGGTGTAGTGGTTCTACCCTACTGTCGAGGAACAACTGAAGAACTACGACGGCTTCTCAAACTACATAATATAAGAACAAAAGTTTTACAAAATAACAAACACACTTCATAATGCGTTAGTTACAATTGAAGAAAACATTCCATTCACTTCCGCCCGAAATTGTGTCATCAGACTTTACTGTGGTGATTCCGATGCACCAGACATTGAAGCTAAAGAGCATTTCAATTACTCAAATGACTATCTAACAATCCTGTAGATCTTCACATACTACAAGCAAAATCTGCCATAGCAGTCAGTGCATATCACCTTTAACAACCATCAAATCAATATTCACAGCATTAAAGAAATTCCAAAAGGCTTTTTCCAACTTCAAAGAATGATAAATAGCTTAGGCTTTCCTATGTATGCTATTAAACCCAACATAACTGAATAGGTAAGGAGACTTTATGATTTATCTAAGTTGGACCGTGTTTCCGAACAATCACAAGTGCAACCAATTCATTCAACCACATGCAAGAAACATGTTGATAAATCATCTCTATCCTTTCACCATACTAATATTTATCATTCACTTGTTCCACTTCAATTTTGTTCATCATATATTACCTACACATATTGATATCTCATCTTCAACATACTTAACATTTACATGATCAGATCAGTAAGTCATTATGGTTAACTTAGCAACTAATTGATTTGATTTAAATTGTTCCTCTGCTGTTGATTATAAACTATGCATGTCAATGCTCAGTTGATTTCAAGTCCACTCTTTTGTAATGATATCTAATGAAGACATAGTTGATGCTGTCGTTAATGCATACTAAAATTTAGAAGTTGATGGTAATCTACAGGATATGACTAAGTTCTAGTGACATACGAATAACACTTAAGAAACAATTTTCACTGCTGAGTTTTCATAACTGCGATGATGATGCTGGTGCTATACTGTATTCCTCGGTATTTCGGCAAAGTGGTGATAATAACCTATCTCGAAATTACGGATAAATCTAGATAAGACAATTCGTTTAGTTGTGGATTCAAGTTAAATTGGTGAACAGTACATGGGACTTTTAAGCAGTATGCATCTATGATTCCATTAGAGATCAAACCTAGGACCCTAAGGCTTCGCAACAAACACTTAACCGCCAGGACACAGGGCCAGATCATAATGGTTAATAAATCAGATCATTAAGGGATATAAAATCGACACTCAACAATTTTCACAGCAATCAGTTACAATCAGTATCATATGTTTCATCACTGACTAATTTCAGTTATTAATTAATGGAGTTTTAGTGAGATGTTGAGACTAGTACAGTTCATTCATGTCAAGTGTGAGGCAATCACCGACCGATATCATTGCACGGAATTGAGCAAATAAAGTGTGAACTGATTGAAGTCAGATATATTAACAGCTGGTTACCACAGCATTATGATCTCCTCAATATTTTAACGGTTAGACGATTGTGGTGAAACTTGATAATCATCTATTCAATTCCCTATCACTGTTGTCTATGAACACTATAGAAGAATCCCAATGTTGATTCACTTTGACTAATGACTGTCGTGAAATCAGTTGGATAAACATAACATTGGTCACTAGTGTTCATTAATTAATCAATATGAAGTAAATATTTTTGGAAATGAGACACATTATGTTTCGTATTGGCCAAAGATGGAACTTGTAGCTAAACGATTTAAACTTTGCAGATCACCCAGCTCTCCTGCTTCGCATACAGTAACAAATGTAGGTGAAGACTCCTAGTGCAGCAACAACCTCTGAAACAGTAAGCTTCAGCAAACACAAAGTAAAAAAGCAAAATAATTAGATGCACCACTATGAATGCTAACCCAATTATACCTGCTGGAGGAGCTCTGGAAGATGTGGCAACTTTTACGTACTTGAGCATCAGTATCAGTGATAAACTAAGAGGATCTCATGATGATACGAAGACACTGATCAGTAAGATACGGGAAACATCTCTACAGCTGAAGAACATCGGGAACACAAAACAACTGTCAGTCAACACTGAAGTCACAATTGTCGATACAAACATCAAGACAGTTCTATTGTCTGATACTGAAACATGAAGAACTACGAAAGCATTGTTCAAAAAACAGGTATTCATAAACAGTTATATGCTCAAGAAACATTGAATCCTTTGGCTAGGCATCATCAACACCACTATCAATAAAAACTTACTGTGTTAGAGAACAAACCAACTAATATCCAGCTGAGAAAGAAATTAAGAAAGAACGCTGGAGATTGATAGGAAACACATTAGAAAAATCACCAAACTGCAAACCTTGAGTTGAAATCTTAAAGGACAAAGGGAAAGAAGAAGACCAAAGAACACACTGCACCGGGAATTCGAGACAGGCATGAAATAAATAAATAGTACTTGGGATAGCACTGGGAAAGAGAACCCAGTGCACAGTTGGTTACAGAATGATGATCATAAGCCGATGCCTTATGAGAAGTATCAGGTGAATAAATGAATGGATGTAGCCAATCAGATATCAACTTAGTAATTAGGTGATATCTTGAAGTTTGTCTTAACATTTAGAAGTCATAAGTTTATCTATACTTTCAGTCGTTGTTGAACACCAGTGAAGTATGCCTAAATTATATGAAACAACTGTTTAGTAATTCATACACTGAAGTTGTACTTTACTGACCTATTTAAATGTGATAAGAAAGTTATTTAACAGGGTGATTGTAATAGTTTATGTCTAGTCAGAATGTACTTTGTAGCCCAAAGAATGTAGGATCAAAATGTTGAAGAAACTCTGTAAAGAAGAAAACTAAAAGAGGAGGATATGGCAATGACCCAGTAAGAACATCAACATGTAAGCAACCAATCATAATAAGGATATCAATAACGAATCATTTAACAAACAAACATTTTCGGACACATAGTTTAAATTGTTTACGTCAGATTATGACTGGCAATTGGAATATATGACACTCGTTTCTTCCCGATCAGGGCTCCTCGGCAGGATGTACCTACATCTTAGTGTTGATGTTCACACTGGGGTATGGACTCAGTTCATTCCATGCCAAAAGTCAATGAGTTCACCACTAAATAATTCACCGAGGATATACTTGTTACAACAGAGGTTGATCAGTTTCATTTCATGACAAATCAACAGGAAGATACAAATCCATTTTAATTATATAATTCAAATGAAATAATTAAACGTCTAATTCACTAGATACCAACTTATTGGTTTAAGATTAGATTTTCTGTCGGAAAACCTTAAAGTTTCTGGGTTCGAACTCTGTAAGCTTTATTGTGATGTCTTATATAGGGACAACATATTCAGTGCTTCTTAGTGTCAAATGAATATCTGTCCTATCTGTTTATTTCTTAACTAGTTATATCAACTAGTCTAAGTGATTAGACTCTAAAGTATAAAATGGTAGATGTCGTAATTCTTGGACCCAGATTTCATACAAACTATTCAACAAATTATGTTTTCCATCTTAGAAGAACTGATATTTCAAGTAGAATTTTAAATTAACTCTTCCCCAACCCACCTTTCCCTCATTCGATCAGTATCCAAGAGTTTGAATTGTTAATGTCATATTGTCCCATTTCTCTTATAAAAAGGTTCTCATATCTCTTATATAGATTAACATAAATTGTTAAAACTACATAATCAATACTTCTTTCTTACAGTCTACATGTACACACAACTTTATTCAGGAATGGAACTTGATACTCCATTGAAGTAAGTTGTTAAACCTTCTTTTATTCTAAAATGAATTAATGATAATTTATGGATTAAGCATTTTTTTCACCAGCTGAAACAGTATGTCAAGCAGATAAAGAATATTAGACAACTTCATGTGGAGAACATGGAATGAGATTAGAAACTGGGCATATTTTAGACTAAAAAAAGTGAGAGGAGAAGAGATAGAACATTAATCAAACTGGGTGAATTAGGAATGATGATCATGAAAGTACAGTTATTGAAGAACGAATTCTTCTGTCAACACATGGACGCTATTGTACACTGCAACAGAAAGAACATATAGATTAACGTTATTATAATTGTTCATAGTTTCAATAATGTTACATTATGTTAATGAGTTGTGATAAACAACTAGCCATGATATGTTCACTGCTTAAATGGTTTACAATTGTTTACTTACTTGAATTTAAGATCACGAAGTAGTCTAAGTTTGATAATCATTGGCAATCATGCATTGGCATTGGATAACTGTTTCGTTCTTAATATGTGACTCATTAAAAGTGTACACTATCAATTCCATTAGGAAAATCAACCAATAATCTTTAGCTTTCATTGAAAAGACTTAACTATCAGCGTCTATAGGTCTACCAACGTTTAAAGGTAGAAATCTCATTTCTAATAGTTTGTAATATAACATGATAATCATCCACTGTGAATGGTGACAATTGTCTTACTACTGACTAGTATGAATTCAACTTGTCCTAACTTTTAACTATAACTTCAGGGATATTCTGAATTGAGGTGATTTTGTGGAGATAGTTTTCATGTTTAGTTAATTGTGTACATTGCAAGTTGATGTAACACTATAATACGGATTAATGGTAGTGGGCATTGTACTATTGGATACCAGATAATCCAGTAATGCAGAGGGTTAAGTATTCACTAACCTGAAGCCCCTGTAGCGGTATCAGAGTTGCCTATTGCTGAGGAGTTTCAAACTAGGACGAAACATCTATCGAGTGTTTGCTAGTTTTCAATGTTACTCTGCCAACATCATTCTATAACTAATTCAGTCAACTAACACTGAATACCATTCTCCATAAACCATCTCAATTCAATAAGTTACAATAATTTAAATTTAAAAAATAATTAGGCACATGGGGGGTTGTTAGGAAGATTTAATGAAACAATGTCGGTAATAATTCTGAGTGGAAACTAATGTAGGAGGGGTGATTTAAAAAAAATGAATACTGAATAGGGTGGGAGACCTTTTTTTCAGTGAACAGTAACTAAGATAAAATTACTACAACAACCACAACAATAACAACAACAACAGCTATTATTATGATTACTAATACCAATACTAATACTACTGTAAATAGTAACAGTAGTAGTAATAATAATAACATTAGAATGAGCTTAAGGTCAAAGTGAAGTCAAAGATGAAGAATATCTGCTTGGTATACAATGTTCAGGCATTTCATGATGAATAGTCAACGCGTTTGCCTTTCTAAGTAAATCAATACGAAGAAATCTTGGTAGATTCGTATGAAATCTGTAAACCATGGTAAACTGAGTAGAGGAATGAGTATTAGAGGTTAAAAGAAAGAATTGTCTACAGTTTTTTTCTTCTCTATCTCTTATAGAAACAAGTTGGAATCTATTCTCATATTCGTGTTAAAATTGAACACTGGCTACTACCAGTATACCATACTTCACAAAATTGCCTAGAATGATAAATGCAGATAAGAATAACTAAGTGTGAAAGGTTATATTTTACAGACAATGGGAACAATATTCTGCTGATGGAAGTTAGATGCAATTCAGTAACATAAGATGTTCTTTAGATTACTGTAGACAAACAATTTCTAGGTTATGTTTAAGTTGGATTGTGATTAACAAGCAAAATCCAGAATGCATGTCTTGTCCTATTTTGGACTCATCAACTGGATGCACATGAGTCCCGATAATCATGTTCACACAGGGATTTGAACTCACTCAGCTTCGTGTCGAACGCTACCATGTTCATCACTAGTCTAATGAGTCCAGACAGCCACACATGTGCAACGGGTATATATGTAATTAGGTTGAGCTTGTATCTTCTCGTTGATTAGTCATGGATTGAAACTGTTCAACCTCTCTTACTATATATATTCATTGCACAAGTGCTACTACCTGGACACAGTAACCTAGTGGTGACTGTAGTGGCGTTTAACACGTAGCGGACTGAGTTCGAATTTCTGTGTGAACATCAGTATTAGGATCCAGGTGCGTCCAGCCAATGAGTCCCAAGTAGGACGAGAAGCGTGTACTGGATTATGCCAGCCAGTCACAATCCAACTTCAACATTACTCGTGAACTACCGCCACATAAAGGAAATCTGCTCAGGATGCACACATAGCAAGGGAGGTTGACCAGTTTCAGTCCATAACTAAACAACGGGAAGATACAAGCTCAGTTTAATTCCTAAGTTAGTTGGAAACTTGGAGCATTTACCTCTCACCATCCTCATTAACTTCCAAATCCGTAAGTACATGGGTCATAGAAATGGAACCAAGAATGTTATATCTTTATTGACGAATATTGCGACTGATAAGTAGATTACTGGAAAATGATCATATCAATGTTCTATATGCATCAGTTCAATCATGAAATCCCTATAACAAGAAATCAACTCTATTCATTATCAATAGAGATTCTGTCTCTTTGATTATAGCTGATTTATTTATACTGTACAGAGAACTATCAAATTAAGAATATGACACTTTTGTCATCACTAGAACGACGTATCTATAAGCCTTTTCAAAATTGATTAATACCATTTTTCGTCACAGGTCAATTTCACTGAAATCGAACACCAAGAGTTACTGTTTCTACACTATCCAAGTGGAACTCTTAATGTAATCACTAGTCGATAGTCGACAATATTCTATTTGTTTGCGATAATGATTTCAGTTGAGTACATTGATACAGTGCGAACTTCTCTCCAGTTGTAGATCTTTCCGCAGAATCTACTAAATTCATTACATCAAACGAAAATAAACAACTAGAATTTAGACTGTAATCAATATCTAGGAACTAATAGAGGTTTTATATTCTTTAACTGAATATCAGCAAAATTGTTGAGAGATTGTCATGTTGAGAAGTTAAAAGGGAATGAGGAGAACCCAGTTGATATGATCTTTAAACTGTTGGAAATTTTTAGAAATGTACAACCAATGATAATAATTGGCTTACTTTTCAAGTCACAGATTTTAAACCCGTTAGTTACAGTCTAAGTATCAATCAGTGATCCTAATTATAATTGTGTGTTGTGGAGACTGTTGAATCTAAATTTGATATCACGAAGTGGTCTGAGTTAGACAACTATTAGAAACCAGGAACTAACACTAAACAATTATTTCGTCCTAGTGTGGAACTTTAGAAGTGAGCATCCATGGCCTCATCAGGGGTGGAACTCAATCTTTTTTAGGCTCGGCAGTGGACGTTTAACCATTATACACTGAGCCGGACAGCATCCAGCCGTTGATATTTCTAACACAATCAATTCATGATATATTTAGGTTATCCTATGTATTCATATCAGTGGGTAACTGTCTCATATCTGACATAGTTGGTCTGCCCTCATCACAACTTTCTTTTAGATCTCCTGGAATTGCCGCCAAAATTAGTTTATATTCCTAAAGTTTTACATCATAAACAGACTTTAATTAAATAATCAATAAAATTCTGATAGTTAATTTACTCCAGCTTGTAACAACTGCAAACATCCTCAGGAGAGTACAGGTATTTATCAACAACTGTCTACGTAGAATATTGAATGTCTGTTGGCCGGAAACCATCATCAACAGCCTACGATGGAAAAGAACAAACCAACTTCTAGCTGAAGAGGAAATCAGGAAACGACGTTGGAAATGGATAGGACATACATTGAGGAAATCATCAGACTGTATCACGAGACAAGCACTAACTTGGAATCCTGTTAGGAAACGGAAAAGAGGAAGGCCAAAGAACACCCTGCGTCGAAAACTGGAAGCAGACATAAAAAGGATGAACAGTAACTGGAGACAGCTGGAA
Organism: Schistosoma japonicum; assembly: GCA_025215515.1. NCBI lineage: Eukaryota > Metazoa > Platyhelminthes > Trematoda > Strigeidida > Schistosomatidae > Schistosoma > Schistosoma japonicum. Next base: position 22,062,210 of record CM046065.1, read on the forward strand.
GGAATTGCTGAGGACAGAGTTGAATGGAGAATACTGGTGAGCGGCCTATGCTCCTCCGAGAGGGGTAACAGGCGTAAGTAAGTAAGTAAGTTGTAACAAATCACCAATTGGTAATCATAACCTCTTCAGGTATTCAACTTTGAACATTTTTGAATTTCAACGCTCGAATCATCAAAATCTAACACTGAATATTCCTGTCCATGTCTTTACTCTTTTCATGTTATTGTTTTATTATTTTACAGAGCATGTTTATCTCGTTTATTACAATTGAATATGAAAATTCAATCATCAAATTGTGACTTATTAAAAGTTGAACCAAGAATACAGTAAGTTCATTCATAGAAATTGAATTGATCACTTTACATTGATACCATTTTTAATAGATTAGAAAGAGAAAGTATTAAGCAAATATACCAGGAAAGAAAACTTTGTTGTGTTTCTTTTCTGTATATGGAGGAGAACAAGTTGAGTTGTGATATGACGCAATGAATTTGAGTTTGAGTTACTGGATGCCAAATTAAGTGTCTATCTTCTCTTACGCGTGTTACCCCTCTGGAAAGAGCATAGGCCGCTCACCAGTATTCTCCATTCAACTCTGTCTTGAGTAATCCTTTCCAGCTGTCTCCAATCATTGTTCATCCTTTTAATGTCTGCTTCCCATTCTCTACGCAGTGTGTTCTCTAAACTTCCTCTTTTTCGTTTTCCAACATGATTCCAAGTTAGTGCTTGTCTCGTGATACAGTCTGATGATTTCCGCAATGTGTGTCCTATCCATTTCTAACATCGTTTCCTGATTTTTTCTTCTACTGAAAGTTGGTTTGTTCTTTTCCAAAGTAGGCTGTTGATGATGGTTTCCGGCCAACGGACATTCAATATCTTGCGAAGACAGTTATTTATAAATACCTGTACCCTCCTAAGGAAGTTCGGAGTAGTTCTCCACTTTTCAGCTCCATACAGAAGAACTGTCTTGACGTTCGAATCGAACAGTCTAACTTTGAGGTTGGTAGACAGTTGTTTGGAGTTCCATATATTTTTCTGCTGTAGGAATGCTGCTCTTCTTTTGCCAATCCTTGCTATTACATCTGCATCAGATCCTCCTTCTTCGTCGATGATGCTTACGAGGTACGTAAAGTTATCCACTTCTTCCAGAGTTTCACCATCGAGTTCAATTGGGTTGGTGCTCCCTGTTTTGTATTTGGGGATCTTGCTCTTTCCCTTATGTATTTTCAGGCCTATTGATGCTGAGATTGCTGCTACGTTGGTTGTCTTCACTTGCATTTGCTGGTGTGTATGATTTAAAAGAGCTAGATCATCCGCGAAGTCCAGATCATCGAGTTGCATCCTCCGCCCGCAGCCCCTCTAGGGTTGCTGCTGGTCTCAAGCCCGGGTAAAGGAGGAGGGTTGGGCATAGGGCTAGCATCCCTATCCCGTAAAACACAAGCTTGCTAAAAAATCGCTAACCAGAATTAACAAACTTAAATTTGGTTTGCCTAGTTGATAATTACGCGTCTGCCATATGCCACTGAGTCCCAAGCCGGAACACGAGCCGATAGACCAACCAGACAGAATTGAATTATATTTCATGCATTCGTTTATATTTATATCAAACCAGACCAAACAGCGGACCAATTAAAAAAAGTTAACATTAATAGAGAATTAAGGAAATAGTGGCAATGAATAAGGATAACTTGTACATAACCAATGAACTGTAGTTCATAGTAAGAGACAATATACAAAGAGCAAATATACTAATCGGGAGGACAGGGCATGAGGAATGTACCAATCATAGAAACAAAATGTTTACATTACCCACAGTAAGAATAATTAAAATAGTGTTCTAAAATGCATAGTACTGAGAGTTTGTTACTTTTCTTAAATGGTCTGGTATAACAAGTTAATAATGAAAGTAGTTTCTGAAATATCGTTCCTTTGTACCTGTAAAAATAAACTAGGCTAGTTCAGCTCTTTGTACATCTTTTAATCTTACTGTACTGAACCGGATAAGAGTTTGGTGATGTAAAACAAGCTGACTAAAGTTTACTTTGTTATCATACTATCTTACTTGCTTCTATACTTTAAACACATTGTAAGTGTACAATATTCATTTCAAGGTAGGTGTATCTTATGAAGGAGTTTTTCTCAAAGTTATCTTAATCAGGAACAGAAAACGGTTAAAATGTCGTCTGTTTCAACAGTTCCGTTATAAGTAACTCTGAAAAAGAATGAAGTTATCCCCGTTAATTTTATACGATCAAACAGTGTAAAATGTAGTTCTTTGGTATGCAATCATTAATTGGAGGAAGCTAATCATGAATCCTTTAACAAGTTATAAAATAGAATAGGACAATCACAAAAAGTGTCTAGTAAGACCATCTAGAATTACTCATAGAAAGAACCTATACTGACTCATAACTGGTTGGTTAAGTTGCCGTAGAAATGTCTACACTGAACCTATTTGGTACCATTGAATGTTTTGCTCAGTTACTATTTTGATGGTTATTTTGCATTTGACCGTTTTCATTCACTTCTTGTTCTCAAAGATATTTAGTGAATACAAGTATAAATGGACCAGAATTTATTATTAAAGGATCAGGTGAAAAAATTTCCGTAAGTAATATATTGAAATCATTCTTTGTTGATTAACTGGTTAAATGTTAAAATGAAATTAACTACTTAAATGACATTTAAGTAGACATTGATTGTTTGATAGTAAACATTGATGGTTAAGTGCGACGCTTTCAATAGACATTAATTCTAATGGAGATGATCTTGTAGTTTCTACGAGGGAGAAACCAGCCAATGGGACTTGGGCTGTGACTACGATCTAATAGACTTGGAAATGATGAATAATAAGATGACATCTGAGTGACTAAGGTTTTCTCTCTGACGTATGGATAAAAAAACACCGTCGAATGAAGGTTACAGCCAAGTCATTTATTGAGAAAGGAAGACGGCTATCATATATCATATACTGGATCAGTTAGTAAAAGAAAATACAGAATACAATTAAAGCTCAATTAAGGTAGTTGTGTACAGGATTGGGGGATATTAAGATTATAATAATGTAACACGTGAAAAGTCTGTGAACAGTAATACAGGTATCGTGGGTGTTAAATAGTTAACTACATGTAGCTTAACCGTAGGGGTACTAATAGTTAGAAAATATACTTCAGAGATTGTGACCCTCAAATGATCGTCACGATGTAGTACTATGTGTTCAGTAATTCTTGTTAATTTATCAGTTTTTCAAAGATGTGAGCGTTTCTTGTTAGAGTGTAGCTTGCTCTAAGCAGTTCGTCTTAAACTGTAATTTTCTTTCAATATATTAGGCTACGCTAAACAAGAAAGGCTCACGACAGATAGCTGACAATATTTCTAGACTATGGATTTAGTAGTTCAGCGGTGAATACGTGGCGTTTGACATGAACGGATTGACTTTCAGTCCAGGAGTTCATATCAATTTTAGGATGTATCAAGTTCATCCTAAATAGCAGGATAAGCTCTACCAGGATTCTACTTGCTTGCTACAATGTAACATTGATCATGCTTATAAACCTGTTATCATATTATAATGGACGTATCGTAGCAAGGAATTAATCAGTGTGAATGTCCAATAACGTCAATCAGAAATACGAAAGCTTTCATAAATCACACTTCATTTTTCAGTAACTAGATAGTAATAAGAGTTTACTTGTCAATAGATATTGACAAAATCATTGATACCTTGATACCCACTAGAACTAACTGATACCCATCAGATCAATATCCTGGTGTATTAGACTCTGAAATCAATAGTTATCAATACTTCATTAAAGTTTCACAGACAATAAGAAATGCATAATACATACATTCGATGAGTCCCACATAGAAAGAACTTTGTACTTTGGGTACTCCATTATATTTAAATAAACATTCAACCTTTCTAAACATTCTACCATTGATACTACTACAAACACTACTATTACTACTACTACTGCTACTACTACTACTACTACTACCACCACGACTACTACTACTACTACTACTACCACCACGACTACTACTACTACCACCACGACTACTACTACTACTACTACTACTACTACTACTACTAACACTACTACTACTGCTATTATTACTACTGTTACTAGTTCCTACACTACTACTACTACAACCTCTAATGCTAATACTAATACTATCACTACGACTGATACTATTATTTATACTTCTCTTCTCTAATATTAGCCATTCTATAAAGAATTTTTAAAGAATATGACTGTTGATTTAACAAAAGAACACTTTACACAATGTAAGAAACAATTGACCGATGAACTAAATGCTAAATTAATGAATCCAAATCAAATAGCTGAGTAAGTTCAAATTTTCTATTTATAGTAATGTTTTATGATTGAATAATACAACTAGTAAGTAAACTTTAGGCGGTTATTCCAGAACTTTAAATAGGCAAGTCTGATTAATGATGTTCATCCACATCATCATCAGTTGATTAAAGCTTGTAATGTAAATGTCTCTTACACTGATTTAGTAGTTAGGCAATCTCTAATAAATTTGAACGAAATAAGTGAACACTGTTAAATAGTCTTAGGCATTCATTGTTACCTAGTTTCCAGTGATTACGTAACTTACATAAATTTGTCAATATCATGACTTGAAATGAATATTTAACTCTTTAACTAAATGCATGAAATAACAGAAAGTACTATGTACAATAGACTTAGTACCTATTGAAACTGTTTCATTCATATAACAAATTGGTAATAATTGACGGTGTACCCAGTTGACAAGATTGAATTAGACAGGAATATGTTGATAATGAACCAGAACTTGATGATACGTACGTTTGACCTGCCTATTGTGTTACCTTAAGTGATTGTATGTCCTGTCTAACCTTTTACAAAAAGATAGATCTGTCAATTAATCAATCAATTTCATACGTCAATCATAATGAATCTCTAAAGAATGTAACAGATGACAGAAGTTCGTAATCGGGATCAATGGAAAAGATGAATCGAAAAAATTATTGGCAGTATGAATACGATGAAGGTGACGGCAATATTAGTTGACATTCATACTTCTTTAAGGGGTTACACAGATTCTAACCTATGAATTGTGACTAGATTACGTGTACGTTGATTGGACGTTACATTAAATGATTGAATGAAGCCTCTTTGATGTGAAAGACTAATGGCAATCATACAGTAACTCAGGAACGGGAAAGATTATGATAACAGTTGATTAATCAATGGATACCTTAGAATGTTTAGTAAAAATACAGTTTAAGCAATACAAGTATTAAAGTGAAGTTTAACTATGTTGGATATGAAGCAGCTATGAGATTAGTCAACAGTCGAGTAATATGGTGAAGTGACTGAAGTTCAAAATGCATACAGCTGAATGTTATCAATTTAGTGGTGTTCTAAGAGGAAACCCATAACAAGAGTTATGAGTGTATACTGATTAGAAATTCTAAACTAGGATAGAACATCCATTTGTGATAAAGTGTGTTGTGGCGGTCGAGTATTGATCCATTGATATTAATCGCCCATAAAACCTAGATTAATAGAAGAAAATATTAAGCTGTGTATCACACTAATGGAGAGTTTCTTGTCTGTATTCCGGTTGGAGCACAACGATAGTACTGTTGGTTGTTGTGTGTATAGTTTAGAGGTTATAAGATATTTGAGTAGGTAATTAGTGGTAGTAACTGTACTCTCTATGGACGTTGTGTATGACCCTTTCCTCTTAATGTCATCTATTGTAGCAGTCCATCATTGAAGGTTGACAAGTTGTGTGTGGTGGAGTGAATTACGTCTAGTAAGAGTAATTGTTGGTGCTGCAGTTGTAGTATTGATGAATCTGCTTAGTTTTGTTGTTGTGTAACTGTTGGTTTTGTATTATGTGCATGTGTATGTGTGTGTATTGTTGTTGTTATCACTGACTTTCTACTTAAAAGTCATTTTATAATGTAATGAATGATCTTCTGACGTAATCTGAAGTTGGAAATTGGGTGTTGAGTAGACCACTGAATGTCAGTTTGACAACATTAATCGCCTTAAATTAAATAACCAATGACCACTAAACAGCTGTTTCTTCCTAGTGTGGGGCACTTCAGTAAAGCGTATCCACAATCACACCAGGAATTGGACTCAGGACTTTCTGATTCAACTACGAATCCTTAACCATTAGAATACTGAGCAGGATCTCAACCGTCAATAAATCAAACCATTAAACTATATTAAATTGACATTCAACAATCTTCACAACAACCAATTACATTTAATATCATATGTTTCATTCATGACTAACTTCATGAAGTAACTAATGAACTTTAAGGGAGAACCTGTAACTAGTAAAGTTCAATCATATCAAATGTTAGGCAGTTGCCCTATTGATGTCATCATTCATGATCGAGTAAATACATCGTGAACTGACTAAAATTCAACAATTGAATACCATCGCATTATGATCACGTCAGTATTCTAACACTGGAATCTCATAATCATGTATTCAATTCACTTGTGACAATCACAGGGGAATCAGTCTGACTAATATAGTTTCTAAATTGTTAGCCTCGATTATACTTAGACGCCTAACTAGAGCTCATGAAAAGCAGACTAGAGAAAACCAGGCTGGACGTGGCTGTATAGACCACATCTTCACACTGCGACAGGTCCTGGAACACAGACACACATTTAGGCGTCCTACAATAGTTATCTTCCTCGACCTAAAGGCGGCATTCGACTCTGTTGATCGTGAGGTTCTGTGGCAGTGTCTGTCATTGAAAGGTGTACCAAAGAAGTACATTAACCTTATACAAGCTCTCTACTCTAAAACTACAGGTCGAGTGAGAGCTTATGGCGAACTGTCATCGGAATTCCTCACTTACTGATTTAGAGTATGCTGATGACATAGTCCTATTTGGTGAAGACGCTGACAAAATGCAGAGTCTTCTGACTACCCTGAGCAACAATGCAAGCATGTTCGGGATGCGGTTTTCCCCCTCGAAATGCAAAATGTTGCTTCAGGATTGGGTTGCATCGGCACCTGAACTAGTGATAGGGAGTGAAGTCGTCGAGCGTGTAGACCGCTTCACGTATCTGGGGAGTCTCATCAGTGATGATGGCGTGGTGACTGACGAAATCTCAGCACGGATACAGAAAGCTCGATTGGCTTTTGCCAAGTTGCGTCACTTATGGCGCAGGCGAGATATCCGCTTGCTAACCAAAGGACGAGTGTACCGTGCAGCAGTTCGCTCTGTCCTACTATACGGGAGCGAAACATGGCCTTTAGGAGTAGAGGATATTCGTAGGTTACTGGTCTTCGATCATTGGTGTCTCCCAATCATTGCTCGAGTATCGTGGGACAACCGAGTGAGCAATGCTGTCGTTAGGAAACGGGTTCTAGGAAAGGATGGCAAATCAATAGATGAAGCATTGAAACTTCATCAGTTGAGGTGGTTGTGATATGTGTTACGCATGTCTAACTACCGACTGCCTCGACGAGCTATGTTTTGCGGCGTAGGAATAGGTTGGAAGAAAGCTAGAGGCGGCCAAACCAAAACATGGCAGAAATCGATGAAGTCACTGACAAGTGGACTGAGTCATGTTGGTAGATGTAGGCTGTGTGGTTGGGGTCTGCGAGACGAAAGTCACCAATGGTTAGAGACCTTGAACGACATGGCTCAGAATCGTTTGCAATGGCGCAGGTGCATCCACTCTTTGTGTTCTCTCAAAATCTAACCTCCTGAATTCTTTATCTTTCTCCTTTCAAATTTATCTCACTGAATTATACTTTTCGAATCATATCTTCGCTCCCTAATTTTCTGGATTACTGCTAATACTTCTACTATCGCTATCACTCTTGGATTTGAACTGACAGTTGCGTCTCTGTGCTGATATGGTATGGCAACCGGAACTGATGTACGTACGTACGAAGTTCTGCGTTGTATGTGTCTGTCTATTCAATTCTCTGGTATTCTTGTTATGTAGGTACACTGTCAAAGAATTTCATACTTAGAATAACTATGCCATATTCATTGAAATTATACACTTTATATTATCATTGATGAATATCTTCTTTAATTTTTTTTTTCATACATTTTCATAATACTTTTACAGAAATTTAACATCATGTTTATGGTATACTAATGAATATCCTATCAGTAGTCTATTAAATGCATTAAAATCTATTTCAATAGCTGATTTAATGTCATTTCAAAGTAAATATTTTTATCAATTAGAAATTATAATGTACATTGTTGGTGATGTAATAGATGATGTAAGTGAAATATGTATGTAATCATTAACTATATTATTGATTATTGATTATTATTAAAGTTATTATGTAATCATTACAGTTATTTATATTGATGAATTAGATTATGTAATTGTACAATTGTATATGTGATTGCTAAAGATTCGTGAATTAAAGTGACACTTTGATACCTACTAAGGAATGTAAGACAAACAATATAATAACAGGAAGCTAAGCTCTTTCGCAGTGCCTCATCTCAGCTAACTAGAAGAAGAAGTTCCAAGTTAATAAGAAGCGTTTAATTCTACAGGCAACCTGACAGATGATATCATAACACACATCTCATGAGTATAGATACAAAAGGAGAGAGCGTCTTTGGAATATCACATTTAATATACTTAAATAAACAGGAAACCAATAAGATTTAGTATCTTGCTAAGTGGGAAACATGAACTGAAGGTGAGAAAGGAACTTTTTGAAGCGAAAACGAGAACTTTAAATTTACACACTGAAATTACGAAAATAACAGGTTTACCAAGAGAATTCTGGGGATCTAACATCCCTAACAATGATAGACTATACATCAGTGAGTAATAAAGTTTTAATAATAAGACAATAGTAACTAACCCCCTCCCCCCAAAACATCGTGTTATATTCATGATATCGATGGTTTTATTCTGTTTCAATGTAGATATTTGAGGTATACTACTGAAATCTATTTATTCTTTTACGTTGATCTACGGAAAGCATCATCTAAAAGATACATGTATTTATAAACAGCTGTTTGTGCTAGATACTTTGGATTCGTTTAGCCAAATACACTATCAACAACAACCTTTTATGACAGAAAACAAATCAACCAGATTGCAGCCGAGGAAGGGATTGAAAAAAGATGCTGATGGAAATCATCAAACTGCATCACATGACAAGCACTGATTCGGTATCCAGAATACCGGAAGAAAAGAGGAAGACCAAAGAACATATTGCGTCGGGAATTGCAGACAGGCATAAAGTGAATGAACAGCACTTGAGAAGGAGTGAAGAGGAAAGCCAAGGACAGAGTTGGTTGGAGAAGGCTGATCGGCCGCTTACGCCGCATATGAGGGGGGGGAGCAGTAGGAATTGACAGATTGATTAATCTAATCCAACATTATCTATATGTTAAAAGTGAATTTATCTAGTAAACGGTTCTGTCTTGCACTGAATTGATTATCCAGCTGTACAGTCATATATACGGTAAATTATAAGTCAATAGATAATTGTAAGAAGCGAATTAGTTGACATGTTAAATCAGTTGACAACAAAGTGCCAGAAATAATCACTTAGGGATTAGAATTGGATGGATGATAATTTATGAAACACGAAAATTGTGAAATCCATTGGGTAGTGACAGTGTAATCATGGGTGTGATTAGACTGTTGTGGCGATATATGAATGAAGAGAGTGTAAATATTGTCATGAAGATAGTCTATGTTCTTACTTACTTACTTACTTACGCCTGTTACCCCTCTCGGAGGAGCATAGGCCGCTCACCAGTCTTCTCTATTCAATTCTGTCCTCAGCAATCCTTTCCAGCTGTTTCCAGTTACTGTTCATCCTTTTTATGTCTGCTTCCAGTTCTCGACGCAGTGTGTTCTTTGACCTTCCTCTTTTCCGATTTCCAACAGGATTCCAAGTTAGTGCTTGTCTCGTGATACAGTCTGGTGATTTCCGCAATGTATGTCCTATCCATTTCCAATGTCGTTTCCTGATTTCCTCGTCAGCCGGAAGTTGTTTTGTTCTCTTCCGTAGTAGGCTGTTGATGATGGTTTCCGGCCAACAGACATTTAATATTTTACGTAGACAGTTGTTGATAAATACCTGTACTCTTCTGAGGATGTTTGCATTAGTTCTCCACGTTTCAGCTCCATACAGAAGAACTGACTTGACGTTCGAATTGAAGAGTCTGACTTTGAGATTGGTAGACAGTTGTTTGGAGTCCCATATATTTTTCAACTGTAGGAATGCTGCCCTGGCTTTGCCGATCCTTGCCCTTACATCGGCATCAGATCCTCCTTGTTCATCGATGATGCTTCCCAGGTATGCAAAGGTATCCACTTCTTCCAGAGTTTCACCATCAAGTTCAATTAGGTCCGTGCTCTCGGTGTTGAATTTGAGGATCTTGCTCTTTTGCTTATGTATGTTCAGGCCTATTGATGCTGAGGTTGCTGCTACTTTGGTTATCTTTACTTGCATTTGCTGTTGTGTATGGGATAGAAGTGCTAGATCATCCGCGAAGTCCAGATCATCAAGTAGCAAACTTGTGTTTTATGGGATAGGGGTGCTAGCCCTATACCCAACCCTCCTCCTTTACCCGGGCTTGGGACCGGCAACAACCCTAGAAGAGCTGCGGGCGGAGTTATAGTCTATGTACTAATAACTAAATGATAGTAATAAGCAAACACTGGATTTTTCACAGATTGATGGTGGCAAGGTAGTTTTGTTGACTACGGAGAACTAGCTGAACAGATGTTTTGTCAACGTATGAGATTTTTCAGCAGTGCACAATGTCGATTTTCCTCGGGTAATGAAATCATGGTGTTTAGGTTCCAAACGCTTCATGGTATTCACCATTGTAGTGGCCTGGAAATCAAAAAATTCCTCCTTTGATAAATCTGTGACATAATGACGATCAGCCGTTGTCATTTGTGATAACTCTTTAACTCCAGGCAGGTCTGAACTGCACCTGTGACGACATTTTAATAAAACTTCAGTAGCATCCTGAAGTTAGTCACTAGTAAACTGATTAGTGTAGTTAATAATGTACTAATATTGATCTGTGACGAATTCAATCAACTAAACTATATACACATCACCACAAACTCATGTCAACTCAATAAGAATCACAATCACGGTGAACGTGGGTTGTATTGTTTCAGATGGGCATGGAATATAACGAACTGGAAAGGTTCGAACAGATAAATGAGTTCCATAACGTAAACTCTGAAGTAAATAATCTCAGAAAGTGCTTTCCCGTGCTCAATTCAAGTTTCAATCTGTGGATAGCTAAAGCGTTTACAGTGTAAATTTGTTTTTGAGACTTAGGCCTCTTGTTATATTTGACGTTGTTTTGTGGATTATGTAAAATAATTAAAGTTGAATAACCTTAATCTGTTATATGTTACAGAATAGAAGGTGTAATTGATCTGTGCTATGGTTTCCTCAGTCATTTGATAAGATGCCCTCTAATACAGCAAAGTAGCGGCCTCAAATAACTACCTACATGCCTATCTCCATGTAAGCAAGTTTACTGGTAAATGCAAAATTGATCAATCGTTAAAGCTCATCTTTAGGCATGAAGCATGCTAGTGGGCAGCCTCTGAAATTTATGCGAAGTCACTGAAGAAAACAATTTTCTAATCAACCTCTTCAACTTCATCGTTCATAATATCTCCTTCAAATTCACGGTTTATATACAATGATTACTTTGGAACAATATATTTCGCCTGAGAGGTTTACTTCTCTTTCATTGTTACGGTGGCTTCGTGAAGATAGTTATTAAGTTCACTTGTTTGTAATTGTCACAGATTGATATTGGTTGACTACCGCAGAAAACCATGGAGAGCTAGACAGCTGTTTTGTACTAGTATAAAACTGATCAATTGTACGTACCTTTGATTGCGAAGACAAGAAGCTAATCTTTCTGAGAACTAATTTCTTAGAAATGATATACTCTATAGGCTTTGTTGAATCAAACATGAATGAAAAGCAGCCCTCATAGATGAAATATACTGTTCCACAGAAAGGATTATATATGAATTGAGGGTACATAATGTAAGCAATATAATCAAAAGTCGTTTAGAGAGGTCGATTAGAAAGATATTTCCTGCAGAAACTCTTTGTATAACGTTTAACAGCCGCCTACTTATATACTTCTAACAAAGGAACAAGTTGCTACAACTGACCAATTCAGTATATATTTACCAGTTTACTTGTTCGTATGGAGCTACACAAGTAGATCTTTCGTCCCAGCCGCCTCTTCATCATATTCAAATGCATTTTCTAGCATGTCTAAACAAAGAACAGTGCAGACTAATTACTTCATATATCCCATAACATAAAGTAAATTCAGGGCATTCAAACTTAGAAGCATCATTTGACATCATCTGTACAATTCAGCGAAATAAATTAAGAGGTCAACGTCTGAATCTATTTTACATTAGAAAGCTGAATTCACAATTAGAAGTTCAAGTTGTTAATACAAAACCGATTTGTAAGATAACTTCCTCTGTTCCCAATAGCCTTAGTTGAGAGTTTCACCTAATTTGATTAAGTGATTGAATTGTACTTTTCTGTGTATTCATGTCTAACCCCTAACTCCATTCATGTTTACCATTATTGCGATAGCAATTATCACTATCGAGATAATTTGTGGAGATAAGTAATAAATTCAGCTGACTAAATTCGTCAGAGGTTGATGTTTAAATCTGGGAGCACTAAATAGCTGTTTCGTCCAAGTATGGAATTCCTTAGCAGTGTAAACCCTAGATCCCATCCTAGAGACTTTAGGTTGGCGAACACTGAACGCTGTGTACCACTGGGCCGACATGCATTAGTAGAATTCCCACTTCCATCAATTTATGATATAGCGCAATGATCATCCATTATCTTCATGATAACTATCTTACTGCCGACAAGTCTAGACCCCACCCATGATGCCAGAAAACAGTTGTCTAGTATACCCAGGTTTTCAATTGTATCCTGCCAACATCAATCTGTGACGAATTCACCCAACCCAAATTATTATTACCAACTGTTTGTTGACATCACAAAGACTATCTTCAGTCAAGTTTTCTTGATTTTCATTCACAAACCCTAACAATGAACACAATTACTTTGTCACCACCTTATTGTCTAGATCATTTCCATATTTCACAAACCTCCTCCTTCTTGGATTAGTAAGTGACTCTTCACAACACTAAGTAGTCAAAGTGTGTTATGTCATGACAACCAAGTAAAATTCTTAACATTACTCATTGATCTATAATTCATCTTATAGGATTGTACAGCTTGACAATGACTTCGTTAAAGAAGTGGTCTCATTACTGAATAAACTCGTTTTATGAATTAATTTTTGTAGCATTCTGTACTTACGAATATTCATTATTAACTCTATCCCAATGTTGATGTTTTCACTGGGCCTAGTAATGAATATGGTGGCGTTTGGCACGAAACGAACTGAGTTCGAATCCCGGTGTGAATACCAACATTGGAATGCAATTATATTCAATTGACATGTCCCAAATAAAACGAAACGCCAGTCTTGGATTCCGCTTTTCAACTAAAATCTAACTCAAATAATACTTGTAGACTATCGATATATAGAGATAATCCGCTCAGAATGTACATATGACAACAGAAACTGATCAATTCCAGTCTACTACTCATTTTGGAGCATTGATTAAGTAATTTGAGATGTAGTACGGTCTTATAAGTTGACTCCACACATAGAATTGGATGTCAGTTCAGTTATAACCAGTAGAGTGACTGATGTATTAGATGTTGTTTGGAAGTTGGACATTATCTTATTCAGCTGATCTCTATCGATAGTCATTACAGCTTTTAACAAGAGACAGTTATCTTCTTGTGATAACCATCGAAGAAACAGTTCACCTAATAAAGTGTCTAATGTATTAGCCATTATGATTAACCAACACATACAAACAGATCTTATAAAAGTGTTCATCATTAAAATGGCATGCTTAAGAAACATATAAACATTATTGATCAATTCAGAGCTTATGGTAAACTGCCATCATGGATGTCAACATGAAATGATGTTGGTCAGGTTTGTTCTTTCTAGTTAGTTTCGTCATAGATGTTCTGCCATAAAATGCATTTACCTAATCTCAGATTTCAAAGACTGATCTCTTACGAGAGAAGGTCGCATATTGACTAGGAAAATGCAGATAACATAATTAAACAAAGCAAAGATATTGACAATATGAAGAGTCTTATTCAATAGTAATGTAGCCATATTTCAGATAAATTTCTTTCCCTCTAAGTGTAAAATGCTACTTTGAAACTGGTTTACATCATCCTAATCTTGATTATTCATGAAGAATAAAGCAGTTATATGCATTGACAACTTCATTCATTCGAGAAGTTTCATCAGCTCTAATGGTTTGGTCGATGTATGACGATATTTCAGCATGGAAAGTTCATCTCTCTTTTGCAAAGTCAACTGTCTCCTATAATCAGGATGACTTTATTGCACATTCTGCTCTGTATTCATGCATGAATACAAAACATGAGCTTAAGTAAGCTGATGAGGATACTGGATCTCTAGAATCCATTTGATAAACCTATTCTTTTTGTAACTCATTTGCGGAAATTTGAATTTCACGTTTTCGCTCAAAAATGCACCCGTTTCACCTTCAGTTTGTGTTCCCCACCTGGTAAAATGGTAAATCTCATTGGTCCAATGGTTATTTTACTGTTATTTTTGTAACACTTCTTAAGACGTTATCTTTTTTAATAAATATTCACATGAGTTCAGCGCTTATTATTCGTTTGACTAGCTGACCGTAAAATCAAACGCTTCTAGCTAACATTGAAGTGCTTCTTCTGCTTAACTTGGCTGAAGAACAGAGAAACAGCTGACTCTACATGTTGTTACGTCGCTATTCATACGTTCGTTATCTGATATCAAAGTGTCATCTTAATTCGCTAACTCTAGTAGTATTTCATTATAAGTGCTTATGAAGCAATGCTCATACTTCCTGATTAGACACAGACTTTAAAAAGTAAATTTGGATAGTCGGTTGGTAGAGTTATTGTAAATCTTAATTGACTAACGTCGTTGTAACAATCACCGTATATATTAAACAACCTAACGACTAACTCACTTCTCAATGCTGCCTAAAGTAGGAGTGGAAAGCAAGAAAAGCACTGGCGATCCAACCGAATATTAACACCGATGCATGGAGTCATTAAGCGTTAGTTTATTGCTTAGTGTCATTAAATAGTGATGACATAACATGGAATCAGTCGTAGTAGGATGGGTAGACTCATTCTTTATTTAACATGAATTCATTCTTACACTAAAAAATCGCGCAAAATCTTGATTTTATGAAAAGTTAATACTACTTGATTATTAATTCAGTACTATAAAATATTCACCCTAAAACTTTTGTCATTATTTTATGATGTTTAAGGTAGCGAAAGATCTATTCACGTATACAGTGGGATTTTTCAAATGTCATCCAATATCTAAAGAAACTAAACAAGTAAGTTGATCAGTTCCTTATCATTTTATAATTGGGAGTATCTACTACTTAATAGTTATGTAAGTAGTTTAATGACTACTGGAAAGTTGATTAAGCTATTTAATTGACAGTATGTGCTGTCACTGAGGAGTCCCATACTAGAACGAAATAACGCTCAAATGTCACCTAGTTTTAAGTGGTACCCAACTAACATCATTCTATGACGAACACGAAAAACTAAACTTACTACCCATCTGCACAAAAGCACCTTAATTCTTTTAGATCTCAGTTTAGGACTGTTCGGAAGTTAGTTTACATAGCACTAAACAACTTCAAACATGAAACTTTTATGTCTTAACTATAATCCAATCATTCGTAATTTCAAATCTAGTCACTTTGTATTACAGAGCTAGTTATCTTCTGATGTAATCGATGTAAATAGGTCTTATTCACAGGACGAGTGAACTTCATTAGTCCAAACGTTCATTTGACACTCTAAGAATTCACCGTCAAGTTATTCAGTAATAAGTTATAGTACTTCAACTGATGTATCACTTCATGAAGGATACGATTTTAACAAATTATCTAATTAAACAATTGTATGATGTTAATACTATAACGGGTATATAATGCCATCTGTCACATCTTCAACACAATACTCATAATCAGCATGCCAATGATTCACTTAGTCACATTGTGTTAACTCTTATGAATGCATAAACAGGTGAAGTTAACATGATAATTATGATGGTCATAATTCAGTAATGTTCATATAAAGAATTGATGTGGACTAATAGTGGGGTTTCGAACTCCATCGAGTATTTGGGTGTCATAGAGATAGTTGAATATCAATTTGAAACCACAAATTAGTCTGAACTAGACAGTCGTTAATCACCAGCAAGCGTTGGATAACCGTTTCATTTTAAGATGGGACTCCTAAGCAGTGCGTATCCACGACTTTATCAGAGATCGAATCTAGGACTCCCTGAATCCAAGACAAATGCTTTACCAATAGACAGTAGAGTCAGTCTAATGGGTATGGATGTTATCAGTTAGGTGATCTTACATTTCACATTGTTGTTGTCTTCACTGTGAGGCGGATTTACACAAAGATGGTCTGATGATTCAGTCAAGTAAATGAACCCTTAAATTCAGTGTTAAATTGATTAACCTTCCTAATTACTATATGTCAAATGAATTGAACATCAAGTATTCAGCATGTCATAAACCATAAACATAATGAAATCAATCTCACACTATCTAAGTAATGACCGCCAATATCAAAATACTAATAGACGTAGAAGTAAGATAAGGAACAGAATAAAGACAAGATATGTAGTGGACATTATTTAATCAACTGACAGTGAGTGTCCAAAGGGGTGGTATATACATTCCATTTACCAAATGCAAAGTATTTCAGTAACATTATCACAAATAGTCGAAAGTCTGTGTCTCTGAGTAAATAAAAGGATGATGCTGATAGTGGTGGTT
The DNA here is from genome assembly GCA_025215515.1 of Schistosoma japonicum. NCBI lineage: Eukaryota > Metazoa > Platyhelminthes > Trematoda > Strigeidida > Schistosomatidae > Schistosoma > Schistosoma japonicum. The sequence continues at coordinate 22,079,201 of CM046065.1, forward strand.
ATCGGATAAAAGATGTGGTCCATCTAAGCATTATAAAAGACAAATAGGCTTATAACAATCTCAGCATTCATTAACACCATTACAATATGAGTCGATTTGTTAAACATCAGAGTGACAAAGATTCGGTTAGAACACTTCTCCTCTCTTCAGAATAGGCTTGTATCTTCCCGTTGATTTGTAATGGACTGAAACTGGTCAGCCTCTGTTGCCATATGTGCATCCTGAGCAGATTGCCTCTATATAACGGTATTACACAAATTATATTTCAGTTGGACCCGTTGCACAAGTGCAAATGTCTGAACACAGTAGCCTAGTGGTGAACGCGGTGGCGTTTGACAAGAAGCAGACTAAGTTCGAATCCCAGTGTGAACATCAACATTGGGATGCGGGTGCATCCAGCCGATGAGACCCAAATAAGACGAAACGCGCGTCCTGGATTCCACTTGCCAGTCACAATCCAACTTAAATATAACTTCTCCTCTATGTTTGCGAATCTCAGTCTATCAATGATAAGAATGTTTACAGTCTCCCCAACTTCTACCATCATTGTCTCTCAACAATTGCCAACATCCAGAATCAGCCTCGTGTTAGCATTACTGATGTTGGTGGTGGTGGTGGTGGTGTAAGTGGAGTGATACTTGTGTTCGGATGAAATATTGACAGTCGATTAAATGTCAACAACTTGAAACATTGTGTTCGGTGACTTGATCGTGTTTATTGTGAAGATTGTCTCAACCAATTCCATATCATGTATTATTTATTGATGTTGATACCGGTTGAGAAGAAAGAAAAAAGTAGTTAGATGATATAATGAATGAGACTAGACTTTATCAATTTATCATGCTTGTCAAATTTAAGATTCCTAAAGATGGTTTCACTTAATGGTATGAAACCATATCACATGTAGTTCCTAATAAAAGAAAATGGATAGTTATAAATGTGTGATAATTTTTCTACAGTGGAATAAAGTCTTTCTTGACTGTATTTCTTTGTTGATTAGATTACTAACTTTATAATTTTCCGATTCTCACAAATCGGTTCGACATCACTGAAAACCACGAAGAACTAGACACCTGTTTCGTCAAAATATGGAACTCACTGTAGTGTACATTCTTGATTCTTCCAGTGAACCGAGCCCATGGCCTTTTAAATCTTATTGGAAACACTGAAACAACTGCATCACTTAACCGGTGTCTAGTTATATAGCCTGACGATTATTCATTATCATTCGTAATAACTGTCTTACTCGTGACAAGTTTAAACTCCAACTGTTACGACTTGTTCTCAGAACTTCAAAATTTCATGGTGAAGTCAAAGAAGCTCACTACTGACAAATTTCATTCTAGAACAAAACAGTTGTGTAGTAATCCCTACTTTTCAATGATACCCAACAGACTTTCATCTGTAATAAAGACAAACAATTTAACTTGATACGTATCTCCATGAAATCACTTCAATTTCATTTGATGCATACGATACTACTTAATAAGTTTAAGTATTATTGTATAGAACATACAAATGTATTTTTCTTAATGTTAATTGAATGATTTCATTAATTTTTATCTTTATAGACTACTTACATTTCACTTCAACCAGGCATTTATTATCATTCTATATTGAATCCATTAATGAATGGAAAATGTCATCAGATTATTCAATATGAACGTATTGAGAATCCTTCAGTACTTGATGAATTCTATTGTAGAATAGTTACAGTGAGTTATTTAAAGTGTATACTACTATTGATTATTATTTTTTTGTTTAAAAAGAATTTATGATTAACAATGTTGAATTTTGATTGTAAGTTTCGTCATATTTAGAATTCATCAGATAAATGAATATAACTTAGTTTAAGTAATGAAATTCTAACTGTTTGGATAACATCGATGCAACTAGATGACTTGGACTTTGTAGATGATCAACAGAGCTCTTCTGTCTTACACACAGCAATAAATGCAGATGAAGACGAACAAGGTAACAGCAGTAGACATCAACATACACAACGGAGAAAGTAAAATTCTTCGATAGAAAACGACAAACACTAACCTAATCTCACTTGATGGGGAAATTCTGAAAGATATAGAAACCTTTACATACTTGAGCAGTATCATCAATAATCAAGGAGGATCTAATGCAATTGTGAAGATTCGGATAGGAAAAACAACGGTAACATTTCTACCACTGAAGGACATCTGAAAATCAAACTAACTGTTAGTCAACACTAAAGTCAAAATTCTCAATACAAATGTGAAGACAGTTCTGTTGTATGAAGCTGAAACATGGAGAATAACGAAAAGCTTCATGTAAAAGATACAAGTATTTTTAAATAACTGTCTATGTAAGACACTTCAGATTCGTTTGGCAAGGTACCATCAACAACAGCCTTATATGTCAGAGAATAAATCAACCGGATTCCAGCCAAAAACGAAATTAGGAAAAGACGATGGAGGTGGATAGGACACACATTAGAGAAATCACTTAACTGTGTCACAAAACAATTACTAACTTGTAATCCTGTAAGCCAAAGGAAAAGTAGAAGACCCAAGAACAGATTGCATCGGGATTTAAAGACATACATAAAAAGAATGAAGAATACTAAGGAAGAGCTGGAAAGAAAAGTTCAAGACAGAGTTGATTGAAGAACGATGATCAGTAGCCTATACTTCACATGGGGTAACACTCATTGGTTGATTGATTGACTAATTAATTAATCCTCAGTATAAATATTATCACTAAATAAAATGTAGTTGATGAGTCTCATACAGGACGAAACGTACGTTGTTATGATTATTACTTCTTCTTCTTTTCTCTTATTATTTTAATTCAAATAGAAATTATTGAAACCTCATGTACAACAATATTTTCAACATTATGAATCAATGACTGATCCAATTTCATTAGATTTTTATAAATTAACAACCAATTCATTAAATACTGTAATTGGTACACGTTTATCAATTAGTTGTCAATCAAATAAACATAATGAAAATTATGTAATCAATTGTATTCATGTATTTTGGAAAGAGATTGCATCACGTGTTATCGCTTGTGTTGATGACAATAATTTAGAACAAATTGTAAGTACATTTCCCCCCCTTTTTTTTTATTTTTGACAAAGTCTTTTATATCATGAAAGGGTAAAATCATTATTAAGAATCTTCATTAGACAAACTTGATGAATTGATAAAGACTAGTCTTATTCATTATATCATTTAATTACTTCTTTTTTCGTTCTTCTCAATTGGTTTCAACATCAATAAATAATGCATGATATGGAACTCGTCGACATAACCATTGCGAAAAACACGATCAAGTCACAGAACATAATGTTTCAACATGTTGACATTTAATCGATTGTCATTATTACACCCGGATACAAGTTCGTCTACACTAACACCACCACCAACATCAGTAATGCTAACATGATGCATATTCTGGATGTTGGCAATTGTTGACAGACAATGATGGTGAAAGATGTAGAGAATGTGAACATTCTTATCATTGATTGACTGAGATTCACAAACATGGAGGAGAAGTGTTCTAACCGAATCTTTGTCACTTTGATCTTTTACAAATTGATTCATATTGTAATGGTGTTAATGAATGCTGAGATTGTTATAATCCTATTTGGCTTGTATTATGCTTAGATGGACCACATCTTTTATTCGATTTCCACCACTACCAGCATCATCCACTTATTTACTCATGGACACAGACTTTTGACTAATTCTGATGTTATTGCAGATATACTTATGATGATTATGGACAGTGGGAAAGTGTGTCAGTATATTTAGGAAACCACTATACTGTTGTTTGTATCAAGCCAAATTCGTAGATTAATCGGTTTGTATTAATCATTATTGATTTTGACGAGTAATAATAGACTACTCAATAATATACTGACTAATTTCTTAAGGGTGGAATTTGTTCAACATGTATAGACCTAGTACCGATCGTAAATACGTTGTGATAACATCTGAAGTGAGAATTCTACCTTTAGATGGCATTCTTGTAATGAAGATATTTAGGTGGTCGCCAATTCGAAACCCCTGGAGCAGGATGTAAAATTCCACCTGTAGAAAAATTCCGTACTAAGACATAACGATTGTTCAGTGCTTCTTGATTTTCGATGGAATCCTAGCAACATTAATCTATGACGAATTCATTCAACTAAACTTAATACTGATCTCCGTATACCACCACAATTCTGTTAACAATTACACAATCAATGTAGGTAAAATAATCTGTATCTATTTAGTTCTTAAAATTTTATCTCATCAATGCAAGACGGTTGAAAGTAATCAGATGGAAATAACGATTGAATCAGGCTTAGGATCATGAGGTTTGTCGAGAAATGCTTAAACGTTATACTATTGAGGTAAAGACATCCAGTTATTGGTATTTTTAACTTCAGTCAGTTCCCTATATATATTTAAGCGACTTTATGTAATCCTATCAGGGAATAATTACCTCAGGTTTGACATTATTGAACTCCACTACACGTCTTCTCACTAAGACACCAAGAATGATCTTCTAAAGTTGGTAACTAGTGACCTGAAACTGATTATAACTAGTGTTGTGTCTCTAGGATTTTGAGGGTTTCGTGAGTGAACGCTATTACCGATACTTGTACCTCAGACGTATACCGCGACTTGTTCCCTTCCCAGCCAGCAGCTATTACAAAAGACTAAGCTTGTAGGAAGATTGTATTGTGGAGCAAAAGTGAGACGAGAGAATAGTCAACTAGCAAACCAGTGAATTCGTATTTTTGAAATACATCGATTTTTTATATTAATCAATTTACAATGATTATTCATTAAGTAAAATCAATAACATTTAATTAATACAATCAAATACTGTTAACTGTATTTTTAGGGATTATGAATCCCTAACACCTCCCCCTTGTTAGTGGCGCACTGCTTCGGGATTCACTTGTAATCGCACTGTCTTTCGCCGGCATCGTTCGGACCTTCTAATTGGTAGTAATTTTGGTTTAGGAGTCTTATTTATTTGCTTGTTTTCATAATTGGGCAAATTAAAAGTGTCCAATAAAATATCCAACGGCATTGTTGTTGTTGTACTCGGTTCGGACACTTTTCTCTTGCGTAATTGGTTAAAATGTCTCATCCATTTGTCCTTTCCCACAGTCACTTCATACAATACTGTCCCCTGCCTTCTTGTCACATATCCTTCTATCCATTTATTCCCTTGATGCCGGTAATCCCGAGCGAATACTGGCGTACCAACTTCGAATCCTGGGGAGTTTGTGCGAGTTATTGGGTATCTCTGTGGTAGCATGGCGTAATGAGTCGTCTTCAACTTTCGGTTCATCAAAGCTTCGGCGGGTGATACCTTATTAGGAGTAGCATCATTTGGTGTTGTGCGATAAACCCTCTCCTTTTGATTTCAACAGTGCCCTTTTGAATGTGTCGACAAAACGTTCAGCCTGTCCATTAGACTGTGGGTAGTAGGGCGGTGACCTTAGGTGGTTGAGTGCATGACGGCGACAAAATTCTTGAAATTGTTCCGACGTAAACTGGGCCCCGTTATCTGATACCAATGTGTCTGGTAATCCATGGCGCGAGAAAATCTCCGTCAGTATTTGCAAAGTTCTATTAGTAGATGGTGGCACTACGGGAACAATTTCTGGCCATTTTGAATAGGCATCTACTAGTACGAGATATGTGATACCATTTATTGGACCAGCGAAATCTATGTGTAAGCGTGTCCATGGTTTTTCTGGTTCTGGCCAGGGTACTGGGTCTATTAATTTACTCTGTTTGGCAGCTAACTGACAATTGTAACAGTCTTTTACGAAGTTGGTGATGTGCTTGTCCATTTTTGGCCAATAGGCGAAGCTTCGTGCAATGGATTTCATTCGCCGCACCCCGGGATGTCCGATATGAAATTGACGCAAGACCTTGGTTTGCAGAGATTTCGGTATTACCACACGCTCACCAAACATTAGGCAGTCATCGACAATGCAGAGAGAGTCTCGTCGGCAAAAGAATTCTTTCTCATCATCATCTAAGTTCTTTGGCCACCTGGTTGTGATAAATTGTTTAACTTTCTGAATTATGGGGTCTCTGAGCGATTCTTGTTTAACATCGCACACGGTCACTGGCAACTGTCGAATGGCACTGGATAAGTAATTTACAGCATAATCCTTGGTGGATAACGTGGCAATTACTGACTCTTCAGTGTTTGTTGGGTGTTGGCTTATCAATCGTGATAAAGCATCAGCATGTCCAAACTCTTCTGTTCGACGATATTGTATTTCAAATTCATATCCCAATAGAATTAATGCCCATCTCTGCAAGCGGTTAGCTGTATGTACTGGTACGTCAGATTTTGATCCAAACACAGTGAGTAGTGGCTTATGGTCCGTTAAAAGAGTAAATTTACGGCCATGTACATATTTGTGAAAACGTTTAACAGCAAATACCAAAGCTAGCGCTTCTTTTTCTATTTGGCTATATCTTCTCTCAGCTTGAGTTAGTGCACGGGCAGCATGCATGATTGCTTTTTCTTTTCCATCAGGAAATACGTGGGATATGACTGCGCCTATTCCATGACTTGAAGCATCGGCCGCTACTATGATTGGTAATTTTGGATCATAGTGCGTTAGTAGCATGTTAGAACTCAGTGCAGACTTCAGTTTGCGAAAAGCTGAATCACATTTCTCGGTCCAAGTCCACGGTATGTTCTTTCCAAGCAGATGGTATAGTGGATGACAAATCTGATGTAATGATGGAACAAAAGCTGAGTAGTAACTGATCATTCCAAGGAAGGATCTAAGTGAAGAGACATCTGTAGGTGCTGGCATTTGTTGAATAGTACGAATGTTTTCCGGATCTGGTCGGCGTCCCCTTTCATCAAAAATGAATCCTAAGTATTTTACTGACCTCAGGAAAAATTGACATTTTTCACGGCGGAGCTTGAGCCCATTTTCTGAGATTCGGTGTAGAACTGCCTCCACCCGACTTCGAAGTTCTGCAGGTGATTTGCTGACAATCAAAATGTCATCTAAATATACTGCAACTCCTTTGATATCAGAAAAAATCGTGTCCATCAGCTGTTGAAAAATAGCCGGGGCGGTTTTTATCCCAAACGGCATCCTGTTGTATTGAAACAGACCGCGGTGTGTATTTATCGTCAGAAGGTTTCGGCATTCGGGCGCAATTTCAACTTGTAAGTATGCGTCAGCGAGATCGAGTTTTGCAAAATAACAACCACCGTTGAGAATAGTAAACAAATCATTAGGTGCTGGAAGTGGGTAGTGGTGTTCTTCTAAGGCTGCATTGAGACCTGTTGAGAAATCAGCACAGATTCGTATAGATCCGTTAGGTTCCCTATATATATTTAAGCGACTTTATGTAATCCTATCAGGGAATAATTACCTCAGGTTTGACATTATTGAACTCCACTACACGTCTTCTCACTAAGACACCAAGAATGATCTTCTAAAGTTGGTAACTAGTGACCTGAAACTGATTATAACTAGTGTTGTGTCTCTAGGATTTTGAGGGTTTCGTGAGTGAACGCTATTACCGATACTTGTACCTCAGACGTATACCGCGACTTGTTCCCTTCCCAGCCAGCAGCTATTACAAAAGACTAAGCTTGTAGGAAGATTGTATTGTGGAGCAAAAGTGAGACGAGAGAATAGTCAACTAGCAAACCAGTGAATTCGTATTTTTGAAATACATCGATTTTTTATATTAATCAATTTACAATGATTATTCATTAAGTAAAATCAATAACATTTAATTAATACAATCAAATACTGTTAACTGTATTTTTAGGGATTATGAATCCCTAACACCTCCCCCTTGTTAGTGGCGCACTGCTTCGGGATTCACTTGTAATCGCACTGTCTTTCGCCGGCATCGTTCGGACCTTCTAATTGGTAGTAATTTTGGTTTAGGAGTCTTATTTATTTGCTTGTTTTCATAATTGGGCAAATTAAAAGTGTCCAATAAAATATCCAACGGCATTGTTGTTGTTGTACTCGGTTCGGACACTTTTCTCTTGCGTAATTGGTTAAAATGTCTCATCCATTTGTCCTTTCCCACAGTCACTTCATACAATACTGTCCCCTGCCTTCTTGTCACATATCCTTCTATCCATTTATTCCCTTGATGCCGGTAATCCCGAGCGAATACTGGCGTACCAACTTCGAATCCTGGGGAGTTTGTGCGAGTTATTGGGTATCTCTGTGGTAGCATGGCGTAATGAGTCGTCTTCAACTTTCGGTTCATCAAAGCTTCGGCGGGTGATACCTTATTAGGAGTAGCATCATTTGGTGTTGTGCGATAAACCCTCTCCTTTTGATTTCAACAGTGCCCTTTTGAATGTGTCGACAAAACGTTCAGCCTGTCCATTAGACTGTGGGTAGTAGGGCGGTGACCTTAGGTGGTTGAGTGCATGACGGCGACAAAATTCTTGAAATTGTTCCGACGTAAACTGGGCCCCGTTATCTGATACCAATGTGTCTGGTAATCCATGGCGCGAGAAAATCTCCGTCAGTATTTGCAAAGTTCTATTAGTAGATGGTGGCACTACGGGAACAATTTCTGGCCATTTTGAATAGGCATCTACTAGTACGAGATATGTGATACCATTTATTGGACCAGCGAAATCTATGTGTAAGCGTGTCCATGGTTTTTCTGGTTCTGGCCAGGGTACTGGGTCTATTAATTTACTCTGTTTGGCAGCTAACTGACAATTGTAACAGTCTTTTACGAAGTTGGTGATGTGCTTGTCCATTTTTGGCCAATAGGCGAAGCTTCGTGCAATGGATTTCATTCGCCGCACCCCGGGATGTCCGATATGAAATTGACGCAAGACCTTGGTTTGCAGAGATTTCGGTATTACCACACGCTCACCAAACATTAGGCAGTCATCGACAATGCAGAGAGAGTCTCGTCGGCAAAAGAATTCTTTCTCATCATCATCTAAGTTCTTTGGCCACCTGGTTGTGATAAATTGTTTAACTTTCTGAATTATGGGGTCTCTGAGCGATTCTTGTTTAACATCGCACACGGTCACTGGCAACTGTCGAATGGCACTGGATAAGTAATTTACAGCATAATCCTTGGTGGATAACGTGGCAATTACTGACTCTTCAGTGTTTGTTGGGTGTTGGCTTATCAATCGTGATAAAGCATCAGCATGTCCAAACTCTTCTGTTCGACGATATTGTATTTCAAATTCATATCCCAATAGAATTAATGCCCATCTCTGCAAGCGGTTAGCTGTATGTACTGGTACGTCAGATTTTGATCCAAACACAGTGAGTAGTGGCTTATGGTCCGTTAAAAGAGTAAATTTACGGCCATGTACATATTTGTGAAAACGTTTAACAGCAAATACCAAAGCTAGCGCTTCTTTTTCTATTTGGCTATATCTTCTCTCAGCTTGAGTTAGTGCACGGGCAGCATGCATGATTGCTTTTTCTTTTCCATCAGGAAATACGTGGGATATGACTGCGCCTATTCCATGACTTGAAGCATCGGCCGCTACTATGATTGGTAATTTTGGATCATAGTGCGTTAGTAGCATGTTAGAACTCAGTGCAGACTTCAGTTTGCGAAAAGCTGAATCACATTTCTCGGTCCAAGTCCACGGTATGTTCTTTCCAAGCAGATGGTATAGTGGATGACAAATCTGATGTAATGATGGAACAAAAGCTGAGTAGTAACTGATCATTCCAAGGAAGGATCTAAGTGAAGAGACATCTGTAGGTGCTGGCATTTGTTGAATAGTACGAATGTTTTCCGGATCTGGTCGGCGTCCCCTTTCATCAAAAATGAATCCTAAGTATTTTACTGACCTCAGGAAAAATTGACATTTTTCACGGCGGAGCTTGAGCCCATTTTCTGAGATTCGGTGTAGAACTGCCTCCACCCGACTTCGAAGTTCTGCAGGTGATTTGCTGACAATCAAAATGTCATCTAAATATACTGCAACTCCTTTGATATCAGAAAAAATCGTGTCCATCAGCTGTTGAAAAATAGCCGGGGCGGTTTTTATCCCAAACGGCATCCTGTTGTATTGAAACAGACCGCGGTGTGTATTTATCGTCAGAAGGTTTCGGCATTCGGGCGCAATTTCAACTTGTAAGTATGCGTCAGCGAGATCGAGTTTTGCAAAATAACAACCACCGTTGAGAATAGTAAACAAATCATTAGGTGCTGGAAGTGGGTAGTGGTGTTCTTCTAAGGCTGCATTGAGACCTGTTGAGAAATCAGCACAGATTCGTATAGATCCGTTAGGTTCCCTATATATATTTAAGCGACTTTATGTAATCCTATCAGGGAATAATTACCTCAGGTTTGACATTATTGAACTCCACTACACGTCTTCTCACTAAGACACCAAGAATGATCTTCTAAAGTTGGTAACTAGTGACCTGAAACTGATTATAACTAGGAAGCAACTCTCATCAACAAAACGCACTTACAATACTGACATTATCGATGCTGTTTATTTTTTCAGATACTAACTAAGGTCAGTCAGTCTCATAATCTATGACCGTTACCACTAGGCCACTTGATTTGTGACTAATAACTCATTAAACTGGAATATTTACGTCACAGATTGATGTTGGCAGGGTACCATTAGAAATCAGGGAGCACTAGACAGGTGTTTCGTTTTAGCGTGCAACTTTTCAACAGTACTCACTCCAGATTCCGCCTGATCGTATAACCTTTCCAACTACTGAGCCAGCTGGCATCCAATGGTAGAATTCCAACTTCCATCAATCTGTGATATAAGGTTACAATCACCAATTGTCATTTGTGATAAGTGTCACAGTTTAGATAGGTTCGATCTTCACCAGTCATGACTTCTCACTAGAACTTCAGGAACATCGTGAAGTTAATCACTTGTTAGCTGATTATTATAAGTGTATTGTGATGGTCTTTGATCTGTATACCACAAATTGATGAAAGTGGGAATTCTATAATTGGATGCCAGCCCTGTGATGAAGAGGGTTATGCGTTTGCCAATCCGAAGCGCCTAGGGTGCACGCTCCTGAGGAGTTCCACACTAGAACGAAACAGCTTTTCAATGGTCGACTACCAGTCTAAGTAGGTGGATACTTGCTTCCATGTGAGGTGTTTGATGGTAGTCAACAGCATTCAAATACATTCACTTCATTATAGAATGAATACGTAATAGTAGCATGCAGTTAGTCACTTTACTTGAAGATACTACTTACAATTATATGTTACTACTCATTAACCTTGATAATTGATTCTTTGTTTTCATTAGTGTGATACAATAATCTCAAGTGAATTAGTGAGAAATAATGATGTTGAAACTTTATCTCAATTCTATTGGGATAAGATTAAAACAAAGTCATTGGATGAAGGAAAAGTCATAAAGGTTAGTTATGTTTACATATTATGGATGATAAGTATCTATGGTAACCTCAAGTAGTGTCCGTTAACGCTGCCTACAGTTTCCATTTTTATTTAATTTCGTAGTCGATTTACTGTTGGAAATTTCAATCTCATCGTCTAACTTTACTGTAATTGATCTAGATCTTGACTCAACAGCCTAGTTGCGAACGTTGTAGTGTTTAGCACGAAACAAACTAAGTTCAAGTCCCAGTGTGAACATCAACATTATTACAGGTGAATCCGGCTAACAAATCCCAAATAAAACGAGACGCTGGTCGTGAAGTTTGCTTGCCAATGACAATCCAACTTAAATTATGCTTGTGAACTATCATTATAAAATATTAAAAATCACCATTATGTGAAGGAAGCCGATGAAATCCATACGTAGTTATATTTTGTCACACTTGATAGACAGTGAATATACAATGGATAGGATCAAGGCGTTCACAGTGGTAATCCACATATCATCAAGGTTTCCGGATGAGATTTGATTTCATCTCCTACACTTCATCAAAGTCATAGGAATTTGAGTTAACAACCTGAGTCTATATGTCTAAAAGTAATGTGTAGTATCCCTATCCCTTCTATGGTCATGTGAAACTTAATAAACAACACCCGATTCTTTACATCCTTTGTTGTTTGTTTATTCTTACTCCATCAGTTTCATACCTCTTCTCCATTCTCTATTTATTGACCACATTATTTTTACACCTAGTTTTCAACAGTTATCATTAATGAGATGGTTAGACAGACTTAATCTCAGACCGTTTTGGCCTACATCCAACTTCCAATTACTTGTATGTTGAAATATGTATTTGCTGGGATGGCACCTAGAAAACTCAACGAAGCCTCCAGACCCCTTGAAAGAGCAAAAGACATTCTATCCAATCACTGATTGATAGAACCTTCCAGAATCTTGACGTGGCACGTTTTGATTGAGTAACAGTTGAGACTTCTTAATTCGGATTAGATGGATTATAACACTGATTTTTGTTGTTCAGAAAATTATAAATACACGAATATTTTGCACATAACTTACTCTCCATCTTACTGGAATAAAGTTCCTGTCTACTTGTCTTCTGTCTTCTAATTTGCGACCAGGAGGGTTCAAGCCTTCGGGTGCTAAGGTAGTCCGCGACTAGTCAAGCATCAAGTACAAGACTTAACAGTATTCATGTTGCTGTTGTTGTTATTACTAATCCGTTTATCATTATTATTAGTTATACATATACCATCCTACTACCAATCTACACCATTCACCTATTATGATTAGTTATGTAATCTGCATGTTTAACTTTAATCCTTGACTTGAAAATTGTCTTCATTGGTTTGATAATTTACATATTCGTGTATGAATGCTGCTGTATTGTGTTAGAGTTAAGTGCCTGATGAAGATCGAATTGATGAAATGGCGTTGTTTGCTTACTACGTATTGTTTCTAGCTACCACTATATCGAAACCACCCACCCAAGTTACATATATACCAACGGGAAGATTTTCACCTGTCCAAATGAAATTTATTATTTGCTTTGGAATACTATCAATTTATTGACTGAATTATAAACATTAACCATTGGTAGCCAAATCAATGGTCTAATGGTATAACGTTCACCGTGGAGCTAGAACGTAATAGGTCCGACCCACCAATCGATAGATAGATAGATAGATAGATACAACGCAGAACTTCGTACGTACGTGCATTAGTTCAGGTTGCCATACCACATCAGCACAGAGACGCAACTGTCAGTTCAAATCCAAGATTGATAGCGATAGTAGAAGCATTAGCAGTAATCCAGAAAATTAGGGAGCGAAGATATGATTCAAAAAGTATTATTCAGTGAGATAAATTTGAAAGGAGAAAGATAGAGAATTCAGAAGGTTAGATTTTGAGAGAACACAAAGAGTGGATGCACCTGCGCCATTGCAAACGATTCTGAGCCATGTCGTTCAAGGTCTCTAACCAGTGGTGACTTTCGTCTCGCGGACCCCAACCACGCAGCCTACATCTACCAACATGACTTAGCCCACTTGTCAGTGACTTCATCGATTTCTGCCATGTTTTGGTTTGGCCGCCTCTAGCTTTCTTCCAACCTATTCCTACGTCGCAAAACATTGCTCGTCGAGGCAGTCGGACATGCGTAACACATGTCCCAACCACCTCAACTGATGAAGTTTCAATACCTTATCTATTGATTTGCCCTCCTTTCCTAAAACCCGTTTCCTAACGACAGCGTTGCTCACTCGGTTGTCCCACGATACACGAGCAATGCTTCGGAGACACCTATGATCGAAGACCAGTAACCTACGAATGTCCTCTACTCTTAACGGACATGTTTCGCTCCCGTATAGTAGGACAGAGCGAACTGCTGCACGGTACACTCGTCCTTTGGTTAGCAAGCGGATATCTCGCCTGCGCCAATAGTGACCCACCAATCGGTTCGCGTACTACTGAAGAGTCCCATACTAGTACAAAACAGTTGTTCAGTGCTTTCAGGTGGTTAACAGTTGTCTAATTCACACTAATTCTTGATGTCAAATTGATAGTCAACATTCTCCACAACACTCAATTACTATTTTACCTCAATTTATTAAGTAAATACATGTTTGTATATATACTACTTATATATAAATAAGTAAGTATTAATTCATTGATTGTTTCATTTTTCTTTTGGATAAACAATTCATAGAAAATATTGAAAAGAGAAGTAAATCGTGAAGGATTATTAGAATATTTCTATAAAATTTACTTGAATCCAATCAAACAAACAAAAATATTCATTCATGTAAGTTGAAATGACTTCTTGGTTACATATAAACTACATTGAATTCAATTCATTTGGTATTTTGTTGAAGTAGCTCTTCAGCTACAGACTATCAATTATAATCAGTATAACATGTGAATATGATACTAAATTTATTGAATGTGTATCATTCATTAAATGATATAATAGGATGGAATGAAGATGGATTATACAAGTTCTTATTGGAATAATGTTAGGTATATCTATAATTGATTGAATATGTTACAGATTGATGTTAGCAGAGTACCATTGAAGTTAACATATTACAACTGAATATCAATTGGTTCAGTAGTGTAAAGGGTTAGATGTTTGCCAACCTGAAGATTATGGAGTGGAATCTAGGATGAGCACTGCTGAGGAGCTTCATAATAGAATGAAACAGATGCCTAGTGCTTTCTGATTTTCAATGATACCCTGCCAACATCAATCTGTGGCAAATTTACTAAACTGAAAATACCAATCTCTACATAACTACCCATCTCATTTAAATTATAGGTATAGACATTTAAATTGTTAGTTGTAGAAATAATTTGAACTGGATGGATTACGTAATATGGTAAAAGGTCTGTTAATCAAAATAACTATGGAGTCAAAGGGAACTAATAAAGATTTGGTCAAACTATATGAAATACAAAAATAAACAGATTTAAGTTTAACATAGGTGTGTTGTATCTGAAAGGAACTGAATGTGTTCTGAATGCGTAACAAGCGAAATAGTATAAGTACGTTTATTCAGTCACTGAAGGTTAATATACTTACTGGTTACTAACAGAGTATTGACATATCTCTGGTTGCAATTTAGTCGGATTTTCTATACCTTGTCACTAACTGTTTTTCAACCTATAGGTTATGAAAGAGTGTTGGTCAGTTAAATAAGAGTGGTTTTAATTCTTCCTTGACAGTCTAACTCATCATTCGAATGCTTTTTTTCTTGTAACCGATTGGGGTAAAGGATCAGAATAGACTGACGTTTTAACTGTAGTACTGACAAAAGTGGATTCCTATAGACTAGCGACGAACTGATGAATCAACACTAGCTAAAACCTTCAGGTTGCTACAAAGACAATATGCCAGTTTTGTAATATAATGAAAAAATCAGAAGGTATAGTGTTAATATTACTACTTAGAATTCCGAATCACAGTCACTTAGTAACACAGTTAGAACTCATAAGTACTAGTAGTAATTATTGTTGTGGTACTTGTAACAATAGTATATATATATATATATATGCATGTAGGAGTAGCAATGTCCCAAATACAGATCGTCAAGAAGGAGTGAGAACTGAACAATCAATGACAAGGAGGAAATGAGAAGGTCAGACTAATATGCTTCGCCAAAACAATCTAGCAAAGGAATGTGCAGACAGAAACGCACCCGGGGGGGAAGAAAACACATGAGTTACAATACGTTGTAACGCAATCATAAAATCGGCAGGAATACACGCACACAGAGTCATATGATTGTCTGAATTCACTTAAACTAGATATTGGAGGTCAGCACAGAAAGGTTATTAGTCCCACTGACACACTAAATTCACATCATTTAACTTTTACATACATGAATAGTACATTTCAGCCATTTAGATTTGTAGTTTTTGTATTTCTCACCACTGATTCTATTCATACTATAAGCGGAATTTGAAGTGTTCAATCAGTCAATGTTCTTTTTAATAGCTTTTCATCTCTTTATGATAATCATTACATCATCTACAATCATTATTACTAACTATGAATACTGTTGTATACTACTTTCATTCTTTCATCTCTTTCTTCTTCATCTTAGTTTAAACATACTGACTCTGATGAATTAATTGAAACCTCGGATCTATTGAAAACAAACATTAAACAATTCAATTCTAATTTAACTTCATATCTTAAAGATGAAGATCTTGTCAATACACCTTACGAATATACGAAACAGTCAATGACTGATTTAAAATCAATGCAAATCATTAAAAAAATAAAAAATATTGAATCATTTCGAGTGAAAAATTAAAATATATTTGATGAGTACTTTTTACTTAAATTTTACTTTTCTTTTTTTATATATAACTTAGTACATTTAAACAAAACAATCATTGAACATTGATCAATTGATATTTACATGTTATTTAGCTACCTGAAATAATTGAACAAAAATGTTAAATGTTCAATCGTTTCGTTTTCATTATTTATCATTAAACAACCTTTCCCCCCTCTTTCCTCCCTGAAAAGAAAATGATTCAATAATTTGTAATTATTCATAATAAAAACAATCATTTATAACTGATAATAGTTATTTGTGTAGTAGTATGGCGGTAGTGAAACACTAACGAGTTAGTAACGCCTTATAAACATCCATAAATTCAAATAAAATCTATATTAACAGTCAATGCAAGTACATACAATAAATGTATTGTTTACTAAAAATCTAGTTTAGTTTTCGTAGTCAAGGAAGTTGATGTAAAGTAGGGAATTCCATTCACTTGATTGTTCAGCAATCAGTCATAGAGTCGAGATTTGGTCGATACACAATCGGTCTATATAAACTCAGCCTGTTCATCTCGAAGTTGGCATCAACTGGATCTTACATTTGGCATTTTTATGAGGAATTCGTCTTACCAGTATGTTGTCATTTGTTTTACCTCCCAAATCTTTCTGAAGAGAATGTGGAGTATCTTTGAAGTCGTTTCTATAATAGACTTCAGTGCCTCGCCCAGCTGTTATGTTGTCTAGCTCTGTTGAATTAAGAAACTTGATTTGTCGAATGGCCATTTTGATTTTTTTGACTGATGCTGGGTCGGCGTTTATGGGATTATCCGCCGCTGCTGCTTCGATGACTGTTGGGTTCAGTGGGACTGATCTGTTCAACAGCTCTTCGAAGTGTCCTACCCACCTTTTTTGTTGTTGATTCACTGCAGTGATTGGTTCGCCAGTTTTGTTCTTTATTTGCCGTTTTGGCTCACTGAGTTTCCCAGTTAGCTTTTTTCTTGCATCGTATAGGTGCCTCATGTTTCCTTCCCTTGCAACTTTTCTGGTGTCATTGCTAGTCCCTCAATATATTTCCGTTCATCCGACCTGATGCTCTTCTTTACTTGTTTGTTGACTTCTGTGTATTCGGCCCGTACATTGACTTGCCCAGTTCTTGTCCGGCTGTTATTAATCGCTATCATTCCACTACATTCCTGGATCTTGTCCAGAGTACCAACGGGAATCCATTCCCTATGATATTGCTCTTTGTGACCAGAAACTTTCTGATGTTTTGAAGTCATTGTTTTATTAATTCATTTCCAGTTTTCCTCCATATTAGTTCCACCTTCTTTGTGTAGATCGTTAAATGCCTGAACTTATTATTGAGAGTTATTTTGAATTCGTTGCGTTTGCTAGCATTCCAGAGATGGGCTGTGTTAAACTTTTTTAACACTGCTCCTCCAGTTGTCCAGTGCTTTTTCAGCTCCACTTTAATTTTAGACACCAGATGATGATCTGAAGCTATGTTAGCACCTCTAATTGCTATTACGTCTTCCATGAACCTTCTAAATTTCTTATTAATCTAGATGTGGTCAATTAGGTTCTCCGCAATGCGGTCTGGTGAAACTTATGTAATTTAGTGTATACGTATTTAGGAGAATGTGGTACCACCTATAATCATTTTGTTGAAGCCACTAGGTTTGCAAACTTCTTATCGTTTTCGTTCCTTTCTGCCAGTTAAAGATCAGTTTTATTGAAGGCTGCAGTTAATTATAGCAAAGTGTATAGAAAAGGATCTGACAATCCGAATGGGAGACCTAAACGCCAAAGTCGGAATGGACATTACTGGATACGAAGACATCATGAGACAGCAGGGACTGGGAGAAAGAAATGAAAATGGTAAAAGATATACAAATCTATGCGCTTTCAACAAAATGGTTATATGTGGTACAATATTCCCCACAAACACATACACAAAGTTACATGGGTCTCACCGGATCAAACCACGGAGAATCTAATTGATCATATATGCATCGATAAAAAATTCAGAAGATCAATGAGAGATGTGAGAATCATGGGAGGAGCTGATATAGCTTCAGATCACCACCTAGTGGTTGCCAAAATGAAACTGAAGCTAATAAATCAATGGATAACTTGAGTAACAGCATTACAACGGTTCAATACAGCCTCTATTCGAAATACTGACAAACTGGAATAAAGTTCCCGTCTACTTGTCTGCTGTGTTCTAAAATTGTGACTATGGGGGGATTTAAAGCGTTTGATTGCTAAGGTAGTCTGCAGATAGTCAAGCTATCAAATACCAGTTATAACATTGTTCGACAAATTATACTGAAATTTTATAAAAGTCTACTTGAACAACAATAAACGTTGTGTTCGAGACGTTTCAGAATTTTTCTACATTTGTCACTCCAGTAGTATCCAGAAATTAGTCCACCAATTAATGCCTTTTGCCCAATGTGGAGCAAAGGTTGCCGACCAACACTCTCCAACCAACTCTATATTGAGCTACCTCTCTTCTAGTTCTTCCCAAGTACTGTTTATTATTTTCATGCTTGCCTTCGATTCACGGCGTAATAAGTTCGTAAGTCTTCCACTTTCCTCTGGATTATAGGAATTCCAAGTTACTGCTTGTTACGAGACAAGAAATAACCGGCGAATTTTAGACGGTTTAAGATCGACAGCAGAACAAATACTGTTGCGTTATAACAAAGTCTAGATCAACCAGAAATACAATGGAGCACATGCGTTCATCAATGATACAGCTTCATAATAAATTCAAAAACGTATTAGTCTTCCAATATCAAGTATCTCTTCAACCTGCTAATGTAAACTAGATGATTTACTAGAATTATCTCTTTGTTCTAGATCATTGGTATCACCCATCGAGGTTTGTTTAGCTGGAAAACTGAATCAGTCCCAGTTAAAGCACCACGGAAGGGTGTGTTATTATCATTATTTAGACTTGCGTCTGTTATTGTTGTTTCGTATGTAATAAGTCATTTCAGCGTACGTTTGTTTTTGATTTTTAACTTACACTCACAGTCAATTTCAATCTTTTGATAAAACACTTTTCCCTCTCAATTTAATTTATTTTCAAACTGTAGGTGTTCACATACAAACAGCCTAATAATCCCAATTATTTAGACGCTCGGAAAGATTATAGAGAGGGAAAAGTGAAAAATAAGAGGAATACTTCATAGAGGACGAGAAGTGCGCGTTATGAAGATATGCAGTAAAGAGAGATAAGAGGGTTAGCCTAGATAGATTGCTCTTTGGGGTAGTTAACGTTGTGATTTCAACCAATAGTTTGAGACTTTGAGTGATATGGCTCAAAACGGTTTTTAATGGCTCATGTGTATCTCTGATCTTTAATCTTCATCATCAATACAAACTCTGTTACTGCTTTCAGTACTCTGGGATTTGGTTTAGCGATTTCCTATGTATCTGCTAACTGGGATACAGCAACCTGAACTGATATAGGCAGACACCAAGTTATACGTTATAACTAACTGACTGGCTTAAGTGACCTGTATGCATCACTGTATGTTAATATATTGCTTCTAAACGAGCTGCACAGTTCATTCTAACCATATTTTGTTTACTTTACTCTAGACACCCACCAGGTATTTAATATTCCTGTCTAACCAAGTGGATGTTGTGCGGGAGGCTTCAAATAGAAATTGATAAAAACTTTGAAATGTTGTGAAGTGAAGCTACCAGAAGTGCTGAAAGCGACACTAATAGAAAGTAAGCTTTAATTACTATGAAATGCAGGTTAGATGAAATACCTTCAGTGTTGCAAAAAACAATGCTTATTAAGTTACTCATTAACAAAAAAAGGTTGTTCAAGGTTTCAGCACTTTGGCTTTTCCCCTGCACTGATAACCAATCAAGCAAAATTGGAAAAGCTCAAGATAATCTCTTAACTGATCATTCGAACTCTCACTTTTGACCGTAGTTACTAAGTAGAAATAGCAACCTGGCAAAATCAGTATATAAACATTGTAATTCACTGTTTTGTCTTGGTGCAACAATTTCAGTGTTCCGCTTCAGCCCTGAGTCAACTGATCAAAACTCTACGATTTATTTTTGTATTAGAAAGTCTCTTTTTAGTCCATTGTACTAAACAGCTCTTTTATCTCGTACTCGGTTTCACATCATAGCTCTTCACAAACTGGTCATCTATATAGGAGGATGTCTTAACAGATAGATGAAACCAACTAGACGTTATGTGTATAAACCACAGCAATAAGTATAGGAGTGTATCAAGCATTAATATTAACCTCGTCCTAAGTCAAAACCATAGTATGTAGCCATAAATATAAAACAGGTTCAGCCCTACAAACAAGAGGAGTTTCAAGTTATATCTCACACTATGTATGCTTGCTAGAATCTTTACTCCCCTCATCCTCTTTGTTGATATAAGGCCAGTATCTTTATTAGTTCACAAAAATGTTTAGTGATGTGTTCGATACTCTGCACTATGAGCTCTACTTGCGCTGAGATGAGAAATTATATCAAGCAATAAAAATAAAAAAACGTTAACTAATCCAGCAGAATGATAATAAAGTTGTAAATGAGAGTAAACTAGGTAGCGTATTTTGTGGTGGGTATGAACAAAAATAACAGACCATTATTACAAACTCCGCATCAACCAAAGTTTAAAGTGCGCAAAAATAACATATAAGCTCACGGTTAGTCCAAGTTGTTGATTTTTTTTCGAAAGTCAAACTATGGGTAGATCCTGCTTGCAACTGTACTAGCTATTAGTCTAAGCTATTGATCTGCCAGCTGTTTTTAACCCAGTAGTCATATCAACGACAACAACACTTGTGATGTTAGGTTCAAATTACCCAATCAACGGAGCAACAGTAAATAAGTTTTCTGCTAATCACTTTGAAACGGCACAGTGATCTAAGTTGTGGTTAATTCCTATCAATACAACAAAATGTGTAAACAACCTAATTGCTTCGAAAATTGTCTACACCCCCTAGATAAAATAATGATGCACGCCATCAACTGCAACGCACAATGACAACAAAGTCATAGCCTAGACTTTGAGACCACTGCTCACTGTTTTTGTATCGCAATTAATGTGTAAAAAATAGTCTGAATTTTCAGAAGGATTTTCACCGGTCTAGATCTGCAAATGCTCACCGTGGCTTTTACGACTCCATATGAGTTTAAACTAAAACAATGTATGTGGGTAGTTCGCCCCCGTAAAAGTGGCGACTCTGATTTAGTAAAGATGTGCAAGCGACCACTGCCCACTCATAGTTGAAGTTTCGTGTCCTTCCACATGACACAGTTTGTGGATCTAGATTTTAACACTATGTTAGCAAATATTACTGGGTAATTTAGTTATAATTCATATAATACTATGAAATGACTTACTCCTCACTGCTTACTCTAACCTCTATATCAGAACACTTCAAAAGACAAAACAACCAAGTTCAAAAGATAAGAAAAAATACCATGTTATATAGGCTTTCTCACAAAACAAACAGCTTCTAGAACTCGCTGCTAGAGGAAGTTTTGTCCATACTCTTGATAAACTTGATTAAAAGACAATTAAACACCCACAGAAGCTTGCTAAAAATGGGCAAACATAAACCATGGCTCTTTGTTCCTTAAAACGCAAATCTGAATTGATCAGAACTAGAGCTACCATCATCAAACGCCACCAAAAGACTTCAAGCTAGGCATACGTGCACAAAAACACCAGTTACCTTAAGCTAACTATTTGTAAAAATAATGAATTTCACATATTGAACGTTGAGAACAGCAAGTATTAGGTTTGTCTTGGCCGTTACAATACGGTTAGTAGTTTCGCGTTTTTATGGTGACTTACGATGAAACTCCGCGGTTCTTGTCTCATATAGTTATCAGTCCTAGTCCGTTGTGCGCTCAAAATTTAAGTGGGACAGCACCATTTTAGTCTTCTAGTGGATTTACTTGCTCCCAGTAACTTTTGATAATAATCGTGCACTATAATATTGTGAAGATCCAGTCCCTTTTTGAACATATCAACCGAAGATGCAGATAGTCATATTCAGGTAGAGTATTCCAGAAGTTCATGACTTAATGTGAGGAATAAGGCCTATAAGGTCTGATTGTCTTTTACGTCAGCCACCTCACATCTCGTAATTTTAAGAACATTGCTAACAATGACTCCTTAATCCTTATAAACAGATGCTCCGAGTAATAATATACACCTCCGTTCGTTGTTGTGAAAACCATCACAGTTACTGTTGTTTATTACTATGTTTTCGCTAAAGATGGCTTCTAACAACCATCTATTTGTTCATAGGACAAGCGCGTATACATATACCTATAATCCTACCTTATCATCTTTATTGTGAATAGATCTCTTGGCTTTCATGTCATCCTCTTAGCGGACGAACTCTACTTTAATTGCTGAATTTTTTTATTACTCTTTGTATATGATAGTATTTTGTTGATTTATCTGAAAACCCATTAAATGAACGTTTATTTTCAGGTGTTGGTAATGTAAATTTTCTTTCGTCTTTTGGTGCTATCTGTTATTATAAAAATGGAACACGTACGTAGTGGACAGGAGTCATGGACACAGTTTAATGATGATGATGATATATCTGCAGTCGGGAAACCCTCCTCAGTCCCGATGTGTACTCCCTACTGTAAGTGTACACTAAAAACGAAACCCTTCATTTTGTTAGCATCCTATCTTTGTAACACAGAACTGTCATTATCTTCATTTTTCATGTAAAACAGTGCTACTGTTTACTCAAACAATTGGTAGCTTCTGAATGATTATTCAAGTTGTATCATCTAGATTTGTGGTTTTACCGTAATACAAAGTCGTACACTATTCAGTTGAGCAAAGCTAAATGCATGTTGCTTTTTTAGATAAATCAACTAAAGCATTTTTAACCTCTCAGATACTGTTTCGTATACTTGGCTTCCAGCTGCACTGAAAACCTATGATGTTTCTCAGTTGCCTAAATCATAGTAGGTGGAGTGGTACATAGTTTGATTACTTGTCCTTAACTTAAGCAATTTGTACTAAAGTTAGTGATTTTACCCTGGTTGCTAAAAGGGGGTTCGAACTCGTGACCTATGTGTACTTATTAAATTAAGCCAAATTGATTATATCTGTTCTAATGTGATGGTGACTTTTTCGTTTCTGTGTTCGTTATTAACGTTTCGAATGCTTCCGTTTTTCGTACTTAGTTTATCTCCCCTCCGAAGCATCATCGTCGTCATTCATTCACCAACAAACTATGAATTCATATCTAACTAACTTCAGATCAGTCAATCAGAATTTGCCCTTTCCTCCTAGTCAATCAAATGGATTGCCTAATTTTAATGATCTCTCAGATCCAACATTATCACTGTTCATAACTCAACAATCACCAAGATCAGTAAAAGTATGATACCAATGCTATATTGTTGTTATTGCTGTTGTGAATATGTAATTGTCTATATTTTGTTATTTAGAAATTAGGCGTTAGCTAGTTAGATGCAGTCGACTGGAAACCTTATGCCTATCTTTCGTAGCAATTAGCCCTTACCTGCAAATCAAACTTAGAATCATGATCAGATTGGTTTTATTTATCAGATTTGAACCTACGTTATCTAGATGAATGGAATGATCACCTGAGTCTTACTGATAGGTACTACCTTGCGTCCAAGGTTTCTTGCTAACTACGTCTAACCGCCTAACAACTAACATTTAAAGTTAACTAAGCTATATTTGAAAATTTTCGTATTTCCTGGTTGTTGATATTAAGGACTGCAAACTAATCACCGTCTCTTGGTCTGCGGATTTCCTTAATGGATTGCCTCTAACCTGCCATTTTGTCTTAAATTTTCGTAAAGTTAAATTGCTACTACTAGTGAAATCCAAGACACGTTTAGCCCTTTTGTAACTCGTTACACAGATTGATATACTTACATCAGAGCATTGATGTTCATTGAGAAGCATTATCCACTGAGCTACTAAGTTCAAGTAGCCATTAACTATATTATGATACAGTTTCATGTTACGATTAATTTTTTTCCTGCTCAACTTCGACCAACAGTACTACAAGGGCGTGTGATCTTAAGTGTGTTTCCTGGAAAGCAAGGGGTGATTGAACATAACTTTTGGTTAGTAGCCTTCTGATCTAACAATTAGATAATCCACTGGTTTAATTTAAAGCGATTTGTGTAGCTGATTTGATAAATTCACATAGTTTTCATATGCATAAACCTTATGATGTATATCTGAAGATATTTTTGAAGGTAAATGACTAGCAGTTAAATGTTCCTTAAAGCTGAGTTCATACATAAAAAGAAACATAATATTTTTGGAATTTTGAAAATAACCCACCTGACTGCTTTCATTTGTTTCCCAATATTGTCTCTTATCTCCGTCTTTAGGAAAAATAACTCCATGCTGCTTCGGTAATGTTGTTTTGCATCTTTTGCCCTCATGGTTTCTAAATGATATATATCGTCATTTTTTGAAAATCTGTGTGCTAATCGATAACAAACTAAAAGTGTACATTATTGTCATGAAATATATAAAACTTGTGATCTACTACTAAGGTGCTCCAGCAGAAAAGCAGTGAAGTGATCTGTATTGAACTATAATCTGTTGACCCATCAAAAAAATCTAAGATTTATGGAGCGTAGCTACCCAAAAACATATCAGAGTTTAGAGTAGAAGTTATCTGATATCTGACTGTAGCTTACTATCGGATTATCCATAAATATATAATTCATCTTCCAACCAAATGAAATTAATCCTTTTTTATAGTATTATCACATTTCTTCTTGTGATGCCAAGTTACACTAACAATGCTCTTCTTGTAGGTAAAATACAATATTTTAGATGGTATTGTAAAGCCTATTTAAGCAAATGTAATATTGTACAATTACATGTCATACATTGTAATTTTTTATCAGAAACCATCCTATGATGAAAATATTGCAGACGGTCATTCAGAAACGGATTCATTTCGTTCAGGGATGCCATATCATAGCTATCAGTTGAATAAATGGTCTAGTTTTAATCAACAATCCAGTACTGTTTCTGTTGCTCCGTCAAATACTACTATAAATTCTTCCTCAAATCTAAACAAATCAAGTGTTCAACGTATTGGCGATCCATGGGCAGTTACATCTGATCAAAAAGCCTATTATTTATCACAATTTCTTCGACTACAACCGGATATTCGTTCTAAACTCAGTGGAATCCAATCAAAGGCATTTTTCGAGTTATCAAAGTTGCCTTCCGTAGAATTATCAAAAATCTGGTATGTTTTTCCTTGTGAAACTATTCAAGAAAAAGATTACACTAAATGCCACCGTTTCATCTTAGTTTAATGAAACTTCAAATTTATAGTGTTCATATATAACTTTGCAATAAGGTCAAACCTATTTTGTTTCAGGTCCCATAACGCGTAAAATATTTCGTAATTACTGATTAGCAACGCAGTAGTTCACACGTCCAAGCTTTAGTAAAAGCGTATCATGGTGATGAATCTTAGTAGCTTTATAAGTGACATTGAATACTGTTTTTCCAGCTGGACAACATATGGTTGACCCGTATATATGTATATAGAACATAGAACCTGGCATATACGTAAATTGATCATCGCTTCCACATATCAACAGAATAACATGATGATCATCAAATTAGTAGAAGTAATAGTTACCTTAGTAGTAGTGGTCATATAAAATATGATCCAAAGAGTAGGAGTTGGTTCCTGGGAAGGAATGACGTAAATTTAAGCTGTTGATTTAAGGAAGGACAAAGAATAAGTACACCTGCATCACTGATTAATTCTCAGCCATCTCACCCAGTTTCTAGTCATTAGATACAGCGTTCACACGGACTCCAATCAAATAATCGTCATCTTCCGACACCGGTCAGACCACTAGTCAGTTACTTCATTAACTGATGCCATGTTTCAGTTTGGCGGCTCTAAGCTTCTTTCCATCCTACTCCAGCACCAGTCAGCATTGGAGATCAAGATAGGTGGTGGTTAGACATACGTAATACGTATTCAAACCACCTCTATTGTTGTGGATTTGCAATCCCATCAAGTGGTTTAATATCTTTCTCTCGCCGTGCATCTAACTTTATCGTATGTCATCAACTTGTAATGGCCATGTTTTAGATCCGTACAGTAAAACAAACAAATCTCTGTGTGGTATACTCATCCTTTAATAGATAGAAAAGTATCTTGCCTACACCATAAGTGACGTTAGTTGACAAAAGCCAAGCGAGCTTTTTGAATCTGTGCCGGATGGATTAACTTTAGGGTCTTTAAGGATGGTGGTCTAGTTTTGGCACGTAGATTGACTAATATTTTAGCTTAAGTCCGGAAGCTGGACATTATCCCAACCTACTGGTTCCGATCATTGATTGTCCCAATACATAAGAATGGACTAATCTATCTAATGACTAGAAATTGGGTAACGTGGCTGATAACCGGTTAGAGTAACTCAAATATAGTCGTTCTTTGTTTCTTTTTGGATTGGTAACCTAAAGTTATTTTGTACCCCACTTTTTGCAAACTATATTTTCTCCGTGTACCATATAAAGTGTCCACACTTTTTTCTTGCTACCCCGGATGTAACTCCTACTTGTTTTAAATCTGGTGTTTATCTTGCTGCGTTTGAGGTTTGAGAACATGGGCGATACACGTGTATGCCACGTTCTACATTATTAACGACTGACTCACTTTCTTGAAAATACAGGTACATCCGAACCCCTTTTCAAGCAAGGCTCCCTGCCAGCCCCTTTACATAATTGCTTTCAAAACTTTGCAAGTCAAACAATTAGACTTTTTTTTCTTTTTCACAGGGAATTATCTGATCTCGATTATGATGGGCAATTAACTTTAGGAGAGTTTTGTATCGCCATGCATTTAGTTGTATATAGATTGAATGGTGTTCCAATTCCTAATAGTTTACCAACAGCTTTATTGGAATTGGTTGAAACGAATTGGTTGTCGGCAAAATTGACACCAACATCATTAAATACCGATAGCAGTTGTTCAACGACTACTAACATAATAAGTGATTGTACTTCGAATTCTTTTAAACAACAATCATATGTAAATTCGATCTTTTCACCTGAAAATCCTCAAGTTAAGACATCATCATCAATTCTTACTGATATGTCATCTCCTACAGAAACAATTACTACTACAAATTCTACAGGATTGAAATATCCTCAACATCATCAACAACAACAACAAAGACGTTGGTCATTATCAAGTCAAAGTGATATTTCCTCATTAGCTGAAGAAGGCATGATGTTATTTGAATCGAAATTGAATATGAATGCTCAAGTAAATAAGTTTATATCAAGTACTATTCTCTGTTAATTAATTGTATATACATATCACTTTTTGAAGGTATAAAAGTTGACGATAGTTCATCAATGTAAACATCTTACCCTTTAAACTAATGAACTAGACATGATGAATTAGACAAAAGTTACAAGTACATGCACTACTTCAAGTTGCATACATCATATCAATACATCGAGACCAAATAATAAAAATTAATAATAATAATAATAATAATAGTTTTGTTGGAAATCGACTACATTAGAAATTGTTTTCAAGGCATCCAATCTTTTGCCAATTACTCTTGAGTTCAAAGCCAACTCCATTTAGTTTTTGTGTCGCAGTGATAGTATCATTAGTCTTCATATTCACAGTTTGATTGTATGCTAAAAACACAAACCTTTTACTTAATAGTTCGATTACAGTTACTATGATACTTTTATTTGTTTTTTTTTTGGTTCTCATCTTTCTAATTTTTAGTTAAAACATCCTATTCCTGTAAAAGCTAGAACGTTACCATCAAATATTATCCCTGAAATGACTACACCATTGAATTCTTCCGCTGATAATCATCCAAATGATGTTTTGTATACATATCATTTCCCATATAATATTAATAATAATGCATTTTATCCTACAACTGAATCAATTTCTCTGTCGACCACTATTCAATCATCTGTTTTACTTAGTGATCAACATTCTAATTCACTTGTAGTAACACCTCCAACAACAGTGATAAAAGCTCCACCTCCGCCTCCACCACCCAGAGCTAATTTATTACTTATGACTAATATTGATTGTGTGGATGATACTGGACAGAAATACGGTTCATCAGTTGAAGAGAAAGAGGTTGGTTTTATAAAGATATCTCTTTTAGTGATTATTTTGAAGTTGAACTGTTTCACCTTTGGAATCTGTCAGTAAGCAGTGTAGAAATTAGGCGTAGAGTACGAGGGGAAGATAGTAAGTCAGTTGTCAATCTTCACCGACTGAGATGGGTTTGAATATTTACTATGTGTGTATCTAACCTTGACTTATTTCCTTGCTTAGTGTCGGGTAAAAGAAAAGCTTCGGGCTGGTAAAGTCAGTATACGTAGTAAGTTCATAAAGAAGTTGTCTGCTGATCTGACCAGTCTTGGAAGACAACCTAGTTGAGGTCTATGCAATTATAGTGTATAATCGAACGATAACGCTTAGTATTTATCTGTCTATTTAAATGAAATAAATCTGTATAACTCAACATCTGTCCTCAACCAACCCTCGGATACTCTACGAGGTTCCACAGGTTATATAAAAGACGAAAG
Source organism: Schistosoma japonicum (assembly GCA_025215515.1). Classification (NCBI taxonomy): domain Eukaryota; kingdom Metazoa; phylum Platyhelminthes; class Trematoda; order Strigeidida; family Schistosomatidae; genus Schistosoma; species Schistosoma japonicum. The sequence continues at coordinate 22,108,012 of CM046065.1, forward strand.
ATTAGCTGAAATGAGATAATTTATTTCAAAAAACCAAAACTGGGAAGTGCAGGTAAGGTCTGCTGTCCAATCTTACTGTGATATGCATACCAAGATAAGAATGTACAATAAGTGAAATATTATGTCCAAGGTTATCAGTGGCTGCTACGATAGCGACCAATGAATTGTGGAGATTTTTAGCGTCATTCCTGTTTATACGTCAGTGTTCCATTCAGTTACAACCAATGTAGAGCCTGGAAGAGATGTTTATTATCTTATGTTACTATACCACATTAACACGATGAGGTGGAACGCGATGCAGTCAAAATATTTGCAGTAGCAGTAATCATAAGACAAACTTAGTATTGAAAGTATGGTTCGAGAAGAAGTTATGAAAAAATATGCAGTAAATTAAATAATGAAATGTATTTCACTAAGAAGAGGTGGTCTGGTTGGTAATTTCAACACAGTCATGTTTGTCTGTGGGTTAAGAAGAATACCTGGGCTCTCACGTTGGAGCAAATAGTCTTCGTATGAAACCACTTCCCGTAGGATTCAACCTATTTAGCTAATTTTGGAAGCAGTGGAGCAACGCTAGAAGATGCACCCTCACCGTTGCCAATGACTAAGGAAGGTTCAGGCCCCAATTCGCTTCTTCACTATAGTGGACTCTATCCATAACCACTGGTTTTAAAATAAGGGTTTTCCAACCCTCCTCCATGTCCATCGGCATACTTTGGTCGCCAGACATTCACTTTTATCTTCATTTTTTTGTAAACATCACCCCCACTACTTGTAGACACAGTAGAGATCCCCTCATACGACAGTATTTCGAAAGGTAATAAGAACTTTTCCCACTTGTCGTACCAGGATGTTTTTAGTCCAAAGGAGTACTATTTAATAAGCAATCACTAGGTATGAGTCACCATCCTGTGATACGGTGTCCCTCTGGATGATACACTACTTTGTAAACCAATATGCTGCATCGATCTAGTTATTGTGAGTTTGACTCAACCTATAAGTCTTCAATTCGAATCTCACTCTGTATACTTTAGATGCAGAGTAAAATCATTGACCATCAAATGTACAATAAGCAGATAAGTTGTATCATCATATGATATTACTCAAAACATTCTACACTTATATGCATTATTAATTGTTAATTTAAGTTAAAATTTTCAAATGACTTACTCTTTCAATGCTACTTATTCAGGTATTCTTTTTTTCTGTTGTGTTTGTACAGGGATTCATTTCATCGCTTCCGACAAAATTCAATTCAGAAGAAGTGAAGTAAGTTTAAGTTATAATTGTTAATTTACTTCAAGATCCTAGTCATTGATATGTTAGACTGCACCTTGGATAGATTTATGCTTCCGCACCTGTATTTCTCGTCCTCTGTATGGCATTTATTATCTGTTTGAATCTCGCTTTTGAAACACCATGTATAAATTGTTCGAACTTTTCCAGCTTATCGAAGCCATGGCATAGATTAATAGAATGTAATGTACAGTGAGAAAGAAATGAATTGATTGAATAAAGTCCATGAAATGGTATCGCAACTAAACATCTAGGAGGTGTAGAATGAGTCAATCTGCTTACATTTAATCTATTTTAGATTGTGTTACCAAAGATCTGTCGTCATTAAATTGATTACCACATCAACCCCTACTATGTTATCTTTGTCTGTTATCATGGCTTAGATCAGCAGTCACTTTTATCATAAATCGATTATGCCTCTTGATCTTACCTTCTCTAACTGCCTTTCTACCTGCTCTTAACCGTGTTATGCATAACAAGTTGAAAGTAAAACTTTAATTGCTTGTCAATAGTATGAATGAAGACTACAGAGTAATAGTTTAATGATGCAACTTTTATTACTATTCATCATCAGTATTTACTTCATGCAGAAATCAGCTGTTTATTTGTTCAACACGCCGTATATCAGCTTGTTATGAAGATCTTTTACCTTCATTCAACCGAAAGGATGTTAAGGGAAACCACAGTAGGATCGCCACTGAGCCATATTTGACACCAAGTCAGATCATCTTTAGGACCCAGTTTAATTGTCATTACCGCAGCCGGTAACACCCTCCCGAACCTCAGCATTAGTAACATGGCGTTGGCACTGAATATGGGTAATCCTCAAGGAACAACACTAATAGAACACAGAGAGTCGTCGAACATTTTGACCTCAGGGAGATCAGGTTTCACAAGTATAGAGTAAAGCCAACATTCTACAGACTGATTTACTTTACGTTAGTGTCAAAGGTGGCCTAGACGGACAACGTACACTAATTTTAATTATACGTATATTAATCTGCTACGTCACCATTATCACTCACACAGCTCCTTAGATGCACGAACTTTCAATTACTTTTAACAATTCACTACAAGAAATAGGCATAGATATCTGAAAGTTTTACAAAAATACTTTGCAGTTAGAAGGTACAAAATACATTTTATACTTACGGGCATTAATTGTTAACTGATTGATTGCAACTCCGATGGCCTGTATGTCATCGCGCAGTAAGACTATTCGCATACTCAAGATCGGAAAGTTTTCTTATAGGTTACAGATCATCATCACTAACCCATACCTCTCTCTGAGCAGTTTCCAGAATGTCATCGATGGTAAAGTTAAAGTGAAATGACGAGATTGATAAGCCCTCCCTAAACATCGCTGAATTGGGAGGTTGGAAAGAGGTTCGCGGATATTAAGATAACTGCTTTTTCTTTTACTGCTAACCAACATGACTTCAATTCGTTTGTCACAATGAACAACAAACCTGATCATCACTTCAACGTTCTAGTTATAGTTTGTGTTGGATTGTAACTGACAAGCGGAATCCAGGACGCGCGTTTCGTCCTATTCGAGACTCATCATCTGGATGTACCTGCATCCCAATACTGATGTTTATACCGGGATTTGAACTCAGTTTGTTTCGTGCCAAACGTCACGGTGTTCACTACTATTGAGTTCAGACAGTCACAGTTGTGCGACGGGTATGTATACATAATTTGAATTTGTTTGGATCTTCCCACTTATTTGTTATGGACTGAAACTGGTCAGTTTCTATTGCCATATGTGCATCGTTAGCAGATTGCATATTTATATCGGTAGCGTAGTAGTAAACGCAGTGGCATTCGGCACGAAACGAATTGAGTTCGAATCCCGGTGTAAACATCAACAATCAGGATGCAGGTTCAACCAACTGACGAGTCCTAAATAGAACAAAATGTGCCTCATGGATTCCGCTAGCAAGTCACAAGTTATCTCAAACAATACTTGTGAACTATCGCTATATTGAAGCAATTCGCTCGAGATGCACATATGGCAACAGAGACTGACCAGTTATAGTTATAACCCAATCTGGAGGTGAAGGAGAATACAGTCAAAGAAAAAACATCTTCAACAGTACTATCTAATTTCATTGACATATTCTCTTTCTTATTTTTTTCTTTTCTCTTTTATGTAGGTTAAAAGATTCACAAAATTCTGATATTATTCCATCATTGAATGCCAATGTAGAAGTGTTGAAAACTCAATGTGATCATATTTGTAAAATTAATGAACAATTAACGACAACATTAATTAAATTACAAAAAGATAGAATAGCATTGAAGATATTTTTAGAACGTTTAATGCCATTAGAGACAATCTAGTTAATGTTGTGTGTATAGGATAACTTGAGAAGAATTATGCCAACGTTTATTATCATCATCATCATCGTCACTGAATCTACTATTCACTATCCATAGTTTGATATTAAACTGTCTGTTTGCTGCTATTGTGATAATATTCTCTACTATTTTGCATTAATTTCAAGTGCCTAAATGATTGCATAATGTTTATCGCATTTCATATTTCACTCTACTACGACGCCTATAATCTATTCCAGTTGATTATTTTTCTATTTGGTGAATGGAAAAAACTAAACACTTTCACTACACACTACTACTACTCACTCATCATCCGTACATGCCTACAGACACTCACACACACTCACAAACAAGCACCTACAAATAAGCATTTCTATTGTATTTTACAACACCTCCACACTTCATTTCATTTTATTTCATTATTGTACACAATTACCTACATCCAATTACATTGAGTTCAAATAAATTGATTATTTTACAATTACTTCTCTTTCTCTCTTTATGTGTGTACATTGTGTTTCTTCTTTGCATTGAACTGTTAACTATGATTGTTAACCATGTTAACTAACTTTTCACTGTTTCTGCTTGTTTGTTTGTTTCTTTATAGAAAGAGAATAATCGTGCGATTCTCTCTTTCATTATGTATGTAATGGTATACCAAAGTGAAATGTTATTTTTGTCTATTTATAATTTTGAAATGAAAGAAAAAAAAGAATGTCTCGTTTGGTTCTCTTTTTTAATTCTTCTCGATAAGTATACTGTCATTGTAAATAATTATAGATGCTATCTGAAAGTTAACTGTAACCATTCTGAGCCATGTTGTTCAAGGTCTCTATTGATTGGTGACTTCCGTCACGCTACTCAAGGTCTGAGGGCGAAGTCATACTGCTGACTGCAAAGGGGTGTGACAGCAGTAAGGTGTTCCCCTCGGACAACTAGCATCTGCAGCGATGCTGCCTTCTCACAAGGAAGGAGGGGTTAGAAAAGGTCGGCCCTAAAAATGTCGTAGGGCAGAACTAGCTCTCCTAGACTGGATCCCTGTAGATAGTCGCTTGTGCTCTGTCCGACTGAACGGGACAGTTAGGACTCGGAAAGATAGGGACACTCGTCGTTGCCTCTTTGTCGTATCTGCCTATGCCCCCACTGACTGCAGTTCAGACGAGGTGAAAGATGAGTTTTACAGCAAGCTTACTGACCTCCTCCAAAAAGCTAGGCGCTCTGATATAGTTATAATGGCTGGTGACCTTAATGCTCAAGTAGGTAGACTAAGTGAAAATGAGACACTTGGGTGGATGTTATGGTGTCACGGCTCAAAGAACAGATAATGGCGATCGTCTGTTGCAACTATGCTCAGATAACCGCCTGTTTCTAGCGAATACTAACTTCAGGCATAAGGAAAAGCATCTTTTGACCTGGCGACCCCCAAAATCGTCTCAACGTTGGACCCAACTAGATCACATCGCCATCAGCCACCGATGGAGGGGTTCGATAGAGAACTGTCGCTCGTTCTGGGGCACATGTTTAGATTCAGATCATGCTTTAGTGCGAGCGCGTATTTGTTTGAGGCTTACTGGACGTAGGAGAGACATTGCAATGAAGCCTTTTAGGGTCTTACTTAGTGATAATAAAACTAAGAATATATTTAAGGAACAACTAGAAAAACGGTTAGGCGACCGTGTAAGCGATTCCCATCCGAGAAGCAGGTTGGAATGATATCAAAAAGGCTGTGGAAACAGCAATGATATCTGCTAGTAAGGTAAATCATAAGGCTAGGATGAAGCCGTGGATTTCAGTAGCATCCACGGAACTGATGGATGCTCGTAAACTCATTCCACCTGGCTCTGAACATGATGAAGAGCGAAGTGAGCTTAAGTGCAGACTGATAAAAAGCCTACTCAACGACCGTGAACAGTGGTGGGTGGCGAAAGCAAAAGCGATGGAAAAAGCAGCGGCGATAGGCAACAGTAGGCAACTTTTTCGACTTATTAAGGAAACTGGTATTAGGGATCCGAATGTGAGTGAGACTATCTCGGAAAGGGATGGGATTACAATTCATTCTCAGTCCAGGAGATTGGACCGATGGGCAGAACACTTTAGGGATCAGTTCAACTGGCCTTCAGCCACACTTCGGTTGCCCACGATCCCCAGTCATCCTGAATGGCAAATCGACTTAACTCCTCCTAGTCTTTATGAAGTTGAGAAGGCTATAGGAAATCTGAAGCGAGGTAGAGCAGCAGGTCCTGATAGGCTTACCCCTGAAATTTTTAAGGATGGTGGTCCAGTTTTAGCAGCTAGATTGACTGAAATCTTAGGTAGAATCTGGGAACTGGGCGTAATACCATCTGACTGATCTCAATCCCTGATTGTCCCAATTTATAAGAAAGGACAAAAGTCTTCTTGTGACAATCACAGGGGAATCAGTCTGACTAATATAGTTTCTAAATTGTTAGCCTCGATTATACTTAGACGCTTAACTAGAGCTCGTGAAAAGCAGACTAGAGAAAACCAGGCTGGATTCAGACCTGGACGTGGCTGTATAGACCACATCTTCACACTGCGACAGGTCCTGGAACACAGACACACATTTAGGCGTCCTACAATAGTTGTCTTCCCGGACCTAAAGGCGGCATTCGACTCTGTTGATCGTGAGGTTCTGTGGCAGTGTCTGTCATTGAAAGGTGTACCAAAGAAGTACATTAACCTTATACAAGCTCTCTACTCTAAAACTACAGGTCGAGTGAGAGCTTATGGCGAACTGTCATCGGAATTCCTCACTTCAAGTGGTGTCCGTCAAGGATGTCCACTTTCTCCATTCTTGTTTAATTTTGTCTTAGACATGCTCCTAGATATAACCTTATCTTCGTCTGAATTTTCAGGAGTTGACTTACTACCAGGAGCCTCGCTTACTGATTTAGAGTATGCTGATGACATAGTCCTATTTGGTGAAGACGCTGACAAAATGCAGAGTCTTCTGACTACCCTGAGCAACAATGCAAGCATGTTCGGGATGCGATTTTCCCCCTCGACATGCAAAATGTTGCTTCAGGATTGGGTTGCATCGGCACCTGAACTAATGATAGGGATTGAAGTAGTCGAGCGTGTAGACCGCTTCACGTATCTGGGGAGTCTCATCAGTGCTGTTGGCCTGGTGACTGACGAAATCTCGGCACGGATACAGAAAGCTCGATTGGCTTTTGCCAAGTTGCGTCACTTATGGCGCAGGCGAGATATCCGCTTGCTAACCAAAGGACGAGTGTACCGTGCAGCAGTTCGCTCTGTCGTACTATACGGTAGTGAAACATGGCCGTTAAGAGTAGAGGACATTCGTAGGTTACTGGTCTTCGATCATAGGTGTCTCCGAAGCATTGCTCGAGTATCGTGGGACAACCGAGTGAGTAATGCTGTCGTTAGGAAACGGGTTCTAGGAAAGGAGGGCAAATCAATAGATGAGGTATTGAGACTTCATCAGTTGAGGTGGTTGGGACATGTGTTACGCATGTCCAACTAACGTCTGCCTCGACGAGCTATGTTTCGCGGTGTAGGAATAGGTTGGAAGAAAGCTAGAGGCGGCCAAACCAAAACATGGCAGAAATCGATGAATTCACTGACAAGCAGACTATGTCATGTTGGTAGATGTAGGCTGCGTGGTTGGGGTCCGCGAGACGAATGTCACCAATGGTTAGAGACCTTGAACGACATGGCTCAGAATCGTTTGCAATGGCGCAGGTGCATCCACTCTTTGTGTTCTCTCAAAATCTAATTTTCTGAATTCTCTATCTTTCTCCTTTCAAATTTATCTCACTGAATTATACTTTTCGAATGGTATCTTCGCTCCCTAATTTTCTGCATTACTGCTAATACTTCTACTATCGCTTTCACTCTTGGATTTGAACTGACAGTTGCGTCTCTGTGATGATGTGGTATGGCAACCTGAACTGATATACGTACGTACGAAGTTCTGCGTTGTATCTGTTTGTCTGAACTGTAAGAAAAGTTATGTTAGTCATGAATAACAACAATCAATTAATGCCTGTTACTCCATGTGGAGTATAGGCCGCCGGCTAGCATTCTCTAACCAATTTTGTTCTGGGCTTTGTTTTCGATTTCTTGCCAGGTGCTCTTTATGAACAACATAGAATCTGGCATATATGCACATAAACTTAAGTTGTTTTACCTCAATAGCACATGATGATTAACATCAAATTAGTAGAAGTAATAGTTACTTTAACAGTAATGATAATAATAAAAGAGTCGACATACAGAGGCACATACATCTTGTTAAAGCTCTTTACTCAAACACTATTAGTCGTGTTAGAGTTTATGGGCGAATTGTCATTCGAACTTGTAACCTCAAGTGATGCCGGTAAAAGCTGCCTACTGTCTCCATTTTCATTTAATTTCATAGTTGATTTACTGTTGGAAATTACAATCTCATCGTCTGACTTTTCAGTAATTGATCCACCAATGCATCCACTTAATGATGATGATATACTGATGACATAGTCCTGTTTGCCGATGACTCTGATAACATGCATAATCTTTTAAAAACAATAAGAACCAATGCAATCATGTTTGGTATGCGTTACTCCCCTCCCCTGTAAATGCAAACTATTGCTCCACGACTAGTCTTCGTCAACACCTGAGCTAAAGATAAGGAGTGAGGTAGTTGAACACGTCAACCACTTCACTTATCTCGGAAGTCTGATTAGCCCCAATATGTTGGTCTCTGACAAAATTTCAGTACAAATTCAGAAAGCTCGTTTGGATTTTGTCAACTTACGTCATCTATGGCTTAGACGAGATGTTCGTCTCTTAATGAAGAGAAAGGTGTACTGCGCAACAGTTCACTCTGTCTTAGTGTATGCGTGTTAATAATTTTTGACCACTGATGTCTTCGAAACATCATCCACGTTAGCTGGGATCATCAAGTAATAACTAGGTTAGACGATGGGTGTTAGGCAAAGGTACAGAGCTAACACATCAAAGGCTGTGATCAGTTACAAGTATTTGTCCTTTTGGCTGGGTTCACGCTCTCAGGCCATCAAAACCTTCAGTGGATCAATTTATGTTTTTCTAATTCGTCCGAATTCAGCACTTCCAAGAGTAAGTCCCCATAAGTAGAAAACAGCATGTGGATGACGATCTCTTATCTTTGGAGTCACATCAATTCTAACAGATTAGTGGCTAACATAGATTCGACAAGAGTTCAGAGAAATTGTTTAGCTTTTCTCATATTATATCACTTGTAGATTAAGAGAAATATTTATCTGTCGAACAAAAAAACGAATATACTGTGCACCAATCTGTCTTCTATTAATCTATGACTGTTAAAAATGGTTACTAAGACAGTTAATATTCGTAAGCTCTGATCATAAATGCCCTAGAAGAACTGAGTAAGGTTTGGCATAGAGTACTAGGAAAAGATGACAAATCGGTTGGGGTGATAGATGAAACATTCAATATCTATGACTGATTATCATCGTATGATGACCGGCGTAGAAATAGGGATGAAGAACAAAGAATGACCAAAAAAATGTAATATCAGTCTATGAAATCGTTAGTTTAAACCGTATTAATAGAATCAGACTAATTTCTTAGAGTGAACACAATATGGATGATAATTGGTAAGAATGGCGCTAATGAATTCACCCTACTTTTATTTCAGCCCTTCTTGTTTGAGTATACTCTGTTAATCGTTTTAATGTATTATAGGAACTTGACTTCATCAATCAATCAATGTCTGTTGCCCTTCATCAAGCATAAGCCGTTGACTAGCATTCTCTAACCAACTTTGTCCTCGGATTTCCTTTCCAGTTTTTATCAAGTCCTATTCATTCTTTTCATGTTCACCTCCGATTTCCGATGAAATTTGTTCAGGTAATTCTCTTTTCCTTCAGCCTGGAGAATTCTAAGTTAATGCATGTTTTGTGATAAAGTTTGGTGATTCCCTCATTATATGATCCTATTCAGTTCCAGTGTCATTTCTTAATTTCTTTCTTAGCTGAAAGTAGGTTTGTCCACCACAACACTAAGTTATTATTAATGGTATCTGGCCAAAGGATCCAGAGTATCTTTCGCAAACAGCTGTTTATAAATAATTGTATCTTTCGAAGGATGTTTTTTTTCGTATTTCTCCAAGTTTCAGCTTCATACAATAGAACTGTCTTGTATTGAAAATTCTGACTTTGATGTTAGCTAACAGATATTTTAAGTTTCAAATGCTCTTCAATTTTAGAAATGCTGCTCATGTCTTGTCAATCCATGTTTTCACGTCGTCATCAGATACTTTTCATTTATCTATGAAGCTGCTCAAATATTTAAAAGTTTCCACATTTTGCAGAGCTTCTCTATCAAATACAACTGGATTACTGCCGGTCCCATGCCCGGATAAAGGAGAAGGGTTGGGACAAGAGATTAACAACAACATTCAGAAACAAAAACGCTAGCTAGTAAAAATCGTTCGAATCTGACTTGACGCATAGAATTATTATGTGGAATAATCTAAAATAAGCAAGAAAATATTATGTTAGGTGGAATAGAACTACAGTAGGTTTTCACCATGTTGCAGCATTTCCATCGACTTATAAACTACTCTGGATATCCGTTCAACATTAACGTTTCTGACAACAGATTTTCATTTCAAGTTAGACTGTGACTGATAAGTGGGATCCAGGATACGCGTTTCGTCCTACTTAGGACTCATCGGTTGGATGTACCTCCATCCCAATGTTGATGTACACATTCGGAGTCGATATAAGTTTATTGAAATTAGATTTTCATTTTCTTTAGTAATATCATAAGTATAAATATGATTGATCATATTAAATGAACCTTTTACTAAACATTTTTTATACAATCCAGGACATAAATATGAAAGTTCATATACTGCCCTGTGTATGTAGATCTTCTATACATAGAACATTTGATTGAGCTTTGCTTTCTCTGACCGATTAATGAATCTAGTGACGGAAGTTGATTGTTCGTCTCATCTTCACAAGATAATCTTATGTAGATTTGAAGAGTATTTAGTTTATTTAATGAACTATTTGAATCAATGACTGTCTCGTAAATTACTAGGATATCGTCAATATATCCCCCCCCCCTCCGATGTAAAGACACCTTAGCTTTATTGAATCTCCAGCTAAGTTTCGCAAACGTGTTATATACATATTAGCTAACAAGGATCCTAAAGGACTACCAATCAAAACCTTCATCAATCTGTCAAAAGTATCCACTCTCAAATGTGATATGAACTTTACCTGTACATAGTAATAGGAAGTTTTTAAGACTTGTTAGAGGAATAGACAATGGAAGATGAACTTGACAAGATATAGTCGCATTACATTAGTAAACACTAAGAATTTCATATCAAAAGAACACATTGTCTATTCTTTGATATTAATATCACATAAAATAATAATCGACTAGTTCAAACCAATCCCTTCAATGAATACTTATATAATCTTCATTAAATAGGATTCGATAGGTTTAAGTGATTATGTGTAAGTGATTGGCACAGAGATAACGTTAGGTGATATGGCTCAAAATCGATTGCAATGGCACAAGTGCATCCACTCCTTGTCTTCCACCAAATTCTAATTTTTGAGCTTATTATAATTTTCTCTTTACTGAATCACTTTTTATCTCGAATCTCATCTCTGATCTCTATGCCTTTCCATTAGTACTTACTCTGTTACTACCTTCCCTACAGACAGACAGATACAACGTAGAACTTCGTACGTACGTACATCAGTTCAGGTTGCCATACCACATCAGCACAGAGAAGCAACTGTCAGTTCAAATCCAAGAGTGATAGCGATAGTAGAAGTATTAGCAGTAATGCAGAAAATTAGGGAGCGAAGATATGATTCAAAAGTATAATTCAATGAGATAAATTTGAAAGGAGAAAGATAGAGAAGTCAGAAGATTAGATTTTGAGAGAACACAACGAGTGAATGCACCTGCGCCATCGCAAACGATTCTGAGCCATGTCGTTCAAAGTCTCTAACCATTGGTGACTTTCGTCTCGCGGACCACAAACACGCAGCCTACATCTACCAACATGACTTAGTCTGCTTGTCAGTGACTTCATCGATTTCTGCCATGTTTTGGTTTGGCCGCCTCTAGCTTTCTTCCAACCTATTCCTACACCGCAAAACATAGCTCGACGAGGCAGACGTTAGTTGGACATGCGTAACACATGTCCCAACCACCTCAACTGATGAAGTTTCAACACCTCATCTATTGATTTGCCCTCCTTTCCTAGAACCGGTTTCCTAACGACAGCATTGCTCACTCAGTTGTCCCACGATACTTGAGCGCCATGTTAGTATTTTCTTGTGGGTGTTGATTTTCTAACCTACCAGGAACGGCTGTCCCATTAGTAACATTGAGGTGTCCAAGTTGTCCAGGTAAAGGAGTCATATCCCCAGTGACTTCACTACCCACAAAGGAATGTGCATCTCCACTACCTGCGCTGTCAGTAATCATTTTTGTTTGCCGTGTGGATATTTAAATCTCATGTTTAGGATCATGTTATCTTTTGCCTTTGGTAACATTATATTTGTCAAGTTTCTATTGTATCCCCTTATTATTGCCCATCTTGTTATACACATATTTTTACATCTACCTTTTTAGCTATTCATTTCACTGTTCATCATTGTATATTTCTCCAGTTCAATCATACTTATACTTTAACTAACTTAATATCTCTGTCTAGAACCCTTGTCATCACCTATTTGAGTGCTAATAACAGTTTTTTATATGCAACCAACTAACAGATTGTCTCATAACAAAATACTTTCTGGTTGTGGCAACCACAACACTCTGAAACAGACGCTCTTACTTTCCTCTGAAACAACTTCTACTGGATATTTTGATTTTAAATTCTTAACTATATTTTCATAAATTGTTAGATTTTAAAGCGTAATTGTAAGAAAATAATAAGATTGGGTTAATGATCAGAGGATAGATTGTGAATATGGGAAGATGTAACTTACAAGAACTTGAGCAACTGTGAAATGACCTTGGTAGCCTTAATCGTAATAAACTAATCATGGCCCTCTAAATAAGAACAAACGATTTTTCCACGAATCCTAGTGATTTATTAAAGAATTCTAAACTAAGACTTATTGCACTACATCTTCCCCACGTAAATGTTTGGTAAACGACGAAAAATTTATGCTTCCAAACGATGTGCAAATAATATTAAGGTTTAAACATAACCCGAAATCCAATTAAAAATCATTCTCTAATGAGTTATTTATAATTGAAATGGAAAAGTTATGAAGGATATATCATTTTTGTATCATCAAAAAACTTGTGTAAGTTATTCTCTAGTTCTCTAGAATTAATGTCACGATGTATACAAACATTCATCTAGATGACTCCATAGCATCCTTCCTTACGATCCAAAGTACGGTCGCAAGTGACACCTAACTCGGCTCCACATCGACTCGATATTGTTGGTATGAACTCCCGCTGTCGGATCAATGAAGTGTTTCTTATGCACTACGACTGTGTACGCACTCCTTGTTTGAAAGTGATTCATAAGTCTTCCATTAAGCGCTGCACAGTATTGTCCCAGGTAAAATGTATTTTTTTTTTGCCAGCCTAAGGAGTGTAGTGGCCGGTCTGTCACGAATCATCTCGCAGTGCCCTTTGTTTAATGCTCTGTCCCATATACCATAGAGCTACAAATATTAGAAAGAGGATCCACTTACCCAATCTTCTTCAACCTGCTGTCCCCTATTATACTTTTGCTTACGACTCAATGCTTCATCAATTTCGACTATTTTTCCCCGTCCTCCATATTGGATTTGTAAGAGGACTAATATGCCAGAACATATTTCGTGGCAACCCGACCGTAGCTTCTACCTTGTCGTGGTGGTCGGGCTTGCCTATCGTGATGACCCAACCGAGCTGTACTGGCTGGAACATATGTTCCTGTAGGTTCTACCATGCTAGGTAGGTCGATTGCAGAACGATGAGACTAAAAGCAGCTACTCAAGGTCTGAGGGCGAAGTCGTACTGCTGACTGCAGAGGGGTGTGACACCAGTAAGGTGTTTCCCTCGGACAACCAGCATCTGCAGCGATGCTGCCTTCTCACAAGGAAGGAGGGGTTAGAAAAGGTCGGCCCTAAAAATGTCACACCTCACCCTACCTCACGGATTTCCGTCTCCGGCGGTAAGGGTGCCCATTGAGGGCTAATACTCAAAAATCTTTTCATAAAAAGGTCGTGCGTGACAGGCCTCAAGCAGTTGTCCCTTGGGCTATGCGGTCACGCTCTCAGGTCTTTGAGACCGACACTAATCTACCTCCTTTTTCAGGTTCCTCAAGAAACACCCTTCCACGGTGTGGGCAGCCGGGAAGTGACAACCGCCCTCATACCCGCAAAAGCACGAGAGTCCGAATTGGTCAAAATCAAATCCTTTCTGCACCCCATAATATCTCTCTTATCTCTACGACTAACTCCACTTAAATTCCTTCATCTCACTGCACTGCTAATGCAAACGATGCGAGCTCACGAAAAGTCATTCCTGGTCTCTTGAAACCCCGTTCTAGACTATATGTTGGAGCTTTTAATGTACGGACATTAAGTCAAATAGGGCAACAGGCTTCCTTAGCTAAGATTTTAGAATCTCACTCAATCGATGTATGCTGCGTCTCGGAAACGCGCATACAGGATCCTAGTAAAATCATTAACCTGACTTCACCGTATCAAAACAAAGAAGCAGCCCGATTTACTCTTCGTGTATCCGGTAGCTCGGATGCTGCTTCCCGGGGTCTCGCTGGTGTAGGTATAGCATTGAGTCGTAGGGCAGAACTAGCTCTCCTAGACTGGATCCCTGTAGATAGTCGCTTGTGCGCTGTCCGACTGAAAGGGACAGTTAGGACTCGGAAAGATAGGGACACTCGTCGTCGCCTCTTTGTCGTATCTGCCTGTGCCCCCACTGACTGCAGTTCAGACGAGGTGAAAGATGAGTTTTACAGCAAGCTTACTGACCTCCTCCAAAAAGCTAGGCGCTCTGATATAGTTATAATGGCTGGTGACCTTAATGCTCAAGTAGGTAGACTAAGTGAAAATGAGAGACACTTGGGTGGATGTTATGGTGTCACGGCTCAAAGAACAGATAATGGCGATCGTCTGTTGCAACTATGCTCAGATAACCGCCTGTTTCTAGCGAATACTAACTTCAGGCATAAGGAAAAGCATCTTTTGACCTGGCGACCCCCAAAATCGTCTCAACGTTGGACCCAACTAGATCACATCGCCATCAGCCACCGATGGAGGGGTTCGATAGAGAACTGTCGCTCGTTCTGGGGCACATGTTTAGATTCAGATCATGCTTTAGTGCGAGCGCGTATTTGTTTGAGGCTTACTGGACGTAGGAAAGATATTGCAGTGAAGCCTCTTAGGGTTTTACTTAATGATAATAAAGCTAAGAATATATTTCAGGAACAACTAGAAAAACAGTTAGGCGACCGTGTAAGCGATTCCCATCCGAGAAGCAGGTTGAAATGATATCAAAAATGCTGTGGAAACTGCAATGATATCTGCTAGTATGGTAAATCATAAGGCTAGGATGAAGCCGTGGATTTCAGTAGCATCCACCGAACTGATGGATGCTCGTAAACTCATTCCACCTGGCTCTGAACATGATGAAGAGCGAAGTCAGCTTACGCGCAGACTGATAAAAAGCCTACGCAACGACCGTGAACAGTGGTGGGTGGCGAAAGCAAAAACGATGGAAAAGGCAGCGACGATAGATAACAGTAGGCAACTATTTCGACTTATCAAGGGAACTGGTATTAGGGATCCGAATGTCAGTGAGACTATCTCTGAAAAGGATGGGATTATTATTCATTCTCAGTCCAGGAGATTGGACTGATGGGCAAACACTTTAGGGATCAGTTCAACTGGCCTTCAGCCACACTTCGGTTGCCCACGATCCCCAGTCATCCTGAATGGCAAATCAACTTAACTCCTCCTAGTCTTTATGAAGTTAAGAAGGCTATAGGAAATCTGAAGCGAGGTAGAACAGCAGGTCCTGATAGGCTTACCCCTGAAATTTTTAAGGATGGTGGTCCACTTTTAGCAGCTAGATTGACTGAAATCTTAGGTAGAATCTGGGAACTGGGCGTAATACCATCTGATTGGTCTCAATCTCTGATTGTCCCAATTTATAAGAAAGGACAAAAGTCTTCTTGCGACAATCACAGGGGCATCAGTCTGACTGATATAGTTTCTAAATTGTTAGCCTCGATTATACTTAGACGCCTAACTAGAGCTCGTGAAGAGCAGACTAGAGAAAACCAGGCTGGATTCAGACCTGGACGTGGCTGTATAGACCACATCTTCACATTGCGACAGGTCCTGGAACACAGACACACATTTAGGCGTCCTACAATAGTTGTCTTCCCGGACCTAAAGGCGGCATCGACTCTGTTGATCGTGAGGTTCTGTGGCAGTGTCTGTCATTGAAATGTTTACCAAACAAGTACATTACCTTGTACAAGCTCTCTACTCTAAAACTACAGGTCGAGTGAGAGCTTATGGCGAACTGTCATTGGAATTCCTCACTTCAAGTGGTGTCCGTCAAAGATGTCCACTGTCCCCATTCTTGTTTAATTTTGTCATAGACATGCTCTTAGATACAACCTTATCTTCGTCTGACTTTTCAGGAGTTGACTTACTACCAGGAGCCTCGCTTACTGACTTAGAGTATGCTGATGACATAGTCCTATTTGGTGAAGACGCTGACAAAATGCAGAGTCTTCTGACTACCCTGAGCAACGATGCAGGCATGTTCGGAATGCGATTTTCCCCCTCGACATGCAAAATGTTGCATCACGATTGGGTTGCATCGGCACCTGAACTAATGATAGGGAGTGAAGTAGTCAAGCGTGTAGACCGCTTCACGTATCTGGGGAGTCTCATCAGTGCTGATGGCCTGGTGACTGACGAAATCTCAGCACGGATACAGAAAGCTCGATTGGCTTTTGCCAAGTTTCGTCACTTATGGCGCAGGCGAGATATCTGCCTGCTAACCAAAGGACGAGTGTACCGTGCAGAAGTTCGCTCTGTCCTACTATACGGTAGTGAAACATGGCCGTTAAGAGTAGAGGACATTCGTAGGTTACTGGTCTTCGATCATAGGTGTCTCCGAATCATTGCTCGAGTATCGTGGGACAACCGAGTGAGCAATCCTGTCGTTAGGAAACCGGTTCTAGGAAAGGAGGGCAAATCAATAGATGAGGTATTGAAACTTCATCAGTTGAGGTGGTTGGGACATGTGTTACGCATGTCTAACTACCGTCTGCCTCGACAAGCTATGTTTTGCGGCGTAGGAATAGGTTGGAAGAAAGCTAGAGGCGGCCAAACCAAAACATGGCAGGAATCGATGAAGTCACTGACAAGTGGACTAAGTCATGTTGGTAGATGTAGGCTGCGTGGTTGGGGTCCGCGAGACGAATGTCACCAATGGTTAGAGACCTTGAACGACATGGCTCAGAATCGTTTGCAATGGCGCAGGTGCATCCACTCTTTGTGTTCTCTCAAAATCTAACCTTCTGAATTTTCTATCTTTCTCCTTTCAAATTTATCTCATTGAATTATACTTTTCGAATCATATCTTCGTTCCCTAATTTTCTGCATTACTGCTAATACTTCTACTATCTCTATCACTCTTGGATTTGAACTGACAGTTGCGTCTCTGTGCTGATGTGGTATGGCGACCTGAACTGATGTACGTATGTACGATGTTCTGCGTTGTATCTGTCTGTCATGTTGTAACTTACTCCATTGGTATTAGCACTAAGAACACTGAAATTTCACGAACCAACACTACAATGTGAGTCTCTAAAACAGGAAAGTAGCCCAAAGCTACAATTATTTCCTCCATCCGTATCGCTACCAAGTGTTGTGCTTATCCGCCGCTCTGCACCAACAGCCCAAATCTGGTTGGCTCGAGCAGAACCGATTATGGACAGATTGTGAAAGTGGTGAGGTAAATCAGAGCCACAATTGTCAAGATTCTCCTTGGATTGCATATCTAAGCACATACCCGTAGAATTTGCACAATTAGCCGCCATATCAAGTGCATGATCATCCGTTAAACAGAGTGCATCAGGAAGCTGAGAAGTGCCATTTTGAAAAACATACAGATTGAGATCAGGAAGTGTAACAGGCCATTGAGGATAGCCAATGTTTAGCGATTTGCAATTAACGGAGCTGCAACCTGGAGTGGTTATTGCCAATTCACCGAATGAAGCTGTTGGGCCAACTGAAAATCCTGGAGGTGGTACTGAAGTAGATAACAACCCTGTCAAATCTGGAGTTACACGAGCCACCTCTTCAGCTGACATGTGTTAGCGTGATGCACTCACCGATCCTAGGTATCTACACAAGTAGTAGAGCCAAAGCTCAAATGGGGAAATATGTACAGCATATACAACCAACGCAACACCCGTATATTCCGCTTGAGCTTGACTCTAGTCCGACTTTGTGAGGAGACATGATGGATGTAGTATAGGTGGGAGCTGAGTGCTTCGGTGCTTAGCGCAAATGAAATACTACTGCTATCATTGTTTCTTTACTTATTCAGTGAAACGGGAACGAAATATGTATTTTGATTCAAAGCACATTCCGGGATGCGTAGTCTAACGCTGCGTGTGTCGGTATCTTGGTCATGTCAGATGAGTCGTTGCGGTGTTTGAGTCTTGATGTGATGTGCGACCCGTTCTGAAGACCATGTCAGGCGGGGAGTTTGACTGGGGCGGTACATCCATCAAATGGTAACGCGGGTGTACTATGGTAAGCTCAGTCAGGACAGAAACCTGGCGTAGAGTAAAAGGGCAAAAGCTTACTTGATTTTGATTTTCAGTACGAATACAGACCGTGAAAGCGTGGCCTACCTTCCCTACTCTGGGATTTGGTTCGACAATTTAATTTTTATCTGCTAACTGAGGCATGGCAACTTGAACTGATGTACGCATGTACCAAGTTCTACGTTGTAACTGACTGACATAGATAACGTAGGTTGTAGAAGATTTTTACTTTATCATGAATTGTTGCCAGTCCATATAAATGTGATTATTCACAGGTTATTTACAGAACATTCTTTGTAGCTGAAATAGTTGTAATTGAAAAGTTTAAAACAAAAAAATATTCACCTATTTTTGTCATCATTATATTACAAAAAAAGAAAAGAAAACAACGTAAAGAAGAACATAACAAAGAAAAGTCAGTTCTTCACCGAGGAATCATTAAAATTAGAAAAAAACTACTCATTAGACTGGATAAAAAAAAAGATAGTTAGAAGAAAGACTGAATTTCCATTAAACTACTAGAATTTTATTTCAATGTATAGTAATTCAGCAGTAACAGAAGACGTCGTCCTCATCGTCGTTGTCGTCGTCGTCGTCGTAGCAGTAGTAGGAGTATGTAAATAACAAGAATATGCACTATAATACAGTATTAGTAATGTATTCATGGTCATGTACAAAATATATATTGTGATTGTAAAGAAAGAAAGATGTTATTGGTAATATAAGATTGATATTATTATTATCAACCTTGTTCTAAACCTCTAACAGCTAATAAACCAGACCATTGATCAGAACCTGAAGCTTTTCTTAATAGTAATATCAGTTTATTATGTTTTATCTGAAATAGAAGTAAAAAGAGAAAAGAATATAAACATACTATCGAGAGATAACTATTCGTTTGTTTAAACACTTGCACTTAGGTGAATCATTCAAAAAAGGGTAAGTAGTTCAGTAAATGAAAACCGGAGGGAAATTTTTTTTTAAATATTTGTTCCTAGTAGGTGAATTCTTATTAACAGTCGAGATGATCTCGAGTGCTGTTAGAGACATGATGGCAGTTATCACTTCCTGGATGGCCGTACAGTGGAAACGTTCTTCTTATTGATGTGTCTGAAATACAAATTGAGTTAAGGTTGATCTTCGAAACTGGAGAGCATGAGCGCAGTGTCCAAGGGACAACTACTGATTACAAACGGCCTTTATGAGAGAGGTTTTAGTTATGTTAGCAACGTACTTGTTAAGGTTACACTTCTTGAGACAAAAATTCGTAGAATAAGGAAGAGTGTGCATTTTTACAGTCGACCTTTTCTAGTTTCACTCTCCCATTAAGGGAACGAAGCATCGCCGTCATGCTAGTTGTCTGACGGGAACACCTTTCTGCCGTCACACCTCTAAACAGTCAATAGTATGGCTTCGCTTTCGAATTTTAGTTTTACGGCTTCAGTGTTACCACTCTTCAACTGACCTCCCTGATATAGTAGAACCTTAAGCAATAAGTATTCCAGTTTGTATAACCTGATTGGGTCATTATAATAGGTAAGCTGGACCATCATCACATCAAGGCAGCATCAACGGTTGAGACTGGCAATAGATAACCATATGAGGAAATAAAACCAATAGCCTAGTGATTAACTTTATGAGTAAGTTGTAGACATTTAATAAGAAAACATGATCAGTGAAGTTCAACTATACTTGGAATAAGGTATTAAGATAATCGTAGCTAATTCACTAATCCAAAAACTAAATAGTTTCTGTAAGTTCTGAAGGTTTTCGTTTTGATACCCTTAACAATGAGATCATATACAACATAATAATTAATAGTCAATATATACATCACTATATGGAAACTTACTTTATACTTACAAAATGTTGGCATAATTTTCGATGGTAATTCACGTAAATGATATTCATAAGTACAATTAGGATTAGTTAATTCGCATTGAACAGTAAATGTACTAAATATAGAAATGAATAAAATGCATAGATGAGATAATCAACAATAACATAATTAATGACATTTAAATTGGATTTTGACTAGCAAGTGGAATCCAGAAAGCGCATTTCGTCCTATTTGAGACTCATCAGCTGAATGTACCTCTATAACAATGTTGATGTTCACATTGGGATTTGAACGCAGTCCGCTTCGTGTCAAACGCCACCGCGGTCACCACTAGGCTACTGTGTCCATACAGTCACACTTGTGCAACGAGTGCATATGCAATTTAGAATAGGCTTGTATCTGTCTGGACACAGTAGCCTAGTGGTGAACGCGGTGGCGTTTGACAAGATGCGGACTGAGTTCAAATCCCAGTGTAACATCAACATTGGGATGCAGGTACATCTAGCCGAAGAGTCCCAAATAGGACGAAACGCGCGTCCTGGATTCCACTTGCCAGTCACAATCCAACTTAAATATAACTTGTGTAATACCGCTATATAGAGGCAATCCGCTCAGAATGCACATATGGCGACAGAGGTTGACCAGTTTCAGTCCATTACAAATCAACGAGATGATACAAGCCTATTCTAAAATAATTAATGACAATAATAAATGAAACATTATTCAAGTAAAAGTGTTAGGGTTTTACGATTTCTGACACTGATTGAGATTCTTTGTGCTGATTGCATAACAAAATAAACTAGACTTTATAACCAATCACTGTGTAAGTCGGATTTACTTTAAGCCTGGTCGCCAATTGTTATGTATTGTGGAAATACATTGTGCCCTTGATGATTACTAATCACTGTACGGACACGTTTGCCCCGCAACTACCAGTCCCCCAAGCCAGAATAGAAGGAAAACAACAATTGATGAGCCAAACAGACAGAATAGGATCAAATTGTATTTCAATCATGCCTTTTATATATACACAAAATAAGACCACACAGCGAACCAATTGGGAAACTAACATTAATACAAAACTATGGAAATAGTGGTAGTGAATAGGGACAACTTGTACACAACTGATTAACTGTAGTCCATAATAAGAGACAATATAATAACAGTGAATATGCTAAACAAGAGAACAAAGTAAGAGGAACGTAACAATCATAGAAACAAAATGTTTTCGTTACTCACGACCAGAATAAATGAATCAGTTCTGTAAAACACAGTTCTGGTAGTTTTTCACTCTTCTTTTGTGGTCCGACATAACAAAAAGTAATAATAGTAGAATGAATTTGTATATTCCCATTGATTTGTTATAGACTGAGTTCGAATCCCACTGTGAACATCAACATTGGGATGCAGGTACATCCAGCCGACGAGTCCCAAATAGGATGAAACGCGCGTCCTGGATTCCACTTGCCAGTCACAATACAAATTAAAAAGTAATAAGAATGTGACTAATAAAAAAAGTAAGAATGACTGATGTACATGTGTATTTAATGTTTCGCGGTTAAGTGCAAGTTGCTTCTTCATAGAAAAAAATGAATAACTGAATTGAATTGAAACAAGATTAAATAATACAATGGAACAAATCAGAATCTTAAACAAGTTCGTACAATCAAAATGTGAGTTTGATGGTGTCATGTCAAGTTATTTGGATCAAGATGATTCGAAATGAGGCATGTCTGCATGCATGTGAAAGGAAAATGTGTGAATAAAATTGTATGTATGTTTACATGAATGAAATTGGATGTACTTTAATTGTGGTTGGTTGAATAGAAAGGCCTTCCTTTGTGTTAAGTGTAGTTAGGTTTAACGAAATGCTTCAGCTATTCATCTTTCTTTATAATTGTAAACAACCTTTTTGAATAATTTGGATGTTTTTAATGTTGATTTCATGGTTGTAGTAGATAGGATGTACAAACTTCTATTGATGATTTAATTTGTAATTTTTCAAGTTCAACAGGATTATTAGGAGGTCGTTCTTTGGCACGAGTTTTAATTTCTTGAGAAGACTCTCTAATATAGAAGGCATCCCATTCAACACAACGTAGCCCGTAGACACAATTCTCTGTAGAGGTGAATGGGATGTTGTCCCTTATTTTAACTAATGCACCTCGAATAGTATTGGTAGTCTTGTAAAATGTTTGGAATCGATGTTGTTTTAGAATTCTTTGCAATTTATCTTGTTGTGTTATGGCGGTAAGGTAGAACGACTGTACCATTCCATGATATTTTTCAATTGATTTACTATTAGTATTATGATATGTCAAGCACCTAAAGAAGATTGATTATCTTTGAGAGCTATTTATCTGTAGACTATTACAGTATTTTCGGTCATATTCAGGGTGAACAATTTACTTTCATTATCGTTCAGTCACCCCCCCCCCTGCTCTATCTTTCCATTTGATGCATTAACTGTTATTATTGTCATTTCTCATTGATGAACTATGGTTAATCAACTGTGTATATGAACTCCAGTTTACATTCACTATTACTCCTATTTTGTATTAATGTTAGTTTCCTAATTGGTTGACTGTGTGATCTAGTTTTATGTATAAATAAAGGGAAATGTGAAATATAGTTCATTCTGTCTGGTTAGTCTATCGGTTTGTGTTTTTCTTATTCTGGCTTGGGACTAAATAGGGATAGTGCAGACGCGTAATTATCCACTAGGCACACATCTAAATGGCATCAGGTCAACCAATCAAATTTTCTCGCGTCATTACATGTTAGTAACAGGTCGTAAGATGTTGATAATATTGTTGCATTCATCGATGTTTTAGTCATCTTCTAATGTGTAATGAGTTGATTGACTCTATTCATTGACAATTTTACAAATACACGGTGTATATTAATCATTATTTTTGTTTTAAAAACAATCTATTGAATGTTCAATTTATGCGAAATTAAAAAAAATTCAACCTTGATAATGATATACAGAAAAATAAGTATATTCTTGTATACACAAGTTTGACTTTCATTTAAAAGATCTCCAAAAACAAACATTGTACGATTATTATTATTATTACCTTCATATATGTTGAATTTCAATAGGAGTTGAATAGTTGATCATCACAATCAAAATACATATCGGAACGTTTAAAACTAGCAAACTTATAGGTCAATCAGTCAGTTACAACGTAGAACTTGGTACATGCGTACATCAGTTCGAGTTGCCATGCCTCAATTAACAGATAAAGATTAAATTGTCAAACCAAATCCCAGAGTAGGGAAGGTAGTAACAGAGTAAGTACTAATGGAAAGGTATAGAGATCAGAGATGAGATTTGAGATAAAAAGTGATTCAGTAAAGAGAAAATTATGATAAACTCAAAACTAGTAGTTGGAGGAAAACAAAGAGTAGATGCACCTGCGCCATTGCAATCGATTTTGAGCCATATCACCTAAAGTCTCTAACCATTTGTTACGATTATCGCGTGGGCCCCAACCAGGTAGTCTGCATCTATTAACATGGCTCAGCCCAATTGTCAATGACTTCATGGATTGGTGTCATGTTTTCGTTTGCCCACCCCTAGTTTTCTTCCAGCCTACTCCCACACCAGACAACAGCGCTCGTCGAGGTAGACAGTGGTCAGGCATACGTAACACATGTTCTAACCACCTCAGCCGGTGAACATTCACTACTTCATCAATAGACTTACCGTATTTACCTAGTACTCTATTTCTAACCCACGCATTACTTACTCGGTGGTGCCAGCAAACACGAGCAATGTTTCGGAGACATCTATGATCGAATACTAAGAGCCTACGAATTACCTCTATCCTTAAAGGCCATGTTTCACATCCATAAAGTAAAACGGATCTGACTGCTGCACAGTAAACGCGTCCTTGTCGTCATTAAACGAATGTCTCGCCTACGCAACAAGTGACGCAGGTTGGCAAAAGCCGATCGGGCCTTATGTATACGTGCCGAGATTTCATCGGACACTAGACCGTTAGGACTGATGAGGTTCCCTAGATAAGTAAAACGGTTAACACATTCAATAGTTTCACCCCCTATCACTAACTTTGGTGCCGAATTAAGCCAGTCCTGAAGTAACATTTTACATTTGGATGGGGAGAATCGCAAACTTATAGGTTGAATGCCCTAATGGCTAATCTCAAATTATTACCAATTATCGTTAGCTGTAATTAGGTATTGAAGAGATTGTTGAATATGATGTTACGGTGGGTAACTATGTAACTGTATGTATGCATGTATGATCAACATAGAACTTGACATATATGTACATCGGTCCTCAAAAAAATAGCGAGATTAAAACCGCCACATTTGTAAAAGTAGAAGTTACTTCAATGATAGTAATAATAACGGAAACAAAGAAGAGTGAAAATATGGAATATGGTTGAGGGAAACAGAAATGGAGTGTAGAAAGAAAGCTACGAAATAATTATTTGCTTACAACTTAAGGGATGACAATGAGTGAATACATTTCGGCCACTGTGACTGATTCTAAGCCATGTCAACCAAAGTTTCCAGCCACTGGTTACGGCGTAAATGCTTTAATTCGTAAAATGTGGATATTCTCTAATGAGACCAATTATTACTCATTGCCACCCAACGTCTATTTGAACATAAAGTATCATTTGACTTCGTAAACCAAGATTTCCTGTCTGTCATTAAGAAGTATACCTAAAGAGTAACTGAATATTATGAAGGTAGTCTATTCGGATACTACTAAAAGAGTCAGAGCTTACGACAAACTGCTATCAAAATGAGTGGCGTTCGATAGGGCTACATCTTATTCTCCTTTCTTAAATGATTTCAGGAAAAACTTCCACTTAGATATTATACTTTATTCAATTTTCCAGGAGTCTCAAATATCAACACACAATATGCCGATGATACAATCTTATTCAATAAAGGAGCTAATAAATGTGAAAAATACCTAACAAGTCAGTTGATTGGGTTGTGAATTTTGGTAGATAAATACTACCTCGTTAAGATCTGAACAATAACCTTGATGAATGGTTAGAGAAATTAGATAGTATGGCTCAAAGTTGGTCACAGTTGTGTAGATGTAGTCACATTTTATCATCTAAATGTTCAGTTCAATTATCCTATCACATATACCCTAGTTTTATTCCTTTCTGCTGAATAATATTGTGCTATTCATCTTCTTAATTTGATCTCAACATGCTACTGTAAGTTAACAAACATGTACTATTGAAGAACATTTTCAAACATTCGTTACGATAATAAAACAGCTGTCAATTTGACTGTCAACGATTATCATCATTCTGGTTATGATCAACATCACGAATGACCACTGAACATTTCCATTAGTACTTACTCTGTTACTACCTCCCCTACTCTGGGATTTGGTTCGACAATTTAATCTTTATTTGCTAATTGAGGCATGGCAACTTGAACTGATGTACGGATGTACAAAGTTCTACGTTGTAACTGACTGACTGAACACAAAATGAACTAAATTAATTTAACAAGTAATGCTTAACTTACTATTCACCAAGTTCTACTTTTAGCAATCCATTTCGTAACTGTTTACGAATACTTGCAGATGTTGTACTAAAGGAATCACCATTAAAATTGCCTTTACAACCTGGCTTAATACATTCACAAAATCTACGACTAGGTGCTTGTAAACCTTGCATAATCAATGTGACTTGTACATCATTAGCATTTAATTCAGTGACTTCAATATGTGGTTGCCTTGCCTATAGAAAAATAAATAAGTGAAACAAGAGAGATTAATAAACAAATAATACAATAAAGAAAAACTTATTAAAAACTAACATACCATGGCATAGAAAATGCTAAATTAGAGAATGCAAAACAAGCAGATATAACAACACAATGATAGGAATGTAGTTGAATATTGTAGAAATTGACAACTGTTAATTTGATATCACGAATTGGTCTATGTAAGATAACCATTGAAAACAAGGGAAAAGTAGACAATTGTTTCATCCTAGTATGAGACTCTTTAGTGATACACTCCCATGACCTTACCAGGGGTCGAGTTCAGAATCTTCAGGCTTCACGGTGAACCATGTAGGGAGGACTGCAGTTATCCACTGATGACATTGAGTGAGGTAGCATAAATATATCACGAACTGACTCAGTAGTCTAATAGTTAGGTAGGTGTTCGCTGTAAAGCCTTAAAGCATTGTGATCAATCCCTAGTAGGTTCGTGAGTGCATACTGCTAACGGGTTTCATACTAGGATGAAACAGTGGTTCAGAACTTCTTGATTGTCAATGGTTGTCTAATTTAGACTAACTCATAATATCAAATTAACAAAAATAGAACTTAAAACCATCAATCCAAAAAGAAACCAGATAACAAAGTACACTGTGTTCAAGAAGTTCAAGAAAAAATACACATCTACACTAATGAGATCAATATCAATCTACATCACTTAAAGTATTCATTAAGAAACTGTAACCTCAATGACTAGTTAGTTCAAATATCACCTCAATAAACGTAGGCTGATAATTCAATTCACTTACTCTGCATTAGGTGAAACTTCATAGTGGTGGTTGGCATCACAAACCTTAAAACAGAGAGTATAGTTCAAAGACAAGTACACTAATTTGTATCTGATGGATAAGAGAATATTCACCAACACGTAAATAAACACATAAAATGTTGGGGGGAATAAAACCTCTACCACCACCACCACCATCATCACTCCGAAAAATACAGAAAATTTAGAAAATCAAGTAACAGATTTATATTGATTTAATTGGTAAGCTTGATTTGTAAACAATCATTACATCAAATTAAACTAATGTGGATTATGTTTCCGAGTAGTTGCTATGATATTTAATTGTTAACTTTAATAACGTTTACTCAGTTGATGATTCGCTATAGTTAATAATCCCTGTGATTAGTTTGATATATAAATAAATATATTTGAATGAATATTGTTCCGTATTGTTTGATTTATCATTCAAGTGCATTTTTCATGGATCAGCTTGGAGCTAAGAATCATAACAGACAAACGGTAGGCTGAGAATATTTGATCGTACAGATTTCCTTCATCAAAGTCTGTACATACAGACTAGCATTCAGTCGAAAAAACCACACATCACCTTCCTCCCAACCCCCTGAAGTTGTAATATACAATGAACGTTTACTCTTAAGAACGGTGAAAAAGAAGGAAAATGAAATACTAATACAAGAAATCTACTATATAAAAGTCGAAGTATGTATGCTGCATTCCACTTGCCTACATTCTATAGTAGAAATGTACCGTGCAGCAGTTCGCTTTGTCCTACTATGCGGGAGTGAAACATGGCCGTTAAGAGTAGAGGACATTCGTAGGTTACTAGCCTTCGATCATAGGTGTCTCCGAAGCATTGCTCGTGTATCATGTAACAACCGAGTGAGCAATGCTGTCGTTAGGAAACGGGTTCTAGGAAAGGAGGGCAAATCAATAGATGAGGTATTGAGACTTCATCCGTTGAGGTGGTTGGGACATGTGTTACGCATGTCTAACTACCGACTACCTCGACGAGCTATGTTTTGCGGTGTAGGAATAGGTTGGAAGAAAGCTAGAGGCGGCCAAACCAAAACATGGCAGAAATCGATGACGTCACTGACAAGTGGACTGAGTCATGTTGGTAGATGTAGGCTGCGTGGTTGGGGTCCGCGAGACGAAAGTCATCAATGGTTAGAGACCTTGAACGACATGGCTCAGAATCGTTTCCAATGGCGCAGGTGCATCCACTCTTTGTGTTCTCTCCAAATCTAACCTTCTGAATTCTCTATCTTTCTCCTTTCAAATTTATCTCATTGAATTATACTTTTTGAATCATATCTTAGCTCCCTAATTTTCTGCATTACTGCTAATACTTTTTACTATCGCTATCACTCTTAGATTTGAACTGACAGTTGCGTCTCAGTGCTGATGTGGTATGGCGACGTGAACTGATGTACGTACGTACGAAGTTCTACGTTGTATCTGTCTGTCCGTCTGAAATGACAATCAATCTGTGATACATTGAATATATATTTATAATGGATAATTAGGATGAACTTGTATCTTCTGATTGATTTGTTATGGACTGAAACTGATCAGACTCTGTTGTTATATGTGCATCCTGAGCGGATCGCCTCGATATAGCTATTAATCACAAGTATTATTTAAGCTGGATTGTAACTGGTAAGCAGATCCTGGTGTAAACATCAACACTGACATGCAGGTACATCCAGCTAACAAGTTCCAAATAAGACGAAACGTGCATCCTGGATTCTACTTGCCAGTTATAATCTAACTTAAATCATAAGACACAGTTTCAAATATAAAATTATCGACAAAAATTTCTAATCTCATCTATTTTGAATGAAAAGTACTAAATCAGTTAATAATGAACAACGGTACTTCAATATCAACTGTTTAAGAAACATTGAGGTTAACTTTAAAATGGTTATAAACATTCAGTAGAATTAAATCAATTAAAAGTAAAATTGAATTATTGATCAAGTTACATTTACGCTACATTCAATCAATCTATGTTTATCCCCATAGCAACAATGACTTACAATACAGAAAAAAATGTCTAGACGAAATAATATTTCATAAAGAGAGAATCGTTTGTTTACATGTAGAAATTAACAAATAAATTCTAAGATCATTCGCCTCGGATACTAACTACAAATGGTTGAAAGGATTAGCGGGGGATTCGAACTTGAAAATATATCAGTTAAGTTGATTTGATATTACGAATTGATCTGAATCAGACAACCATTGGTTACCAGGAAGCACTGAATAGCTGTTACGTAAAAGTACAGAACTATTCAGTAGTACGCATCCACGACCCCACCAGAAATCCAACCCACGATCCTTCGGTTCCGCGGTGAACGCATTATCATTAGGCCATTGAGTCGGATTCCAACGGTTGATATTTCTAATTCAGCTAATTTGCGATATGTTTGCGTGACCCTACTATTTGCCATAGGCAGGTAAGTGCCTCATACAAACATTCTCCACCACCTCACCTTCAAAAATAAAAAACGCAGGTTATGAATACTACGAATAGTTTCGGTTTCAACCTTATCAGTAAAATAGCAACTACGTAAGAAATAAAACTTAATAACTAGTTACTTAAAATAAATACGCAAAACATTAAGGTGCATTTCCAATCATAAGGGAACTAACACTCCCTACTATGCTTCTTTGAGGAATGCCGACTGGTACAAAATGCATATGTACGGTTAGCTTGCCAACTACTTCTATAAACTTATAAACAGTCATACAGTGTATGCGATGTCAAGTCACTTAGATTAATGACTACTTTAAAACTTTATTGATAGAAGTCGATCATCACTAAACAGGACTAAATAGACCTGATATCAGTCACTATCTAATGATCCATTCTGTTGGATAAATAATAAAAATACCCCTACATTATTAAAACAAGAGACTCTTATTTTAACATATTTGCTTGTTGTAAATTTGAAAGAGGTTGGCAGGAA
Source organism: Schistosoma japonicum (assembly GCA_025215515.1). Classification (NCBI taxonomy): domain Eukaryota; kingdom Metazoa; phylum Platyhelminthes; class Trematoda; order Strigeidida; family Schistosomatidae; genus Schistosoma; species Schistosoma japonicum. The sequence continues at coordinate 22,137,834 of CM046065.1, forward strand.
ACCTTAAGTCAATTAGGCTTTGTGCTAGTTAACACATATCAGCATAGCATACATGTAATCATGAGAGAGTTGATGCACACATCACTCAGTTTCACAATCTGAGACATGACTATTTAATTATTACAACGGAGAATGACCTCGTACCATCCACTAAGACAAACAGCGTCATTATATTACAAAAGAGCCAAATAAATCATAAAATTGATCGTATTCATCAGTAACTGTCAAAGTATAATCCATACTAAACAGTTGGTAAACTACCCAACATATGTGATTATTGAATATAAAGGTTAATATGATTAATTGAGCTTAGCCAAACAACCATTGAGTATCAATAAATTTTAAAAAGTCGTTTTATCTAAGGCACAGGCCTTCTAGGTGGCTGTTCACATTTACGATCCCATAAGCAAACAAACTCAATATCATTCAGAGTCTACAGCCAGTTCCTAAACTGCAAACCCATAAGACAACTTTCAATGATTTACAATTATAAATTTTGTATATTGGTAATATAATATGTGACTTCGTCCGATATTATTAATGGATAACTGACACAAAGTTAATATGGATGAATTCCACTAATCACTTTTGGCACTAGATCTATTGAAGCACCTCCTAAAGTCATTTACTAGTAAAAAAAGAAATGATAGCCGTTATTACTGGATGATGTAAAGACCATCCTACTCCAATATTAGTCACCATCGAGCATTGAGATAGGTGGTGGTTAAACATACGTAATGCATGTCCCAACCACCTCTGTTGATGTAGATTCACAACCTCATCAACTGATTTGGTATCTTTTTTCAAATGCCCTGCATCCAGTGGCATCAATACTTACCCGATGGTTCGAGTAACCGTGAGTGATGTTTCGAAGGTAACGGTAGTCATGAACTTGTAATAACCATGTTTCAGATATATACAGTAAAACTGAATAGACTTGTGTGTAGTGTACTCGTCTTTTAATAGATAGAAGTATACCTGTAATACTTGCATTGATGCTTAATGCTACCTAAAGACAGCATATTAGTAGCGTCTTCCTTAAGCAGGACAATATCATCTAGTTATAATATTTAGTTGGTATCATGCACATGAGTAGTATATCTCAGGATAGCTGATTTATAATTCGTCAATGATTGGCTAATCGACTTAGTCGTTGAAGATATTTTATGAATTGTTAAATCTTGTCAGTAACCTGTACTTCGACTATGAATGTGATTAACATCAAAGATTTTGTTTTAAACTACTGATATTATAAACACTATGAACACTTTAGTGTAGCACAGTTCGACATGGTGGATAATAAGTGGGAATGCATAAAGAAGGCTAAACCATATCATGAAAGATTAAAATTGAATAGTGGCTAACAAACGGAATTCAGAACATACATTTCATCCTGTTTAAAACTAATCAATCGAATATCCCACACCAGGATTCAAACTCAATACGTTGGCAGGAAACACTATCACCGTGTTCACCATTAAATCATGAAATCTTTAAAGGATAATTACACACTTAAATGAACAGTGCTAACCAATAAGATGATTGGAGAGAATGATCAAATGTGCTGAATACACAACACGCACACACACACACATAACTACTGAACATCAAAAATGTGAAAACTAAATGATTATGAAAAACTGAAACTTTTAAATATTATTTTACACTACTTATTAGTAGGCAGAATTATAAATGGAAGTAATTTATTTGACATTTCTAAAAAGCTGAAGAAGAGAAAAGGAAACAATTAATGAGAACAATATTAATAATCAATTAGTACTGATTATTTATAAGTTAGTCACTATAGAAAGAGTTTCTTCCAAATGTGATTGTATACTCTCAATAGTGAAAAAGTTATACATCAATCTCAATCGTCATTACTTCATACACAGAGACACAGACAGTGGAGAGTGATACGTAAGAGAGGAGGAGGAGGAGGAGGAAGGGAGTTCTAAAAACAAAAATCAGTGAAAAAAACAAACAACACCAAATGAAAAACAATCAAATAAAAAGTCATATTCATTTTTTAAAAAAATATAATTTATTTCTCTAAAATATTTTTTTCTCTTTTTTTTTTATAAATGCAACAGGCAACATGTACAGGTATATTACACTCTTTGTTCATAGACATTCATAGATTTTATATAATGAATTCTTGTGGTATAATTCAATCCTGGAGCTTTGATTGGATTCAAATTTGGATGTAAACGAAGTTGATAATCTAATAAAGTTGTTACAGATGATGAAGTATTATGATGATAATGATGATGATGATTACTAGAAGCAATACCAGATGATAGTAATAATTTCCAAGGTTGAGAATGAATAAACTTTGAAGATAAAAATAAACCACATGGTTTAAATCGTCCATTTCTATGAGTAATTGTTTGTTTTTCATTATTATTAGAATGATGATATATATGTGTGAATATATTATTATCTGATGATAAATTGTACTGATAAACATCTAATGAACCATTGATTTGAAGTAATCCAATATGCTGAGTATGTTCTACACCTCTAGTGGTCGATTCTGAATCATCTATAAGGATTTGAACAACCTGAGAATGATTAAAAAAAAATTGAAATTTATGCACAGAAGGTAGGAAGAAAATACTTCAGACATATGAAACTAACTGCACTCGATCAATACAATTATGCAAGATAAGTGGCTCAATTTCGAACACAGTTAACATACTTAAGGTTTAAAGCAAAGTTACTTTGAATAAATGGATAGTGCATCGGATCTGGAAACCTATTTTTGGCTGTTGATAACTCATATCACTTATACAGTACATAAGATGCTCATCTCACGAGTATACACCAAGCAGTATGCACTGTTTTATTATATGAATGTGAAGTATAACTTTTAAAAGTAGAAGATATTCGTGTTTGTTGGGACTACCGAGTAGGCAATGTTGAGTACTAAGTATAGATAACAAATCAGCTGATAAGTTTAGTTGTAAAGTTTCACGGACTGAGGAGGGTTAGAACACTCATTACATATGATCAACAACCACCTACATCGACTTGTGATTAAGACTGTCGTAGGATAGAAGAAAGATGGATGGCAAAACTAAAATGTGAATGCTAGTTTGAGCGATGTTGATAAATGAAGATGAGATGTCTGAAAGAAGACATGTGACTGGTCAATGGTCATCGGACAGACATCTATCTAGGAAAATATTACTAAATCTTGTATGGTTGACTGTTACTATTATAACGGATGAGCAGTTTGTGATTGATTTGGTTCTTGATACAGCAGTCGGATTACTGTGTCTGAGTAAAAGGTTAAGGTAAGATCGAGTTCAGCAATTAGCTATCGAGTTACGTATACAACCAACATTGAATAATTCAGTCGTCCGATGCATATCCATAACAGGAGACTACCTGATCAGGGTCTGCGAGATAATCAGGATTAATGGTTTAAAAAATGGGTGACATCGATCAGCATCAGTCATGAAGACTTAGAAACATTCATTCTTTTTCTCTTACATCTTAAGTCCGATTATTATCATATACACATTTTCATTCGCTACTGCCAAACTATGTTGTGGTATTCATCTTCTTAATTTGATCTGATTGTGCTAATGAGGTAACTTGAACTAAAGCACATATTTACTGGCCTTTACGTTGTTCATAACTGACTGATGGTAAAATCAATAATAGATTGATTACTATATCATACATGTTTAACGTCGCCACAAAGTTAGTTCATGTGCGAAATTTTGCAATCCACGCAGTTTAATTGTTATTCTTGAGTTTTATGTCTTCTGATATAACAGTTATGATGACATAACAAGCGTTGTCACTCAGAAGTACCAACTTCAATGACTAAGACAAGACATATCGCTTTAACATTTTCCGAACTTTAATTAGAATATAAACTTCTATTGTAGGCTAATACTCAGCTACAGATGATGACTACTATCCCACCTAAATATCTGCGGTGAATAATCTCAACTAAGAGTATATATCACTACACCGATGATTTGTCAAAAGCTCTTTTGCAACAGTTTCTTCATAGCCATGTACAATCTAGAATCGATTGAGAAATGAATCCTAGTGCATTAAGTCTCGCGGTGATCATGAAGTCAACATTACAATCATCCACAATACTCACTTCTGTTAATTCATGATACATAGCGCGATTAACTTATGTAATGTCTCTCTTACTAGCTATGAAAATCGAAGAATCCAGGGCCCGATAACTAGCAAGTAATCATTACTGATAAATCACAGACTGCAACGAAATGGTTATTCAGTACTCCCCAAGTTTTTTTTAGTGACTTTATAAATGAACCCGGACTCCAGTGAAAACTGGTTCAAAATAAATAAATTTAGCTTATAATTATTATTATGGAATGTAGAGATTGTTGAATTTGTTGTCACGAATTTAGGTAGATAAGAAAGCCACTAAAAACCTGGAAGCACTGGATAGCTGTTTCTTTCTGGTATAGGACCCCTCAATAGTGTGTATCATTGCCTAAACCAGAGAGTGAGAGATATTTATGTTCTGCGAGAAACGTTTAACGTATAGATTACTGAACCGAAATTTAGTGGTTGGTCAAAAAGTTAAGCGTTTGGTGTGAAGGTTCGAAGTCCTGGGCTTGATATCCACCCGGTGGGAACATGAGTGGGTCTGTCAAAATCAAACTTAAGATTAGTATATAAATTTATAAAATATACATACCTGTTTGCATTTACTTGAGGACGATTGAAAAGTCTCACCTGAATTTTCAATGTTCAGATTGGATAGTTCCATTTTGGGATTGCGAATATCATAAACCAATAAATGGCCTTCATAAGTTCCTACTAACAACTGATTTGTTGAAAACCAATTGAGTGCTCTTTAGCAAAAAAGGAATTCATCGATTGGACCATAAATAAAATAAGGTACAAGAATGAAAAAAAACCAAAAGTAAACAAATTAGGACCTAATATACATGTGGATTATTTCAAACTTTAATACGCTTCATGTCACGATTGTGAATCTTGATCGGTTAAGATAGTTGTGACGTATGTTGTGCATCTCCAGTCACAGACATACTGGTAAAGGAATTAGCTAGATGAAAGCTAGGGATAGCCAAACCAAGAGCATCAGTTCAGAAGTAACTGACTGTTGATATGAGTCATGTTTGTATAAGCAGGTTTGGCTGAAGTCTGAACAACTACAGCAGGTAACATACCTCAAAATCTATCACAATGGCGCCATTAGTCACAAACGACATGGAGGCTAGCGCAAATGCATGTTAGTTAATTCCGCCATATCAAAGAAGTCGGAATAATGTAGTGATAATGATGAGAATATGAACTAAATACTGAGAATATAATTCGTGAGAGAAGTGAAAATGTAGTACTAGAACTCATGGTTTAAAAGAAGATAAGCAGTGGACATATCTACGCTAATCTGATTGATTTTGAGCTACATCACCAAGTCTCTAAACATCCATCAAGTTTATCACACGGACCTCAATCAAGTAATCTGTATCAGCCAACATCGTTCAGATTGACAAACAATGACTTAATGGCTGCCCCGAGATTTCTAAAAACTTAATGATCTACCAATAAACAATGCCTGTAGAGGCAAGAGGTGATTGGGGATACGTAATACATGTCTTAACCACTGCAGTCGTCAAAGTTTCAAGGCTTCATCAATTAATTCCTTATCTTAGCGTGGTACCGTAATCCTAACATCAACAGTGCTTACTTGGTTGTCTCATTATAAGCGAGATATGCTTCAAAAACATCTACGATCAGAAACTTACAGCCTACGTATGAGACTTGTGTTCTAAGTTGACAGACTAACGTTTCACCAAGGCCATAAGTGATGCTGTTTAACAAAAGTTAAGACAGCTTTCAGAATTCTTGCAATGACTTTGTCAGGCAATAATCCATTAAAGCAGAAAAAACTTTTAAGTTAAGCGAAGTGATTAATTTACATAATTACTTATCTGAGTATGATCAATCTAGGTGATAATGTAGATCGATCCCGAAGCAATATCTTACATCTAGAAGGAGTCTAACAAATCTAAGCTGAAAGTAGATTTTGTACTTCTTCAGTATCGTCAACAAACAGTAGTATGTGAACAAACAAAGAATAATGATAGAAATTAAATAAAAATGGGAAAAGGGGTCAGCCCACTATATTTCATCGATGCAAATGAAAGTTAGTCATAAGTTCTAAGTCGAACCATAGTTTATGACTGAAGGACAGTCACCAAGTTTATGCATCCCGAACATAGTGGTTTTATACTCGTCAACGTAGGAGGGTATCCTGTTGACTACTTCTACGACGCTCCACTAATCAAATAGTATTTTCGAAAGGTCGGATTACGGACAACGCAGAACCAAACGAATATCCACATAGGTCTAGGTCCGTATATCACATTAACACAACTAGGTCAAATTTACAAGATCACATCATAATATAATTCAACGGGAAGGAATGATGTAAACAATAATAGAAATTAAGATGTGGAAGAGCATAAAGAATGATTACAATTGCACTACCGTGGCATATTCTGAACTATGTCATCTACAGTCTCTTACACTAGCCAACATCGCGCGACGAGGTAAGTGGAGGTCGTGCATATGCAAAACATGCCCTAACCATCTTAGTCCATGAAGATCTACAAACTATTCGATTGATTTCCATATCCTCCTAGTACTCTGTGTCTAACATTAAGATTACTTACTCCATGTTATGTAGGCGATACTTCAAAGATTTATATGATTATAGATCTGAAGACCACGCAAATCTCCTATTTTCATAGCCTATATTTCCCATCCATTGGTTAAAACAGAACAAACTGTCATACAGCACACTCGACCTTTCGTTGGGAGATGGATATCTCACCTACGCCATATGTGAGGCGAATTGGTAAAAGCTAAGCAAGCAGACAGAATCCGTTCAGAGATTTTGTTAAACACCTACCCATGAGGGTTGATGATACTTCCAAAATAAGTAAAGTGGTTTACTCATTCAACTACATCACTCCGTATAACCAATCTAGGCAACAATGCAGACCAATCCTGAAATGAAATTCTGCCTATAGAGAGAGAGATAAACGTATCCCCAATAATGTATGCAATGTTACTCTATGTGTTCAAAGATTCTGCATATTGTTAGTGCTTTTACTGAATAGGATTATATCGTCTGTATATTCTAAGTAGACAAGTGAGCTACCTGGAAGGAGATAAATTCCTGAAATGCCAGATCAACTAAGTGTAGATCCTTGGAGGACATCTAGGATGACATTAAATAAAAAGGGGGATAATAGGCAATCCTGAAGAAAGACCTTATCCATATTCATTATAAATATCAGAAGTGTAGTAAAGACAGCGACAAAGAAAAATCTCATCAAAACTTACGTTGGTAAATCATTGTTATTAATAACAGATGAACAATCATTGTATTGAATTACAATAGGATTATATACATCATGCATACGAATATCCCATAAACAAATTTTTCGTTTATAATCTAATGGATTTAAAGTTGATAAGAGAAAGTGTTCAGAATTATTATCATGTTGATTATTATTTATTATTGATGTATTATGATTATTAGAGTATAACAATGAAATATCTGGAGATAAAGCCGACCCATTTAGAGGCCATGTTGTTGAATTGATAGACCATGATTTAATAGGCATTAATGATTGACAATCCCATAGCTAATTTGAAATAAATAAACAACATTGAAAATTGAACAATTCAGTAATCAATAAATGATAAAATTTTCATGAGAGAATAACAAATTAGGCTAAAGCTAATGACAATTATCTAAAAGTTCACTGTATCCTTCATGAAAGTACATTTCCTTGTAGAATCGATCTTCTACTTAACACTTATCGAAGTTGCTGATAATATGCTGAGCCCCCCCCCCCCACGAAGGCCTTCAGTAGCAATGCGGATATGTATGGAATATGTTTCTCTCACTCTGAATGTAACTCTAAGTGTAACTTAATGATTGGTCTGGATGATCATCACCACCTAGGCTGACAATGAGAAATGAAGTAGTTAAGCATGTTTACCATTACATTTATCTTGGAAGTTTTGTTAGCTTTGATGGATTGGTGTCTGATGAATTCTCAACACTAATTCAAAACACTAATTTGGCTTTCGCTAATCACTATAATTTGTGATGTAGGAAAGACAAATAGAAGATATACGTAGGCTGTAGGTCTTTAGTCAGAGGTGTCTTTAAAGCACAGCTCGCGTATCATAAAACGATTGAGTGAACAATACTGATGTCAAGAACAGAGTGCTGATGAAATATAACAAACTGGTCGATGGGGTTGTATGAACCGCCATTGATGTGGTTGGAACATGCATTATAACGTATGCCCAACTACGACTTACTTCGACATACCATATTGGCCGATGTAAGAGTGATATGACTAGAGTTGACCAGGCCAAGACGTGGTCTGAAATGAAACCACGAATGAAAACGACAAGCTGACCTACTAACTGAACAGAAAAATAACTGGAAATGCAGGATACGACATATACATTAAGTTAAACATTGAAAATGCGGCAGATAACTTCAACCAACCTACTGCATTCACATATATCCGCTTTGAGATAGAAATATTGATACGGAATACTGGGACTAACATATCCGAAATCCAAGACAGGTGGAATAAGGTTTGAGCCTGAAACTGCATAGTTATAATTAACCATTTAAAATATTGCGATATCAACTTGTAAATCAGCTCTAATTAGATTAGAGATCTGGAAAACATTCGATAGACACTGTCCAATTCTGACAGAAAGAGCTTTCTGTAAATTACTTTAACGAATTTGAACAATTTACGACGTGCTATCATGTCTAAAACTATTAAAAGTTAGTTATTTAATTAGTTAATCAAGCCTGATGAGCATATCACTCCAAGTCAGCATACTAAGTCTTCAATGATTCGTCGTGATGAATTGTATGTGTCTCAGTGAGATACACTGCATTTACCAGTATGACTTAAATTAACATTTTGATTTGACCATAATTTTCTGTCATATTATCCCTACACTAGCCAATATCATGCGCCGGGATAGGCGATAATTTGATATACGTAATGCATGTCTAAGCCATTTCAGTCAATGACGATGCATAACTTATACTTAAAACACATACGCTATATTCCAGTTTTTCGTTTAGCATGTCGACTTGTGTTGTGGCGAATACATTCACAGAAGGCAGTTGTAAATAACGTTAGCACGTTGAAATGAAATCTTTAAGTAAAATGACATTCTAGTGTATAACACTTACTAAATGAAAGAAAAATGATCGAAAGTAGTAAATAAAGTACATTCACTGAACATTGTAATCGTTGTGAATAGCTCTCAATTTTATGTAGTCAATTAAAATCATATCGACAACTTTGGCTTTCTGTTCACTCTTGCCAATATTGAAGTAAAGTATTACCAGTACTACCTTCACTTATAATTAGAATGTATTCGGATCTTCCCGTTGATTTGTCATGGACTGAAAGTGATCAGTCTCTGTTGCCGTATGTATGCATCCAAAGCCGATTGTCTCCATATAGCGATAGTGGCTGGCAAGTGAAATCCAACTAAAACAACTATCATCATTTGTTCTTCAGAGTTCAAGATTTGTAAAATAATGAAAATTAACATGTCGACTGTGGAATAAGTGTTTCGTGGTTAGATCTTTAACAATTTCATCTATCGTATTTTTAAATGTGTGTCGTTACACAAGTAGAACTTTGTCGACTACATACTACAGACAATCAATATACACCGATACATTCTACGTTATTTTGAAATGTGAAAACTTTCTGTCAGAAACAATGAAAGTAAGTGGAACGTACTACATTATGATAAATTTATCAAGTATAAATTTATGTAGACAGTTCTTAACTATATACAATTTTGTGTGTATAGCCTAAAAATACTACTTAATTAACTTGAATAAATAGCAATTATAACCCAGAAAGAAGCATCAAATAGCGTATCCATGAGCCCACAAGAAATAGAACCTTAGGAATTTTGAGCATTGTAGACAGTGTTTAACCTCAGAACTACTCATTCGGCATCCAACTGTCAATATTTATCACTTCAGTCAATACGTGATATACTGTACTAACATTATACATTCAGATTGGTGGGTAACTATTTAACACTTGACATAGATGAACTTCACTGGTCATATCTCACAACAGCTTCGAAATTACTTTCTAATGTATAATTCAAACTCATAAGTCTATCTCCACAACAATCAATAATAATTGATGATTAACTTCAGAAAGTAACTTTTGAGCTCCAATCAGAAGATATAACTAGCAATGTTCAATCATGTCCAATGTGAAGTAGTCATTGAAATATTGTGGATTGACTGTAAACATAGACATTTAAGTAGAATGAACTTGTATATTCCCATTGATTTATTATAGACTGAAGCTGGTCAGTCACTGTTGCTATATGTGCATCCTGTGCGGATCGCCTCGATATAGCGATTATTCGGAAGTATCATTTAATTTGTATTGTGACTGGCAAGTGGAATCCAGGACGCGCGTTTCGTCCTATTTGGGACTCATCGGCTGGATGTACCTGCATCCCATTGTTGATGTTCACAGTGGGATTCGAACTCAGTCCGGTTCGTGTCATACGCCACCGCGTACACCACTAGACTACTGAGTCCAGACAGTCACGTTTGTGCAATGGGCGAATTGGGCGAATAATCGCTATATCGAGGCGATCCGCACAGGATGCACATATAGCAACAGTGACTGACCAGCTTCAGTCTATAATAAATCAATGGGAATATACAAGTTCATTCTACTACCAATTCGCCCATTGCACAAACGTGACTGTCTGGACTCAGTAGTCTAGTGGTGTACGCGGTGGCGTATGACACGAACCGGACTGAGTTCGAATCCCACTGTGAACATCAACAATGGGATGCAGGTACATCCAGCCGATGAGTCCCAAATAGGACGAAACGCGCGTCCTGGATTCCACTTGCCAGTCACAATACAAATTAAATGATAGACATTTAAATTGTATGCTAACGTAATAGTTCGAAACTCTCTGTATGGCTTAAAGTTCATAATACACTCAATTCATAATAGAGTCATCAATAGATTATCATTATGGTTATTCAATACCACTTTGATGATTTTCAATGTTTATTTAAGGTATTTAATTCAAATAGAATAACACTGGTTAAGGTTTCATTATACAATAATGAATCATAGAAAAATTTGAGAAATTTATGTAGTATAATAATTGACAGAATAGAAGAACGTGATCAAATCTACTTTGTTTGTTACTTGTAGTTGTTGTTGTTGTTTCCTTTCTTAAAATGAACTAGTTAATGCCTACACAGTAAAATGCATACAGTGATATTATTCACACAAAGTATTTAGAAACCTATAAATTATGTAATTAAATAAATTAGAAATGTAAAAACTTAATCTATTCGATATACAAAGTATATCACAAGAATCATTTAATTTGGATTAAAACTGGCAAGTGGAATCCAGGACGTGCGTTTCGTCTTTGATTGGGGACTCGTCGGCTGGATGTACCTCCAACCCAATGTTGATATTCACAGTGGGATTCGAACTCAGTCCATTTCGTGTCAAACGCCACCGCGTTCACCACTAGACTACTGAGTCCAGACAGTCACAGTTGTGCAATTGGAGAATCGGTAGTATGATAAATTTGCATATTTCGATTGATTTGTTATAGACTGAAGCTGGTCAGTCTCAAATAGGACGAAACGCGCGTTCTGGATTCCACTTTCCAGTCACAATTCAAATTAAATGATATTTGTGAATATTCTAAATATCGAGGCAATCCGCTCAGGATGCACATATAGCAACAGTGACTGACCAGCTTCAGTCTATAACAAACCATTGGAAATATACAAATTCATCTTACTATAGCACAAGACTTTTTAAATTACTCTCTTCATCTATTTAGACATTCTTTTGATTTATATTTATGAAGTCAGTCAAATATAAAGTAGAACTTGGTACCTGTATCTATCAATACATGTTGCCATGCCTTCATTAGCAGACAGAGATTAAATTCCCGGACCAAATCTCAGAGTAGTGGAGGTAGTAACAGAGTTAGTATTGGTGGAGTGGATTAGAGATCGAAGATAAGATTTAACAAATGCAATTCAGTAAACAGAAAATGATGATTTCAGAAGCTTAAATTTTGGAGGAGGACAAAGAATAGACACACCTGCACCATTGCGAATGATTTTGAGCAACATCCCCCCCACCAAAAAAAATCTTCAATTACTGATTACGATCATCACGCGAACCCCAACCAGGTAGTTTGCACCTACTAATATGGCTCAACCCAACTGTAAATGACTATATGGTGCTATGTTTTGGTTTGGCCGCCCTCTTTTCAGCCTACTCCTACACCAGACAACATTGCTCATCGAGGTGGGCGGTGGTTGGGTATATGTAACACATGTCCTAACCAGCTAGGTTGACGAGAGTTCACTACTTCATTAATCGATCTACCATATTTACCTAGTACTCTATTCTTAACCCATATACTGCCCACTCGGTGGTCCCAGAAAACACTAGCGACACATCGAAGACATCTATGACCGAATACTAGAAGCCTATGAATATCTCCTATCCTTAATGGCTATGTTTCACATCCATAAAGTAAAATGGATGGGACTGCTATATGAAAATGTATGATATATCGGCCTAAGCAATCATGATCAGTTAATAAGAGAGCGAAACATGAAGACGATGTTTTTCTTCCACCACTACCCCATCGCACCTCTCGCTATAACTCTTGCTTATGTATGTGTGATATTTTACACCTTTGATTATGTTCATACAATTCTGTTGATTCTAATTCTATATCTTAATTGAATCATTAGATTTAATGTTGAAACGTGATATAGGGGTTTTTGATAGGAAACTCTGGACTATGGTTTTGCGTTAATCAGTAGTAGTCAGTAAAACATGCCAACAATATTGTTTCCGACTCATTTGGTTTTACAGTCTACAGCTGTTACCACTGAGTTATTGAGGCTGTATTTGACTTCCTATAGGACTAATATATACATATATATATAAGTTGATCACTAAGTGGTGGCCAACGTTATATTTTTCTAATGGTTAATAATGTTAAGTGAATTCCATCGACTAAGTTGCAATGTGGCTACCAGTCTAAGTGATGCCACATCCTTGGCAATATGTTGAAATGGGAGGTAGTGTTATTAAATATCACGTGATTTGGTGTTTGGTTAGCGTTTTATTATCTAGACGTTAAATCTTATACTACATCGTAATGTATACTGCTATTATTATTAGCTATATAGTATTGCATAAATGGATGTATTATGTTTATTCATAGTATGTATTCATAGTACACCAACATAATCATTTCATACATGTACATACACATTAAATAATTATTGTTTAACCCGTATTTCAGTAAAACAAACTAGTTTGAGTATTAAAGATGAACAAGATGAAAAGAGTAATGTTACAAGATCAATATAACTTGGTTATGTGAATAGAAATGAATACCTTCACATATATTATCTTATGACAAACATAATAGTGAAAATCATAGTGAAAACGGAAACATACTTTTGTTGTCTGAGGTTATGCGTAAACTTTTCAATGTTCACTATATTATTATTGTACTCAGTTGTTTCGGTTAATTTTTCAATGTTCACTTAGTAAATGAATGCAGTCAATCAGTCAGTCAAGCATATGTACGACTCTGAAAAGATGTACATCGATCCAAGTTGTTACACCACATATTAGCACAGTGATATGAAAAAAAAAATCGTTGTGAATGATTTTTAGCCATAGAAGTAGTCTATACCTAGCAACATGATTAACACTAAAAGTCAATGTCTTCTTAGACAAATGCTGAGTTTTGGTTTAGCTGCTCTAAGCTTTCTTTCAACTTAATACTATGCTAATTCACATCGGTCATTGAAGCAAGCAGTGGTTGAGTATACGTGATAAATATCCACACTACTTAAGTTGCTGAAGATTAATTTAACACCTTTACTCAGTGAAGTGAGTTTGTATATTAAAGTGTAATTTCTATTAAAGATTCTAATTCACGCAATTGAAGTTATCCACAACTGTCCATTATGATAATATCCCGTAGTGTATAGTTCAGTTAAATGAAAAGCATATACTGAATGAAAGTTAAAGCTCGAAGTGGAATCTTGAGTGAAAACGGTAAAAATGGTCTAAAATGCTGGGTACAATACATATTTCGTGAACACTGGAAATGCTTGTAGATAACCTCAATCCAAAAAAAACCCCAGTACATTACAAAATATAATAAGGCATTTTACTAGTTATTATGAATTTATTGAATGAAATAATAAAATCTAGAAGTAGCCTTTTTATCATGAACTGACTAAATATCTTCAGAACTAATGAAAACTAAGAAGTGATGGAATGAATTGCCCATCTCAGTTCAAAACTCTACAGGAAGCTTTGTCTGTAGATATACATACTACTGAAGAGTTGTCAGTTATGTGTGGTCGTATAATACGATAGTATAGGAATAATAAAATCTAATATGATTCTAGGTTCGTGATACACACCTACATTGAATCCGGCTTTTTTACAAAAACTAAGATTAGAACTAACAATAATCTACCACGATGACTACAAGTAGAGTCATATACAAGTAGAAAATCAACAAAAGGTAAGATTCATAACTAGTCTTCATTAGTGCAGTTCTCTCTGTTGACCTATGCTCGTTGAGCAATCTACAGCATACGATGATGCCCGAAATTAAGCTACAACTAGCAGTCAGCTACGAATGATGTTAGATATGAGAACAGTTTTCACATCCCAGTCACCTAAATGTGAAAGAACTTACCTTCAAGGACGCGATGAAGAAATTTGGTTAGGAGTGGTCTTGAGTAAGTGACTGAAGAACTTAAAGTACAACTATTTTGAGGGCAACCATACATACGGTCTTTTGTGAATAGTTCTCGATATACTAGCTCCATACCTTCAAGGCCTAACATTTGGTGATAGAAACTTATGTGATAACATGAAGTGCATATTTTAAGGGTTAAATCTTTATAAATACCTCTAGTCGTGAGAAAGCAACACTATTGCAGATGCTAGTTGCATAAGGGTAAAATTTTACAGTCAGCAGTGACTCCGTCCTTGACATTAAGTTTGCTGATTTCGGTCCTACTGTTGTGCAACCAAACTGTCTTGTATAGACCTAAAGAAATAAATATATTCCGGACAAAACAGTTCGAGTCAAAAAAAAGGTAAACTAGACCACTACATCAAGATAGTGGCTACAGTCAGGTGTCAAAAATTATCTGCTAGTGAAATTTTAGCTCAAATAGTTTTCATTGCATACCAATAATACTTAGATGATACATCAAAGCTGAAGAGTGTTAGATTATTAATCTAACAATAATTCATCTTTTAATCTAATGTACACACTACTAAATCTCTTGTAAACGCAGCTATGAGAGTAAAAACAATATCATTATGGAGAAGGATAGTAAAAAGCTGAACAAACAGATGTTTTGTCAAAAACACCACAGTCGTGAAGTTATATAAGTGATTAAATGATTACTTCACAGAACTAAGAGAATTGACATTTTGCCCATAGAATAAAACTTAAATTCTCAACTAAGTATTTATTAATAGAATACAAAACTAATGACTGACTAACTGAACCTAGTCTACTCAGACGGTCATCTTCCATTATCCATCAAGATTTTATCAATTTAATCTTCATATTATGTCACAAAATGAAGCTTCTAGTGTATTGACTGAAGCCGTACTTTTACTCATCATACAACATTCTATCCTATTCACTCAGACGGATAACGGAGATCGTCTGATGCTATTATGTTCAGACTACTGTTTACTTTTAGCTAGCACAAACTTCAAGTATGAAGAGAGACATTAATTAACCTGGTGACCTCCAACATCTACACAACGATGGATGCAAATCGACCACATCGGCATCGGCTATCGTTGGAGAAGCTGTATGGAGGACTACCACTCATTGTGGGACACATATTTAGATTCTGACCACGCACTAGTGAGAGCACGTATTTCTATGCGTTTTGCTTGTTGCAGAAGGATCACATCAGGCAAACTCCATAGACACTAACTCGAGATTAAAAATGCCAAGATTGCATTTAAAAATGCTTTGGCTAAGCATTTAATTGCCCACAACCATAAGGTTCATCAGGAAACAGCTTGGAACGATTTTAAGGCAGATGTAAACGCAGCAGCGTTATTTGCATCTAACTTCAATCCAAAGGTTATGACAGACCAATGGATCTCTGCAACTTCTAGCGAACTGATGGAGGATCGAAAACTCATTCCAGCAAGCTCGGAGAATGATGAAGGGCGGCGACAATTGAAACATAAACTGACAGAGTCTGCGTAAGGATCGTGAACAGTAGTGGACAACAAAAGCAAAGGCGATGGAAGCATCGGCGGCGGTAGGCAATAGTAGACAGGTGTTTCGACTTATCAAGAACACCGGCATTAATAAATCGGAAAAGACGGGTCTATGATTCACTGTCAGCCTAGGAAATTAGAGCGATGGGCGGATCATCCTTAAAAACAGTTTAACTGGCTCCCAGATACTCTTAACTTACCTACTATCCCCAAGCTACCTGAATGGAAAACAGACACGAGTTACCCAAATCTCAGTGAGGTTGAAAAGGCTATAAGTAACTTGAAACGACGGAAAGCAGCAGGACCTGGTAGGTTGTCTATCGACATCATTAAGAATGGTGGTCCAGTTTTAGCTGGTAGGTTGACTGATATGTTAACCGACGTCTGGGAACTGAACATCATCTCATTTGACTGGTCTCGTTCGATGATCGTTCCGGTTTACAAAAGGGCAGAAATCCTCTTGTGATAACCACAGAGAAATCAGTTTAACTAATATAGTATCTAAAATATTATTCTCTATAATCATTCGGCGTTTATACAACACTAGAGAACAGTAGACTCGAGAAAACCAAGCTGATTTCAGACCTGGACGTGATTGCATCGATCAAATATTCACCCTGTGCCAGATTTTTGATTATAGACATATGTACCAACGTCCGACTATAGTTGTATTTCGTGAAAGCAGCTTTCGACTCGGTAGACTGTGAAATCTTGTCAATGATGTACTCTTAGAAGTTTCACTCACTTTTTTTAACTCCACAGGAATTAATCTCCTTCCAGGAGGTCCTCTCATCGAATTAGAATACCCAGATGATATAGTCCTATTCAGTGAAGATACTGACAATATGCAGTCTCCTGAGTACCTTGAGTAATAATGCAAGCATATTCGGGATGCACTTCTCCCCTTCTAAATGCAAAATGTTACTTTAGAACTGGGCTGCTTCACCTAGATTAGTTATAGGGAGTAAAGTAATTGAATGCGTTGACCGCCTCACTTATATCGGAAGTCTCATCTTCCTTGGAGGGTCGGTGTCTGACGAAATCTCAGCAAGGATTCAGAAAGCATGATTAGCATTCGCAAATTTATGCCTACTGAACGGGTCGAAAAAATTCAATAGTTTCATTTCGAAACATCTTAACACAGGACAAAAGGTTGTTGTTTTAAAGTCTTTGAAACATATAATAAGCAGCCAAGCTGAACTCTTTTAAAATTTACTGAAGCCAAGTAACCAAGAGGTAGTAATATATTGATAGATTAAGTTCTCTTGGTTGGATGATTTAATTCTGAAACTTTCATCAGTGCAAATAAATAGCAGAAGTTCGAGATTATAAAAATTCCGCAACTAAAGGACCTAGCTCAGAAAACGTAATATAACTAAAACCATCTTCCTGAGTTACACACCGCTAGCAATATTACCTGATTACTTAAATCAAAGTACGTGTAGTTGTGTTCGAAGCAACGACTTAACAGCTGAGCCAGAAGTCATAACCTGTGAGTCATCGTACTGTGAACCAAACAGACGACATTAGTTGCTACTACCTAGTGATTAGTCAATGTAATGCTAAGTGAGTTATTCATATACTTATTGGTTAGCAATTATGAATAGAACAACAGTCTGAAAAATGTAGGTAGTATGGGTGAAGGACTTACACATCAATATAATTGTAATATATTTGAATCTTCCCGTTGATTTATCATGGACAGAGAGTGATCAGTCTCTGTCACTATATGTGCATCCTGAGAGGATTGCTTCCATATAGTGCTAGTTTGCAAGTATTACTTGAGTTAGATTCTGGCTGACAAACGAAATCCAGGACGCGCATTTGGCTCTATTTGGAACTTGTCAGCTGGATGTTAACGTCAACATAGGTATATTCAGCTGACGAGCCCCAAGTGAGATGAAGCACGTGTCCTGGATTCCGCTTGTTAACCATAATCTAACTCAAATCATACATCAATACTTCTCATGATTTTTAACAAATAACTAATAAATAACGACACAAGTTAGAGATATAATAATAAAATGATAAACAAGTGAAAGTAGTTGCATATTTCAAAGGATTTTAGAATGCACTACAGAAAATTATTCTATTACATAATAAATAATGATATCTCGAGTAAGAGTTAAGCCTAATACTCAGGTCATTAGTTCATTAGCATTTGAGCGACCCACAAACTCAATATCTTCTGATCGATGAAGTTTCAGTTAACTTTCAATCACGTTTATTCATATCTTCACTATTTCGGTGTTCTAAGTAATATATTACTTTAGCTAATAACCTTGTCACTTAATATCTATCTATTTTGAAGTTTGTGACAATAATCCGGTCGTGCAAACACATATAACTTGGTCACATAGTTTCATCGTGTTCACCTATCGACCAGTATTTTTATAGTCAGAAACCAACGGGATAACAGATGACGTTAATCTACTCATAACGAAAGCCAAGTAGGTGCATGCTAGCCATGATAGTACAATAGCTGGAAAAGCTCGGGATTACAGTGTGTCAGTGAGTATCTTGCTCTATTCCTATAAAACTTAGCTTCTTAGGGCACAAGGTGTTTGACTGCACTTTGTTTTTAATCATAATTGTTGCTGAAGTGATAGTGTATTAAAATTTCCGAGGTTTAACAATGTGTGCTTAGGCGAAGTTATGATGATTGAAATGACATCATCATCTTGAAATATCGTCTTCAGTGGCTTGGACATCCTACACGAGTATCATCGCAGTGGTTTCTATATAGTGCATTATTTACTGACGCAATAAACAAAGAGATGTTCATGGTGATTAAAGCAGAACTCGTGGTCGGGTTCCTAAAATTCAATCCAACTAAATAGACTTGACACGTTATCAGATATAGCTCAGAATATAAGCTAATATCTATCCTACTACATTTTTTTAAATAAAACCTTATGAAAGTAAACTGGACCTCCACAACTGAAGTGAATTCTCATTGGCTGTAGTTTTAGCTGAACTGTGTCGTGTAATATAACCACTTATGTATTTTAATCCATTTCCGAACGTACTTCTCTTACTTCTTTTTTTTCTTATTGGGGAATTCAATTCCGCAAAAAATTTAATTATTCAGAAATCGAACATAAGACTTTGTATTTATTTATCTTGTATGTTTTGATTTGTTAAACTTTCATTACATTCCAAATATTTCAGTGCGAGTTGTTATCTTCATCTAAATACAAAAATTACCCGATTATTCATGTTAACTCTTGTAAAGTTTATTCACCGTTGTTGATTTTCCTTCTACTAATAATCACCGTAATTTCACTGATATATAAATAAATAAGCTTGAATAAAAGATGATCTATGACCTTTATTCCTGGACTGGTTCAATATTAACTGGTCTGCCGTCTTATAGAACCATTACACCGGAGAACATAACAGCATAGCGCTCTATGAGATCATAAAAGTGGCAGCCATTCAAAAAACTTTACAAAGATATAACACTTGTTTACATCACTTTATTTGAGTGGCGTGTATATTTTTGATGCTCAATTGTACCGAAATTGATGTTTTAAATTTAGAAATAAATAATTCAATGAATCATAACCTACAGTAAAAGTCTTACAAGAACAGAAAATTCTACATCTGATAAAGTCATCTTTTAAAGATTACGCCTAATGTCAACTCACTTTTACATAGCCAGCTGTATCCAATGTAACGATATGAGAATTTGTTGATGCTGAGGTTTGAAATGTCATCACTTTCTCCAACGGCCAATCATGATATGTAGCAGAATTAATTGTTACTGGCTATTTAAATATAATTTTTTTTTAAAAAATCAGACTAGATTATTAATAATGAGAAATGTAATTAGCTAGCAGTGAAAATTCCAGTCAATCGAAATCAACGTACAATCTGACAAAAATGAGCCTTAACTCAAGATGTTGTACCACACTAACATAAAATTAACTAAGTGAATAACATATTAGTTAAAATAATGAAGCGAAATGAACAAAATTAAATATAATATAGTTTAGGAAGATTGGATGACAAGAAGGTATACATGAAGAAATTCTAAAACTCGAGACCTAGGGAATAAGGAGAGAATATATGTGAACAAGTATGATCGATTCTGAGTTATATTATACAACGTATTTAATTAGTGATCTTGTATTTCTTTTACATTATGTGAAGTGTGATAACTTGAAGAGATAATTTTGTTATACGTGTTACTTTCGTCTTTAGTACCTGATATTGTTAATAATTCAAGTAAGATTAAATAAGCATTCAATTTATAGTTTTGTAATTAACTAGGACCTACAAATAACTTTAAAGCTAATGCTTATTGTTTAAACGCAACATTATTTATTGAGGCTTTAAACTTGTCCAGATCATTTTAACTGGTCAGATATATTTCATTCGAGAGTTGTCATTAAGAAAGAAATAACTAGTGGATTATGAAACTACCTACAGTACTTAAATCTGGCTTATCGCTTAAGATACTACTACACTGCATATTCGAACCCCACTTCATTACTTACATTGTTATCCAACCAAGAAGAGACCACAACCCACAGAAGCATCTCATTTTGTTTATTCAGACTACACTAGGCTGTTTTACATACATAGTAACGGCAGTTGTTACACAATTGGAGAAATGTGATTCAGAGCTGAATACATAAATCTGTAGTTCATACAACATCGTGAATCAATAATTAACCTTCACGAGTTACGGTACATTACACAACAGAGTTCTTGTTAGAACAAGAAGCTTTGTGGCTCATATTTATTGTGATTCTTACACATTTTACTGTATTGCTAAGTATAACTTCCTACAACTTCGTTTACAAATAATCAAATACATGAATTTTCATACTAGTGTAGCATAACGTGCGAAATCATATGGGATTCTCTTAAACTACTATCAGTTTCTAGTTTTATCTCTTCTTAGATAAGAAATATGCTTATGAAGCAAAATATATATATTACACTTGATAATTCATGGAATTATTACATATAAGTTTATGAATCAGTTAAGATTGATATCTACTCAGTTTTGGAGAATATAAAGTATGTCAGTAAAACTAAAAAAAAAACAAGATCTAAATATGTTCAATACAGTTATAATGTGATTAGTAGTGAAATCCAAGACGTATGATTCATCCAACTAGGGACTCGTCGAAGAAGGGACTGTACTTAATTTTTAGTGCGGATACTCATATTCTAATTTGAAAGCAGTACCTACTGAATTATTCACTAGGTTATTAAGTGCATATAGTTTACTAACGTGTTTAACGCGCATGAAGTTATTTGTAAGGCTTCACTAAAATATAACGACTAGATAATGATACTGAAACAATCTCAAAATACACACCTACAGTCAGTAACGAAAAAATACTTTAATTTAATACGCTTATACAAATCATAGTAAAAATGTCGATGTTCACCAAATAAATATTTAAATAATTATAAAACCATCATAAAGATGGATACCTGCATTTGTGACTGATGAGAATTCGCATGAAGTGACGTTTCACGTAATGTAATCAGTTGAATAGAACCATCATTTAAACCAACTATGGCAGCATCCGCTAATTCATTGCCATTTATGTTTAAAGGTGCTATTGACGCAACAGATGAATCAAAAGTGACTTCTGTTACAACTTGCTGAGAAATGTCATCAACTACAGCCAATTCATCTTCAAACTCAATCCGACCAAGATTATCTAGCGAGTTCTTCAGTTTGTAAACGACCAAACCACCAATCCAGAGGTCTCCTATACTAGGCATAAAATATAAGTGTAGCACGCATTAGAATTCATTCGCACAATTTATAATTAAAATCCTGCATTCATTCTCAAAAGGGTTATATACATCAGGAACAACGTAGAACTTGGCACATATGTGCATAAGTATAAGTTCCCATTCCACATTAGCACAGCTAGATCCTAGTTACGAGATTGACACAACAGTATAATCCAACGGGAAGAAATAAAACAAACAGTAGAAGAAGTAACGCAACTTAGGATCTAGGATGGAATGAAAAGCGAGAACATTTGCACCATTATCACTGATTCCTACCCATATCACCCAGTGTCTCCAGCCAACGATCATGATTATCACATAAACCCCAACTAGGTAGTGAGCATCTATCAACATGGTTTAGACCGATGGTCAATGACTTCATGGACTGATGCCATGCTTTGGTTTGGCCGAACCTACCCTCCTTTCACCACACTTCAAACCTATGCAAGATCGTGTGACGAGGTAAGTGGAGGTCGTGCATATGCAACACATGCCCTAACCATCTTAGTCCATGAAGATCTACAAACTATTCGATTGATTTCCAATATTTTCCTAGTACTCTATAACTAACATTAATATTACTTACTCCATGATATGTAGGCGATACTTCGAAGACTTATATGATTATAGATCTGAAGACCACGCAAATCTCCTATTTTCATAGCCTATATTTCCCATCCATTGGTTAAAACAGAACAAACTGTCATACAGTACACTCGACCTATCGTTGGGAGATGGATATCTTACCTACGCCATATGTGAGGCGAATTGATAAAAGCCAAGCGAGTTTTCTGAATCCGGTCGGAGATTTTGTTAGACATCTACCCACTAAGGTTGATGACACTTCCGAGATAAGTGAAGTGGTTTACTCACTTAACTCCATCAGTCCCTATAAGTAAACTAGGCGATGATGCAAACAAGTCCTGAAGTATTATTCTGCACTTACAGAGAGTTATGCATTTCAAATATGCTTATTCAATATATTTACTTTTCAAAACACTGCCTACTTGACGAGGAATGTATGCCAGCCTCTACAATAAGAATGCTTTGCAAATGCATATCGATCCCAATATGAAATTACAGTAATTGTCTTTCTGTTACATTTTGAAATTTATGTTTAAGGAAGCTTGGTAGTAGTTGCACATCTAAAACAATTGTAGCACACAGTGTGCATAATCAACAAGACATTCTATTTCTCTAGGATCCACGTCACACCACCTCTCAGGATTTTAGAATTATTAATGAACTTAAATCGTATAATTTTAGCTGTGTGCAGCGACTGATAAAGGTGACAAGAAACCATTTTGAATGTTCTTGATGGTAATTGAGAAACTTCGCAGCAAATAAATATTTGACTTTTGAGATCATACTATTATAATACATTTTTGATTTAGTCAATAATATAGAAATGTGTAGTTATAAAGCTAAAAAAACAAGTGCTTGTTACGAACAGGAAGCTTTTTAATCATCGAATTCGCTTTCAAATGGGGTTGAGTTCAGCAAGCAAGCACGTTTATGAAGTGTTTGTGGATACAAAAAGCTACATTCCGAAAATGTATGTAAAGACATGAAACTAAGTGCTTTAGAAATGCGAGCTTATAGCAGTTCAGTTATCATCCAACAATTTAGTTGGAATATACATTTCGTCGATTTGACTTCAGCACTATTACTTCAAAAGCTTATGCATCAGTTTCTCACAGCCATCTGAACCCTCTATAAATGTGAAATTCCCAATAAGTTGTTTTAACATTGAAGCGTGTACCAAGTACTTTCGTAAAAAAGCAGGCAATTTTTATGTGTAATACAAGAGCTATTAACCTGCGTCATTAAAACGACCCTTTTTAGAATCATACTAGAAGCCGATTTAATGGTGTGATAATCAGTTTTAAATTTTGAAAGGTAGAAAAAATCAACTAAATTTCGTCAACACTTGTCGCATATAATGTGACTAAAAACTCACTAAATTGACGTTTCAGAGAAATGGATGTAGGAAGCTACATACTTAACTGAGAGACATACAATGAGGCTAAGTAATTATAGTCACTATCTACAAAACGTTTTATTGGTAGTGGAGTAAAGTGAAGATTAATAACCAGCAAGTGGAAGTAAGCTGAAACAACAAAGAGCATCTGAATTTTCTGTTTGTGAACTACAGCAAGACAGAGCTTTGAAAACAATAAAAGTAAATAATCACTTATTATCGGCAAACCAAAAGTTTAGAGAAGTACTATTTCTCACCTGATATAGTGGAAGATCCAATAAACAAAGTTTGATTATGCAGTCCTAGTGCTGAAACTATAGGCATATACCTGTTATGTGAAGAACTGTTTTCTAGATTTACATCCTCGTGATTCACTTCATGCATTGTAGTGAGATATTCCAAAAGACCCACAGTCTGTGACCTTAGTGTTTTTCTGTACACTCAACCGGTCCATGCTAACGGTTTCTGATCAGAATAAGTAAGTTTTCGAACTCTTTATTTGAAAAGATAGTCATTGTAATATAATCTGAATCTCCCATAAGTTGGCGCTACCCTTACCTGATGCATACTGCTTCTATGAGACTTTATGAAAAACCATTTCGTCGCACTTTTCTTAATAACTCAACTAACCTTTCGCTCTTCAGTTTCTAAAGGATCGTAACAGGGACTGCACCTTCTATAACCAAAGATATCTTCCTAAACGCAAATTCTAAGAAACGAAAAATTCGCCGAATTTTCAAAGGAAAAGTTTAAATGATTGTGAATTATTGTATATTCATTTCACTCGTTAAACTTTGATGTTTGCTTTAATTCCTATCTTTTAAGCATGAATTTGTAGCAACTTGGGTTGACTAGTTAGGAGTTGACTTTAATCCTTAAGCACAAGCCAAAATAATAAAGCCCAAGTATTCGTTTACTTCCTTTTTATCCATAGGGATTATATTTCGTATTGTCTTAGATTAAATGTTGGTAAGTTTTGTGAGCTTGAATGATTAGTATTGTGTTCCACTGTCTCCTGCCCATGAAATAAAATTAAAGACTTATTCCCTATTAATTTGGTGTATTCTGTTAAATAGAACGGGAATTACAATTGCCCTAAACTGGTGAGCCCTGTGTTGGACACAATATAATAATAATAAATGCAAAGGAAAAGAAGGGCTACTAGGACATCCTCCATTTATTGCACATTGTCAACGAGCTGCCTTTCCGCTTAACAAAAATTACTCTAAACATCCCAATATCTCTGACTACTATAAAAATCTTTTGGGCAACAGGGAGTCACTATTCCACTTAGCATATAGCTCACTCAAACATTAGCTCAAATAGTCAGACTGGCTTTCTAAACTAACGTCTAGTTATATCAAACAGGAACGACTTAGATAAAGGTCTTATTCGGTTCTTCGTTTCTGAACTTTTTTAGTAATTAATGCCCGCTCACTTCTTAATAAAATATCAACCCTAAGAACTATAGCCTTATTAGCTAAACCTTCATTAATATTTGTCACAGAAACATGGTGTTCCTCATCAGTAACTGACTCGGAATTAGCCATTTAGAACTATATGCTAAATCGCGGCAACAGAATACATAAACGGCGTGGCGGCTGTATAATATACATGTGTTTGCTTTGTGTTTAATAAAACCGACGACGAAATACTCGGTATGGTGCGAGGGTCGATCTGGATCTTAGTCAATACCGCGAACCACGGTTTACTTTTTGAGTGCATATACAGAACCCCTGAACACCTCTAATACTGTAGATAACATCATTATTAATGCTTTTATTCATACCTCTGCCCTAAATTAGAATACGAAAGCCATCGCAGGTGACTTTAACCTTCCTAGCATAGACTGCGATGTTGGTAGAGGACTGTCATATGATGAAAACATTCTTTCTACATTCGACATGCACTGTTAGACACAGTGGGTTCACACTTCCACAAGACATAATGACATTCTTGACCTAGTTTTCTGTCATGATGTCATTCCCCTGTCACCTCAAGTTAGCAAAGAGCTCGAAAGCAGTGACCACAAAATAGTTCGATGTGCTCTTCCTTTCAATTTTAGTTACTCCAATAATCAGAAATGACAAGAAACTAGACAATATTAAGATCTTCTGCACACCCTTCTAAGTTTCTTTGACTGAGACAATTTTTTCTTATCCAGCAATCTTACAGATGAGTTAGATATTTTTTATCAAATTAGTGACTCGTGTTTAGATTTGATTGCACCTATTTAACTAAGCAATTTGATTAAGTCAAATTATTTGTACATAACACTTTATTGCTATAAGAAGCTAAGATGTCTAGAGAAGTACTGTTTTAAGTCAAATGACTTCTCGGCATTCGTAGAAATTACCATGACCTTTAATCAGCTAAAAGAAGTTAAAGGCAATTAAAGAAGAGTTGTCAGCAATGCACAGTAGCTCCATGATACAAAACTTGGTACGGCTGTTCCAAAAAGGGCCTCGAACCTTCCCAGAATAGTGATATTCCCTGCATTTTACTAGAAGGATTGATGATTAAGGATCACTATATTATCGTCAACCTGTTCAGCGATTTCTTCGCTAACAAGGATAAACGCCTGGATGACAGTGAGGTGAACATTATCATATAGAATCCGTTACCTTCACTTACGACAACATTTGTAGATCTATAAACTCAGTTAGGACGTCAAGTAGTCATAGAGTAAAACGTGTGGCATCCATTTACTTCAAACTCGATGGACTTAATTTATCATTAATCCTATTAAAACTGTTTGACCTTTTATAAACAACGGGTACTTACCCTGGTAGATGGAAAACCTATTACATCTACCCTCAATTTAAACCAGGTGACAGAAAAAACCTGCACAACTCTTGGCCCATAAATATCACATCAGTTCTCTCTAGAATAATTGAAAAAATTGTATGTGACGAAATGCCCGATTATTTACTCATTGAAGAACTTTTCTTTAATTCCCAACATGGTTTCCTCAAAACTAGGTCCTGCAGGGCTCGTCACTTTCAATTCTCTAAGTTAGTTTTTATCAAACGAAGTCTCCTGCGCTTGGTATTAGTATTGTACTTAGACATATCTAAAGCTTTTGACAAGGTTAGCCACAGGCTCCTTATAAACAAACATTCCTCTTAGGGGATCAGGAATCCATAATATGCATGGTTAAACTCGTTCCTCAATCATAGATATCAAATTGTTAAAAGTTACTCTACTCTCTCGAAAGCTGAACTGGCTACAAGTGGCGCCACACAAGGAAGTGTCTTAGTTCCACTGCACCTTGTGGCTTATATAAACGATATACGCAAATGCTTCAGCATGGGTTAACACTTTCTATATGCAGATGAACTAAAAATAGTGTACTTATTCCCTCCTCACGAATTTGTATGCACAGTGTCGTTACTGTTGAACTCAACCAGGTTGCAATATGGTGCTCGAAATGAAAATTAGATCTTAATGCTTCTAAGTGTGATTGGATGTGTCTTGGAGATAAGCTGCTCAATTTTTATCTGCTCTTTAAATAAATTATTCTACGAATAAATACTCAAGAATCTGGGACCATTTGCCCCATGCCATTCGGGAGGCAGATTCCCTTTATTTGTTTGTACGATAAGTTGGTAATTTCATCTCTTCTGATATCTCATTAAAAATGTTTACACCAAATATTGTTTCTTACTCCACTAGCGAAATAATAGGGACCCTGAATGTGTAAGCACCAATCACCTGTCTTATTCACACGCCAGTGTTCTACCCTTTAAATTTATTTATAACCGGAAGTATGAGAACTGCCCATCTGTCTTGTTAACCCCGAGATACCAGTGCTGTTGTTATGTGTTCTCTCTGTTTTTGTCTTCTCTGTAGTTGAAGATGATTATGCACAAAGCAAATATTGTACAATAACCAGTAAAATCCTTTGTAATCACTTTAACTCTGCCCTGGGAGTTGGAAGATCTGTTATGACGCCTCGTGGTGAAAGCCAAGTCACTTCGGAAGTCACGAAGCCAATGTTTCTTCTGACAACCAGAGCAACCATTAATGTAGGTGCTTGAAATGTCTGCACGATGTAGAAGACAGAGAGAAGCATTCAAATGGCTGAAGAAATGAAAAGGTACGACCTGAAGATACTTGGAATAAGTAAAACCCATTGGATACAAGCTGAATAGCAAATATTATCCTCAGGAGAGGTGGTTTTATACTCTGGTCACGAAGAAAACACACCTGACACATAAGGATTAGCACTAATGTTGTCCCAAGAAGCATAGAATGCTCTTATATGATAGGAACCTCATGGGCCTAGGATCATTAAAGCATCATTCAAGACAAAGAAGGAGGGGATTACAATGAATGTCATCCAGTGCTATGCACTCACCCACGAAAACCAAGAAGACGACAAAGGCCAGTTCTATGCGAGGTTGCAGTCAACCATTGATAGATGCTCAGTCAAGGACATGACCATTCTGACTTCGACACAAGGTTGGAATGGACGACACTGGTTATAATAATAATAATAGTTTATTCTCAGGTAGCATTTTGTACATGAGAGCATACCAGTTCACAGGCATGATCAGAATGATATAGATTGTTTTTAATAGGGAATATATAAAGTCGATATTATGAAAATCATGCTATATAGGGACATTAATTATTAATTATAAAGTCAACTGTAACAAGGTCCAGAGTTTGCAGTGCTAAGGAATTAGAGATGTGTTATGTATTGTAGAACACTTCCAGCAAGCGTTCGCGCGTTTTTCGACTGTGGTGCTGTAATGGCGGAAAATGGCTGTGGGTAAGCAGAATGGATCATAGAGACTATCTAGAAACGGGAAAAGACCGAGTATTTGATGTTAGGTTAAAAGAGCCAATTTATGTGGGTTGGTCTAGAACGGTGAGTTATTGATGCGTTAATTTCGTTCTTAACCATCGTTTGGAGTAAGTTGCTTAAAGGAGACCAATTCTATAGGAGAGCAGATCACAAACTCGGGTCTACAGTGATATAGAGGAATATATGAAATAGAAAGAATATAAACGAATTTTTAATTAGTGGGAGCAAAATAATCAGTATTGAACCTGAATTTTCTTTTCATCGCTATTTTTAGTCACTACGTAGTGTTTGTAGTGGTTATTGGAGACATCATGGAACGACATGAACTGGGAGAAAGGAACAAAAACGGTCAGAGGCTTGCGAACCTAGTGCCTTCAGCAAAATGATTATAGGTGGCACCATATTCTCCCAAATGCGTATACACTAAACAACATGGGTTTCACCGGACCACATTACGGGGAACCAAATCGACCACATTTGCATCAATAAAAAATTTAGAAGAACCATGGAAGACGTAAGAGCAAGGAGATGAGCTGATGTAGCTTCAGATCATTAATTGATGGTGACTAAAATTAAAGTGAAGCTAAAAAAGCACTGGACAACTGAAGCAGCAGTATTACAAAAGTTTAACACACACCTTTTCGGGGATACTAACAAACGCAACGAATTCAAAGTAATTCTCAATAATAAGTCCCAGGCATTCCATGATATACTTGAAGAAGGTTAAACTAATATGGAAGACAACTGGAAAACGATTAAAGAAACAATGACTCCAATATATCAGGAGATTTTAGGTCACAAGAAACAACACCATGAAGAGTAAATTTCTGTTAGTACACTGGACAAGATCCACAAAAGGAGGAGAAGAAAGTTAGTAATTAATAACAGCCGGACAAGAACAGAAGAAGTCAAGGCACAGGCCGAATACATAGAAATCAACATGCAAGTAAAGAAGAGCATCATGTCGGATAAATGGAAATTTTTAGAGGACCTAGAAATGACGGCGGAAAAAGCTGCAAGAGAAGGAAACATGGGGCATCCTTACGATTCGACAAAGAAGCTAGCTGAAAAATTTAGTAAGCCAGAACTGCCAATCAAGAGTGGGGCTTACAAATCGATCATTGAAGTGAATACACAACGAAACAGGTGGACTGATCATTTCAAAGAACTCCTAAATAGAGCATCCCTACTGAACCCACCAGTCACCGAAGTAGCAGCCACAGATCTTCCTATAAACACCGGCTCACCAACAGTCAAAGAAATCAATATAGCCTTCTGACAAATCAAGTTTTGCAAGTCAACAGGGCCAGACAATATACCAGCTGAGCGAGGCACTGAAGACTAATATGGAAGTAAATGCGAAGTTACTCCACATTTTCTTCAGGAAGATATGGGAGGAAGAACAAGTGTTATCAGACTGGAAAGAAGGATACCTTATCAAGATAGCCAAGAAAGGAGATCTTAGCAATTGCGAGAACTACAGAGTCATCACTCTTCTTCCGATACCAGGAGCATTCTTCAACAGAGTGTCACTGAACCGAATGAAAGACCTAATCAACGCCCAACTTCGAGATCAACAGGCCGGATTTTTTAAGGACCGATCGTGTATCAACCAAATTGCTACTATGCAGTTCATTGTTGAGTAGTCAATTGAATGGAATTCACTCCTTAACATTAACTTCCTCGACTACGAAAAAGCATTCGACAGCGTCGATAGGAGAGTATTATGAAGCTATCTATGACATTATGTTGTACCCGACAAGATAGTCAACATCATACGGAACTTTTATTGCGGACTACACTGTAAAATCCTGCATGGAGGTCAACTCACAAATTTATTCGAATTCAAACCTGGTGTTAGACAAGGCTGATTACTCTCGCTCTTCCTCTTCCTGCTGGTAGTTGACTGGATCATAAAGACCTTAACACTCCAAGGCAATCTCAAAATACATTGGACAACATCCATGCAACTAGATGACTTAGACTTTACAGATGATCTGGCTCTCCTATGCCACACACAGCAACAAATGCAGTTGAAGAGTGGCAGTGTAGCAGCAACCTTGGAAGCAGTAGGCTTCAACATACACAAAAAGTAAAGCAAGATCCTCTGATACAAAACAACAAACACTTGCCCAATCTCACTTGACGGAGAAATTCTGGAAGATGTAGAATCCTTCACATATTTGGGCAGCGACATCGATAAACAAGGATGGTCTGATGCAGATATGGAGGCACGCATTGTAAAGGCAAGAGCAGCATTTTTACAACTGAAAAACTGGAACTTAAACAAACTGTCAGCCAACATTAAAGTTAGCACTTTCAATAGAAATGTAAAGACAGTTCTGTTCTATGAAGATGAAACTTGTACAGATAACTACGAAAAGCACCATTCAAAAGATACAAGTATTTGTAAATAACTGTCCGCGTAAGATACTTCGAATCCTTCGGCCTGATACCATCAACAACAACCTCTCTTGGCAGAAAACAAATCAACCGGATCCCAGTCGAGGAAGAATTTAGGAAAAGATGCTGAAGGTGGATACGACACACATTGTGGAAACCACTATATTGTGTCACAAGACAAGCAATAACATGGAACCATGGAGGTCAATCGAAAAAGGGAAGACCAAAGAACACATTGCGTCGGATTTCGGAGACAAACATGAAGAGACTGAAGAAATCTGTGGAAGGGTTGGAGAGGAAAGCCCAGGACAGAGTTGGTTGGAGAATATTAGTCGGCGGCCCATGCTTCACACGGGGTAACGGGCATTGATTGATTGATTGAAATATGAAACCTACCGGCACAATACTATTGACTTCTGTTCTACTCTTAAGTCCCAAGTACTCCTGATCTTATCCTGCATCTGAACATGCTCAACGATTCACTCTTCAAACTCTTAGACGTTTGTTGGAATTGTAAAGCAATTGTAGCGCGCGGTTCTTAATCATATATTCACCATGAAACAATACGTATATTTGTTACCCTTATACTGTAAACTTAGTTGCAGTTGGCTTGGTCCTCAGTTTACTTCTTTATATATTATGAATGTCCTAACAGTGACAGTTTCTATGTGAACCCACATTATTCTGATCATGTCTGAGAACCAGAATGCGCTCATGTATAAAATAATACTTGAGAATAAACAGCTATTTATTTAGTTTCTGTCGTATGTATCACTATTTCGTTTTGTAATCAGTCGTAAAAATATGCCTTCTGTTTTGCAGTGATTGAGATTATTTGTATTTGTTAAACATAGTATTTCATTTTTATCGCCAGATACTAATAATAAACTCATTATTTTTCTGTCTTTATTATATCGTCATATTATTAATGTAGCATGACAGACTTGAACCAAACCAAAAGACTAGAAGATGTGCCATCGGTAGACATAGACACCGTTATGACTTTCAAACACGACTGCTGAAATGTGGTCGCAGTGACCCCAAGTTGTGGTTTGCTCAACTGGATCATTATTTTACGAGACACAACATTAAATCAGGAGGAGTTCGCTATCAAGATTTATGTTCACTCCTACGCTCTTCAGTAGCCAAATAAGTCCGTGACTCAATATCAAGTCCTCTAACACCACAACCATACACCATCCTAAGGCGAGAAATGATGAATCGTCTATAAGTGTCAAAGGCTTTTCCGAGGAGAAACATCAGGTGATAGGTCATCAACACCGTTTTTGCGTCATTTCCAAGTCTTAGTGGGTAACAATACATTGGATGAAGAAGTCCTAAAACAAGGGTAGATACAAGCTCTCCTATGCTACGTCCAACACTGTTTGAATGCCCAAGATCCTAACACCTTTTTATCTCACTCAGCAAGTATTGAAGATAGAATAATGTAAAAGAGGTCCCCTTCCCAACTGCATTAAGCATGATACACCATTCTTAAAAAGAAGAATCAGCAAGTAACCTGGTCATAGCACAACTCATTGTGAATGTTAAAAGTTTCACAGAAAATGTTAGTAAAATGCAAATGGGTCATAGAGATAGGAGCAGGTCACCACAACGACCGAGATCCAAGTCACAGAACATGTCGCAATGGTCCAGATAATCTGGACAATTTTGTTGGTATAACTGGAAATTTGATAATCAATCGACCAAATGCAGTCAACCGTGTGACTGGCCCAAACAGATCCCGAAGAATATGTAAAACGAACAACCCCTCTTCAGGTTGCGGCGACTTAGGGGGCAGGGTGCCTGAACGGTCACTTGTTTTACATTAAAAATGTAAATTCATGTTTGAACCTTTTGGTGGGTACTGATGCTACGCTCAGTATCAATTTTCAGAGCAAACCCTAGATAAGTCGAGAAACTTTCTTAGTAACACTTCAAGGTGCTAATGAAACCAATATCGCAATGTTTGGGCAAAGAAGTATGACACTAGATTATGGCGTTTGAATGGCGACTTCTCTGGGTTCTACAGTAGATGATCTAGATCTGGTAGTATTAGGAATAGACTTCTCAGGAAGACATGAATTCCTGGTTGACACTAAGAAACGACGTTTGATATTAATAGAAATATACCAAAGGTAGAAAAAGTCATATCACATTTTAAAACTTAATGCAAACTACATCAGTAACAACGGTAAAGTTTCAAGATTCACTAACGAAATTTCTAAACCTAACAAAACCAAACACTCAACCTTCCAAAGTAAACTCAAAGTAAGTCATACAATCAAAACGGGAAAAGCGCCTGTTTTTGTTAAACCCAGGAGACTAGCA
Source organism: Schistosoma japonicum (assembly GCA_025215515.1). NCBI lineage: Eukaryota > Metazoa > Platyhelminthes > Trematoda > Strigeidida > Schistosomatidae > Schistosoma > Schistosoma japonicum. Next base: position 22,171,555 of record CM046065.1, read on the forward strand.
CCTGATAATCTTAAAATAGCTAGAGCCGAATTCGATTACATACTACAGCTGGGCATAATACATCCATCTGATAGCCGATGGGCATCCCCAATCCATAACTAGAGAATAAAAGATCTTGTTGCTGATCATCAAGTCGACTTAGATTAATTAGTTTGAGAGTTAGTTGATTGCAATGAAAATGCACCAATCCACAGTGACAGCATCAGATTCTAGCATACCAAATTGACCACGTCTGAAGGTTGGAGAATACAAATACTTACGAATATTGGTTAAAGATTGCCAGGTAACCTTCGCATACTGGAAATTATTAGAAGCTAGTGTTCTCAGTTGTATAGTCACTTGGTAAAACGTTGAGGTGTTTTGATGAAGATTTGGCCTTAATCTTATATCCTATGTAAGTGAAGCCTCATCTTAAACACTCTATCGAAGCACCAAGTTCTTACAATATAAAAGATGTCAACACACTTTGAACTAGTTTGCTGAATAGATACTGTACTAATAACAAGCCCTCCCACAAAAAGCAGTTAAACAGCTTGACATTATTTTCCTTCTTCACATTACTTGACCTAACGTGTGTGTTTCTATACGGAAAAACACTCCTAGCAGCAACAACACTAACTCACCTAAGTCGATTTTAGAAGCATCGTCAGACAATAGTGTAAAAAGATCCAATCAAACGAGGTTAGTGATAACAGTATACAGCTTTCCTGACACCTATGTGTTATTGTAGAACAAGAGGTGGTTAAACAATAACACTCAGTATCCTAAATAATGAATCGGGTGCTATGATGTTTTGTAGTCGTAAGCCCTCTAGGGCAGGTCATCCTAAATGCCATCAAAGAATGCACAAAAACGTCGATCGAATATATTCAGAATATAATTCTGTTTTTCATATCGAGTAGCATCAACTTCATTGGAAAACACTTTTAAGGAGAAAGTTGATCTTCGCTAGAATACAGACGGAAAAGATCAACACAGGTCAGCAGACCTCTTACCATTATGACCGAGAATTAAAAAGAGTTCTTTGGTATATCCTTTAATTCAAGTTTGATTGAATACGTTTTTAAGGTTCCAAAATTGATTTTAGGGCTCAATCCAGTGAATATCCCCCCCATATCAATTAATCTATGGTGATATGCTTAGAAAGTCTGGCGATCTAGGTTAAACCTTGCGTTTTTGTAATTACGTAACGAATGGGTTTAGCTAAAAACTTATGAAATAAAGGTAATGACGCAACATATTAAGGTTGAAAGCCCTTTTATCCAAAACTAAATGTTTGGGATAAGAATCACTTTCGGGTGGCTGATTTCTGTAGGCGGGTCGTTTTATTCGAAAGTTCTAATCATCCTTTTGCACTGTATGATTGGCATAAAGTCCTGGTGTACGTGAGCTAAGCGTTTCCTCACAACAGACTGATTGTAGAAGGGTTAAATGAATTCGCGGAAAAGTTATGTTATATCGACAAGAAAGAGTGATATTAAAGCGAATTATTTCCGAGAGAAGCAAATAACGTCAAGTTTGCCGTCTATTCAAACAAAAATGTGCAAATACAGTCATTTCCATCGTTTGGTGGAAAATATCATTTTACACTACGTTTAATTTTTTGTGGTGGAATAAAACACTCCTTATCAATACGCGAATATGAATGAATTTGATATGTATATGTTATGACAACTGACACAGATGCGTAAAACAAATTGACAGTTTGTAAGAATAGTTTACTTGCAGAGACAGAAAAAGTTGGATATCTAAAGTAGTACTGTAAATTTTCCACTACATTCTATGTTCTAAGATGGAGGATACGATAATCATATACAGGACAGTTAGATAGCTGATGCTCTACTAGGGACTGAATAATTCGTGTGACGGTGACTATAAAAAGCGTAATAATCCTTTGGTTGTTGTATTTACCAGCACAGGGAACCAGGACGCATTACTAGAGACAAGACTATGTTTTCAACAATGTACTATATCGTTAGAATTAATATTAGGTCCAGCGATAAGAGTTAAACTTGAGGCTAGTAATAAAATTCATAGTATATAATAATTTCAGCTATGGTATTTAGAATTCTTACTTAAAACTAAGATACATCACTCGGGCATGTGGCTTATGGTTAGTATTCGAAATTAGGAATTTGTTGTAAGGTTAAAATTCAAATTAAGAATTAGAATCGCAGCTCAATCTAAGTAGATATGGTATCTGTAAATAATTGTATTGCTGCTTCGATATAGGTTTTTGCATCTATAGTACTCATCATATTTTGAATGCATCGTAAAAAACGCTGAGTAAACCAAGGTTTACAATGCGAACCGCACACATATGTTCATAGCTGTAGGTGAAGTGTATATCCATCAGCGGATACTTCCACTCTTCACCAAAGAATTTTGTGTAGGGGGAAGAGCATTTCGTAGTAAATTCCTTGTATAGTACCCAAATTTTAAAAAATCATCCACTGAGTAGTTCTGGACTTGCTCGTAAAGTACTGACATCTTTAAAGTAATCAAGTAGCTGGCATTATTTTAGTCATAAATGAATTTCTCTATCGTTGTTTCCATCGTCAAACAGCTGAAACGCTGCTGAAAAGTTATGGCTTATTTATTAACCACGCAAAATCGTTGTGTCCTCTGTTACATTGACTTTTTTCTGAAAAACTATCACTTGAAAAATTTTGTCTTTAAGCTGGCTAAAAGTGGCTAGTTGTATCTTGACACTGGTTGGTTTATTTGTTAACTAGACACTAATAGCGTCAGAGCAGTGTATACATTTTGCAAAATATGCTAAGGTGTCCAGTATCAATTAGCCACTTATTTTTCCAGGTAGTGACGTCAGTAAATATAACGTTGGGATAAAAGAAGTATTGGTAAGTTAGTAGGCAATTCTACTACAGCCTATAAACATGAATTAAGTTCTGCCTCGAAAGACTAAGTGATATTCTCCCAGATTAGTTCAGCATGCAAAGAATAGAAAAAACTTGACTACTTTAACAAAGAAAAAGGTACGCATACAGTCTGACCTGATAGACTTCACATCTGCCTCCCCCATCAAAATAAGTCTACAGATACGTTAAATAGATGTTCACGTAGGTAACTATGGTATTTGGATTTATGCATCATTATAAAGTTTCCTACAAGTAATTGCCAATCATTTTATTTTTAATCATTTTTTTCTTAACTCCGGTTTTGTGGATGCCATTTTTCAGTTAGCCTTTTCGCGATTTCAGAACAGAACTTTAAGCATTAACGGGTTGACTTTGGATTCAGACTTCCTAGGTGTTCGTTAACGTGTCCTGTTTAGAAATATAAATGTACGAGTTGGTCAACACCGAATCGTGGTTAGCTAATGAAATTTTGACAGAACACTTCGCCCTGTTTAGGACTAATTTATTCGATGTGCATGCATCTCAGTGTTGATAATAACGTCAGTACTGGAGCTTAGTTCGTTTCTGGATGCCACAGAGACTGATTAAACTCATTCCATTGCAAAATCAACAATTAGATGCTAATAAATTCAACATATAGATAAACGGGACATAATAATGCCTAAATTTTAATTTAATGAGGGGTAAACTAATGCTAGGATGCCTTTTAAAATACAACAGGGCAATCTACTTTCGAACAGTGACAGGGTGTTAATGGATGTCAGACAATTCTTTGCAACGTAGAATCAAAAAAGAGAATCAAAAAGCGTTTATTTATGTGTGCTCTGTTTATAAAGGACAGTGGTATTTTTCTTTGCCTGAAAACATTCACAGTAGCATTAGCCCTTCCAGTTTCAAGACGGTGACTTTACTTTTACTGGGATTCTTTCGGCCAAAGTAATTTTGGGGCAAAGGCTTCAGAATCAATTTTACTATACTCACTAGTGTATACGCCGTTTTGTAGTCGATTTATGCCTTAAATCCTTTAAAGCTGGTGGTAAGTATATCGTCCTAACTAATGTCGAGGTAGGCTTCTTTTAGAGCTACACTTTAGCTCCCATCAAAATCACATCGGTTCTTCGGTCACTGTTTAGAATTAAATTCATTCTGCCACTGCTCGTGATGACTGCAATAGATATCATTTGCGTAGTCTGTGGGCGAAAATTCTTGGTCAGTGGAGTGCAGTGTATACACCAAATGAACTCACTTTTCATTTGATATTACACCTTCCAGCTTAAGTCCAGTCCCATCAATATCATCAGAAGTGAGCATGAGGCCTGGAACTTATGGCGACTCTCTTATGATCAGGTACGCTGGATGATTTACAAGGTCCTACACAACAATTTCCCCTCCAAAATCAAATGGGATAGGAAACACTATCAAACTTCTCTGATAAGGTCTATCAAACACAACAGTAAACTTTTGTACAGCCGCATGTAGAAAATAGGGCTACATTGGAGCACATCCAAAGAAGGGCAATAAAATTTGCAGTGAGATTGCAGAACAGACCCTACTCGGTTCAACTTAAAACATTTTGCATAATACAGGAGGATCAGAGGGGCTATGATCTTGATGTATCATCTAGACTATAACCGTCTTCATCCTAATCGATTGCTAGTAAGATAAAGTCATGAACTGGATCCGTGTAATTTCTTTTGTTGTCATGGTCTGCAAACTATGGAACTCCTCACCTAACGAGGCACTATCCCCCTGAACTTTCTAAAAGAAGGCTTGGCTCATATCTAGACTCCGTAGGCTCTGAAAAGCAATATTGTAGTTACTTTTATCACTCGATTTGACAATTTTTTCCTCAATTTCAGGTATAACATGTCCCGAACCAAGAAAACTTCTACCTTGTAAACAAATCTGAAGGAACGCCAGTTCTCTAATTTTGAGAAAAAAAGATATGTCTAAAGTTGAACAAAACTACAGCATATAGTTGAAGGAAATTGTTCATCATATTTCGACGAATATTTCTAAGCACTTCGTCGTGAAAACAAAATAATGTTGACGATGGAGGGGTGGAGGAAATTAACGAAATTCAGAGACTATATAGCTAAATAAGCTCACCGACAACTTAGAAGAATTCACGCCATATCTCTAAGAAAATGCAGGGAAGGCATCGGTAATTTATACACGTGATCATTTGGAACTCTGATGAACCTTGATGAAGGCAAAACAAATAGATAACATAAAGGACCTTCAACAATCACCGCTATACTATCACTAGCATGTGCCAACTTATTTATAGTGCAAGGACAAATGTTAGAGAACTGGAAAATTCTTATAGGAAGCCTCGTCGTCGTAATGTTTATCAACCTGATTTCAGCAGAAGCTCAATACGTTCAGTAAGCTTGATGTAAATAAATACTAGCAGGCTAATGTCAAATTATTCCTTTCGCAAGTATAAAGTGATTAATTGAATATTATGAGTAGACACATGAAAACCATTGCAGAATTAGGTAACGTAGTTAGGATTATTATAGAACCAACAGCCATTACTAGCAAAAGCCTAATCTTCATTATTCAAATACTTACTAGTAAAAACAGTGACAACATTTTATTAAATTAATAGAGAAAAAATCATCTGAAAACTACTTAATCAAAGATTGAAACCAATTCTACTATTTTGTTTGTATGCGTAGGTGGCGTGTGCTACCAGACGTCATTGTGGCGTGGTGGCTTGGCTAGTAAGTTGCTTTGTGACCTAGTACTTTTGATGATAAATGTTCTCCATTTTTATAATGCGATCTTCAGTGGTTATTCACAACACGGTTTGAACCCACCGTGTGAAGACGCATTCTGTTTACACCGGGAATGTCTGAGTGCCTATTAACGGAGTGTTTTCATACTTACAGGTTGATTTTAATCCCTCAGGGAGTTTTCTCGAAATTCACTGATGTTTGAAGTTGGTAGTTCGGTGTCATGTGGAAAAGAGTGAGTAACAAACCTTTATATTCATGATGTTATTTTAAAATCTGTCAATCCTATGACGATATGATTTCAATTGCCTTCTGATGCTAGCTATTAAAAAACCTTTTTTCTAGATACCGGTTTTGGCGTGATGGATAAGACTTTCGGTCAACCGTTTGTGACGAGCTTCGTACGCTAGCTGAAGTTGTCATGCCTCTGTGACGATGGCAAATCAACGAGAACAATGCCGTGTGGGTGTGCTTGCGTTGCTTCTCTGCCGATCCCTGCAGTATTTCACATCGCAAGGTAAGTTGCAAATGCATTCATTGATAATACAATCCAACTATGATTCTTGAAATGCAATCACTAACTGATATTTACAATCCTAAACTTAGGTCTTCGTGCTTCACTGGAAATGACTGGTTTGAAGTCGGCATGCTTTGAGTTGCAGGTAGGTTTTGTGATGATCATTTATGCCCGTAATACTGTCGGTTAAGCTAGCTGATTTAATGAGTCTGAATATGTTTGTTAATAACCGACCGAAGTTGTTTTTTGTTTCAGGTGGTACTGGTCACCATCGTCTTACCAATTTGATCAATCAACAAGTGTACTCGCTGCTATATTGCAATTAAACTTCCTTCAGTCCGTTTTGCCTTTTTGATTGTTGTTTATGACGTAGCTTATATTTGTTAGGTGAGTGTTTGGACAGGCGGACATGCAGACGCAATGATCAGGATTATAAGCATTGTTGGTTGCTACTGAGGGTTTAAATGGCTTGAAGTGGATCCTAGCTTAGATTAACATTTTTGCCGAAAAAGAAAGAATTTAGACTATGTTAGTATTGGTAACGAAAAATCTAAGATAAGATTTATTGACGCCGACCGGGCCTCGAGTTGGTGCTGGCACCAAGCTAGGAGTGCCGTTTATAGTACGAATTGAGAAGACCAATGGCAGGATTATGATTAGGCCTAGGGTCGGGCGTTGTAGACCAGTATTTTTGTTATCCTCAGGTCATGTACTGCGCACTGGTAGACTGGTGACTGGTAGAGCGGGCTATGTTATGAAATCGGAGTGTGGCTTTGGGCTGGGGCTACTAGTAACGTATCTGCGGAATCCTACAAACAGATTAACCGCGAGAAATGTGACTCAAGTGTATTCTTATTGAGGTACATTATCCTGAGCATGTCGACAAACAGAGTCGCTGCTCTGTGTACTTTGCGTTAGTTGAGAATTGAGGTTGCTCATATTGGAGATAGGGGTTTAGATTCTGTTAGTGCTCAGTTTAGCACTATTCTTCGGAAATGGAAGCCTAGGTCTGCAATTGTCGGTAGCGACTGGATTGTAGTGAGTCTTATCGTCTGTCACCACCGCAACGAGCATCTGATCGATACATGAAAGTAGTTGATACAAAGTGTCATACATTTGTTTTACGTCTCACTGCGATTGTGAGTTTTTGTAGTCGTACTCATGATAACCTGATGTAGTGTAATCCCTTAATTATGATAATGAATGTAAGGTCCCACCATCAGCAAACATGCCAGCGATCACTGGAAGGCGGGGAGGGATAGGATAATGTATGAGAAGCAGTTTGATCATCGATAGCCATCACAACGTAGCACATCCAAACGGTGGAAGAAGTAGGCTGTATCGTCTTAACAATTAGTCAGTACCACCAGTTCACATACCTATAGTTTGTTTCGAAGCCATTTACGTACATATATGCTTAGTAAATAACTTGAAGCTATCTGTATTTAACATGTAAACATAATCATCTTATAGGAGTAAAGTGGAGACTAAAGTGTTTAACCGAAATTCTTGTTAAGAATAACATCTGTTGTAATCTAACTAGTGAGTTAAGTGTAACTATATGAAATTTTGTGAAAATCCGATTGAATATGTTGACAGAAATTCTACATCAAGTAAGTAGAAAACATTTGAAGTTTTGAATTCTGTTTGAAATAATCTCAGCAGTTCGGAAGTAAAGGTTCCAACAATCCATCCAGTAATCTAGTTCTACCTTCTTCAGGATAAATTAGTCAAAGTTATATTAAATGCTAATCAACCAATCCACTTGTGTAATGTACAGAAATATGAGACCGATCTAATGTGTGCATAGGAATGAGGTCGAATTGTGGTATGTAGGTGTATGTTACCCTATTTATCAACTTCTAATTGTTATTGAGTGCAATGATAAGTTAAGCCTCAGGAAATGAATAGGGACAATTTATCAATCAGATGTATAATTAAAACCCATCTGTGATTGAAATATCTTGACGCCCATGCTGATTGGGATTTGTAATACAGTTCGTAACATTAAATTAAGGTCGGGTTGTAGCTGGCGATTGAAGTACGGCACATGCGTCTCGTCCTATTCAGGATTTGTGAGATGGATGCGCCAATATCCTAGTACTGATGTTCATAGTGGGAGTCGATCTGGAGTCCACATGCAAGCCACAATCCAACTTATTTTGCACTTATGAACTACTGCTATATCCAGACAATCCGCTCAAGATGCTCAATACCGTCGGAGACTGATCACTTTTGTCCAAATCAAATTAACGGCAAGATACACATGGCCTCTACTTATAAATGTATAAGATTCTTAAATAAAATGGTTGGAGATAAATTCAGTTTAATAAATACCTAGTTAATGATTGCAGTTGTTGTTATTTCTGGTGTAACTCATAATATCGATGAAGTGGATGTTGACGACCTAGCTTTCTTGTTGATCAGAAGTTGTCATGGTGTATTCAACTGTATTCCATTTCTTCTTATCAAGTTAGTTGCGTCCGTTCATATACACACTAATTCAGCTATCAGTCGTTCTTTATATTTAACGAAACCTTCCTAAAGTATTTTGACACCACTGGAGTCAATGTTATAACCTGATGTTAAAAGATACAGTGCAATCGTCAACCTATTTTCAGGATTTCTAATATCTTCCAATATGTAGGAAAATGTTTGTTCCTTCGCCATTACATTCAACTATGTAAATGTTTCTCTCACATAAACCGCACATCACTTGACTTCATAGACATTCTTGTTGTTCCTTTGTGGGTATCCTATTTTCACTTTTCATTAAGACTGATTTATGATCTCAATCGCACTACAATCCCTTTTTATATTGTATTTGTTAAGTTTACTCTGATGTTCCACTATAGTATAGAATCACTTCATTGGTGAACAAATGTAGATGAACACAGCAACCTACACTTGAATGTCACAATTCAATCTCATTTGTACACATAGGCACATTCTCATATCAGATTAGTTTCACATTTTTTCACATGACAAAAGTGAGCAAGTGGATTAGTTGACTGATCTTTCATACATAATTCTGATGATTTTGACCAAACTGCAGGATGAAACATTGAAATCTTTAAATTTCAATGACTGAGATTATTCCAGATAGAATTTTTACTTCGGATGTCTTCTGTTTACTCAATACCTAGTTTCTGCCAACATATTCGATAAAATCTTGACCAGTTTTCATACAAACTATAAAAGGATAAGCCCACTTTTGATTGTTTTCAGACTCTTGATCTCTGTAATACTTTACAGATTGTACGAAACTCATGAATTACAGATAATCTAGAAGCAGGCTGACTTTTGAGCAGGTCGAGGACATAATATTTACATTTTCACTCTACATTAAGTGTTGAGACACTTAAGCATAATGCAACCCAACGATCATAATGTTTTTGACATCATGACCACCTTCATTTAAAATAATTGATAAATGTTGTTGATTATGTAATTAGCAATATCGATAATTATCAAGTGGAGTGTTGGAATCTTTACATTTCAATCACTGAGATTATTACGAATAGATTTTAATATTTCTATTGAAAATAGATCTGTTAATTTGTTTATTGAAGTTTCTTCTTTTTAATGAAGGTGGTATTGAGGAGTTCGGTGTTAAGTTTACTTGGTTGAATTTTCACGGATTACTGTTTGAAGGGTACTTCTGGAAACCGAGGAACGATGAATAGCTGTTTTATCCTAGTATGAAACTCTTCACGAGAGCATGTACTCGACTCCGCCAGGTGAATCAGTCGAACTCAAAACCCAATACATAACTATGATGGAGTCCAATGATTCAATTCTCACTCCCATGAGTTTCTAATATAACACAATGATCACCGATTGTCATCGATGATAACTGTCTCCAACGTGACAAGTCTCAACTCCACCAGTCATGATTTCTTGCTACAACTTCAGGAACTTTCTGAAGTTAGTAATTACTGAGCTGATTATTGTTAGTGAATTGAGATGAAATCTAATTTATCATTTGTATTCTAATATTTAATGATGGGATAGAATGTAAGCACTTCCATTGAGGAGTCTCATACTAAAAGGTAACAGTTGTCCAATACTCCTTGATTTTTAATAATACCCTACCGATATCAATCTATGATGCTTAATACTTCACTAATAAAGAGATGATGATTCTTATCTGATCTGTCTTCAGCAGTAATATATGAAGTATTACTGGTGCTCTGTGGCTGATCAGTTGTGTAATCAGCGATTCAATTAGTTCCTTTGAGAAAACTAATCTATAATTTCCATAACACCATACAATTATCTTCTACTTAAGAGGTTAGTGTAAAGACTGTGAAGGGAATTTGTTGATTGAATGTGTAGTAGAGAATAAGTTTTAGTGAACAGTGTTCAATCTGCAAGTTAAGGATAACAAACTGAAGATAGCCTCTTTACTGTGTACTTACCAGTTTGAATGTTCCTCTGAGGCTAGTTATATCACCCGTACAAAAAGATGTTTATCCTCATGCACTCGTGAATATGTTACTGGTATAGTTGGGAAAAGGCACAACAATACTGTTTTGTAGCACCACACTGTCACATTTTGTAGACGACGAACACATCAAAATAGAAGATTTATTGTCTGTTCTGTACTATGTCCAGACAAACCTTTTTAGAGGAGAAAGATTACGGTTGGTATACATGACTGAAGCTAACTTGATTAGTTCCAGACAGCATAACTTTATGCATTCAAAAGAGGCATGTTCAGCCTCCCAGTCTACCATATCTCATCACCATACCACCGGTTGAATAAGCTGACTATTTTAAACTCTTATTTCACAAACCTCTTTTCTTTTTACGTTGATTAATCACTCTATATTGACCAACTGGATGTTTGCCAAGTCCTTCATGGTACTAATCGGATTCTGTGAATCATGTTGTAATGTGGTCACTAGTTTAAGTGACTCGGCATTACGTACACTGTGTGGAGATGGAAGGTGGTTAGGGGCCGTTGGCAGTGATAACAGTCGCAGATTACAAAACGGGGTGATTTGAGGTAGAATCCCCAGGCTAGCATAAATTACCTCAAAGATTGCACATAAACCTTGCTGACGAGTACCAAAGAATACGAAGTTTTGATCCAGGGTTTTTTGCCAACTGCCAGTAACCACTTTTAATCTCTTTTCTGTTTACCTCTACGCTGTATCATTCTTAATTTCAGATGTTTGTAAGCAGTATTCGATGTACAAGTTCCCTATTCTTTTAACTTATATGATTGTCTAATTTGTTCGGCCTTATTTATCTACACTTTATTATAGCCGTTTTAATACAGTTTTCATTGATTCATAACTGTAAGAGTCACATAAGTAGATTATCAAAAACATTGATTGTTCATTTAAAAAGTTCTTATTTCCAAGATTAGTTGAACTTTGAGAACTATTACTGTGGAAATCATTTTGATTACTTACATATTAAACACTATTCTTCTATAATTTGTATATTCTTTGTTATACAGTTGATTGGCTATCTTATTACTTCCCTTTCATCAACTGTTATAACGAAGAAGAGAATCGTAATCACAATCTGCCGAGTCTATTCTTCATGGTATCAGGACTCCTATCATTAAACTGCATCTGTTGAACATTTAATCACTATGATATTTGCATTAAACAAATAATGAGCTTTTCATAGACCTATTAACGATTGTCAATTGTGTGTTTTCTTTCACGAAGTTGTGCTGATTGTTTGAAAAACTTTATATTTTGTTAAAGTTTATTGGTGTTACGTATAAGTTTTCGTATTAATACGTTACTAATGCAAACTGTGTTAACATTCCTTAAATGTATCATTGATATTACCACACATGCATACATTCTGCCCTTGGCTTCTTGTACACTCTGCTGTCTAAGGCGTAGATATACTGTCGCTGCACAATTCTTCATTCTGAACTTAGTCTCGTTCATTGGTTGCTTGGATTAATAATTGATCCCTGTTATAACATCAGAACTGACCACTTAACGTAACTGGCGTTGCTCTCAGCTGAATTCACTATAACGAACCCAATGATCACTTGATTTATTATTGTATGCGCGTTGTGGCGGTCTGGAGAACTAATCATCCGCCTCAACTTACTAACGCCCGTTACCACGCACAGAGGAGCATAGGCAATTCACCCGTATTCTCCATTTAACTCTGTCCTGACCAATCCTTACTAATTGTTTCCAGTCGCTGTTTATCCTTTTTATGTCTGCTTCCAGTTCTCGACGCAAGGTGTTCTTCGGCCTTCCTCTTTTCCGTTTACCAACAGGATTTAAGGTTAATGCTTGCCTCGTGATGCACTCTGTTAATTTCCGCAATGTATGTCCTATCCATTTCCAACATCTTTTCTTAATTCCCTCTTCGGCTGGAAGTTAGTTTATTCCCCCCCCCCATAGTAGGCTGTTGCTAATGGTTTCCGGCCAATCGACATTCAGTTTCTTGCGAAGACAGATGTTTATAAATACTTGTACCCTTCTGATGGTGTTAGCAGTAGTTTTTCACGTTTCAGCTCCATAGAGAAGAACTGTCTTGACGTTCGAATTGAAGAGTTTGACTTTGAGGTTGATTGACGGTTGTTTGGAGTCCCATATGTTATTCAATTGTAGGAATGCAGTCCTTGCTTTGCCAATCCTTGCCTTTACATCTGCATCGAATCCTCGTTGTTCATCGATGATGCTTCCAAGGTACGTGAAAGTATTCACTTCTTCCAGAGTTTCTCCATCAAGTTTAATTGGGTTGGTGCTCTCTGTATTGTATTTGAGGATCTTGCTCTTTCACTTTTGTATGTTCAAGCCTACTGATGGTGAGGTAGCTGCTACGCTATTTACCGCAAACATTGATGTTAATTCATGCAAAATAAATTCTGATAAACGCTGCACTTACTACATGTACTTATATTAACTGTTAATATAGTATTTATTCCGATTAGTGACTGTTTGTAAGAGGTTATTAATTCGATAGTGTTCCGTAGCCTCCACAAGTATTGTAACTTTATTACGACCCTATTATCCTAAACTCTGAGAACAACTTCATATATTAAGCCTTTACAGCTTTTTTAATTCCCTGTTGCTAATTGATCCAGTACATGCCTGATAAAATCTATTGTTTTGACTCAATAAATGACTTGGCTTCATTTTTCATTCGTTTGTGGTTGTTCTATTAATCCACTGTTCTGTAGAAGGCTTTGATCACTAAGGCGTCTTACCAACCAATTAAGGTTTTCCAAGTCTATCAAGTCATAGTCACTGGCTTCTTGTCTCAGGTGATTGCGAAGGTCACTTCGTGAACTAATGTGACTAATTATGTACTAGTTACCCATCCCAATAGACTGAAAAGAAGGGTACCTCATCAAGACACAAAATAAAGGAGATCTTAGTAAATGCAAGAACTACAGAGGCATCACTCTACTTACAGTACTAGGGAAAGTTTTCAACGGAGTGTCATTTAATTGAATGAAAGATCAAGCAGAAGCCCAACTTCTATATCAACAGGCCTAGTTTCATAGGGATCGATAGAGTATCAACCAAATGACTATTCAACGGATGATTGTTGAACAACCGACTGAATGGAAATCATCACTTTACATCAGTTTCCTTGACTACAAGAATGCGTTTGACAGCGTGGACAGGAGAGCATTATGAAGCCTTCTTTAACATTATAGTGTACTCGAGAAGATAATCAACATCGTACAGAATTCTTACGATGGACCACATTGAAAAATCGTGCATGGAGGGAAGCTGACAGATCATTCAACATGAAGACCGGTGTCAGATAGGACTACTTAATCTCAACTTTTCCTTTCGTACTGATGGTTGACTGAATTATGAAAACCACAACATATCAAGGCAAGCACTGAATACAGTGGACAACATGGATGTAACTAGAGGACTTGGACTTTGCAGATTACCTAACTCTCCTATCGCACACACAACAAGGAATATAAGTGAAGACAGACATTGTATCAGCGACCTTTACAGCAGTGAGTCTCAACATACACTAAGGGAAAAGCAACACCCTTAGATACATAACAACGACAACTAACCCAGTTACACTTGACGAAGAAGCTATGGAAGATGTTAAAATTTTTACATACCTGGGCAGCACTATCAATAAACAAGGAGGATCTGATGCAAATGTGAAGGCACAGATTGGCGAGGGCAGTAATTCTACAATTGAAAAACATTTGAACTCAAACCAACAGTCAGCCAATATCAAAGTCATAATTTTCAATACAGATGTGAAAATAATTCTATTGTATGAAGCTGAAACTTGAAGAACTACAAAAAGCACAAGTTAAGATGATACAAGTATTAATAAACAGCTGTATGAGAAAGATACTTTGGATTCGTAGACCAGATACCATCAACAACAACCTTCTATGGCAGAGAACAAATCAACTTCCAGCTAAGGAAGAAATTAGTAAATGACACTGAAGGTGGATAGGACTCACAGTGAAGAAATCATCAAAAGGCATTGTAAGACAAGCACTAACTTACAATCCAGAAGGCTAAAGGAAAAGAGGATGACCAACGAACACATTGCGTAGGGAATTAGAGGTGGACATGAAAAGAATGACCAGCACTTAGGTGAAGTGGGAAGAAGATTTGAGGACAGAGTTGGTTGGAGAATGCTGGTTGGCGGCCTGTAATCTACGTGAAGTAATAAGCATTGACTGATTGACCGAACAGGATTTCTTTTAATATCATTTTTTTCGATAATGATGTTAATATTCTTATTGATCTGATGTGAGATTTAAATTTAAGTGAATATATACATTCTGGTTAGCGTTTTTTTAGCAAACTTGTGTTTTACGGGATAGGGATGCTAGCCCTATGCCCAACCCTCCTCCTTTACCCGGGCTTGGGACCGGCAACAACCCTAGAAGAGCTGAGGGCAGGTGGAGAACTACTGCAAACATCCTCAGGAGAGTACAGGTATTTATCAACAACTGTCTACGCAGAATATTGAATGTCTGTTGGCCGGAAACCATCAGCAACAGCCTACTATGGAAGAGAACAAACCAACTTCCAGCTGAATAGGAAATCAGGAAACGACGTTGGAAATGGATAGGACATACATTGTGGAAATCATCAGACTGTATCACGAGACAAGCACTAACTTGGAATCCTGTTAGGAAACGGAAAAGAGGAAGGCCAAAGAACACCCTGCGTCGAAAACTGGAAGAAGACATAAAAAGGATGAACAGTAACTGGAGACAGCTGGAAAGGATTGGTGAGGACAGAGTTGAATGGAGAAGACTGGTGAGCGGCCTATGCTCCTTCGAGAGGGGTAACAGGCGTAAGTAAGTAAGTATATACATTAAAGAGCGCCTGAATTATATAAATACGAATATGAATACAATTTGAACTGGTTGATTCATCAATCTTGTTTCCTTTTTTATTTCATTCAGGACCAGTAGGTTTCATTAAGTGGGGAGATTCTACAAGCATAAAATAACAGGTTTTGTTGTCAGTCACTATGTCGGCTATTGTAAAGTCTTAATTATGATTTCCTAGAACTAAGGACGTATAACGGGTTCTAAACAAATTTGAAACGAAACTCTTTAGCCTAATGATGTATATAATCAATTAGTTCCTTAGAGTGGTTACCTACTTAAGATTTTGTGACTTAATTTTTTTAGATTCAAAAGCATTAATTAAGAATCCCATGTTGATAGACACATAGATACACACTCCTCGATCACCGTGTAGTGACCAATTTATACATTTTAATTCTTACAGGATGTCAGTTTGGGTCCGAATAAGTAAACGATAACAGGCAGACCAGGGCCGAATCTTTAGACGCGCATAAATCCCCTCAAACGTATTCAAAACCTAAACTACTGTACTGTAACAAGTAACTCTTTTGTTATTACATGGACTAACGGCCAATTATGATATACGGAGGAACCAATATAGAAGAATACAAGACAAGTGTACTTATAACCAACCTGCTCACACTTAGAACCTATATGAACAAGAATATTTATACAAATGGAAGGACAATAATGACTAAGAACTAACAGAACAGGTACATAGTTAATTAGTGATTGTTAATGAATGGAAAATAATATGATAACAATTTCTAAGTCTAGAGAGAGGGTTAAGCTGAGAGGAAATTGTGTTATGTTGGGTGAATAACTTACTATTAGAACTATGTTTTAGAAGACTATTTCAATTGTTTTAATTGTGTACAAAGTAAACATTTTGTTTTCAATCATTATTAAGGTCCATAGTGTTCTATTCTTCCGTTTAACACATTTACTGTTAGAATATCATTCACCAATAATAAACAACAATTGTGTTCACATTAATTCAATTCACTATTACTCTCTCTCTCTCTCTCTCTGGTTATGTACTGATATTAATTTCCTAATTTCTTGACTATATGATCTAGTTCATGTATACATAAATAGGAATGCTTGAACTATAATATGATTTATCTGATGGTCACCTCAGTTGTTTTACGTTCTACATCTCTAGCTGTAGAGACTTTTAGTCATAGGGCAGATATACAGGAACTAGCTAAGGACTTACATTAGCATTTGTTATTGTAGTCTCATGTGTACATGGTTACATCAACTAAGTGGTTATATGCATCAGTCATAACAGCCTTTTATCTGATGTCATAATAAAATGACACTAATGAAAATGTAAAACCATCGATTTACATGTAACCAAAATAAATGTAATAGTCTTCTAGAAGACCTTTACAGCATGTTAGTTATTCTTCTTCAATCGGTCAATATAGCAACGTGATAGTTGGTTATCGATATTTCGGGGAAACCAAACATTGTGGATCCTGAAACACCTTTTAACCAATGAGAATGCAGTGGTAAATAAAATCATTAATTATTATGAAAAACAATAAAATCTTGTATACATTTACACAGGATACATTGTTTTTATATGATTTATGAATTTTTGAAGGTTGGAAACGGGTTCATTAAGTTTAAATTCATAATATGAGCGATAAAGAAATTCATCCATATGACTCCATATCATATTGTTTATAGAGCCTTTATAAGGTCTAAGAAACTCTTTTAGGCGTGACCAGAATCCTTCGATGTTTTGTGTATGAACGCCTGTACTTGGATCAACAAAATGTCTGTCGTGAACTACGACATAGTGAACATATCCAAGTCTACGAAGAGGCCGATAAGCTCTCCAGTCGTCAGTATAAATTGTGGATCCTGGTAGAACATACAACTGGATTTTCGGTATTAGAGTCCTAGCAATTCAATCTGGGACATACTGGAAATGTCCCTTTCCTAGTGTTCGGTCGTAAATATCAAGAACCTACCAGTAAGAAAGGTGACTCCATCCCGCTTATCTGTGGTTGGTGTTTGAGCCATAATAAGTCCACAATCACAAATCAAATCTGTACGAAGTAATCCGACAGCTTATAGATTGGTAATAATAACATCCTAATAAAAAATTTCTAATCAAACTATCCAACGTCAGCATTTTTAACCAGACAAACTAAACGACCTTGAAGAATTACCTTGACTCTCATTGACTCTATCAAGTTCGCCGACAAAGTTTAGTTTCACCGATGTTTCTATAGTTCTAAACATTCTCTTTCAAGTAAGTAGTACATGAATTAATTCGAAAGGATAGAATAATGTTCCTGTTTATTTACTGGGATTAAATTAAATAACTGGAGTGTGGGGGGATATTTGTTTACGTAATCAAGTGTATTCACATCGATAAATGTGGTAATCAACCAATACATGGTTCAAGTGAATCTAGGCAGTCAAATGACTCATGTGTACTTTTATTCCTGATGTTTTCACAAGTGTGTCGGAATGTTTTGTAAATCATGTATTCCCTCTCCCCTCCTCTATGTGTGTGTTTGGTTACTCAATCTTTCGTTACATTGTTTTAGTGAAGTTGGACTGACCTCATTCATCACTTGTCATTGGGTGTCCGATTCTCACCCCTTTGTGACTGTCTATATATGCTAACCAGAAAAAGGCACTTAATCAGACTACACAACCTTTTATTAACTATTAACAAGTACGATAATTCCAGTTTACAGCTCAGGTGAATTTCATTAAATAAAGATGTACTGTTTAGCTGTTTCATCCTGGAATACAATTAATCATCAATAAGGACCAATATGGATTACATATAAGACTCTGATATGTTGATATATGCAGTTAACTTTGAAAATAATTAATTGCATTTCCTACCTTAGTCAATTCATGGTATTACTTCAACATAATTGATTAACATCAGGATAATAAAATACTGATGTTGAAGTTTTCTTAAAGCAAGTTAGGGGCATCTATGTCGAATTCTGGCATCTGTAAATCAAGTCATTGACTGCTGTGTTGGTAAATGCGAACTACTAGGTTTGAGTCCACCCAAATGCCATAACAAATTGCTAGAGACTTTAAGTGACATAGCTCAGAATCGGTATATTCATTGTTTGTCTTCCGTTAAATCGTGAGCGTAAAATTATTTCATATCTCTCTTCCCATGAACTAATTCTGTCTACCTCTATCATACTCTGTTTGTTCATACTTTCTCTTACAACCATTTACGTAACTGCTACATCTACTAATACGGTGATTACCTTGTTATAATGCTCAAGTGTGGGAATATGAACCGATACAAACATGTACCTGGTTCTATGTTTTTCATGCATACGTACAGTATGATACTGTTTCTCATCGATTTATTGACAAATGTCTAGTAATTAAGGCAATTCCAGCTAGTTCCGTATTATATAATTGTTGGGTCGGACCACAAAAAAGCGTAACAAACTTTCAGAACTGTGTTTGCGAACACTATTTCATTTATTCGAACTGTCTGTAATGTAAACATTTTGTTTCTATTATTGTTACGCCCCGCTTGCCCTATCCTTCCGTTTAGCATAATAACTGTTATTATATTGTCTGTTGTTATGGACTACAGTCAATTAGTTTTGTACAAGTTGTTTCTATTCACTACCACTATTTCCCTCGTTCTGTATTCATGTTAATTTTCTAATTTGGTTGCTGTGTGGTCTGATTTTATGTATATATAAAAGAATGCTTGAAATATAGATTCGATTCTGTCTGGCTGGTCTATTGGCTCGCATTCTTCTTATTTCGGCTTGGGACTAAGTGGGCACAGGGCAGACGCGCAATTAACAACTAGGCACTAGTAATTGGCACTCGGTCACCCACACCTCAATATCTGCGTCATAACAATAATGAGTTACGTTAGTGTTGTAACGGATACAAGACATTTTGTCATTTATACCTAATAAGGTGAGTGGATGGGTGGGGGGCGGAAAGAAGGTAATTCTCAGGAATCAACATTTAGCCTAGATCTTCTGAGATAATGAAATATATGTATCCTACAACGAATGAATTCACATCATCCATCATCATATTTATAGACGCTACAACTGTGCTTCAATTATAGGATTAAGACATTTACATTGATTAATTAGTGTTATACTTTACTGATGTAGTCAATAGTTGAAATGGGTTAACTTTGTATGCATTATGTTTTAATGTTAAATGATTAGATACCAGTCACTAGAAGCTCTAGATCTAAATTTCACTGAGAATTCATTTCATCAGAAATTCTTCGACGATTAAAAATAATTCATACTCATTATCTTATTATAATTGATTTATTCAAGTCGTCAATGAAACCTTCAGTAGTATAGTAATACAATTTCATGTTGACATTATGTATTTACCAAGAATAATACAAATAATCAATTACTTATAATGAATGATAAAATATTCATGAAGATACTTCAGAAGAATGTCTTTCAATTGTAGTAGTCCATTGGAATTCCACCTAAAATTCCTAAATGAAATAGATGACATCTACAATTGAAAAAAAACAAACAACATAAGACAATGTTTTAATTAAACAGTTATTAATTCTAATTTACGTATGTTAACGAATGTCGTCACAGAGTAATCTCAGTTGGATAACTTTCAATAGCTCTTGTTTTTGTATGAAACTCCTCATGAATGCATACCTCTTTAAAGACTCTCCCAAGCTCCTTCTCCAAACAATTTCTCATTAAAATCTTTAGATTTTACAATGAGTGCCTAAATATCAAAATACGAATGGTAAATTGAATACCATTCCCCACAAAACCACCTCAACTTGAATTTAGTATCCATCTCAATAGTGACTAACTTGAAGATGTTCTTGCAGTCTTAGTAATTATTTATGGATTTCAGATAAATCGGAAGTAAAACATTTATTACCATTGGCATTGCTTAATAATCGTGCTTTATCACATATTGTCTAAATCATTGATCCTGCCTCTGGATGCCAACTCAATGGTGCTGATGATTAAGTGTTGGCCATAAGATCAGAAGGTCATTTAATAGAATCTAGTGTGCTTACTGTTGGGGAGAATGAAAGAGCTGTTCAGTGTCTCATTGATTTTCACTCATGTTTAATCAATGTCAATCTATGGAAAGTACTAACACAATATGAAATACTATTCTATATAAAATTGTATCAACTCATTAATAAGTATAATTTATACTAACATTATGTATTTAGTGATAAGTTTCATCATAAACTAGTATCGTCAGTAGAATCATTGAAAAGAACTAAAAAACAAAGCACTGGGTAGCTACTTCATCCTTGTACAACACTTTCGTCATCTATGAACACAATCCATTGCAACTACTAGACGATTAGTAACTTACAATTCACTTCATTTATGATAGAGCAAGACAATTATCTGTTACTATCAGTTACAAGTATCTTACTTTGTGCATAATCAGACTGTATAGTTTAATTGTGAAACTTTCTGTGTTACCCTGATCAATCAAAGTATTAGCATTTATCAAAGAATGTTAAGTGAATGCTTGTTGATTATTCCACGTGTACTCACTTAATTTGTTGTACTATGCATGTATCATGTACAGGTAACCTCTGACTAATACACGTCTATAACTAAGAATGTCAATTTTATTGTTAATGGTTAAAGAAATTATTGGTAATTCCAAGAATAGAAGTATGACTTATAATCAGAATGTATTCGGATTATCTCGTTGATTTATCATAAACTGAAATTGATCTGTCTGTTGCTATATGCATATCCTGAGTGGATTTCTTAGATGTAGAGATATTTC
The DNA here is from genome assembly GCA_025215515.1 of Schistosoma japonicum. NCBI lineage: Eukaryota > Metazoa > Platyhelminthes > Trematoda > Strigeidida > Schistosomatidae > Schistosoma > Schistosoma japonicum. The sequence goes on from CM046065.1 coordinate 22,192,792, forward strand.
ATAAGTACTAGATGACTTGGATTGTGGCTGGCAAGTAAAATCTAAAACGAGTATCTTGTCCTATTTTGGACTCTTTAGCCGAATGTACATGCTTTCACTGTAGATGCATACACCAGGACTCGAACCCAGTCCGTTACACGCTAAACTCCACCACGTTCACCACTCAGTCAGTCAGTCAGTTACAACGTAGAACTTTGTACATGCGTACATCAGTTCAAGTTGCCATGCCTCAATTAGCAGATAAAGATTAAATTGTCGGACCAAATTCCAGAGTAGGGAAGGTAGTAACGGAGTAAGTACTAATTGAAAGACACAGAGATCAGAGATGAGATTTGAGATAAAAGTGATTCAGTAAAGAAAAAATTATGATAAGCTCAAAAACTTAGAATTTAGAGGAAGACAAGGAGTGGATGCACCTGCACCATTGCAATCGATTTTGAGCCATATCACCTAAAGTATCTAACCATTTGTTACGATCATCGTGTGGGACATTCACCACTAGTCTACTCGTGAACTAATACTATACGAAGGCAATCCATTCAGGATATGCATACAACAACTAAGGCTAATCAGTTTCAGTCCATGACAAATCAGTGAGAAGATTCAAATGCATTCTAACCATATACACATACCCGTTGCACAAGTGTAGCTGTCAGGACTCAGTAGCCTAATGGTGAACGCGATAGTACTGATGAGTCCCTAATATGGCGTAACCCGCGTTCTGAATTTATCTTGTCAACCACAATCCAACTCAAACTAAAACATGATTCGCAGATTAATGAATGGTCGACTGACACATCCACTTCAAAGGGGTTATTCAATTGCGTTATCAAAGACTAATCAAACAAACTCAATAATAATAGTAAAACACCGAGAAAACCAATTATAAAACAAGGTCACTAGTAGGTACTCAATTAATATACATAGAATAATGATTAATGCTAATGTAAGTGCTGAATATGTTGTCCAGGACAACAATGAAAGTTTTGAATCGCCAATAACTTCTACTCGAGTTGTAAATCTTCACCGTCATTTACTGATAACTTCAACTGAATAATCAGGAAGAAATGATGAAAACAAAGCCACAGTGGACTGTAATTTCATTTAAAAAACAATTACAGTTTTTTTAAAATTAGGTAATACCATGTGACTGGTTAAATAAATATTATGTGGAGCTGGATTCGAACCACTAACTCATAACCACAATTCTAAACTCTATAAGTTCATTTCAATTAGTTTTCAAATCATCACATTGATGAATGAGGCTGAGAATTCTATGTTTATGCTGATTACTTACAATCTATTCATATATTTCACATTTTATTCAGCTTCTATGTTAATTGAATAAGAAACAGGACAAATGTTATCTGACTTACAGAAATTTCACAACGCATCTGTCATAGTAACAGAAATTTTATATTTTCAGGGAAGTAGTATCAAAAATAGGAAGATATTGACCATTATACTCTAATGGTTACAGTCGGTTAGTAATCATCAATGTAGAGCTTGATATAAACATTATCTGTTTCATGTGACCATACCATATCATGTGTAACAGTAAATATCGTTACTGATGCTGATCATATTGTTTTAGCGGACAAGACTAGTTGAAGGAGCTTGGTCAAGCATCATCATTAGATTACTGCATGATACGATGTGGGAAACTACTTACTCTCTAGTTAACCAACCTAGACGTTGCTATCCCATTAGCACTCCACTCATGATCAAATATAACTTCTCCTCCATTCCTCACTACCTTCTGACTTGTTCTTATTCGTACATGTGGGTTTAATTGTTAGAAGTTGCTCTGGTTATACGACAGTCGTAACTTGGTCATATGCCGAGTGCAGTTCACATGTAATTAACAATATGAAAAATATAAGGAATACGACAATGTCTTAGCAACATTAGCGAGAATGTCAAAAAAAAATAATTTATGACTCTGAAATTGAAGAGGTACGTATTAAAGAATACTAAGATTCATGATCTGCAGTTAATACAGCTGATCCACTTATGTCCATTTTCAAGGTACACCATCTTATGCTTCTAACCAGTTATCATGATTATTATGCAGACACCAACACCATAGTCTTCATTAAATAACATGGCTCAAATCAACATATAATGACTTGATAATATGATTAGATCGTTGCTATTTTTCTTTCAACTTTTATAGAAACCAATACCGAGTCTTGAGGAAGTTGAAGGCTGGGTACATTCATACATCTCAAAGGTACATAATCTAATCAATTGATTTATCATCAATTAAGTTAAATGTTTTGTTGTCAATACTGATATCACGAATTGTTCTGAATCAGACAACCACTGATCACCTGGAAGCACTGGACAGCTATTTCGTCCTAGTATGAAACTCTTCAGCAGTGCGCATCCACGACCCCGCTGGGGATCGAAACCACGACCCTCTGGCTCCTCAACCAGCCAATGGGGTCGTGGATGTGCACTGCTGAAGAGTCCCATACTAGGACGAAACAGCTGTCCAGTGCTTCCAGGTGATCAGTGGTTGTCTGATTCAGAATTTTTCGTGATATCAGGACTGACAACTAACTATCTCCACAACCCACAATTGTAAATGTATTGTGTTGTGCTATAACAAAACTTCTTACAGAACTCGGTATTGTCCAACATTCGTCAGTTCTTGACGTGTGTACACATTACAGAATTTCAGGTAGATGATTATACATTTTGTAGAAATAGCTAACTTTACGAGTTCAATTTGAATAATCCCATTTACATTCACAACAGAATGTTGCATAATATCCCTAGAATATTTACTATGTTCTAAATTACAACGGTTTCATACCTTTCAGTTGTGAACATTCTGGATGACATTCTCTTTTGGTATATGTGTATTTGATTTTAAGTTTTTAGTTCAGTCATAATATGGTTAGTAGTAGAATCTATGAGCTACATTTTATCCTACTTGAAACTCGTCAGATGAATGTACATATATCTCACTGTAGGTGTCCATATTAAAAAATTTAAACATTACACATATATATCTGTTTTTATCTTTACTATACAAGTAAGTGGCCATTTAGCCTTAATAGCTCAATGGGGAAAGCGCTGGCATCTGAACAGAACCCTTGTGGGTTCGAACACGTATATCGACATTAACGGGGATACAAGTTCATTCGACGAGTGAATCACAAATATAACGAGAATGCATCTAGAAACTTAATGTACATATTAAATTTCATATATTCTATCTCTCAATGACGATGTTGTAGGTATTATTCTATGAACTGTTAACCAAGGTATACTTTGATTCAATTTCCTACGAAAAGATGTACTTTATATCTTCTTAATATGGGAAATATATAAGTTAGTACTCTGAGAATGAGAGTGTATCCGGCATTTAATATCCTTCTTATAAGTGTCATACTATCAACAATGGTAATTGTATTTAAGTACATTGTACAGAACTCATTCAACTCAATTCACTTTCAACATGCTGTAAATTACGTTAATAATACTGACTTACCTGAAGTAAATTTGACATTTCCTGACAGTAAAATGTTATGGATGCATATTTCGTTAATACTAATAACGTTGAAGTGGATCAAGGAATAGAAGGATAAGAAAATTCTTTGGACATTGATGAAAAATATTCATACTCTAGAGCATCATCATCAATCCGTAAATCAACCAAAGCATGTTACCCCACGTGGGGTATAGGCCACCTGGAATCCCTTAGGGTTACTGCCATACTAAGTTCAGACAAAGAAGAAGGGTTGGGCATAGGGTTAACATCAGCATCCCGTAGAAAACAACCTTACTTAAAATAAACTCTAATCAGAAAAAACCATATTAACTCGGCTTGGGCATCATGCTACTCAAATATTTTAGTAGTATAATAAAATGGAAAAGAATAGTTTCATCATATTTATAACATTTAACTGATGATAATGTACTAGACCAATCTATTCGTAATGATGATATTGTACAAAGTGGGAAAAAACAAGTTAACCACATTTATTAGGTAATATACCTGTACGGAATAAAATTTTCAATGCATAAGTAACAGAAACTGCGAGCTACATATGTAATTTGTATGTGTTCGAATCCCATTGAGTTGATTTGAAATGAGACTGATTAACCACTGTTGTCATATATGCATCTTGAGCAGATTGCCTTGATACACTGATAATTTACAAGAATAATTTGAGTTGGGATATGACCGAGAAGTCGAATCGACGTAGTGCGTTTCGTTCTATTTGAAACTCATCATCTGGATAAACTCAAATCCCAACGTTAATGTTCACACCGCGAATCGAACTTAGATAGTATAGCATCAGACGTAACCGTGTTCTCTACAAGCCTACTGAATCCAAACAGCTACACTTATGCAACGGGTAAGTATACATAATTTGAATGTATTTGAATCTTTATGTCAATTTGATATAGACAAGTGATGAACGTGGTGTCACTGACACTTAACGAACTGCGTTCAAGTGTCGATGAAAACATCAACCCTGGTATGTATGTGAATTTAGCTGAAGGGTCCTAAGTAGGACAAAACTCACGTTGTGTATTCTGTTAACCAGCTATAATTCAACTTCAATCTAACTACATTTGATTTCAATGACATATTTAATGACTAGAAATTTACTTTTCAAAGAAGATATGTACATGATTTTCTATGGAATATATTCTGAAGTTCAAATTTTTTTTTAACTCAGTCAGATCTTTTCATTACTTTTAACGTAGTCATTGTGTTCTATGGTAGGTCCTATGAAACGTTTAATAAAAATAAAAACTATTGAAAGTTAAATTATGTTAGTACTTACTCCCAAAAACTTCTATCAATTCAAGTATATACATGAATACCATTAAGTGAGACAAGAAAACTGATTTCAGTGAAAGTCTTTCAGTTAAACATATCACATATCAACTAAGAATTTCATTTTGATCGTTTAATTTACTGCTCACAACTTGATAGAAGTGAGAATTCTACCATTAGATGCTGGCCTAATAGTGCAGAGGGTTAGGTGTTTGCCAACCTGAAGGCCCTAAATTGGAATCTGGGGTAGGCACAACTGAGCAGTTCCAAATTAGAACAAAACACCTGTCCAGTACTAGAATGAATTTATATATTCCCATTGATTTGTTTTAGACTGAAGCTTGTCAGTCACTGTTGCTATATGTGCATCCTGCGCGGATTGCCTCGATATAGCGATTATTCGGAAGTGTCATTTAATTTGTATTGTGACTGGCAAGTGGAATCCAGGACGTGCGTTTCGTCCTATTTGGGACTCATCGGCTGGATGTACTTGCATCCCAATGTTGATGTTCGCAGTACTTTTTGAATTTCACTAGTATCTTACCAGAATCAATCTGTGATATATTCAACCAATTAGAAAGACCTTACTAATCATCCAACATGAAATTAAAACCCCTGGTTTGGATTCTAGGGTGTACACTATTGAAGAGTTCCACACTAGAACAACATAGCTGTCTACTGCTTCCTGGTTTAAGCGTATTCAATGAACTAAAATATGTGTATCATTCATTTCATATACGATCTATACAATGTTCAATTCATTTGAAATTATAAAGTCTAATCTTGGTAATGGTATATACATAGGAGAATAGTTAATCATTCATTTGATAGGGACTACTAAGTGTCTAGAAGTTATCCTACGTTATCCGAACTACATTCCATTTATCATTTCCATATAGGTTGACTCTTTTTCATTAATCATATTCATAGTTGAAATATCCACAACTAAAACATGCTGAATGAATGGATTGATACTTTATTACGATCATGATGTTACCATCTCTATGTAGAAGTATAAGTCTAGTGAATTGATGAATCCCGACAAGAATAGAACAGAACTGTTACAAATAGAGGAGGAATCAGTAAGCATAAATTGGAATATCTACTTTTATTCTATTAGAACTTGTATTTATTGAATGTTCAGTTCCTTTAGTTATTTAGTTTCCATGTGTTTAGTAACAGTTATCATAACCTTTTCCGCTTTCAATTTGGCATGACTTTAACCTAATGCTATTACTGAATTTCCGTGTACAAATCATTCAGTTTTATCTGCATTACGATCTATCATATGATACATTGAAGTAGTTCTTCTTCATACTACTTAAATGACATTGTAAATGCTAGGGGTTAATTGTATTCTCTTGATCTCATCCAATAGGTTTTAGCATTAACTTAAAGTTATATTACTATGAACTATGAAGTGAGGACTTTCATTTGTCCTACATGCGAATGCTCATGATTTCTAAGAGACTATGAACATTCTGGATTCCACTGTTAGTCATTAATCAATTATAATCATCACTTACAATTGTTTATCTAATGAAAAAAAATAAAACAAAAAAGATTTCAAGTATGAATAATGTTGATTGTATAGATAGTTAAGGTATTTCAAAAAAAGACTTCAAGAGATAGAGAAAAAATATACCTCTGAGGAATGTAACAACTACAATACAACTGATTAAGTCAAAAGGGAAGATAATCAAATAACAACCAATCAAATTGAAGGATGATGTCACTTGTAGAGTAAAATTACATAGGTCACTTTTATCAAAAGTTTACAGCATTGAAATCATTCAGAATGATAAGTGAAAGCCTCCCAATTAAATCATTCAGCTTAGACATCATAATCAAATTAAAAGTGGTGATTACATTTACTTGATGATAATTTCAAATAAATTGAGTAATAAATAAGTAGTTTGTAGAAATAAGTGTGCATGGAGGGCAGCTGACAAATGCATTCTCAGTAAGAACCGGTGTCAGAAAAGGCTGTCTTCTCTCGCCCTTCCTCTTCCTTCTAGTGGTCGATTGGATCATGAAAACCTCTACATCTGAGGAGAAGCAAGGGATTCAATGGACAAGTAGGATGCAACTTGATGATCTGGACTTCACGGATGATCTAGCATTTCTATCCCATACACAACAGCAAATGCAAGTGAAGACAACCAAAGTAGCAGCAACCTTAGCATCAATAGGCCTGAACATACATAAGGGAAAGAGCAAGATCCTCAAATTCAACACCGAGAGCACCAACCCAATCGAACTTGATGGAGAAACTCTGGAAGAAGTCGATACCTTTACATACCTGGGGAGCATCATCGATGAACATGGAGGATCCGATGCAGATGTAAGGGCAAGGATTGGCAAAGCCATGACAGCATTCCTACAGTTGAAAAATATGTGGGACTCCAAACAACTGTCTACCAATCTCAAAGTTAGACTCTTCAACTCGAACATCAAGTCAGTTCTTCTATATGGAGCTGAAACGTGGAGAACTACTGCAAACATCCAGGAGGGTACAGGTATTTATCAACAACTGTTTACGTAGAATATTGAATGTCTGTTGGCCGGAGACCATCAGCAACAGCCTACTTTGGAAAAGAACAAACCAACTTCCAGCTGAATAGGAAATCAGGAAACGACGTTGGAAATGGATAGGACATATACTGCGGAAATCATCAGACTGTATCACGAGACAAGTACTAACTTGAAATCCTGTTGGAAAACGGAAAAGAGGAAGGCCAAAGAACACACTGCGTCGAGAATTGGAAGCAGACATATAAAGGATGAACAGTAACTGGAGACAGCTGGAAAGGATTGGTCAGGACAGAGTTGAATGGAGAATACTGGTGAGCGGCCTATGCTCCTTCGAGAGGGGTAACAGGCGTAAGTAAGTAAGTAAGTAAGAAATAAGTAGTATATGTACTGCATTATTTAAACGAATAGAAACTTCAATATCTAACATTTCAAAGTCTAGTGTAAGCTGCTTCTTAAGTGAATTAAACTAATATAACTTCAACTACTACAGAAGAATACATTAAAATCAAAATGTTGACAATAATCAAAGTACAAGTTTGAATGTGTTGAAGTCATGTCGTCATTTGGGTTAACGTGTTTTACAGTTCGATATATTTGTACATGTTGGCTTACTGTGAATTAGTATAAAGCAGTGTCTATAAGAAAGATCAACTGAATACATAATCCAGTCTATTGAATGTAGTAGAGATTGGCGAACTATGAAATACTCCTGATACTCGCCTTTCTTTACAGTTAGAAACACCTTTCTGAATGATTTTGATGTTATTTATGTTGACTCCATAGTCATTGTATACAGTATATACAGACAGATATTAATGATTTGATTTGTAACTTTTCAACTTCTACATGTTAACTAGGTGGTTGTTTTATGTAGCTTTCATGTTCTTTGGCATAAGTGAAGATTTTTCGAGAAGACTCATCAATGTAGACGACATCATAGTCAACACAACTTATCTTGAAAACACAGTTTTGTGTAGAGGTTCATGAGAACTTTTGTTATGTTCTCACCAAACCACTTAGAAGTTTGTTAGTTGTTTGTAGAACACTTGACTTATTTCAGAAACTTTCACAATTTTTTCTGTCTTGGAACGACTATTATAACTCTATGACATTTCATTAGATTCATCATTAGTGAATGAGAGGTTGTTTCATTCCTTAACACTATTAATGACGAAGTGATTAAAATGGCAAGATGTTAAATGTACTTCTTAAATTCTTGTTGTGTATCTTCTTCTCATTGTGGTAGGTCTATTAAAATCAATTCAGAGCTAGAGGAATCTTCATATTGAATAGATTGGTTGAATTGAATGTAGTAAAGAAATAGGATCTGTTGACTTTCAATAGATGATTAGATTAACAGTTTCATTTGAATTTCTATTTACAAGACAGTCTAACAACGGTGACTTATTGTATTCATTTTCACAACGAAAGATTCTCAGTGACGTCTTTGTAATGTTGACGAAACTGACATAAACATACCTCAGCCAAACTTGTAGTCTAGTGATATTCTTGAAACTAGTTGTCACTTCTTTTGAAAGTGAATACAGTTGAGTCTAAGCATAGTTTTAAGTATCTCGTGATTAAACTGCTGTCTAAGGAACAATGGTTAGATAATCCAAGATTGTTCTCTAGTAAACCATAAATAGACAAGTATCAGTTGGGAGAGTCGTATACATGGATACGAAATCACAGATTATTATTGTTTCGTTATCTTCACTTGTCATTCCCAATTATGTCTTTGTCAAAATAACATAGATTTGTTACTATCAAATTTATAACTTGATCGTACTAAATGGTAAGTGGTTTGCGGTAGTGGATAGAAAACTCTAGATTTAGGTTGACAATCTTCAGAAAGACATATTGAAACTTTTAAGGAAACTTATACTCCTTGTAGATTTTTTCCAGAGTTACTCAGTTTTACAGTCTTTAACCGTTACCACAGGGATGTTTGGGCTGTGTATGACCTTCTGTAGGACTTAGATGTATACATTGATTGATCTTTCCTCATGTTGTAACAGGACAAATAATTGAGAATCACAACCTATGAAGCTAATCCTCTTTCTCAGAACTCTTGGCACTATACCACATCTGCTAACCATTTAGTAACTATGATATTTGTATAACCTAAGTTATAGGCTATTCATAGACTCATTCTTGATTATCATATCTGTTTCCCTTCCCGAGTTATTGTAATCTTACATTGAATCGATTATTCCCTTTTATGTACGAAACTTCCTCGCCCACCCAGTTTAGTCTTTAGCGAATTTCGTAGTTCTTATTAGTAGTTAGTCCACAATGTGACATAATGAAGCCTTTCTTTATTATAAAGAGAAGACTTGTTGCTAACTCCTATTTGTTGGTGTTTTATTTTTCAATTTGCATCTGATAAACTTAGTTATATTGGCTCCTGTCCAACCACTCACCGTCTACGTCGTCAGATTGTCTAGACTATAGAAGCAAATCTCATCCGTTTATTCTAGATGAAAGGTCAGTGCTACATATAACTCGGCAGTCTTGTATCTTGCCTAGAGGGTCATTTCACTCCTGAAATACCTTTCGCATATACACAATGCCAGTGATATCAAGTTACTTAAACTAGTGTCCACATTACATCTAAATGGACAGAACTCGATTAGTACTATACAAGACTTGAAGAACATCAAATTGGTCACTATACGGTGATAAACCGATGTGATCGTACCGAATATTTTTATTTATTTCATTATATATGAAGTTGCAAAACATCAGAAATTCTAATTTCTACTGGTTGGAACAATACAAATATATACTACTTATTTCTAGTACTGTAAAGTATTCCCAATAAACGTCACCTTATCACTGTTAGACTGGATAATGTTGACTATAAAAATAAAGGAATATACCACAACATAGGATTAACAGCACTATATTTTCCATACTAATGTTCCATACAAACATGTATATGTCATATACTCTATGAGTGAATAGACAATATGAAAGTAATGAGTAAAGTAAAAAAACCGCACGCTCCATCGCTTTCTTTTAGTTGGGATGAAATTAGGACTAAAAAAACATGACATTAGTTCATAAAGCCTTTGACTCCTAGTCTAAGCCACATTGATGAATGCAGATTTACTGGTTGAAGTCGGTGCAATAAACAGTTGCTGTTGACAGTGGGTGAAATGACTCGGGACCAATTACAATGACCTAAATGTATTCACTTTTGTATAACTTTAAATCTTAAGTTCTATTATTGTTTTGTGCATGAGTGTACATCATTTGTTTCTGGTGAATTGTATTGTCGTGCTAGTCTTTCAAATTTGATTTCGTCGTGCTAATTTACCATAGAAACTTCAACCTGTCTGTATATGTGCCAAGTTCTGTGTTGTTCATGATTGGCTTACTGACTATATTCAATAATAAATAAATCCGTATACATTCACTATTATTATTTATTCAGACAAAACACATCGAGTAATTACTTAAATGAGGGATTACTTTAAGATATAAAAGGAAGTAAGCATTGATTTAATGTAACATGAATGTATTTGGATATTCCTGTTGATTTGTTATGAGTTGGTATTCATCAGTCCATGGTGTTATATGCACATCTTAAGTGGATTGCCTCGAAATAGCGATAGTTCACAAGTATTGTTTGACTTTAACTGTGGCTGGCAGGTGGAACCTAGACGAGCGTTTCATGTCACTTGGGACTCGTCAACTAGATGGGCTGCGTTCGAGTCCCACTGTGAACATCATCGTCGAGATCCAAGCACATCAAAAGGATGAATCCGAAATAGGACAAAACGTGAGTCTTGGATTCCGATCGCCAGCTACAATCTAAGTCAGACAATAACTGAATTAATCGTCTAGTCATCACACTTATGAAATAATTTCGTCACATCTGAATCAACGAAATTTCTTTTTATAAACAAGTACTTCTTTGCCTTTGCATTTTTTTAAAGTAATTGGAAGTCAAGTAGACAAATCTCTTGGAAAACATTACATCAATGACATTTCTTAACAGTAAATGTATGAATAAATCTCAAACCGTCGACAACAATGAAGTTCTTTATAAAAGATAAAACTGGTATATATCCAACAGATGCTAAAACTTTGTATCTTAGGTGAATTATATTAGTGTTGTTAAGTTCTTTGAGTTCAGTTGGAAGTTTAGGAGGGGGGGGGTGGTATAGATATCATTTCTAGCTCTTTGATATGCATAGGATTGAACGCTTTAATTAATCTCAGAATATGAAACAAGTTCATTATGGTTGCTTAGTTTAACTGTCAACAATGAGGATAAGGATAATACAAATGACAATGAGACTTATGATAGCAACTAATCACAAACAAAACTTGGCAAAAGAACAAATTTTCTGATAAGATTTAGCATTCATTACTAAAACTAATCACTATAGATATAACGAATTCAAAAGAACTAACAAGCTAATCAACACCACTTGGTGTAATAATCTAATAATCAGTCAATAGATAGTAATACAATGTAGTATTTATTACAAAGAGTATGATGATTTTACATGCCTTAAGTATTTACAGAAGTATCTCCGTAGTTTTAGTGTTTTGTTAATGTAATTAACAGAGGTTACAATTCTTTTGCCATAGTAACAAGTTTCTAACATTCACATTCTCGAACACTGATTGATAATCATACAAACAAAATTTAAAGTGTCTTAGTACTGTTTGCATATGTAGTAGATTTTTAAAACTAAGAGGTTTATAGTTAGGGTTAAGTTTAAGAGATTTAGGATTAGGGTTTCGAATCAAGAATATGGTTTAGGATTATGGACAGTGTTGATTTGTATCAATCAGTAGATCAATGCCTGTTGCCTCAATATGCATCATTTACTTATTTACTAACTGATATTGTTGTAAGAAATTTTATAATGGAATAGATGAATATTAGCCCAAAAAGATGGTTTTGGTTATGCAGCATTCTCTGAGCTGATTAGTTTATTTGGAGAGATTCTAAACTAGTTTGTCAGAAAACACTTCTGAAAGAAGTGAATTATAAGATTTTCTTTTCAAATGATGAGGTCGATAGAACCATTTAGTAGTTACTTGTAACGATAACTCTGATAAGTTGCTTCTATTAGAAGCTTTCACCTATGAAGCTATTCAGAATGACAATAAAGACTTCATAATTAAACTATCCAACTAACTGAAAGTAACATAATCCATAATTGCCAGTGCAATTGTTTCGATGATAGTGGAAGAAATATCTCCAAGACAAACTAGATTTTCTTGAAGTAACAAATGGTCTTTAACAGAATACCTCTCGTCTATTATCAAATGTTTGATTGAATAAATTACAGAATGAATTTATAATGTAGCATTAAGTAATTCATTGAAAAATGTGACATACCTGGATGAAATACTGTTGAAAAAAAAATAAAACAAGTTAAACAATCATGTATTAAGTTAACTTGGATTGTGAGTGGTAAGCAAAATCTAGGGCAGGCGTTTCGTCTTATTTAGAACTCGTCGGCTGCATATGCCTGCATTCCAATGTTGTTGTTCACGCCGGGATTCGAACACAGTTTGCTTTGTGTCAAACACCACTGGGTTCATTACTAGACTACTGAGTTGGAACAATCACACTTATGCAACGGATATATATGTAATTAGAATGAATTTGTATCTTCCTGTTTATTTATTGTATCAATCTCTGAGCAACTTCAGTCCATAACAAATCAACGGAAAGATATAAATTCATCGTATTAATATGTTAAATTCCTTGTATTCGTTGAAAATTGAGAACCAGAGAAAACTCGACCTGCGTTTAATTATAAAAGGAGACTTTACAGTAGTCCACACCATAGAATCAGCCAGGGTGTTATGAATCCAGAATATATAAGTACTACAGTTAACTCTTAATAAATCACCATCATTGCAGCGGCCACCAGTTGTAGAATTCCTACTCCCGTCAATATTTTATATTTTGTAACAATCAGTCTATGTCACTGGTGATAACTGTTTTACTCCCGACATATATGGACTTCAGTTATCACGACTTGTCAGAAAAAGTTCAGAAACATCATAAAAGTAATAACTAGAAAATTGATCACTGTAACAGAATTGACGTAATTTTGTGGCGATAGGTATCAAGTCTAATTATTTGTATTCGTTACAGACTGAAGTTAGGTGGATGACTCTGAAAACTGGTAGACAACTATTTTTTCCCAATATAAGACTTCTCATCAGTGTACACATTTGATTGAACTAGTGGATAGAACTAGATCTCGCGGAAAACGCCTAACTTTTTACACTATCAGACTCATGGTGAACTACATCATTTCCAACTAACATCAATCTGTGAGCAATGCAAACGACTAAATTTAATACCTATCGTTGTGAGAGACAATCTAAAAAGTAAACTCTTCTAAGGCTAGTTTACAAAAGTTTTATTTATGGATACGAACAACACGGATATTTACTACTGTGTTCTCAGCTTTTATTTATACCACAAATTGTTGCTATAGGATTTTTCATGCATAAACCAGAGTCGATTATTTGTGAACTCACTACTTCGTTTTCCACCCTAAATGTCGCTGTTCTGTAATGATATTACTATGGTAAAACAGACAAAGATATCGTAATCTTTTATTGACTGAAATATTTGGGACATATGTTGTATGTGCCTGACCACCATCTGCCTTACCAAGCTATGCTGTCTGGGTTTGGAGTAGGATAGAAGAAAAGTGAGAGCTGTCAAACTAAAACGTAGCATCAGTTCACGAAGTCTTTAACTACTAGTTTAAACCATGTTGATAGATGCCACCTACCTGCTTAGGGTCGACATTACGGTCGTGATAAGTGGTTGGAGACAATGAGCATCCCTTCAGTATAAATACATTCAGACGTTCTATACCATGACAGGTACAAATATATTTTAACTAGACTATTAATCAACTTTATCAGTTTAATGCTTCTGTTTGTATTCTGTTTACGATGAAATATTCCATCATACAATGAGCAATTAGTTTAGGTTTCTACAGGTTGATTTATGAAGTGCAAAACGAAGATTAGTTCATCCATTATGTTTTCAACTAATTCAAAATATTAGTTTATTATCACGAATCAGTCTAAATTAGGTAACTGTTGATCACCAGAAAGTAGTGGTTAGCTGTTTAGCCTTAGTAGGGGACTCTTCGGTATTGAACTTTCACATCGCTACTAGGTGTCGAATTAAGGAGTTCCTGCTTCCACAACAAACGCTTAACCAATAACCTACTGGGTTGACTCCTAACAGTTGATATTTATAATCTCGTCAGCTACCAATATAATTTCGAGACCCCATTCATTGACATAGGTTGGTAACTGCCTTATACTCGACACGATTGAACTCCACTGGTCACGTCTTCTCAATAGAACATCAAGAATTACTTCGAGAGATTAGTCACTAATGAGTTGGCATTGATTGTAATTGGGTATTATGGAGATTGTTGAATTTTCAATTTGATATCACAAACTAATCCAAATTCGAGATCCGAAATATGATTAGAATCCAGAAGCCTAATGAGATTTCCCATCAATGTACACCAAACCTAAAGCCTAAATGTGGTATCGTTGATAACAATCAATCAAGGTGATCTTGTCTATAAGTTAGACTCTTTCTATTAAGTATGATTGTTCTATACACAAAGCATGGTTTCACAATGAATAAACTTAGAGTATAATTCTAGTAAAAAACAAACATAAAGTGCCGGCCCCACCCTCTCAATTCGTAATTATTGTTTACCCTTAATCGTGATAACGTAAACTGAAAACTTGATTTATGTACAAAGGGTAGTAGAAAGTTGCCACTGTCATGGTAACTAAGCCTAGTTACATCTTATTCATTACGTAACAGATGCCATGAATTGAAGAAAACTATAACTAAAAGTAAACAATTACATAAATAACTAATTGTTATTTACAAGCTACTATTTGTAAATGTCTAAAATACTCCTTTTAAGTGTTAATTAGGGTGTGATATGAATTACTAGTTACTATGGCATGAGAGTCTAGAAATAAACTAACTCTTCAATTAATGGACGTTTTTTATTATGACACAAGCAGTAGGCTGTCAACAAAAGTAAGTTACAGTCATGCATATAATTTGGGCGTTTCCATTGTATTGTTCCTCGTTCTACCTAAACAAAATACTTTAGGACATAACTGCCGACGACATAAACTCTTGAATTCTTATATGTGTACTTTACACTAATCCTTTATATGATCCCACATAATGAAATTCACATTGGTTAGATAAATATTGATACCGTGGAACATGTAAACAGCTTACTTATCCTATTATGAGACTCCTAAGTGTTACATACTCTGAAAACTAGTGTCTATGGGTTTCATAATGACCACTTAGCTTAGACGCCACCTAGCTGATATCTAATAGTTTACACATCTAACTTTAATCAGTCTGAAAAATACAGTTCACTCTCATCTGATTCCTTACGAAAAGCAACTAACTAGTTCGCATTAACATGGTAGAACTTCATTGTTCACAAGAGTTCTTGAATCATATCCTAATGACAATCATTAGTCAGTCAATGATAATTATTAATATAAGATGTTATGTAGAAGCATTGCTCGAGTATCGTGGGACAACCAAGTGAGCAATGCTGTCGTTAAGAAACGGGTTCTAGGAAAGGAGGGCAAATCAATAGATGAGGTATTGAGACTTCATCCGTTGAGGTGGTTGGGACATGTGTTACGCATGTCTAACTACCGACTGCCTCGACGAGCTATGTTTTGCGGCGTAGGAATAGGTTGGAAGAAAGCTAGGGGCGGCCAAACCAAAACATGGCAGAAATCGATGAAGTCACTGACAAGTGAACTAAGTCATGTTGGTAGATGTAGGCTGCGTGGTTGGGGTCCGCGAGACGAAAGTCACCAATGCTTAGAGACCTTGAATGACATAGCTCAGAATCGTTCGCAATGGCGCAGGTGTATCCACTCTTTGTGTTCTCTCAAAATCTAACCGTCTGAATTCTCTATCTTTCTCCTTTCAAATTTATCTCATTGAATTATACTTTTCGAATCATATCTTAGCTCCCTAATTTTCTGCATTACTGCTAATACTTCTACTATCGCTATCACTCTTAGATTTGAACTGACAGTTGCGTCTTTGTGCTGATGTGGTATGGCAACCTGAACTGATGTACGTACGTACGAAGTTCTGCGTTGTATCTGTCTGTAGAATATTAAGTTTGAAGAATACAATGATTGGAACTATGAGTCTAAACATACGAGTTGTTTCAAAAACTATAGGGAACTCATTTCACAAGAGCAGTTAGTAAGTGGGATATATAAATATATCCCATGAAGAACATATAGACATTCACCAGACATAATGACGTAATAGGAAGATTACTAAAGGTACATTGTATAAGGAGTAGAGTATAATAAATAAATTAAGAGAAAATAGAGGAACATTTTTCCAATCAACAGTTATTGAAATAAGATTAAATGATAAAATTATTAGGCTACAGTTAATGTAAAGGCATGTTTCATTTCGGTATACAGTTTCAGACTCATCAGGATTATCTGTTGTTTTTAAAGGCGATGTATACGAAAGGTCTATAAACGATCTTCATATAGACATTCGATTTGGACAAATGATCATGTTCAATGAACTATTCAAAAATGGAACTTCTAACTGCTCTTGTTGAACTAAACTGCCATGTTATTGTAATCATGTTAAACGTCAACACATGCAGTGGTCTATATATCCTGCCTCATGAGAACAAATAAACTTGTAGATGCAAACGAAAACGAATAAACGTGGAAGTTTATTCAGTATTGGTTGATTGGATTCGTTACAGAATGATGCTGATAGAGTACCACTGGATGCCTAGGAGCACTAGACAGCTGTTTAGTCCTAGTATAGAACTCTTTAAGAGTGCATAATCAAGACTACGTCCCACAGACTTCAGATAAGCGAACGCCTAACCCTCTACACCACTAAGCTTGTATCTAATAGAAGAAATCCTACTTCCATCAATTTGTGATATAGCGACTATCATCTATTGTCATCGGTGATAACTGACACACTCCCAACAAGTATGAATTCTACCAGTCAAGACATTGCACAAAAGCTTCAGGAACATTCTGAAGTTAGTTACTCGTGACCTGATTATTGTAAATAAATTGCGGTGGATTCTGGGTATAGGTATTAAGTTTTAGTTGATTTAGTACTACTGTGGAATTTCACACTGGAACAAAATAACTGTCCAGTTCTCCCTAGTTTACACTAGTACTCTACCAACATCAATCTGTGACACATGCAGTCAACTAAATCCTAATGTCAATTTCCACAAATCACCTCAATCTAATTATTCTATAGTAGTTTGATGCTGCATAAAAAATGTCCACTTACTTTCAGTAGATAAACAGTTACTCAGAATATCGGTAGACTAGTCTTACGTAAATTCCAAATTTATCGATTCACGTGCCTTAGTGACATAACATCGTCGAATATCCATTTCATGTTAGCGTTTTACTAAGAAAACCAAGTTCTTGCTCAATGTATTCAACAATTCTAAGTTTCCTTATCCAATATCATAAGGAGTAAATAACATGCCTACGTTTGTTCAATGGTATCTAATAGTAGGAGTAGGTATTTCATGTTAATTTTCTATAAACTAACCATTTTAGGGTTTCGTCACATCTCTTTATTAAATGCATATCAAGAAATGAGAACAAATTACCTAATTCATTTTCTAGTGTAGATTCTAGGGCTGTATGGTAGGCATTAAACTAATGTAAGATATACTGTAGGTAAACAATTACGTAACGAATAAATAACAAGCTGTCAATGTATGTTTCGTATATGGTGAATCCTTTTGACGACTAAAGTAAAGTAAGTTTTTCGAACTTACCAAGATGTGATGTAGGGCAGGTATCACTAGAAACCGGAGAACATTCAACTAGACTGAACAGCAATACAGTGTTTCCTGATTTCTACCGGTACTCGACTGATAACAATCTTTGGTAAATACAAGTAACATATTTTATATTAATCTCCACTAAATCGCTTGAAATCAACTATTACAATCAGCTCAGTAGCGACTAAATCCAAGATGCGCCTGATAGTAAACGCGGTTATGTCCAACACGAAACTAAGTGAGTCCGAATCACCGTGTAAACATCAATTTTAGGATGTCGGTACATTCAGCCAATAAGTCCAAAATAGGATGAAACGTGCGTCCTGGATGCCACTCGCCAGTCACAATCCAATCTAAGCAATACTTGTGTCCAACCTTTATACCGAGGAAATTAACTCAGAATGCACGTATGGCAACAAAGAAGAACCCCTTTCAATCCATCAACAGGAAGATCCAAGCACATTCGATTTGTAGATGCAACTGATGTTCTAGTAAGAAGTCGTATTAGTTAGAGTTCAGACATTTCAGGCGTGAAATAGTTATCATCACTGTAGTCAGCTGACTGCCACACAATACCACAAATTAACTGAAGTGGAGATTTGTTAGGCATGTCAGATTCCCAAAATTCTCTTGGCGATTCTGTTATTTTTTGTGATTTACTTGTATAGATTTAAATTTCTCGTTTTCGTGCTAAAAAAGTTTTCTTTTCACCTTCAGCTTGTGTTTACCACTGAACAAGAAGCTAAGTCTTAATCGCTTATCGTTTATTTTAGTATGCTGATTGTGACCTTCCAAGTACACTCTTTTTTGTATATATACGCATGTAATGTGTGTTTGTTATCTGTCTGCCAGGCTCCCGGTCGAATAAAACGCTTCTTGCTGACGTTGGATTTCTATCTCCAGTTAGCTGGAGGGTTGCGAATTAGCTTAGCATACCAGCTGTTGTACCTTCGGCCCCAACGTTTGTTAGCAGTTGTCGGGGTGTCTCCTTTATTCTCTAAACCTTAGCAGGATTCTACGTTAAGATGCTGGAAGGCCCAGTGATAGTGAGTTTTATGAGTTTACTGTGGTACATAAAAGCCCTAAGTTCGATCTCTTAATGGAATCGAGGGTGTCAACTACTAAGGTGACCTATAGTAGAATGAAGCGAATCCCTAGAGTTCTGTGATTCCAAATGGTACATAACCGGGATCAGTCACTGCTGAATGCAAACAACAGAATTAAACATCAATCTCCACAAAACCACCTTAATTAAATTAAGTTGATTATTCTACAACATACAACGCAGCCCAAAACTCTAAGGTATTACATTACGTTATAACATATAATTTGTCTACATTAATCGTTCACTTTTAACAGTTATACTTTTTTGCATACATCATTCTTCTTATTTCCCTAGTAAATGTATTCAGTTGTTAAGATCGCATTTTATCACTGAGTCGGATAGTATACATCATAAGTATACAAAATAATTACCTGAAGAGGAGTCATGTCTATTTATTCTGCATAGTTACTTTAGAACACTTCAAATCAAATACCTTAAACCAAACCATAGATATAATTAATTTGGATTGTGACTGACAAGCACAATGCTGGACGTGTATTTCGTTCTACTTGGGAATTGTCGGTTAAATCTACCTTCATCTCAATGTTGATGTTCACATTGGAATTCGAACTCAGTTCGCTTCGTACTAAACGCCACTGCGTTCACTACTAGACTACTGAGTCGAAATAGTCATACGTGTACAACGGCTATACATATAATTAAGATGAATTTGTATCTTTCCGCTGAGTATAGGGAATTCATTTTATTAATTAATTTATAAGTAGTATCTTTAGAAAATGCATAAAATACTTAAATAACACGTTTCAATATTAACAGATTAAAATTATTACTTAATGAGACACTTACTTGATGCAGCTGAAACATATTTTAGTTTATATGAAACATAAAGGATTAGCAAAATTTGCTACTCTCTTAACATACAGCGATGAATCTATGAAAATTCAAGCAGGCGCGGCGGGAGGGGGGGGTTGTTATTCCATTAAGGATGTATATTTACCAATCATGGTCAGTCAGTTACAGCTCTTATCCTTCAACAAAATGACAATTGAAACATTGACAAGTAACACGATATTCATTAAACAAGTCAGTAACTAACTGAAATCATTAGTTGAGAGGGTATTACTATGACATGGATATTTGATTGAAGTCTCAATGAGATTACCAACACTGTTTGAGACAGTTCTATAAAAAACCTTATTCTGAGGTCAACGAATATGCAAAATGATTCATATATATGAAGTTTCATTATTATCATATGTGATAAATAGATTATTGAAGGAGAATTGAATGTCTTCGATTCTTAATTCAACTAATACATTATACACTAATTAATCAACTGGTAGTAAATAATGAGTTGATTGTGTAATCATTTACGGTACTGACTGAATCTGTCATATTTTGGATCACAATGAATGGAAAATAGTGTGGCCTCAATATTACCTATCAGTGCACAAATAAGTTTTGCATCGTGACTACTAGTTACTAAGTCTGAATGAAGAACACAACACAACTAAGCCAACCATTAGATAATCAGATTATGTTTCACTCATTCATTTATGTACGTACAAAACCTGACCACGTATATCATCAATGGGAAGAGTAGCATTTATACAAAATTGAGACAATATTGACTAAGGACTGAGGGTACAGGTGTGGATACATGGTTAATGGATCATAGTTCCTAAATGACAAATAATGTAATAACAGTCTAGTGGGTCGTTAGGGTGATGAGAACATGACAAAATCAATGGAGCAGTCTTGTGAAAAACAGTTTGAAAAGTTACTTTCTCTCCTTGAATCGCTCGATATAACAGAATCCCATTGAACAAATAGCACTGTAACTTCATGTTTACGTCACTCAGAATTATCGACAGTATGTTGAGATTGAGACGATTGAAGTTTTCATCTACAGTCAATTTATGATATATTACTATATCTCATCGATTGCGATTAGTGGGTAACCATCCTTCTCCCCCCCCAACAAACCCGACAGAATTCGACCCCAATTGTCACATCTCACAATAACCTTAGAATTACCTTATAAAATCAGTCATTAGTGATCTTGTATCATGAATTTCAATTCAACTTCAATGTCAATCTAACCAAAGTGTATCCAGGATTTACATCATTTAAAACTGTCAATCTTTACAATACTTAATAGTAATGTAAATACAGTTGTAGTGAATGAGGTTATCATTCAATTACACATTGATAACTTACCTTCTTTTGAAGTAATTCCTATTAAAATAATAAAACTTATAAACCATAATGTCGATTGACGTTGATACATTTGTATTGAATATAATAGGCGTTATTTTGTTTTAATATTGTATTGTATTGTATTGACTTATATAGTACTTCACACCCTAAATGAATGTAGATGGTATGTTCATCTATAAGACTGTATTAGACAAAGAAACAAATGAAATAAAAGAAAAGAATAATTTCAATGATGAAATTGAAGTTGTCTTACTTACGAGTGTATTCATTCTATTATTTATAATGTAGATGTTTATGTATATTGAATTGAAGATAAATAACCAGATGATGTTATTACATAAGACATTGGTTATATGTACAAAACTTTGTACTATTTGTAATAGCCCCAGGTACCCTGATACTTTGCCTTACTCCTTCCCACTGCTAAGCATATTATCTTTTAGGCTATACATTTCTTAGTATTATACTTATTCAACGTATGAATAAACTATATCCTTAAGGAAGAAATTTCTTACCGGATTGCTTGGAACCTTATTGTTTGATGAATTATTTTTAGTTTGAAATACACTGTTCTTAGTTTTTGTGTATCCAATCAATCAAATATTTGCATGAAATCAATTGATATATGAGAATTATATGTAGGTAGGATTCATATGTAACTGAACCTTAGTCATGATAGAGTCCATCATCGACAGTTCACATAACTAACCGTCTTATATGGATTCAGTTAAGGTTTTATCTACATGTGGCTTTTTCTGGTTAGCGTTATCACACATAGCAACAAATGCCGGTGAAAATGGATATTGTAGCAGCAGATTTTGCAGCAGTGGGTCTAAACATACACAAAGGGAAAAGTAACATCTTTAGATAAAAAAAACACGAGCACCAATTGCACTTGATTGTAAGACTCTGGAAAATGTGAAAGCTTCTACATTAATTGGTAGCATCACCGATAAACAAGGTGGATCTGATGTAGATATGAAAATGTGGACTGACAAGGTAACAGGAGCATTTGTACATCTGGAACTCAAATCAGCTGGCTGACAACATCAAAGTCACAATTTTCAGTACAAATATGAAGACAGCTCTATTTTATGGAGTTAAAACGTGCACAGAGAACTACGAAAAGTATCCTTTAAAGTATGCAAATATTCATAAACAACTGCTTATTTAAAATACTCTGGATCCGTTGGCCAAATACCATCGATATCAACCTTTTTCGGCAAAGAACAAATCAACCGAAATTCGGCTGAGGAAGAAATTATGTAAACGATGTTGGAGGTAGGTAAGAAACACATTGAGAAAATCATTAAACTGAATCATGAGACAAGCGTTTGTTTGAAATCCTGAAGGTCAAAGGAAAAGAGGAACACCAACAATCACATTTCGCCGGTTATTGGAGGCAGATATGAAAAGAATGAACAGCACATAAGAAGAATTTAAAAGTATATTTACGGATAGAGTTGGTTGGAGAATTATGATCAGCGACCCATTCCCCATATGGACGGGAAACGGAGATAACAGAAATTGATTAACTGATTTCATCCACATTTACTTTTATCAGCGAGTTGATTGATCTGATGTTCACTGTCAATTTTTACTTCTGTTTTTCTGCAATTTCGTGACTATAAACAAAGAATCAGCCCATAGAACAACCATTGACCGTTCATATAAACCATGTTTATTGTTATGTTAGGTGATTTAAAAAAGGTAACTAATTTTTTCGAGACTACGGTGTGCCAGAGAAACTCGTCAACATTGTCCGGAATTCTTACGACGGTCTACAGTGCAAAATCATGCATGGAGGACAGCTAATAGATGCATTCCCAGTGAGGACCGGTGTCAGACAAGGCTCCCTACTCTAGCCTTTTCTCTTCCTTCTAGTAGTTGATTGGGTCATGAAGACCTCTAAATCTAAGGGATGAACGGAATTCAATGGACAAACAGAATGCAACTCGATGATTTGAAATTCGTGAATGATCTAGCTCTTCTAGCCCATACACACCAACAAATGCAAGTGAAGACAACCAGTGTAGAAGCAACCTCAGCATCAGAAAGCCTGAACATACATAAGCGGAAGAGCAAGATTCTCAAATACAAAACAGGGAGAATCAACCCAATTAAACTTAATGGAGAAACTTTGGTAGAAGTGGATACTTTCACGTACCTTGGAAGAGTCGTCGATGAACAAGGCGGATCCGATGCAGATGTAAAAGCAGGAATTGGCGAAGCAGGGATAGTATACCTACAGTTGAAGAACATATGAAACAGAAGACGACTGCCAACCAACCTTAAAGTCAGACTCTTCAGTTCGAACGTGAAGACAGTTTTGTTGTATAGAGCTGAAATGTGGAAAGCTACTGCAAACACCTTCAGAAGAGCACAAGTAGTTATAAACAACTGTCTACGCAAGATACTGAATGCCCTTTGACCAGAAAGCAACAACAATAACCTACTACGAGAGACAACAAACCAACTTCCAGCTAAAGAGGAAATAAGGAGAAGACGTTGAAAATGGATAGTATATAAGTTGCAGAAATCATCAAACTACATCACGAGTCAAGCATTAACTTAGAATCCTGTTAGGAAACGGAAAAGAGGAAGGCCAAAGAACACGCGTCGAGAATCGGAACCAGATATCAAAAGGATGAACAGCGACGGGAAGCAGCATGAAAAGATCGCTCAGGACAGAGTTAAATGGAGAATACTGGTGAGTGGCCAATGCCCCTCTGTGAGAGGTAACGGGTGTAAGTAAGTAAGCAAGTAACTTTCACAGCTATGTTTTAGAGTACTATTTTAAGTACTTTGGTTGTGTACAAAGAGAACATTTTATTTCTTTCATCATTATGTCCCTTATGCCTATTCTCCTATTTAGCATATTTACTGTTAGTATATCATTTCTCATTTATGAACTACAACTAATTAATTGTGTGTACATTATCCCGATTCCGTACCACTGTCTTCCTTGTTTTGTATTGATGTTAAATTTGCAATTAGCTGACTGCGTGGTATGGTATATGTATGTATAAATGAATGCTTGAAATATAATATAATTTGTCTGGTTGGTTCGTTGGCTTATTGTCTTCCTATTGTGGCCTTAGATTAAGTGGGCATCGAGTAAAACGTACAGAAACCAACTAGGCACTCTCATTGACGTTTGCTATTGTAACCTCGTGCTCACGAGGTCATATCAGTTAATTGGTCATACGCATCACTCATAACAACCTTTTTGAAGTAATATAACTCCTAAGTGTAGGAGTTCTACGTTAATCCAACAGTTAATATCAACCACCACCTCATCATAACTATGTTACTTAGTCCATGTAGCCACATTTGTGCAACGGGTATGTGCATATAATTTAGATGTGTTTGAAACGCGGGTTCTGGATTTCCTTTGCCAACCACAATCTATTACAAATTATACTTGTGAACTATCACTGTATCAAGCCAATCTACTCAGGTTATACACATGGCAACAACGGCTGATCAACTTTAGTGCACATTGAATCAACGGGAAGATTCAAACTCATCTAAATTATAACTAACAGCTTTATTCAGTATTATATTTAGTACTATATGAATTTTCAGTAAACAGTTACTCAACAAGTTACTCATTCTTTCATGTACACATCTAATGAAAATACATTTCTTTATGTAAAATAATGTCAACAAGCATAAGATAAAAATACAAAATGTATGTTTCTGTGTAAAATTCAGCTGACGATTCCCTAAGAAACAAGAGTCTTTACACTGCCTGAATACCTGTTTTTTAATAAGTTCAGCTTTAGCAACTTTTTCATAGCATAGAACATATGGAAGCAGATATGAAATAGTAGAGCATTTACACTTTTCCTTACATGCAGGAATTCTAATGTAGCGGCGTCGCGTTTTGTCAGTAGGTATACAAGACGAAGGATGTAGTTAACGAAGGTGATGGTTTATACCTAATAAAATAGTACTAGGTAGTTGTTTGCAGGATTTCAAGTGTTTTTCCCCAACTGTATTCATAATAACATCGATGGTCATACTACACACTCTACTAACAACCTTCAATACTCTAAGTAACATGAAGTAGGCTTTTGTTAAAAGTCCAAGGAAAAATAATGAGGAATAGTTAAAAATAATAGGTAATATGCAGGTACTGTTAAACTTTATTAATAACCATAGTTCAAAAGTATTGTTTAAGTTGTATTTTGGTTGGACGCGCGTTTTGTCCCACTTAAGATTCGTCAGCTGGATGTACCATCCTGGATTATGCTTGACAATTACAGTCCAACTCAAACAATACTTGTGAACTATCGCTCTATTAATGTAAGCCACTCAGAAGACAATCTCTAATTATTAAAACATTGTGTGAATTCACAAGCCTACTTAGATCTTTTACGTGTCTTTAACTGAAGTTAACTGTTCGACATTTGGAAGAATCAAGTACAAGTCCATACATACTAGATCACCTTCAATATTCAATACTAAGAAATCATTAGTTCAAGAACAGTTTAAGAATGAAAAAAAAAACAGTGTACAAATAATTTGACTACCCATGTACCTCATGAAGGTTCTTTACGTAAGGAAAATGAGAAAAGAAAAAAAAAAGAGGAAGAACAAAACTTTGAGGTACACCAACTTCTGTTAGTAGATCAAATTAAGTACTCTTCCTTATACACAGTAATATTGTTGTCTTACAGAGAAATAGAATTACAGTCAGTTGATTATCTAACTTTCTATGTTAATGTTATTCAGTAATATAAGTTGAGTAATAGAATAATAGGTGGTTGTAGAATCGAGAAACAAACTTATGGCATACTTTTCACCCTTTCCTAAGGTAAATACTACATTATGATGCAAGATAACTGCTGGAACCAATGTCCTGCTTTTGTACCTGTGTGTAATCAGGCATAGATTGATATTCCCTTCCGGTGTAGGTTGCAGCTTACATAGTTAACATTTTCACAAAGACATGACAGGTACTACAGAAAACGACTCATATTAAAGTTGAGAGTATTATTGATGAAGGATCTAATCGATAATACTAATTATAATAAACCCAGGTCTAAAACTATCTGGATTCCGTTGTTCGCATTGATTTGTTAAAAGCGCATAAGTCAGACATCCTGATGAGATCGATGATATGAGTGATTAACTCATCCTCTAGTAAACATTCAGGTAGGTTGACAAAATATCTAGAACTTATGCGAAGGAAATTGACATTCTGTAGGTTGAAGGATAACCTTGAATTTAGAAATATACCAGAAGAGTTGAATACTTCTAACAGAAACTCATAGTATCTTTTGGTATTTTCCCACTTGTTACAAAAAAGCCTGTAGAATAATCCAAAAATATTTGATACTAGTATCTTAACCTTCATTCGTTACAAATTTATAGTATTATACAGATTTTACTTATGTATATCAAAGGTATCCACTTTCATTTCAGCAATACGATATACATTTAGTTGATTGAATTCGTCAAAAATCGATGTTCGTAGGGTCTTTTTAAACACCAGAGAGCAATGAATACCCACTTCCTCCACGTATGAGGTTACTTATCAGTGTTTAGACAAGTTTCTGTAGCAGAGGCTACAGACTGGCGAACGCTTTACCCTCTGAACAAATGTGTTGGTTAGTGTCCAGTGTTAGAATTCCTATCTCCATCAATTTGCGGTGTTGCACGACAAACATCCGTTGTCATCAGTGATAGCTGTTCCATTCCTAATAAGGGTGAACTCTACCAGACAGGACCTGTCACACGAGCTTTAGGAACATCCTGAAGTTACCCACCAGTGAACTGATTACTGTATTGAAATTGAGGTGGTTTGTAAAGATTGATATTTCCAGATTAATGAAATTGCTGTGAGTGGCTCTTTTGAGCCCAGTTCTTGTTAACATATTTACTGTAGTCATTGAATCAATATTCTACTGTAAATATGTAGATAATACATTTATTGTTTATAACAATCTAGAGCATCTTTAATGTCTATAGAGCCTAGTCAACAACGGATATCAAGAAACAGTAATCGCCATGAAACATGAAAACGGTCAAATGTTTTACCTACTAGACGTTGAATTTCAACCATAATCAGATGGAAAATTAAATTTAGAACAATCATAGACACATCGGCTGGTATGTATATGAACTGTCCAATATGTTGTGAAAGGGACTCTGTACAAACTATTTAAATGGGACCCAGGAATTCTTCACCTATCAAAACAACTTAAAAACGAATTTGATTCTAGTACTAGATGTTTCTGCAAAAACGATTACTGACAGTGTAATATAAACAAGTATTTCAAACCGTAGATTGAACGTGCCATATGCGATACAGTTTGTGTTATCGATGATGTCAGATTAGCAAAAAATTCGGTTGTGGGTTCTATTGAGCTCAGTGCTTAGACAATGCTTGATATCTGCCTGACTCAATCCTTGACTTGGTTCCTTGGATAATACAAAAGGCGAAAGATTAATTGAAACGAGATAATTTATTTCATCTAATTGAAAATAAGCAAAGTCCGGAAAGGACAGGCTACATAAGTTCCTCTGTCCATCGATACTGTATACTGCATACCAAGATAAGAATGTACAGTCGGTAGAATATCATGACAAGAGTTATCAGATGCTGATACAAGCTGAAAAACAGATTGTTTTATACACCCATAAGGACGTTTTAAATTAATTAACCATAGACAAAACCTTACACGAAAGTATGAGATTCTTAAGTAACTGAATGCATCCTTAATTCCACTGCCAGATCCAAATCAGGGCATTTAATAATTAGTAACAAACAGTTATAAATCACCACTGTAGAACTGGTATCTACCTTTTAAATTTCCACTTCAATCAACTTTTGATACAGTGAAACGATTAGGGAGTGGCCGTCATGACAACTATCTTACTCCTGACATGTGTGAACTCCACCAATCACAGAGTTTCATTAAAATATCAAAATCATTTTAATGTGAGTCATTCGTGAGGTAATTTTGTGGGGCTTTATTTAATTTTGTTGTTCGTATTCGCCTCAGATTGATCTCGGCTGTGTTCCGATTGAAACCAGGGAACACTGGATAGCTGTTTCGTCAAAGTATGAGACTCATTGGCATAAAATTAAATACTAAGCTCTACAAAATGATTTCAACTGAACTAAAAGTGACAGTTGTCAATTGATCCCTACCAGGGTAAATATGATTAAATCTTAGCTTATTATTATTCCTTTTTCCCACTTTTTAGTAATTAGTGATTTCAGTTCACTCAATTATTTAAGATTATTTGTGGACTTTTCTAATCTGCCATAGTTACTATGCCTTTCATCATATCCATTTTTGGATTAAAAATAATTACAGTCTAACCACCTTTCTAATTTTCTATATCCATCTGGTAAATGACACATTCATTGACAGTGATAGGCGTATATGAAAGATCTCCCGTAAACAGCTAAGTTTTGTTTCTTGTTTTAACAGAGTAGTCTCTAACGCTTCAATCCACACGCAATAAGAGAGCAAAACAAAAACAGAATATGGCGCTAGGTGAGAAGGAACGTATACTTGATTGTAGATAGAACGTAAACGTTTTAGCAACGTTTGTAGTAGTTGATTATAGAAGAAATTGATTTCCACACCATATTGTTACGTGATCTGGTGATGATAGTTGACTAAGAACCTTCAGTATTTTGTGTCCACAAAGACAAATATGGTCAGCATCAATAACGAATGCCTATATAACTACTTACATGAAGGAGAAGGTGGGTCGAAATACTGAACACATATCTTATTTCAATTCATTGGTTTGTATTACATATACTTCTGATGCTATAATTCAAGAAAAAACGGTTACGGTTTTAATGTTCTTGATGAGAATCAATACAAATTTTAATAGGTTTATTCTAAATCTTTGAGATCCTGACAAACCAATCAAAATGTTTATTCATCAAGGGCATTTGTAAGAGTAGCTAATGCTTATTCTTCTACTATATGTTTATCAAAGATGATATTTCATGAACTACAACTAATCACGATATACGGAATAATGACCTTGATGGAGCAAATATATCGAATAAGGCAAAAACACTGATAGCACTTTGTCTGTAAGTCTACCATGATATTAATAGTGTTCAAGTCAAAGAGGATGACAAGACACAAGACAATTCAGTTAATCAACCAAAGTCTTACTTATATACACGTAGAGCTTGACGGTACAGCCAACTAGTTAGGAAGATAACATCAATACAGAACAAGGACAACAACGATAAGAAGCTGAGGTAATCTGTGCATAGTCAACTAGTTATAGTTCATTAATGGAAAATGACGCACTTAGACCTATTAGGTATGCTGTTAACTATCTTTT
Source organism: Schistosoma japonicum (assembly GCA_025215515.1). Lineage (NCBI taxonomy): Eukaryota > Metazoa > Platyhelminthes > Trematoda > Strigeidida > Schistosomatidae > Schistosoma > Schistosoma japonicum. Next base: position 22,222,631 of record CM046065.1, read on the forward strand.
TGGGTAGCCATTATATCAAAGAAGGCTTCATAATGCTCTCCAAACCACTCTGCTTAATGCTTTTTCTCAGTCGAAGAAATTGATGTTAAGTAGTGAAATCAATTCGATTGATTGTTCAACAATGAACCGCAGAGTCGTGATTTGATCGATACACGATCGGTCTTTAAATAATCCGGCTTGTGGATCTCAAAGTTGGGCATCGACATAATGCTCCTCTTTAATTGATTGTTGACTTCTGAGTATTTGGCTTATGCCTTGGATTTTTCTGTTCTTGCCCAGCTGTTATTAATTGCAATCTTTTTACTTTTCCTTCCTTGGATCTTGTCCAGGGTACCAACAGAAATTCACTCTTTATATTTTTGTTCCTTGCGACCTGAAACCATCTGACATGTTGAAGTTATTGTTGCCTTAATCTCTTTTGTGTTGTCTTCCATATTAGTTCCACCTTCTTTGAGTAGATTGTTAGATGTCTGGAACTTGTTATTGAAAGTTATTTTGAATTCTTTGCGTTTGTTAGTATCCCGTAGATGGGCTGTGTTAAACCTTTGTAATAAAGCTGCTCTAGTTGTCCAATGCTTCTTCAGCTTCACTTTCATTTTAGACACCACCAGATGAAAATCTGAAGCTACGTCAGCTCCTCTCCTTGCTCTTTCAGTGAACTTTCCAAACTTTTTATTGATGCAGATTTGGTCGATTTGGTCCTCCGTAATGTGGTCCGGTGAAACCCATGTAGTTTTGTGTATACGTATCTGGGAGAATATGGTGCATAGCATTGGATGACATTCATTGTAATCCTTTCCTTCTTTGTGCTTTGATGATCCTTGGTCCATGAGGTTCCCATCTCATAGTGACTTTCCATGCTTCTTGGGACAATATTAATGCTAATCCTTGTGTGTAAGGCATTTTCTTGTTCGTGACCGGAGTATAAAAGCACTTCTTCTGAGGATAATCGTTGCTGTCCAGCTTGTAGCCAATGGGTTTCGCTTATTCCGAGTATCTTTTTTAATTTCTTTAGCTACTTGTATTCTCACTCCTGTCTCCTGCATCGTATAGACAATCCATGCACCTACATTAATTGTTGCTCTGGTTGTCAGAAGGGGCATCGGCCTCGTGGTTTTCGAAGAAACTCGGCTTCCACCACTGGGTGTCACAACTCTTCGAAACAAAGACCTGCCAAATCCCAGGGCAGAGTAAATATGATTATAAGGGTTTTTTACTGGTTAGGGATTTTTAGCAAGATTGTTGTTTTATGGGATGAGGTTGCTAAATCCATGCCCAACCCTCCTCCTTATCCGTGCTTGGGACCGGCAGCAACCCTAGAGGGGATCCAGGTGGAGTTTTGTGTCAATATACTGAAGCCATTAAAGTTTACAATGAATGCTATTTTAAGTTGACCTTCTCTGTAAAATATATCTTATTTGTCATGTAGATGACAATGTCGTTATATCATAACTCACAAATAAAGTCATCAGAACAGCTTGATTCAACGGTTTACCAACAATGAAATAGTATACTTCTACACTAAGCAAGCTATAATGATGTTGTCTAAACGACGATAAATGATTTATGGTTAATCCTACGAGTGTAAAGAGCACACAACATATAATCAAAGGAAGTCACTTGACTAACTATCTTTTTCAGTTTATCGTGTTATGATGTTTTTGAAATACTACTTCTCTAAGTAACTCATATTTAACAGATCCTACTGAACATGAAGTTTAATGGTTTCTGAAGGTGTTTGATCCATTTAATGGTTTCGGGTCTACAGCAGCCACTGATAACTCATTAACTGTACATTGTTATCTTTGAATGCATGTTACAGTATGACTGCACAGAAGAACTTATGTTATTCATGCTTGTCTATGTTTTGTTTTTGCTTGGTTTTGGCTCGTTGAAATAAATTATCTCGTAACAATTTGATATCATGAATTAATCTGAACTAGACAACCATTCATAACCAGAAAGCATTCGGCAATCGTTTCATCCTGGCATAGGATTCTTCAGCAGTGCGCATTCACGACTCTTTCAAAGACTTAACCAGTGGAGTTCAACCGTGGTAGGTATGAGATCTTTACAAATTCGTGATATCAATTTGACATTTATTTACTTTTGAAATACTAAATTACTCTTTCGTATCATTTAGTCTTTTGTTCTTTATATTATTCATGTAACCTGTTCGAGGAACTCGGGCGCTAGGTGAAGATATTTAGATGAGTTATAAGGGTGCATTTTATTAAAAGAGTCAGCTAGAAATCAAGCGCTATCTTAACATTGGACAGAATAGAACCCACAGTCAAACGTTTTACTAATTCAAAGTCTTTGATCCTACACATCCATATTGAGAAATGTCATGCATCATCCTATATCCATGCTATTCTAATCATACTGTGGTCTATTCTCATGTTCTGCTAACTCATCCGTATGTAGCACCATTAAAAAGTCAAGCATTGGGTCAATTTCAAAGCAAAACGTCAAATGTAGACATCTGAGTTATTTACTCAGTTGAATTATTCAGTATTTTTATCACAGAGACGATATAGCAAAGAAGATATCTAAGATTCTGCATGCTTTCAGCTGATGATTTTTGATTGTTGTTTTTATTGAGCTCGCTACTTATGAAATGCTTGGTAACTTGATCCTTAAATAAAATTCACTCTTATAAGTGATGCTACTAATTTCAACCAACACTTGAGGTACTTGATTAAGTTCCTTGCCAAATATAAAAGATGAAAGATTTGTTGTGACGAGATAATATATTCAAGTAAGCCAAAACTAAGCAAATAAATATCGGTTAAGTGGTTAACAGAAGTCCTGCTGTTCGATAATATTTGTAACATCCATGCCAAGTTAAGGATGTTCAGTTAGTGAAATATTATGTCCAGATTTATCACTGTCTACTATATGTTCAAAGAAATCCTACATCCTTTAAAAAAGCCTCAAATCTTATTTCAATGCATATAAACTACATCTCAGATGAAGTGGATGTATGATGGATGAATTTGAAGTACTTCTATGCAAAGATCAAACATTGTTTTGTAGAGGTCAGGTTTTCGTAATTATACAACACACAGATAGTAATGATGAGTTCATTTATATCAAGACTGTTAACTTTGTACTTTAATCAGATACTGTAATAAAAGAATACTGATTAATGTGTAGAAGTGATCGAATCAATCGACGTCAATAACCGGACTAAATATCTCGAAGATTTTCATGGGGGGGGGTAAGCTGATATAACTAACCTACGAGAGTTGTGATTAGTTATTAAATGTACAGGTAGGTAGATGGCAGACTATACTCAGATGAGTGGATAATTATGACATATATATATATATGGGGCCGAGTCTGGGGTGAACACTGCTGAGAACTTCTATACTAGAACGAAATGGCTGTCTAGTGCACCCTGGTTTTTAATAGTACTCTACCAACATCAATCTATGACGTATTCAATCAAACGAAAATACCAATCCCCACAAAAATAACCATTTCAATTTACTTAAACATATATCTTCACACTTCGTATGTATGATTTCTAACTCATTATCTCTTAGAATATGTGTAGCTTGAGTAAGTAAGTAAGTAAGTAAGTAAGTAAGTAAGTAAGTAAGTAAGTAAGTAAGTAAGTAAGTAAGTAAGTAAGTAAGTAAGTAAGTAAGTAAGTAAGTAAGTAAGTAAGTAAGTAAGTAAGTAAGTAAGTAAGTAAGTAAGTAAGTAAGTAAGTAAGTAAGTAAGTAAGTAAGTAAGTAAGTAAGTAAGTAAGTAAGTAAGTAAGTAAGTAAGTAAGTAAGTAAGTAAGTAAGTAAGTAAGTAAGTAAGTAAGTAAGTAAGTAAGTAAGTAAGTAAGTAAGTAAGTAAGTAAGTAAGTAAGTAAGTAAGTAAGTAAGTAAGTAAGTAAGTAAGTAAGTAAGTAAGTAAGTAAGTAAGTAAGTAAGTAAGTAAGTAAGTAAGTAAGTAAGTAAGTAAGTAAGTAAGTAAGTAAGTAAGTAAGTAAGTAAGTAAGTAAGTAAGTAAGTAAGTAAGTAAGTAAGTAAGTAAGTAAGTAAGTAAGTAAGTAAGTAAGTAAGTAAGTAAGTAAGTAAGTAAGTAAGTAAGTAAGTAAGTAAGTTAAGTAAGTAACGTAAGTAAGTAAGTAAGTAAGTAAGTAAGTAAGTAAGTAAGTAAGTAAGTAAGTAAGTAAGTAAGTAAGTAAGTAAGTAAGTAAGTAAGTAAGTAAGTAAGTAAGTAAGTAAAGTAAGTAAGTAAGTAAGTAAGTAGTAAGTAAGTAAGTAAGTAAGTAGTAAGTAAGTAAGTAAGTAAGTAAGTAAGTAAGTAAGTAAGTAAGTAAGTAAGTAAGTAAGTAAGTAAGTAAGTAAGTAAGTAAGTAAGTAAGTAAGTAAGTAAGTAAGTAGTAAGTAAAGTAAGTAAGTAAGTAAGTAAGTAAGTAAGTAAGTAAGTAAGTAAGTAAGTAAGTAAGTACAGTAAGTAAGTAAGTAAGTAAGTAAGTAAGTAAGTAAGTAAGTAAGTAAGTAAGTAAGTAAGTAAGTAAGTAAGTAAAGTAGTAAGTAAGTAAGTAAGAGTAAGTAAGTAAGTAAGTAAGTAAGTAAGTAAGTAAGTAAGTAAGTAAGTAAGTAAGTAAGTAAGTAAGAAGTAAGTAAGTAAGTAAGGAGTAAAGTAGTAGTAAGTAAGTAAGTAAGTAGTAAGTAAGTAAGTAAGTACAGCTAAGTAAGTAAGTAAAGTAAGTAATTACTTTGGTTCTTTCCAATCAACCGGATTATTGTATCTAAGTAGAAGATAAAGGTAAGACTCTGCGTTATCCTGTAGCGCATTTTCTTAACAACAACAATAACAACAACAACAACAAAGTGTTGGGACGGACCACAAAAAAGTGTAACAAACTTTCAGAACTGTGTTTTGAGAACACTATTTCATTTATTCGAACTGTCTGCAAGGTAAACATTTTGTTTCTATTACTGTTACGTTCCTCTTACCCTATCCTCCCATTTAGCATAATTACTGTTAATACATTGTCTCTTATTATGGACTACAGTCAGTTAGTTGCGTACAAGTTGTTCCTATTCATTACCACTATTCCCCTCGTTCTGTATTCATGTTAATTTTCTAATTGGTTTGTTGTGTGGTCTGACTTTATGTATATATAAAAGAATGCTTGAAATATAGATTCGATTCTTTCTGGCTGATCTATTGGCTCGTATTCTTCTTATTTCGGCTTGGGACTAAGTGGGCACAGGGCAGACGCAGTTACCGACAAGGCATTAGTGATTGGAACTCGGCTAACTAACCCCCCCCCCCAGTTATTCTCGCGTCAAAACACAAAGATAATTCAACTATGCATATATAACAATATTGTGTTCTTATCATATTGTTACTTCTTCATCATAAATCAAATACAAAGAACCATTTAGAATCATTTAGAATAATAAATTCACGAATGTAATCAAAGAGTATGCATCAATTCTTTCATTCAATCTATTCCAGTGTATTGATCATTCCATACGATTAAAATGATATGGTATATTCATTTGACAACATCTGATGACAAAAGAAGAAAACAAATGATAATAACATGTTTTAATAGTGCAATAAGTAGATGAAGTTTTTTCAAATCTACGTGATGTGTATATTTGAGCAGTACATTCCAAACAATCTGATCATTCATACACTTCTTCAGATATTTACATATAAACATAAAAAATATCTCTAGATACATTAGAGTATAAGTTAAGTAAACATGGTTAATAGAGAAAAAAACAATGTGAATCACAAACTATCAAGGTAGGTTGAATGAAAGAACAAATTGATTTGGAATAGACAAGTGTAGGTGGGTTGAACTTTTGTATAGTTAAGGCTACAACATACCATCAAAAACCTAACTCTCTAGATCACTGGTTCAGTATCAAATAGTAAGATTCCCAGTTTCATCAATGTCTAATGTATACCACGACTATCTTTTCCTTGTTAATCCAAAACATGTTAGCATTTGAGAATTGTGTAATGTACACTAAGTAACATGATTTGTACCATACGCTTTTCGATTCACTCATCTATTTTAGTCATGTGATCAGTGATTGATTGCTGGATACAAGTTGTCATAAATATGATGATGAAGACAATAGTGTAGAAAGTACTAGTTTTTAGTTGTAGAAGCTTACCATTTGATGAAAATTTCCCTTTTTCATACCATAAGATGAGTATTGCTTACATGTGATTATGAAATGACATAAAGAATATGTTGCTAAGGAGAATGATATTTCTCATAAACTATATTCTATAAGTTGCAGAGTTTTATTGTGTATCTTTCATTATCATTCTAGACGATTTTATAGGCACAAACTATTATTCAATCAATCAATCAATGCCTATTATCCTACTTGGAATATACACCGCTGACCAACTTTAGTCTATAAAGAACAAGAAACAAGATCTGACTTACAGAAATTCCACAAACAATCTAATACCAAAAAGTATTACGTTGAAATGATGAATTGATCATCATCATCATCATCAAATAGAATACAATGTAATCAGTTATACATGACTAGTTACAAATATAACTTCAACTGATTGATGACAGTCATACACTAAAGTAACATTCATTTGAAAGTGGACAACATTTCATTTTACACTATAAAGTTAAGATATCATCAAGATTCTTATAACTTTGTAATAATCAACAATAATACTCGATTACAATGTAACCATGTCAGTCAATGTCAAGCAGTTATCCATCTATAGCAATGGATAAAGTAAAGTAGATATATATCACAAATTAACTAAGTTAGAATTGTCAATCGTTAAATGTTGGTTGCTTAATGGACCTCGAAGGTTTCAGGATGAATTCATTGGTTGAGTTATGGATGTTCACTTTAAAAGTCTTAAAATACTTGTCCAATGTCAATTCCTGGTTTTCAATGGTTATCTAAATCAGATCAATTCATGTTATCAAATTGAAATTCAACAATCTCTACAACATTCAATTGTAATAAAACTCAACTATGTATCTAACAAGAAAACTGAATACATTTTTCAATAAAAATAAGTAATATATGCATCATTTACTAAACTTATTCTCAGTGTGATTTTTGTATTGCATTCTATGTCGGCATATCACAGATTTCGCTGATACTACAGATGATGATGATGATGATGATGATGATGATGATGATGATGATGACGATGATGATGATGATGATGACGATGACGATGATGATGCTGACGATGATGATAAGATGATGATGATGATGATAAGATGATGATGATGATGATGATGATGATGATGATGATGATGATGATGATGATGATGATGATGATGATGATGATGATGATGATGATGATGATGATGATGATGATGATGATAAGATGATAATGATGATGATGATGATGATGATAAGATGATGATGATGATGTTGATGATCGTTATATCGGGAGATTCAAGTAGAGTAATTAACTTTCTGAAGTGTTTTTCAGAAGATTATTTCATTTATTTTGAGTATATGTAAATCGATTAGCTTATTTTGATTATCGTCATGTCCTCAACAATGTAGCCTCCTATTAGAGTCATGAACTTTTGTTGGATCATTTGTTATTCAGGAAATATGATCAATTAACCATATATCTGCACCAGTATCCTCAGTCCTTAATCACTGTTGTTTCCATTTTGTATTAATGTTATTGATCCTAATGGTCAGGTTTTGTGTATATATAAATGGATGAGTGAAACATAATCTGACTATCTGGTAGTCGGCGTGGGTATCTTGTGTTCTATATTCAGGCTTCGGAACTGGCAGTCACAAGGCACATGTGTAAGAGTATTAATTAGTGATTGTCGACGTCACAACATACTCGACAAACTTTGATTGACTGATTATATGAAGATATGACAATGGTGATTTCGATGATGATGATGATTACGTACCTACCGTTTCATAGATTTTTGCCTATTTCTTGGTCTCATTTCCACAATAACATTATAAATAAAGGAGGAGACTTACTGGAACCATATCATGAACTTCCTGTTATAGAAAAAAATGAGTAAAACAAGAAGACTTTATAGATTCAAAATAATAATGTATATTCAACAGTGCATTTACTAGTATCATGGATTATTGGTGACTGCTGAATGTTGAAATTTGTATCAGAGACTGAGGAAAGCTGCTCATTTAAGAAGTATTAGACAGATTTTCCACCTTAGTATGTTATATTTTATGGGTTTTCATTCATACTTTCTTTAAAGATGACAGCTACAGCCCTTTGTATTCTCAGAGAACCATCAAATCACTAAGTTGGGATTCATTGATTTATCCATCTAACTTTAATCAACACTAGCTATATCTACCTCATAATTGAAATTTATGCATTAAATATTCTCCGACAGCAACATCCAGTTGCTAGCAAACTGATGATTTTCGTCGCAAAGAGATTGTGGATTTTTTTGAATATAACACACTGACCGTATTTAAATGACTAACTTAGGAGAACTGAACAGATGTTACGTCATACTATGCAACTTGTCAAACATGTTGCATCTTAAAAAGCTATAAAAATGAGTACTACAAGTAAGAAGTATCGTTTAATTCAATATCACATTGAAGTTGGACACTTGAATAAAGCATATTCCTTGTTACAATTAGAGACATTTGTGTTATATTACTAATGATAGTGGTATTAATAATTATTAATATCCATTTTCTTTCTTCTTGGATGCTAGTGATGCTAGTGATTCATGCTCCTTGAAAGTAGTCAGTAGAAATTTCAAGGCTTTGGGCTATTTACATTCGCCAACAAGGTGTATCTTCTAAATCTTAATGAGAATGATGGCACCAGAATGGTTCGAACCCTAATTATTCAGTTTTACATATTAAAATGTTTCTACTAATCTATTCAGATTGCGACTGACTGTCTAGTAGGATTGATGTATTACAGTGTATTACGATAACTTTCTATTTTATGTACAAAAACTTATCAGTATATACATGAAAAGCAATTTTATACTGATTAATCATTAAGTAGGGACATATATCATGTTTATCAAGACCTAATCAAATTCAATCGATTATACTTTCAAAGAAAAATGATTTTGATGTAATCGGGATAATGCCCTGCACCCAACTTTTATGTTATCTGGAACTTCATCGACAGAGTACAATTAGCATCATCAACGACTTGTTACTACCTAGCAGTCAACTAATGCATACATCTTAGTCCTAAAAGTAGCCATTCAGTGTTTAAATGTCTCAGTTGCAGTTTATACTGACGATGAACCTGGATGATGCACCGTTCCTCTCAAAATTGTAGATATGGCTTTCCGATAAGTACCATATATCACGGAATCAGTGTCCAGAGTTTATTACCGGTTTCAACTCCCTCCCTCTATCATTTTCCGACGAGTTATAAGATACTATTCATGTATATCTGAAAATGTTTTAAGTAGTTCTACAACTATGATTATTTTTATCTAGCACATTATATACAGATTAATAAGCAAAACCTGGCAATTGGTCAAAAGGATAAGCAAAATATTGAAGTTATATTCATCTCAATGGTGTTAGCAGGGCAAGATTTCAGTTTTAAAGATCACAGAATTCAACAGTTATGGAAATGACTAGACAGTACACCATTAAATTCCTTTACATTCCTATCCGTTGAAAGAAATTCATAAAGTATAATGGAAAGTGATTGACTGGAAGGCACAATCTACGTTCATTAACAAATAATTATGATACGCCGTTAATAGCAGTAGGACATACTCCCAAGTTGTTCTCGATCTGAATAATAAAATGAAAATCAAGTTATTTAAACTTGTCATTTGAGATAAAAGAAAGTCTTTGAATGAGACAATTAACTAACTGAATAGGTTATGACTACATTCTGTTAATCTCATTAAGGCAATTGAGTTAGTGATAGTCAAGAAAAGAAAACCATTATTTGGTCTGGATTTCGTGCTAGATGGTTCTCGTCAATAGTTATGAACTAATACATGTGATTCCGTACTAAATACGGCTTTCTCTTGACTGTATTCAACGATCTTACATGAAAATTTAGTGGACGAGTTATAGGGTTCTTTGGAGTTGTCACTTTGCTGTAAGTAGATTAGTAGGATTGTGTCAGTAATGAAAGGTCTAGATACAAATAGGATTGGTTATTCACTCTTACTTATCAATCAATGTAAACTTTATCAATGTTTATCATCAAAGTAATCCAAAACGACTAGATATCTCCAAGTTAATGTTTAGAATTATACAACACATATACAAAAGGTTTTCAATTGATAAAATAAGTAGTATGATAAAGATCAAAAATGTTATATTGGAACAAAGACAGACAGACAGACAGATACAACGCAGAACTTCGTACGTACGTACATCAGTTCAGGTTGCCATACCACATCAACACAGAGACGCAACTGTCGATTCAAATCCAAGAGTGATAACGATAATAGAAGTATTAGCAGTGATGCAGAAAATTAGGAAGCAAAGATATGATTTGAAAAGTATAATTCAGTGAGATAAATTTGAAAGAAAGATAGAGAATTCAGAAGGTTAGATTTTGAGAGAACACAAAGAGTGGATGCACATGCGCCATTGCGAACGATTCTGAGCCATGTCGTTCAAGGTCTCTAACCATTCGTGACTTTCGTCTCGCGGACCCCAACCACGCAGCCTACATCTACCAACATGATTTAGTTCACTTGTCAGTGACTTCATCGATTTCTGCCATGTTTTGGTTTGGCCGCCCCTAGCTTTCTTCCAACCTATTCCTACACCGCAAAACATAGCTCGTCGAGGCAGTCGGTAGTTAGACATGCGTAACACATGTCCCAACCACCTCAACTGGTGAAGTTTCAATACTTCATCTATTGATCCATTGGGACAAAGAATGAAAAATCACAATCTATCATATTCATTTCTTCAGCTACTGGAACCTTCATCCGCTGGGACATTCAGTAACTGAAATATTTGTATTATTGAAATTGTGAGCTTTTAATTGACTAATTAACGATCATCATATGTATTTCTCACTACCAATTAATGTAGCTTTGTTATGATTCCATTAGCTTGAACCTTTTACATAACTTCCCTAATTTACATTTGCTTGTATTTTGTATTTACTGTTATTAATTGATCCACCTTAACTTTCATCCGCCAGTATTTTGTCTTTTCTATCAATACCTCTGTGGAAGCCTTAAATCCTTCACATATTATCTCAACTGATCTTCGTTTTCAAGTCTATCAAGTAGTAATTATTAGCAGAAACCTGTCACTTCATTTTACCTCGGTTACTTCAGAGTCATTTCAAATGGGTTTCTTCTATAGTATCTTGTCATTATTGAAACTATGATGTCATTTGTGTTAGTTGATGAATTACATGCATTAATAGGATAACTTACTCCCATATGCTTCTGTGATGTATATTGTAAAGTAATTCGAAAATCAACACAAAATATGATTATTAACGTAACATCTTTTATGTCTTTGCAATATCGGTCAGTTAGTTAAGCATAAATAACTGAGAGATTGGTGTATAAACGTCATAACTAAAATGATCTCTTACGACATCATCTAGAAGATGATGATTTGGATAATGATACTGTCGGCTACAATGACGATTAAGAGATAGAATAAACAATGACTAAACAAACTGGAAAATTATTTACGAAGGTGCTAAGGTTTCGCGAGTTTATGGTGACACCTAGATAACCAATAACGAACGTAAGACCAGCTACACAGTAACAGGAAGCTAGGCTATTCCGCAGTGCCCCAGCCCAGCTAACTAGAGTAAGAAGTCCAAAGACAGCAAGAAGCGTTTAATTCCACAGGCAGCCTGTCAGACGACATCAACACACACAACTCATGCGTATATATACAAAAACAGAGAGCGTCTTTGGAATGTCATAAATATCGTACTAAAATAAACAATGAACCAACAAGATTTAGCGTCTTACCAAGTGGGAAACACGAACTGAAGGTGAGAAGGGGACTTTTTGGAGCGAAAATAGGAAATTTAAATTTATACAATAAAATCACAAAAATAACAGGTTTGCCAAGTAAGTTTTAGGGATCTAACATCCCCAACAGAAGGAATAATGAAATTCAAGATCTAGAGGATGGTACAAAGTGAATGGATCTAGACAATTGTGACTAATGAAATGCTGTAACAATCAGTATTTCAAAGATTATCTTGTTGATATATATTCATTTTAGTATCAGAGTCTATCGGACCTGATAAAACTACTGAAAAGACAAAGAAGAAACATGTAAGAAGAATAACATACTTCTGGAAAAGGTTGAAAAATTATAAATAAAAGATTTTTGGCGATTGAGTAACAGAAGTTCGAATACAAGGAATGGTGAGTTGCGATCAATCAATGTTGAAATTGAGAATTAAAGTACAAATCAGTCCATCAATCTCTGTTACCGCATATAGAGCATTAGCCATCTACCAGCATCCTGCAATCAACTCTGCATTGACCTCTTCTTTCTAGTTCTTTTCAAGTGCTGTTCATTTTGTTTATGTCTGCCTCCAATTCTCAGAAAAATGTGTTTTTTGTTCTTCTTGTTTTCTTATGGTCTTCGGGGTTCCAAGTAAGAACCTGTTTTGTGAAGCAGTTTGACGAATTCCTCAATGTATGTTTTATCCATCTCTAGAGACATTTTTTAAAATTTCTTTCTCAGTGGGTTTTCGATTATGTTGTTCTCTGCCAAAGTCGTTTGTTTCTGATTGTGTCTAGCCGATGAATCCAAAGTATGTTATACAAACAACTGTGTATGAATACCTGCATTTTACAAATGATGCTTTGAGTAATTTACTAAATTTTAGCTGTATAAAATAGAACGATCTTCACATTCGTACTGAAAATGGTGGCTTTAATGTCTGTCATCAATCACAACAGCTTAATTATGGGGACTATAGTTAACTTCCATTCTACAAACGACTTTCACTATTTGATTACTACGCTGTTTCATTCTTAATCATGGATTCATCATTCTTAATTCATATCATTTTCTTAACATTCTTATCCACATGTCAGTGTCTTTCTTAATTTTTAGACTACTGTGTCCAGACAGTCACACTTGTGCAACGGGTATATATGCAGTTAGCCTAGTGGTGAATGCCATGGCGTTTGATACAAAACAGACTGAGTTCGAATTCATGTGTGAACATCAACATTAGGATGCAGGTACATCAAGCCTATTAGTTCCGAATAAAACGAAACGCGCCTCCAAAGTACCGGTTGCCAGTCACTAAGGAACTTAAATATTGCTTGTGTACTATCACTATATCGAGGCAATCCACTCAGGATGCACATATGGCAACAGAGACTAATCAGTTTCAGTTCATTATAAATCAACGGGAAGATGCAAGCTTATTCTAATTAATTGTTATGTTATTGAAGATCAAATTTTCATGCCCCAATTAACATATAGAGATTAAATTGCCGGACCAAATCCCTGAGTAGTCGAGGTAGAAACATAGTTAGTAATGATAGGGAGAGTTAGACTTCAAAGATAAGATTTTAAAAAATAGGATTCAGTAAAAAGAAAATTGTGATGAATTAAGAAGCTTAGACCTTAGAAGGAGAAAAGAAATACATGCACCTGTGCCATTGGAAGCGAGTTTCAGTCATGTCACTCAAAGTCTCTAACCATTTGTTACGATCATTACGCCGACCCCTACCAGTTAGACTGAACCTTTTAACATGGCTCATCCCAATTGTCAGTGACTTTATGAACTAGTGCCATGTTTCAGTTTGGCCCCCCTTAACTTTTCACTAACCTACTCCTGCACTAGACTGCATTGCTCATTGAAGTAGGTGATGGTTGGGCATACATAATACATGTCCTAACCACCTCAGCTGATAAAGATTTAATACTCCATCAACGGATTTACCATATTTGCCTTTTGCTCTGTTTTGAACTTACGTATTGTTTACTCGGTGATCCGAGCAAACAAGAGCAATACTTCGAAAACATGTATGATATAATACTAAAAGACTACTAATTTCCTGTATTCTTAATGGTTATGTTCCACATCCATAAAGTAAATAATAAGAACATTACAATTACATTTTACGTGAAGTAGCTAAGCAAAATTCATTAACTTATCAATATTCATAAATGTCACTTACCTTGGTTGAGAAGCTTAAAAAGTATCATAAGTGTACCATAAGTTAATCAAAGTATGTCTTCAAAAGTCATGGTATTATACGAAACTATGAACTATATCATGATGACATGCGGTAGATGATATTCTATTCACTCGAAATGAATTCACTTTGTACTCTCTATCATGTGTGCTCTGTAATGTGACTACTGAATACTTGATTGAGTTTTACTGTTCATCATTAAGAATAATTATTGAATGAGAGTAAATGTAAACTCCGCCTGGAGCACCTCTAGGGTTACTTAAAAACATCTGGAACTCAAACTAACTGTCAACTAACATAAAATTCAGAATTTTCAATACAAATCTTAAGACAGTTCTGTTGTATACAGCTGAAACTTGGAGAACTACGAAAAGTATCCTTCATAAGATACAAGTATTTATAAACAGTTGTCTGCGTAAGATACTTCGGATCCGTTGTCCGGATACCACAAACAATAACCTCCTATGGCAGAGGACAAATCAATTCCCAGTAGAGGAAGAAATTAGGAAAAGACGCTGTACGTGGATAGGACACACACTGAGGAGACCACCAAATTGTGTCACAAGACAAGCATTAACATAGAACCCTGGAGGTCACAGGAAAAGAGGGAGACCCCAGAATACACTACGTCAGGAACTGGAGTCAGACATGAAGAGACTGAAGTGCACTTGGGAAGGACTGGAAAGCAAAGCTCAGGACAGAGTTGGTTGGAGAATACTAGTCGGCGGTCTATGCTTCACATAGGGTAACAAGCATTGATTGATTGATTGACAGTAAATGTAAACTACTGAACAGGTCAATACCAAAACAGAACAACTGTTCAATTCTTCCCGATTTAACTCCGTCATTGCTGATATAACAGATTGTGTATGAATAAGAGGCTTATATCTTTCAATTAGTTGTGATAAGATTTTGATCAGCTCTCTTCTGTAGATATTCATGTTGGTGTATAAAACATCACTCAACATCATTGTTAGTGTTATATAAGGCGTTTAAAGAAGATAAATAGCTATCAGAACTGTTTTTCAGAAGACTATTTCATTCATTATGAGCTCATGTAGCTCCATCGTTTTGATTTTATTATTATTATGTTCTTCTGTGCCCTAACCACCTATCAGACTAATAAACTGTTGTTATACCATTTTCTATTCAGGAACTATAACTAATTAAGTATATATCAGTTACACCTCCCCATACTGCAGTTTTCAGTCAATATTGTTTCTGTTTTATATGGATGGTGTTCTTTTTATTGATCTGCTAAGTGATCGGGTTTTGTATGCATATAGATGAGTGAGTGAAATATAACTTATCCTTATGATTGTTAGTTGAATTGTCTTTGTTCGTTAATTCAATATGGGAACTAGCAGTTACGGGTTAGATGTACGTACAACATGATTGGTTATATCTGAAGACATAATAGTTACTGGTTCCAATACAAAGAAGTACATATCTGTCTTTGAATCTAAAGTATTTCAAACCATCAATCCCCTGACATTAAAAAACAATACAAGTGGTTCCTAAGGACTAGTGAGTAAATTACACCATAATTAATTCAAGTACATTAGCATACAGTAAAGTAGACAAACTAACCACAACATACCAGGTGGCATACTTTCCGGTTTGGCTACAAATTACCAAAATAAGAACACATTAGATAACCTTATTCAGTTTTAGTCAAATGGTAATTTATTTCAGTAGAATTCGATAGTGTTTGCATCATCCTGGTACTGTTGTTTAGGATTGTATCTGATTAGTAACCATTACCTTGTATTTATGCATTTCGAAAGAATTTCTTCAAAGTGACATTAATCTATGAATAATTTTAAAGTTAAATTGTTGCTAGCATGTGGAATCTTGGACATATATGTTCCATCCTATTTGAGTCACAGTTGATTGTATCTAAGGTATCCGAGGAATTCAAACTTAATCTATTGGTGTCAAACGCCACTGTATTCTCCATACACATAAAAATAAAGATACTTTCATTTTACCGTTGAATCTTCTTAAAGTCTCAACTGATCGGTCTCTGATTGGTTGAAGTAATCTGTTCATTATCTACTTATGCATAATGAGGTCGATCAATTTTGATCTTTAACAACATCAACAGTTAGATACAAACGCTTTCCCCTTCCTCCATATCTCCAAGGTATATGTGTTACTGATTTAGAATTAGATACTCAATGGAGAACATTGTAGCATTTAACAGAGATTGATTAAGTTTGAATGTTTATTCAAACATTTACACTGATGGGTTTCAAATAAGACAAGATGTACATTCTGTATGCCCACAATTTAACTTTAGTAGTAATTTAATTATACCTGATACATAACTCGACAAGTTGCACACTGCACATATTATTGCGAACAATAATCATAACTTATCTTTGCATTCGAATAAATAACTTGAAATAGTTCATTCAATTGTGAAAATCACACTTTGAAGATCTTGGTAGTGTGATGTTATTGAAAACAGGCAAAAAGCAATTGATGTGAAATCACTACTGATTTATTGCGTTTTTATTTATTTGGATTGTGGCTGGAAAGTGGTGGAATTCATGACGCACGTTTCGTCTTGATTAGGACTCGTCAGTTAGACGAAACGTCTCTCCTGGATTTCACTTGCCATTCATATCCCAACTTAAATAATATTTGTGAACTATCGGTATACTGAGGCAATCCTTTCAGGATGTACATATGGCAATGGAGACTTATGAATTTCACTCCATGACAAATCAGCAACGGGATCCAAATACATTCTAATTATATTACTGATTACTGTCTATTGAAGTTTTTGTAGTAAATTACTTTTATCTTCATGTTATGTTTAAGGAAGTGTAATGGATTGTAAACAGCCAACAGGTACTTCTTAATGTAGATGTCATTCTAGCCGATATTAATCAATTAGTCTACTAGTTCCAATCGAGTGAAACATATTGGTTGTCCTGTTGACATCTGTCCACTAAGTACAAAGCTTATATCTACAGCATACTGTAGACTGTTTATGTTCACTTAGCATCAAAATCTATTATGCATAAAGTTGGTTAGTGTGTAACTTATAATTAAGTCAACAGAATTTGATCAGTACATTGAGCAATCGATAAATATAGTCACTACCTGGT
The DNA here is from genome assembly GCA_025215515.1 of Schistosoma japonicum. Taxonomy (NCBI): domain Eukaryota; kingdom Metazoa; phylum Platyhelminthes; class Trematoda; order Strigeidida; family Schistosomatidae; genus Schistosoma; species Schistosoma japonicum. The sequence goes on from CM046065.1 coordinate 22,239,890, forward strand.
GACTATTCAGTGTAAACATCCATGTTCCTCTCATTCAACGTGTAAATATGGTTCAATTTATTAGAGCTGTAACTAGTCGGTAAAAGCACTGACAGATAGGTGCAATATTACAAGCAAATCAACAGAATATTGTAACATATATCTCTCTGTTGTTCTTTTATGTGTAATCAGTTTCAGTGTCTTTGTTGTGGAAGATTGATCTCTAATTGATATCATTAAACTTTTGTATATTCCATATCTTGTTCTCAATCAATAGCAATGAAATTCTGTTTATGTCATGTGTTTCAACATACTTAGTGATAGGTATCAGTTGACCTTAATCTCTAAGACTTCTGCCACTCCCCATATATACACACTACCCAGTTTCTTCTGTTTCTAAAAAGTCAGAAAAATCTCTCCTCTTGATTGAAAACAACTACATCATCTGTACTTGACAATAATGAATAGGTAAATTTGATACGATATACAAATAATGATGAATATGGTTTGCTTACAGCTTTCAAGGAGTTTTCTTGCATCACTTATTCATTTTGACTTCATTGTCTGACTGTTCATTAGATTATCTGGTCGATGTTCAATAATTTTAAGCCTTTTAAGTTGGATGAATTTCTTCAGTTCGAGGTGTCATCTCTTTTACTTGAACTGTACTTATTTTTTTTTTATTAAAATCGCTTTATTGTATTTTGAATTTATTTAAAATTAACTTATTTTAAGGTTTTTACAGTTTAAAAGTTGGCGGTCAGTTCATTTGATCCAGACAATGTTGAAGTGATTCAACAATCATTATTATGAAAACCTACGTGTATATACTGTTACATCGATGAATGATAATACTGAGGAGTGGAATACAGGGCGCGCGTTTCATCCTATTTAGGATTTGTTGGCTGGATGTACCTGCATCCCATTGTTGATGTTCACAGTGGGATTCGAACTCAGTCTGTTTAGTGTTAAACACCACCGCGTTCTTAAGAATAATCAATATATTGAGGCAATCCACACAGGATGCCTATATAGTAACAGAGACTGACCTGCTTAAGTTTATAACAAATCAATGGGAATATACAAATTCATTCTAATGATATTACTGAAGGTGTAAATTTAGTATAAAATACTACTGAATAATCGCTACATAAGTAACTCTTACTAAACTGGATAGTATGAATTAATTATATCAATAGTAATATATATATTTACGTCAGATACTTTAATGATGTAACTTCACCATGTTGTAGAAGGAATTACCATAAATACTTACTTGGTGTTGGAGCTATGTCAGAAGAAAAAAGAATTTCATAAAAAAAACACTGATGAGAATTACTTCTATTGTAAATATTAGAAACATAACTTATGATTGATCTGCATTTCTGTTGACCTATTTTCATGATATCTTTGGTACTTGAAGTGAGGGTAATCATTAAATGCAATACTTTATAAAGGTTTATTGGTAGATGGTATTCATCAGAAAGATATGAATGTAATCTTAAATAAACTCATGTTGGATTCGAACACATATCATACAATTAAGGGGGTTGTTGTTGAGATAGTTAATTTGTCAATGCTGACATCACGAATTGATCTGAACCAGACAAACATTGATCACCTGGAAGCACTGTACATCTATTTCGTCCTAGTATGGGACTCCTCAGTAGTGCGCATCCACGACCCTGTTGGGGACCGAACCCAGGACCCTCTGGCTCCGCGACGAGTGCTCCACCATTGGACCACTGAGCCGGCTCCCAATGGTTGATATTTTTAATTCAGTCAATTCGTGTTACGTTTGCGCGACCTCATACATTGTCACTGGTGAGTTACTGTCTCACACCCGAAACGACTGAACTCCACCGGTCACGTCTTCACACTAGAACTCCAGGAATTACCTCAAGGAACTAGTCACAAGTGAGCTGATATATTTAGTTACAATTAAGGGGGTTGTTGTGGAGATAGTTAATTTGTCAATGCTGAGTCTCATACTAGGACGAAACAGCTGTCCAGTGGTTCCAGGTGATCAATGGTTGCCTGGTTCAGATCAATTCGTGATATCAGCATTGACATATCATACACACACAAATTCAAATAAGATTGAACTCGATCTACATTAAGAAGCTAATAAAAGACCACAATGATGACTGTTACACAATGATTAGTCGATGCATGCATCTCACTTCCTCATGAAGTTAGTTATGCATTGTGAATTTAAGTGACAAGGGCTCCGATTAACCATGAATTATCATTTCTCTTAAGATTAAAGATATGCCTTCTTGTAGCTTTTTCTTTCTTTTCTATGCACATAATTTTTTTTAATAACGTCAATCGTTATCACCCTACAGAATTTTCAGTATCACTTGGGCAGTACTCCAATAAGTGTTTATCCAAAGGTAACATATTTTCTAGATAAATCAATACTACCTTGTTGTTGGTATATTCAACTGATGAGTTCAGAGGCTGACCAATTTCAGTCCATTACAAATCAACGGGAAGATACAAGCCTATTCTGAATAACATATGTACCCGTTTCACAAGTGCAACTAACTGAACACAGTAGCCTAATGGTGAACGCGGTGGCACTTGTCACGAAATGGACTGAGTTCGAATCCCAGTGTGGACATCAGCATTGAAATGCAGGTACATTCAGGCGATTATTTCGAAATAGGACAAAACGTGCGTCCTGGATTTCACCTACCAGTAACAATCTAACTTAAATATTAGCAATCCGCTCAAAATGCACATATGGCAACAGAGACCGACTACTTTCAGTCCATTACAAATCAACGGGAAGATACAAGCCTAATCTAATTTCATAGATGCTAAAATGTGATACTTTTAAACTATTTCTCTAGAATACGACATTTGAAAAGTCTGTATCCTTTATGCTAAAATGTAAATGTATTGTAGATGAATTAGTTCTTTAAGTGAAAGATGGGCTCTTAAATGTGATCATATCTATTAATCCATCTGTTCTCATAGTGTAAACTACGTTTACCGTAGTTAATATTTACTTACAACATGTATACAATAATAATTAGTTCCATTGGATATACCAGAAGCGATTAGAAATTCAATTGTTGAACAGTTGACTTTGATCGCCTAACCATATTAAGGGTGATTATACAGCTCAGAGAAATCTATTGAGATTTCTGCATAAAGTAGCTGATTGTACTGTACTGAATATTGTTTTTTTCTCGAATATGTCCCCTCCCCTACCTTTAAAATATAATTTTCAGATTTTCTAAACTCTGTTTCCATACTTACTACTTACTTACTTACGCCTGTTACCCCTCTCGAAGGAGCATAGGCCGCTCACCAGTATTCTTCATTCAACTCTGTCCTCACCAATCCTTTCCAGCTGTCTCTAGTTACTGTTCATCCTTTTTATGTCTGCTTCCAGTTCTCGACGCAGGGTGTTCTTTGGCCTTCCTCTTTTCCATTTTCCAACAGGGTTCCAAGTTAGTGCTTGTCTCATGATACAGTCTGATGGTTACGCAATGTATGTCCTATCCATTTCCAACGTCGTTTCCTGATTTCCTCTTCAGATGGAATTTGGTTTGTTCTCTTCCATAGTGGGCTGTTGCTGATGGTTTCCGGCCAACAGACATTCAATATTCTACGTAGACAATTGTTAATAAATACTAGTACCCTCCTGAGGATGTTTGGAGTAGTTCACCACGTTTCAGCTCCATAGAGAAGAACTGTGTTGACGTTCGAGTTGAAGAGTCTAACTTTGAGGTTGGTAGGTGGTTGTTTGGAGTCCCATATATTTTTCAACTGTAGGAATGCTGCCCTTGCTTTGCCGATCCTTGCTGATACATCTGCATCGGATCCTCCTTGTTCATCAATGATGCTCCCCAGGTATGTAAAAGTATCCACTTCTTCCAGAGTTTTACCATCAAGTTCAATTGGGTCGGTGCTCTCTGTTTCCATGGTATCGTTAAATTTTATTCACCCATCCACCCATCACCCTCCTAAGTATCATTATGTTTCTAGAAGGTAGTTGTTTTAATTAATGTAACGTAGTTAATAGGCAATCGATTGATAGCTCTCCTTTTGCCGGCTTCAATTAGATTTTATATTAAATGATACTTGTCAGTCAAGAATGTATACCTACATTACTAAGTGAATTTACACTCCTTATAGGATGTGAATTTGTCTTAAATGTTCCATAGTTTGATTTTAGATATGTCAAACTCTATAGAAGTTACAGAACCTTGTATACAATATGATATACTATATAGTGTACGGTAAGCAGTTAAATCCAGGACGTATGTTTCAATCGTCGCATAGAAGATGTCAGATAAGTATACCATTTATCATTAGTGTTGAGATTTGCACTGATACTCTAAGTACCTTCTAGATACAATAGTTACTTGTACTTGTAAAGAATTGACATTTTTTAAAGGATTTTAATTGATCTATTATAACATCATCAACTTTGTATACATTTCTTACTTGTTGTTGAAGCTAAGTGAATGAAGAAGAATCAACGACATACGATTGTTGTAAATAATTGATTCATTGAAATATTTTGAGATGGATTGTGACTAACAAGTGGAATCCAGGACCAGCGTTTTGTCCTGAGTTTCATTTGTCAGTCACAATCTAACTCAAACAAATACTTATTAACTATCGTTATACTGAGGCGATCCACTGAAGAGAAACTGATAAATTTCAGTCCATGATAAGTCAACATGAAGATCTAAATGCATATTAATTATCGATTCATTGAAATGTTATTTTATGTGTCATTTCAACGATTCCATACTTCTTTTGTCAACTTAACATGAAGATACTGTCACGTATCTTTGCACTTCGTTACCATAGAAACACACGCTACAGTATTTGTTTCAGAGTTTATGTAATCAGATGTTGAAGGTTGGAATGCCCCACATAGGGAAAATATATAAAGTTAAGCTGAATCATTATTTGATGTCAAGTTAGTACATAACATTACAAATTGCACAACTCAAAGTACCATTCTGTTCTTTCATATCATGTAATGATTAGCAACTTTAGATTGAACCATTTCAACAAGTACTAAGCAACATGAATTGACTAGAAACTAACTATATAGTCTGAATGTTAAGCATATGTCGTAGAGTTTAGACATCTTATGTTCGATCTCTGGTAGGGTTGTGAATGTGTACTATCACAAAAGAATACCATACTAAACAGCTACATGTTGTTCATTGATCGTCAATGGTGATCTAACTCAGGTTACTGTTTAATATGGAACATCAAATTCAACACTCTCCATAACACTTAAGAAGAAAGATGTATTGATAAGGTTAATGTGAATACACTAAACCCTAATTAAGTTACAATGTATGTTTGGATTACTGGGTGTTTTATTAATTATTTCACTTAATCATGGTCAACATTGTTTAGTCAAACAATTAAGACCCAAAGTTAACAGTGGATTTGATGAAGCATGGTTGTAATACATTTATGTAACTTTTTTTATCTAATCTTGAATGTACTACACCTTCTGAGACTGTTTCACATATATTGAAGGTACAGGAAAACCTACCTACAATGATTAGGGTAGGTCAGATCCCAGAATCATTGAAAGATGTCTCAGTAACATAAATCCACATAAATTAATCAATCTTACTATCTTCACTAGATCGAAGAGAGTTTGACTACTAGTCGACATTAGTTTAACATTTATGCATGAATACAGACTGTTCAATTCAATATTGAATTCAACGTACTTGTTGTTATTACTGAAATCATCAAAATCATATGAAATTATCAAGAAGATTACTTAGACTTCAGTTCTTAGAATTAAAACTCAACTATCATTTGTTACTTTAAATGAATCTATTTTGTTTTAGAATAGTAGGAAATAATCACTAGAAAGTGTTACTTAACATCGGTGATCGGATATAATTCAGTATATGAAGTAACGTTGTCTAATATGCTGAACCATATAAAGTTAGGAAACTAAAACATACACAGTGAATTTCACTTCAAGTAATATGTCTATGCTTCTCCATGGATATCCGTAGATCGCTGAGTTAATAGAATAAGATCTACAGTAGATTGTTAAGCTATTCATAAACTAATAGCCTATTATTGAATAGAAAAGGTTTTATGCGGGAAGGTATTAAGTTTAGTTGATTGTACTCGTCATAGAGTAATGTAGGTTCGATATGCACTGGTAAAGATTCTCATATTAGAACGAAACATCAATCAAGTGCTTTCAATGGTACTCAACTAACACCAATCTGTGACCAAAACAATAGCCTATAAGATTTAGTAGACTAAAAGCACTTATTTCCTATACCATGACGTAACACCATGATTGATAGGTTAAGTTATCTATCCAGCTTTTTGTTAAGTAATGATTAACAGCAAAATGCATTCAAATGCTTGAACTAATCGATGCCTTTTTTTTATCTGATTCAAATGCACCTCAGACTTTAGAGTATAATATATGTTCACTATTCCTTGGTTTCCAATCATACTGCAGCTACGGTCAATCAGAGTTATTGCCAACAGAATTTTTCTGGAAACATTCAGTATAATTCGTTTAAATATTCAGAATATGACACATAAATCTAGTGAAGTTACAGCTCAAACTGCCCCTTAGTATTCGGTATTTGCTCTAGAATGATAGATAATACGTACACTTAGGGAGTATTGAAGATACGATACACAATTTCATCCATTATTACATTATAAACATACCTGTTGTTTCTAATAATATCATCAACACAAAAGAAAAAGTAAACATTCTTAGTTACATTCGGTTCGAGGAAGATTCATGATGACTGATATTAAGTGTTTTTGTCTGTATTCGTATCAGATCGATATTAGTTAGATATACACTGCTGAGGAGTACAATACCAGGACGAAACGGCTATCTAGTACTCTCTGCATTTTACTGGTATGTAAATAACATCAAAAGTATCGAACACCAAAGAAGTGTTTAGTAGTTTTATGAAACTCCTCAGTAATGCACAGCCTAGATTCTTTTGGAGATTCGAACCCAAGGCCTTTCAAGTATCATGACAAACGCTTGACTATCTGCAGTTCTGGAAAGTGATTTGATTGTACGATCCCCATTTTCATCATTGTGGTTCTTTGAACTGATTCATCTCACTTCAAAGTTTTCATTGCTGTTCTAGATAGCATCTTCACGACTTACTTAATGGTAACATTAAAATTAATGATTATTCTATACTCATTCAGTCAGTAGATTCCGACGAACTTTGTTGAGAATGATTGTCATCAATCTTTCCTTATGTTAATCATAGTGTTGTTCATATTATCTATAACCTTGAGGATTTTGTATTGCTTAAGTTGTAGGTTGTTTACAAGCTCATTCTTGATTGAAATATCTACTTCAATTTCGAGTAATTGTAATCTTACTATGAATCTTTTATCTCAGCTTCGGTACGAAACCCAAGTTAAGTCATTAGTGTATTTTGTATTTCTTATTACTTGTTGGTCCACTGTGTGTTATATTGATGTCTTTCTTTATATTCACTAAACGACGTGGTACAGACTCCTATTCACTAGTGTTTTATATACTCACTCTCAACATCCTGACAAGCTTAGTTACACTGGCTTCCATTCAATTAATCAATGTCTACGTAGTCAGATTGTCTAGATTGTGACAGCAGATCGCAGATTGGTTTGTAAGGTCACTGTTACACATATCTCGGCCATCTCGTATCTTGTCTTTACATCAGCGGCCTCAGACGTCATTACAGATATACTATTCAGTTACCAAGAGCTTACTATATGATACGTTTATCACTACAATATCTACTTTTTAATGACAAAATTGATTCTATATGGTAAGTTCATACATTCTGAGATCTAAACATATATATTACAATAATTGATTAGTGAGTAAATTTAGATTTCCTAGATATGATGAGAAGACGTAACCAGTGGAGTTAAACGATGTCATGAGGAAGGTAACCGCTGATGGTAGTGGATGATGTCGTGTAAATATATCGTGAATTGACCGAGTTAGAATAAATATCAACCCTTTTGAAGCCAACCAGCTCAGTGATCTATAGGTTAAGTGTTCATCGTGAAACCTGATGGTCTTGAGGTTAATTTCTTTGTGTGGTTGTGGATATGCAGTGCACGAGAGACACATACTCATTAAAATCCGCTAACCGGTGAATGATACTGCTTTCCAATAGTTGTCTAACTCAAACCGATTCATGATATCAAAACTGAATTCAACATTCTCCACATCACTTGATTACAACGGTTATTTTTGGCGGGCAGTATATAATTCGTTCATGCTCTGTGTAATTGAGATACGAAATACAAATTTAAATGTATGATACACTTTACCACTGGATTCGATAACCTACCTGTTTCTTCCAGAACTTTCAAATCAACACAAAGTAAAATAGTTTTATTATTGTTATGCAAAGTTGAACTATTCATGACTTTACATTTTAACCGATGAAAACTTTTGAAAGATTTAACTTTTACTTCAATTCAGTTGTTTGAGTTGGATTATGACTAAAATGTAGAATCCAAGACGAGCGTTTCGTTTTATTTTAAACATGTCAGTATTGATGTTCATACTGGGAACCCAACTCAGTTTGTTTCGTTCCACAAGCTCATGCATTAAAATGTATTGAAAATAACAATATTGTAGCCTCATTAATTAGAATGAAAAACTCTTACCTCATAGAAAAAGTTCGATGCCAAGTTACCACACTGGTAGTGGGGTGAAGTTAGGCTTTTTTCACTTAACTACATAAGAATAGGAGAAAGCTTTATCTAAACCCATGAGATATTTGAAGATCAGGAGCACCCCAGTAATTGAATTCCCCCCTACTCACTGAAGAATTCCTTAAAAAGTTACTCGTCAGTAGGCGACCACACTAATGCGGACTCGTATTTTTGTGTACTATGAGGGTGTTCATCATTTAGAATGCCTTCCCAACCTCTTTTAAGACAACCACGTCGATGGAGATTTAGAAGCAAAGACTAGACCACCACGCCACACAACATAGACTATCTTCTGTTACTTCGAATATAGGAAAAACGCACTAACTCTTCAGCATCAACACTCACACAACAATTTTCGCCGTACTTGACTATTATCTTTCTTCTTTTTTTTACTTTTTTTCTTTTTTCCCCTCTACTAAGTATAAGTTCGTATTATCTTTTAATGATCAATCAATTTGCTGCCTAATGTCGGATTGTCTTTAGCCACAGCAACTTACACTGTCCAAAAAAAGATTTAAACAAAGAAGTAAACGAAAAAATTATAATGATAACATGTGAGAATTCCTCAGCTATACGATAGACAGACGTCACTGCCTTTTTCCTCCGAAACAATCAAGAACAAACGCTATAACACTAAGATATTAGCGAAAAAGAATCAGATTGTTTTTACTAGATTATCATAAAGATATTAGATATTCGAGTAAAAATGAACCAATCAAGCTTTAAGAAGTGGTCATATGGTTACAAAGCTTACGTGAATAAAATGTACATGATATCAGTCGACTACTTGTTTATTACAATGTGATATAATGATACAAAATAATTCATGAAGTATACGACAGTTGGGAGCATCATCGATGAACAAGGAGGATTCGATGCAAATATAAGGCAAGGATCGGCAAAGCAAGGGCAGCATTTCTACAGCTGAAAAATATATGGAACTCCAAACAACCGTCTACTAACCTCAAAGTTAGACTCTTCAACTCGAACGTCAAGACAGTTCTTCTTTATGGAGGTGAAACGTGGAGAACTACTGCAAACATCTAGGAGGGTACAAGTATTTATTAACAATTGTCTACGTAGAACATTGAATGCCTGTTGGCCGAAAACCATCAGCAACAGCCTACTATGGATGAGAACAAACCAACTTCCATCTGAAGAGGAAATCAGGAAACGACGTTGGAAATAGATAGGACATACATTGCATAACCATCAGACTGTATCATGAGACAAGCACTAACTTGGAATCCTGTTAAGAAACGAAAAGAGGAAGGCCAAAGAACACCCTGCGTCGAGAGCTGGAAGAAGACATAAAAAGGATGAACAGTAACTGAAGACAGCTGGAAAGGATTGCTCAGGACAGAGTTGGATGAAAAATACTGGTGAGCGGCCTATGCTCCTCCGAGAGGGGTAACAGGCGTAAGCAAGTATACGACAGTTCCGTGTGATTATATTATACTCATGAGGGAGACTGATTGGCATCCAATATGATTAAAAGTTCTTGATATTTATGTTTAAGCATACATGGTTTGTGAAAATTGTTTAATATTAACTATGGCTAGACAACTGCTGAAAACTACGAAGTACTGGACATATGTTTTGTGGAGCAAAGAAGTCATCAGTAGTGAGCAGTCGTATCACTGTCACGAAATGAACCTATGACTTTCAGACATTACAGTGATAACATAGCATCCAGACAATTAAAATATCATTGAATAATTAGGATGAATTTGTATATTCCCATTCTAATACCAATGTGCCCATTGCACAAGTTAGGCTGTCTGAACTCAGTCGTCTAGTGGTGAACGAGGTGGCGTTTGACACGAAACGGACTGAGTTCGAATCTCACTGTGAACATCAACATTGGGATGCAGGTACATCCAGCAGACGAATCCCAAATGGGACGAAACACGCCTCCTGGATTCCACTTGCCAGTCACAATCCAACTTAAATAATCACTGAATAATTTACATTAAAATATCCTATAAGCATAGAGGGCTATAGAGGCTATGTGTTGTTCGATATTTCCTGGTTATCAGTGACTGTCTGGTAGTAATCAGTCATTGGTGTGTATTGTTAGTGTGAATATTCTAAACCCCGACGAAGTTACACTGTAGGTGTTAGTCACAGGACGTTGTATAAAGTATTCTAACTCTTCAAAGCCAATGTCATTTACACAGACAATAGAGATTAAAAGTGGGCATGGTAGTTGTTTGGCATTTTATGTAAATAACCTTTTTTCTTATTGAATATATATTCTTTCCTGAAAAGACAGGAAAGCTTAGTTCCCACTGCAAGGGTAGGCCAGGCCACTAAGTCATTAGATGGTAAGGCTTTATAGCAAGTCCACATAACTTAGCAAGCTACACCATCTTAATCGAATAGAGTATAGATGACCTATTAATCGACATTAGTCCAGTATCTAAAGGCGTATATTTCATCATTTTAGATTTTCTTGTGATTTGTGATAAATTATTCATCTTTTTGCAAGTGGTTTGGGGATACTTAATAAAACCCTCTGAAGTTGATTTTACTAGAACTGTATAGGCCTGGATTGTCCTCCTTGAACATGTCAACTTTTATATCGCACATTCATTGTTTATGAGCATGTTCAATGTATACTCTTCTAAGCTATCTGAACTTTTATTGTTAGTTGAATTATTTTGGTTTCGACTACATTCCTATCTAATTCTTCGTAGAGACTCTACAGATCTCTTCTATATACATTGATCTATTGAATCTATATTGATGATTGATAATTGATTTCAATGTTATACTTCTAGAATAACACTGATATTCTTAACATTTCTTTGGTATATTGTCTTCCATATAATCAGTAGTCAATTGAATAAAAGTCAATAAAGATAATTACATCGGTGAAGACAACCCATCGGTTACAATGTCATCAGAACGAATTGATTTACTACTAATGACGTAATAATTACAATGCATAATGCTAATTGAAGTAATCGTTGATGATGAAGTTATGCATTCAACTGTAAGACAATTATCAAATCTATTTATTATAAACATGATTAACAAGTAACTATTCTGAGTAAAAAAGTAACGTACATTCTGCTTCGTCTACAATCAAGTCAAACAAAATACATCCATTTCTCCAAGCTAATCATTTCAGTTAAAGATTATTCAATATGAAATGATTGTATGACATAAATAGGGATTGCAATTAGAAATAACAAACTAAAGAAACTGTATTTACAGTTGAAATTGATTATGCCCGTAAGTAAAATCTTGGTTGCGAGTTTTGTCCTATTTTGCACTCGTCAGTTGGATGTACCTGTATTCAGTGTTATTGTTCACACCAGGACTAAAACTCAGTTCATTTTATGCCAAATGTCACCGCGTTCATCATTAGACTACTGAGTCCAAAAAATCATACTTATGTAACTGGTATGTATATATAATTAAATTGCATTTGGATCTTTCCACTGATTTATCATGGATGAAACACGCCTCCTGGATTTCGCTGGTCAGTCACAATCCTATTTAAACCAACAGCATTGCTTCCAACGGTCTGATCAAAAAAGCCACTTAGTTTATGAATGAAATTATCGAGTTGAAATGTTATGTTTTTATTACTGTATCACTTGTATAATGATAAGCTATAATCAACTTCATTTACTCCATGTTCCTTGACGAAGCAGAGGTGTACTATAGATAAGCCACAACTATTGTGGAATGTCTACAGGATTACTGTTAGGTCGGACCACAAAGAAGTGTAACAAACTTTCAGAACTGTGTTTGAGAACACTATTTCATTTATTCGAACTGTCTGTAATGTAAACATTTTGTTTCTATTATTGTTTCGCTCCGCTTGCCCTATCCTCCCGTTTAGCATAATTGCTGTTATGAAACTGTCTCTTATTATGGACTACAGTAAATTAGTTGCGTACATGTTGTTCTCATTCACTACCACTATTTCCCTCGTTTTGTATTCATGCTAATTTTCTAATTGGTTTACTGTGTGGTCTGATTTTATGTACATATAAAAGAATGCTTGAAATATAATAGGATTCTGTCTAGTTGATCTATTGGCTCGTATTCTTCCTGTTCTGGCTTGGGACTAAGTGGGCATAGGGCAGACGCACAATTACCGACTAGGCACTAGTAATTGGCACTCGGCCATCCAACCAACCCCCGATTTCTTACGTCATAACAATTACAAAGACAGTCATTATGCATTCATCTAGCTGCAACTTTAAGATGTGAATAGTCACAAGATGCATAAATCTACCGATAAATAACATCCACCAGGATTAACATTTTCTTGTAGCTGTCTTGACTTTTGTAAAGATTAAGAGAAGCTATTTTCTTCGTTCCAGTGGAATCTATAAACGAGATCTAGTCAGCAACTGAAAGTGCACATTATGTGTTGAAGTGAAGATTACAACTAGTTTTGAATATTTGTAAACTAGGTGTAAGCTTGTAATAGCGGTTGATAACCATAAGGATATTATTTCACTTATTGTACATATTTATCTTGTTATTAAAGTTACAGTGTAATTGAACTTCCCTTACCCACTTGCTTAGTTTAGGGTTGCTGAAGTCAACTGTCTCGTTTTGATCAATCTTCGAATGGTTTGAACTTATTTGAGTATCTAGACATTAGCTGAAGATGGCTACAAGAGTTATACGTTTATAGATAGATATCATACACTATCTAAACATCAGGCCCGTTAGAAACAACAATTAACAGTCTACTATAAAAATCTTATTAAACAACCTATTTTAATTTTAATATCACGAATTGGTCTGAATTAGACAACCATTGATCACTGGAAGCTCACTAGTGACTAACTCCTTGAGGTAATTCCTAGAGTTCTAGTAAGAAAATGTGACCAGTAAAGCCCAGCCATGTCGGGTGTGAGACAGTTACTCACCGATGGCAATCGATGAAGTCGCGCAAACGTATCACTAATGAACTGAATTAGAAATACCATCCATTAGGAGCCGACTCAGTGGTCTAATGACAAAGTAGGTCATGCGTTCTCTCCCTGAGGGTATTATAGATACGTACTGCTGAAGTAACTTATACCTGGACTAAACAGATGTCCAATGCTTTCAGGTGATCAATAGATTGTCTAATTCAGACCAATTCGTAATATCGAGATTGACAGTCAACAATCTCCACAACGACCAACTAAAACTATTTTAAAATCACTTACATCTTGCATCAACTAATTTCATTGAAGTAAACAGTAATGTAAACCATTCAGTTTCATAAATTATAAAGATTTTTGTATATTCTGTCTGCAAAAACTATCACTTCGCCATCTAACAAGATCTCGAGTTACCCGCAACGTTTTAGCTAATCTTCAAGTGTATTGTATTCAAAGGTTTATAGTTAATTTGTTATTCATTTACTGAGTCAGTGTTACATTAATACTGGGTAATATTCATTAAGGATTTCATCTTTAGCGCAAACTATTGTTTGTTACTCATTCGAAGTATAGGACTCCTATGACTTGTGCACCCTGGATTCCTTCCCAAGGGCTTCAAGTTAATGGTCACCTAACCCATTGAACCGAAAATTGATTAAGGTATAAATTCTACCATTGAAAGCCGACTTAGTAGTGCTGAGAGTTAGACCTCTACTAACACGAAATTTCTGAAATAAAATCTAAAGTATACAATTCTGAGGTGTCCTGTACAAGGCCAAAACAGCTATTCAATACTCACTAGTTTTCATTATCACCCTACTAGGATCAATCTATGACAATAACAATCAACAAAACATACTACTTTCATCATTTACCAATTACTTTAGTTGTCAACACAAGTAAACTTTTGTTTATATAATTGAATATCAAGCTGTAAGTATATTAGTTTCAGTTATCTTTATTAGGCTATATGTACCCTGTTTCTCATTACATCTGATTAGTTAGAATAACTATCAAATTACCGGTACATATTAGAAATAGGTGTTGCTATAGTGAAAATAGATGACAATAATGATGGCGCCATATTTGATTGAAAGAAAAAAACCAAACAAGTAAACATAAACAAAATTTAACATTGTTACACATAACTTACATTTATCTATAAACAATGAATACATACAAATGATTATAGATTAATCATGAGAATGTAGTTGAGTAAAATAGAGTAATGAAATGTTAACTTTGTTTCCGCCTATTTTGATTGTTAATGAAATGATATTTATGCATTGAATTCAATCTGAACTTCATTTGGTATCGCCCCCCCCCGACCAAGGTTTACTGCCAGTTCTAAACCCGGACAAAGGAGAAGGGTCAAGCAAGGCATTACTATCCCCATCTGGTACAAAACAAACTGACTAAAAAAAAAACGCTAACCAGGAAGAAATAATTTAACTCCTCCGTAGGAGTTGGATAGTGTTTATTTCAAAAAGTTGTGACGCTTCAGGATGATAGCCGAGTTTCTTCGAAAACCACTAGGCCAATACTTCTTCAGACAACTCGAGCAACTATGAATATGAGTACACGGAGTGCTTGTATGATGTAAGAGATACGGAGAAGCATGCAAATAGCTAAGGAAATGAAAAGAGATGACCTGAAGATACGTGGAATAAGCGAAACCCATCGGTTACAAGCTAGACAGCAAAGATTTACCACGAGAAAAGTACTGTTATACTCCGGTCACGAAGAAGAAAATGCGTCGCACACTCAATGAGTAAAACTTATGCTGTGTATATAATTTAGGGTATATTCAATAAGTAGTTGTAGGGTTTTTTTAAGTCACCCCATCCCATCTACCACTTCAATTATAATAAATTAGTTTTAGTCTTTTGAAATTTTTCAAGAGTTACAGTACAGTATACGAACAAGTAAAAGTAATAAGTAAATGACTACGTAAAATTTGCTAATTAGTCAATCAGTGACAATCTCTCAATGTCAAAGATACTTTCAGTTTGAACTAAAAGTGCTTGCTATAGACACTTACATCATAGTTAGAATTAGTATTTGAAGTGAACATTAGGAATTTCAGTTCAAATTAAGTTTATAGTGTTAGGAATATGATTTTGTTTCAGGTTTTAAGGTAAGAATTAAGTCCTACAGTAAGAATAGACTATGAATGTAATTCTTCACCCCGACAGTAAGTTACAACATCATCTGTCATCTGTCTGAAGTCGAATCAACTGAGAGACTTCTATCATCGGAACTAACACTAATTGGTTTCAGTTTCAGTCAGTCAATAACTTCTAATTCCTATTCTTCATATTATTGCTGTTTCCAGCATTAAAGCCCAGCAATATTGCATAACCATACATATATATATATACATGATTTATGTTTGGAACAACTGTAATATGGATCCACCTGTGGATAAATTTTGGTAAAGACTTTTATGAGATGGGAGGACAGGTACATTTTAATTAGGCTTTACTTTAAATTAAAATTTATTTGGATCTTCCCGTTGATTTGTCATGAGCTAAAATTCATCAGTTGTCATATTTGTAACTTGAGTGGATTGTCTCAATATAACAACAGTTTGAACATTATGTTTGCTCTGGATTGTGACTAACAAGTGGAATCCGAGACTCGCATTTTGTCTTATTTGGGACTCGTCAACTGAATGCGCCTTCATCACAGTGTTGTTGTTCGCATCTTAACTCGGATTCAGTTTGTTTTATTTCAAACGCCACCGCGTACACCACTAGGCTATCACTACATCGAGACAATCCTGTCTACAAAATAATAATTCACTTATTTACTATGTAATGTAATTGAGATTTTCTTGAGGTAGACTAATCAATCAATAATACTGTTTCTCACTGGGTTAATAAGTCATTAATACATTGAAGTGATAATTAACCCATTGGTAAATTGATTGCTAGGACTTTGTGTATAACGTTTACTACTTTCTGTATCAGACTGTAACCTTTCAGGATCATCATAAGATTCCGTTAAGATATGCGCCGTATTTAAAACTGTCCATGAAATGTTAATCCCTTTGACCGTAGGGACTTTTATACTGTGCATTTCTCTATCAGTATACCTGTTGATTGTATGAGTGAACTTCCATGGAGAAAAAACACTTCCTAATTGATTGTTTAAACGTAGGTGGCATATCCCTTTTAATTTACGTAGATCTAATCAAATGTATATGAACATCGAGTCAAATAGATGTACGAAGGTTTATGTGTATATGAGATCCATATATTTCACTAAACTTAGTGTAACTACTATGTAACATTATCAGTTCTTATAATTAAGCATCCTTCGTAGATTTAGTCAACACTCTATTGTTTCATCTACACACTTTGCCTCAAAAGACTTTATCATCAATCTTATTGTGTTTTTGGAAATATAAAAAACAACCTGAATATTTGCATCTAATCAGGTTTCATTCACTCTCAAACTATCCTGGTCAATAAGATATGGAACTGATTATAACAATAGCTGTTAGTGAGTGTATGAATGAAATTAGAACAACACATGTAGGCGAACGTATCACCATGTAATTTAACCAACAAATGAATGTACACCTTTCAGTATGTTTTCGAAGAAGCCAAACAAAGAGTCTACGTAGCTCTATCCTAGCTCATCTGATAGATATACCGCATATCACTACAATTTCGTAATACAGTCAGAATGCGCTTATTACAAATATCAAATAATATATGGATTCGAACCAACAATCCTAGTGTATGCATTCAAAAAGAATATGTGATACTAATATCACTTTAATCCTCTACTTGAACGTAATCACAACACTTACCCGATAACGTAACTTGATTTTACAAAAGATCATCTATAGACTTTTAAATAAAGTATGTTAGCCGACTTATTACGTAATCATTGCAATATCAATATGTTAAGCTAATGTGAAATTGTAGTTACAACATACTCATATTATGATAAAATAGTATACTCACGTGATGCTGGGTAAAATAATAGTGACATTGAAAACGATAGCAACAAGTTGTAGAAGGTATGAAGGAACTTCACTCTAAACATAGTAACTTACATATTGTATGAATTGATTGATTTAGAAAAATCACTTGTTGGGATAGGCTCAGTAGTTGGATGGTTAAACGTTAGCAGCTGAGCCAGAAAATCTTGAGTTCGATCCCTGGCGGATTCGTGGAATCCTATATTAGAACGAAGTAGCTCTTAGGTGTTAGATCCTGGTTTACTATGATTTTAAAACTCAAACCGGTCCGTGTTATCGAATTTCGATTCAACAATCTCTACAGCATTCAATTATAACTGATTAACTGTATACATGTTATCTCTCCCCCCCCCCCGCCCGCTGATTTCCCTATCATTATTGTCCTTGTTCAGTAATGATGTTATTTTGTTAATTGGCTGTCTGTATTGTCAAGTATTACATGCATATAAACAAATGTTTGAAATATAAATTGACTCCGACTGGTTAGCACAATCGACTTGTATTGTTCTATCCGGGTTTGGGAGATTTACGTGCATATAACAATCAATGTGTACATCATGTTAAAGTATTGGCTCTAACAAAGATATTATTCAATACATAGTGATTAATTGTAGCTTACAATATATTCAACGAATTGCTTGAAATTAAGTGGTATGTCGGATTGATTCGGTTCCATACACCGCTTAACTTACGTGTACCTTATCAAATGTATGTAAACGTCATGTCAAATTGATATAGATGAGTTTATATGTACATTTAACTAAACTTAGTGTAAATACTATACAACATTGATAGTTCTCATAACTATGCATTTTCTTGGAGTAAGTTAAAGTAGACTCTAACTCAACCTTCAATACTTCATGTTTCCATCTTTCACACGTTATTGAAACTATAAAACTATTCAATATGTGAGCGTTTGTTTGATTATGTACTGCAATTTACTACTTGTTAATAGTTAGACATGTGCACTTAAAAGTTAAGTGGCTAATGAGTAGCAACTCAAAATGATTTGTACTTAGTTGAAATGTTGAAATGACGATATCTACATTGAAGGATCAGTACATTCAAATGACGTACCCTAGATTTCACTCAGGATCAGCTGTGCTTAATATCATCTGTCTTAAAGACGTCCATTACGATTTCAATCATAATTACAGGAAGATGTGAAATAAGAATAATAATATTCAATGATGTCGAAGAAGTTTTTCTCAGAGTCTTAGTAAGCAGACATGATCAGTGGAATTGAACAATGACATAAATGAACTAACTACTCACTATTTACTTAACTGAAAATATATATTAATCAATGTCAACTCAGTGGTTTAAGTATTTTATATACGACGTTTGGTTTGATTGTTGTAGGCTAGATCGTTGATGAAATCTATGGAATCTCATACTAGTACAAAATAGATGCCTAGTCTGTCTTGGTTTCACTTTTATGGTTATCTATGAAACTACTCATAGATCGACTATATTAAATTTAGTGAATACCCCATCTCTTCATATAATGATCTATGCACGGTATATTTCTTCATTGGTATGTGGGCTAAATGTTCGACTGTACTATACTATTGAACTTTGGCGCGTTGTTCAATTCGTGACGTTGAATTCCAATATACATATCTGCTACATCTTCGCTCTGGACTTCTTGATCACATGCCTACCATGCAATTGTTGCCTGAGTATGAGTCATTGTTATTGGTAAACGTGAAATTACTGACAGTATATATATAATGTTAAACTTAATGAGGTAACGAATCTAGTCGCACAATCACGCTCTGCTAACAACAGAGTGACGAGATTAAACGAAGAACACGCTATCATGGTTCAAACCTGTCTGGATTATTTCTATGTGATCGTTCATATGGCTACTCGTATTCCGAAAGACCATTCAAACACGTAGCTCAAAGTAAATCAAATATTTCTTATCAGTAAGCCTAACATTAACCATAGTCGATCGGTTAATTGAACAATAAACAATCATACAATCAATCATAACAATTCATGATAACTTACCTTCAGAGAATAGAATCGCCGTCAGAATTATGAACATCATACACGACATCCTGCACATACATTGAGGCATCTATATTAAATTTATCAGTTGAAAGTAATTATCATACAGATTTATAAGAAATTCACACTTTAAATAAGAACTTTTTTGCTGAAAGAAATCAATAGACAAGAGAATAAAACATTACTGAAGAATGTAATGGAGTAAATCTGTCATTGAATAAGTATTACTGAATGACAATTAATGTTGGGTGCGGCAAGTCTTTAATATAAAGCTGATGATATGAATGGTGAAGGCATGTTTATTTCGGTAAACAAACTTACTAATAGAATTCATGGTCTAGATTTTCAGTAATACATATTATAGTGTTATTATTAACATACAGAAACATGAATTGCAGTAAACATAGTAACACAGTGAGGACCCAAAAGTAGTAGTAATAGCATTAGTAGTGTGGGCAGTGACAGTACTATTCTTATTATTGTTATTGGTAGATGTAGTAGTAGCAGTAGTGTGTGCAGTAGCAATATTATTATTATTATTATTATTATTAATAGTAGTAGTAGTAGTAGTAGTAGTAGCAGTAGTAGTAGTAGTAGTAGTAGTAGTAGTAGTAGTAGTAGTAGTAGTAGTAGTAGTAGTAGTAGTAGTAGTAGTAGTAGTAGTAGTAGTAGTAGTAGTAGTAGTAGTAGTAGTAGAAGTATTCTGTAATCACCACAACTAGGAATCACAAGCAGTTGGCTGTCAGTACTCAGCCATCCCGGAACCAGCAATCACACAATCCAGTAATGCAGACAATAAGGAATCTAACCAACAGTATATATATATATACAAGAAGGAATAACAATTTCCCAAATAAAGACAGTCAAAGAAGGATGAGAATTGAACAACCTATAGCCAGTAAAGAATGGAAAAGTCAGATTAATATGATTCACCAAAACAATATAACAAAGGAATGAGTAGGCATGCACGCACAGAGGAGGGGAAACACTTGGATTACAACACATAGTAATGCAATTATGAAATTATCAAGAATGAAAGTACAGAGAGTTATATGATTGTTTGAGTTCACCTGAAATAAATACTAGAGATCACCACGCTTTCCTTATCCACTGTTTTTGATTGTGTTGCCTTAGTTACGGCTAGTTGAAATAAATTATTTTATAATAACTAATCATCTACCTATTATATTACGCGTTGAACGTACTTGAGTATACAAGTATTGGTTGAAAATAGTTGCTGAGTTATGCAAGTGAATTTCATTTAGGAAGTCAAATTAGATACTTAGCAATTCATAAGCATCGGTCTAGCAAGAAACAACACCTAAACGTTATACTAAACTAATGTTAACGATTTAACAGAAAAGTGTCAAGAATTTGTATTCTCGGTTAAATGGTTTACTCAAAGATATAAAATATTATTTATGTAGAAAATGCTATCTGTGAAACAATCGAAGCATTACATATGACTGCTGCTATGAAACATTGAATTGCACTTACTAAAACTTCAATTTGTAAAAGTTCTTCAGGCGTTTAATCAAATTGATTTCATAGACAAATAACAATCAATCAATCAATCAATCAAACAGTCAATCAATCAATCAATGCCTCTTATCTCACACGAAACATTGGCCAAGGACTAACATTCTCAAACCAACTTTGTCGTCATATCATCTTCCCACTTCTTCCCAAGTACTGGTCATTATTTTCATATCTGCCCCCCAATTATCAAAGCAATATGTTCTGTAGTCTTCCTATGTTCATTTCCTCTTGAGGATTGCAAGTTAGTGCTTGTTTTATTGACGCAGTATGATAATTTCCTCAATGTTTGTTCTGTCCACCTCCATCGTTTTTTTCTTAATATCGTCCTTTCATAGATAATGATTGATTTGTTCTCTTTCAAAGGAGTTTGTTGCTGATGGTCTTTGACCAACGGATCTGATGGTAGTGAATTGAAACAACTTGTACACAACCAAATAACTATAGTTCATAGTAAGAAACAATACACTAAAGGTAAATAAACTGAACGAGCGGACAGACTAACAGGAACGTAACTATGTTAGAAATGAAATGTTTGCATAACTTACAGCCAAAATTATTAAAAAAGCCCCTCAAAATATAGTTTAGAAAGTTTGTTACTCTTCTTTTATTGCCCAATGTAACATACTATTACTACTTTTAAGTCTTCACTGTGTTACTACATTACTGATATTTGTGATTCTAAGCGGTAATAAGAACATCATAGAAACCTCCATCACCCAATCACATCGTAACACGAATATCAAGAAAAGTAGGTAAAATATTAGGTCCAGCCTTATCAGTGGCTGCAGCATACTTAGAATGCAGTGTAGATTGAAGTCAAAATATAGTAATTTTATTTTAAGTTACCAACCAGATACTTGCTTACTTACGCCTGTTACCCCTCTCGGAGGAGCATAGGCCAACCACCAGTATTCTCCATTCAACTCTGTCCTGAACAATCCTTCCCAGCTGTCTCCAGTTACTTTTCATCCTTTTTATGTCTTCTTCCAGCTCTCGACGCAGTGTGTTCTTTGGCCTTCCTCTTTTCCGTTTCCTAACAGGATTCCAAGTTAGTGCTTGTCTCGTGATGCAGTCAGATGATTTCTGCAATGTATGTCCTATCCATTTCTAACGTCGTTTCCTGATTTCCTCTACCAACTAGATGAATCAAATAAAATAACTGATCATGTATAGAAAACATTACTGTGTACATATTTAATAACTAACTTCAAGCAAAAAATTAGATTCTTTTAAATACTTCACACATTTTTATTTATAATTTCATGAAGTCACTATCTTGTCTATCCAGAATTACTAACGTGTCTTATAGAACTTTTTGAAAATTAACATGAATGTGCTTGTATGATGTATAGAAGTTGATCAGTTGTAATCAACTTAAGATTCGAGGTAAATTTTTATCAACTCAAACGTTTTCATGGTTTAAGATGAATGGTAACGGAACCAACTGAGTTATTGTTAAAAAAATTTCAGTTGTAAAGAATGTAGTTATAAAGTACAATAAAATGTGAAGAATAGAAACTGTGAAGCTCGAAATCTAGTGAATAATAAGGCATTTTAGTATTTGCTTAGTTTAGTAACTTATTGTGTTTATATACTCCACCAAGATGCATTAGCATACACAGCCTAAAGAATGGAGTTTTTTCAGTCCCCCCCCCCCATCGTATGTAGCTTTATACTTTATTAATAAATTTGAAATCCACTGACACTGACAAAATGTTTCAAAGATGCGGCAAAATAATAAAGCTTAACAGATTAAAATAAAGTTGGCCGTGGTAGAAAAATGGTCATGTACGATAGAACAAACATGGAGATTGTTCGTTCAACATGTGAAACTGGTTCAACAGTGTAACGTTACCTGGTAAACTGTGGTAAAATTACTTGAAAAGCTAAAAGCCCTAAAACGCCATTGTTTGTCTGAGGATAGGTAGAGTTAGTCCTTCCTCTTTCAAAATGCCCTCACACTGTCACGTTTCTAGTCACTGATATGGAGGTCAAAACCGCGGCATTCAGGGGTGGTGCGAGTATTGTTTACAAAAGTGCAAAGACGAAAGCAGGCATCCGGTGCATAAACCGGGTTGATGGACATGGATATTCCATCTAGGGGATTTGGAAAATTCCGATTTTAAACCGTTTGGCTAAATTCAGTTCCATTCGTTACAGCAGCTATAGAAGACGCTATTAGTAGTTCCATGTGACAGATCGAGGACAAAGATTACTATACTTTTTGTTGTATTTATTGATAATTTGAATTTATTAGACCTTTCTGCCGACCAACAATCTGTTAATATTTACATTTGTTGTATATATGTACGTGCATTATGATGATTTTATTTTTTCCACAAGCACAAGGGTTGCGTGAAATATCAGCGTGTTGCCGTTCTGAATAAGTAGATAGCATGTAACTATTCAAGGGCAATTGCATCTGATCAAATGACACAAGTCGGATCAACTTTGGCAACCACTATCCTCCGTAAACGAGGTGGGTATCAACTTGATGTTACATACACTGTAGACAGTAATTGTGAATACTTATCTACAAGCTAACGTTTCATCAAAATGATTATTCGAACCTAAATTGTCGTTAGATACTTCTTAAAACTTCACTGTAACACCAAAATGACAAGTAGGCGAGCAAGCTCAGTGGAGCAGCAAAGACAGACAGGATATGATTCCTTTGGGTGTAATTGCTTTAATCTTATAAATTTCAACGAATCTCAATGTACCGATGGCTACGTTTTATTGTAACCATAAAGTGAGCTCAACCGTTGGTGAATGCGTCGATAAAACTTTTAGAGTAGATAATCTACATAGTGTTGCTATTCTATTTCTTTTTACTGAATACAGATTTTGATATCTTAAGACTTGTCTTCAAAGAACGCAACGAATTTCCTTAACACAAATCCGTGCCGTAGTAGCTTTATCGAATAAGGCAATGCGCTTATCGAAGTAAATATATTTGTCTACTGTTCGGTTTAAAGCAGATTTGACAACACTAAACACGGAGGTTGGCATCAGTAAAGTGTTACAAGAACAACATGATCTGATAGAGCCAAATAATTAAATAGTCAACCTCAAATCTGACGTGACATCTGTAGAATCAACTTAAAATCTTCCTAAATAAGTTAGCGCAATATCTTACCATGAAATATGTATCTAGGTTTTAGGAGTGTTCTTGGTTTTAGAGAGCACAGCACTCGTTATGTTTCTTCCGGAACGGAGAGTAAAGGTATAAATTTAGAGTTAAGAATAGAGGTAACCACAGTGTTGCTCCAGCATTCATGTCTCTTTAAGACCATGAAATCTAGATATGAGTCAAGCCTTCTTTTAAAAAGTTTAATGAAAGGGTCCAGAAAAATTTTATTAGAAAGGTATCACTATAGTTTACATATCGTAACCACAAAATGTCAATACGAATTTTCGTGTAAACTCTTTCATGTCCTATCGTATAAGAGTGCCCTCTTAGATTTTGCTCAGGAATAATTCGTACCAGCAACATATTAGCACGAAGAGGGTCATGAGCCGAATAAGACATCAAAATAATGCAATCCCTTTCCTTAACCCTTGCGTAATTTACAGGAGGCAAATTTAACGATTTGATTCGAGCTACGCAGGATTTGTCTTTTAGCCTTATTAGTATTCTAGTTGTTTTACTCAGAACAGGTTTCAATGCAACACTGTCCTTCTTAAGTACCCAACAAAAGAAACTCTAAATTATTTTAGTTTTTTCAAGTCCAACTTTCAAACCTCCGAATACTATGTAAGTCCTGTTCGAGACCAAAGGTAAAACTTGCTTCGCAAATTGACCGTTACTGTATTATTTTCGATCAGCCATTTGGAATAAAAGACAAACTGTTATGATGTAATTCATAATTTCCCAACTGACAACAGGATCATTAAAGTTCACTGCAGTATAGCAGTATAGTCATAATAGATAAGGTTGTACTTCTAAACATTACTGATTCTCAGTAGCAACACAAGCGTTTCACTGAATCAATTCCAGGGCCAATGTCGGCCAATAATGGAATTCACTCTGATTAAACAACATTCAGTTGTACTAAAATCCCACCTTCCTTGACACTATGTAGCGAAAATATGAACCCCGGTTCATTTATTAGCAAGTAATTGTTTGTTAACCCTTCCATGGTTTTAGAGGAACTGAAGATTACTTGTGCCATTTTTGGCTTTTTCAGTTTAACTTTACTATAATGAGGCAGATGTTTCTCTAGTGGCTACTTTTGCATATCATCCTGCTATGTGCTGTTTCGAATTATCTTTTTAAATAGTCATAGTAGAGTGTAATCAGCCTCATTACTGAAATTAACTAAGTTTCGTAAAATATTCCTCAGACAGTTTTTAGCTATTACTTTAACGAACTTGCAAATTAACAAAGATGATACCTTACAGTTTAGATGGATCCTCGTTTCCATGGCAGATACTCTTTAACTTCAGTTGCTAGTTAGTCAAAAACGTGAGCCATTTGATAAGACTTTATGTCGCCAGTGAAAAATTGAATTGACGACGGCCATCAGAGCTAATTCATTATAGTTAAAGTGCACATATACTAACCAGTTCTTTTGATAGGCTTCACACACTTGTACGTCTCTTCAACATGAGTTGTTTTGGTGACACTAAACTCTCATGGTAAATAACTACGACAAAACAAATCTCATACATCGCGAAACGGAGTAAAGACAAGTAAGGTTTAATACTTCAAATGACAAACAATAACTTTAAGCAGTGTGACAACAATCACTAAACAAGTTTAATGCGCTTCCGCTTCTTTGAATAGCGTCAACAGCATAACTGTCTGCGGAAACCGTCTCTAACAGTACAACAGAGTTAGACATAGGCCTTAACTTAACTAGCATGGATTATACAAGTGACGACTATCTGGAGGTTGTTGCTAAAAAATACTCGTCGCTTTAATATACCCGAAGTAGTTAGAAGTGTCACTCCTAAACACTTTTCGTTACCAACAACACCATTATCCAACCGTCTTAAGGCACATCATAGTCTCTCCTCCTCTACTCAAGCGAAGCTTGAATCTGTTTTGAAAGTGCAGAGATTACCTCAAAATAGGTTTCAGAACTTAGCTTAAAGACATACGAATATCCGTCATTTTTCCTTGGTCCATTTTAGCTTAGCCACAGAAAAAAAGTGGGGAGGGGCCTAACAATGGAATTAAAAACTCTTGCTCAGCCCAGCTCACCTGTCTAAGCCAATACTAACTTGGTCTACAATCATTCAATTCTCACAAGATTTCACATCAAGATTAGAGCACTAGTATGCAGTCATACTCCACTTCACTGAGAGTCAGTTTGGTCTGAAGTATGCTATATTCTACTTTGACCTAAGAGGACCCATTAAGTATCTTTAAGAAGTTGGATATATAGGTGTGCATACATAGAGCTCGGTTCATCTAGTGAAGCTTAGGATGAAAAGTTTTAATAATTCTCATTACGCCGTACACCTTTTACTGATGTACATATCACCGCCTTCGATTTATTTAATTCGTCTACACAATTATCATATTTTATTTTTTCTTTCATCTTTCATTTTATTATTTTATTACTTATCTCTGCTCAGCCAATTATTTACACTTCTCCATGTCTTTGTATTAAAATACCGCAATCCCCGCCTGACAACCAACTAACCACTGTGATAAGTATTGGTTCTTGCATGCACACTGCTCTGGATCATATGTCTGACCAGAAAATAGCAGTTAGGAGGGAAAAGTGAGACGGTTTAGTTTACGTGACCTTGTGCGCATTAAGTCATAGTGACAAACACCAGTAAGAGTCTCTGTATATCTACTGGATTTCTGCATGATCCTAGATTTAAATAGGAAGAAAGCAAACAAATAAATCGACCTGTCGAATTCGTATTTTATCACATGGATTCTTTTATGTACACACATAACCAGACAACACAACCAGTCAATTATGGAATTTACGTCAATGCTAAACGAAGGAGAAAGTAGTCGTGAATTGAGTTAACGTTTACATAATCAATTAATCGCAGTTCATAAATGAGAAACGATATACTAAAAGTAAATATGCTAAATGGAAGAATAGGCACGAAGAACATAATAATAGTAGAAATTAAAATGTTAACATTATAATCAACGAATAACAACTAAGCCAACTCAAATATTTCGAAACATAGTTTTGAAAGTTAGTTATTCTTCTAGCATTGCCCAAAATAACACTGGCTCACATCGACTCTTAGGTGATATTGTCCGACAAAGCAACTCTAACAAGAAGATGGCAGTTGGCAGTCGAGCAGCTAAAGCTCTGACACTGAACACTACTAAAGGTCCGAAAAACCTCACCGCAACATGAAGACATGAGAGTTAAGAAAGGAGCGAATTCAAACCAGCCCATCTCAATGATATTGGATATTGAGTGGCTGCGGGAGATTGAAAGGGTGTAACACGCTCAACAATGAACAAACCATTTTCCGAAGGCTATTCTTCGCTTCGTGATGATGTTCGAACGTTCATTGTAAATTTACACCACCATATAAAGGGGAAGAATATTATAGAAATCGAAAATGATACTCAAATAAGGTAAGTTAGTGAAAAGTTACGTCTAAAATACAGGTTTCCAAAATTAACGGAGCAGTATTTCATGACTACTAGATGGCCAAGTGTGGATATCATTGCACAGATTGTCGATGGTAATGCTGTTATTCTTTTGTGATTCCAGTTCTTCCAGACAAATTGTTCCTAATGCTATATAATGAACTTTACTATCGTCATATATACGCTCATGTTAGCACTGGTTTGACTGTCGAAGATAGGATCCAGTCGTATTTAAACTATGCTGCTTTGTTCGATACACTTTTAAGTGAGTGGGGATTTATCACCAACACGTTATTGCATCTTAATAGTAGTGTTATTAATAATACGTACTTTAATGTATACCAGGTCTATTTCATTTTCGTATGGCATCCTGTAACTTCCTGTAAGTGAAACCAGATATCTGTCCTACTGATTTTGCCTCGGAAATTACAAATGGTGTGTCATATAGGGAGTTTATTGAAAGTACCTTGTTTTTTTCAGTTTTTGTTTCCATATCATACTATGACCTTCAAAATTAAGTTTTCGTTGAAATATCGTTTATCGTTTCATGAATACGACACTAAAGATAGTAATTGCTAATACATAGACTCAATTTATGCTAAGGAAGTAATATTTAGCACATATGAACGTAATAAACAGATTTTTTTGATCGAAACCTAAATGAATTTTTCAAACCAGTTGCATGCTGAGTACTAAGATAACAAGTCGAGGAGTTTTGTAAACAAATTGTTTTTCAAATAACTCTTATGTCAATACGATTGCAAATAATGAAATTGTGTCAATGTTATCCTTTCACTTCATACACCAAATAACTACAAACCTGTTATTCTTCCCTCAGATTGTTGCATTAAGTATACTGAAAGAAATTTTAACACGACATGTTTACGAAACTACCCACTTGAATTCCAATATTCAGCACTCTGTACTTATGTCAAGTTTCAATTTAAGTCTAAAGGTATATATCCCAGTCTCTATGTTTCTCATGACTAACCGACTTGTATCGTATTATCGTTATTTTGACCCTAAAAAGAATCAATGGAGTTCATGTTTCGATGTGTGTAACTTCAACTTTTGCATCAGTGTGTAGCGAATACAAGACTCTTTTTGTTTCTGGCACGGGTGTATCCATTCCGTGTTTACCCTCCAAATCCTAAGCTTCTAAATTCATCATAATTTTCTTTATGCAGTTTTATATTTTCTTAAATTTTCGTTATCTAATCTTCTCCATTAATATAAACTCTGCTACTACCTCCACTACTCTAAGATTCGGTCCAACTAATCCTCTATCTGCTAAGTGGAGCATGGCAACTTGAACTAATGTACACAAGTACTAAGTTCTACGTTGTCTATGACTGACTGATAGACCAGTAACATAAACTGTACGAAATGAGACTATTATTAATAAGAGAAATGATTCTAGAATATGGCGAAACATAGACAACGGAGAGCTTTTAATAGAAATGTCTGATTCATAACCAATAGTATAGAAATCTACCTGTTGGCGTCAACTACGTAAATAGTCGTTTTGAGTATTTACTATTTAAACTAATTTGTCACCAATCTTTCGGGGTTTAGCTCCTCGGGACTGCATTGAAAAAGGCTGTGTCATGTCGATAACTATATTTTACTGGTTCATACATTTATATATTCCGTTACAGAAGCTGAACAACCAATCGACTTAGTCCTTCCTAATCAATGGTTATGGGATATCATAGACGAATTTCTTTACCAATTTCAAAAGTTCTGCAGTTATCGTAATCGATTGAAACTTAAACCTGAAGATGAAGCTCAGCTTTTGAAAAGTCCAACAGTATGGAGCATACATAGTGTTTTGAATGTTCTACACTCCTTTGTTGCGAAGTCTAATATCAATGAACAGCTAAGCTACTATGCCAATGAAGGTAAGGCACCTTTTCAATACGTTACCTTTTTTGAAATTTTGTGGAATTCTCGTTACTAAGCGTGATTGTGAGTACACTGTATCAATTTAATTCTCTTGTTAAGACCAAGTGTTAATACAGAGTATGTATGAATCGAATCTAAGTGCACGATTCTGTGCTTGTTTAACAAATTGAACTCAGTGACAGAATAGAATTTCGGGTTCCACTCTACCTACTTCAGTTTGAGCAACCAATTATTATTACTATCTAAGCTATGTACATAAATCTGTAATTGATACCTGTTTCAGCATAAATAACTTTCAGCTTCATCAGAAGGTGATTGTTTAGTACAATCCAGTCATTGGACCCCTTTCTGTTACCTAAATGAATGCAGTGTACAGAAAGTCAGGTGAAGTTATTATTTCACTAATCGATGAGTGACAAAACAACTGTTCTAACGTCTTTTTATCATGCTTACTTTTGCATATATAAGTTCATGATTAAGTTTATGGGATTACTCAGAGGAGTGGATTGAGTTTCCTTTTGATGACTTCATTGTCGTTCCTTTGTAATGCTATTTTGATTAGCTACATTTTTTAAATAATAGCGTTTAAGTTAGTAATGCTGGAAATATTAGTTACCATATTTGTGTGGGTTGGGATCCGATCACTTTAACTTTATCTGCTAATTGAGGCATGGGATCTTGAACTGTACGCACGTACCAAGTTCTACGTTATAACTGACTCGGATGCTGTCTGGGTTCTCATGCTGAGGGGTGGGGAGGTGATTTCATTAGGGGGGGACACTGATCTAAAGGTTTGGTCCATAAGGCTGTAGAGCAACTCCGGGAGTTCCATGGTAGCCAGTGACTTTAATAGAGTTATGCTAAATTTGTTCCATGGAATCTCAGTTTGATCTGGAACCAGAAATTTTTTTAACTTTTCTAGGTAAGTCCACTTTCCACCATACCGTTTTAAGCACTAGACATTTGCCTTCATCCTTACGTGTTGTGTAAACAACCTTGCCGTGGATGATGTAAAAAACTTTTCTGTTGTGACTATATGAGAGCATTTCGAAGTGGTGGGCGATCATTTTAAAAGTGTATTATTAATATTGCTTTCGCGGTTGATTGTTATGAAATATTTTCTCGGTATAACAAGTGGAAAATCACTTCATCAATGCTTAACCTTTAATATACAACGCACTCTTGTGGATTATTCTGCCACTATATAATTCTCTGTGATTTTTTTCATCTCTATGTCGATCAACTAAGGCGATCCGGATGATATTGCGGATGAGTTTGGTCGTTGTGTACTCTACAAAATGCTTGGGTTCTTCAGTCTTATTGGTCTCTGTCGGCTGCATTGTTTATTAGGCGATTATTATACAGCCATCAAAGTTCTGAAGAATATTAAATTAAATCGTTTTGTAAGTCCGATATTTGGTTTATTATTTATTTTCTCCGTTTAAATGATTGAAATATTCACAAGTGCTTAAGCGGTTACCTATTTTTGCTTGGTATAATGATTGGTGGGGCAACTTTCAGTCAGTAAGTCGGAACCCAGGTTTGTCTATTTCTGCCCCGACCACAGAATGCACTGGTTTATACGAAGCAAATAAGTGTGCATATTAGAAGCATAATTGGTGTGTAAATCCTTCAAATTACTAGATAACACTTTACTTTATTTAGCATTGTCAGGATTATCGAATGTAAGGTTTCGCATCACGAAATAACTTTCACTAAAAAGCAGATTCCTCTGTGGGTATGCTTATTTACGACACCTTCATGGATCGAACCCAGGATTTTGGGCTTCTAGGTGAGTTCCTATCCATCAATCAACTGAGTTGGTATCCAATGATTTTCATTCCTAACCTCAATCAATTAGTGATATTGCATTATTTAATCCAATCTCATTAGTACATACTTTTTTCACATTCAACATGACAGTTCTACTGGTTGTCTTCCCATTAGAGCTCTAACTTGGCGATATAGCTCAGAATCGGTCACAGTGGCATAAGTGTATTCAATCTTTAGCTTCATCTAAATCTTGAATTCTATTATTATTTCATGCACACCTTTACTTTACTCGCCTCTCTTGTATTCTTTTATTATGTTACTTCCGTTGTCTCGTAGTGCTAATGTCGTACGGCAGCTTGAACCTATAGGCGTAAGTGCCCGGTTCTACGTTGTTGATGATGTTGATTAGAGCTCTTTAATTTTCACTGGCTGTATTGTTCATACTTAATACATATTTTATTGTTTTCTTCTTCACAGGTTAAGTTTTTGTGGCGTCTTAAAACATTTAGTTCAGTAGAGGTATGCAAATAAGTGTCAATCACATGTACAACATAAGCCTGGCACATATATGCATTGATCCGAGTTGCCACATAACATTAGCACAGCAAAATTAGTAGTAAAGTAATATAAATGGTAGTAATATTAGTGGTCACATAAAAGATTCGACATGTAGAGTATGGTTTGATAAGAAAGAATTAAATCGTCGAATGATAAGTTTAAAATTACTTTAAGCTTAGGATCAATCAAAAATTAGAAAGTGACTCCACCAATGTCATTGCGACTTATTCTAAATATGTCATTCAACATCTCCAATCACTGATTACAACAATGGGTCAGTTTTTAACCCGATAGTCTTCATCTACCAACAGTCAACAACTTCATGAATTAATGTCACATTTAGGGTTGTCTGCCCCTATCTCCCATCCTACTCTTACGTTAGTCAACATCGTACATCGAGGTAAGCAGTGTTTAGACATACGTAATATTTGTCTCAACCACCTCAATTACTGGCGATACATAACTTGACCATACATTGTACCCTTCGTGTAAAATCAGCATTACTTGTTTGATGATCCCAACAAACCAATCATTAATTGTTAATTATTATGGAGCTATCCAGTGAAATATTATTTGAAACTGGAATAATTCATTTACTAATTGCGGATTTATTAATTCAGCTTTGAACCGTACCGTTTATGTGAAGGCTGATGATACTCTCTGGTTGTTTGAACCAAATTATACTCAACAAGGTTCTAATACGTTACATACTACTTGTAAGCTTTGTTCTGCATTAACCGATCGTGCACTTGGTTGACAATAGCTGGTTATTCATAAGACACTAATTACCAACAGCTTCTACCTCATCAGGTGATGTTAATTTTCATAGGGATACGTTGAAAAAAGTTGCAAATGGTCTAACAAAGTGTTTATTTATTTAAATATAAAATTTCATCAAAATGATCGTCAAAAATGTATTCGACAAGCAACTATAAAGATAGTATTCTGGGCGAATATAAGAGAAAAAGCAACCATAAAAATGCCAAAGTTCAACGAGAAAACAAGAAAATCACGTGGTCAAAGATACATTCCAGTGTAAAATACCACCAAGAAGAATTTCATCCGGTTAAGAATTACTCTCATCGTGTAGTAAAGGTAAAAATAAAGGTTACAATTTTTTTCGTCAGGTAACACTACTACATGTACTTCTTCCAGAGCTGTTTTCAGAATGTCATTAGCGGCAAAGTTGAAGATGAATTGTGGGGTTTATAGTGCTGTCCCTGACATAATGCTAGTCCATTAAGTCATGGGCTGTAGTCAGATTCATGTTTACTGATTTATTATGATTGAAGGCATTAGGTGATAACCTACAATCCGTTATAGTGGTGTAGTTGCATTCACACTTCACCTTCTCTTAGTTTCAGTATTCTTCCATATATATTTATGCCAGATTATCTGTTGTCTATAATGTTTTAAACTTACACAGTCTTGTAGTTCATAACCTACTACTTATTGAATGTATGTTTAGTTGACCGAAGTACCCTGTGCCTAATTCGAGAACATTTATTGTTTCTCGTTAAATTCCGTTTTATTCATAGATTCATTTCAGGCTATTACTTTAACCATATTTCTAGGAAATGTATCATGAAGTGCCTACATGTCATATCACAACTGGCTATTATGTTGGCTTCTCTTTCATGATGATGCGTTCATATCAGAATGCTGTATCTACACTACAAAGTACACTGTCCTATAAATCACGTGCAATAGGTCTGCTGTCTCAACGTGCTGACTTAAAAGAATATGTGAATAAACAAGCAGATCAAATGATGTCTTTACTAGCCATCTGTTTGACTATGATTCCTACTTCAGATGATTACAATGTTGATTTGGATAGACGAGAGAAATTCGTTGAGACAGTTAATCGTTTACAGCAATTGTAAGTATTTATATCTTTCAGGAATGTATATTTTTCATCATTATCCCCATCTTGTACTCTTGAATTTTATTGATAAATTAAACTGTGAAAGTAAGGACACTTAGAAAGCTGGTAGAAACAAACAAATACTAGACATTTGCCACAAAGTCAGCAGTTAGTGAAGTCATTTCAGTCCTTATGATTGGGGACCTCAAAACACTTGTAACACTGATGGTGCAAAAAGTTATTTTTCTTATGGCTGAACTTTTATAACTCTGCTAGAGAAGTCCTACTCACTGTTACACACGGCAGTGGTGTTGTTTACATGAGTCAGAGGATGAATGCGAATTCTGGTCCTCAAACGTATTAAGTACTCTGGCTTCAAAATCTTCAAGAAACAAATGGTGTATTAGCTTATTTTGATCACCGACTTCTCTGTAATACCATCTTTTAAAATTACTTCACTGCCTGCTGGATTAAACATCGAGATCAAAAGCTTGAACTACTACTACTACTATAATTGCCTCCTATCGTTATGCAACATGAATAGAAAATTGACACAAGTTCTCTCATTTTTATCGAAGTTGGAACGTCTATATCTAATTTAAAGTGCGGAAGATAATAAAGATATGATGGGATGATTCTAAAAGTTTCGATATATGGTGGTTTCGTTTCGGCAGTCAATTTAATCGAGATACTAACTAGAATTTAGGAGCCGATGGTCCCAATTTACAACAAAGAATAAATTCCCTCTTTTTATGTGCAGTTTCATTAAATTAGTGTCACAGTTTTGCTCTTATGATTTGCTTCATGCTTTGTAATATTCGTCCGTTTTAGAGCAGTGTTTAGTAGTAATAGTATTCGAGATCTGGTTCGCAGGTCAGAGTTTCGCTTCACCTACTACAGTGTGACTAACCGTATAGTATTACCAGCCCCCATGTAAAGTATAGATCGAAGTCGAGTGCACAAATCTGTACTTGGTGAGTGATAACTGCCAGGTTGATTCCGGGCCTTAACGTGAATGTATTGATGAAATATCTACTTTTGTTAGGTATTAGAACATAGGCTTGCTAACCGACGTCCATCAACAACTGTACTTCACGAGTTAGCGTATATTTGTGTAATATTCTAAATTAATTAGGATTATGTATTAAGCCTAACTATTTTATTAATCACCCCACTTGCAACACCACCAGTTATCACCGGTTCCGATTTCAGTACCTTTTTTACCGTTGTTGTAGTTTATTACCTTATGAGGAAGTAAGGTCTAAAAGTAGTGAGGTTGAAAATGGAAGATGCTAATGTTGAAATGCTTATTTATTCATTCATTTTTATTCATTTACCAGATACAGATTCATTTAGTGTGGTTTCGATTCAGATCGTAAGAGTGGACTTGATTACCCGTACTGCATTGGGAGAATCGGAGTTCGAATTTGCTACTTAGTGTATGAAATTAGGACGCCTTAACATCACTCCTGGTTATGGCATTCTACTTGGTTATGTTAGTGTAACAGATTAGATTTCAATCTATCGCATGTTGATATCAGATTCAAATCAATATACGCTAACTAATCTAATCAGGTTTAGTGGACAAATCGAGAATGCACTAGAAGATTCTCATATTAATTTTATATCAACTGCAATATTTTCGCTACTATATCTTCCATCCTTTCAATCTACCGGAATGTACATTGTTCGTATTAATTTGTTGTTGTTTAGAACTAGATGAATGACGTATGTTCTTAACTAAATATCATGCAGTATAAAAAAATCTAACAATAATAATTAACTTTATTCATTGTAGAGATGAAACTGAATTCGCTAGTTCATTCGATCTTGGCTGTCCAAAATTTGTTTCACCTGAGACACCATATTATGCTAAACTATCTTTAACAATGGATTCAATTTCTCCTTTAGAACCACAACGTCAACAAATTGATTTATTCAAAACAGAGATTGCTCAACAAATTGAATTATTACGACTTCGTTCATATCTTAAACTTTATACCAATATATCTGCATCAAAGTTAGCTAACTTCATGAATGTAGTGAGTATATGTGTATATTTGTGTATGTATTATTGTATTTTCTTCCTGTTAAAAGTGTGCGAGTAGCTTATATGATACCGTTTCTTTGTTGCTCACACTGGTGAATATCTCGTTTAAGTCATCTTGAAGTCATTGACAATTGGGCTGAGCCATGTTAATAGATGCAGACTACCTGGTTAGGGCCCACGCCATGATCGTAACAAATGGTTAGATACTTTAGGTGATATGGCTCAAAATCGTTTGCACTGGCGCAGGTGCATCCACTTCTTGTCTTCCTCCAAATTCTAGTTTTTGAGCTTCTCATAATTTTCTCTTTACTGAATCACTTTTATCTCAAATCTCATCTCTGATCTCTATGCCTTTCTATTAGTACTTACTCTGTTACTACCTTCCCTACTCTGGGATTCGGTCCGACAATCTAATCTCTATCAGCTTATTGAGGCATGGCAATTTGAACTGATATACGCATGCACCAAGTTCTACGTTGTAACTAACTAACTAATCTACAATGACAACATTCATGATAAAGCATTACCAAACAATTGATGGCGTGTTACATAATAATTTTCCAGGTTCAAAGGTTTTTATCAAATAATTACAACTAATTAACAGAGCAATTAAGACATAATGGTGAATTAGGTCATTATCGTTTGCAAATGATAAGTGAATGGGTTGGCATACTGTTGATTACATAATGTCTATTGAGAAAATACCGATAAAGTAATTATAAGAAATCTGATGATCAAGACAGTTATTGAATACACTACCAATTACTTGGTGATGATTTTAAGCCTATTGTAAATATATATATATATATATATATATATATTTGATGAAAAACTAATTGAAAAGAAATTTCTTCGTTCTTTCTTAATGCCTAAATGATGACGTGGGATATTTCTCGACACATCCTACTAATTGCCACTTCGCGTCGTTCATTTTTAGAAACCTGCAGGGGTAAAATAGTTGGAACTTTAATTAATTTATGCAGGAATCTACAAATTGCAATAACAGGTGTCTATTAATACTTGAACTATGTAGTCTCTTTACATAATAAACTAAACAAAAAGCTTCTTTAGTATTAACAATACATATTATAACTAAGATAAGTGGCATTCATTAGTCTTTATCCCTGAATCTTCAATAAAACAAACGTCATGCAACTTCATATGAGAGTTTTGTCTCTTTTCATGTCTCAGACTAAGATAGACATTTAGAATATTAAGCGTAAGATCGCTTCACAGTATTTCATATCTCAGCATTCTGAGATAAGAATCCATTTATTTCAGAACAGTATATAAAGATGATGGCACGAAACGAACCTCATCAAATCATGCTTAAAACATGCTCATAAATGTGTGTTGTGATTGGCCGATTCTTAACCAATCATGGCCAACGAACAGTCGGAGAGTTTCTGGAATATTCTTATACCGATGTTTATATAATCCATAGCGCAATTATTTGCTTTGCCTTCTGCTGTTATTTTCTCAACATATTTTGCTACCTGCTCTAATCTTGTTCTGATTTGGAACCAAGTCATTGTCGAACCGCAGGATACTAAATGGGATTAATATATAATATTGTCAGGGCAATAGGGACAACTCACTCAACAAAATGAAGTAAGACACATAGTTTGTAAGGTCATCTACATACTTAACAAAGGTATTTTTTGTAGAAGATGGTAGGTCATCTAAGAAATAAGAGTAAATAATACCTGGGGATAGAGAACCACCCTTTGAGATGCATCAGTTTCGGTTACTGAAAGGAGTGGAACATAGAACATAGTGTTGTGCATCGAAAGGGTGGGGGAATCGACGAAGAAAGGAATTGAAATCAGTAGTGAGCTCAACGTATATATATATATATATATATATATATATATATATATATATATATATAACAACTACCTCGTTTTTATCCCCTTTGCACGTAAATGCTTCATGTAATGCTTGTGTAATTTATCATTCATTTCCTTATTAGTTACTTTTCAACTTCTTGTCTTTTTTTCTTCCAACTTAAAAGTCAGAACCAGCTTTACATATGCAATTAATGGCTTATAAGTATCGTTTAAAACAAGCTATGAATCAAATTGATACAGTTGGTGATGTTAATGACATTCAGGCATCAATTAATCCCGATTTTAATAGTTCACATCAAATGCATCCACACTTAGATTTCTATGTTGATGGTAGTACAATTTATGTAGCTGATACAATTGTGGATAGAAGATTTTCAGAATTTTTCATTCTTCAGGTTGAACAATTACAACAGGTGATTATTTGTGTGTTTATTTCATCTTAAATTTTGCATTTATCATCTTTAACCATTGTTATCCGCAATGCTTTTAATGTATCACTTAGTCCTATTTGGCATAACGTTTAAACATTTGAAGCTCCGATTTATAGTTTAGCGCGAGATTTCAGAAGACTAAAACTAATATTTCATGAACTCGAACCATTATCATTGAAGGCATGAGGTAGTAAAATTATATGAAAAGGGTTAGTCGTAGTGATAAGTGATTTGCTGGTCACCTAAAAAACATTGATTATTTTCGATAGCTATTTATCTGTAGACTATTTCAGTATTTTTGATTATATTCAAGGTGATCAATTTCTATTATCATTCAGTTCTCCCCTGCTCTATCCTCCCATTTGATGAACTGTAGTTAGTCAATTGTGTATACGTACTCCATTTCACACACACTATTGCTTTTATCTTGTATTAATGTTAGTTTCCTAATCGGTTGACTGTGTGGTCAGGTTTTATGTATATATAAAGGAATGTGTGGAGTATAATTCTCAACAATAAGTTTCAGGCATTTAACTATCTACTCAAAGAAGGTGGAACTAATATGGAGGACAACAGGAAAGAGATTAAGGCAACAATAACTTCAACATGTCAGATGGTTTCAGGTCGCAAGGAACAAAAATATAAAGAGTGAATTTCTGTTGGTACCCTGGACAAGATCCAAGGAAGGAAAAGTAAAAAGATTGCAATTAATAACAGCCTGTCAAGAACAGAGAATACCAAGGAACAGGTGGAATACTCAGAAGTCAACAATCAATTAAAGAGGAGCATCAGGTCGGATAAACGGAAATATATTGAGGACCTAGCAATGACGGCGGAAAAAGCTGCAATAGAAGGAAACATGAGGCACCAATACGACACAGCGAAGAAGTTAGCTGGAAATTCAGTAAGCTAGAACGGCTAATCAAGAGGAAGGCTAACAAATCAGTCACAGAAGTAAATGAACAACGAAACAGGTGGGCTGAACATTTCGAAAAACTCTTGAATAGAGCAGCCCTACTGAACCCACCAGTCATTGATGCAGCAGCTACGGAACTCCCCTTAAATAGCGACTCACCAACAGTCGAGGAAATCAAAATGGCTATCCGAGTGGCAAATGAAGAGTGACAAGTCAACATGGTCAAACAACATACCAGCTGAGGGATGCACTGAATTTAGATATAGAATCAACTTCAAAGATACTCCACATTCTCTTCAGAAAGATTTGGGAGGAAGGAAAAGTACCAGCAGACTGGAAAGAAGGATACCTCATCAAGATACCGAAGAAAGGAGATCTTAGCGATTGCTAGAACTACAGAGGTATCACTCTTCTTTCAATGCCAAGAGCAGTCTTCAACAGAGTGTTATTGAACCGAATGAAATACCCAGTCGAAGCCCAACTTCGAGATCAACAGGTCGGATTCTTTAAAGACCGATCTTGAACCGACCGAATCGCAAGCCTACGATTGATTGTTGATCAATCAACTTCCTCGACTACGAGAAAGCATTCGAGAGTGTGGATAGGAGAATATTATGGAGCTTTCTACGACATTATGGAATACCCAAGAAGATAATGAACATCATACGGGATTCTTACAATGGACTACATTGTAACATTGTGCATGGATGTCATCTCACAGATTCATTTCAAGTGAAGACAGGTGTCAGACAACGCTGTTTACTCTCGCCCTTCCTCTCCCTGTTGGTGGTTGACTGGATCATGATGACTACAACATCTCAAGGCACTCTCAGAATAGAGTGGACAACATCGATGCAACTAGATAACTTGAACTTTGTAGATGGTCAACATATTTCTTCTATCCCACACACACCAACAAACACAGATGAAGACGGATAGTGTAGCATTAGTCTCGGCAGCAGTAGGCCTCAACATACACAAAGGGAAAGGCAACATCCTTAGATACAAACAATGAGCACTAACGCAATTACGCTCAATGGAGAAACTCTGGAAGATGTGGAAACCTTTTTGTATTTGGACAGAATCGTTGATAAACAAAAAATATCTGATGTAGATGTAAAGGCGCGGATTGGAAAAGCAAGAGTAGCATTTCTACAACTGAAGGACATCTAAAATTCAAACCAACTGTCAGTCAACGTTAAAGTCAAAATTTCCAATACAAATGTGAAGACAGTCAGTTCTGTTGTATGGAGCTGAAACTTGGTAAACTACGAAAGTATCATTCAAAATAATACAAGTGTTTATAAACAGTTGGCTGCGCAAGATACTCCGTTGAACAGATGCCATCAGCAACAACCTTCTGTGATAGAGAACAAACTAACCAAAATCCAGGTGAGGAAGAAATTAGACAAAGTTGCTAGTGGAAGTAGATAGGACACATATTGAGGAAATCATCAAACTGTTTCACAAGACAAGTACTTACTTACAATCTTGAAGGCCAAAGGAAAAGAGGAAGACCGAAGAACACATTGCGTGGGGAGTCGGAGAGAAACATGAAGAGGGTAAAGAGCGCTTTGGAAGAGCTGGAAATGAGAGCTCAGAACAGAGTTGGTTGGAGAATGTTAGTCACCGGCCTATGCTCCACATTGGGTAACAGGCATCGATTGATTAAATATCTTTCAAAGATAATCAATCTCCTTTAGGTACTCGGCATATTATTAAGAGTTGAGGTTGGGATTTAACCTCGAACATGATGATCTCGCATGCTGTTCGAGGTATGTGGGCGGTTTCCGCTTCGTGGCTGCCCATACAATATAAGGATATTGCTTCTTAATGTCCTTGGAAATGAAACTGGGTTACTGTGTCTCTACAAATAAGAAGGGCTATATTTATTCATCACAAGGCACAAACCAGTATACACCATTATGAGTAACAATAGAGAGAAAGGCGTGAACATAAGCTAGCTACAAAGGCGGATTTAATGGAACAATAGATCAGATACGCTGAAGCAGCCACATGATTGGAGAGATCAGCACGCATACAAGCTCAGCGATTAGATGAGTAGGGAGGGGGGTGAACAAGTGTGCTGAATGCTACTAACATGGTCATCTATAAGTAGTATATATATGAGCGTCGCGCGAAGATGCAATTGTAAACAGCCTAGGAGGTGAATTTCAAGATATCAGCAAGCACAGCGTGTTCAAAAGACGTAAGAGACAAGAAGACAGATAAGGGTAGCTCATAACCAACCTAAATCAAGAAACGCAAATGACGTGCAAACGGATGATTGAAGATAATGTATATATTATTTAAAAGGTCCTTTATTTTCATTAGATAAAGTATTCTCTCCTATCAAGGTAGTCGTTCTTTAAAATTCTGTCCAGAAAGACGATGATAGTTTTTGGGACATTCTAAGGATTGTCAAGTATCATCATTGTGCTTTTCCCGTGGTTAGTGTTTTCAATTTTCAACCGCCAAGATGTAGCTTCGATTCCTACTTTACTTACTTTAGTTTGGGCTGCCCTAACACTTGGAGTATGACTCTGAGTTAAGTACACGAATATTTACTCGGTAAGTGGGTTTTAATGTGTGAAACTATTTCGTAATGTTTAACTAATAGCTAATACAAACTGAATATGATTGCTATTACCTGTCTTTCAGTTGAATAAAACATTGGACACTTTGGAACGACGAATACATGAAGCTAATGTTCAAGAAACAATTGATACAAATCAGCTACAATATTAATTGTTATTGTATGTCATCTTGCTAAGCATGTTTTGTATATCGTTATCTAATAAAATTTGATGACGTGGAAATATTGTTCTTATTCTCACTCCACCTTTTGCTTATTGTATTATATTTGCATGTAAATCATGGCATTTCATTTTTTGTACAACAAAGATAAAGGGACCCTAGTCGGGACTCGTCACCAAGCTTACTCACAATCCTGAAACAAATGATACAGTGTGTAGTGTTCGAATCCACTGCATCCATTTCTGTGGTTTTAAACTTTACCAATAAGCTATTTGAATCGCTAATGGCATCGTTTAGTACACAGATAATGTGGTCACTGTACGCAAGTTATTTGTAATCAATTTAGGGCCTAGCACATATCTGAGTTAATCCATAATGTTATACCACGTCAGCATGATGTAACCAGTCTAACAAAATGTCTAAGAAGTGTTGCAAACAAAGGGGAATATTGCTATGATTCTCGAGTAATGAATACTCACAAATCTGACTGACTCATCTAAACACCCTTAAATGAATAAATATCAGAAGATAAAATAACTAGTTGGGAAATATGAGTCGTTTATTATGATAAAATAAGAAACTTCTATACAAAATTCATTGAAATTACTAATGCTTATTAAGTAATGATACCATAGGACACTCGTGAACTTATTATTAACACTACTACTACCTGCAAACGATCACGGAATGCCTTAGGATCATTTCCACGTAAAATTTCATATTGTGTGAGTGAAATTCAGGATTTAATTTATTCAGTGAATATTTCATACATTATTTCCTTCTATAAATGAAGTTGCATTACTAATTGAAAGTGGAATCTAGAACGCCTGTTTCATCCACCTGTGGAGCCCCGAATAACACAAAATTATCGTTATAGGATGCACATATCATAACTGAAAATCACTAATGAGGGGGAAAATTCAAACGCATTCAGATTATATATGCATACTCGTTGCGCAAGTTTATCTATCTGACCTCAGTAGTTCAGTGGCATTTCTCACGAAACGAACTGATGTCGAATCCCGGTGTAAATATCAACACTGTGATGCAATTACATCACGACGAGTCCCAAGTAGAACAAAATGCGCTCCTTAAATTGCAATTGTCAACCACAATCCAACTTAGTTCATACTTGTTAACTGCTGTTGTATCGAAGCAATCAGCTCAGGATGCATATATGACATGAGAGGATGATCAATTTCAGTGCATAACAAATTAACAGGAGAGTATAAATACCATCAAATTAAACATTTCCCTCTGTTTATAGTCAGCAGTCGGTCAATATATATTGCATTCATACAATCGTTCTCTCTTTAATAAGGCTATTGATGAAGTAGTGAATCTTCACCGGCTGAGGGTGTTAGGACATGTGTTGCGTATGCCTGACCACCGTCTACCTCGACGAGCAATGTTGTCTGGTGTGGGAGTAGGCTGGAAGAAAGCTAGGGGTGGCCAAACAAAAACATGGCACCAATCCATGAAGTCATTGACAATTGGGCTGAGCCATGTTAATAGATGTAGACTACATGGTTGGGGCCCACACGATGATCATAACAAATGGTTAGAGACTTGAAGTGATACGGCTCAAAATCGATTGCAATGGCGCAGGTGCATCCACTCCTTGTCTTCCTCCAAATTCTAATTTCTGAGCTTATCATAATTTTCTCTTTACTGAATCACTTTTATCTCAAATCTCATCTCTGATCTCTATGCCTTTCCATTAGTAATTACTCTGTTACTACCTCCCCTACTCTGGGATTTGGTCCGACAATTTAATCTCTTTCAGCTAATTGAGGCATGGCAACTTGAACTGATGTACGCATGTACCAAGTTCTACGTTGTAACTGACTGACTGAGAGTTGTCAGTTGGTGAGTTCAAAATCACTCATATAATTCAGAGGAAATCAATTTATTTTGAATCTGAAACAGAATCCTTTGAAGTGTTGAAGAGAAATTTACTGAATTGCACTCAAAGATTATTAATGTAATTATTTATGCAATTAATCTATTGCATACTGAAATGAAGAACGCATAAATGAATACATCAGGCAGTTTTTTTTAAGTGAAACAATCATACATAGAATGAAATAGGCAATTCTAATACCTCCAATAATTCAGTAGAACAGAGTTTGGAAACAAAATTCATCTTAAATACATAAACACTGTTGTCACAGATCCAAAATAACAACATAGAGAAAGTTTATGTAGTGAGGTCATGAATCTGTAATTAGTATTCTATGATAGATGTTTTCACGATACTAGTCACGTTTGTTATGACTTTAAAGTACGTAATGGTTAGATTAATCGGTAGGCTACTAGAAACAGATAGTCATGAGTCTTCACCAACTGATCTGGATTGATATGCATTTCTACATAAGCCCAGACATTGCCTACCTCATCACAGTGTAGGAGCAGGGTGGAAATCAAACAAGTACGGGCAATTCGAAATGTGTCATCAGCCCATGAATTCGCTAACATTCTGTTTGAGCCTTGTTAGTAGGTGAAAACTACCTGGTTAAAGTATGTATGGCTATTGTAACCAGGGTTGAAGGTGTTGGGTGACATGATGCTGATACATTCTTACTTCATTTTTCTGTAAGTCTTGCGCCTTAAATTATTTTAGGTTATTCTTCCTGCAAACTATTCCTTCCTATATCCACTTTTTTCTATATTCATCTTGATGAGCTATTTATGTTTTGGCAACTTAAACCAGTGCAT
Organism: Schistosoma japonicum; assembly: GCA_025215515.1. Taxonomy (NCBI): domain Eukaryota; kingdom Metazoa; phylum Platyhelminthes; class Trematoda; order Strigeidida; family Schistosomatidae; genus Schistosoma; species Schistosoma japonicum. The sequence goes on from CM046065.1 coordinate 22,284,448, forward strand.
ATATTTGTCCAAGGTGACATTTGTTTGGATTCGTCTTCCAATCAGATCTTTATCAAGCTGTATTTCCTTCCTGTCCATATATATATGCAGCAAATCTATTTAAGGTTTAAATCCTGTCCCAGTATTACTGACAGTTAATTGTTCACTGTATAGAACTTAGGTGCTACCTACCTCCATGGGGTCCCATAACAGCTCTATAAAACTATCGACTGCCCCCCTGTTCGTTAATAACACCCAATCGAGGTCAATCTTTATTGAATATAAACAAGAAATTGATATGTTTAGTCATGACTTGGCCTTGATTGATCGAATGCTCTTCATAGAACGGTTACTGTGCATAATAGAGTAAAGCTTGATGAATGTGTTATTGTATACTTTTTTATGTTATTCTAAACTACCGTATTATTTAGGCAGAGAAAGATAGTTCATCAGGGTATTATTTGAATTATAAAGCGAATTCTCCATCTATTGTCGTTATTTTCTGTTTTTTCGTCAACTTCTATTCTATTCACACGTATGTGTTGACGAGTAGTCGATTAATTTACGCCTAGTGCTAGGGTGACTGTAAACTGTATTCAATAACAGTATCGTTCGAAAGTGACTTTCTATATGATCATGACAATGACTAGAACAACAGTGGCCTGCCTACTTACATACTATGAGATGTGTATCGTACTAAATGAAACTTCCAGTTCACATATTTTCATTACTACAATATATGGATTATGAATTCCATAGCATTATAGGGTTGCTGATACTCACCTACTGAGGTTAAAACGACTAGTTCTTTTTAGTTTATAGTATTTTTATCTACCTAATATAACAATTCATTATAGCTTACCGTTAGTCATTTCCATTGTAATCAGTCTGATCTCAATTATCTTCGTATAATTTTCCTTTCAGTTTACTTAGTGATTCTCTTCTCTATGATAGAAAATCTGAATCCAGTGCTACATGTTCCCATTAAGCCCCGGTTAAATAAACTCTATTTAAATACCGATAACTTTGAATGGAATGGTCAACGTGAACTGATTGATAAAGCAGAAATATTTGGTAAGTTTATTTGTCAATTTATCTTTCCTTGTCTGTCCCCTATTTTCCCGTATGATTAATACTTTTAAAGATAGTTTACTTATACAAACAGATTCTAGAACATAGACTCACTTTTAGACGTCCAAGAATAGTTGTATTTCCTGACCTTAAGATGGCGTTTGATTTCATCTATCATGAGGTTATGTAGTAATGTCTGTCGTTGAAAGGTGTGGCAGTGAAGTACATTAATCATATGCAGGCTCTTTACCCGAACATTACTAGTCAAGTCAGAGCTTATAGCTAACTGTCCTCGGAATTGATCACTTCAAATGATGTTCGCCAAAGTTGTCCGATCTTCCGATCTATTCTACTTTATGAATGTGAAACATGGCCATTGAGAATAGAGGATGTTCGTCAGCTTCTAGTGTTTGTTCGTAGATGTCTTCCAAGCATTACTCATGTTTGCTGGGACCACAGATTGAGTAATAAGTGGGTTAGGAATAAAATACTATGTAAGTTTGGTAAATCTATTGATGAAGTAATAAATCTTCATCAGCTGAGGTGGTTAGGACATGTATTACGTATGCCCAACCACCGCCTACCTCGGCTAACAATGCTGTCTGGTGTAGGAATAGGTTGGAAAAATATTGAGGGGTGGGCAAACCATAACATGGGACCAATCCATAAAGTCATTTACAGTTAGATTGAACCATAATAATAGGTTCAGATCACCTGGTCGGGGTCGGCGTGATGATCGTAACCAATTGTTAGAGACTTTGGGTGACATGGTTCAAAACGTTCGCAATGGCGCGGGTGTATCCGTTCCTTGTCTTTTCTCCAAATTGTAAGCTTCTGGATCCATCGTAATTTCTTTTACTGAGTTATATATATTTTTTAATCTCATCTTTCTGTAATTCTCCATTAATGGTAACTCTGTTACGACAATTTAGTTTCTGTCTGCTTATTGAGGCATGATAACTTGAACTAATGTACGCAGGTACTAAGTTCTACGTTATAACTGACTGACTTTTGCAAATCGATTTCAGCTACAATAACCATGACAAAAATAAAGAAATACTGGATAACTGTTCCATTTAAGTTTAATTATTTCGAATATAAGAGATTATTTCTAGGGATCGAACCCAGGAAGTATGATTGATTGAACTCAATATTTAGGAGAAGGTAAGTAATAAATGCATCTGTGATATGTCACTCACTGACTGCAATCGCTAACTGCGGTTATCTCGTGGACACCTATCAAGTAGTTTGCATTTACCAACAGGACTCAGACAAACACTTAAGCACTTCATGGACTATTACCATGTCTTTATTTAGCTGCCCTACTTTTTATCTGGGTGGTGTGTCGTGGTTGGGAGTTGTTGGGGATACTTATAACACGCCCTAACTACCTCGGTTAATAAACATTTATAATCTCGTCAGTCTATTTGACATTTTTGTCTAATATTAAAAACAATTGTTTGGACATAAAGAAGAGTGTTTTCGTTAGGGAAATTACAAAGCATTATAAATAGTGAATACATCACCTCCGATTATTTGTGTACACGTTGTTTGTGTTCTTCTATCTAGGTCGGTTCTAGACTGATTTCTCTTGCTTCCCCTTGTCTCCTACGTATTTTGAACATCCCTTGCTTCCTTGTCAGCTGCCCACTGTTGCGACTTCTGCGCGACAATTCACCATATGCTACTTATAGGCAATCTTGTGAGTAACGCCTGCCACAGTATTATGTACCTATACAATAGTTTTACGACACACGAGCTATCCTTTTAGGGCAATCCTAATCAATGACTTTTAACCTACTGATTTCCTGGACTTTCCTAGCCAATATTTCACTGTCTTAAATTAATGCAGAATAAACTATTGCGCAGCTTGTTCGTATTTGTATTAAGTGATGGTCATCTTGCCAACACCCCATGGGATCTTTTCGAATTTGTGCTGATATTTTTTTCAGATGCAAACTCATCAAAGTCTGACGATACTTCCAAGATAATCGAAATGACCTACCTACCCAATTCACTTGCTTGATTAATTCTGCAGTATTCGTTGTATACATTATGCTCGCATTACTTTTTCGTTATTTAAATATTAATTATATCAGATCATATTCGTGATATTCGAGATCCTGAACATCCTCACAGTCTTGAAGTGTTAGGTGTGTTATCTGATGATTGGATTAATGTTAATGACAATGAAAGTTGGGTTTGCGTTGAATATTCCCCAACAATTCCTGGTTGCAGTATGGCTACATTAATTGGATTGGCTATTAAAGTAAAATTAATTCGTTCACTTCCCCGACGCTTTAAAGTAAGTCCATATTCTTCAGTTTTCAGTTTTTAGCGGCTTTTTTTAGGTCATTATTTCTCATTTATGTAAGAATTTAATATGTTGTTTCCATGTGAATTTACTTTAAATGGCTTGTATTCCCTGCCAGACTAGGTATATCTGAGCTGTTCTATAGAAGATACAAGTTAGTTAAAAATGCAACCAGAAAGGATTTATTTCGGTTGAGAAAGCTCATTTCCCTTCCACGAAATGTGTAATAAGAAAACCGCAATCAAATCTCCACTACCTTCTCCTCTGAACATTTTCTGACTAGGATTTACTTCACTACGTTTGTCTATCCCAGGAATTCTGATAGAGAAGTCGTGGTGGTCTAACAGATGTTAGTCGTATACAGTTACTTTTCGTGCCAAAATGCCATCTTGTAAACTGACTACCTATGTAGTACATAATCTGTCAACAGCGATAGGAAAATTCATGATGCTGTTATCTACAAGGTTCAAAGATGGTTACTGTTCAACTACAGCTGCTACAACGGTGTCCTGTGTTCTTACTTCGTGATAAATACTTCTGGCTATACTGGGTAGAAAATTTGTTCTCTTACAATCCAAGACATGCATGTCGAATAGCGGTATGACTAAAAGCTACAAACCCATGGTGAGAGCTAAGTTATGTTGGTAATTACATTGAAATACGATGGCAGTAAGGCGTTTCTCTTAGATAGCCGTCATTCTAGGTTACTGCTCTTGTATCTCTAACAGAACTCATATTTACTTTACTGAGGTTTGATTAATGTCGGTGCTATTATTTTTAAATCACCACTTTCTTACAATGATATTGTATTTCCTTTTCTGTTAATCTTCAGCTTGTTTTCATCAGCTTATCATATGCTACATTCTTTGCTTTCTCACTCCTATCCGTAGATCGAAGTTAAAGTGAAATCTGGCACACATGATGCTGAAGATGAAATTAACAAACAACTTGCTGATAAAGAACGTGTAGCAGCTGCTTTAGAAAATCCTGCTTTACTCAAACTGGTGAATGATTGTTTAACTATTCAAAATGATTAGCATTTATTGGCATTCTCCGTGAACAGTATACAAATGCAAAACGTTTAATTAACAATATTTCTGATTTCTATTTCATAATTCATTTTTTACTGTAATTAAAAATAGATTTTATTTCAAATACAAGTTTGTAGATTGTTTTGCTTTTCCAGAGTTCATTCACTCGTTCTTGTGAATCACTAGCGATTCGTTTTAAAATTCAGACAAAGCTGTTGTACTTGCTCTTTGTTATCAACATTTTATTATGGTTTCATGAGAGACTGAGCGTTGCTAGTACCAATATATCTGAACGAAAATAAATCTGTGACTACCACCTGTATGGTGAGCTCAGAGCTCAGCATCTCATTTGGTCTGTATCAAGTTTATGGACAAGATTTTATTACAGTAGCTTCTATCTAATATTGCCCGTCAGAATTATCAAGATTAGCATCGATCTCTGATTACTACATTGTTATTGATGCGAAGACGTTATTTAAAATACTGATTGCAAATGAAGTATTAGTAAACAGTTACTTTGGAACTGTTGTTAATTCATTATTGTGATCGTTAAGTAAATCTAAACTACCTTATATTACGGCTTAATCTACTGCACATAATCTTCATTTTTCCTACTCACTGGGGATAGGCTAAGTAAACAGTCTGGTATATCATCTTTTGTCGTAATTACAAATAAAGTATTCCTCGTGAGAATGAATAATAGTAATGATGGCAAAGTTACGTGATATCCTATTGAAAGTCTTTCGAAGATTAGTACTATCGCATTTATGAATATTCGGGGCATTAACAAGTTTAGAATCACTTGGGCGTGATTTGACTTCTATGTTTCTACTCCATCTATTCATTTATTAAAGTTTGCTGGTTTCATTGGTTGATTTAGTAATACTTATAACATCATATCAAACATTCATGTAGTGTTTTGTGCCAGCTAACTACTGCATAGATTGTGTTGCCGCTGCGTGGATAAGATAACATGGACACCAGATTTCTCTAACTTGTAGTAAAAGGATATCACTCTAGCACATATAGATAAGTTCGCTAATGTGGGTGACGTTAGACCCGGTATCCTGACTTGTTTACAAACCACATAGTAAATATGCAGAGTATTTTGTTAGTGAAATAAAGGAAGTCACAAAAAAGGAAATATAGTAAAATCTACGTATACAAAAGGAGGGTGAGAATTTATTACCATACCCATGTCGCCTAAGTAATGGAGATCAAACTTCCGTCTTTACCAAGGTTGGAATGTCGGGATTATTTTCGTCTTTGTTACATTTTCATATAGTAGAACTTTACTCACATCACTTGGAGATTGGTTATCCATAGTTTGCTAATTGGGAAATCGGCAAACTTGCGTTGTACCTCCTTATTGATATGGCGAGTAGGGAAGGGGTTCTTTGATCAACTCCAGCCCTTTAGGAATAATTACTCTATTCATTCATTCTTCCAACTCATTAGATCCATCTATATTCACGGACTCAAAATTTACCAAACAGAAATCTACTTCATTTGAATGAATACAGAAACTAGAGTATACTATAACAGGGAGGGATCCTAACTTAAACTGTCTACGCCGAGTTTACGAGTGACCCATTGATCTGCCGATCTATTATTCACTTTTATCTAAAGAGAAAACAGTACTTACGAGTTAGTAATTTTATCGAAAAATACAAACGTTTGTTAGTTGCAAAAATTTAAATAGACGCTGTCGTCATTGCTGATCTCTATCATAACTGAAAGACTGCTGAAAGCCTCAAAAAACTACTGTGATCCGCCTTTCTGCCAACAAAGTATTTTGTTCAATTGAGTAGAGGACTAACTATTGTTTTCATTCAAACAGGGTTTCACACAGCAAAAATGCTACGCTTTGCATACTGCAAACATTCCCAGCATCCTTGACATCGACTGCGCATCTCATATCAACACTTCTGAATCAATTCAACTGACGTTTATGTGCAGTATTTCTTAGCTTGCTTAAATTTTAACAATTCGGAAAGCAAAATCTTAATTCCTACTTTAGGTAAATTTAACAAGATACATATATAAAAAGACAAAGAGCGTAAAGGCTCTATGTTTCCGTTGAGTAACTGACATTTTCAATCACACTGAAGTGGTTGTCTACCGAAAAAATAAATAAGTTAGCATGGCCGCATATACGCGACACCTTTAAATTCGCGTTGAAAACTCTTCTAATTTAGTGAAAAACTATATATTTAGGAATGTTTAGGGGTTCTGTGGGGTCTGTCATATTACTTTTAAGTAACAAAAATTTAATTTCCTTTTCATAATATATAGTCACGAAATGAATCGCATTCATAGACAAGTATAAATGGGAAACATACTGAAGGTGTTGTTTGACAGGTTTATTATGGTTTTCTATTCAAAGTGCCAATTATATCTTTGGAAATATTCTACGTCGATTAGCTCCTTTAATCCTTTGATTTGTTTGTAACAGGCTTAACGACTGTTTTGTCCATCATAGTATTAAGGTCTTACTTCTTCTAGAGCTACACTTTTGTCGTTGCTTGCATTACGTTATCTTTTGATTGTTTACTGTTTATAATTTGTCTTGTTCTATTACCACTTACAATCACTATAACAGACGACGTTTGCATAGCCTGTCTTCGGAGTATAGGCATAAACTCATATCCAATAACGTGTAGTGTAGGAATAAATTGGACTCACTGCTCCAACGCTCCAACACAACCTACAGAATACTGTGAGATGCTAGCAGAGTCTTTTTGACTGTAATTGATACCTCTACCTGTGTTGCAGGGCTAAGAAGAGGAGATAAATCAGAAAATAATTGATAAGGTAGTTTACGAAAATTCTAAGGTGCGCTGTATCACACCTTTAATAAAACGTATTTTTATTTAAATTTTTTTCATAATTAGTCGTGACATGTACAATCGCTAAAATATTCATTAACATTTTAACAGTTCGAGCATTCGATCATTATGGGAATATTGGACATTTAAAAAACTTTTAGCCTTGCAAATCCATTTAACCATTGTACATGTTTCTTTCCTTGATGAAATCCAAAAGAGTTTCATCACAAAACATCCTTTTCGACTAAGGTGAAACAAAATTCAGTTAAAACCAACATGAAATACACTTGCAAAGGCACTTCAGTACTCTCCACTTCTAGTCTCATGATGTGAAGTTTACAGCTAATGACCGTTCACTTACACTTACGACTACTTTGGTCAAGAACGACCTTCCCCTATGCTAGTCAACCTTCATCCACAGACCTTAAAAGAAGTCCCTAGCCATCAATCACTAGCGATGCTAATGGGCGCAAAAACGACCGAAAATAATTTCCCTCATATACAAGCCCATCCAAACTCTTAGGTACTATTCTTTCTGGAACTCTTTAGTATCCAGGCATGAGTTTCAAACATAAAATCTACTGAAAAACCCCACAGATAACCGATAACGTCTACCCTTATCATCGACGATGATTCAAGCGTTTTAACTATTATTTTGTTTAATGTCAAGAAAAACAATTCCTTCTCACTCTTTAAATATCATCAGAAGTAAACATGTGGACTTAAACTTAGGCGAATCTGCAATGATCCCGTGGACTGGATATCTTACAAAGCCCTACACGAATAAATCATCTTCGAGATCATTAGAGATAGGAAACACTGCCTTAATGAGATCTATATAACAAAATAATAAGCCGTTATCTAACCACATGAGGGACAGGGCAATTCAACCCATAGTTTGTTGGACAGTAACCCAGTTATGGCGAGCCGAAATCATGATTTACTAGCCACTGAATTCCGATCCAACTGCCTACTCACTAACTAAAACCCCAATACCAAATATCAACCACACTATGTCCGCTAAATTATTATCAGGTTTGAAGCCCCCTAAGACATAGTGAGGCACCTGAATAGACTAAAGCGTCCTAATTTAGATGAAACTCAGCCCAAAGCACTCAGGCAGTGTGCCTATTTACTCTGTTTTCCAAATGCAATCCTCCTCAAGTGCTCTCATGCTGCTGGCAAGCTGCCTATTGAATAGAAGATAAACATGGCCACATTTGGGATCAAAATGTTAGTAACAAGGTGTGAGCTTTAAAATATTGTCCAATTTCCTTGTGATTTGCAGTAGCAAAAGTCAAAGAAAAATCATCAACAACCATCTTCGCAACCACAATCTTAGTAATTTTCAAATATGACAGGAACTTCCGCATGTGATTTCTTTAAAACTAGGTTTGTTATGCAGATCTACTCTGTTTCCCCGTTGTTGTACTTGTTCTCTTCCTCTCGATACTAATAAACGTTAAATGCTAATGGTGAACCTTGAAGATCCACTTTGTGCGTACACTCTTGGTCGGCCCATAATTTATTCTTCTTCTTCCTCCTCAGTGAAGGAAATATGCTTCAATTTGCAATAGTATATGGGTGTTCACATTATTACCCCTCAACCAATAGAGTATACTCGATCTTATGGTTTCTATCTACAATTTCAGGTAATTTAACTCCTGAAATTGTCACCTATGTTTGCAGTACACACCAAAGATCTAACCTAAAAAATAATAAGTTTATCATAGTTCTCTAACTTAAGAATGGTATTGCCACATTAGAAGAGCTAATAGAAGAGCTAATAGAAGAGCATAATAGTGGTGAGACTAAAATACAAACTTAAAGTAACTCAATTTAAGGCATTAGGATTGCATTTTGTACAGTATATAAGGGTCAGGGGGATATAATCTTGAAGCATAATATAGCATATAACCCTCTTTATCTTAATAAATTACTTGTAATATTTAATCTTAGACTAAGCCTTAGAGGACACGCGTAAGAGCTCGTGGAAAATATTCGTGTAAAAACTTTTGTGGTCGAAAATTGTTCAACATATATCTAGACCTTGTAGGCACAGAGAGAAAATACTGTAGGAGCAGCACATGGGTTACACTTATTTCCAACGCTTGGTTTAACAAAAATTCTTGTAAGTTGCAAGAGCGAATTAACTTGTGCTGTTCTTTCCGAAACCAAAAACACTCCTTCCACCTAAAAACTGATTTTAAGAAACAAAGGTTTGATAATTCCGTTAAATAAAATTGATGTTAGGGTGGACTGAAAATATGGCATACATATTGTCTATTGTACAGAAGTTACCAATCTGTTCCGCATATTTCAAAGAACTTGTTACGTTGTTCTTGTAGCTTATACTGTAAGTGTTTTTCTAGAATTTCCTGTATTTTTCGATTTTTCAAACAATGTACTTAATTTTGGGCCTTCTTTTAAGAGTTTGGACAATGTTGTTTTTCTTTATTTTTTACTACTAAGATATTATGACTCAATAATTATTTGTTTATTATTGAATTACACTGGCAGAAAAATAGGGTTTCATGACCAATTCCGAAAATCACAACTCATTATTGTAAAACTGATGATTAGTCAAGAGGTTATACTCTACGATTTAGGTGGATCAGTGATAGTAACAAACCATTGTAGGGATGTAACTGATTACAATGCTTGACAAATGTAGACAGGAAACACATGAAGTAAGGTGCAAGGATGGGCGTGAAGGGGACGTTTTGAGACGTCTTAAGCGTATCTATAAAGACTAGTTTGAATGAGCTTTTTTCAATACATCGAAGATGACATCGAAGCATATAATGTACTTGGCAGTGCATTCGATAATTGAAGTGCCAGTAACAACTACAGCTACAATAGGTAATGTTAGAAAGTGACATCCGTACCATGGCATGAGTATTGTGAGAACAGATGCTCAGAACTACTGTATAAATAAGAGATGTGGGATGGATTAAAGTAATTGACGAATGTGCTATCAGATAAAGGAAATATACCTAGGGAATTATGTGGGAACAAAATAGCTACTTCGATTTAATGTTCTCACTTCTTTAGATTTTCGGAATTCGGGACGGAGCTTAGGATGTATGACATTTTGCGTTAGCCTAACTTAAAGGTGGCTACCCTGGTACAAATAATTAAAAGATACGTTTCACCTGGGGCAGCAATACATACTATTGTTGGTTATATAAGTACCTTCGTCGTTATGTCTATAAATATGCTATAAGCCACCAACGTTGCTTTGTGGATCCACTTACTTGTGTGCATACAAACAACGTAGAAGCAATATGAAGTAGACCTGAAACAGTATACGAAATGCACCGAAATGTGTTATCCACTCATGTAAACGAGTTTCTTTATCGTTCTTTCTCCAAATCTAGAAACATCGAGCTAAAAAATAACCCTAAAGAGTTTGTTAATCATGTAAGATTTCAGTACCAACTTGCCTATTTTGTTTCCACATACTTCCCTAGGTATATTTCCTTTATCTGATAGCACATTCGTCAATTACTTTAATCCATCCCACATCTCTTATTTATACAGTAGTTCTGAGCATCTGTTCTCACAATACTCATGCCATGGTACGGATGTCACTTTCTAACATTACCTATTGTAGCTGTAGTTGTTACTGGCACTTCAATTATCGAATGCACTGCCAAGTACATTATATGCTTCGATGTCATCTTCGATGTATTGAAAAAAGCTCATTCAAACTAGTCTTTATAGCTACACTCAGGATGTGGACAAACGTTCTCGTCATGCTTCTCGTGTCTAACTTCATGCACTTTCTCTCCACAACTGAAACTATAGGTCAGACGTTTGCTCGATTTATAAACCTGAGTTTGATATTGCTTTTGCAGCATATAATTCCGTCTTTAAGATAGCTGATATCAATTTCATCTTGAAGATAGGTTTCCATTCAAGATTTCGAAGCTCTGTTCCCTATTTAGCGCACACTACATTGTTTCTCTCTATTCTTTAATCACGGGGATACCCAAGAATGATATTAGACCTGATACGGACATTAAACTTCTGTGACGTCTACAATATGTCGACGAGACGACTATTTCTCTCACCGATTTGTAGGTAACTCTTGCCTCATCTTTCGCTAAATGACAAGTAGTTCGTTAATATCCTACTTTTTTTCTCATCTGGAACTCTGTCTGTTGACGTTACCGCAGCCTCGGTAGGTTATCTGAAGAGGAAGTTCTATGACTTTAACGGAACCGAAAAGAGCCAGACGCGAGTGCCCAGAAATGAGGCTTATATATTATCTCGTCACTAACATGTTAAACTATGCGCGTATTTACAGAGTTCCACTCGTCTAGTGCAATCGTTATTTATACTTATTAGCGGGAAATACCGTTCTTACGTCTATCGCTTACTCTATTGATCTCAACCTATCTGTTTCCGTCACTGAGATTATTGTTGTTGTGCACTTACCGACTCTATTTACTATCTTTGTCTACTGCATACATTTCTATAATTATCTCTCCACTTATTTACTCCGTTTTGTTTATTTATTCTTTTACCCAGTTGCTCCATCTTATTTAATTATTCATTAATTTAGTATCTCTGTCTTAAATCCTTGTACTAAACATTTCTCTTCAATATAGTCTTGCGGCTTCTTATATACAACCAACTAGTCAGCTATCTTGTAGTGATAGCTGCAGACTCTAGAAAACCTACTTCTCTAGGATAAATGTTTTTATTATGTAGTTATTACCAACCCGTAAGATAACTTTCGATTTAACTAGCAATGTGGCTGTCATATGGCTAGATTACTTTCACTGGATTTTACAAAGGATACAGAGCAGTATTATAACATCAAGACGCAGGCGCTTATTCCTGCTGGTCACATAGATATGAAGTAATATCTTTCACTTGCGCGTCACAGAAAATAATCAACTCTAGTTTCATCGACTTAATTTATACAAATTGAGTAGATATTGCTTTTTGTTCCCTTTGTGCTACTATTCAGAAGTATTAGTTGTCTATATCACAGCCATTCAAATATTTACTAGTTATTGATTTATGGACGTGAGATACAAGCTTTAAATGACCCTGAACACGTCCGTTTGTATTTGTCGGGCCCAAATTTCTTGTTCTAGCCAATTTTACCGAAATTGGACGTTGTAGAAAGCTAAAATTAGAACTGACTGACTTCATTAATGTTATTGGTCGGGAGAAAAGGTAAACAGATGTATCTAGAGTTTTTGTTATCCCCCTACAATCAGTTTCGGATCATAACAGCTGTTTAATAAGATTCATTGAATAAAAATGATCTTTATTAAATGTCAGACGTTTTTAGATTTTTAGAACTAACCAAAATCTATATTCTCATCATCTTGCTTCCTGCACTTTCATGCAATAAACTACTTGTACTAATGAGATGTTGCATCCCTCTTTATTTGTGTTTTATTTTAATCAGTGGTTGAAAATTTTCTACTAGTGATTAATTAAACTGAAAAATTTTCGCGCTAGGCGTTGATATATAGTTCTACGAAGTGTAACTGACTGTCATTTTCCATTAGCATTTCGAACTTTCATTTGTTGTCTGAAGTTGTGGAGCAGATCATTTGTTAAATCACTTTCATTTTACTATCTGTAAAGGTACTTTTTAACGTAACTCTACTTTTGTAGATTTCTTAGAATGTATTTTATCAAATCAGCGTACATCAATGAGCTAAACACAAATAATTTTGTTTGCTATGTTTTGTAGACTAATTATGTCAACAACTGAAGCAGATAAACCTTCGAAGTATATGGAAAAACTTAGGGAGCTTCACTTAAGAGTAGTAAGTATATACCTTTACTTATCATATATAACAGGCAATCCTCATAAAAATTTTTAGGAATATTAATATGTTCTGAAAATACATACAAAATACAGTATCTGATGTAAAAGTGGTTGCACAATCATTATATTGATATTACAAACAACAGACATGTATGCCGTTTAGTTGCGACATTTCTAGTAGTATTCATAATGCACTATACTTTTTAGTCAACTATCACTTCTGGTTCGTAGGATATCTGTTCCTAGATCAGAAATACTGGTCCGTTCTATCTACTTCGGTTTAAGCAACAAAGTTTTATCGCTAATGCTCACAGGTGGGGCGTTTTGAAGCTGTTAACGGATATGTACCTTGTAAGTGTGCTGCCTGCCACATGATAACTGCGAATAAATGCCAGTCCTGGGCTCTTTTAGGAAATGAAGTCTTATATGTATAATTAAGACTTTGTTGTGGTACTTATCATCACGTTGCAGTTACTAATACTTCTTGAAAATCAGTTGCCCCACAGTAGTAAATATGATATTGGATCTGCACATCCTTGTACCACCAAACTGAGTTATTGTAAGGGGCCGATGGAACTCCTAAAAGTATTTTCCGATGGATTATTTTAGATATATTGACTGTGTACTTTGTAAATATTTTGTTTCAGTCAGTTACAACGTAGAACTTGGTACATGCGTACATCAGTTCAAGTTGTCATGACTCAATAAGCTGATAGAGATTAAATTGTCGGACCAAATCCCAGAGTAGGGGAGGTAGTAACAGAGTAAGTACTAATGGAAAGGCATAGAGATCACAGATGAGATTTGAAATAAAAAAAGTGATTCAGTAAAGAGAAAATTATGATAAGCTCAAAAACTTGGAATTTGGAGAAAGACAAGAAGTGGATGCACCTGCGCCATTGCAAACGATTTTGAGCCATATCACTTAAAGTCTCTAACCATTTGTTACGATCATCGCGTGGGCCCCAACCAGGTAGTCTACATCTATTAACATGGCTCAGCCCAATTGTCAATGACTTCATGGATTGGTGCCATGTTTTCGTTTGGCCACCCCTAGCTTTCTTCCAGCCTACTCTCACAACAGACAACAGTGCTCGTTTCGGTAGACGGTGGTCAGGCATACGTAACACATGTCCTAACCACCTCAACTGGTGAACATTCACTACTTCATTAATAGACTTACCGTATTTCCCTAGTACTCTATTCCTAACCCACGCATTACTTACTCGGTGGTCCCAACAAACACGAGCAATGTTTTGGAGACATCTATGATCAAATACTAGAAGCCTACGAATATCCTCTAACCTTAATGTCCATGTTTCACATCCATAAAGTAAAACGGATCTAACTGCTGCACAGTAAACGCGTCCTTTTGTCAGTAAACGAATGTCTCGCCTACGCCGCAAGTGACACGAATCGGCAAAAGCCAATCGGGCTTTATGTATACGAGCCGAGATTTCATCAGACACCAGACCGTCAGGACTTATGAGGCTCCCAAGATAAATAAAGCGGTTAACATATTCAACTGCTTCGCACCCTATCACTAACTTCGGTCCCGAATTAAACCAGTCATGAAGCAGCATTTTGCGTTTGGATGGGGAAAATCTCATCCGAAACATGCTTATATTCATGTTTAAGGTAGTCAAAAAATTCTGCATTTTATCAGCACCTTCACTCAAGAGAACTATAGTATTTACATATTCTAAGTCAGTAAGTTTATCTCCTGAAAGGAGGTCAACCCTGGAGAAACCAGATAATGACAATGTTAACCAAAAGTATGTCAATGATAAAATTAAATAAAAATGGGGAAAGCGGACAACCTTGACAAACACCACTAGAGGTGATCGATTTCGACGACAATCCGCTATAAGCTTCAACTCGACATGTGGTGCTCGAGTAGAGAGCTTGTATAAGGTTAATGTACTTCTCCGGTACGCCTTTCAATGATAGACATTGCCACGTAACCTTACGATTGATAGAGTCAAACACCGCCTTAAGGTCAAGGGATACAGCTATTGTCGGGCGTCTGAAAGTGTGTCTATGTCCCAGGACCTGCCTAAGTGTGAAGATTTGGTCTACACAACCATGTGCAGGTCTAAAACCACCTTGGTTTTCTCGAGTTTGCTTTTCATGAGCTTTAGTTAGACGTCGAAGTATTATTGAGATCAATATTTTAAACACTATATTCGTTAAACTGATTCCTCGGTAATTGTCACACAAGGACTTCTGTCCTTTCTTATAGACTGGGACAATTAGTGTTCGAGACCAGTCAGGTGGGATTACGTCCAGTTCCCGAATTCTAGCCAAAATCTGGGTTAATCTCGCTGCTACAGCTGGACCATCGTCCTTAAATATCTCAGGAGTTAATCCATCAGATCCTGCTGCTCTCCCTCGCTTTAAGTTCCCTTTAGCCTATTCAACCTCACTAAGACTTGGGGGACCAATATTAATTTGCCATTCAGATTGCTTGGGGATGGTAGGCAACAGGGATGACGTCGAGGGCCGGTTGAACTGTTCCCTAAAGTGTTCTGCCCATTGGTCTAGTCTTCTGGATTGACAGTGAATAGTGGAACCGTCTTTTTCGGAGATAGTTTCACTTACAGTCAGATTTCTGATACCCGTTACCTTGATAAGTCTGAACAGTCACCTACTGCCGCTGCCTTTTTCATCTCTTTAGTTTTCGCCACCAACCACTGCTCACGATCATTGCGTAAGCTTTTAATCAGCTTGTGTTTAAGTTGTCTTCGCTCCTCATCGTGTTCAAAATCAAATGGGATGTGGTGTTGAGCGTCAATCAGTTCAGTAGATGCAATTGAAATCCACTGAGTTATCTTAACCTTTTCTTTTAGTTTTCTATTCTCCTCCAATATCGATCAGCATCGAGGTAGGCAGTAACTAAGTATGCGTAGCCCATATTTCAGCCACGTGAGTCGATAAAGATCTACCTTCTCGACTAATTTACTATATTTCCTTAATATCTTCATTATCACTAATCTGGTGATCCCAGGAAATGCGAGCAATATTTCGAGGACACTGATGGTCGATAAACTACAAATATCATCTACTCTTAATGGCCACATTTCACATTCGGATAGTAAGACAAAACGGACTACTGAGCAATATACTCGTTTATTAATTGATGTTTCGTCCACTCCATTGGTGAAGTGAGTTGGCAAAAGCCAAAAGAGCTTTTTGAATCCGTGCTGAAATTTAGCCAGACACTAACCCATTGGAGCTGACTAGGCTTCTGAGATAAGTGGAGTAGTCAACGCGCTCAACTGCTTTATATCTTTA
This sequence comes from Schistosoma japonicum, assembly GCA_025215515.1. Taxonomy (NCBI): domain Eukaryota; kingdom Metazoa; phylum Platyhelminthes; class Trematoda; order Strigeidida; family Schistosomatidae; genus Schistosoma; species Schistosoma japonicum. The sequence goes on from CM046065.1 coordinate 22,300,765, forward strand.
GTTCAGGTGTTGTTGCAGATCAGTCGTAAAGCAACAAATTAAGTTTGGAGGAGGGTAAAGCAGCCCAAACATGCTTGCATTATTACTTAATGCTATCAAAAGATGGTATTCTATCACTGTCTTCACCAGATAAAACTATATCATCTGTGTATTTAAAGTCAATTAATGGACCCTATGACAGATCAGTTCCTGAAAATTCAGACGCCGAAAGCGTTATTCTCAGCAGTGAATCTATCATTAAATAAAACAGAGACAGAGATAGATTACATTAAGTATTTATTAAGTGTGATAGTTATGATTTGCTTTCATTTAGAATGAAGCTCGTAAATCAAATCATGTTGAAGTGGTTGAAGAAGATAAACGATCTAAACTTCCATCCAATTGGGAAATACGACAAAAACGATTACAATGGGAAGAAGATGATGAACACTTTAAAATAGAATGTGAAAAACAACAAATAGATCCAGATAGAATGCGTGCATTAGATGTCAGTGCTGATATTGCTGATCGTCTTGAAAATCGACGAAGAAAAAAATGTAATACAGATGAGGGATTCTCAACATATGCTGATGCATCACATCGTAAATATCTTAAAATGACTAAACAGATTAAACCAGACTTAGTTACTTATCAAAAGGAGAAAGAAAAGTTGTGAGTATACAATACGTTTTAAAATTATTATATACAGCATCCATATTTTTCTTGTCTGTTTAAAGAAGATTTTTTTCATCCTAATAGTGATATCTCTGATTGATAAAATAGAGTGACGGTTTTATTTTTTAACTTGTTTACTAGCTACAGATCCCTTAATCTGAGAGGCCCTAGAGTTAAAACCTAAGTGTGAGGTTGAGTGAGATTATTCAGTCGCCGAAATCGAAATAGGTGACGATCATAGTTAAACACGCTAACTACTACTATAATCATGGAAACGGAACTTGTATTATAGTTTCTGACTCCGTGACTATCTCATCTTTCTTTCCCTTATTGATATGATTAAGATTAATTCACTACTGTTTGTAGTTATATGTTCTATCCAATTCGAGTCGGACAGTCATACGCGACTTAAAAACGGAGACCAGTCTAATTGGTTACACAGTCTCAACTTGGCAAGATAAATACAAAATATAGTAGTTGTAATGATGTCAATGGTCATAAAATGAATCGAGCATAGAGAGTATGACTCGATAAGAAATGGAGCAATTCGTGGAAAAGTATAAAGTAATTTAAGACCTCAATAGAAAAGAAAACAGTTAGTGATTGCACCGTCGCAGCAACAACCGACCGTGCCATATCACCAACTATTGGCTAGGATAATTGCACCAACCACAACAAAATAGTTTACACTAGCAAACACTATTCATATCGACAAACAAAGTGACCTGTTGTAATCTGAATATAAATACCAGCTTAAATACTAATCTAATTTCATTAGCAGTCAATTTTCTGTATACTGATGAGTTCAATAAAGTTGTATTGTCAACTTACACTTCACAAACTTTTGTTGTTGTTTTTTTTTTATTTCTTTAGAGGTGAATTAGCTTATCCAACTGCTGATACAATAGGATTAACAGATCGTAAAGATACACCTGAAGCTGTTGAACGTCTAGCTAAACAAATAATTGAACAAGGTGTTAAACGTAGAGCATATAGTCGAAGACGTCCATTTGATGCTGATGCTGATATAGATTATATTAATGAACGTAATAAACGTTACAATGAATTACTTGATAGACATTACGGTAAATATACAGCTGAAATTAAACAAAATCTTGAAAGAGGTACTGCTATATAATTCATGTCAACTTCATTTATATAATGTACAGATATTGTCTTCTTAATATATACTCATTTTTCAATGTAATCACTTCAATTATTTTCATTTTCATCTATTGAAAATTGTAAAAAGTTGTCAAATGTTTTAATATCATTCTCATATTTATTATCACACTAATCAAACTGATGATAATTAAGTTAATGATGCATTAGTAATGTTAATAGTAGTCATGCTTTAGTTACAGAATGAGACCAGAGGTAATATATTGACTGTATTTAGATTAATGCCATGTTTTGGAAGAAAGCTAGAGGCGGCCAAACCAAAACATGGCAGAAAACGATGAAGTCACTGACAAGTGGACTGGGTCATGTTGGTAGATGTAGGCTGCGTGGTTGGGGTCCGCGAGACGAAAGTCACCAATGGTTAGAGACCTTGAACGACATGGCTCAGAATCGTTTGCAATGGCGCAGGTGCATTCAATCTTTGTGTTCTCTCAAAATCTAACCTTCCGAATTCTTTATCTTTCTCCTTTCAAATTTATCTCACTGAATTATACTTTTCGAATCATATTTTCGCTCCCTAATCTTCTGCATTACTGCTAATACTTCTACTATCGCTATCACTCTTGGATTTGAACTGACAGTTGCGTCTCTGTGCTGATGTGGTATGGCAACCTGAACTGATGTACGTACGTACGAAGTTCTGCGTTGTATTTATCTATCTAATGACAAAATAACTTCTAATTAGATAGTAAATGCTAATTACTTCATTCGATTTATGAGAAAGAAAATGATTAGATCTAAAAATTATATCCACAATTTGTTATGTAGTTTTTTATAGATTAAAAATTACCAGTAAAATGTATTTTTCAGAGCTCTGAATCTATGTACTACTTTTAATAATCTTAGGATATTTCTAAATCTAATGATATAAACTAATGGATTGAATTATTATTGCAGAATAATACAAACGATAACTATCTATTCTAGTTGCTAAAGTAACCAATTCTTACTAACTATCGACTTCGACTACTAGGAGATTAATAGACCATTGTAAATGATACTAACAGTAGTCTCAGGCGTTTTTGGTTGGTATTGTTGAATTAAATGGGAAAAAGGTCATCACTATGTGACAAATGGTGACGAAATTCAAAATCAGCATTTTAAGTTACTGATTAGTAAGGCAACTCTGCCTGCAGCTATTCTAGGGTTGCTCCCGGTCCCGAGCCAGGGTAAAGGAGGAGGGTTGGGCATAGGGCTAGCATCCCCACCCCGTAAAACACAAGCTTGCTAAAAAAACGCTAACCAGATTAAACAAACTAAACCATCTAGACTCTGCCCTGGGAGTGGAAGGAATGTTTATAACGCTTCATGATGAAAGCCGAGATTCTTTGGAAGTCATGAGGCCGATGCCCCCCCCCTTTCTAACGACCAGAGCGAAAATTTTTATAGATACATGAAATGTTCGGACAATGTGGGAGACCGGGAAGATCAAACAGATAGCAGCAGAGATGAAGAGATACAACCTGACAATGCTCAGGATCAGCGAAACCGATTGGACTCAAACTGGACAGAAAACATTAGCTACGGGAGAGGTGCTACTATACTCCGGGCATGAAGAGGAAAATGCCCCACACAGCCAAGAGGTCGCTCTGATGCTACCCAAGAAAGCGCGCACTGCACTTGTAGGATGGGAACCACGTGGACCCAGGATCATCAAAGCATCTTTCAAGACAATGAAGAAGGGGATTCCAATGAACATTATCCAATTTTATGCACCCACCAACGACGGCAAAGACGAGGACAAAGATCAGTTTTATGATAGGCTGCAGTCAATTATAGCGAAGTGTCCAGGAAAGGATCTGACAATCCTGATGGGGGACCTAAACGCCAAAGTCAGAATCGACAACACCGTATACGAAGACATCATGGGACAACAGGGACTAGGAGAAAGAAATTAGAATGGTGAAAGATTTACAAATCTATGCGCTTTCAACAAAATGGCCATAGGTGGTACAATATTCCCCCCACAAACGCATACACAAGGCTACACTACGGCGTACCAGAGAAACTCGTCAACATCATCCGGAATTCTTACGGCGGACTACAGTGCAAAATCGTGCATGGAGGATAGCTAACAGATGCATCCACAGTGAGGACCGGTGTCACACAAGGCTGCCTACTTTCGCATTTTCTCTTACTTCTAGTGGTTGATTGGATCATGAAAACCTCCACATCTGAGGGGATGCACGGAATTCAATGGATAAGTAGGATGCAACTCGATGATTTGGACTTCACGGATGATCTAACTCTTCTAGACCATACAAGTGGCGACAACCAGCGTAGCAGTAATCTCAGCATCAATAGGCCTGAACATACATAAAGGAATGAGCAAGATCCTCAAATACAAAACAGGAAGCACCAACCCAATTGAACTCGATGGTGAAACTCTGGAAGAAGTAGATACCTTCACATACCTGAGGAGCATCATCGATGAACAAGGAGGATCCGATGCAGATGTAAGAGCAAGGATTGGCAAAGCAAGGGCAGCATTCCTACATCTGAAAAATATATGGGACTCCAAACAACTATCTACCAACCTCATAGTTAGACTCTTCAATTCGAACGTCAAGTCAGTTCTTGTATATGGAGCTAAAACGAGGAGAACTACTTCAAACATCCTCAGTAGGATACAGGTATTTATAAATAACTGTCTACGCAAGATATTGAATGTCTGTTGGCCGGAAATCATTAGCAACAGCCTACTATGGATGAGAACAAATCAACTTCCATCTGAAGAGGAAATCAGGAAACGACGTTGGAAATAGATAGGACATACATTGCAGAAATCATCTGACTGCATCACGAGGCAAGCATTAACTTGGAATTCTGTTGGAAAACGGAAAAGAGGAAGGCCAAAGAACACACTGCATCGAGAATGGGAAGCAGACATTAAAAGGATGAACAGCAACTGGAGACAGCTGGAAAGGATTGCTTAGGACAGAGTTGAATGGGGAATACTGGTAAGCGGCCTATGCTCCTCCGAGAGGGGTAACAGGCGTAAGTAAGATTAGTAAGGCGGAGTTTTCTACTCTGTTGGACCAACCACCATAGAGTACTAAGTATAATGGTGTATTATTTATTTTCACACCCAATCGTAACACTACATCGAACTTTTTGACTGGTAGTAGGTAGTGTTTAAGTCATTTGTAGATGAATAGGTTGACTAATTAACTCAAACTTGCATAACTTAGAACTTGGCATCAGTCCAAATCACTACATCTGATTAGGACAGCAATATGAACAGAAACAGTGGACATCGAGAACTAATTCAGAAAGGAAATGAACAATTCTAAGCTAGTAATCTAAGGAAAGACAAAGAGTGAATGCACCCGCAACCGATCATAAGCCATGTAACACAGTCTCCAACCATCGATTACGACAGCAGAAGCTAACCCCAATCAGTCTGGATTTACTAACATGGCTCAGATCAACAATTAATGACTTCATGGGTTGGTGCCATGTTTTGGTTTGGCCAACCTTAGCTTTCTTCTAACCTTCAGCATTGCGTGTTGAGGTAGGCGGTGATTGTATATAAGTGAAACATATCCCAGTAACCTCAGTTAATAAAGATTCCTGGCATTATTAACTGATTTACTATCTTTCTATAATAATCTGCGTCTAACCTCATTACTTATCCGGTGATCTAAACAAATGCGGGCGATGTTCTGAAGACATCTATGAGAAGTTACCAATAACCTACAAATGTCATCACTTAATGGTCACGTTTTACGTCCAGGTAATAAAACGATGGAATGTTGCAAAGTATACTTTTCCTTTGGTTAGAAGACAAACACCTCTCCTACGCCATAGTTAATGTACATTGGAAAAAGCTGGATGAACTGTATGTACCATTGCCGAGATTATACCAGACATAAACGCATCAGGGCTGATAAGACTTACAAGATAGGTGTAGTGGTTGACCCGCTCAACTACTTCACTCTCAAAAGGTAATTTTTGTTTATCTACAGAAGTGGAAGAATTAATCATCAAGAAATACATAAGATTACTAGAAAACCAAGAAACATTCCGACAAAATAATGTATATTTCTAAAAAATACAAGAAGATAAAAAGAACTTTAAATTCAAGATTTATATTTTTTCTTATTTCCTGTTCTTGGTTTACTTATATGAGCTTTCCCTCGTGTAGGCTTAAGACCATGTTCAGCACGTAAACCTTGTAAAAATCTTCTACTTGGTATCTGATGATCAGATCGAATGCCACAAAGTGCCGATCGACTAGTAATATCATTTAATGGGAATGCTGTCGATGCTGCATTGTTTAGATCGCATTGAAATTCCAAAATACTAGCTAATTCTTCATCTTCAAATCCCAGTAAGCCATTAGTGGCAACCGGAACTACTTTCGGATTTTTTAGACGAGCTGGTCGACGATCTGGAATACGTTGGTCTGCACAGTAGATTGGTTCGTCAGCATACTTTCCACCTTTTGGAATCCTAACTGGTTGCTACGAATAAACAAGAAAAATTCACATCATTTAATACACACATTACTTACTTTTAAACCGCGTCGCCTGGGTACAAATTTCTTCGCAAAATGGAATTCCAATTGGCCATCTTCATGCAAAGTGACAGGAATTCGACGTAAACTCGCATGGCCACACCATGGACAAAAGTAAGTATCCATACGTTTAGTAGGTCTGTGACAGTAAGACACATTAAAACAGATTAAGCTGATTTTACGTTAATCAGCATATAAGAATTTACATAAATTGTATCACACAGATGAAGCTGTTGATATTTCTCCTTATATGATCTTAGGTTTGAATTTCTGTCAATCAATTAAGATGCATGCAGAATCTGAGTACAATGATAAAAACCAACTTCATTTTCATAAGTACAAGCTAATCAATAACTCAATTCCTGAGAAACACAAAATCTATCAAGTTTATAAGCTGTGGAAACACTATGAATTCTAGTTACTTACAATGTAAACAAGTAATGAAGCAAAATAATGGTTAAATGTGTTAATCGACACAAACTGCTACAATAGATTAGCACAACAACAGTAAATTAACAGGATAAATGACAATTTATCGTCTAGGCTTTAGGAGATGGATAGATGAATTTGCCCCATTAAGACTGATTTCAAACCATGTCATCTAACAGTCTCAAAGTAATGGTCCTGATTATCGTGCTGACTACAACAAGATTGTTTGAACTCACCACAATGATTCAAACCAACGATCAATAAGCTGTTTCTATTTCTTAGGTCTGCAACCCCTAGCTTTATTATAGTCTACATCTATGCCGCTTAGCACTGTCCATTTAGGTATCTAGGCACGTTATCTGGGAAATAGAACAGATATATAAGAAAATGGTCAGACCAGTATATCGCTTACAAATTCGATTCACAGATTATTCTTTAGTCAATAAGTGAATTGAAACTGTATGCTTTTTTGAACTTACTTAAAGCAAGCACAGCACCAAAGTAAATGAGTCCTTGGTTGACGAATACGTAAACCATTTATGCTTACAATATCAAGACCTGCATGTAAAAGAACATTTTGCATTGCGAAATCGGTTGTCAGGCAAGCAACGACATTTGTCTGAACTTCACTGATTGGTTCAAGTATATCTCTGTATTAACAAGACGTATTTATAATATAAGATAAAATCAAAAGTATTGAAATACATGCAATGAACTAATTAATTTAACTTACCGTGTTTAAGTTGTCATCAAGTACGATCTGACTTTTTTAGCTTATAATCGTTACATAAACAACCCGAGGGACCAAACCGTAGGGTGAGCAAGACTAAAACCTTTGACAAAGTGACTAAAATTCTGGTTTGAAAGAAAGCATTAACAACTTAAAGGCTTTGTGATCAGTAAGTGCGTTAATGACCACTCCCATTTCAATCCACAAAAGTATAAACAATATTAATATCTAGAAAAGACATTAAAAGTTGTAAAGTCATGTGTTTAGTGAACTTTTACACAAAATGTCTTTGTTTTGGTTTGAAGTGATAGCTTGTACTTGAATTCCATTGAGGTATTAGTAAACTTGTGGTAAAAGTAAAAAACAGACAATCTAATTCACTAAATGATGTACAACAACATCTAAAAGCAGTCACAAAGTCTACTGAGCTGTACTAAAAACAAAATTGCATTGAGATCATACAGCTAATCGAAGAGATTTGCATAGAGATATTTTATAAACGAGAGATTACTGTCTTATTGGTGAATAAGATAAAATAGATCTTTGTCGTTACAAGAACAGCATTAACTTAAGTTTATTCATGTACAGCGTAGAACCCGATGCGTATCCACATGGGTCCAGGTTACTATACCACATCAGCACGACGAGATCAGATTCACAAGAATAATAAAACAGTATAATTCAACAGGAAGGAATGAAACAAACAAAGGTATGAAAGAATAGTGAACTTACGATCTAGCAGAACACAAAAAGTGAATATATTTATACTACTATGACCGATTTTGAATCATCTCACCCAACGACTCCAACCACTGATCACGACTGTCACGAAGACCCCAACCAGGCAGCCTACATCTATCAACATGGCATAGACCCTCAGTGAGATACATCATGGACTGATACCATGATTTGGTTTGGCCGCTCCTACCTCTCTTTCATCCTACTCATACCCCGACCTCTTTGATTGATTCGCTACGTTTTCATAGTACTCTGTCTAGCAATAACATTGCTTATTCGCTCATTCCATGTGATATGTAGGCAATATTACGAAGATCCCTATGATTAAAGACCTGAAGACTACGTATATCTTCTGTTTTCATAGCTCATGTTCCGCAGCCAGATTTTACATGAACCATGAGTTTTAGAATAAATAAATAAATTGATTTAAAAAAACGATTGATTAGCTGAAAACTTCAAATTAACAACAAAACACCATCAAAAACTAAACATACGAAAATGTCCCTCCAAGTCCGAAATTAGTTATTGCTCTCTCATCAAAGTTGTCTTCTGTTATCCAATCACTGTCACTTGGTTCAGATGATTCAGTATCATTAGCTTCTGTTTCAGTCTGTTCTGTTTCCACTTCTTTATCATCCTCGTCAACAGACTGCTTGCTTTCTGTATCCGATTTCGGCACTTGACATCGAGCTAAAGATCCAAGATTGTTCGGTAAAGGTTTCTAATAACATAGAAAAACAGATGATGAAACAGCAACGGCTTACCACTTCCTTGGTTTTTGGTTCACCTATATATTTCTTATGCAGGTCATAAGTTAGAGCAATCACGTTAATATCAGTTGCGGAAAGAACTGAAAGATCCCCAGTTTGTTTTGCAATATCCTTAACTATGATAACAATAAGCTGTCCGGGATCTTGAAATACTTACTAAAGTTAATAGACTCATTTTCTGGTACTTGATAGTTCAGTGTATATGGCAAACAGTTCATATATTCGCGTGTTTGAACATCTTTTATTTCAGCTATGACTTGTGGTATGGTGTATATATTTGCACCGAAGGTCTGAAAAAGTAATATGAAGTATTTTCAAAAAAGTACATTTACCTCCAAGTGTGTACGTTTTAAAAAAGGTGCTGTATCAACAACGATATGCGAAGTGCGGTCACTGAGAACCATAGATAATGAAGCTAAAGGAGAGAAATTTCCACAATGAAAAGTAATCGTTGAGAATTGGTATATGAATGATAAAAATATTGAAGCAATAAGAAACATCTGCAGATTGGTTTGTTGCAAGAAATTAGCGTCTAACTGCTACGCGTACGTAAATAAATATTTAGAGTCCTCTATACTAACACTCACGACTACTCAAAATTGCCATTATAATAAGGAGAACAGGAACAACATGAAGAGGTCACATACGGACATCCATGACGCAAATGAGTGGTAAACCGATATAATATTTTAATACTATTATTATTGTTTGATAAGATAATATTTACAGCTAGTTATCTCACCACAACATTGAGCCAAAGCAAATGTGAAACCACTTTGTAGACAATTAGGTCAACCAAAGTCAGCTATTACAAATCTTTGCAGTCCTTATTATTTTCGATTATTCTTGCTCGCTCTTAGCATCTTAATCAAAGCTTTTGGAATGGAGGGGTCATACGAAATCAATATGTGATATATTAGGCCTACAACCAGTACAAAAACAAATTTTAAGACTCTTGGGGTCTCAACTACTGCAGTCCCAGTTGTTCACACTTAAAGCAAAACACTTCTTGTTGTGGAAAGTTATCTACCAGCTGATTGCCGACTCACAGAATAGTCAATGAGTAGGGTTCCCTACCTCAACAAGTAGTTGCAGCTTGATACAGTCCATACAGCCAAAAAAAGTTAGATCAGCTGAAACGTCCTTACCGCGACGACTAGCATAGGCAATCTGGTTGTCTGTCCCTATCAAACTGAAACTAAAGGTGCAACTTGGTGAAAATATACTTCCTCCACTAGGTAGCTTCTTCAGAGTTTAGAAACATTGTGCTGAATTAACTCACTCCAAAGCAAAGCGTGAGTTACAAGGTTGGCTTACTAATTGTATTGAATTATCAACAAATATATGCTGACTAAAAAACATTTCTACCATTTTGGAATAATTTACTGTTGGCATCTACAGCACTTATAACGTTTAGAGCAGAAATGTAGTACTAAATAACAAAAATCAAGATTAGTTACAGTCAAAGTCGGAAGAAGGGCATAAAAATTAAGTAGGAAATAAACGACTTACTTTCAAAACACGTGAATTGATCCACAGAACATCCGTACCGTCAAGTTTGAAGATGTGTCGTAAACCAAACGCCAATTTCAACTTTGCACAACAGAATGAGCACATTGTCGTAATGTGAGATCTGCGTAGACGTGTGCTTTAGTGGCTGTAAAATGAAAATAAGGAAAAATTTACATTTAGTATTACATATTACTGCTCCCCTTGGACCCTTTCTAAAGAAGAAGTTGAAGTAATGATGGACTGACTAAGAGTGTGCGTACAGAGTGCATCTCCACGGTTCACCATTAGCATTTCACGTTTATTGGTATTTAGGGAAATAAAATTACTGTAAAGCTACTAGTGCATATTTTTCAAGTCGTCCTGAAGAATCGTGATGTAATAGAAACTATGAATTGCCTTCCATACCTTAATATCATAAATGCAAAAACGGAATGGGAGGTCATTTAAAATCAAAAGAAAAGCAATAAAAGCAAAAAAACTGATCAGAACCACACTTGATTTCGATTAATTGAAGCACACAGGGATGATATGATTCCTAACTGACAGGTGTATCTAACTAAAATACGGTTCACAAAAGTAGTACAGTTTTCTAAACAGACAGAAAAATGAAAGCAGAAAATATGCGGTTATGAAATATAGATTATTAAAGTGACTACAAAATTTATAAGTGGTGTTTAGACGGTATATTTTAATTTCAGTTGGTTTTTCGCTAATTGTCTGTAAGTGTCAGGGTATACAGAGTTTTAGGTATGTGCCGAAAGCACTTTTAAATGTTTGTTCAGTCAAGCTACTTATGTTTCTATTTAGAAACCTTTAGGTAGTGTAAAACAAATTCGTTATTGAGTTTCGACAAAACAAGAAACACTGGGAGTCGGGAATAGTTATCTTGTCAACTTTTTATGGTGTAAAAAATAAGGCTTCAATTATTATTGGCAATACTAGATGCATATGTCACTATTGTTTCCAGTTTGTTGTTTACTAGCAATGAGTTCAACTTATTGATACCCAAGAAACGTAAGCTGTTCAAATCATTTTTGCGGGATAATACATCAAATGGACATTGGAGCCCATTCAAAATCCTAAATCACCTGTACACGGAAATACTGAAGAGTCCTGAGGAAGAGTCCAAGGGTAAATCCTTGTGATGTTCATACATAATGATCAACCTTGTCCGATTCTTTGACAAAATTTAAATGGGATACACTCTTCAGGATCATTACCGACTTCCTCAATCTTCTCACATAACCTTCATAATAAGAAAAATACTATCATCATCCAGCGATGTCACACACAGCTAAGTCAAAGCTTCAACACATTGAGACATCTAACATTATGTAACAAACTCACCAAACATATTTGCTACAGCAAATCGTTAACCATGTTCAAAACACTACTTAATGAACACCTGTTGTGTGAAGGCATATGTAATCTCCTTAACTACCAAAAAATAAATAATGATATATATATAAACAGGTTTGTTTAATCTGTTTAGGGTACTTTTAGCGAGTTTGTGTTTCACAGAATAGGGATCCTAGCCCATTGACTAACCCTCCTCCTTCGCTCAGGCTTAAGACTGGCAGTAACCCTACAAGAGCTGCAGGTGGAGTTCGTCAACACAATCCGGAATTCTTACGGTGGACTACAGTGCAAAATCGTGCATGGAGGATAGCTAACAGATGCATCCACAGTGAGGACCGGTGTCACACAAGGCTGCCTACTTTCGCATTTTCTCTTACTTCTAGTGGTTGATTGGATCATGAAAACCTCCACATCTGAGGGGATGCACGGAATTCAATGGATAAGTAGGATGCAACTCGATGATTTGGACTTCACGGATGATCTAACTCTTCTAGACCATACAAGTGGAGACAACCAGCGTAGCAGCAATCTCAGCATCGATAGGCCTGAACATACATAAAGGAAAGAGCAAGATCCTCAAATACAAAACAGGAAGCACCAACCCAATTGAACTCGATGGTGAAACTCTGGAAGAAGTAGATACCTTCACATACCTGAGGAGCATCATCGATGAACAAGGAGGATCCGATGCAGATGTAAGGGCAAGGATCGGTAAAGCAAGGGCAGCATTCCTACATCTGAAAAATATATGGGACTCCAAACAACTATCTACCAACCTCATAGTTAGACTCTTCAATTCGAAAGTCAAGTCAGTTCTTGTATACGGAGCTAAAACGAGGAGAACTACTTCAAACATCCTCAGTAGGATACAGGTATTTATAAATAACTGTCTACGCAAGATATTGAATGTTCGTTGGCCGGAAACCATCAGCAACAGCCTACTATGGATGAGAACAAACCAACTTCCATCTGAAGAGGAAATCAGGAAACGACGTTGGAAATAGATAGGACATACATTGCAGAAATCATCTGACTGCATCACGAGGCAAGCATTAACTTGGAATTCTGTTGGAAAACGGAAAAGAGGAAGGCCAAAGAACACACTGCATCGAGAATGGGAAGCAGACATTAAAAGGATGAACAGCAACTGGAGACAGCTGGAAAGGATTGCTTAGGACAGAGTTGAATGGATAATACTGGACGGCTGGAAATATATCACGGGTTTCCGCTACTACTTTCAGCAACCATTTAGTGACATACACCTTTTGCGGGAGGTGCGTCACCTTTCCTTTTCGTCTAATCCGTTTTATTTTTCGTTTTTTATCCTAGCATTAACTTGTTTATCAGCGATGTTTTTAAGAGTGTTTCACGTGTTTCGTCGGTTCGAGTGCCTATTTATTTCTCATTTATTACTGTGCTTGCGCTTTATTTTGAACGGTTGTTTTCTGCAGTTGATAACATCGGCAAAGTACTCCATTTTGAAATAGCCCCATGTTATTTGCCTTTAAGCGTGGAAACTTTACGAGGACATTCATATGACTAGAGTTAAATACCTACTAATTGATTACAGAATCTCCCAAAGTATAGTCAATGAATTGGGATTTCTACTATAACACGTCGTTTCAGCCCTGTCAGTAGACACATTGAATATGCTAAGTCAGCTAAGAGATTATGACCTTCATGACTAACAAGGGGATTCCAACCGTTTGTCCTAATGAAACTGAGACTAGTGTTGAGGCTAGATGCAGAATGATTAGTAATTTTAGTTTGCTTTTGTAAAATGTAATCCATTTGTTTCGATTTGCGTTTCTAATTACTAAATTTCATTCATGAAATCCTGACATTTATGAGTTGGGATTCTGGTTTTATTGGTGTCTGAATATTGTGAATGTAAATGACTCTGCTGCTGCCTACAAGTTATGAAGAAGCTTCGTGAATAAGTGTATGTAATTTAGAACTCCCGAAAATGTCATTCCTAAACCCTTTGCGGCATCTAGTTTACTGAATACCATCGAAATGATGTCACTTGGTTATATTGTTTCATGTGAGAAAATTTTAAATGCGCGAAAGCTAACAAATGAAGTGAAATTAAAGAAATTTTACGACTTCTACAGTTATTGCATTTTCATAATAATGATAACTAACTTTTACGCGTAATTTAGAAACGCAAGGCAAGTAGAAGATAGAGTAAATTACCATTATTTCGTTTCTGGTTGAGCGTTTGGTTTAATAAATTAAAGAATACTAGTCAAAGGATAAAAACCTAAATTACCACTATTATTAAACCCTTGAACAACGAAGTTTACTGGTCGTGTGTCGGGGATTAGATTTAGATATTTGAACATCGGTTAATATTGCCAGCGCATATAGTAGTGCATAGTTATACATGCACTAAAAATATTCTGAAAACGGTCAAGCAGTCCGTGAAATCGAACTGAGTCATATTAATAGATGAAGACTCACTGGTTGGGATCCATGTGATGATCTCAGCCAGTAGTTAGGGACAAGAGGTGACATAGCTCAAAGTCACTCTCAGATATGTAATTCCTATACAAAATGATTAGTTTTAAAATTCATCGGAATTTTTGTTTCATTAATATGTATTTTCTTAAGCCATTGTCTCCTATCCCTAGTTCTCTTCATTAGTACTGCCACTGTTATCACCCCGACTACTTCAGAATTCGGTTTGAAAATTTCATTTCTACGCTATTGTGTACATTTACTAGGTGCTACTATGTGGCTGGGTGACGAAACATAGTTAAGACAATTTAGTGTAGGCGAGATACAAGTAAGTAGGCCAATGATAACTGCACAGTCGAATCCTATTAAAATCGTTCAATGGGTTTTTATTAAATACAGCAAACTGACATAATAAATAGCTATCGGAGTCCCTGAAGAAACATTATGAAATGTTATTTGAGTATTCTGTATTTATCAGTAGGAATTTGAAATTCTGGCCAAGTTTTAGAAAGTTATTTATTGTTAGCAAGGTTTATAAAACTATGGCAATGCGAGATAAGCATTTTGAGGCCCCACAGTCGAATTAATTAAGTGAATACGCATTACGGAATCTTTAAAGCCGTAATAACTGATTCTACTAACAAAATAGAGACAGTAAAGCCGTTTAACCAGTGAAGTAAATTCAGTTACATGTTGTTTCAATCGCTTATTACTTATACTTGTGATTTCGAACATCCAATAATTTCTGCATTGCCCAATTCTGAAAGAAGAAATAATTCAGTCGAGATATTAGAAGAAATCAAGCTGATTATGATGAATATAACTTCATGCTCCTAGTCAAATTCGTAACCAAGTCACTGTTTAACATTGTCATTGAGTTACTACTGACTGAGGTTGACTAACTGCTTACTCTGCTATACAATCTCAGCTTCCCTAGTTAACACACCTCCCTGTAATTACTTATCGCACCAGAATTTTGTGCTTATTTGTCTGTCAATGTGCTAACCTTTATTGTTTGAATCCTCCACTTTTGCTGCGTTGTACTTCAATGCCGTGTGGTATCTTTTTGCATTAGGTTACCTCGAACTATTTATTTTATCGAAGCACATAAACAAAATGCATCTACATCACATTTCGTTGTAATATATCTCCATAGCACTGGGTCAGGGTTGTATTTGTTTGGTTTTAATATTGCAACAAGATGTTGACTCTAGTCAGTTTGAACGTTACTACGTTTGGTGCTAGGCTACGGTTAGCATACCATATATTCTAAGCATTACGAGGAAAATTAGAGTATTGCTTCTCATGAAATGATGAGCTTATGTTGGACGACTTGAAAATACCGCCAGTTCTGTTGTATATGTTATCCCTTGAATCTCCTACTTAAAAACTTGGAACTTAGTGTCTATATAGCCCAAGGGGAAAAGTAGTGCAGAGGATTTAACTGTCATCGATCATCGGAATCAGAACGAAATTAACCCGTAAATATACAGCTATCCGAACATTAACAAATCTAGCCAACGTGATTTGCATTATGGAAATGTAATAACAGGTTTTCGGTCTTTTTTCTTAGATTTAGTCTGAGCAAGGAATCCTACAGCTAATAGCTGTGACAATCCAAAGCAACAATAACATTTCTTTAGTTTGTAATTTGCAAAGTTGGAAGGCTGCAATTTGCAAACTATGAGAAATACATTACGATCAGAAAAAAAATTTATGTTGCTTTTATTAGAAAAATGTAACCTAACAAGAATTTCCTTTTACATTTATTTTTAGTTAGCGTGTATAGGACATAACAGATAGCCATACGCCATACTCTAAAGTGAATGTCAGGCTTAGGTTTCCATCAGTGACACATACTTGTTTATTTATCTTTATTTGTAACGTTGTATTTCGACGTTTATACACAGTATGTGAGCTGTTTACTTCATTAGTAAATCTTGGCCAGTAGATTTAGCATTAATTACTTAATATGCAATATGAGTTGACCCGAATAGTGAAGTATTATGTGTTCTAATAAGTTCACTTTAAGTTTGTTTGATTAATATTGAAAAAACGTGGCCTGTATAAGTGATTTCTAGGATATTTTGAGTCTTTATTGGCATTATTATGGCGTTTAATATATTTTCAGCTTCCATGAGTAAACCAAGACCAGTATGCTACTTACCCAAGCAACTTATAAATAGTAAATAAGGATGAAAAAAGTGCGAATAAGGGTAAAGATGCAAATTTGTGCATTTTCTGGCTATCTGGCATGTATATTTATTTACATATAGACCTTTCACAAGTTGTATAATGTGTTTAATTGTGTCTGCGAATTCACATTTTATTGTGGATCGAAATAGATGGTAGTTTGCTTTCCGCCATTGTTTGCATGGTTTACATGTCGCTTAAATTTACGCAGCAGAGTCTACTTTTAGCTGGTATTCACACTGTGCAGTGCGCTTGTCACTTAACTTCGCGCAGTTTGTCGAACGTATTATCTACATTCACTATCTAGTTCACTTTTCGCATTCATATTTCGTTATCGTCAACCACTTTAAACGTTTACTCCAACAAATTACGTATACAGATTACTAAATGTAAATGAAAATGCACAAGTTCATTTGTATATTATTTGCTGGCAAACAGATATATTGCAATGTTCATGATTCAAAGAAACAGCCGCATACTGTCAATGTCTTTATTCGTAACTAGATTCAAGAATATTTCCCTCCCGTTAAAACATCTAATGAAAATAAACATGATGAATATCATTATGAAAGCGCTGAATGCAAAGCTTCATTCCAACGCACGCTAGATTATATAAAATATATTTCTTACTCAGTAATTGTATTATGGATATAAGGTAGTTGTATCACATTTTTAGCTCGTGGCATAGGACTCACCTTACAACAAAAATTTAAACTATTTATACAGAATGTGTAAAGTACATAATTTTTAGTATTGCAGAGGTAACTGTAGTAGACACGTAATTAACCTAGGTATCGAAAACCATATTTAATACTGCGTATAAATAATTTTAGTTTATTTAGTTTCTTTAAGAAACTGCGAAGATTTATGCCTAAATACTGGAGTACTCATCGAAAGTCATATAATATGTTTTCGTTCATTAGTAAATACGACTTATGATCCATGTTAGGCATGGTTAAGACATGTGTAGCGGTAAATTATTCTCAGAGTTAATAGTTGCATAGGCTCTGGACATTGATGTTAACTATATTTATTCTAGCAAACATGACTAATTGAAGGCGCTCGGTCACTCATTGTGACCAGATCACGTAACGACGAGGGAGGCAACTCGCTATCGACTTAGCCAGCCTAGACCTTACTATCCCATTGATGCTTTAATCACGATTGAAATATGTAATTTTTCCTACATCCCTCACTGTCTTCTGATATGTTCTTATTCGTATGTGTGGGTTTAATCTTGAGAAGTTGCTGTGGTTATACAACAAAAGTAACTTGGTAATATTTCTGGTGTACTTCAGACGAAACTCTCCCTTTTTATGTATCCAAACCCCACAGCAAACGACAGATGTAACACACTACAGTGTTTATAACTTAACAAGTCACGTAACGCAGTCAAACTTGTGACATGAGATCACAAATATCATAACGTTCGAGGATAAAATTAAAAACCCTAATTAAAACAATTTCTAAAAATTTCTCACGCAACTAGTGAATGAACACAAATTTAAAAATGTAACGACAAATGTTTACATTACAGCAAAGACACTAACTGTGATACATATTCACCCGACTACCTACACTAAAGAAATTGCACATTGATTATTGTAAGGTCACGCAGTTTCTGAAAATAACGTGACCTTGTTTTTGCAGCCTTAGATTTGAACCGTTCGATTTTATGCGCCGAAAACGTCATAACTATGGTCTTATGTATTAGTAGAGGCATACCTCAAAACATTTACTTAATAAGGCTTAATTTTTGTGGATAGTCTAAACATTTTCAATTATAAGCCATTGTCTTAAATAAGAAATTGCACCTCCTATATTACTTATAATTTTTATAGTGTAGAATGGAAAAACGGTCACCTATTAATTCAAGTAATAGACGCTTATTCGTAAATTAGCAGATTTTTACCGGAATATATAAGTCTCATGAACAAGATCAAGCTCGTCTTCCTTTAGCAGCTTTGATCTCTTGTGTGAATGTACTGCTCTTAATGCGACGTTAAGATACTCTGAGTTTCCTGCATTCTGCTTCTGAAGCACTTAAGACCAATAAAAGATGGCCTTGGACTCAGAAGCATTTTGTTATTGTTTGTTCTCTAATGCTTTCCGCATGTTTATGTGGTTTGATTGTTTGACCTATTCGTTTGTGTATATATGCTTTTTATACCTCAGAAGTTTACACTCTTTGTAAATGGACTCACCTTTGGTCTACGGAGTATTTATCTTTTTGGTTCCGAATAGAAGGATCTAGGAGTCCTAAATTGTCTTTTTGGAAACTCACCCAAAAACTTCTCATTTTACTCTTTCTCTGGACTCTGTAGCATAGAAATCTCATGGTTGTTTGTATAGCTTTTAAAACCTAACGTGTAAGCACGGGAATCAGTCTTAGGTTATACACTATCGAGATCCTTACTGAAGTCTTTAATTGTTACGCTGACGAAGAACTTGATTTTATGGGCTCTGATTTTCCCATCGTGCAATGCCTTTTTGACGTAAGTAGCCCACTTATAGAAAGCATCACCTTGGTTTCGGTAAACCATGTGTTCTGGCTGCTTTTTATCGAAAGGTTTCATGTTTGAAACCTCATCTGTTGATCAGGTCATCTAATGTAATTCTAGACACCTTATGTATTTGAAATTATTTCATGAGAGAATAGTTTTGCACCATATCCAACATATTTCTACCTGTTTGATACTCTTCGGAAAACTGGGTTGAAGTTGGTATTCTTTAAATATGGTCCTCAGGAATGGAGCTTAAGTGTTCAAGTTTGGTACTATTAATCTCTATGAAGGTGTTACGGTTATAAAACAGCGAAGATCACTTCATAAGTGACGAATAACAAGTTCAGTATGTATCCTAATAATTATGACCTTATGTAATTCGTTAGCTAAGCGAACTAATGGTTTACTGTCGGCTAATGGTTCTACCTAACCTCCCAAACCAATGTAGGTAAAGCGACGTTTCAGCCTATTGTCAGATAATAAAATAAATGTTTGACATATCAGGCAAAATTAAGCTTGATATCCGAGTCTCGGTTCCATTCTCACTTTAGTGAGTTCTGATACTTATTTAGCTCAATTATTTATAGTAATAATTGTCTATTATTTTATGTATAAGCCCACTGTTTTGTTAAACAACATAAACCTTTTTCTTCTTGCTGGTGATCTCGCTATGCATCTCAGTTCACAAAGTGCTGGCGCGGGTGGGTGAAAGATTTTATTTTAATACCTGTATTTCGTAAATGGTTACCATTTGACCATTTCGTTTAGCTGTGATAATCTGTTAGCCAGTATCGCATCTTTCATTTGACAGTCAATTTATGTTCGAATTGTAAACTGCTTAATTCATAACTCTACTTTAAAAATACCTTACCTCTTTTAATAAGTGATATCACTTTTACTTCGAATACAAAATAGACGGCTAGTCATTTAATAATGACCCAAACCTTTATCGGATTTTATGATTGAAACACATTACGCACACCCACTTATAAGCTAGTTCGCTAATCAATATACGCTTAATACAGTTAGTCTTGTCTAAACCTAAAGTTTAATGCCAACTTTAATTACTAATTTTCACTACTCTAAGCAACCAGCCATTTTCATAACCTGCTTTTTAATCGACCAAAGTAACCTCGACGTGACATTTAGAGCTGCTCAACTTCAGGCACTGTACTTTACTTTTGTCACATTTTAACCTTTGTTCGACCTTAGATTATGTTCAAATGTACTGAGTGGGAGTGTACTTCCATACTTTTCATGCACATTAGTTTACCACTTCCTTTTAATTGTAGAAATATTTTATTTATGAATCAGTAGCTAACTTTGAAGAATGCTCTACCTATTTTTGTAAAAAATGTGATTTGTAGTGTTTGCTAATTACATATATTTCTTTTTTCATTTTAGTAGCTCACCAAATAAATGGTAAACGTAGCGTCCATTAATACATCATCGGAGTCCGACTTTTTCACACAACCTTGTTCCAGCAGTGATGTTTGTGAAAAACGAAATTATGCCGATCTAAAGTGTATAAAGGGTAAAAGTCTTAGGGAGAAATTTCATGAATTATTACCTCCTAATTCTACTGTTTCTTTGAAAGCTGAACTTGATAATCGTATTGATCGTTTCAGACAATCCTGTTTACAATTGGTTGGAAAGGATTCAGTTAATATTAAAGAGCTCGGTACGTCGGCTATGTTTATTTTACTAGGAGATATGGGTGAACAATTGTTGGAATTATCAAATCGTGGTGTTTCTGTGATGGATATACCTCGTCATTGTTCTGTTAAAAGCTTAAAACCAAAAATATTAAATAAAATTGGCGGTTCGGGTGCCGATAACATTGATATTGCATGGGCTGATGTTTGCAAATGTCTTGGTGGCCTACTTGCGTTTCATCCGTTTAAAACAAGCAGTCATGATGAGTTTAGTCAACTCTTCCGTCATTGTCGCTTGGTTTATCAAAATGAAGAGTTTATCATGAAATCTTCGTATAATACCCATAAACATAAAAAAACGGTCACAAAGAATATTTCAAATAGAAAATCCTTGACATTCCATGTTGTCGAAGAGAAAAATGTGAATGAAAAAGAATCAAATGGATTTTGTGAAGCTGAAGTAACTGACCCATTGAGGTAAGAATATTAGCTACTTCCCGTCAATGATTTGTTGTTACTGGTCACTAGAATATCAAACATTATGCATATGATGTATAGAGAAGTGCTAGTGGCGACTAAACCAAGACTTGTCATCAGTTCATGAAGTCGTTAACTGTTGATGTGAGCCATGTTGCTTAGTGCAGACCATCTAGTTAGACTCTGCTCAGTGATCATAGCGAGTAGTTTGTGATGGATAATACGGCATACAATTATTTCTGATAATGCATCCACTCTCCGAATTCCGTTTGATCTGGAGCTTTAAAATCATTTTATACCTTTTTGCAAGTTAATTCTTTCTTCTCCAATCATAATCTGTGTTTAATATCTGTTACCATCACTGATATTGCTACAATTAATACTACTATTAGTACTTTTGTGTACATTTGGCTATTCTAGTATGGCGACTTGAACCTATGTACATATGTGCAATGATCGCTGCTTTTTTCATGTTTTGCTGACTAGACATATTTTTGAAATTTCATTTCTACAATTTTTCCGTTTTTATTACCCAACAAACAGTATGATACTTGAGTACATTAAAAAACTTTTTGCAGAAATTGTTTGCACTCCGCTTAGTAAAAGCATTATTGCATTCAGTGATCCATTTTCTATGCTGGTTGTAAGGATTATTTTTTGATACTTTATTGCACCATGATAAGAATTCATGGTCAAATCATTCGGTCTTTAACTATGTAGATCACAAATTCTAACTTTGCTGTACCTTCTTTAATTCTGATAACCGATTTATGTAACTAATTGGGTTAAAGAATACAGAGGCTCCATGTAGAAGAGTTTAGAAACCTTGATTCTAACTAAACCATTGATGTAGACTGCACCCGAGCTTTGAGTAGACGAATGGTATATGAAATTGTTTCTGTCACTGGCTCTCATGAGATTGTACTATCTTCTGGATTAGGTCTTTATGTAATAGTTTGTAAAAGTATTCCTCTAAGTAAACCACATACTTCAGTTTGGGCTATTGTGGTGTTTCTCAGCCCTATATAAATGCGAAAATCATTGATAAAGAGAATGTTTCCACATGTATAGTATATGAATCAAGAGCAAGTACATTAAACCTGCATATCGTAAATTAGTTACACTAAATTAAACCGAGATGCTTATGTGTTAAGAATGAAAGTGTATAAATAGTTGTATTTTTATGTGCAAAGTTTACAAAAATGGTATACTTATTAAAGTTTGTCAACAAAGTATATCTTCAACTTTGTAACCACTTATCCTCATGTTGTTTAGTGTTACAGATCTGTAACATCATTCTTATTTGGTTTTTCAATCGATTCATTTCTGAGCATAAGATAATTTAGAGGTTCAAATATTTTTTTGCTTAAAAAATAAATCTGAATCATCCAGTTACATCCTGTTAATTTCTCTGTCTGTTCACATACAACTTAGCTAAACATTTGGGCTATTCCCAGCTATTTCACTTGTTATTTTATTTTGGATAAAAACCTGTGTTTGATTTGTGTATATTGTCAATGAGTTTTTATCTTTTATTCTATGGTATGGAATCAGATCCTAATTACGTAAATGATCACAATGTAGAATTTCTACCAGATTTCTTTGTCATTACAGCACCACATACTTACTAATTAAAGCCATTAAGTCATTTTACGTTGCTGTAGGCCACATCTACTCTCTCTACATATAAATTATTGAAACTAAATACGAGAGCTGAATGCAAGTGTTATGGAAAATACATGAGTCTCTATTTCTTCTGTCGATTTAAGTATAAAACAAATTGGCTTACCAGCATATCTAGCAAATGCTTAACAATCGATTAATTATATTTTCATTTGGGAGTGAGTAGGTTATACTATAAAAGTTCTTGTCTATACTTTGGTCTATGAGTATTGACGCATAATTAGTGCGATGATTTAGTGGTTAAAACATTGAACTACCAGATTTCGATTCAAATCCCAAACCCCCAATATATACATTACTTAATGTTAAGTACAAAAATCCTCTATCGGGTTATGAAATTGTATTAAAATTGAGAATAACCTATTAATGAAAAACCTTTGAACTTGAATGCATTTGAAATAAACCTCTACTGTTTTTCAAAATGATAAATTCGTTGGTAGAATTGTAAGTTTTCAGCAACTTAAGTGGTTGTATTATGTATACATAATCACCTGCCCCGATGATTGTTGTTAGTTGGCCTAGACTTTGGTGTTTAGAAATCTAGAGACGACCAAACCAAAGTGTTGTATCTGTCCATGATATAATTAGCTGTTAGTATAATCGGTGTTGCTAAGTACACACTAAGCTGTTCGAAATGTCACTTGACATGACTCAGAGTTAATCATGCTGACACAGATACATTATTTTACCTAAGATCCTGAGTTTCAGAATTGACTTTATGTCTTTGATTCTGTTAATTAATTCTTTTATTTTGAATCCTATCCTATATGCCTAATCAACCTATATTACTACTAATATTAGGCAGTTTCTTATTTATTTCTTTGTTAATACGGTGTGACAATTTGAACCGATTTGTAAATGTGTTAGTTGGAGTGTTGGCTTAGTAGTTAAAGTGTTCAATTTCCACCCGTTTTGCCATAAGTTCGAGGTCAGCTCTACTTATTCCGCTTGTTCAGTTTGACGTTATCATTTGTTTTCACACAACCAGTACATGAATCTGTATTTTGTGAGCTGCATCACTGCGAACAAACGTTTCCTCATTTGTTATCAAATTGTAATTCCATAAATTACTTTATTTTTCTGCTTTTTAGACGACTTCTTCTTACTCCTCTCATAGAACAAGATCGAAAGCGAATTTCTAATCAACCTGGATGCTCTATCACTTCTTCTGCTTGCACTTCCTCTTCGTTACAAACAACTAATCTTGTCAATTTAACACAACAGTTATCATGTAAAGCTAAACAATTAGATATTTCAAAAGAACAGTTTATTCAGATGGTTTTCGAGATTTTAACCTCATCCAAATCAAATGATAAAGTCCAGGAAGAGGTAAAAATGCTGACTTTGGCTTTTAAATAGGAAAAAAAGGGTTGATAATCTTGTTCGATCTCAAGCGGTTTTTTGATGTTCCTCATTTACCAAGTATGCTTTCATGTACCCAGCTTCGATCCACATTCTAAGTGTGATGGATGACAATACAATCCATGGGTGTTCAAACTCAGGTAGCTAGAGCTGTAATCAAATCTATGATCTATTGGTTGAAAGTCGAACGCCTTGTCATATACTTTGGGTCTTCTAAGTTCGATTTACTTTATAGGACCGGAGGCACCCTTAACCTGATGTCATAAAAGTAGTCCGAATAATAGTGTGAACGCTGACGGTGTGACAAGTGAGATCATTTACACTTAACGAAAGCCCGATGGATTAATGTCACTCTGAGTCACTTTTGGTTTCAACGTGATGTTAGTTTGTGTAACTGTAGCATGATTTTGAAACGTAGTCTTTTCGAGCTGAGAATCTTCGTTGACTCTCTGTATTCAATAATTGTCATATCCGAGTAGCTGTTGATATCCGGTGGCAACACCATGTTAGTGATCCCAGTGTTCGGGAAGTGACGATAATTCGATTAGTGCCACTATATTAAAATGTCAGCTTTAGCAGCTTAATTATGCCTTACGAATGTCATTCTAGCAACTTTAACATAGTTCAACTTTCGTAGAAAAAATGGTCAGTTTGTGACAAGACTTTAAGGAAATGATATCTGTGTTATTAAATTCTCACAATTTCGGACATTACTACTGAGCTATTCGGGTTTCATCTAACCTCCTGTGATACTGAGTTATGTACATCCATTAGTCAGGTGAGCAAAAGCATTCAGTATCCTGTTTGTCTAATCCCTTAATTTTAAAAGTTATAATTAGTGAATAATTTTAAATATCTGAATCTAAGAGAAGATAAAGAGTGAATAGATCTGTACTATTGCAGTCGATTCTGTCATCCAACGTCTCTAACCACTAGTTATTATAATATCACATATTACGACCAAATGGTCTGGATTTTCGAATACTTTTCAAACCAGTAGTCAGTGACTTCATAGATTGACGCCATATTTTGGCTTGGCTTGCTGCTAGCTGTCTTCGATCGTACATATATTTTTACAGATGTCACTTTCCTTGAATTCTGTTTACTGAGCTTTTCTTTTCTTTTTCTAAAGTTATTCGAATTAATTGGATTGGATTGTGTTGATGTCATTTTTGATTTGATTAATCGACGTACTGAATGGACAAATGTTTATTTCGCAGTGGAAGGTAAATACAGTGCATTAACTATTTGCTTGTATGTTTACCTTTTCCCTACACAAAGACAATTTACGTTGGTTTTCTGGATGATAAGACAATTTTTTTCTACAACCTATTCAGCAAAACTTAGATCTGTTGCCCAATTCCATACATACCGTTTGCATCATTATTAATAATTCATTTACTAAGCGCACATCCATCTACTTGGCTTTGCGATACATTTCAAGTATGAGGGCTAATGATACTATTAGTCGGTTGTGTAAACTAAAGTATCTGAGTTGGGACTCAAACTGTAAACTTGGTGACTGAAAGATTACTCCTTGTTTAATTAATACTGTTTCTAATAACTCAGTCCACAAAAATATACTAGATTATATTGATTGTTCACTCAGTAGTTACCTACATAATGTTTTTTTGGTCATTTGTGTTGCTGATCGAATTCTATCGATTGAGTTACGATTCGGCCACTTATTGGAATGAATCAACACTGTGTTCATTATGTTGTTATGGCAGATGGTTTGGAAATCGTTGACAAGAAACCTTGGATCTAGATTTTGTACTAGTTGGCATTCGTAAATATATTCGTATTACCGAGGATCTAATTGGGTCTCAGACTCTCCAGCTTGGTAACGCGGGCTCGAACTCATCAAGGACCAACAGTTCATCCAAGACCACAGGTACACCTTACTTGCAAGTGCTAACTAACATAAAATCCAGGGTGATCAGGCTTTCCTGTTGACTACTTCCAAAACCACGTTCCATATGCAAAGTTATTGCTGGAGTTGTATTAATTTAAGTTTAAGATTATTTAGGAGTTATGAATCGAGCAAGGAAATGAATGGAAATATGAGTTGATTAGCTTGAAGCTTTAAATTAGTGGCAGAACCTTACCATTGATAGAGCAGTGACTCATTGGTTAACAATGGATTTAACTTTCAGCTACCAGTTTTCAGGTTCAAGCCCCATCCCCACCAGCTTTGGCAGTAGCACTAATCCTACCATGTATGTATGTGTTAGCCAAAGTTAGTATACCAGACCAGCGCGATGGGATAAAGTCATCAAGATGAAGACTAAGTAAGTCTAAATATCCATTGTAGCAATAATGGTTATTATAAGTGCGATTCAATAAAAAAAGAATGAGAACTTATGTATCAGGGAATACTGGAATTTAATATCTAGAAGAGGATAAATGGTAGATATCTCCTTAACATTATCATCGATTTTGAGTCATGTCGACTAGAGTTTCCAATTACTGACCACATTTTCGTACAAACTGAATTCAGTATAAGTCAGACTCGTCAGCTGGAAACAGTTATTTCTCTGTTCAAGGATTAATGTATCAACTGTGAAATATTTTCTTTGTAAATAGTTCTATATTTTGATACGTACATGTTTCTCATTTTGTGTATTCACTTTTCAACTTACACTAGAATCTGACAAACCGAACAGCACTAATCAACCAGTAAGTCATATCTGCTGTTGATTTTATATAAACTGTATTTTTGCATTAGATTGATACTTTAACTGGTTATGGAGTTTGCATTTTAGCTACTAAGTTGCAAGTTCGTATCTCGTTCCATCTAATTTCGTTTAGCTGAACTAAGCCCTCACACTAATAAAGTGTGATTCAAAGCTGACTACGTGAATCTGTATTTATTATGTAAGTTACATCATCATCATCATTTGGAGTTTTATAGTTGAATAACTTGTAGATTAAAGATACTGATGACATAACCTGGAGGGATTTCGTCGGTATTCTTTAAAAAATGATCCGATTTTTCTGTTCTTGTGATGGCAAATAATTCACATTTATGAAATGTCCTACTCTTTAAATAGACTAAAATCATGATGAAATAGTGATTTGTTGGTTTGTACTGATTGACAGTTTCAATAGAAGAATGAACTATCTACTAAGAATATTCTAACCATACACTAACATTAATGGAAATCATTTACTAACCACTGACCAGTTATTTCTACTTCAATTTCTTCCAATCAAATGTAATTGCATTGTTATTATTCTGGATTTGCAAACAATTATTGAGATTATTTATGTTTTCTTGTCTTTATCAATTACAAGGAACAGATTAAAAATGAGAATCAAAATGTTAATGCTTCATTAATTGAACGACTTCTAACAGATCCAGTGTCTGCATCCAATACTCGTCAAGCCCGAATCGAAGAGAATGCACTGAAAACAATGGAACGCTTACGTAAAGCTTTAAACAATCAATCATCACTTGGATCTCAATCGAATAATGATTTTCCACATGTTTATGACGCTTCAGCTCAACTACGAAAGACAACCAATATTACGGATACCTCTAAGGTAGACGATTGTACTTAGTCTTTGTCACTTTTACTCTTATAATTTATAGAATAGTGGGTCATTTAGTTAAAGTATTCAACTTTCAGACACTGAGTCACGAGTTCAAACAGCCTGCATAGCCCACATTTGTTTGAACAACCGATTAATGTTACAACTTCTCAAACTTGTAGTATGATTCAAAGAAAAGTTCTCGAATTCTACAAATGTTAAATCAGTTCATCCTGGTAGCCTTGTTTATTATTGATTATCTTTGTAGGTTTGCTCCTCTTCATCCGTTCTTGTACTTGTGTTAACCATCTTGTTCGTTTACTTGTAATCGCGTGGTTAATTAACCGTTTTCCTATTCGTTGTTAGATCGTGTTTGTATCTATACGCCTACTAACTAAAGATTAGTCTTAATGACTTATTTCCCTGAATATTTGCTGACAATATTAACGTGTCG
Organism: Schistosoma japonicum; assembly: GCA_025215515.1. NCBI lineage: Eukaryota > Metazoa > Platyhelminthes > Trematoda > Strigeidida > Schistosomatidae > Schistosoma > Schistosoma japonicum. The sequence continues at coordinate 22,328,980 of CM046065.1, forward strand.
TCGATATAACGCTAAGCTAAGAATATATTTCAGGAACAACTAGAAAAACAGTTAGGCGACCGTGTAAGCGATTCCCATTCGGAAGCAGGTTGGAATGATATCAAAAAGGCTGTGGAAACAGCAGTGATATCTGCTAGTAAGGTAAATCATAAGTCTAGGATGAAGCCGTGGATTTCAGTAGCATCCACCGAACTGATGGATGCTCGTAAACTCATCCCACCTGGCTGTGAACATGATGAAGAGCGAAGTGAGCTTAAGCGCAGGCTAATAAAAAGCCAACGCAACGACCGTGAACAGTGGTGGGTGGCGAAAGCAAAAACGATGGAAAAGACAGCGGCGATAGGCAACAGTAGGCAACTTTTTCGACTTATCAAGGAAACTGGTATTAGGAATCCGAATGTGAGTGAAACTTTCTCGGAAAAGGATGAGATTATTATTCATTGTCAGTCCAGGAGATTGGACCGATGGGCAGAACACTTTAGGGATCAGTTCAACTGGCCTTCAGCCACACTTCGGTTGCCCACGATCCCCAGTCATCCTGAATGGCAAATCGACTTAACTCCTCCTAGTCTTTATGAAGTTGAGAAGGCTATAGGAAATCTGAGGCGAGGTAGAGCGGCAGGTCCTGATAGGCTTACCCCTGAAATGTTTAAGGATGGTGGTCCAGTTTTAGCAGCTAGATTGACTGAAATCTTAGGTAGAATCTGGGAACTGGGCGTAATACCACCTGACTGGTCTGAATCCCTGATTGTCCCAATTTATAAGAAAGGACAAAAGTCTTCTTGTGACAATCACAGGGGAATCAGTCTGACTAATATAGTTTCTAAATTGTTAGCCTCGATTATACTTAGACGCCTAACTAGAGCTCGTGAAGAGCAGACTAGAGAAAACCAGGCTGGATTCAGACCTGGACGTGGTTGTATAGACCACATCTTCACACTGCGACAGGTCCTGGAACACAGACACACATTTAGGCGTCCTACAATAGTTGTCTTCCTGGACCTAAAGGCGGCATCGACTCTGTTGATCATGAGGTTCTGTGGCAGTGTCTGTCATTGAAAGGTGTACCAAAGAAGTACATTAACCTTGAACAAGCTCTCTACTCTAAAACTACAGGTCGAGTGAGAGCTTATGGCGAACTGTCATCGGAATTCGTCACTTCAAGTGGTGTCCGTCAGGGATGTCCACTTTCCCCATTCTTGTTTAATTTTGTCATAGACATGCTCCTCGATATAACCTTATCTTCGTCTGATTTTTCAGGAGTTGACTTTCTACCAGGAGCCTCGCTTACTGACTTAGAGTATGCTGATGACATAGTCCTATTTGGTGAAGATGCTGACAAAATGCAAAGTTTTCTGACTACCCTGAGCAACAATGCAAGCATGTTCGGGATGCGGTTTTCCCCCTCGAAATGCAAAATGTTGCTCCAGGATTGGGTTGCATTGGCACCTGAACTAGTGATAGGGAGTGAAGTAGTCGAGCGTGTAGACCGCTTCACGTATCTGGGGAGTCTCATCAGTGCTGATGGCCTGGTGACTGACGAAATCTCAGCATGGATACAGGAAGCTCGATTGGCTTTTGCCAAGTTGCGTCACCTATGGCGCAGGCGAGATATCCGCTTGCTAACCAAAGGACGAGTGTACCGTGCAGCAGTTCGCTCTGTCCTACTATACGGGAGCGAAACATGGCCGTTAAGAGTAGAGGACATTCGTAGGTTATTGGTTTTCGATCATAGGTGTCTCCGAAGCATTGCTCGAGTATCGTGGGACAACCGAGTGAGCAGTGCTGTCGTTAGGAAACGGGTTCTAGGAAAGGAGGGCAAATCAATAGATGAGGTATTGAAACTTCATCAGTTGAGGTGGTTGGGACATGTGTTACGCATGTCTAACTACCGACTGCCTCGACGAGCTATGTTTTACGGCGTAGGAATAGGTTGGAAGAAAGCTAGGGGCGGCCAAACCGAAACGTGGCGGAAATCGATGAAGTCACTGACAAGTGGACTGAGTCATGTTGGTAGATGTAGGCTGCGTGGTTGGGGTCCGCGAGACGAAAGTCACCAATGGTTAGAGACCTAGAACAACATGGCTCAGAATCGTTCGCAATGGCGCAGGTGCATCCACTCTTTGTGTTCTCTCAAAATCTAACCTTCTGAATTCTCTATCTTTCTCCTTTCAATTTTATCTCACTGAATTATACTTTTCGAATCATATCTTCGCTCCCTAATTTTCTGCATTACTGCTAATACTTCTACTATCGCTATCACTCTTGGATTTGAACTGACAGTTACGTCTCTGTGCTGATGTGGTATGGCAACCTGAACTGATGTACGTACGTACGAAGTTCTGCGTTGTATCTGTCTGTCTGTCTGTTTGATATCACGCTTATATGTCTCCTTACTTGAATTTATCATTGATTGATATAACATATACATCGTTATCAGCGACAACTTAGCATGGCTTTTTATGTGTAGATGAAGAACGTATCTAATTTGTACAGATGCACTACTACTCGTGGTTGGTACAAGTTCTTCTGTAGATTATATTGTATATCTTTGATATAAGCGTTGATGAAATTGTTATCAAGAACGATAAAGTGAAGTAGCTTTGGATTCAAGGCGTCTAATTCAGAGAAAACAATACTAATTTCATCTACGTCAAAATTATCCCTTATCTCCGTTTTTATTTAATTTCATCATACTTCTTCTCCTAGAAGTCTCACTTCATTCATTTAACTTTTCACATATTAACCTCTCTCCATCAAATCTACTCGTTCACTTAAAACATACAAACAATATTGTCATATTCGATGATGATGATGATGATGATGATTTGTAGAACCTCTTAAACACCTTCAATAACAATGCATGCATATTCGGGATTCAGTTGTCTCCATGCAAATGTAATATGTTACTCCGGAACTGGTCTACATCATCACTTAGATTTGTCATTAGGAGTGAAGTAATTAAGCGTGTTGATCGCTTCACTAATCTCAGATGTTTCACCAAACCTGGTGAGTCGGTGTCTGATAAAATCTCAACATAGTTTCATGAATGAAAAGTGCAAACATTACAAAAGTTAGTTCTTGAAATAGGATCTCTAATCAAATTGCTCTCTGACAGTCAGCATACATGTTCATTAAATGAATATTAAAACAATTGACAGTGCTAACTGCACAACACGCTGAGAACGTTGCGAATAACGTCATCCAGTTAAGCTATGAAATATGCTTTTAATTTTTGTAATTTTTGTTTCCTTTCAGCTTTTATTACCAGAAAATGTGAAATATCAACAGTTAGCATTATGTGATCAAGTTGACTTCCCGCTATCAACTAAGCCACCGGAGGATCTACTCAATGTGAAACGTATTAAAATTAGTTCACTAGATAATGTAAGTTTGACATTGTTAGAATTTCCTGTGAATTTCCATTATGATTAGCATGCTTCATCAATGATGAGTTTTTATTGATTAGTCATCGAGTGAAGTGATATTTGATGTGCTAGCAACCTGCATATAAGCCCTCAACCGCTTTCTATGGAAAACTGTAAGGCAAGATAATGTAAACCATTATAGAGTCTAACTTTCTGAACCCCCCTCATTCCGTTGTAGTAGCGCAGCATTACTAAAGATACTGATTATCCGAGGGTAACACCATACTTCTTTTGTACCTCAGTACAGTCTACAGTTTGATTTTGACTGTTGGCATTTAGTTTGCTGCTTTTAGTCTAACTCTTCTCTAACATGCCTACAATAGTAAAACCTAAAGTAATGAGTGTTCTAGCCAGTACAGATCGACTGAATCATCGTGACATGCAAACCAAACTACTGTATGAAGATTGCAGCTACTGCCGGGATATATATGGAGAGTATATAATTTACTTGTTCAAAATGATCATCTTTTCTAACCTATATTTTCATCAATTATATAGATTGGTCAAATGGTATTTCATGGTATGAAAGAATTAAATTTAATTCAATCAGTTGTCTATCCACTTGCATATCATACATCAGAGAATCTTTTAATATCGGCTCCAACTGGAGCAGGTAAAACAAATGTCGCACTACTTACCATTGTTCAATTACTTCGTACTTATATGAAAGAGGATAATGTTTTAGATTTGAAAGCATTTAAAGTAAGTTTCATCTTTTGGATTGTTTCATGTTTATAGATGATGCATTCCATTCCCCTGGCCTAGGTATCTGCCAACCATGTCAGTCTTCGAAAAATCTTAACCGGGTCGGTTTCTGTACCTGACTCAGCCGTTTCATAATACACACGCGTTGCTTTGAAGCATTTATGATCAACAGTCTGGAGCGTCTGTATGTCTTCTATTAGCACAGATATAAGTTAATATAGATCGGATTACTGAGCAGTATGCTCGTCCTTCTTTAAGATGGACATATTGCCTAGACTGTGGGTGACGTAAGTTGGCAGAATCCATGCCAAGATAAAGTCAGACAACTATCTACCTTTCTGACACTGATTTATATACTTTTCAGAACTTTGTCTTGATGAAGAGAAACGAACATACTGGACACAGCAAGCTTTCATCCCTCAGACATAATTAGTAATTATTACTTATTGATGTATGTATAGATACATAGATACTTATGAGGAGATTCATTATTTAACTGTATTCGACGTTAGGTAATGCTGAAATTATGAAATCATTACCTTGTTTTGCTGTAAAGGGCTTTTTTTAACTTGCATAGCTTTCATCATTCAATCATACAGCCGCATATTCGAGTCCCGCTCAAACTTCTTTAGTTTAAGAAACCCAATAGTACCACTTGGCTTCATGTACACAGTATAACTCAAAGTTGAGCACACAGTTTTACACCTAGTAAAGGAATTGTGTCATTATTCCATTTTGAAATCCCGAATGTATCATTTCTTTGTCGTCACATATCTTATTAGTTAACTGATTCTTTTTTCATATGAATGCTTCAGATTGTTTATTTGGCTCCAATGAAAGCGTTAGCCGCTGAAATGTCTGATACATTTTCAAAACGTCTTAGTCCTTTAGGTGTACGCGTTAGAGAGTGTACTGGTGACACACAATTGAGTAAACAAGAGATACTTGAAACTCAGGTAGGTGGTTGTGTTGTTTAATGTAAACCAGTTTCCTTTTTCTTTTAAAGATTTCTTTTTAGCTCGGCAAATTTTATGGAGATTTATATTATTCACAATTACCTAGTGTGAACATGTTCTATGTAGCGTAACTTGTCGCATTCAGTAGAAGACACAGATATAGTTGTTACGGCGTAAAATAAAATCTGTAATGAAATGACGTTTTAATATGTAGCAGTAAAATGCTGAATGCTATACACACGTATTGAACACTGAAAACTCTGCTGATACTATCAAGCTTTTATTAAACTTAAATTGAATGGCTTGTAAAATATAATAGTTACAGCCTGAATGAAATGACCTCTCAGTTGCTAGCGTAAAGCCAGCCAATCCGCGAATCGCCCTATACCTACGATCTGATAGGCTTGGAAACGATGATTGGTTGGGATGATACCTGAGTAACCAAAACCATCCCTAGGGAGGAGGTACGGATAGAAACATCAAACATTGTTAATCAGACTTAGTAACAGGTAATACTAATCACAATAAAGATTGATTTAGGGGCGTTGTTTACTGAGTTCAAGAAAATAACATCATAATTAGATTGCAATAATTTGGGTAGGAAATCACATTTAATCATACTTAATGAGTCTATAAAAAACTTACAATTTGAGAAATACATATCTCACAGTTACTAAATGTTTAATTAGATACAGTTTAACCGTAAAGTTTCTAGTAGTTTAAAGAATACACTCGTTAGATTGTAATTTCTTATTTTTTGTTCCTATATAACACAAATTCAGACAGACAGATACAACGCAGAACTTCGTACGTACGTACATCAGTTCAGGTTTCCATACCACATCAGCACAGAGACGTAACTGTCAGTTCAAATCCAAGAGTGATAGCGATAATAGAAGTATTAGCAGTAATGCAGAAAATTAGGGAGCGATGATATGATTCGAAAAGTATAATTCAGTGAGATAAATTTGAAAGGAGAAAGATAGAGAATTCAGAAGGTGAGATTTTGAGAGAACACAAAGAGTGGATGCACCTGCGCCATTGCGAACGATTCTGAGCCATGTCGTTCAAGGTCTCTAACCATTGGTGACTTTCGTCTCGCGAACCCCAACCACGCAGCCTACATCTACCAACATGACTTAGTCCACTTGTCAGTGACTTCATTGATTTCTGCCATGTTTTGGTTTGGCCGCCTCTAGCTTTCTTCCAACCTATTCCTACCCCGCAAAACATAGCTCGTCGAGGCAGTCGGTAGTTGGACATGCAGAACACAAATTCAGTAATTAGTAGTTACATTCTTTATAATGTAGCTAGGTCTTCTCTGATGAGTTACATGTATGCATACCGTCTATGCACATTAGTTTAAATTGTCATAAGACATCCATAAACATGACGCTATTAACAAGATGAATAGCAGATGAATCTAAACAGTCTGCTATTAGAACACTCAACTTTAACATGTAAATGCCTCTAACTGGTGCCTCTAATGAATAACAAAAAGCGGTAGATAAAAGTAGATGTTTCACCTCTAAAAGTACATTTTAGGTACATAAATCATTAGTAGTTATACATGATCCGTACATGTTCATGTCGAAGTTGACTCAATATACTACTTTTATACTGTAGATACATAGATAATATGTTCTTTAGTCAATCAATCAGATGATGTTCACCTTTGTTCTTTAGTCTGTTGAGATAGTGACAAATATTTCTATTGTTCACAATTGTAGATGCTTGTTAGTACACCAGAAAAATGGGATGTTATCTCACGTAAAGGTACTGGTGATGCTAATTTAGTGAAATTAGTAAAATTACTTATCATTGATGAAATTCATTTATTACATGAAGATCGAGGTGCTGTTATTGAAGCTTTAGTTGCACGTACTCTTCGACAAGTAATTCATTCTTTTCATTTGATTATGTAATAATATACATTTTATTTCAATAAGTTTTAGTGTTTGAATTTTAGCTTCACTGATTGATTTTAATTAAGCTATCATTAACAACTAGATAGTGCTAGGCAGTTGTTTCATTCTTGCATGTGACTTCTCAGGAATCATTCGATCTGTCAATAACAACATGGAACCTGGCGCATCTAAGCATAGGTTCAAGTTACCATACCACATTAACATGAATTAAAATTGACAAGAATAACATAACAATAGAATACGAAGAGGAAGAACAAAGTAAAGTTGTATTTGAATGAATAATAAGACTGAAGATAGATGGAGATGGAGGTAGACAGTGAATACACTTGCTCCACTGTAATCGAATCTAAGCCATATCACCCAGTGTCTCCAGCCACTGATTGTGACTATCACGTGGACCTCAACCAGGTGGTCTATATGTCTCAACATGGCTTAGATCTACGGTCAAAGACTTCATGGACTGATGCCACATTTTGCTTTGACCACTCATATCCCATCTAATGGAGCGCGACGAGGTAATCGGTGGTCGGACATACGCAACACATGTCCCAACCGTCTGAGTCGATAAAGGTTTACTTCCTCTTCATTTGCTATGTTTGCTATGTTTTCCTAGTACTCTGCGTCTAACAACAATATTACTTATTCGATCACTCCATGATATACGACCGATACTATTATCAAAGACCTTAAGCCTAGGTATATGTTATTTTCATTGCCCGTATTTCACATCCATAGGTCAAAACCGAAACAGTAGCTGCTCAATACACATTTGCTTTCGTTGAGAAAAGGATATCTCGCCTACTCCACAAATGACGTGAGTTGGTAAATGCCAAACAAGCTTCCTGAATCCATGCTAAGATTTTATCAGATACCGACTCGCCAGGGTTGGTGAAACATCTGAGATTAGTGAAGCGATCAACACGCTCAACTACTTCACTCCTAATGACAAATCTAGGTGATGATGTAGACCAGTTCCGGAGTAACATATTACATTTGCATGGAAACAACTGAATCACGAATATGCATGGATTGTTATTGAAGGTGTTTAAGATGTTCTACAAATCATCATCTCCACCGAATATGACAATATTGTCTGTATATTGTAAGTGAACGAGTGGATTTGATGGAGGGAGGTAAATTCGTGAAAAGTTAAATGAATGAAGTGAGACTTCTAGGAGAAGAAGTATGATGAAATTAAATAAAAAGGGAGATAGGGGGGGGGTAACTCTGATGAATCTCATTTCGGGCTGACAATTTTCTCGACAAATGGCCATAAGTTCTAATTCAATCAGTTGTTTTCGAGTATGGCGCCTTTATAAAGTTTATGCGCTTCTGAGAAATGTCTTTTAATGACGAACACTGCCAGTGAACTTCTCGAACTATGGAAGTCTGCCTTTAAGTCATGGAGTACCTCTGTTATCGGACGTGGGTATGTATGCTTGTGTTATATAATCTGACGGAGGGTGAATATTCGATCATCACATTCTCTCAGATCTGAAACCATCCTGCTTTTCCTGAGTTTGTAGTTTCCTACCGTCAGATAGATGTTAGGTAATTACAGAGGCTAATAATTTTGGCACTGTGTTAGTCAAATTAATCCTTCTGTGGTTATCACTAGAAAATTTCTGTCCCTTTTCGTAAACTGGATTGTTCAGTGTTCAGAACTAGTCAGATGGGATTACTTTCAGTTCTCTGACTTTGACTATTATGTCAGTCGACAGACTCACAGAAAGTGAACTACCATTCTTAAAGATTTCTAGAGTCAACCTATCAGTCCTACTGGTTTATTTTGGTTCAAACTGGTTATAGCCTTTTCATTTACACTAAGATTTAGGGGCTGGGTGGTACATATGTGAATTTTCCGCTCAGGTAGTGTGGGGAAAGTCAGTAGTTGAACTGTTTTTAAACGAACTCCACTCATCAGTCCAATCTTCTAAACTGTGTGGATCATGGGCCTGTCTTTTTTTTAAATAGTCTCACTAACAGCCAATTTCTTAATTCCAGTGTCCCTAATGTGTCGAAACGATTGTCTTGTTTCTAAGTATGGCCACCGCCGCTTCCATCACTTTTTCTTTTGGTTCCCACCACTGCTCACTGTTCTTGCTTATTCTCTTTGTTAATTTACGTTTTGGTTGTTACTCATTCTCAGAGCCTACTGGAAAGAGTTTTCAAACCTCCATCAGTTTACTAAACGTTCTAGAGACCCATCGGTCTTTCATGAGTTTTGAATTTAGCTTGGATGCATGTGTCACTACTGTATTTACAGCTGTTTCGAAGGCATCCTAAGCTTTTTCGGGATGAATCAGCTGTGTTTGAACAACTAAGCTCTTAGCTAAAACCTCTTTGAATGGATTCTTGGCCTTTTCATTTTGAAATTGGCATCTAAGGGGTTTTCCTGTTGGGACCATTTTTGTGTCCAGTAAAACGCATGGAAATATGTGCTCTTACTAGGACGTTTTTAGAATACAAATACGTTCGGTAGTGGATATCTACGACTTTATTAACAATCGAAGGCTGGGCATTCATGTTTGCATTTTGAATTTCATTCAATTAGTTATATGCAGCACTTGACTACCATCGAATTCCTTTACAATCGTCCTCGGAAACAGTGTTCTACTCAGTACATTTTGATCGATTCATCGCAGCAAGCAAGCCTGATCAGCTACAGTTTGGTTGAAAATAGTGCTATTATTTCCACTCTTGTTATTCATGTTATTGATTTACTCTCTTGTTAGCCTTTGTGTTGCTTATGACGATTCAACCTTATGGTATCTATTTTTTTATGTACAGAAATTATAGTATAGTGGGGGTGGGGGACCAAAAATATTAATCATACATTCATCATATTTGTACATGGGTTGGCATACTGTTCAGACATCCTGGCCGCAGCAGCTAGCTGTTCTAAGTGACTCAATGATCTAAACCGTATGATGTTAGAGCAGTGTTAGGAAATGAAGTCCCGTGATGAAAATATGTTCATTTATCATTCCTTTAGGATCATGGGGACCTATATACCCCACTATTTAGGCATCAGGATTTTTTTCTTCCCTCTTCTGACCTCCCATATCCACTAATCCAATTTAGTTTCTGGATAGCCGGTCTTCGTCATCTTACTTTTACCTCGATATAAAGTGGTGCACATGACTTCCCGTATATAATCTCTTACTGTATTCGTCTTTAGACTTAACATTATTTCACTTGGAGATTTCTCATAAAACCTTCTCTACTATGTTTTTATTTAGGTTGAAAGTTCGCAGACAATGATACGCCTTGTTGGTCTTTCAGCTACTTTACCAAATTATATTGATGTTGCTCGATTTCTGTGTGTCAATTTACAACGTGGTCTCTTCTATTTTGATTCACGTTTTCGACCTGTACCACTTGCAATGTCTTTTATTGGTATACGTGGATCAAATCGTAAACTACAAGATTTAAATATGAGTACAATTTGTTATGAGAAAGTTTTAGAACAAGTGAAACAAGGGGAACAGGTAAACATTGAACTGAAATAAACTGATCTTATCCTTAACGTATTCAGTGTTGAATAGTTGTGTTGTATCCAACAGTTTAATCATTTTCTAGTTTATTTAATGGGTGATTTCTGTATACTACAAAATGTTTAACACGTTTTTGATTCCATTTTAAAGAGCTGTCGTTGTTTTGTAACGGTCTTCTGAGAACATATTAGCCTGGCTGGAATTGCTAAATGAGAATTTTAGACATTGCAGATAAATTTATCAGCTAAAACACTAGTTTGTTGCCAGCAATAATTTAATCTTCTAATCATTGTTTATATTCTCCACTGATCGATATTATTTGGGTTTTATTAAAAACCAAGGGGAATTGAAAGACTGTTTCGTCTTAGTCTGGGACTCTTCAGTAGCACGGGTCGGACTCTTGACACACTTATAATGAGTTCCATACTATGACGAATCAGTTGTTCGCTGCTTCCTGATTTTTAACAGTACTCAATCGAAATCGATCCATAACAAATAAAAACAAGCTAAATGCAATCTACACAAAACCTTTAGCTTATCTGATAAACTTCATTTTATTATTCTATTTTTTCTTAATTTGAGGTTGGCTTTCATTGAAGCCAACAGTAAATGTTTGTCGGAAAATTATGTAACTAACGCATCTTCATATTGAACTCCTTGTTATGTTTCCTCAATCAAGGTATTGGAAACTGATTTTCGGAGAGTTGGTGTGTGCTACAACCTTTGCGATGCTAGTGACTTTACGGCTTTTTCAAAGTCGAATGGTAGTCAGAAAGAAAGCATGTTGATAAAACACGTTGATTGTATTTTTACCCGTCGTTGTTTTCGACAAGTATGACTACTAGAATGACTTAAGATATGACCGATCACGTTATACGATAATAATAACCTTACTAGGAGCCAATACAACGAACAAGACACAAAGACTGCTCGTTCTACGCCTGCCATGTGACTACTATTCCCCAAGCTGGCTTAAAGAACACATGATAATTGAGCCAATAGCTAAGAAGACAAATTTTATTTCACTTATACGTTTAGATACATACATAACCAGACCACTCATTGGACCAATAAAGAAAACAATCCTCACACAAAACGAGGACAGTAATGTTTGGAAACTGGGAGGGGAGAGGGGCGTGTACATAGTTAATTCGTTATAGATCCTAAATGGAAAATTACACAACAACAGTTCATGAGTTTGATGAAAGGTTAGGACTAGGGGAACATAACAATTATAGCAATAAAATAATCGATTTACATGCACTCAAAATAAATGAAATAGTCTAAAAGACAGTTCAAATGTTAGTTGTTCTTCTTAAGTCATCCGATATAGCAACTACTGAATAGTCGTCGAGTTAATTGTAAGAAGCGCGTATCGTTGTTATATCACTAAAATAACGTGTCAATCCAATCATGTTATTTTAATGATATCAAAATCTAAGGTAAATTATCAATGAAGTGTTAGTAAACGGTGTTTGCAGATCAGTTTAATCGCACTCGAATGAGCTTTTCTTGAGATAGTCGTTGATATGTAACTACGGCGTGCTATTTTCTAATGCAGTCAAATAATGATCATTGTATGAAGTATTATGTTTTGTAACTTTGACTGATACATATGTCTGGTTGGTGATGCATTAACTATTTCTGATTATTGATGCATTTTCAAACAAAAACTAAGTTGGATATGACTTATCGCATGAAATTCAATATTCATCTTTTCTGGCATATCAGAAACTGAAATTTAATTTAGTTATTCAGTAGTAATCAGTGTATGTGTTAGTTTAACCTGGCATTAACTCAAGTTGCCATATCGTATCAGCATATCTAGATGAAATTAACAGGGTAACTGTCATGGAAGTAGCGATAAATTACGATTTAGATAAAGATGAAGAATTTACGTATCTTTAACATTGAGATCTATCTTGGCTCATATCTCTCAGAGTCTTCAAATACTAATCGCTCTGGCATTCACTAGTCTGTACCCACCAACATCAAACAAGCTGACTGAGTCAAGGGATAAATAAGTATCTCTCAGTGTGGTTTTGTAAAAGTCTCTATGCAGCTTGGTGTTGCTTTTCTCCTTTTAAGTTCCGGTTACCAGCCGTAAGGTTTAAAATGTGTTAAGGTTATTTTCCAAAAATGAGAGAAAGGTACTTTATTTAATTTCCTACGCAGTAAATTCCACTTTCATAGATCCCCGTTGTCAATGTTCTAACCTTATAATCATTCAGTTGATACAAAGCTATTTTCAAATGATCATTTTTGACTGGCATCAAGAAGTTATCCACTAAGCTTCACAGTCATACTCTTAGTTTAACAAGACTACTTTTGATTCAGTTTTATTTACTGATTCCGTTTGAAAATCTATCCTTTCACAGCTTCGACGTTTTCTCTACTTGCTTTGAAGAGAAACTGTTATTTAGACTTCGCGGTAGTAGTTTAGATACTTTTCTTATATCCTTTACCATTCGTATTTCAATTTTGAATTGATTACAGGTGATGGTATTTGTTCATGCTCGTGGAGATACGTTCAGAACAGCTCGTGCTTTACGTACATCAGCCCAACAACTTGGTCATATGATGTATTTTAGAAATGATGATGGTTCAGCGATGAAAACATGTTTAAAAAAGGTGATATTCAGTTTTTCATACTATTTTATACTACTGACTAAGTTTCAGTAGCTTAGTATATTACTCTGACACTTATTTTTATTGTCTAATCCACTTTAGTCGTCCATCTCGATTCTTAGTAGTTTGGCTCCGGTTTTTGTCCGGTAGATCTTTACCAACTAAAGTAGTTCATGCATTCAATTCGTATGCTAAACACACCCACCTCGATGGGTAATATTAACTGGTGTGAAAGTAAGCCAAAAAGAGATGGAAAAATCAACCGTCAATTGTTAGTCTGGAGATGTGTAGTGTGGCAACTTGAACCAGTGTATATGTGTCAGTAACGACTGGTTTTAGATAGATACAGATTACCTGATTGGGCTTCGGTCGATAACCCCCTATCTGTCAGTTAGTTAGCCATCCAAAAGGTAGAATCTGGCGCGAATGCCAATTGATCCAAGTTTCCATCCCCATTTTTACAATGAGATCAAGTTAATAGTATTAACACCACAATGCAGTTCATCAAGGAGGGATGAAATATAGATATTTATCAAGAAATAATGGAACTTAACATGTAGGATAACAACTGGATGCGCTACTTTCGTTATTTCTGAACCATGTCACCTAGTGATTGTTACGTGGACCCCAACCTAGTAGTCTACATGTCCCAACAGGGTTGAGACCAACAGTCAGTGACTTCATGGACTGATGCCATGTTTTGATTTGACCCCCTTTAGTTTTATCTCATTTTTCTTCTCCGCCAGTCAGCATAGCTCGTCGTGATAGGCAGTGATTAAGCCTACGTAATTCATGCTCCAACCATCTTAATCAATGAAAAATCACAACTTTCCTCGCAAATTCACCATATATTCTGTGTACTCTGTATCTAACGTCATTATTACTTACTCGGTCTTTCAGTATGCTAAAACACTTGTTATTAAAGAGCTTCATGTTTTGCACTCAGAGATTAATACAGAGCTGACTACTCGGTTATACTTCGCAGGACTTTTATCATAAGTTATTTTATAGAGAAGTTTGTGTTGTAAAGCCGCATAGTAAGCAATATGTTGGCTAGACACAGTGCTAATTAAAAATGATCAATTGGTTAATTAAATTAGTAACCATCACCTTGTAAGATGGTAGGAACTTACGATGTATTCGTAACAACTTCCTCGCTACACGGTATTGATTGTCTTAAAATCGAGAGGAAAGAAAACTAGGGGTGGTCAAACTAGAACGAAATATCGGTCCATGATCCTATCACCTGTTGGTCTGAGGCATATTAATAGATGCAACTGGAGGGTTCGCAATATATTGGTGACATGACTTGAAATCAGTCACATTCAAGCAGGTACATCCACTCTTTATCATCTGGACTTAAGATCCCTTTATTCTTTTATAGATGCATTCCTTTTATTCCTTCTTGTTAAACTATACTGTGTCATTTATTTATTTAAAGTGGTCTCGTCGTGCTATTCAATGTAGTAAAATCAAACTGTCAGTATTGTCATTCATGTAAGTTGCTGATATCTTCGTATATAGGAAAAGTTATTGATATTCTGACAATGGATAATATTTTCCTTTTTAGATACAAAAATCTTCTGATTCTGCTGTTAAAGAACTAGTTCCTGATGGTTTCGCTTGCCATCATGCTGGAATGTTACGTGTTGATCGTAGTCTTGTAGAAAAATTATTTGCTGAAGGTTATATACGTGTTCTTGTTTGTACTGCAACATTAGCTTGGGGAGTGAATTTACCAGCACATGCTGTCATAATTAAAGGTACACGTGTTTATAAAGCTGAGAAATCGGATTTTGTCAACTTGGATATATTGGATGTGTTACAAGTAGGTGATTTTGTGCAATTATGGTCTTGTATATGAAAATTTGTACATCTTGATTTGTGTCATATAGTACTTTTGTTAATTCGTTGCATGAATATAATAAACTAGAGTAGTGTTGAGTGTATGAATACAGTTATTACTTTCCTGTTGCCCAGATTATGTAATTATACATTTTTATAGAAATGCCTTTTAAGCAAATTTAATTAGAGGCGGTCTTGATCTAGCGAGATCGTTACTTCTGCAAACAATTCTTTATACTTAGCTTTATATGTATAGGATCTTATCGCCAGCAATCAACAGCCATAGCGTGTGATGAGGTAGATATTTCTAAGGTCAATATTTTCCAACCCGTTTTCTTCAGTTATTGGAAGCTAATATTATTGGAAATGTTGATTATCTACTAGAAACATCTTACTGTCGTTACATCCTAGTAGTGTTGTCAGTACGAGTTCACCCTCTGATTTTAGGTTTTCTGAGTTAAGTCTTATCATTGTAACCGAATTACCTAGTATGACTTAAAGTAATTAGTGTTTGTGGCAATATAGCTCCACTGGGTCATCATCTTATACACATCAGACCATCCTATCGCAGTGGCATTGCGCTTTGTTTACCATGCGGTTCACCTACAAAACGATATTAAAGACCGAGTTTTGCAATTAAATTACCTAGTTTAGAGAATACTGCAATGTCATTAAAGTTACCCAAGACCGTAACCATATATTTTCTTTGTCACTTGATAATCCAGTATGCGTAACACATTTATTGTCTGGTAGTTTAATTGTGTTTATACAAAATAAAAGCAATGATACTAGTGTGTGACATGTGCGCAATAAACTATTTCCAGTCTACTAATTGGAAATTATATGATGTAGTTCATTACACCTGACTACGTCATCTATACTACCCGGACACCACGGGTTTACTATCTGAGACCATTATAATGATGAATGCAGCCGAAAGTACATTGTTAGGAAGAAATTTGATGACGAATCAACTATTGTTGCGACAATACTTGCCTCGTCAATGCACAAATCAATACCGTATCGTTTCAGACATGTTCACAGTTTGCCAACATACCTGGGTCTAATGAAGGTGAAAAGTCGCTTACAAACAGAGCCGGCCAGAACAATCACCGCGGGCAACAGGCGTTTTACACGCGTATCCTTAATTCTTCGTTACTCTGAACACTAGTCGAGAAGCATTTCACTAGCCCTATTTGAAAGTGAGTTACGCTTCTAGCGATTAATTCTATAAAAAAATAAGTTTTATTTATTTAAACTACTGGAAACTTCTTCAAGTTTTAGTGTAAATCGAACATGAGGTAAGAAATAATTAGGGAAAGAAAAAAGCTAGATAGCACAAAATTAAGCAAGTTTCCTCTATAGAAGTGGGCAGGTAAAATAGTGTGAATCTCTCAAGCTCATCTGTAGGCTCTACTTGTAGTAGCATACAAACACTGGTTTCATGTATCATGTTGTTTCCTCATCGGTTCTACATGTAAGCAACGATGTTTTCTTCAAAAAAAAAAATAGTTTGTAACACCCTGGTTACTTTTATTCACATATATTTATACATAGATATTTGGTCGTGCTGGTCGACCACAATTTGATACTCATGGTCAAGCTACTTTGATAACTAATCATGATTCTCTTGCTCATTATTTACGTTTCATTACCAATCAAGGACCAATTGAAAGTAGTTTACTTACAAATTTACATGATCATTTAAATGCAGAGGTCAGTTTTTTTGTGTGTTATCTTTATCAATCATATTCACCTTATTATTCACTTATTATTTCTTGATAGTATAGAAGATGGGAAAATTATACGAATCCAATGTGTTGGTTGAATAGACTTCTTGAATTTAGTCTAAGTAATAAGAATCGTGGTGAATTGTAAACGTTACATGAGAACTCAGTTGACAAATCTGATTATTCAATTCAAGCAAGTCTGAAGTATAAACGATAATTTATGGTAATAAATGCAAGTTTAGAAAACAATAGTATTCCAGAGGCTTAATCAGATCATTGTGTTCTTTGTGGCGTTTTTATTCTATCAGTCAGTCAGTCAGTTAAAACGTAGAACTTGGTACATGCGTACATCAGTTCAAGTTGCCATGCCTCAATTAGCAGATACAGATTAAATTGTCTGACCAAATCCCAGAATAGGGGAGGTAGTAACAGAGTAAGTACTAATGGAAAGGCATAGAGATCAGAGATGAGACTTGAAATAAAAAGTGATACAGTAAAGAGAAAATTATGATAAGCTCAAAAACTAGAATTTGGAGGAAGACAAAGAGTGGATGCACCTGCACCATTGCAGACGATTTTGAGCCATATCACCTTATGTCTCTAACCATTTGTTACAATCATCGTGTGGGCCCCAACCAGGTAGTCTGCATCTATTAACATGACTCAGCCCAATTGTCAATGACTTCATGGATTGGTGCCATGTTTTCGTTTGACCACCCTTAGCTTTCTTGCAGCCTACTCCCACAACAGACAACATTGCTTGTCCAGGTAGACGGTGGTCAGGCATGTGGTCATGTCCTAACCACCTCAGCTGGTGAAGATTCACTACTTCATCAATAGACTTACCGTATTTACCTAGTACTATATTCCTAACCCACGCATTTCTGTTTTTATTCTATAATGTGTTATAACTCCTGCTTGATACCTTGACTAGCCGTAGACAACTTCAGCTCTCGAAGATTGTGTATCCTTCTAGTCGCAAATTCAAAAAAAAAACAACAAGTGGACAGCAGTCTTTATTCCAGTAAGAGAGTTATATACAAAATATTCGTATATTTATAATTTTCTGAAACTAAATCATTATTATAATCCATCCGATCCGGACTAAGAAGTTTCAGTCATTACCAAATCAGAACACGCTACATCGAGATTTTGAAAAGTTCTGTTGATCAGTGATTAGATGAAATGTCTCTGGCCATTTCAAGGGTTCTGGAGGCTTCATTGAGTTTTCTGGGAGCCGTCCCAATATAGTGAATCTATCCAATTAATGTCAAGTGACTAAAGGGGATAAATAAGCTGGTAAGAACGAATTTACACTGAAAGCATACAAACTGACAACAAATTCGATGATCCTACCGACAATTAAATGACTTCTCCTGATTAATGTACCGGTAAAATGAATTGTCGAATGAGATGATTCAAATTGCTCAGCAGTATGAATCTAAGTGAAGAACAAAGTAAATTTATATTCCATTCGCTTATGAAAGTTAATTGTTAGATTTCTAAGTTAACTTAATTGTCTGTCGGTACTTACTATCATCATTCCTGTACATTTTAACATGTAAATCAACGAACACTTAGTGATCATTGAGAAGGCATGGGTTCAATTCTTTATTGATAAAGCTATGAAGATACACTACCAAAAAGGAGCACCATAGTAGGGCGAAACACCTGTTCATTTCTTTCTAGTTTTTAAATTAATCTTATTTACAAATAAGGGGGTTGTTGTGGAGATAGTTAATTTGTCAATGCTGATATCACGAATTGATCTGAATCAGACAACCATTAATCACCTGGAAGCACTGGACAGTTGTTTCGTCCTAGTATGGGACTCCTCAGTAGTACGCATCCATGACCTTGTTGGGGATCGAATCCAGGACCCTCTGGCTCGCCAACAGGGTCATGGATGCGCACTACTGAGGAGTCCCATACTAAGACGAAACAGCTGTCCAGTGCTTCCAGGTGATTAATGGTTGTCTGGTTTAGATCAATTCGTGATATCAGCATCAATCTTATTTATTCATGAAATTAGTTACTTAATGCTCAATTTTTTAGAAATTCATCTTGATTTTTGGATTAGTTGTATCATGCATTATCTCTTCATTTTTTCCGAAGAAAGTAAACATCACCTTTTATTCTTCTCTATAGTGTCCACTGATATGAGAACGTTTGGAGTGTTTTATTGTACGAACAGTAATGCAGTATATATGCATTTTATTCAGATTTCTAATCAACTATCTTATTGCTTGTCTTTACAGATTGCCTTAGGCACAGTTTCTAATATCGATGAAGCTGTAACATGGCTTAGTTATACATACTTATTTATACGACTTCGACAGAATCCACTTCATTATGGATTAACTACAGCTGTCCTTGAAGTAATTATTCAATTGTGTATTACATTTTACTTAATTTGAATATAATATGGTGTTGGAACAGACGCTTATTGGTCAAGACATTTCGACTTACAGCCGTCAGATCCAACTGTGACAATCCTTTTACCGGGACGCTTAACACTGATTAGTAACGCCAATTAGTTCTCCATTCGATAGATGTTAGCGGAATCTCTGCTTTCAAAAGTATTTTTAGATACAAACAAACCAACATTTGCAGTTTTTTTGATCTTTTTTTGAACTTATTCAATAATGACGTCCCACTTCTAAAAACTTAATAGTTTCTAATAAATCTTGATTAGAAGAGGTAGGTTTTAGAATTTTCCTCAGCTTTGGAAAGTTTTCGAGGGATTCCAGCACACCCCACTTACTTCATTTTGAATGTTTAGGAGTTACCACTAACCCTTATATTCAGAGTACAACCCGAAGCCAAGTATATGATTATGTACTTGGTAATGAGTTTCAATTTATTACAGTCTTATGAGAACCTCAGGAATTCAAGAAGCAATAATCTCAGCTCTATGTAAATACATGTACTCGTTCTTTTTTTATGATAGCGGGACTGTGGCTCAGTAGTGGTTAAAACGTTCGTCATTTAACGACTATCGCTCAGACATCAACCTGATAGTCTGCACTAACAATTAACCATTATATCGACTAAAACGAAGTGTAGTTCCACCCCTCTCCGTTTTTCCTCCATCTTACTCATACAATAACCAACATCGAGGTATTGAGTCACTGATTGAACATACTTGGTAATTCATTTCCCAATCACCCCAGTCAATTCCATAACTTCATTAACTGATTTTCCGAATTTCCCTAGTATTCTGCGTCTGTCTTCGGCATCGCGTACTTAGTGGTTCAGGCAAATGTGAGCAGTGCTGGAGAAGCCTATGATTAAATACCAATAGCTTTCAAATGTTATTCACTCTTAAAGTTCACATTCATACAGTAAAACAGCGGACTACTGAACAATATATCCATCCTTTAATTTGCAAACTGATATCTCACCTGCTCTATGGATGAAGTTGGCGACATTCGAATAGTTTTTTTGAGTCAGTGTCAAGATTTTATTATATATGGGGTCATCAGGGCTGATGCGACTTCAAAGGAGCGTTAAGTAATCGACGCATTCAACCAATTGTCTACCTATATGTACTTCACGTAATGATAAAGATAGTGGTAAAGCGACTCTGCATTTAGAGAAAGAAAAGTATTCTGGACATGCTTACCTTGTTACTCAGTGTGTTCAATAAACTGTGTATGTTGTCGGCATCTACATCAACCGGGACTGTGCCATTAGCTTATTCTATGTCAATAAACTGACCTCTCAATAACAGGTCAATTCCTGGAAAGTCGAACCAGGAGTTTATTAATTCTACCAGTAATTATATAATTGATTGAAGTAGAAATGGCGACAGCAGTCTAAAATAAGAGTAGTCAACCAACTAAATGATAACTTAGGTGAATACCGTAATATGGTTTAAATGTTATCGATGACTTGCTTACTTTCTCAGTATTATGATTTAGTTCCAAATGTAGGAAAACTACATTAGTTCAGATCCTCCTCTTCTCGCATTTCATTTAACATGATAGATCGGTGTTTATTTTTACAGTGCTAATATATTTCTAGAATATTGAGTTTATCGCATTTATCATAATTCCCTCACTCTTGTCGAACTCTTCTTTTTTGTTCTCTTTATCAGCGTGATCCAGATTTAGTTGAATTTTTAGGTCGCGTTGTACGCACTTGTGCTACTGATTTAGATTGTGCTGAAATGGTTCGATATGAACCAGCTACTGGTCAATTAGCATCAACAGATCGTGGACGTACAGCAAGTTTATACTATATACGTTATGCAACCGCAGCTATGGTAAAAGATACACTGGAACCAACAATGATGATTCCACAAATATTTACAATGTTAAGTGAAGCCTCAGAATTTGCATCAATGAAGGTTAGTGTTATATTATGTCGTTAATAAAGTTACTAAGAGTTAATCAAAAATGTTTATAAGTATTAGGATCATAGTGAAATAGTGGTTTGGACATGTCGGTCCTGAACATTATGCTTGGATTAATAAGTAATAATTACACCTATGATATTGTAACTATTTCTCAACTATATTATTCAGCGTCTCCAGCCGTTGGTTATGACCTTTAACTTTCTTTAATCCTACTTCAATGTTGTTCTTTACCACATCGAGTTAAGTAGGGGGTGGGGAGTGATGATTGAGCGTACATTTTCATTCACATTTCAATTACCTCGGTCTGTGAAGATCCGGAACATGATATTCTAATCTAAAATACTTCTTCAGGATGACCACTCCCATTGAAGAGTCCTATTGGAGGACGGAGGAATTATACTGTACTGATTTTCAGTGGTTGAGTAATTAAGGTTCTATTCACAATGTGAAATTGTAAATATGTACAATTGTGTTGATATTTTTCTAATTTTTATCAATATGTTCTTTATTTTTCAAGGTACGTGAAGAAGAAGGTACAGAACTTCTTGAAATTAAGAATAATGCATGTCATTTGCCAATTCAACAAGCTGGCACTGTAGATACAGATGTTGTTGCAAAAGTAAATGCACTCCTTCAAGGTTATATTAGTCGTCATATGCCTAGTTGTCATTCAATATCATCTGATATGAATTTTGTTCAACAAAATGCTGGACGTTTAGTAAGATATTTATTTGAAATTTCATTACGTCAAGGTTGGTCACATTGTGCTAGTGTAACTTTGACATTGGCTAAAGTAAGTTTTGTTTTACTAGTAAGTAATTATGATGTTTTTTTTTCATTTTACTAGTTGACATGATTCAATTAATGTGACTGTTTTTATTGTCTACAATCAGTCTTAACTTACTTCTCTTGAAAGCCATACCATTGGATATAGGATCATATCCTTCTGTTAGTCGACGGCAACATTTCAACGATCTTAGTGGTCTGAGAAAAACACTTTGTTGTCATACTATTGTACATTCACCAGTACAATTTCTTCCTTGAATCTTAACTTAAAGCTTTCATTAGCATAAAAAAACGTTTCCTCCATACAGTTATAAAAGAAGATTGTGACGAAAGTACGTCGAAGGAGTTGACTCGATTAATGATTCATTTTTTTTAAGAAGAATGCAAAAGAAGACAACAATAGTATTGCCAATGACCTCGATTTTAAGGCATATCTAACAACGTTTTAAGCCACTGAGTCAAGCCATCTCTGTGACTCCAACCAGGAACTAGTGATGGATTGACAGAGGCTAGTCCTGTCATAAACTGACCACCGATGCAATCAATTTAAATGGTGCACAGGGCTTTGAAAAAGTTGCTTCAGGTTTTTTTGTCAGTGTTAGAGTTCATACAATCGACCTGAGATTGGCTGGGTCAAACTTTGGACTGAGACAATCTTCTATTTGTAATAAACAATATATAAAAGTGCAGAATGCAAACAAAATGAAATAAAACGATGAATAAATGTAAAATAACTGCACTCGACTTAACTGTATACGTATATAATACAAGAAGACAAGGTATTCTTTTTCGTAAATAGTATATTATCGTATTTATGAGTAGGCTAGAGTACTACCCAGAATTCAAGACCGGAGAAGGTGGTTTAATCAGGGCGCCATGCAGCAAGATTTGTACTTAACTGCCTAATTTAAGAGATGTAATCTCATTATAGCCTGTGACTACACTTGATTCATACGCCATTCGTTTCATCAAGATCCTGGTATACATGCGCCCCATTGGTTTGGAATCAGGGTTTTCCAACTTCCTTCAGTTGACTCTTTATATACACCTACCTGCTTTAAGCTCCAAAAGTTTTCATCCGTAGTTCCAATTTTTGAAATAAAACTCCTGCTCTGTGTAGACAATAAGTAAGATTTTCCTATCAGAGGCTATTAACACTTGACCTTAGAAGGACATCTTGATAGACAAAATAGTCTCTCTTCACTGTCTGCCGTGCGAGTGTCTTGGAGGATAGTTGCAGCTTTTAGTCTTATAGCTATCCAACTGACCTATCTAGCATAAGATTTAAAGTGAGGAGAGTTCTAGTCATGGTACCTTGACTAGGTTATCAAAATAAGTCATTGAATGTAGCATTTACTAACGAAGATAATAACAATGCTCTCTTCAATGTCAGACAAGAATTCTTAGCACAGAAATGCTGCATTACAGTAAAATCCCCTATTTGGTAACTATTTAACGGTAGCTGCTGCCTCAGTCTGGTTGTCGAGCTTTCCTATCGTGATGACTCAGTTGAAGTATATTGTTTCTTCATAAAACAGTACTGAAGCTGTGAGATGTTTAAATTACTGTGATGGTGGTACGTACTTCGTTATAAGGTTGTTGATGTATTTTGTGTAACTGTCACAGATAATGTATATCTTCTTTATCGCTTTATTCCATAGATGTTTGAACAACGATTATGGGATGGTCAAAGTCCATTATGGCAATTTGTAGAAAGTGGTAAACAACGATTAATTCAGCGCGTTGAAGAACTCCATTTTTCAGTTGATCGTATTCGTGAAATTGATGTCAATGAATTAGGTATTTACCAAATGTATGACAAAATGTTTTTGATTAAACAATCACGAACTAACCCTTAGATAGACAACCATTATAAACTAGGGAACATTAGATAGATGTCTTGTGATGATTCTGTATACCAGGTTCATATAGGTTGTTTCTTGGCGGGAGACATGAATGCGTACATCATCTAAGGAGTCGCATACAAGCATGTGACTACTGTTCATGATGCGTACGATGATCGCTAGTTGGGTTTACTAAGATGCATAATTTTTGTTTGGTGATGACGAACTATTGGTCAGTGATTAAAGCATCCAACTTTTATCCATTGAGTCACAGGTTCAAATTCTGTTTCATCTACTTCAGTTTATACAACCAGACGTTGTCACTAGATATCATTACACTTAGAGTGTGACACAAAGTGAAGAACTGGAATTTATATCTGGTGAATAAGTTGCCTTTAGATATAATGCTCATGAACTAATTTTTCAGTTGTGCTATCTTACTGGTTTTTTAAATGAATGGTTTAATTGTGAAGCTTTCATCATTATCTTTCTGTAAAGTATCAGCACAAACTTTTATGAATCTAGGAGCGCTAAACAGATATTTCATTCCTAGTTTGATAATCCTCAGACGTGCGCATCTGCACTCTCAGTACTGAATTCAGATTAGTATATATCAGTACACACACTGTGCAGAGTAGATTTAAGTCCATCAGTCTAACTTACAAAGTTTACATTCCTACCTTCAGTCAATTACAGTATAACGTAACAATCATCACTATCCCATAGTGGATGACTGATTGTAGTCTGCTAGTTTGTGACAATAACTTCCCCCAACGTTGACTAGCTATTCTGCTAGAAAAGAAGGTTATTATTTATAAGTTTTGTTTCTCAACCGTATCTGCTACCTTGACATGGTCCTTGAGCTAACCTATTGTATTGAACTAGCCGGATTACGCTGGCTGCCACAATTATTTTGAGTCTTCCCATTCCAAACAAGTCGGTTGAAAGTGCAGTAAGACTCAAAGTTTAAGAAAGAAGTCGTACTTCTGACTGTGCAGAGGTGTGACTGCATTAAGGAGTTTCCATTAAACAACTACCAACACAACGATGCTACCTTTTTCATAACGGATGGAGGTGGTAGGGAAAGTGAACCTTGAAACTGCACACTTACCCCACTCGGTGGAATTCTCTCTACGACAGTAAGGTCTTAGGAATTTCCGAATTAGCATATCAATTATACGAAAAACGGTGTGTGACTAGTTTCAAGCAGTCGTCTCTTAGGTTTTGCAGTCACACTCTCAAATCGTTAAAATCAACCTCCGCCAAGCCTTCTGTTTAGGTACTTCCTAGAAACCCTTCCACAAAGCTAGCAGTCGAGAAATAGTATTTTCCCTCAAACCTTTTACAACACTCATGATCACCGTATTCATATTCGAACTTGTTCTTCACTTCCTGTTATTATTTTTGCTTCGACTATCAATCTTCAACTTCTTTCCCCAATTTTTTCTTTATATCCAACCAACGCCGACGATTTTAGTTCATAAAATACTATCCCTGCTCTACTATAGTTGCTCTGTAAATTTCATGTTGAAATTTTTAA
The DNA here is from genome assembly GCA_025215515.1 of Schistosoma japonicum. Lineage (NCBI taxonomy): Eukaryota > Metazoa > Platyhelminthes > Trematoda > Strigeidida > Schistosomatidae > Schistosoma > Schistosoma japonicum. Next base: position 22,354,227 of record CM046065.1, read on the forward strand.
CTTGCTAACCTTATGACACATCGACCAACAAGGATCACTAGATATTACCTTAAAATCTCTTACCCATTTATGTATGCAGTGTTTTTGGAACACATACGGGATTTTAACATGGTCATTCATTTGAATTCACCTAGCCAATATAAAGAGCTAACTCAATTTATCATCCATATTTTTAGTGATCCGATAGCGATTTTCCATCGTCTGGTGGGTGTAAATCTGGCACCAAGTTTAAGAACAGAACAAACATTTCTTCATTATGTTCTGTCTCACTAAGTAGTTCAGTATGAACTCAGAAGGTTAAGGTCACACATCGTTGCTCTTTCGGCAGTTCTAAATACATTCTCACTGACTAAATTCTGAGTATCGTGTTAAATGAATTTTACAATAAACTTTCACTGAAAAAAACATTCAGATATAGTACTCTCGGCAGGTGTTTTAATACCGCTGTAGGTGGCTTAAACATGACTGAAGGACATTTAGACGGGTCTTTCGTCATTTCAGCACATATAGTATATTATGCTTCAACTCTTCTCAGATAATCGTTTACTTGTTGCGAACACGAATTTCAACCATAAGGAAACAACATTGTCCAACATTATGACTCCCTGCTCCCGACTCAACAATTAACTCGAATAGATCGTATCACAGTCAGTTATTGTTGGAGAGGGATTCGACAGAATTCCTCTCATTCTGGAGTACGTGCTTGAACTTTAATCATGCTCTAGTGTAAACACGCTTGTGCTTGCATCTCACTGGACGCATAAAAACTACCGAAGGTAGTTTAGTCAAATTCATTCGGGCCACTAGAAAGCCAAGAGTAAACTCTAGGAATACTTAGAGATGCACTTGTACAATTGTAAAACGTGGTTTCTCCAGATGTAGGTTTATGAAATATCCTAACGTCTATGAAAAATAGTGACATCTACGAATGACTTGTGTCAGAATGTTAAGAAAAATCAGTTAATTTCAAACACGTTTACACAGCTGATAAATTTTCCGATACTCATTCTTTCAGCTTCTAAACACGATGAGGAATGAAATCAACATAAAATAAGTCGCCAAAACAATAGTGAGCAATGATAGGAAACTAAAGCAAAATGGACGTTAAAGAGAGTGGTGATAGGTAGCAATAAACAGTTTTTCAGGTTTATCAAAACAACGCGATAAAAAGTTTTAGTGAGACAATCTCTGAAAATAACTAAACTTTTATCTTCTTTAGGCCAAAACCTTTTGAACGATGAACAAAGAGAAGTCAATTTAGCCTTCAGCTACATAACACTCCTTAACAACTTTAAAGGGAAGTTGATATAGGTCCACTATCTATTATCGAAGTTAGTGAAGTTATAGCTAATGTAAGGCGGGACATCACATCGAAATAGAATGGTTTAACTCTAGTGGTCTTTAACTGTAGTTATTCAGCTTAGCAGTTAGGTTGACTGATATTTTACTCATTCAGTATGACATTTTTGTAACGTGCTCCTGATGACTTTATGGATTCACTTTTTCATTTCTTTGTAGCCTACCTATTTCACTATCAAGGTAAAGAAGGTGCTAAAGAAATTCGCCGATTAGCTTTTTCTGTCCCGAAAATACAAGTAGAAGTAGAATCTCAGCCTATTACTAGAACTATCTTACGCGTTAAACTTACCCTTGAACCTGATTTCGTTTGGTCTAATCAAATTCACGGAATACAACATTCATATTGGGTATGGATTGAAGATCCGGATCAAGGTGTGATATTTCACTCGGAATATTGGACATTGACTAAACGCATGGTATGTGTTGAATTGATATTTATTAGTGGAACGTTGAGTACCTGGTTAATTCGCATACTTTTCATCCACTGGGTGGTTTAGTTGTTAGATTCCTTCAGAAAGTACACATTCATGCATCTGACTTTTAGCTATATCCCAAGTACAAGGGCTACTGGTACTGTTACTTGGTTATTTAAGCCAAAGTAGGTGTAGCACTGTTTAAACCTATAACTTAGCTACTTGTTGGCTTCTTTCACTATTTTCAGTCTGCTCTCCACTGTGTACTTTCTAGAACGTGTAGCTTCTTGTTTGATGTGGTAGCGAGGTCTGTCTAATGTTATTTATTCTATTGTCAATCTCCGTTACTTATAATTTAGAGCCACAGATTAACGCAGACCTGATCGCTAAGCCGTATATTCGTCTTTTGTTTGACGGACGGATATCTCTCCATGACGCCACGAATAATGCAAGTTGCCATTATGTATTTGCGATGTTCAGAACCGTATAAAACTGACTTCATGTAGTTGTTTTTTGGGCTATGTGATCAAGCTCCTTGGTCGATTAAGTCCCCACGATTAATGCAGTTTCGTTTTCGGGTCCAACAATATTATTACCACTGTGTACTGAATTTTCGTTTATTCATTGCTTATACTTGAATAGTGTTATTATTCCGTTATGTTTCTTTCTTTTCTCAATTATATTGATGCAGTATAATTCAAAAACTCCACAAGTTTTAAATTTCACCATTCCATTGTATGAACCATATCCATGTCAGTATTTTGTTCGCGTTCTCAGTGATTGTTGGCTTGGAGTTGATTCAACTTATCCAGTTACATTAAAACGTCTTATTCTGCCTAGCAGTGATCCACCTCATACTGGTATGTATTCAAAATCCTTTTTGTTAATGTTGTTTCGTTTGTATTTATTAAACCAACAGTTCTATGATTAATCAAAATGATGTTAATGTGCACCAGTATACATATTAATTGATTATGATATAGAAAGTTGGGTTAAAGTGGTTATGCGATGACGGTGGTGCAGAAATAGTTCTTTTAATTCTTTGGTTATATTCGTCACTGATAGATCCCAGTACCATTGAAAACCAGAGATCACTGGATATTTATTTTTTCCTTAGCATAGTAATCTTCAGTAGTCCACACTTATAACCCTGTCAGAGATCGAGCCCAGAACATTCAGATCTCGTGGTAAACACTTAACCATCAACATTACTGGGATAGCGTTTAGTGGTAGGATTTCCACCATCCTACATATCTGTTGGTGATAACTGTCTCACCGCTGGCGTGTTTGGATTCCACCAATCATGATTTCTCACTAAAACTTTAAAAACGTATTGAACTAGGCGATTGATAGCCAATCAATCAATGCCTGTTACCCCTCTTGGAGAATAGACCGCCGACCAGTATTCTCCGACTTTGTCCTACTCTCTTTTTTCCCCTTATTTCCGAGTGCTATTCGTTCTTTCTATGTTTGCCTCTGATTCCCGGTCTTCCTCTTTTGGTTTGGCTTTTAGGATTCCTATCCAGCGTTTTTTTTCCAATTTCTCCCTCAACTGAAAGTTGGTTCGTTCTTTTCCGCTGTAGGTTGTTACTGATAGTCTCTGGTCAACGAATCTGAAGTATCTTGCGCAAGCAACTGTTTATAAATACCTGTATCCTTTGAATGATGCTTATTGTAGTTCTCCAAGTTTCGGCTCCATACAATAGAACTATCTTGAGGTTTGTATTTAAAATTCTAACTTTGATGTTGGCTGACGGCTGTTTTGAGTTCCATATGTTCTTCAATTGTAGAAATATTGCCGTTGCCTTGCGAATCCATGTCTTCATATCTGCATTAAATCCTCCTTGTTTATCGATGATGCATACCAGGTATGCAAAAGTTTCCACAACTTCCAGAGCTTCTCCGTCAAGTGTAATTGAGCTAATTTTCGTTGTTTTGTATCTAAGACCTTTGCTTTTGCTTAATGATAGTGGGATTATTATTATACTTAAGTTGAGGTTGACTGAACTACTATCCAGTACTCTATGATTTTCAATGATACCCAACCGACATTAATCTATAATGAATGCAAATATCACATTGAAATTAATCTCCATAAGACCACTACCTCAACTTAATAACAACCCGTTACTTCTTTTTGACCCTTCCTATTCTTGTTATTTTCCTTTTCTTTTTTTATCACACAGATTTACTTCGATTACAGCCATTACCTGTGACAGCATTGAAAAATCCCAACTATGAATTATTATATAACTTTACACATTTCAATCCTATACAAACTCAATTATTTCACACATTATATCATCAAAATGTTAATGTTCTACTTGGTGCACCAACAGGTTCTGGGAAAACAGTTGCTGCAGAATTAGCTATCTTTCGTGTATTCAATGAATCACCGAAACAAAAAGTTCGTTTTTATTGTGTCAATATTATATACTTTATTGTGGATTTTGTTAGTATATATCACAAGTTGACGCTAGTGGGAATTCTACCATTGGATTCCAGCCCATTGGTACAAAGGTCTAGATGTTTGTTAACCTGAAGCTCTTGAGGCAGAATCTGAAGTGCGCACTACTGAGAAGTCTTACACTAGGATGAAACCATTGTTCAGTGCTTTCTGGTTTTCAGTGGTACCCTGCTAACATCAATCTGTGACGTATTCAGTCAATTATAAATAAGCACCTCCACAAAAATAACTATCTTGATTTTGTTTTTCTTAAGTTTTTTTTTCAGTCTGTTGGTTGAAATGACATTGCAACTGACTTTAAATGTTCACTAAGTGTGTATGTATCTTATCCAGCACTGTTGACTAGTTTTCCTTTATTCTTTTGTTGTTTATTCAGTGGATGATTTCATTTTATGAGTCTGGAGCTGTTGCTAATTATTTGATTTGAAAATGACTACTGTAGTGCTCCCTGACATACCATAATAAAATATATTGATCTAGTGGGGAGGTTAGTGCGTGAAATGAAGACTTTAATGAGAACTACGCCTTTAACTGTAGTACTCATCTACTTAATAAACAAAGCAAATAAATATACTAAAACAACACTAAATATTGACAGCATCGACGCAACGAGAAGGTTCAATGAATAAGTGTAAGTAGTGAAATTCAGATAGGCCTCACTCAGTCAAGGTAATAGGTTTTTAGAAGTGATAAACGACTAATTGCTTTAGTTGTGAGCATAATTAATAGTTCAGTTTGTTATGTCAAGAGAAAGATGGGGGTGGGGGGTGGGTGACCGAATGCCAATGACTGGTGCCTAGTTGGTTATTGCGCGTCTGCCCTGTGCCCACTTAGTCCCAAGCCGAAATAAGAAGAATGCGAGCCAATAGGTCAGCCAGACAGAATCGAATCCTATTATATTTCAAGCATTCTTTTATATATACATAAAATCAAACCGCATAGCAAACTAATTAGAAAATTGGCATGAATACAGAACGAGGGGAATAGTGGTAGTGAATGAGAACAACCTGTACACCACTAATTAACTGTAGTCCATAATAACAGACAATATAATAACAGTAATTATGCTAAACTGGAGGATAGGGCAAGCGGAACATAACAATAATAGAAACAAAATGTTTACATTACAAACAGTTCGAATAAATGAAATAGTGTTCTCAAACACAGTTCTGAAAGTTTGTTACACATCGTTGTGGTCCGACCTAACACAGTTATGTTACCACGCTACTTAAACTGAGGTAGGTGGAACGTTGTTTCTATTCAGTAACATAGCAGTTCATTTTAGAACGTTTTTATCTCCGATCTCGCTAATTTTCACGATATTTCAAACAATCAGAGATGTAGTCTTTTATTATACTGATAAAAACTTTTTGATTGAAGGAATTTCATTCAAATTACTGAGTTGGTCTCATTTTCACACCTAACCGTAATTCCTTCCTTAACGTTGTCATCGGCATCGCCCATCCTATTGAACCTATCGGGTTATACTGGCTGGAATAATTGTTGCTTTATGTCTTGCAATCCCAGATAGATTAGTTAAAGAGAGTAATATAAATAAAAGCACTGAGACTATGTTCTGAGAGTAAAGTCATACTACCGACTGTGCACGAGTGTGATGCAGTAAATAGTTTTTCTCAGACAACATACGTTTGAAGCCTTTTCGCCATCCTATAACATAAAGAAGGCACTAATATAAGTCGAGTCAAAAATTGTATACCCGACCTTACTGTATCTTTCTGTCTCTGGTGATGAAGTCTTAAAATATACACGTCACTGACGTATCCATAACTCTTTATGGAGGGACTTATGTAATTGGTCTCAGGATTGTAGTCACAAGATCACCTCTAACTTGGTTTCTTTACCAGGCACCTCAAGACAATAACTATTTTACATTGTGAGTGTTAAGACGTAACGGCGGATTAACTATTGATATGGCCTTACCTGGACCAATATGGTAACCGAGGGCAGTAAAACTGTTTAGTCAATCGGTGCCTGTGTATGCTCTTGTTGAATCGACTATCTATAAGCGGGCAACTGATAAGTGATGGCGGCTGTTATGCCTGTAACAGTACTCATAAGCGGATGGGTGAACAACGAATATTCACCCTTAGAGATCAACTTATTATCCAAATACCGTCGAATCAGAACGTTATAACTGACAAAATACTTAAGTAGGATGTACAATTTACATCCTTCACGTGTAGGTTCCCATTAATGCAATACACATGATATAGTCTACCATGTGTCATTTTAGATTGAAAGTAATTTTTGGTCAACATTTTTATAAATTTGTTTGTTTTCTTCATCACTACACCGGTTAGAAATCAGGTTAACATTTTAGACATCGCACAGAATAGTGTGATAAACTTTGTATATTCCTATGGCAAAAGTGGGATACCCTAATTTTGCCAAATGTTGTGAGACAATCGACTCTATCTTTCACCCCTTTGTAGACTCTTCAAGAGAATACCTGTGTGCTGAAAGTCATTTCTAAGAAGTAACATGAAACGGAAACAATAGATGATGAACATTTAAAGCGCATTATTTGCTACCGAGCGTTTACTAAGGGTTGTTATTAAATCATGATTTAAAAGTCGTGATGTACGAATCATTTCTAGTCTTCAGTTACCATAGGACTGCATCTCTTGACGTTACTCAGCTATCTTATAGATTTAACTTCAAGGTTCCAGGTTCGGTAACTTCCTAGAAAATCTATGTACCTCACATTAAATGTCCTATACAAATGGTTTACTTAATATCACCTTAGTTACATTGTATGACCTGTCTTAGTTTAGATTTCATTCACTTTTTTTTTCATTAGTGTGTCTATATTGCTCCGTTGAAAGCACTTGTACGTGAACGTATTGACGATTGGAATATTCGAATAGGTCAAAAATTAAAGAAACGGTAATTCTTTATGATGGCTTGTTCAGATTTCTCATCCACTATTCTTCATTTATGTGTGTTGTGTTTATTTTGATTATGGATTTATGTTTGTCAAAAGTATGTACCTGCATGCTTTCAGTAAATGCTTACAACCTCCTATCAAGTTGCCGAGAGGAAGTTATGATACACAATCTCCAAAAAGTATGCCCTATATAAATTAAACGGCTATTCATAAACAAACAAGAATAAACATTTTTTAAATTTGGATTGTGACTGGCAAGTGGAATCCAGGACGCGCGTTTCGTTCTATTCGGGACTCGTCGGCTGGATGTACCTGCATCCGAATGTTGATGTTCACAGTGGGATTTGAACTCAGTCAGTTTCGTATCAAACGCCACCGCGTTCATCAAACAAGAATAACTTCATGTTTACTTATTTTGTGTATTTTCAGAATGTAAACATGTGAATCTAATGCTCAAAATCGATATTCTGAGATCGTCACTAGCATGGGGCTAATTAGTTCATAGTTCACATTGAATGTAGCTAAACAGCTATTGAAAAATCAAGAAGTACTGAATAATCGTTTCGCTTTGATTTGATACTTCTCAGTAATGTTCATCCATAACCTCACCAACTAAAGATAGAACCTAGAACTATCACTCCTCCTTCAATATTTTACTTTTTTTTAAAATACATACGAATATATAATGATGACTGCAGCAGTATATTTCTTTATAGGATTCTGAAAGTTTAATCTTAATATCCCGTCTATTATGTTGTTTGTAGATGGTCATCATGAAACCCTATGGTTCAAAACTAGTCATTCCGGTGTTCCCCCAATCTTAATAATTCTAATACTACCTTCTGTGCAAATCGAACTCCTCTGTTGCTCATTTGCCTAGTCGGAAAGATATAACTGTTAATCTTTTAGGACCCTCCTCTTAGGTCAAAATATGTACATTGTTTAGTCAATAACTAACGTAGAATCCTTACTACTGATCAACTACAGATTTATTCTAATTTTGCTTTTTTTTTCTCCCACTTTATCATATTCTAGGGTTGTTGAACTAACCGGCGATATCACTCCTGATATTCAACAATTACTACGATCTGATTTAATAGTTACTACTCCAGAGAAATGGGATGGTATTTCACGATCATGGCAGCATAGATCCTATGTTCGTCAAGTTGCATTAATTGTTATTGATGAAATTCACTTACTTGGTGAAGAACGAGGTCCTGTACTAGAAGTAAGTGTATCCGTTTAGGTTTTTGAATAATGTGAAATTGATTTATTAATCAGAGAGGTTATTGTTCATTTCGGCACATGCATGATTCTACACATGATCGAAATAAAGACTATCTAGTTGTACTTCTCTCACTTCATCAACATGGTTAAACATTAACATTCCACAAGATGAATTACTTATAATCTGATCCCTTAATAAATTTGAACAACACAATAAGAAACATGATTGAATTTGCTAATATTAATGGTTAGAGACCTTGAACGACATGGCTCAGAATCGTTTGTAATGGCGCAGGTGCATCCACTCTTTGTGTTCTCTCAAAATCTAACCTTCCGAATTCTCTATCTTTCTCCTTTCAAATTTATCTCACTGAATTATACTTTTCGAATCATATCTTCGCTCCCTAATCTTCTGCATTACTGCTAATACTTCTACTATCGCTATCACTCTTGGATTTGAACTGACAGTTACGTCTCTGTGCTGATGTGGTATGGCAACCTGAACTGATGTACGTACGTACGAAGTTCTGCGTTGTATCTATCTATATTAATGAAATTGAAGAATTATATTCATCATAATGAAGAAATGCTTATTACACTTTCTTTTTGTACTCATAGACTAGGTTGCTAACCGTTATCAGTGCAAAAAAAAAGTGAAATCGATGGTAGTTATTTGTTAATTATATCCGATAGGTATCATGTGCCTAGTAATTCCATATGTTCAGTAAGCCACTTTACCGTAATGCCAAAAAAACTACGTAGATATCATTCTGTTTTCTAAATATGAAATAACACTCACAATTTACTGTTTTTTTACAGTTATGTTTAGGATATTTTTCCCATATTTATTATTTGCTATTGTTGGAATCTTTACACGATCAAGTTAACAGGTGGTTTAATTATATCTCTCTTTAGGTTCTTGTTTCTCGAGCGAATTACATAGCGAATCAACTTGGTCAATCAGTTAGAATTATTGGTCTATCTACAGCTTTGGCTAATGCACCAGATTTAGCTGCCTGGTTACATGTCCCATTCACTATGACTTCTATTTCTGAAGTAGCTACATTATCCAATACTTCTTATGGTTTAACTGGTAGAGGTTTATTTAACTTTCGACCATCTGTTAGACCAGTTCCTTTGGAGGTTCATATACAAGGATTTCCAGGTAGACATTATTGTCCACGTATGGCCACTATGAATAAGCCAATTTTTCAAGGTAATTGCTTTGATTAGATAAAATCATTTCTGTGTGCGATTTTTGTGTCCCTGGGACATAATACGAATTCAAAAAACTCGTCCAGCTTTTGCCAATCTTTGTCACCTATGGAGACCTCGAGATATCCGTCGTTAAATGAGAGGACGAGCACACTGCGCGGCAGTGCGTCTCTTTTTACTGCATGAATGTATAATTCGTCCTTAAATAGTAAACGACGCTCGTAGGTGATTGGTATTTGGTCATCGATATCGAAACATCGCTCGCGTTAACTGGGATCCCCGAGTAAGTAATAATAAGCTTAAACTCTTGGTATTAGGGAAAGATGGGAAATTAATCTATGAGGTTGTAAGTCTTCATCGATTTAGATGCTTGGGACATGTGTTACGTATTTCTAACCACCTACTACCTTAACGTGCGATGATGGCTGATATAGGAGTAGGATGGAAGAAACCTGGGGGCGACCAAACCAAAATGTGACACAACGACAGACAGATACAACGTAGGACCAGGCACATAAGTGCATCGGTCCAAGTTGCCACACCTCAACAGCATAGCAAGATGATCACCGAATTCATAGAATCAGTTACTTTAATGGTAGTAATATATAAAAGGAAGATATAATGATATAATATGTAGAGAGAGAGAGAGAAAAAAAATTAGTTTGTAGAAAGAAAGGTAGAGTAATTTTAGTCTCAAGGTGTACGTGAAGACAAAGAATGTATACACCTACGCCATTGTGATCGATTCTGAGCCATGTCACCAAGAGTCTCCAACCACTGGGTACGGCAGTCACGCGGACCCCAACCAGGTAGTCGACATCTACCAATGTGGCTCAGATCAGAAGTTAGTGACTTCAACGACTGATGCCACGTTTTGGTTTGGCCGCCCCTAACCCTTTTCCAACCCACCCCAATACTAGTCATCATTGAGCGACGTGGTAACCGGTGTTCGGACATACGTAACACATGCCCCAACCATCTCAGTCGATGAAGTTTCATAACCTCATCAACAGATTTACCATTATTCCCTAATACCCTTCGTCTAACCTCATTATTAGTTACCCGGAGATCCCAGCAGGTACGAGATATATTTCTAAGACATCTGTGATCAAATGCTAGTAACCTACGAGTGTCTTCTACCCTTAATGGCCATGTTTCACAGCCGTAAAGTAGAACAGGACGAACTGCTGTGCAATATACTCGTCCTTTAGTTGATAGACGGATATCACGCCTACGCCATAGATGACGTAAGTTGGCAAAAGCCAAACGAGCCTTTCGAATTCGTGCAGAAATTTCCTCAGACACCAACCCATTAGGGCTGATCAGACTTCCAAGATAAGTGAAGTTATCAACGCATTCAACTTCTTCACTCCCTATCCTTAGTTTAGGGGTTGACGCAGGCCAGTCCTGAAGTAACAATTTACACTTAGAGGGGGAGAAACGCATCCCAAACATCCTGGCATTGTTGCTCAGTGCGACCAGAAGACTCTGCATCTTATCAGTGTCTTCACCAAACAGGACTATGTCGTCTGCGTATTCTAAGTCGATAAGTGGACCTCCTGGAAGGAGATCAATCCCAGAAAATTCAGCCGAAGAAAGCGTTACTTCTAGTAGCACGTCTATGATAAAATTAAACAAAAACGGAGATAGTGGGCAGCCTTGACGGACACCACTTGAGGTCGCAAAGTCAGATGACAGTTCGCCATAAGCTCTGACTTGACTGGTAGTGTTCGAGTAAAGAGCCTTCACAAGGTTTATGTACTTCTGAGGTACACCTTTTAATGACAGACACTGCCACAGAACCTCACGGTCAACTGAGTCGAATGCTGCCTTTAAGTCGAGGAAAACCACCATTGTAGGACGCCGGTAGGCGTGCCTGTGTTCTAAAACCTGACGAATGGTGAATATGTGGTCGATGCAACCACGACCAGGTCTGAAGCCAGCCTGGTTTTCTCGTGTTTGTAGTTCACGAGTCTTTGTTAAACGTCCGATAATTATTGAGGCTAGTATTTTAGATGCTATATTAGTCAAACTAATCCCTCTATGGTTATCACAAGATGATTTTGGTCCTTTCTTATATATTGGGACTATTAGTGATTTAGACCATTCGGATGGAATTTTATCTAGTTCCCAGACTTTAGCTAAAATACTAGTCAACCTAAGCGCCAAGACTGGACCACCATCTTTGAAAACCTCTGGGGTTAGCCCATCTGGACCAGCTGCTCTTCCTCGTTTCAGGTTAGATATAGCTTTTTGAACTTCAGCTAGTGTCGGGGGGCCTACTTCAATGTTCCATTTAGCTTGAGTGGAAATGCTGGGTAATTGTAGAGTAGCTGAAGGCCAGCTAAACTGTTCCTTGAAGTGTTCGGCCCATCGTTCTAAACGTCTGGGTTGAGAGCAGATTACAGTATCATCTTTCTCGGAGATAGTTTCACTTATCCTTGACTTCTTAATTCCGGTTTCCCTGATTAGTCTATAAAGCTGCCTAGTGTTGCCTAAAGCCGCTGCCTTTTCCATCTCTTTTGCTTTCGTTGCCCACCACTGCTCACGATCGTTTCGTAAACTTCTACTTAATTTAGACTTGATTTGTTTTCGCTCTTCATCGTGTTCAGAGCCTGACGGGATTAGTTGGCGAGAGCTCATCAGTGCCATAGATGTCGCAGAAATCCACTGGTTTTTCGTGCTCCTTCTGTTCAAATTACTAGTAGATGACGCTGCTGTTTCTACAGCTGTTTTTAGATCATTCCAGGCAAAATCAGGATCAGCCTGGTTTCCAGAGTTACCTAATTGTGACCCTAACTGTTCTTGAAATTTACTTTTGACCTTCTCGTCGCTCAGATCAATTCTAATGGGTTTTCCTAATGTGGTCTTTCTACGTCCAGTGAGGTGCAAGCAAATGCGTGCTCGTACTAGAGCATGATCAGAGTCTAAACATGTACTCCAGAACGAGCGGCAATCTTCTATCGAGCCTCTCCAACGATGACTGATGGCAATATGGTCTATTTGAGTCCATCGTTGTCTTGGTGAAGGGGGTCGCCACGTTAGGCGATGTCTCTCCTTATGCCTAAAATTAGTATTCGCTAAGAATAAACGATTGTCTGAGCACCAAAATGTGACATCAGTTTATGAAGTCACTGACTATTGGTCTGTGTCATGTTGGTAGATTAAGATTACCTGGTTGAGGTCCGCGCGAAAGTTGTAGCCAATCGTTGACTATTCTAGGCAACATAGCTTGGAATTAATTACAGTAACGGCGGTGTATTCACTCTTTCTCCGCCTCTAAATTGTGAGCGTTAATTTATTTCATATCTTTTTTCTCATGAATTACTTATTTCTCCCTGAACCATATTCTGTATACCAGCCTTTTTTATTTGTATTATTATTATCATTGAAGTAAATACTACTACTACCGATTTGGTTTTAATCTTGCTGCGCTACTAAGGTGTGGCAACTTCGACCGATATGCATGTGTGCCAAGTTCTGTGTGTATACATGCATACATACATACTCTACCACTGCGACAGATGGCTTTCTTAGGGAGCCACTCCCCAACTAAGTTTATAAGGGAGGACAAAAATCTCCTTATAAAAACCACAGAAAGATTAATTTCATTAACGTAATGTCTAAAATTCTAGACTCTGTTATCGCGATCAGTAGTTGGAGACACTGGGTGACATGGCTGTGAATCGGTCACTGCAGGATTAATATATTCACAATTTATCTTAATCTCGATCATATGGTCTAGTACTCTTTCCCACTTTTGTTCGCTTCATTTCTTTTAGCTTAGTCCTATTGTGGTGTTGTTATTGTAAATTTAATCTTATCATGTATTTATAGTATTATGACTTGAACCTATGCTTGGCTCTACATTGTTAATGATTGACTGACCGTCTTAAGCAGCATCATCGGGAAGGCACAAGCACATCCCAGAAATGCTATTAATACATTATTTTGTATGGAATAAGCGTGTTAACACATATGTTTGCCTCACTTTTTTGTCTTGCAGCAATTCGTAGTCATTCACCAAATAAGCCGGTGTTAATATTTGTATCAAGTCGTCGACAGACTAGATTAACTGCTTTAGACTTAATTAGTCATGTTGCAGCGTCGGATAATTCCAAATGTTGGTTACATATGAAACCTGAAGAAGTGAGTTATCTTAGTTTTACAGTTGTAGCACATTCAGATTGGCGATTATTTATTTGATATAATTAAATGTAGTTCACTTTTAAATAACAAGCACCAAGTTTCCCCCTAGAATCTTATATGTATGTGTCATGTGTCAGGGTTTCCGAATATATTTTAGAAGTAGTGAAATATTTCATTGATTTGGATATTTGTGTGAGTGCTATTGGTGGCATGACGGATGAAATCCAGATCGGGGTTTTCCAATCTAGGCTGTCTTTAGCTGCATCGCGATGTAAATCTGTCTTTAGAAAGCCGGTAAGAACACTTCTACCTGTGGAATCCATCCTCTTAACCAAGGATATTCGACACCTCTGTGTGCATTCGATCATGGTTGTCTCCGAACTGTTACTGATATCCATGTTTGTAATACTGAAGTTTGGTTATTTGTGGGCACAGGATGATAATTTAATCGATATCATTATCTTCAAATACTCACTTCAGTGGCGTGGATATACTTAAAGAATGCCATCGCAACAGCTTACAAATCGTGCATTATTTGCAGACTCCAGAAATGTTTTGAAAAAGCAGAGGCTGTTAGGAAAAGGTTCAAGCTTCACATATTTGGGGTGGGAGGAGGTAATCATGATCACACCATAGATTGAAAAAGAATGTTAGTCATATTATCATAATAATCGATTTTACTCTCTTGTAAGTTTTGTTTAGCAGTAGGATCCATGACGTCGGTTTTATTCAATTTAGTCCTCATTAGGTGGATGACCTCGCATTCCAGTATCGATAATGACACCGAGACTTGAATCCAGTATTTATCTTCTTGTACACCAACCTATCGTTCAATAGGCCATGGCTCCATGTTGTACGGTACCACCTAGGTCGGTTGGGAAGAGGTAAACTTAAATACACAAAGTTAGTGTTATAGGGCTATGTAGTACTCCCGACTCTATTGAGGTATAACGCCGCCTCCAGTATTGAGTTATGATGTCAAGAAATGCTTACGAATAGCACTTGTCCTTTGGTTATTGTGGTTATAAATCCCGGCTCGTCAAAATAACCTTTAAACCAGCTTCTTTTTTCAGATACCACAGTATGGGCAGCTGTCAAGTGCCAGCTTCCTGCATAGCTTTTTCTCTTTTTCACATCCAATGTTCTTTTTTTTTCATAGATGGAATCCATTTGTGAAAATATACAAGAAGCTAATTTACGTTTGATTTTAACATTCGGTATCGGATTGCATCATGCTGGCTTACAAAGTAAAGATCGTTCATTAGTTGAAGAATTATTTGTTAATCAAAAGATACAAGTAAGTATGTGTTTGTCATTTAATCTTTAGATAT
Organism: Schistosoma japonicum; assembly: GCA_025215515.1. Taxonomy (NCBI): domain Eukaryota; kingdom Metazoa; phylum Platyhelminthes; class Trematoda; order Strigeidida; family Schistosomatidae; genus Schistosoma; species Schistosoma japonicum. The sequence goes on from CM046065.1 coordinate 22,369,296, forward strand.
TCCTCTATATGAGATGCATACTGAGATCACTGAGTGCACAATGGTGATGTTAGACATTTGGTTATCAGGCAAAAACAACAATTCAGTGAAGCTGTAAATCTTCACCGTCTAATGTGACTAAACGTATATTACTATATTCTAGAAAATGAATGATAAACGTATTTGTGAAATTCCAATCAGTAGAAATTAAAATTTCTGATGTTTCGTGACTTAGTGCAAGTCGCTTCTTCAGAAAAATGAATAACTGAATTGAATTAGCACAAGATTAAATAATACAATGGAACAGATCACAATCAAAATAAGTTCATACAAACAAACTACGTGTTTTGATCATGTCATTTCATGTCAAGTCATTTGGGTCAAGGTGGTTTAAAGTGAGACATGGTATACATGCCTGCATGTTAGTGTAATGTGAAATGAGATTATGTGAACATAAATTGTATGTATGTATGTTCATGTGAATAAAATGTGAATGTAATTTAATTGTGATTGAACGGTTGGATAGAAAGTTCATGTTGGGTAGATAGAAAGGTCTTCCTTTGTGTTAAGTGTAGTTGGATTTAACGAAATGTGAAATGCTTCAGCTATTCATCTTTCTTTATAATTGTAAACAACCTTTTTGAATAATTTGGATATTTTTAATGTTGATTTCATGGTTGTAGTAGATAGGATGTATAAACTGCTATTGCTGATTTAATTTGTAATTTTTCAAGTTCAACAGGATGATTAGGAGGTAGTTTAGTGTAGCTTTCATGTACTTTGGCACGAGTTTTGATTTCTCGAGAAGACTCTTCAATGCAGAAGGCATCCCAATCAACACAACGTAGCCCTTAGACACAATTCTGTGTAGAGGTGAATGGGATCTTGTCCTTTATTTTAACTAATGCACCTCGAATAGTATTGGTAGTCTTGTAAAATGTTTGGATTCGATGTTGTTTTAGAATTCTTTTCAATTCATCCTGTTGTGTCATTGTGGTAAGGTAGAACGACTGTACCAATTCATGATGTTTCAATTGATTGACTATTAGTTAGTAATAAATCGTTTCGTTTTTGTAAGATGTTAATTGCAGCTCTCGTAGATAATCAATCTTCTTTAGGTGCTCGACATATCATAACACTAATAGTAAATCAATTGAAAAATATCATGGATTGGTACAGTCGTTTTACCTTACCGCCATGAAACAACAAGATAAATTGCAAAGAATTCTAAAACAATATGGGATCCAAACATTCTACAAAACTACCAATACTATTCAAGGTGCATTACTTAAAATAAAGGACAATATCCCATTCACCTCTACACAGAATTGTGTCTACGGGCTACGTTGTGTTGATTGTGATGCTTTCTATATTGAAGAGTCTTCTCGAGAAATCGAAACTCATGCTAAAGAACATGAAAGCTACTCTAAACAACCTCCTAATCATCCTGTTGAAAAATTACAAATTAAATCAGCAATAGCAGATTGTACATCCTATCTACCACAACCATGAAATCGACATTAAAAATATCCAAATTATTCAAAAAGGTTGTTTACAATTATAAAGAAAGATGAATAGCTGAAGCATTTCACATTTCGTTAAATCCAACTGCACTTAACACAAAGGAAGACCTTTCTATCTACCCAACATGAACTTTCTATCCAACCGTTCAATCACAATTAAATTACATTCACATTTTATTCACATGAACATACATACATACAATTTATGTTCACATAATCTCATTTCACATAACACTAACAAGCAGCCATGGTTACCATGTCTCACTTTAAACCACCTTGACCCCAATGGCTTGACATGAAATGACATGATCAAAACACGTATTTTGATTATATGAACTTATTTTGATTGTGATCTGTTCCATTGTATTATTTAATCTTGTATTAATTCAATTCAGTTATTCATTTTTCTGAAGAAGCGACTTGCACTAAGCCACGAAACATCAGAAAATTTAATTTCTACTGATTGGAATTTCACAAATACGTATATCACTCGCTTTATGAAACAACCTATCTAATGCTCAATTTATTTGAAATTATCAAAGTTAAACTTGGTAATGATATGTACTGTGTTTACCGAAGTATGTGGCGGGGGGGGGGAAGAACCGTCAAACTGAGTTATTTTGTCTGTTTATGAAATCACCGATAGGTTATTCTGTGCAGGTAGTTAGTGCAATGGATCTTGTTAAGTTAAACGAAATCACTGTGCTCAATGGTTGGATACGCACTGAATGATATATCTGTCTATTACTTGTAACAGTGCAAATACATTCATTTTTTTAAACTCTACGTCTTTTGTTTGGAAATTATTTTATTATTTTTGAATCATTTTCTGGTAGGTTGGTGGATTGTTGGCTTTAACCTTACTTAACTTCGGTTTTGTGTTGTTTGACACTCGTCAGCAAGACGCACATAGAATCTCGTGGCGCACCCAGATTGCCTGGTGACTTCGACTTCTAATCACGTAGTTTCACACTCTAAGAACATTAATACTAAGCTATTCTTTTCACGACTGACATTTCGTAGGTTTGAAATACTTACTTTGATTACTAAGTAGTAATTGATGTGATATTTGTGTAGTACTTTATAGTGTTGATTGAATTCTGTCAATCAAATTGCAGTCTAACAGGCATTAGTCTATATGACATGGTATCGAATACACTGTGTTAGTGTTAGATTGTTTGGAGGTAGTCAGTAAGAAGCATTGCTAGACAAGCATCACATCAATCATTTCTTAGCGAGTACTCAATGTATCATTTCCTTTTATACTTGATCTCCTTTTTTTAGGACCATCACTATTACTACTAATTTCACTACTTTGATATTTGTCTTTCCATGCTGATATAATATGACAACTACGTTCGTGCATATATATCTCAGTTTCTAAGTTACTTATAACTTACTGATTGGTTATGTGATCAGAGTAATCTCAAATGCTGTTAGAGGTATGTGAGTAGTTATCGCTTCCCGGTTACCTGCAATATGGAAAGGTTCTTTTTTCTTGTATACCTAAAAATGATGCTAAACTAGGAGTGGTTGCATTGACTTAATAGCTCGACCGCAGAACTTATTAGACAACTACTGGAGACTGGTCACACACGATTTTGTATAAGCAGTTTGTGGGGTGGGGGTGTTTGCCCCGTTCATGTTAAGACTGCCCTGGGGGGGGGGTGGACAAAAATCCGTTAAGTATTGTTTGATGTGCATTTTATGGTTGACATTTTCTAACCCCTCCGCTGTAGGAATAGTGTGTCGCTAGTGACTTTTATTTGCCTAAAAGGAACATCTAACTGTCACCCCGTTCCTGTATAGTCAGCAGTATAACTTTACCCTCGGACCTTATGTTCCCTCTTTTTGTTTTACCGCCTACCAAGCCAGTGATCTGACATGCTATGACCTAAAGAAATGTATTTTACAAACAACTTATATTAGTTACGTCATCACAACAAGCAATCCTGGTCTCCACTTCAAAATGACAACAACGATCAGGACTTCACGTGCTAAGTTTTTAAAGATAGTGTTCACTCATGTTAGTAAGGTTGAGATAGTACGTATCACTTATATCACAATGCATAATGAATCATTTATTCCGTTTTTTTCCTATATGTACCGCTTTCTACATCACGCTTTACATGTAAGACATCTTCTGTATTATTTTGTTTTTATTTTAGATTTTAATTGCTACTTCAACATTAGCTTGGGGTGTAAATTTTCCAGCACATTTAGTTATTGTTAAAGGCACAGAATATTATGATGGGAAAACAAAAACTTATGTGGATTACCCAATTACTGGTAATTAATTCTAACTTTTTCGCTCAATAAATTTTATTAACTTTTCTAATGTAATCAGTATCAGGCTGATGTTTATGCAAAGAATGCGAGTTGATGATGTAAGCCATTTGCTACGTTTGTATTCACATACTTGACTTCAAACAAAAGCTTGATAATTAATATATTCTATTTTCAGCTAACTAGTTGTAGGTTCGAACCCGCCTCTTGGTAGTTCTCGCAAACTCTCATACTTAGTATGGCTCAAAAGGTAAATACATAAATCTGTACCTGGCAAATGAATGAATAAAAAAGTAAGTGACACCTGGTTACTTGTGTACATGAATACTCCTAGTTATTACTACCTGATTGATCAAAATGTAGTGAACATTAGTATAAAAATGACTTTGATATCTGCGATGATACGATGTCATGCTCCGTAGAAGACGACTTTATTATCCTAGAATTTTCTGGACAAGATTCCAAAATTAGTAATTATTCACTCAAAATAGAGAGAGCATATTTTGAATGTATTTTCCCTCTCAGAATTTCTATTCGGTTGTTGGTTTCTATTATCATCTTCATTTATCTTAGAAAAGACATTTGAGTGTGTTGTTCATTTTACTTATATTGGGAGTCACTGTAAGAAAATTATAAACTGTCAAACCATAACTCATCATCAATTCATGAATTCGTTGATAACTGTCTGTGTAAACCGTATTGGTATGTGCATACTACTTTGTTGGAGTCCACGCATTAATTGGCGACCAACAGTTAGAGATGCTGTGAAGTAACATGTTTAACATTTGATCATTGTTCATCTTCTCCTAAATCTTAAGTCACATTATTCTCCCAACTGCTTGTTTTTGAATTATATTCTGGTATTAATCTTATTGTGCCAATAGTAGTACGACACCTTGAGCTAACGCATATATTCCAAGCTCTACATTATTTCATAATCCTTGCATTAGTTTTACACTATAAAGACTTTACGGTTGTCGACGAAAACCAATGGGGCGATTCGATATGACACTTTCTCATCTCTTCCTTTCTTTGTGAGATGTCATTATCTCTCAAAATGATGGACTAGTTGGTTCAACATTAAGTATTCTTCCTATTCTGATCTGGTGCTAGGTAGTATTCGAACATACTCTCAGAAGTTAAAACTGCTCGTACAAAATGAAAGGTCACTTATCATTAGGTCATCTAATATGGTCATGGGTTGATTGTGTATTTGAAGTTCCCATTTTTCCAATTTATCCAACTCAAAGACATATCAGATTGATTTAAGCATAGTTTGAAAGTGTGAACCATTGCCTTGTTAACTTAATAAGTGAAAGATGAAAATGAATTTGTTGCATAACCTCAGTTTACATAGGTTTCTCTCTTCTACAAAGTTAGTCCTAGTTGAATGTATTCACTTTTACATTGTTGTTACTTTCTTTATGTAGATGTACTTCAAATGATGGGACGTGCTGGACGTCCACAATTTGATAATCAAGGTAAAGCTGTTATTATGGTACAAAATTCTAAGAAAACATTTTATAAAAGATTTCTTTATGAACCATTCCCTGTGGAAAGTTATCTATTGCAAGTATTACCTGATCATTTAAATGCTGAAATAGTTGCAGGTACAATTACAACAATGCAAGAAGCTTTAGACTACTTAACATGGACATTCTTTTTTCGACGTCTTTATTCAAATCCATGGTAAGGTTGGTTAGTTGGTTTGTCGTACGTCATTTTTTGGTTTTTTTGATTGAGAGTTACAAATTATAAGTATGTGTTTTGCATGTTTAGACGGTGGCAATAGTGAATCAATGTTAGCGTATTGACGAGTTGAATTGGGAATCCTACTATTGGTTGCCGGCTAAATGGTACTAATGGTTAGGCGTTCACTATTAGACCTAAACGTAGTGGGTCCAATGTTCGGTAAGATCATGGATTGTCAGTAACACTTCAGATTAGTTCTATATGTAAACGAAATAACTGTTTAGTGCATCCTAGTTCTTGATGGTGCCCTACCAAGATCAATCCGTGATGCATACTGTTGGTTAGAGCCATAAAAACCCTTAAAACAAGTTCAGAAAGGTGTACAAATCAATAGAGAAAATTGTGTCCAATCAGCACGCAGATAGCTTTTACCAGAAAATTCTAGACCAATGAGAAGTCACGTGATGCATCTCTGATTGGGCAGTTATCTTACTACTACTGTGTCTAGTAGGATGTAGAAAACTCTAGAAGCCTGAAGGACATTTATGATCATATAAATATCCTAGTTTTTGTACATAATTGACACCTTGCAGTAAAGTGTTATTTTGCCGTATTTCGTGTCTTATCTCTCGTGTTCACGTTGAAGTGTAGTTTTAGCCTGGGGGTCGAGTCAAAGCTTAAGAGTCAAACCAAGTGGTCCACTTAGACGAGATTAATAATTGACGACAGAGATTTCGCGGTCGAATAAGAATCCAAACCACGCGTCACAACACATACAAACAACTAATACAACTTATTTATTCCTAAGAATAACGAATCATTCCATTCTGGTTCAGTTTTTGTAAAAGTATTTTGTCAACAGCCAGATCTCTAGATCATCCCAACCATTCTTTCATTCTACTTTTAAGCTAGCTAGTACATTGCATCGATGTACGCTATTATTGAACAAATGTCTCAACTATCTTTGACTAGTTAAGAAGAAGGTTTGCATAATAGTTTGTACAGAAATGCAACCAAGGAGAAGATTCTTCGTTTGAGATAGTTCATTGTACTTTTATGGAAAGTTTTTGTTGTTGGAAGCTGTAGTAGGATCGCCACTGGCTTCAATTCTAAGTCGTAGTTGATGAAGTTTCAAGCTACTGAGTAGCACCAATCGATATTAGTGTGCAAGACCTTCATGTGTATCTATGGTTGCAAAATGATTTTACAGAATTTCTTAGTCAATGGCAGCATTCATAAAGCCAACCATTCAGCGATCTGAGACTTAGAAAACTTTCATCATAGATGAACTGCTGGTTGGACTTTAATATGAAGTAGAAATACAAGTAGGGAATAAAAGCTGATATAGAAAGATGAATAAATGTACGTGGTCTCAAACCTAAACACTTTATCTTCCATTAGTTCATATTTACCATCATCTATTAATTCATGTCAATTTTTCAGTGGAAGTGATGTACTGTAAGATGTAGAGAGGGGGATTTTATTCAATTTCTCTTTCTTTTGTTTTCCTCTCGATTTCAATTCAGTTATTATGGTTTAGAAGATTGTCAACCGAATTCAGTGAATAACTTCTTGTCTAATCTCATTACAACAGCATGTGATCAATTAATTGATTCAAGATGTTTACAATATGATCAAAATAATACTGGACATTATTCATTAGTACCAACTACACTTGGTCGATTATCTTCATATTATTACTTATCACATTTAACAATGAAATTATTTGCAACTACAATTCAATCTACATCAAGTATACATGATTTATTAAGAATATTATCAGTAAGCATGTTTACTGATTGATTCTTCTGGGTACTTTTTTGTTATAACGCGAGAAATTAGGGGTGGTGGGTGACTGAGTACCAATCACTAATACCTAGTCGGTAACTGTGCGTCTGCCATGTGCCCACTTAGTCCCAAGCCGAAATAAGAAGAATACGAGCCAATAGATCAACCAGATAGAGTCCTATTATAATTCCAGCATTCTTTTATATATACATAAAATCAGACCACACAGCAAACCAATTAAAAAATTAACATGAACACAGAACGAGGGGAATAGTCGTAGTGAATAGGAACAACTTGTACACAACTAATTAACTGTAGTCCATAATAAGAGACAGTTTAATAACAGCAATTATGCTAAATGGGAGGATAGGGCAAGCGAAGCGAAACAACAATAGAAACAAAATGTTTACCTTACAGACAGTTAGAATAAATGAAATAGTGTTCTCAAAACACATTTCTGAGAGTTTGTTACACTTCTTTATGGTCCGGCCTAACTTTTTTTTTTCATTTTGGTGTTAGCAATTGACGATAACTTGTTGTTACTTTTTCGATTATCTATGTGTTGTGTTATAGTATATAAATACACCTTTTAAATCTGTGCTGAGATTTCATCCAATGTCAACGGATTAGGGTTAATGCAATTTCTAAGATAAATAAATTGATCAATGTATTTAAGTTGGATTATGATTGACTAGCGTAATCTAAGACGTACATGTCGTCTTATTTGGTGACTCATCAGCTGCATATGCCTAGATCTTAGTGTTGATGTTCACACTGTGACTCGAACTTACTTTATTTCGTGTCAAACACCATCTTATTTGCCATCAAGTTCAGGCAACCATACTTGTACAATGGGTACGTATATATAGTTCTAATGTATTTGGATCTTTCCGTAGATTTATCATAGACTGAAATTGATTAGTCTCTGTTGTCATATGTGCATCCTGAGAGGATCCCCTCTATATACCGATAGTTCACAAGTGTTGCTTGAATGGTCTAGTGGTGAACGCAATGACATTTGGCACGAAACATAGTGAGTTTAAGTCTCATTGTAAACATCAACATTGGGATGCAGGTACATCCAACTGACGAGTTCCGAATAGGACAAAACGCACGTCTTGGATTCCGCTTGTTAGTCACAATTCAGCTGTTCAGTTTCAGTTCGCGGACAAATCGACGGGGAGATCCTAGTACATCCTAACTACTTTAATCTAGTTTCGCATTGAATATGTACCTAGAAATTGATTGCACATACCTTACATCTGATTAATTAATTAAATTTTCTTAATGTTTTTTTTATTTTTCTTCAAAGAATGCTCATGAATACTTTCTACTACCTGTACGACATAATGAAGATGAAATAAATAGATTATTATCTAATGATTTACCTTTACCGCCGATCGGTCCAATGGATTCACCTCATACAAAAGCTCATTTATTATTTCAAGCTCATTTTTCACGTGTTAAAGAATTCCCCATTGTTGATTATCGTACAGATACACAATCGATTTTAGATCAGGCATTTAGAATATTGCAAGTAAGTTCACTTCACGTAACTTCTTTATCGTATATTGCTTGCTTCATTTTTATTGGTATCGAGTCGTATATTTATTCATCGTCGCTCTGTTTCCACTACATAGATATAAAATGTGATGTTTTGATTCGGCCACTTCTAGCTTTCTAACATCCTACACTAGTCATCATCGCGCGTAGTCTTAGAAACTGGGCTAACCACACGTATAAATCCATCAACTGTTTTACCGAATTTCCCTAGTATACATTGTGCTTAACTTAAACATCGCTTACTTAATGGTCTCAGTAAATGCGAGAAATTTATCTAAACAGGCTTATGAATAAACACCAATAGTAAGTTGATGAAATCTAGACGAGTTTTCGTCATACGTCAGAGGAGCAATCGCGTTAACTCTATACTGAGAAGTGAGTTCAAATGGCACAAATTACGTCGATGACACGAGGTTCTAGAGTTTTAGCTAGACAAGCTTTTTGTCTGACTATGAAATAAGGTTTAGACATTGAGGGCTTCAACTTGAAATTTAGAGTTCAGTTTCAGTGAACCCGAGATAGTATTTCGTGAATTCTGATTGTTGGCACTGGTTGCATTTGTGGAAGATGTCATAGTCAGGATTTGAGAGTTGATAAGGAAGTATAAATGAATATTAGGAAGTGTTAAATGAGTTTGATCATGAATAAAGTGATTTGTGACTATTATATGTTGTGTCAACAGTAAATGGCTTTAATACAAAACTTAGCATTAAGATAATATAGAAAGCCGTAAAATTACGTAAGTGTGTATGATAATCCATCATAGAGTAATTCTTGAAATTCTACCGTTTTCTTTTAACCTTCAACAATTTGGAACATTATTTAATTAAATATATAAAATTTAGTGTAGATAGACACCACAAATATATTCATCACTTGTGGTTGTCTGCAGAAGGGCTACAGCCTAGAAACCTATTCTAAAGGAAACGATTTTATTAGAAATCTTCTAACCTATAGGTCTAGTCCATATAACAGTTTTCAACGTCAAAATATGTAATACCGTGGTAGCTAGTGACTCTAGTGAGTTCATTCACCACTCGTTGCTTCAAAATTCTGAAGCCTCATGGTTTGAAGTCTCAGAGTTTTACAGCTTCCTTAAGTGAACTCTCCGTATATACTAACCCCGTCTAAACTTTAATGAAATATCTCTAATAAAAACAACAATCTATACGATATCGAGCATTTAACATTAACATTATTGAATTAAAGTCTACTAGTTTACATTTTCAACATCCATCAAACCAGGATATACTACGCGGACATCATTCACTACCCATGTTGAGTGAGTATCTCCTTCATTCATGCTATCGATAGACTTACGTAGAGACAATTTCTCACAATAACTCCGTAATATAAGCTACACAAATATTCGATGGTGTAGAGATACTTTAGACAATTACAATGAAATCACTAGTGGAAATGATTCAGCATTAAGTACTCTATCTTTTCTCTATCTTATCTCCGAAACACTGCTCGTGTATCGAGGGACAACCGAGTGAGCAATGCTGTCGTTAGGAAACGGGTTCTAGGAAAGGAGGGCAAATCAATAGATGAAGTATTGAAACTTCATCAGTTGAGGTGGTTGGGACATGTGTTACGCATGTCTAACTACCGACTGCCTCGACGAGCTATGTTTTGCGGCGTAGGAATAGGTTGGAAGAAAGCTAAAGGCGGCCAAACCAAAACATGGCAGAAATCGATGAAGTCACTGACAAGTGGACTAAGTCATGTAGGTAGATGTAGGCTGCGCGGTTGGGGTCCGCAAGACGAAAGTCACCAATGGTTAGAGACCTTGAACGATATGGCTCAGAATCGTTTACAATGGCGCAGGTGCATCCACTCTTTGTGTTCTCTCAAAATCTAACCTTCTGAATTCTCTATCTTTCTCCTTTCAAATTTATCTCACTGAATTATACTTTTCGAATCATATCTTCGCTCCCTAATCTTCTGCATTACTGCTAATACTTCTACTATCGCTATCACTCTTGGATTTGAACTGACAGTTGCGTCTCTGTGCTGATGTGGTATGGCAACGTGAACTGATGTACGTACGTACGAAGTTCTGCGTTGTATCTGTCTATCTTATCTCTATCTTCTCTTTGGAGTTAATTGATAGAAAATTCTGGACCTGAATTATATCCCAGTTAGCATTGGTCAATAGTATGCATTTACAGCCTTGATGAAATTAAAACTTTTTGATTGATTTAAACCCAGTTCCCCTCTCATAGTTTCACGGTCTGTAACTGTTACAACTGTTTTATTGAGGTGACGACTGACCTATGAAATTGATACATTTATCCATCTTCGAATACCTTAAAGAGAATATCACCCGTTTAGGCGTCACCGGAACACTTTGCTAACAACTATTCAATAACCTATTCAGATGGAATGTTGTGTCAATTATCTATAACCATCTTATGTATCAAATGATATAATTCTTGTAACATTTCTCTATGAACAACTTAATGAATAACTGTTATTTATTTATAGGCCATGTTAGACGTTAGCGCAGAATGTGGTTGGCTTCGAACATGTTTAAATTGTATTATTTTAATGCAAATGATTACACAAGGTTTATGGGTTGAAGAATATGGTAGTAGTCTTTTACAATTGCCAAGAATAACCAGTGAACATTTAGACTATTTCAAGTAATTTAAAGTAACATTTTATTGTATGATACTTTGTTTTCATGAATTTATTATTAACTGTGAACATGTATTTATACTTTAACATTGATCAGAGATAGGATAAATCATGCAGATGGGATGTAATATAAAGTAGGAATAGAAATCGATTAGACATTCGGTTATCGCTTGGTTTCTGAGCATCTAAAGAAGATTGTCTGTATATCAGAATCATTTGTTTGAATACTGTTTCACTTATTCTAGTTGTATGTAAAGTGAACATTCTATTGCTGTTACATCCTTCTTGTCGTATCCTCCCGTGTGACTCATTAACTATTAGTATTTCACTTTCCGTCTATGAACTTCAGTTAATTAATTGTGTATACGTCCAGTTTATTGTCATTACCGCCTATATTATGTATCGACGTTATATATAAAGGAGTGTATGAAATATAGTTTGATTAGGCTGGTTGGTTCATCGAGCTTGTATTCTTCCCATTTCACTCTGGGACTAAGTAGTTTTCGGAACAGACGCAACAGCTTCCACTAGACAGTTGTAGTTGTCATTGATCGCTCTAATGGTTTGTACAAGATCTCTCCATATCTAGTCAATTGTCATCTGTGATTAGTCCAAATATTTCGGTTATATAACCTAAACAAATCAACTAAATTAATGGCGGGCAATCAGCATTTGAACTTCCAGATAATCAACCACAAACTGTTATTTTATAGTCTTCATCAATTCATGAACTAAGTTCTATTTGTATGTTAAAACTTTCATTTTATTTACATTTATCTTCTTTCAATAATTTCTAATTAATACAATAAGCATTATATTCTCTTTCACTTCTCTCTCTCTCTGTGTGTGTGTAAACCCAACAACTCTTTAGATGTGATCGTAATACAAATATCAGTACATTACCTGAACTTATAGACAATATGATTTCTTCACCTGATGTATTAGATTCCATGCTACGCGGTTATGTTCAGTCAGATGTTATTAATCTTGTAAAACAGGTAAATTCATTGTAATTAATCTAATTTTTACACTTTTTATTCATCTGTTACTTTTATTTCTCAATGATGTTGAATATTAGTTTTGCATGATAAACCAACCTTAGTTAGACTATCATTAAAAATGACATCAGTCAATGAAGTCACTGACTGCTAGTCTGAGTCGTGTTGGTAGATGCAAACGATCTGATTGACGTCTGTACGAATGCAGTAACCGTTGGTTGGAGACTGCGTGACGTGGCTTGGAAACGGTCACAGTAGCGCAGGTGCATTCATTCTTTGCTATCCCTTAAATCATCAGCTTATAATTATTCCATATCTTTCTTTACACAAACCAATGTTTTCCCTGTATCATATTCTATGTATCCATACCTGTGTTTTACTACTATCGAAGTAACCACTACTTCTACTAATTTGGTTTTAGTCTTGCTATACTGCTGAAGTGTGACAACTTAGATCGATGGTTATATGTGCCGGACTCAATGTTTTACACACATCACTGAAAACAATGAATCTCTTGACAGCTTTTTTTTATCCTTGTATATGACTTCACAATGATAGCGCCCATCTATGATACTACGAGTGGTCGAACCAAGGATCATCAGGCTTTCAGATATGCATTCAACCTTTATAACATTGAGTTAGACATCCAGTGGTTTACATTTTGATATATATCTCGTGACCTCATTTAATGTCGTTGGTGAGTACAATTACGTTGCACTTAATTCGTTTCAAAGAAGATTGTTTCGTGGTGTGAAGCTTTAAATTTCGCAATATCCAATAATGACAATTATCATCTGCTTGCTGGTGATTAAAATAATTCCGGAGCTTTAATAAAATGACGTGTGTCAAGTAGAGCTTAAGTATATCAAATGTTACTCATCCGCAGCTGTCAGTGAGGTTGTGCAACATATCACAAATTGACTTAAGCTAAAAATGTAAACCATTAAATTCTGATCTCATAATTTTAAAACCTTGAGTTCGATTCCCCGTAGTGCTGCAAATATGGATTGTAGTGTAATCCCTTACTAGGGTGAAACAGTTTTCCACTGCTTCTTGGTTTTTTATAATGGTTGTCTAACTAAAATCAATTCTTAACGCTAAACTTGATAACTAGATTAATTGAATAAACAAGAATAAACAACTTCAAGGTTAGAAACCAGCCTTAAAGAGAAGATAATTAAAATAGACATGTACACAACTGGAATGCAGTTATGAACAGCAATCAGTCACATGTCATGTCGAACAATTATGCTACTGGTCATTTCCAACAGCTGGTTTATTTTTGAAGTACGTGCAACTTTCGATGTTTTGCAAGACAGTGAAAGCTTCATGACTTAGTCATTCTAGTCAGGTAAACACAGAACCTCCAAGAATGTTAGTTTTCATAATGTATGAGTTTTTCACAACCAATTTTCGTTTACTTATTTTAGACAGTTAGACGATTACCACTTATTGAAATACGGTCGTGTTTAGTTGGTCCTGATCCATCCATCACTTCATCTTCATCATCTCAGTCAGTAAGAAGATTTACAATCAATCAAATTGGACAAAGTTCAAATTGTTTAGATGTATATTCTGAAACAGAATACCTTCTTCGTATAGAACTACTACGCTCGTCTATTGATCAAACAAGTGGAAATAAGGTGATGTTCCAACTCTTTTCTTAGTAATGAACTTGTTTGGTAATTGTACAGTAACAGAATATTTCTGACTTCATATAATTCTGATAGAATCATGGTCGAATGTGAATATGATCTAGTCTTCTTTTTAAAATGTTATCAATATGACCATTAAATTACTTTATACATAATGAAAACTAGAATGGCTTATACCGATCTAGGTCATCTAGTTATGAGTCTGATTGCTAAATTCTGAGTTTACAACATGTTGATTAGAGCACTTCCACTCTAAATTTGATCTCTTAAGGATAGCAGACATCTTTTAACAACATCATTGGTAGTTCTGAGGTTTGACTTGGTTGTGTTTTACGAATGCTACGCATCGGCTTCCACATTATGCTTTATTTCCTGACAATCAGACAGGTTATAAAGTTTATAGGCGGTCAATTTTTAACACGGCACCGTTAGGTGATGCATCACAACTGTCTGGTTGAGATGCTAGAGAGTGTAACTCAGTGGTTCGAAGTTTACTTAAACAAGGTGTAAATAAATACCAGCGGTGATCCTGGGATATTTTCTCGTTGAACCTCTTATAAGTGTTTTATTGTATAGATGTGATATATGGATTTTAAAAGTAAATGACATTCGTAAGTTGATTACACTTCATCGAAGATGTCTTTGAAGCGTCACTTGCATACCTTAGGACGATCGAGTAGAAAATACTGCGGTTAGGCAGAGATGAAGAACAAGTTCATAAGTTTGTAGATCTTCATGGAATGAGGTGATTGGGGCATGTAATATAATGTATGCCTAAACCAACACCTACATAAATGCATCATGTTGCTTAGTATAGACGTTAAGTGGAAGAAAATTAACGGTAGGTAAACTAAAACGTGCTATCAGTTTGTGACGTCGTTGAATGTTGATAGTGAACTCTGCTGATGTATGAAGTCTACCAAGAATCTGTTATCGATATAAGCGAATTCACTCTTTACTTCCTTGTAAATCTTCAATTCCTTTATTGTTTCCTACGTATTGTATATTTGTTTCTTCTTATTGAACAGCATTCTGGTATTCATCTTGTTAATTTTATCACATCATCTTAATATAGTATGACGTAAGATTGCGTACATATGCTTAGCTCTACATTAGCTATGATTGAATGAATTAGAGGGTTATATCAAGAATGAATACATTTGCATACATTTGTGACTAGTTCAGATCAATAGTCAATGAATTCATAGACTGATATCTTATCTTGGTTGGAATCGATCACTTCTAGTGGTATTCGTCAAGGTTGTCCGCTTTCCCCATTTTTATTTAATTTTATCATTGACATACTTTTAGTTAACATTATCATCGTCTGATTTCTCTGGGGTTGACCTCCTTTCAGGAGATAAACTTACTGACTTACAATATGCAGAGTGAAGGTCCTGATAAAATGCAGAATTTTTTGACTACCTTAAACATGAATATAAGCATGTTTCGGATGAGATTTTCCCCATCCAAATGCAAAATGCTGCTTCATGACTGGTTTAATTCGGCACCGAAGTTAGTGATAGGGTGCGAAGCAGTTGAATATGTTAAACGCTTTACTTATCTTGGGAGCCTCATTAGTCCTGATGGTCTGGTGTCTGATGAAATCTCGGCTCGTATACATAAGGCCCGATTGGCTTTTGCCAATTTGCATCACTTGTGGCGTAGGCGAGACATTCGTTTGCTGATGAAAGGACGCTTTTACTGCGCAGCAGATCGATCCGTTTTACTTTATGGATGTGAAGCATGGACATTAAGGTTAGAGGATATTTGTAGGCTTCTAGTATTTGATCATAGATGTCTATGAAACATTGCTCGTGTTTGCTGGGACAACCGAGTAAGCAATGCATGGGTTAGGAATAGGGTACTAGGTAAATACAGTAAGTCTATTGATGAAGTAGCGAATCTTCACCAGCTGAGGTGGTTAGGACATGTATTACGTATGCCTGACCACCATCTACCTCGACAAGCAATGTTGTCTGTTGTGAGAGTAGGCTGCAAGAAAGCTAGGGGTGGCCAAACGAAAACATGGCACCAATCCATGAAGTCATTGACAATTGAGCTGAGCCGTGTTAATAGATGCAGACTACCTGGTTGGGGCCCATGCGACGATCGTAACAAATGGTTAGAGACCTTAGGTGATATGGCTCAAAATCGATTGCAATGGCGCAGGTGCATCCACTCCTTGTCTTCCTCCAAATTCTAATTTTTGAGCTTATTATAATTTTCTCTTTACTGAATCACTTTTTTGTTTCAAATCTCATCTCTGATCTCTATGCCTTTCCATTAGTAATTACTCTGTTACTATCTTCCTCTACTCTGGGATTTGGTCCGACAATTTAATCTTTGTCTGCTAATTGAGGCATGGCAACTTGAACTGATGTACGCATTTACCGAGTTCTACGTTGTAACTGACTGACTTAATGCATACCAAATGTAGTAGAAATGTATAGCCCATTGAATATTGACAACATTGTTTACATAATTTCAATTTCCTATTACTTATTATTGTTCTTTTAATGTTCTCTTTATACAGCCAGTAATGACCGGATCTTTAATTAAAACTAAATCATATGAAGGTTGGTTACTTTTATTAGGGAATTGTGAAGTCAATATAAATCATGGCGGTGAATTGTTAACATTAAAACGTGTACCATCAAAATCGATTACAGTACTTAAAAAAGATTCATTGATAAAAGGTAAACAACATTTTATTAATTTAATGGTGAAATTCCCATCACCAATAACATCAATGCATTCAGCTGGTGTTAATGATGATGATGATGATGATGATCATAATAATAATGAGATTGAAGTTAAACAACGTTATCAATTAACTTTATTCTTAATGTCTGATACTTATTTAGGCTTAGATCAACAGATTGAATTATTTTTTGATGTGATTTGTAAAAGGCCAGTTAAAATTGTTGATGATGACGACGATGACGAAGATAACGATGATGATGATGATGATCATTGTATTGATACTGAACTGTGAATAGATGTCTATCATTCATATCTACTTGTTTGTATGTATGATTTTGAATCTGTAATCTATTTCTTGTTTTATTACTCTCCAAGATGAGAATTTCATTCTTCTTTAGTGATAAACACTCGGTCTTTCATATTTGTCTAAAAATATAAATATTTTTTTTAAAATTAGAATGTATTTTTAATTGATTGAATATGTTACACATTGATGTTGACAGGGTACCTTTGAAAACCAGAGAGCATTGAATAACTATTTTGTCTTAGTGTGAAATTGCTTAACAGTGTACACTCCCATTAGAATAAGCTTGTATCTTCCAGTTGATTTGTAATGGACTGAAATTGGTCAACCTCTGTTGTCATATGTGCATCCTGAGCGAATTGCCTCAAAGTAGCGATAGTACACAAGTAATATTTAAGTTGAATTGTGACTGGCAAGCGGAATCCAGGACGCGCGTTTCGTTCTATCTGGGAGTCATCGGCTGAATGTATCTGCATCCTAATGTTGATGTTTACACTGGGACCAGTTTCAGTTGATGACTATTCAACAGAAGGATACAAGCTCAACCTAATTACATATATACCCGCTACACAAATGTGATTGTTTAGACACAGTAACCTGGTGAACGCGGTAGCGTATGGCACGAGACGGACTGAGTTCAAATCCTAGCGTGAACATCAACATTGTAGTCCAGGTACATCTGGACGATGAGTCCCAAATAGGACTAAACGCGATATTCATATCTTAACTGGAACTGCTGCTACCCTTGAGCTTGAGGTAGATTCTGTTTTTAAAAGTAGAATAATAATAAAAGCGAGTACAACTGTTTAAATCAATCCCAAAGTGTTACAGTTTCCAAAATTGTTGGGAAACGGTAAAATTTTTGACTTGATCTCGATTGTCTGCCATGTTACTGACTTATTTAAATGTATTGAGTCAGAGTGTCTTAACTCGGGAGTGATTAATTCAAGTGGTGTTTGCTACGGTTGTTCGCTCCTTCCACAAGATAAACTTGTGGACACATAACATAGTTCCATTGAGTGAGGATGTTGACGAAATGTAGCATCTTTTAACTGCTCTAAGCGTCAATGTATGCATATTTGAGATGCGATCCTCCCTATCCATTCTGCTACAGGTTTGGCTTACGTTGGCGCCGAAATT
This sequence comes from Schistosoma japonicum, assembly GCA_025215515.1. Taxonomy (NCBI): domain Eukaryota; kingdom Metazoa; phylum Platyhelminthes; class Trematoda; order Strigeidida; family Schistosomatidae; genus Schistosoma; species Schistosoma japonicum. The sequence continues at coordinate 22,387,573 of CM046065.1, forward strand.
TGTGACAAGGAACGAAGTTGAATATATTGACCTCTTCACTTATTTTAGAAGTCTCATCAGTTCTGATCGTCTAGTATCTGATGAAATCTCGGCTCGTATACATAAGGCCCGATTGGCCTTTGCCAATTAGCGTCACTTGTGGTGTAGGCGAGATATTCGTCTTCTGACGAAAGGTTGCGTTTATTGCACAGCAGTTCGATCCGTCTTACTTTATGGATATGAAACATGGATAGCGGATATTCGTAGGCTACTAGTATTCTATCATAGATGTCTTTAAGGCATTACTCGTGTTTGCTTGGGGCACCGAGTAAGCAGTGAGTGGGTTAGGAATAGAGTACTGGGTAAATACAGTAAGTCTATTGATGAAGTAGTAAATCTTCATCAGCTGGAAGAAAGCTAAAGGCGGGCAAACCAAAACATAGCACCAATCCATGAAGTCATTGACAATTAGACTGAACCATGTTATTAGATGCGGACTATTTGGGTGAGGTCCGCGTGATGATCGTAACAAGTGACTAGAGACTTGGAATGACATGGCTTAAAATCGCTCGCAATAGTGCAGGTGCATCTGTTCTTTGTTTTCCCTACAAATTGTAAGTTTCTAAATTCATAACTTTCTGTTTACTCAATTACATTATTTAAAATCGTATTTTCGATGTCTAATCCTTTCGATTAATACTAACTCTGTTACTGCCTCCACTACTCTGGGATTCGGTCCGATAATTTCGTCTCTATCAGCTAATTAAGACATAACAACTTGGACTGATGTACGCATATACCAAGTTTTAAGCTGTAACTGACTGACTGCAGTGCTTGAATCTTAATTTGAGTGCACACGCATTATGTTTAAATGAATTGGTAAACATGTCACATAAATAGAGGCCTAACATACTACTTCATATTCATATATCTCGTTTTCAGCCAGTAATCAGGGTATTGTTTCTAACACCCCAATTCAATCAACGTACTTATCTATACGCCCGAGTCTATCTCTTTCAAATAAATCCAGATTCCTGTGCGTATTAGAAAGAAGTATCCACCCAAAACAAGAAATCCACCGTCATAACACAACAGTGCATGCTGTAGAGCCATAACTCAGGAATTCGGGTTTTAGTCAAAGAGATACGAACCACGCTCCATCCCCTACAGTTTGTGCAACCGAATGATACCACTAGTGACCGTGACAGAAGGATTCCATAATGATAATGTATCTGTGTCTATACGATTAGTAATAATAGTAGTACGCAACACGATACCAATCACATATTGAATTAGGCACGACTACATTATGGTGGCCAACTAATCAGATCTGAAAAGCACTTTTCAACGTCGCCGAGCATGTTTTTAATAATGTGCATGGCACTAGGAAGCATGCTTTGTAATCTCGGTGAAATGGCGGTAATAACCTATCTCCAATATAAGGGGTTGCTACGAAATATTATTTTTGCAGTTGCAGACTAGAAACATGTGGAGTTCTGAGGAGAAACGAATACTATAGAAATATATGCACTGAAATTATGCCAATGATCACTGTATCTATCGGATATATTCATTAAATATTTGAAAGTGAATGTAACATCAAGAAAAGGTATTATGACCATGGAAGTGGTGTTAAGGCAGAATGGGTATGTCGATTTCGTTTTAGAACTTCTGTAGATCTTCGAGATTATCGGTACATATTATCAACCCAGATATAATATGTCGGTTGATAATTGGGAACACAGTTGTTACTTTTTTGTTTGGGACGCTCTCAAAATGGTATGTTCCAGATCCAGAAGCTATAGAGAAGTTCTAAGACGGAATTGACGTACGCATTGCACTTTAAGACTCCTTCCACGATCATGTTTGCTTTTCCTGACGGCACACTCGTTACTTTTGGTTATTTAACCTCCGACAGATACAGTGACCCTTGGCAACATTCCAGTACATATATTTCTTTAGTATTTGTACCATTGAACAGGCATCACTTCACTCATATTACACGAACGCGCAGTTGTTACTGGCATTTCAACTAGCCACTAATGTACCAAATACATAACCTGTTTCAAAGTAACTTTAGATTTGCTGGAAAAGGATTCAGTCCTGATTGGTTTTTAAGACAGAATTGCTGACATCAGTATATGTTTCTCCATAGATTTAACTCCACACATTTTTAGATTACGAAGCCTGATTTCCAGTGCCACTGATATTATTAAAAACTTGCTCCGCGACATCAGAAATCGCTTTTTAAATAACATTGGTCTGCCACTATAATTTAGTCCTACCTATGCTGTATTCGCTATAATGTGATATAACGCTTGTCTTAGAGATCACATTAAACAATCAAACCTACACAGACCAGATAAATCACTAACCTTCCGATATACCTGGCACTTAAAGAAGATTGATTATCTTCGAGAACTGTTACTCGGCAGATTATTTCATTTACTTGCTATATGCAAAGTGAACGTTTTATTCTTCTTATTACTAAGTTCCCCTTGCCCTTTCCTCTCGTTTATTGCATTAACTGTTAGTATATCGTTTCTCATTTATGAAATGTAGTCAATCGCTTGTGAACACGTTGCTCCACTTGACAATCACTGTTATCCATACTTTGTTTTAATGTTAGCTTTCCAATTGTGTGAAATATAATTAGGGTCTGTCTGGTTGTTTCATTAATCTTCTGTTCTTCCTATTCTGGTCTAGTATCGTGTGGACATCGGGCAGACGTACAGGGACTAGCTAAGCACCTATTGGCGTTTGTCACTTTAACTTCGTGCACACAAAGCCATATCCACTAATTAGTCTCATACATCAACCATAACAGTTTTTCACGTCATAACACCTTCATCGTACTTAAAAAGGGCTTGAACTCAAACTGGATGAATTCGTTATTTCGTAAACATGTTTAGCAAAAAGTGTTTACTGAAAATGTGTTAGCTTCTACATATAAAAGAATGAAATATTGATATAAATAAATATAGAATATAATTCTTCAAAATTACAAGTTTTGGGACAGTTAGTTCTTAGAAATGTACATCATTTACATCAAGGTTATGTTACATAACCTGCTTTTTTTGATGAGCTGAAATGAAAATTGAGAAAAATGAACGAAGTTTTAAAAAAAATAGAAAAAACAACAAGAAATAAAAGGTTATTTTTACTCAGTCAGTCATAAATATACACAGTCTAGTACATATTTTTGTTAGATCCAGTTGTAATGCTGTATCAGTACAACGAGATCAAATTCACAGGATGAACACCATCGAAATCGAATTAATTATAGTAGCAATGGTAGTGAAAATGACTGAATGTTGAGAATATAGTTCGAGATGATAAAATGACAGTGTGTAATCCAAAAGTTAGAGACAGATAAAGAATGAATGTTACCGATTCTGATTCATGTTGTCATTTAATATCTCCAACTACTGATTGCAGTTATCGTGTTGATGGATAGACTCATTCCCTATCAAAATCTAGTTTGAATGGATAAAGTTCGAAAACGGTATTTTAATTAAAAGCAAACTGAATAAAAAGAATCTTGAACTATTATATGTGCGGCAAGCCGATATGTATACTATCCGCGAAGAGAATGAAGCGTATAGGTTGTAGATTAATGTTCATGAATCGATGTCAGTACATATTCTGTGCCATATCACTGAATAATAAAACACTAAACAGTAGCCAGTCAAAGCAATTAATGGCTCCCAATTGTTAAAATAATTAGTGGTTTTATTGATGCTACTAATGTATCAAGTACAGATGGGCACTCAGATTAAGACACAGTAGTTGGATTTCCGAATTCCCCTTATATCTTGCGTTTGGCTTTAAAATAATAACATCCAAATTACACCATAGATGTAAGTTGGCAAAAGTCAGACGAAATGTTTAGATCCTTGTCGAGATTTCATCAGAAACCAGATCAGATGGGTTAATGAGACTCAAAATAAGTGAAGTGATTGGCACACTCAACCACTTCACTCCTTATCTTTAGGTGGTGACGTAGAGCAATCTCATCCAAAACACAAAAAAAGCCTACCTTTAAAAACTTTATGTCGCAGAGTTTTGTAATCATTAATTGTGATGGTTTTGTTGAAATTTTCGTCAATATATTTAATTATTCCTTTTGGTTCTGAACTAATTACAATCATTGGGGTCACAATTTGCAGCTGATCATCACTGAGCTTCCGATACCATGGATCATTTGTTAGATATTCCCTATTGCATGGATGGTTATGGATAGTTTTAGATGTACATATTATGTATCTGTTATGCTCATATCTGATTCTAAACATGGATTTACAACCAGTAAACTTGGATCTACAAAGATTTAAGTATGATTAACAACAAATTACCCTTTAACTCTTTGTCCGGTACCTTCTGGTTTCTTTTTATGGCCAAAAGTGCATATATATACAACGTAGCGATAATATAATTCAGGATTTTCTTTATTTACTTTGCTTTCTCTAACTACATAGTGCGTATAGGTCGTCTATGTATGCCAGGTAATATAAAACGAACAAACTTTATGCAAAATATCTATAGCTTCTCGAACTTGATCCCAAGTTTTTAAATGCCGAGACCTCATGATCTTTTCAAAGTCATCGCCAATATCCACTTCCACCGGTCTGCTAGAGCTTAGTTCACTTGTAGTAGGCAAAGGATCAACCATGAGGCTGTAGGAAATACAAGAAAGCAAATACTATTTAAACTTAAGATTCAGTCAATTAAGCACAACAGAAAACCTGGCACATATGTTCATTATTTCACGTTGCCACACTAAACATCAGCACATTAAGATGAATACCAGAGTACCAGAAGTAGTAGGAACATCAACGACGGTTAAAAAAGATCAGACAGTATGAATCGAGAATAGTTATATCGTGAACACAAAGGCACAATGTAACTTCAAAGACGTAATGGAACAAGAGGGATGGATGCAATAGCACCACCTCAACCGATTGTGTTCCACGTCACTAAATGTATCAACAAACCACAACAATCACATTCAAATAAGAGAGTTAGTACCTACAAACATGGCTCGGAAAAACAGTCAGTTAATTCATGGCTTGTCACAGTTTTGATTTGTCCACTCCTAACATTCTGACATTCTATTCCTGCACCAGCCGTCGTCGCGTGGAAACATTAACAGTGGTTGATCATATGCGATAATTCACAACCTCATCAATTGACTGATGGTTCTTTATTGCTTCCAAATTGTTTTCGTAAATTATTTGGGGAATTCAATAGCTTAGTAACCAGTCACGATGTATCTCGTAAATAAAGTTGATTAGTAATATTAACAAATCTCATTATCATTTTTACGCCGCTACTAACAAACAAAGAGCTCACTTGTAAGCATACAATATAATATTACATATATATACATAGGTATATATATATATATATACATGTATATATATTGACAAACGATGTACTTAGTGCAAAAACGTTAATAATTTTCAGTTATACTGTGTTTTTAGAGCTGGATGGTGTAAGTGAAGAGCATCAATCATCATTCTGTATTACTTAATCAAAGTAAAATTCTGATAGTCGATAACACGGTAACATTTACAAATTTTACACTTGTGGTATCTTCCTACGAATGTTCAAGTGGACGTTATGGACACTTTAAAAGGTAGACTACTCCGATAATGCGTACATAAAAACGAAAGTGCAAATACTGATTCTTCTGCACGAAATCCAACTCACTGAATGTAATGACAGCCCATACCTTACACCGTCTCGCATAGTGTTTGGAAGCAGTATACTTGTACACTGAATCTGGTGATTCGATTCAATGATAAACAACCTATTTATAGGTGTCGGCAGAGGTAATATTACTTCCTAGTTATAAAAATAGATGCCCACGGCACTTTGGTTATCTCTATTCACTGTAAATATATGCCTTTGACGTACAAATCAACAAATTCATATCTGTTGTCCCATGGAAAGTGAATTTGTTTGCATGCGATCGTGTGGATAAGCACTGTCTTAGAAAATACGGTCAACCTGCAATGCCAGTTCGTGAAAAACAGCTCTTTTTAATCCGACCTTGAACGTTCGAATACAGTGTCTTTTTGACACTAGTATAAGCCAGCTGATTTTTTTTGTACATTTGCCTTGATGTTGATTTGGGGTTAAGAGTCTTCAGTGTAAGACTTCTGGCTACTCAACTGCTCTATATCCTCCTGTTGTGTCAGTTGGCTTGCGGATTGATGAGGAGTGGATGAATTTTTGTCTCAGAGCAGTGAGTTGGTGAAAACTAGCAGCTATCATGTCGCTGGATAGTTGGTTAAGTAATAAAGAAGTGGAAAGGAAAATAATAACATAGATGGATAAAAATGAGGAATTGAAGATAGGAAGAAGAGATGTAAATATTTATAAAAGTTGAGTAGACGGGTTTGGTGGACATATGATGGTGGAATCTAGTATCTGGATAACAAGCCATTTTAAACCAACTGATATCTATGTGCTCACATTTTTCAGTATCATGGCTCCGGCTCCAACCTTTTGGCTTACTTTGATAGTTTGCTGGCTACACGGCTGCTTTTGCCCTGGCAGTTTCAAACGTTATGCATTTTTAATTTCTTTATTTTCGCTTGTTATTTTTAATTTCCTACCCTTAGCTCCTTCTTTTTGCTTCTTTTCAACCCTTTTAGTAAGCTAGTCCCCATCCGTTTGTTCCGTTCTGAGTAGTCCAGTTCGTGAGTAAGGCGCAAGAGAATAATGTAGAATGGATAGGGAATGAGAGTGTTAAGGTACAAGGTTTGGAACTAATATAATGTTTTTGCCTCTGTTACAGGAGGCTTCAGGTATACTGCAGCAGCGCATTTAGTTGCCTAGATTTCGTTTGAAACATGCCAAAGTGGAGGCTGCTGTTACTAACTCAGGCAGTACGTTCCAGGTGGAGTGAAGTCTTAGTGATAAGAAGTTCGTCCTAGTCTATGTTAGTACTGTCGGATGAGCAATGATTCGTGGGTTTCTTCAAGATACATGAGCGGCAATTATGCTTTTATATAGATAACCAAGCATGAACAGTATTCTGTCAACAGCTCGGTTATTCATTTTATTACTTACCTCTGAACTCTCCACAGAGGGTCAGCGTCCATTTTGATGATGTGTGTGTGAGGGGGTGGGGAACGACAATGCCTTGATTTGCTAAATGTGGTCTTATGTACGTCTTAAATATTGTGAGGGACAAATCTGATATCAGTACTCCCAGCTACTTGTGAACTCGGTGCAACGTGATGTATTCTTTCATGACATCCACTTAAAGAGTTTTACTAATCGCCAGTCTGTCAGTGGAAACTAAACCTAGGTCGTGTTTCTCGGAGATACCAATTGTTCATTGTCCTTCTTGGTGATAATCCGATTAGGTATCGTTCGAAGTGCGATAGTACATTACATGACATTTTTGTATATTAAAAGTCAGGATGTTATCACCTGTCCACTCCTCTATCATAACCAGGTACTGTAGTGGACGTTTTGTGACCCCCATTATCTTTTATAGCTATCCATAGTCTTACGTTGTCCGCGTATATAAGAACGGACTGGCAGGTGTTCAGTGTGTGGTCATTGATGAAACGTAGTGACAGCAATGGCCTAAGGATTGGGCCCTGTGATACTCCAAACATGGTCGGCCTTCAGTCTGAGTACACTCTATTTACCGTAGTACGGAACTTCCACCGTGGTAGTTAGCTCTGTGGCCGGGAGAGTAACGGTTATATAGAGCTCATCGCTGCTGTTTTATGTATTAGAAGGTTATGGGACACGGTGTCGAACAGCCTTGCGAAATCCAGGAATACTACATGAAACTAATGAAACCATTTACATTGAATCTATACTACAATTACTCATTGATTTTCTACATCAAATACTTAATTGTGTAGATTCACCCTCGTCTATTCAGAATTTTCAGCTCTTTGTCATCACTTGTGTGAACATTCACAATTTACTTGACACTTGCACAGTTTGATCTCTTAATTCTTACTATAGGAATACTAGTAGTATAATAAACCTCATCACACCAAACGCTTACTGATTTTCTACCCATTTCACATATTTAATGGAGTATACTTCTATTTTATTGCAGTCTTTTATTTATTCCTTTTCTATCATCCCATTTTTTATATGTAGATTTTTGCGTATATGATAGCTCATTTTAAACACTCATTCACTTTGTAAACTAATTTTAACCAGTGTATATGTATATTTCTGTCAAGAAATCTGAAACAGTTTCTTTACAATGCTTATTGTAAATATGTTGTATGTGATTAAATTAAAGTTGAGTGTTGGTGATCCAATAGGTAGTTCAGTCGTCCCAGGTCGGATAGGCGTATGTGTTTCAGGACTTGTTTCATCTGAAGTTGTGTTGTGTTTCGTGTAGCAGGTCGCAGTTGTCGATGAATTACCGCACTTGAGCATCCATGATACTTTCAAAATCTTTGATAGTACTGGGAGCATTGCCACCGGCCTATAGTAAGTGAAATCCCTTCTGCCTCTTCCCATATAGGTTGAGGTTACAATGTCCGCTTTCATTATCCTAGCAACCTCTTTGGTTGTGACGTGTTGGAAAAGGTTACTGATTAGACAGCTTAATGCTCCGGTCCACTACTACCAGCCTTATGTTCTCGCAGGCAGGCAATTTGTTGGGCTTTAGCTCCCTTACTTTTCTCCAGACTAACTCAGATTCAATCTCGTTGTGCTTGATCCCTGTTTTCAGAGATGCGATCGCCAGGTTGGTAATCACTGCCGAAGAGCAGTCTAGGTGTCTATCAAAGTGGGCATCGAAAACTCCGGATGCCTCGGCGATGGTGAATGGCTCGCCCTGGGAGCCTGTGTATTTAAAATATTCGGGTTGATACTCGACCTCCAGACCATAAATCTGTACATTTGTTTTGGATTTCCTTGAGACTTTCCATCCAGGATATCTTGCAGTTTCTTTTCGCATCTGACACGTGTGTTGCACCTATTCCTTAGATATACGTGAGAATCGTGGTTGGGGGCCTCGAATGTGGTCCTCCGACTATGCCAAGCTTTTACTTTTGCTTTAAGAATGCGTACGGGCCCTCGTCCCAAAAACGAGTCTATTTTAGCAGGTTTTTTGCTTTTCAAGACGAGGGATGCGTTTCGAGATTGCCTCACAGATGATTCTTTTGACGGTGTACCAATGTGGAGCTGTTGATAGGTATTTTCAGTCACTGGGTCAATAAATCCGGGTTAGACATTCGTTTAGGACCTAAAGGCCTTTGCAAGCATAAGGGAAACATGGTGCATATTACTATCAACACTAAAGCGGCACCAGATAGATTTTGATAAGTTCGTCAAGGAGGTATTATTCACAGATATTGTTTTGGTCAGGCTACTTGCGTACATTTCAACTCTGCCTCTCACTTCGTATTCCCTGTCTTTTTTTATAGGAGCCCTACTATGTATGTCCACCTTATCGTCTGGGATTTCGGGGAGAGCCACATTTCAGTGATTATTTAATGTCTTGGTAGGTCCCATTTTATTGACCGAAGAAACCAGATTTTTAAGGAATAAGTCTGAATTTTTTATCATGGGAAATAGACAGCGGAGTGCGATACTAATCATTCAATTACACAAAACCTACTAACATTCAATATAAAATAATAGGAAATATAATAATGCAGGGTTTTGTTCCATGCCTCCATCCAACTTTCTCACTGTCCACCGTTAGTGGAAAAATTTATTAAATTAATTAGTTCCGCAGGCGAAGCTTGCTCACAACACTCACCTAAATCAAAGATTGTTCGTTCTTTAGTGACTTACCTCAGCTGATAGGTTTGCGATTTATATTACTCGATGGATTGTTTAATAATATATTGCTTAAGTACTCTGTATTTAAAGAATGATTATACCGTTCTTCCATCAAATGATAAGGTCTGAGGAGAGACGGGTAGAATAATATATAGAACTACTACTTGTTTGATAACGTTTTGTTGACATAAGATAAAGAAAAAACATTATTTTTATTTTATTTTATAGATCTCGGCAGCGAACTCCTTCATATTTAATACTGTGCCTCGTAAAATAATGCTCCAGTTGAGCAAACCACAACGTGTCGTGATCTGTTGGTGTTGAGTGACCGATCGCCTTCAATTGGTGGTGTCTGCTGAAACAAACATGGTCAGCATCAATGGTGAGGGCCTATGCAACTAATTTTCTAAGGATTATTTAACGCCACAGCTTAATCAAAAAATGTCTGAAGATTGGATTGAGATTCATTTTTTCCTCTTTCGAAAAGTTCTTCCTTCAAGAGTCGCGTACAATAATAGGATGTAAGAATGATTATACCTCAGAACGTAAGACCTAATGGTTTACTTTTAGACATTTCTTACAACACAGAACATTGATATACAATTCATGAATTTGAACCTAAAAATTAGTTAAGTTTATTCCATTTTATAGTTTGTGTCGTTTAGTGGTCGTTAAATACAGAGTTATAGTACACCAGTGTAGAAAGTTAAAAATAAATGTCCGAAGGAGTATTAACAATAAGTGCTAATATATTGAACAAATTCAAAGTTTATGAGAAATCAATCTTCTTGTGGAACCAGCAAACTTGTATCGAATGCAATGTTTTGAAACGTACTCCACATGATATCTGCTAATTCGGTAGCCAAATCAGAGTTGATAAGAACAGAAACACTGGAGCAGTAAACAGAAGGCTTAGAAGCGAACAACGAATGACAGCGTTGAACAGGAGATTCATACTATGACAGAAATCATTAGGAAATCCCAAGATCAATGAGCGAAAAAATTTTATGGTAGCAAATCTAAGGCTTTTCATAAGGAGGTCTGAATCAGTGAAGGTAGGCCTAGATATACGATAAAAACGGGCAGAGTACTAAGAAAGGCCTTTTCGGCCTCCCCTTAATCGGTCAATAAACATCTCGACTGCGACTATCAAGCACCAGATTTTCACTACACAAAGTCGGACAAACTTCCAGACCTGAAGAAACATCAAACTGAATTAGTAACACTTCCGAATAATCAATTCTTAAAATACTCAAGGTGGACAGTCTATTGAGGGCTGGCTTCACACCTACTACAGAGTGGCAACTCTCCCCACACATCTGCTTTTACAGTAATGTTAGGAGAGGGTTTACCAACAAGAATGCCCAAAATAGTGAAGCTATTATACTTTAAACTACCAAGTGTGGTGATTTTTTGTGGAATCCGAGTTACCGGTAAAATTAGTGAAGCCTAATTACGTCAATTTGACCTACAGCTATTCAATAATGACAAATCCGACTAATTAGGGGACAGCATGGAACTATATGTGCTCCCTTTTTTCAATTCCCATGAGACAAATACTCCTAGACTTAATGACTACGACATTCTGTGGTGTAGAGTGAAGGAAAGATGTGGCTTTCGTTTAACTGGGTTTACATGTACTCTCCAGAATTTCGGATTTCCTGAACATGTCGTTTTTACAGGCAATCTTTTCAGCTGTTCATTTAAATGTTAACCAATTACACTCCTACTGATGGGTCATCCTTCGGGCATTGTATCTTCAAACGCTGTTTGCCAATTCATGCATACTTCTTGTGAAGTACATGTCACACAGTAATCATTGATTGTGGAGATCTGTGAAACCAGATAACTCACTCACCATTAGCCTTTTCTTTCTAATGAAATCTACTGAAAAATAAGGATTTTGCAGTTTTTGGAAAAAGAAGGCAATTTAGGTAATAAGCGGCGTATGCAAATCGGCATGTATTCGAAATTTCTGAAGGTTAGCTTATAACGACGATGAGCAGCAAATCTCGCCACTCAAGGTCACAAGGAACGTCAGAGAGCGGGAATTTAAAATCGACCGACTTACCGTTACAGTCGGCCACGCTTAGGTCAGCTGTTGTGTTTATCATGGGTTTTATGTAAAGAACTTTATGATGTTGTGGATATGTCTTTGTTTTCTGAGTTTGAATTAATGCAAATCTTTGTGGATAATGTGAATTCGTTTCAGTTATTTTTAACATTTACTATCGATAATGATACTTTGTTATTAGAAACGTTTGCCGTTCCACGTGGAACACAGTCCATATTTATGAACTAATTGATTCCAAACTAACATAAAGGGATCATTATTGTAGACAGAAAATGGAAGGAAACTTTCGATGGGGTAGGAATAAATAGCCGAAAATGCAACAGCTGTGTGACATTTCTGTACTCAGGTTGTTTATCTTCTGCTTTAAAGTCATCAGCCGTTGACTTTGTTTCCATTAAAATGTGGGTGTATTTCCCTTCTTGTTCACCCTCTGACAAGTTCTCAACTCAACAAACGTATTTCTTGTTTTATTTTGATGTTTGGATTCTAGCTACGTGATTATAAAGGGTTACATAATAAGTATTTACACTACGATTATTTGTATGGTTCAGGTCTACGCAGTCTGCAGGATTTATGCATGAAGTCTTTGGCAGAAGATAAAGTTTCATAGTACACTGACATACTGGGTTATTTTTGATGACCATAGACCTATCGCTTTAAATATTGACTAATCATAATTATCCTCATAAATAAAAGTTGTTTTGCTCAATGGTACCAACGTTGGTTTACATAGTAGTAGTAGTAGTAGCAGTTAATCATTATCATTTGGTCGTGGCCGATTTTAGTTTCACCGGTATATGATGGGATCAGTAGATATATCACGCAAATATCAGGCACAGTACTCTAAGTGTAAATAACTATTTGGTCAATATACCTTTGTCCGAAAAGTTGACTAAGTCATATTACACATGCCTAACTGTAGATTGTTTCTACATGCTATTTTGTTCGTCATCGAGGTTAAAAAGAACCTATGAAGTACCAAATCAGGAAATCACTGACTTAAATTTACCTGTTTCAAAATACGTTATACATACAGTGATTGATTACTTCTGTTTGTGATATTGCTCGATTATTCAGACTGAAGTAAGTGGATCTAGACCTGGACACCACAGCGTAGTGATTGAGAGCTAAGCATGTTAACCACTATGTTACCACTGTACTCATGTATGGTATTAGGTATATATTGGATTTCATTTTGCTAAATTATTTTCAGATGATCAATCAAAATGTTTTGCCTTTTCTAGGTTTTTAAGTGACTTTTAGATACTTGATTTCAGTCATTTCTGATAAGCATTATAATGCTAATAAATAAGAAAATCCGGTGAAATCAGTTTCGGGTAAATTCTTGTTGTTACTTCCCTTATTTTAACTTCTTTAAGACTTGATTTTATGGAGTTCGAGAGAGCAAAAGTCATTGTAGGTGGTGATTCTGGTAAGTAAAAAAATCAATCATTTCTTTTGACTAGTGCATGCAATTCATAACAATTTCTTTTTTATTTTAAAGGTGTTGGTAAAACTGCTCTCGTCCACTTAATATGCAATCAACAAACTCTTCTTCATCCATCTTATACAATCGGTTGCAGTGTAGATATTAAGGTTGTGGCTTTAATTCATTTATCGTTTACCGTTTCTTCTGAAATTAGGTTCATTTATATAATAACAATGATTCTACGAAAGAACATCCATATTTTATTGAATTATGGGATATTGGTGGATCAAATAGTCATGAGAACACCCGGTCAATATTCTATCAAAATCTACATGGATTAATACTAGTATACGATTGTACAAATAAAAAATCACAATTGAATTTAAGAAAATGGTTATGTGATATATTAGGAAAACAAGTGTTAAAAAAGTATGTTAATCAAAATGTTTATTTATTTGGCGATAGATTGTGTAATTATTTATTCATATCTATCTCTCCGCAGCAGTTCACTCAGAATTAATCTCTGGGTGTGAAACATGGTCTCCGAAAGTAAATGTGCATATACCTCGGATTTTTTATTGAAGATGTTTTCGAAGTCTGTTAGTCATGTGCAACTTGTAACCTGGCACATGTGTATCAAGTTGCGCATCTTATCGCCACAGCATAGATATATTAATTAATGACCATACTAAGTTTCAAAAGTTATCACCGAACAATTTAATCTCTATCTGCTAATTGAGGCATGGCAACTTGAACTGATGTACGCATGTACAAAGTTCTACGTTGTAACTGACTGACTGACTGACTATCACCGAACAAAGATTCCACAGAAAAGACTAAAAGTCAATTTATCCTACCATTAAACAGCCTGAAGTATAAAGGTTTTATCTTACAGGAAGTATGCAAGGATTTCTTACCTACTAGCACGACAACACCTAGATTATGTAGCCCGCTGATAGTACACAAAGTGCTTTGCCGCTCTGCCCAGTTTTAGAAATGTTAAATTTACCTTACCATGCACCGGCGTCATAATTTGTAAGACTTCGTAAACCACCTCACAAAGAAGTAGTAAGGCACAGCACAAAATATAGTCTGAGTTTGGGGATAAATAAAATATCTGAGAGTGAATGGAAAATGTATGGTCTCATTAGACTTGTCATCATCATTTACGAACTCCGCTTGAAACCCTTCCGGGGTTACTGCCGGTCCCAAGCCTAGATAAAGGAGGAGGGCTGGGCATAGGGTTAGCAATCCCATCTCGTAAAAATAACAACCCTACTAATACGTGCAAATCAGAAAAAACCATTTAAATTCTTTAATTTTCGCCTTGGCAGTCGAAAGGTCTTTACTTCGAAGAGTTATGACGCCTCATGATGAAAACCGAGCTTCTTCGGAAACCACGAGGTCAGTGCCCCTTCTGACAACCGGAGGGACAATTAATAAAGGTGACCGACCTCAAACAGTTGTCCCTTGGGCACTGCTGTCACTCTCCGGTCATCAAGATCTCCCCTAGTCCACTTTCTTTTTCGGGTACCTCACGAAGAACCCCTCCACGGTGTGGGCACCCGGGAAGTGATAACCACCCTCATACCTCTAACAGCACTCGAGATCACATTATTCGCGATCAAACACGTTTTCCTTTTCTGGTTTCTACTTTTTGCACTTCTCCCACTACATTTTCTATGCATTTTACTTGGATTGGTTGCTCGAGTTCCCGAAGTACTACACCAGGTCTCCTGAAACCACGCTCTAAACTTCATGTTGGAGCTTTTAATGTACGTGTGTTTTGTCAAATTGGTCGGCAAGCTGCCTTAGCTAAAACATTAGAATCTCTTGCATATGATGGATATTATGTCTTCGAAACATGCATACGGGACCTCAGCATGGTCATCCGTTTGACCTCACCTTATCAATTCGGCGGAACAGCACAATTCACTCTTCGTTTATCTGGAGACTCTACAGCAGGTTCACGTGACCTTGTTGGTGTAGGCATAGCACTAAGCTTACGTGTAGAAAAGGCACTTCTTGAATGAATTTCTGTAGACAATCGATTATGTGCTGTCCGTCTAAATGACGCAATACGAACTCGGAATGATGGGGACACACGCCGATGCCTTTTTGTCGTCTCTGCTTATGCCCCCACTGACTGCAGGACAGATGGGGCGAAAGACGAGTTTTATTTGAAGTTCAGAAAGCTAAGCACTCGGTAATTATAGCAGGGGATTTTGCTGCCCACGTCGGTAGACTAAATCAAACTGAAAAACACTTAAGTCGGTCACTCGGCGTCCCAGCCCAGCGAGCAGATAACCGAGATCGTCTGATGTAATTATGTTCAGACTAACGCCTATTTTTAGCTAGCACAAACTGTAAGCATAAAGAGAGACATTGTTTAATCTTGCGACGTCTACAAAACAAAGGACATAAATCAACCACGTAAGCATCACCTATCGTTGGAGAAGCTGTATAGAGGACTGCCACTCATTTTGAGGCAAGCGTTTAGATTCTGACCATGCTCTAGTTAAAGCAGGTATCTCTATGCGCTCTGCTGATCACTGAGGGGCCACATCAGGCAAACCCTTCAGATATCAATTAGAGACTGTAAATGCCAAGATTGCATTTAGAAATGGTTTGTTTAAACATTTGGTTGCCGACAACCAACAGGTTCATCAGGAAACCGCTTGGAACTATTTTAAAGCAAGTGTAGACGCATCAGCGTTATCTGCATCTAACTTCAATCCAAAGGTTATGACAGACCAATGGATCTCTGTAACTTCTAGTGAACTGATGGAGGCTCGAAAACTCATTCCAGCGGGCTCGGATAATGAGGAAGAACGGCTACAATTGAAACATAGACTGACAAAGAGTCTGCGTAAGGGTCGTGAACAGTGGTGGGCAATATAAGCGAAAGCGATGGAAGCATCGAAGGCGGCAGGCAATAGTAGACAGCTGTTTCGACTTATCAAAGACACCGGTATTAAGAAATCGGCGATTGGTGAAAATATCTCGGAAAAAGACTGGTCTATGATTCACTGTCAGTCTAGAAGATTAGAGTGACGGGCAGAACTTCCTCAGAAACAATTTAACTGGAAGTTAGCTTGTCTTAGCTTACCCACTATCCCCAAACTACCTACATGGAAAACAGACACAGATCTCCCGATTCTCAGTGAGGTTGAGAAGACTATAAACAATTTGAAGCGTCGGAAAGCAGCTGGACATGATAACATGTCTACAGATATCTTTAAGAATGTTGGTCAAGTTTTCGCTGGCAGATTCACTGATATATTAACTGACGTCTGCAAACTGAACATAATCCCATTTGATTAGTTTCGTTCGATCATCGTTCCAATTTACAAAAAGAGACAGAAATCCTCTTGTGATAACCACAGAGAAATCAGTTTAAATAATGTAGTATCTGAAATATTATCTTCTATAATCATTCGGTGTTTATCCAACACTGGAGAACTGCAGACTCGAGAAAACCAGGCTAGTTTCAAACCTGGACGTGGTTGCATTGATCAAATATTCACCCTGTGCCAGATTCTCGAACATAGACATATCTACCAATATCTGACTAAAGTTGTATTTCTTGAATTGAAAGCAGATTTCGATACGGTAAACTGTGAATTCTCGTGACAGTGTTTGTCATTAAAAAGCGTACCTCAAAAGTACATAAATCTTATAAAGGCTCTCTACTCGGATACCACCGATCAAGTCAGAGCATATGATGAATTGTCACGAGAAATATCATCCTGAAGTGGGTTTAGTCAGGGTTGCCCCTTATCCCCATTTTTATTTAATTTCGTTATACATGTACTCTCAAAAGTCTCAATCACTTCTTTTAATTCCACAGGAATTAATCTACTTCCAAGAGGTCCTCTCGTCGACTCAGAATACGCAGACGATATAGTCCTATTCGGTGAAGACACTGACAATATACAGTCTCCTGAGTACCTTGAGTAACAATCCAAGCATATTCAGGATGCTCTTCTCCCCTTCTAAATGCAAAGTGCTACTCCAAGATTGGTTGGCTTCATCTAGATTAGTTATAGGGAGTAAAGTAATTGAATGCGTTGACCGCTTCACTTATCTTAAAAGTTTCATCACCCCCAATGGGTCAGTGTCTGACATAATCTCAGCAAGGATTCAAAATATCCGTTTACCATTGACCAATTCACACCACTTGTGGTACAGGCGAGATATCCGTCTTTCAATGAACGACCTGGTGTACTGTGCAGAAGTCCATACCGTTCTAACGTATAGCTGCGAAACGTGAGCCATGAAAATCCAAGATATGCATCGACTTTAGGTATTTAACCATGGAAATCTTCGTAGCATCGCTCACATATCATGCAACAGTCAAATAAGTCATATTAAGGTTAGACAAAAGGTTCTTGGGAAATATGGCATATCAGTCGAAGAGGTCATTAACCTTCATTGACTGAGATGATTGGGACATGTGCTGTCCATGCTAGACCACCGCCTGCCTAGTTGCACAATGTTGACTAAGGTTGAAGTATGATGGAAGGAGGGTAGGGAAAGCCAAACTAAAACGTGGTGTCAGTCCATGAAGTCCTTAACTGTTGGTCTAAGGCATGTTGGTAAACGCAGATTACCTGCTTGGAGTCCACGTGATAGTCGCAATAAATGGCTGGAGATATTGGGCAACATGGCTGAGAATCGGTTACAGTTGCGCAAGTGTATTTACTCTTTACCTTCATCTGGATCTTAGATTCTATTATTCTTTTGTGCACAACTTTACCTTACTCTCCCCTCTTGTATTCTGTTGATGTGTTGCCTCTGTAATCTCGTAGTGGTAATGTGGTAACTTGAACCGGTTCTGCGTTATTGATGAATAAAAATGAATCATTATTTGCGAGTGTAGCCTATGTTGTAACAATCAGTTTTGTGTGTAGTGAATTTATAAATTAGTGTATTTGAAGTGGGAAACCCTGTTCCCTTGTAGACCTTTTATTAAGATGTGCTTTGGATATAAACGTTATGAAGTCAACAGTAGACTAATTATTAAAATGGTCCTGTCTGAACTAATACAGTGAGCTATGATAATGAGGCTATCTAATCGATGCCTGTATATATCCTAATTCTTACTAGTCCCTTACAGGAACGAAAATAACACAAGATTGATAAACCAATCAGCCACGTCAAATATGTATTTCAGTCATTTGTTTATATACATGCGAAACCAGGACATGCAACAGATCAGTTGGAAAGTATCATCAAAACATAACTAAAGAAACAGTGATAGGAAACTGGAGGAATACGTACACTGTTAATTAGTTACAGTTTATGAACGGAAATGATATAGGAAGAGGTAATAAATGAAATGGGAAGTTAGGGAGAAGGAGAATGTAAAATTGGTAAAAAAAAATGTTTGATGCATACGACTTCAAAATATGTAGAATAACCTGAAAAATAGTACTCTAGATTGTTCATTTTCCTTTAGACGCTTGTTATATCAATAAAATTTTTTGTTTAACATGGACTTTTATTGGCAGTGTAATAGGAGATGGTGCAGTATAATCACTGCCAAGCCCGATTCTGGTGGGCTTCCTTTTAACAAAGCTGGGAAACAGTTTTTTAAATTACACCTTAAATTAGCTAAAATCCTACTATCTCTCTGTTGATGATACTTTCATAGTCCCAAAGTGCATACATGATGCATGGAACCTACTAGACAAATTCAACACTGTTCATAACGGAGGCAATTTCGTAGTGGAAATCGAAAACCATCATAACATTCCCATCCTATTGTTGTGAAGACTAAACGAAACAATAAAAACAGGAATCTACATAAAACTAAACTCTTCAGGTCAAAATATTCCTTGAGTTTTGTCCCTGTTCAGTGTTAAAGAAATCTGGTTAAACGCTTTATTCACATAGCTCGAAGGACATGCTCAAAAGAGAAAGTCTATTAGTAGCTTGAAACTATTGAGTAAGAATGGATATCCTTCCACGGTCCCAATAAAACGTATGTCTGATAAAAAAATCTACGAAGTTACGATTCAAAGATGCTATAGTCGGCTGGGTAGTTGGATTAAGAGAATATTTAATGATGCTAGGCTGGTCCCTTTGTTATCTAGCCAACCAATCTTGATGTCACAAAATAAGGATTGGTTTCTAATGTTAGCTACTTCAGTGTGTGTTCACCCATTTAACTGCTTATCCGAAGCCAGTTATATCGGCTGTATGACAATCGGATTCCATCATTGTATTTTTGAACTTCATCCTTCCTGGTTTATTAAAGAACGAAGGAGGACAATAACAAGTTTTAATCTATCGCATCTTGTCGACACAGGTCATCGGGTAGACGTCCTATACAAGATCCTAACTAATCCATCTTTTCAAATTTAGATACCGCCTTCTAAAAAACAGCGAAAATCATAAGAATCCATGTTCTATGCCTTATTGTTACGTAATCAGTCATGGTTGTTAACTGACTTTTTCATTACATTTAAATGTTACTACTGACTTACCACCATTTATTGGTATTGATTTTGTGCACAAATTTTAAAGTGTATATTAGTGTTGAGCCGTGATAAAGAACTAATTAAAAGGTAATATTTCTTTCATTCAATTCATTGTTCTTATTATTAAGATAGTAGAAATAGTAGATACAGAAGTAACAATAAAAAAGAGTTTAATGGAGAGACGAAGAATTAGTTAGTGGAGAGAAAGGTATGAAATAAGTTCTAGTCTAAGATTTTTGAGAGAGACAAAGAGTAAATGTATCTATATCATGCCGATCAATTCTGAGCTATATCACCTAGTCTCCAACCATTGGTTTGTATAATCTAGCGAAACCTAAGTAAGTAATCTGCATCTTCCAACGCGACTTAAACCAATAGTAACGGACTGTTTTTAAATTTCGGTTTTGCAGCTCGCAGCCTTTATTCTACTCCTGTGCCAGTTAATGTCGATATAATCAGTGGTTGGCTATTCGTATTTCATGACCCAACCACCTCCGTTTTTACAGATTTACAGTCTGGTCTACTGGTATTTCGTTAGTATCTTGGGTCTAACCTCAGGATTACTTAATTTCATAGTCCTAAACACAAGATATTTTTCTAAGATATCTATGACCAAATAGTGGTAATTTAGGAATGTCATTTACTTTTAATGACCACTTTTTCCATCCATGAATCAAAACTGGATTGTCTCAATATAATCATTAAATGATTACCCGTATATCTTGGAATTACTGAGTGAACATTGATGTAGTTAATCATAAGGTACTAAATAAACGTGACAAATTGGTTCAGGAATTTTAATTGACTGAAGTAGCTAGGACATGTGTTACGCATGCATAGCCACCTGTTATTTCTCTATGGAAGATTGACTTCAGTGAAATTTTGTTGGAAGAAAGCTAGGAGTGGCTAAATAAAAATGTAGTATTTGTCTATGAAGTTATTACTGTTGGTCTGAGCCACGTAAGTGGACTCAAAATACCCTGTTGTGGTCAGCTCAGTAATCACAATAACTGATCAGATATGTTGGGCAACCTCGTTCAGAATCACTCACAGTAGTGGAACTGTATCCAATCATCTTCCTGTACATGCGGAGTACCAATATTCCATTGTACATATGTATTCTTTGTCTTCTCGAACCGTATTTCTAATGTTTGACCTCTATCGTGATCATTACAACTTCAATTACTTTAATTCCTCTTCTATTGATTCGCTTAATTTAACATTATTATACTGACGTAGTGTTACAACTTAAGCTAGCACACATATACTGAGCTCTAAATTCAATACAGCTGATGGTTGGTTTACAAATATAGACTATATTATGTATTCTTAATTTCACTATGTCACTGGTATTATTATCTTCACTTTTGAGCTTTTCATTTTGTTACCTTTTTGATATGTTCATGTGTGAAATGTAATACAGTAGGATGATACAAATTTATCCTAGAGATGACATTCTGTATACCATTGGGACTGCGAATTCAATTGTGAAAGATTAAAAGTGGACGGTTCATGGGAATTCTGTTATCGAAATGAAATGCATACTCCACATTCCTTCATTTATTGTCTCTAGCCAGCATAGGTGTGCTAGTAACTATACTGTTAAATACATTAACAAGGTCATTAATAGGGCAGTTCCACTGACTTTGTCGAGGCGCCATTTCGGAGAAGTTTTATACCGTTGTTCCTGTTGGAAACCAATGCCTTCGGGATCCTAGGAATTGACGAATGATGTATATATGTACTCTAGACACCATTTACCATAAAGTCTCATCTTACCTTGCTAAATTACATCCGTAAGTTAAAAGCTTGAAAAATGGTGGTTCACTTATAAATCCTCTTGATCTGGTCCGTAAAACGAAGTTGTATCTCCTATTCTTCAAATAAAAAAAAGTGTTTTTAAGGTCATGTATATAATTGGCACTTGAGTTAGATTAGTAATTGAATGGTCAATAAGTTTTATATTATTCAATTGAATTAATAGAATACTAGTCTGTATGTGAATGTGGCTGATAGACGGCTAATCGCAATATCGGGTTATTGACTCGACTCTCCAATCATTAGCAAGAAGTACATGAATTTCGTACAGTGAAATAACAAACATGCAAATTATTAACCGAAAAGTAAACATAATTATATGTCATAGGGTATCGAAGGTAGATCACTCGCTTGAAAATGAGTTAATACTTGACTTTTAGGTTTTATTCTTGATCATCATATGAGAATAGAGCAGGTGGTACATTCCATCTTGATAAGTCAATCTGTTTTGAAGATTTTTATCTTTCATGCTATTACTTTTAAGACTCGCTAGTAATTATCATTTTTCTCGTATGCATCATATTTTTATATAGATCGGAGCCAGATATTGATGGTGGAGTAGTAGCAGGAGCGACAGCGGTAAGTGGTGCCACCACTATTTCTACTGGTAATAATGGTAGTAGTTTCGGATGTGGGGGTAGTGTAAAAGTCAATATGCCGTGTAAAATAACAAGTCTTCTACCTATGTCTAATACAGAAAATGTAGTCAATCGACTTTTCACTCCACCAGAATCACAAACCAACAATAATACTAATAATCTGAATCATATAACTAATACAATTTATCCACCCATTCTAGTTGTTGGTACAAAGTTAGATTTACTCGCTCCTCGTAGTCTACACTCATTGCAGAGGGTCACGTCACGCTTCAATTCGTCCACACCATATATTCATCACGAATCAACCAATGATAAATCTCCATGTATCTCAATGACGCCCAGATCATGTGTCTCCTCAGTACATATTTTTGAAGACACGCTATCAACAAGCACGTCACAATCATGGAATTCATCGTATCACCAACCTATTCATCGCAAATATAATGGGTGCGATGATGATGATGAATGCCGACCAACAACATCGACAATGTTACAATCATCATTATCACCAAAACAACAACGGCATCAAAGTGTTTACATTGACCTTTCTGATAGTCGTTTGTTATCAAATTCATCAACAAAAGACAAAGAATGGAATTTCGCTACAGAACAAGGATTTTCAGAAATTCTTCTGGTAAGTCGGTGTTGTAGTTTAAATTTATGGTAAGATTGCAAAAATGTAAGTGATTAGGTTATTTTAAATGAAGCCTTTTTATAAAACGAACAACCCAGTAACTGTGTTTATGCATACTTGGCTTTGAGCTCTGGTGTCTAGGAAAAATTTCAGGAACCTTGCTTGACCTTTGATATTTTTCATCACCTGTGGCGTGGATGAGGTGTCATGTGTTCATCTATAAACGAATAAACTGTACGGTCGTTCATCGGGTTTTACTATATGAATGTAAAATATGGCCTTTATTAGTTTAGGATATTCATAGGTCATTTATTTATAGGTGTTTTCAGAAATTTTTTGCGTAATGCTGGCATCATCAAGTGAGCAGTGGCCAGAGTAGACTTCGGTTTTTGATAAAGATAGTAAGTCATTCTATAAGATTGTGAGTGTTCATCGTCTTAGGTTGTTCGGTTATGTATTACGTATAGCCTACTACCGTCTATATATATGAGTGAAGTTAATTGGTATGAAAGTTGGCTGAAAGAAACGCACGGGCTTCCAAAACGAAACGTGGCATCAATCCATAAAGTTATTTATAGTCTGCCTGATCCATGTTTGGTAGGTGACGTGTTGGTGACTAGCGCTAATATATTCGCTTTTTAGCCTTTACATTGAGTTCTAATATTCTTTCATACATACCTTTATTTTGTTTTTCTGAACTATATGTTCAAAGCTTAGTCTTCCTCTTTATTACTGTAACTACAATTATTTCGACTGTTCATCTTGTTAATTTCACCCCTTTCCCCAGATGTATTTTGAGTGACTCCCGTTTGTTTCAAGTTCTACGTTGATTGTGACAGTGTGTTTGTGACGATCGCTACTGACGATCGTTACTGTTACTGTTATCCAAGAAATACACGAATCTGACATCTTGAAGGAATCTATATTCACTCTAACCCACTTCACTCAGTTATACATCTTGTGACGTTCCCATTGTGGTATTCGAGCCATAAATTCAATCAGCAATACAGATTAGACATACATGACATTTGTCATTACTTAGTAATTTGTCGATTCATAACTATCCTTAATTTTTAGAACAAAAAGAAATCATGGAATTAAGTCTAATGAGTGGGAAAGGTGTTCCAATATGGAGATAGTCGATATGTGGGTCAGAAACATTTTCAAACATCATCATCATCTTCAACAACAACGTAGAACTGGACACATACGCTCATAGTTTCAAGTTACCATACCACATTAGAACTACGAAATTACAGAAGCAACACATCAACAGAATACAAGAGGGGAGAGTAAGGTAAAGTTGTGCACAAATGAATAATAGAATCTAAGATCCAGATGAAGGTAAAGAGTAAATACACTTGCGCCACTGTAACCAATTCTCAGCCATGTTGCCCAATATTTCCAGCCATTTATTGCGACTATCACATGGACTCCAACCAATTAATCTGAGTTTGCCAACATGCTTTAGACCAACAGTTAAGGACTTCATGGACTGATGCCACGTTTCAGTTTGGCTTCCCCTACCCTCCTTCCATCCTACTTTAACCTTAGTCAACATTGTGCAACTAGGCAGGCGGTGGTCTAGCATGGACAGCACATGTCCCAATCATCTCAGTCAATGAAGGTTAATGACCTCTTCGACTGATATGCCATATTTCCCAAGAACCTTTTGTTTAACCTTAATATGGGTTATTTGACTGTTGCGTGATATGTGAGCGATGCTACGAAGATTTCCATGGTTAAATACCTGAAGTCGATGCATATCTTGGGTTTTCATGGCTCACGTTTCGCAGCCATACGTTAGAACGGCGTGGACTGCTGCACAGTACACCAGGCCATTCGTTGAGAGACGGATATCTCGCCTGTACCACAAGTGGTGTGAATTGGTGAATGGTAATCGGACATTCTGAATCCTTGCTGATATTTCATCAGACACCGACCCATCAGGGGTGATGAGACTTCCGAGAGAAGTGAAGCGGTCAACGCATTCAATTACTTTACTCCCTATAACTAATCTAGATGAAGCCAACCAATCTCGGAGTAGCACTTTGCATTTAGAAGGGGATAAGAGCATCCCGAATATGCTTGGATTGTTACTCAAGGTATTCAGGAGACTCTGTATATTGTCAGTGTCTTCACCGAATAGGACTATATCGTCTGCGTATTCTGAGTCGACGAGAGGACCTCTTGGAAGGCGATTAATTCCTGTTGAGTTGAAAGAAGTGATTGAGACTTTTGAGAGTACATGTATAATGAAATTAAATAAAAATGGGGATAAGGGGCAACCCTGACGAAACCCACTTCTGGATGATATTTCTCGTGACGATTCATCATATGCTCTGACTCGATCGGTGGTGACCGAGTAGAGAGCTTTTATAAGATTTACGTATTTTTGAAGTACGCTTTTTAATGATAAATACTGTCACAAGAATTCACAGTCTGCCGTATCGAAATCTGCTTTCAATTCAAGAAATACAACTATAGTCGGATATCGGTAGATATGTCTATGTTCGAGAATCTGGCACAGGGTGAATATTTGATCAATGCAACCACGTCCAGGTTTGAAACTAGCCTAGTTTTCTCGAGTCTGCAGTTCTCCAGTGTTGGATAAACGCCGAATGATTATAGAAGATAATATTTCAGATACTACATTATTTAAACTGATTTCTCTGTGGTTATCACAAGAGGATTTCTGTCTCTTTTTGTAAATTGGAACGATGATCGAACGAAACCAATCAAATGGGATGATGTTCAGTTTGCAGATGTCGGTTAATATATCAGTGAATCTGCCAGCGAAAACCGTACCATTATTCTCAAAGATATCTGTAGACATGGTATCATGTCCAGCTGCTTTCCGTCGTTTCAAATCGTTTATAGTCTTCTCAACCTCACTGAGAGTTGGGAGATCTGTGTCTGTTTTCCATTTATATAGTTTGGGGATAGTGGGTAAGCTAAGAGTTCCTTGGTGTCAGTTGGACTGTTTAAATAATCGTTGTTGTGTTCAGTGGCACTATTTATTTTCGTATTGAACAGTGGTTTAGCGGTTAAGGGGTTTGACTTTTAACTATTTTGTTTTAAGTTTATTTCCCGCTCCTCCTACTCTGATTATGGTGATACCTAACCCACCGCTTGGGTAGTAGTACCTCCTGCTCTCACACTTAGAGTGCAGGCTCGGAACCAAGTACGTGAATTTTTATTTAGCATATTAAATGATTCTCTACAGTTTGCTACTTTTGATACACTTTTATAACCTCTTTATTCGTATTTTCTGGATATTTCATTATCCACTAGAACCTCTTTTCCTCCTTAGACATCTGTGATTTTGGTTTTGACCAGGATATTGGTAGCGCACATGTGGGCCAGCTAAATGACTCACCTTATTCGATGATATCTAATATTTCTATGTTTTTTAAGTTTTGAAGTTATTCACTAACGGAATGTAGTGAATAAGGTTTCCTAGTGTTCTCATCATCTTTTGTTATAGAGTATTGTATGCGGTTAGACAGTTTCTATCTCTTTATTGTTTCTTATGTATGAATCACTTATGCGTTTCTTATTTCCACACTTACATTTTATAGAATTGTAATTCAATCGCTAGTATAAGTCCTGGAAGCTCACAAGATCTTATGTTGAATCGATTTTTTGATGAAGTAAGCTAGTAGTTTTCTGATGTCATTCATGAACATTTATATAATCTTTTGTGTATATTGTTATTGTCTTTTGAGTTTCCTAAACACGTTGCTCAGTCATTCATAATCATCATAGAGTCTTACACGAATGTGCAGCACTTCAAGTTACCATCACGACAACGATATGACGAAATAAAATTTAAAAAAAAGATTATAAATAGTTGTAGTACCAATGATAATGTGAAAAATATTGAGAATATAATTCAAGAAGACGGGTAGAAGTGCAAGCGTTTACGAAGAAATACTTCAACTTACCATCTAGATGGATATTAGGAGTGAATGTATCTACTTAACTTCGTTGCCGTCACTAGATATCACTTTCACTGAAGTCAGTATCATTATTGTTGTTACCAAGTTCAAAATTCCATACCGTGAAACTAAAAATAGATTGAACCTCCGATGCTAAGATGAAATAGCTGTTCACTACTTCTTGATTTTCTAAGAGACCATTCGAATTCAATTATCTCTACAACACTCAATAAAAACTATAAAAAAGTGTTCGCTGTTTTCTATTTCTCAAATATTTCAGGTAGTCAATTACAAAATGTTAACTATGTCCATGAATTGTAATTTATCGCCTGATCTCAGTCGAATCAAACGACGTCCAGTTGATCCACGTAACAATTCCACGTCTTTATTCAATTCATATAAATATAATTAAATTGTATGTATATAAATCTATACAAGCTCAGTATATAGTCATTATGACATGTGAGTAAAATGTTATTTTTAGATGCTATGAACGTCAATTTTTTATTGTTTTTCGTGTTTCTAAGGCACGAGAGAAATTGTCTTATGTTAACGACATAGGGATCAGTTTGATAATCATGAAGTTTTGAACATTAAACTCAATCACCACCCGACTTTCCGGTACAACGAAACTCACTGAACCCAGGCAGGTTTCGTGTTTGTATACGTTGTTCGAAAATTTACCCTTCATCAAGTTCTGTATCACCGAACGTACTTACCAACGTCCGACAGTGATCAGTCAGTCAGTTACAACGTAGAACTTTGTACATGCGTACATCAGTTCAAGTTGCCGTGCCCCAATTACCAGATAAAGATTAAATCGTCGGACCAAATCCCAGAGTAGGGGAGGTAGTAACAGAGTAAGTACTAATGGAAATGCATAGAGATCAGAGATGAGATTCGAAATAAAAAAGTGATTCAGTAAAAAGAAAATTATGATAAGCTCAGAAATTAGAATTCGGAGGAAGACAAGGAGTGGATGCACCTGCGCCATTGCAATCGATTTTGAGCCATATCACCTAAAGTCTCTAACCATTTGTTACGATCATCGTGTGGGCCCCAACCAGGTAGTCTACATCTATTAACATGGCTCAGCCCAATTGTCAATGTCTTCATGGATTGGTGCCATGTTTTCGTTTGGCCACCCCTAGCTTTCTTCCAGCCTACTCCCACAACAGACAACATTGCTCGTCGAGGTAGACGGTGGTCAGGCATACGCAACACATGTCCTAACCACCTCAGCCGGTGAAGATTCACTATTTCATCAATAGACTTACCATATTTACCTAGTACTCTATTCCTAACCCATGCATTGCTTACTCGGTTGTCCCAGCAAACACGAGCAATGTTTCGTAGACATCTATGATCAAATACTAGGAGCCTACGAATATCCTCTATCCTTAAAGGCCATGTTTCACATCCATAAAGTAAAACGGATCTGACTGCTGCACAGTAAACGCGTCCTTTTGTCATTAAACGAATGTCTCGCCCACGCCACAAGTGATGCAGGTTGGCAAAAGCCGATCGGGCCTTATGTATACGTTCCGAGATTTCATCGGACACTAGACCGTTAGGACTGATGAGGCTCCCTAGATAAGTAAAACGGTTAACGCATTCAATAGTTTCACCCCCTATCACTAACTTTGGTGCCGAATTAAGCCAGTCCTGAAGTAACATTTTACATTTGGATGGAGAGAATCGCATCCCAAACATGCTTACGTTCAAGTTTAAGGTAGTCAAAAAATTCTGCATTTTATCAGCATCTTCACTCAGCAGAACTATATCATCGGCATATACTAAGTCAGTAAGTTTATCTGGAAAGAGGTCAACCCCAGAGAAATCAGACGATGACAATGTTAACTCTAAAAGTATGTCCATGATGAAATTAAATAAAAATGGAGAAAGGGGACAACCTTGACGAACACCACTAGAAGTGGTCAATTCCGAAGACAATCTGCCATAAGCTCTAACACGACATGTGGTGTTCGAGTAGAGAGCTTGTATAAGGTTAATGTACTTCTCCGGTACGCCTTTCAATGACAGACATTGCCACATAACCTTACGATCGATAGAGTCAAACGCCGCCTTAAAGTCAAGGAATACAGCTATTGTTGGGCGTCTGAAAGTGTGCCTATGTTCCAGAACCTGCCTAAGTGTGAATATTTGGTCTATACAACCTCCGACAGTGAGAGTGTTTCTTTAGCTGAAAACAACACCTAACTCTGTGGATAGAGGAGTTTTGTTGAAAAGAATTTTCGCATTGACTCATTACAAATTGTCATCTGAATCGGCACTGTAGAATGGTATCTGCAAGAGTTGTTCACTTTCCTCATGTTTACTACTAAAAGCAATAATTTCATCGTCCTATTTTCCTGGGGCTGATCTCCTATCAGGTGGTTCATTTATTGGAACAGAATACACATATGACATAGTTATGCTTGGTACCATTGATCAGTAATGTAAGTATGTTTAGAATACGTTTCTCCTCCTCTAAATACAAATTTCACGTTAGAACTAGTCTGCGTCATCGCTTAACTTAGTTATAATGAGTGAAGTAATTGAGTGCATTGACACTTTTATTTATTTTGTAAGTTTCATCAGCCTTAATGTGTGTTGGTGTGTAGTGAAAATTTCTTCACGGACAAAAATAGCTCAATTGACTTGTTCTAATTTTCATCACTTGTGTCGTAGGGAAAGGTAATCGTCTGGACAAATATTCTGTTCAGCAGTTTCCTCTATTTTACTGTACAGCTGTAAGGATATATGGGTAGGCTACTAGTATTTGTTCATAGATATCTTGTAACCATTACAGTTGTGTGATGAAACAATCGAGTGATCAATTCTAATGTTAAATATGATTTCTATTCATACGCTAGTTGGGTACTAAATTTCTTTAGTTATATACTTAAGATAATGTGACTTAGATCTATTCATTTCTCTCTGATCACATTGCAAGTCGATCATTAGAATCTGATTAACATTAAAAAACTGGTCGAACATTATATCAATCAGTATTACCCACTTTACTAACTAATCTAAATATATCAGTCCCACTTGGTCAGTGGTTAAATGTCTCAGGATATGAAGTTGAGTGAGTTGGTTTGGTATCCCACGCTCTGTTGACGTGTCCCAACTACCATGGCGGTTAGTTCAATATGGGTTTCCTGTCGACTACCTTTGGTTCGTTTCGCATTCTTCTCATAGATCTTGAGTTTCACACAATTTTATCAGCATAATTTTATATCTTTACGACTCGTATGGTAAATACAAGCAATAAATTAAAACCAATTTTCACAAAACCACCAACTTAGCTATAATAATCACTTTACTAGTGACCTACTGTTATTATGTTAACGGTTGACCATATCCAGCAAACTTTGATAATAAGACTGTCTATGCCTGTGTATCTTCCTCGAATCTTATTAGTCCCAGATCGAATGCGAAGAAGAACACGGGTGATAAGCCAGTCAGCTAAGTCATTCGTTTATATACATTCGAACCTGACTAATTAGGAAAAATAACATCACCAAACATAAACAACAATAGTGGGAAACTGAAAGAACATGTACGCTGTTAAATATTTAAAGTTCATGAAAGGAAATGATGTAAGAAAAGTTATTAGGTGAAATAGAAGGTTACTGAAAGACGTATATCAAAACAAAATGTTTGATGTATATAACATAGACATATAGAATAACCTTATGAAAAATGTTACTCGAAGTTATTTATCGTCACTCGTTATATCATCCACTTCGAAACTCTCGAAGTTCACATGAAAAGTCATGACAAACCGAGGATGAGACAGTTACCACTAATAGCACTGAGTGGTGTTTGTTGCGGTATAACACTAAGTGATTGAGTTGAGAATCCCACCATTGGATACCAGTCTGATTATTAAGCATTTACCGGGAGATTTAAAGGTCGATCTCTCACTAATGTGTCGTTTCATGTTAAGACGAAGCAGTTTTTTTTGACACTTCCTAGTTTTTAATGTTACTCTTATTTTAATTGAATTGTGGTGGTTTTATGGAGATTGAGTTGAGATTGAGTTTATGCGCACTCCTAAGGAGTCCTACACTAAGATAAAACAGATGTCCACTGCTTTCTTATTTTCATTGGTATTCCACTACCATCAATCTATGACGTTCACAAACAACTAGTCTCATTCTATTTTCTCTAATCAATAAATCAAAATTGATTGATTGATTGATTGGTAAAATCTTATTTGTTGTTGCTATGTTCTTGTTTTTTTTTTTTGTTTTTATTAGGAGAATTCATTCCATCTGTTCTGCTCATTTGTTCTTGTTCAATTGTAAAGTTTAACCTGATCATTTACATTGTTGTTTTTCTTTTTTTTTGTTATTATTGTTGTTTATTTTCTTGTTGAAGGAAAAACAAAAAAAAGAAGAACCTCTTTACATAGAGAACATTTGTACTTTTATTTTTCTTGTTGATGCCTTATTTTGATGAAGAAATAAACATAAAGAAAATAGTAAATAAAAACTTTTTAAAGTTGGTTTTTCGTTTTGTTTTACTCTTCTTCATTCTATGATTGTTTGTTATTAGTAGCTGATATGATTCATACTTGATAACTTCACTAACTGCAGACAACGCCTTGAACTCTTCTAGTCACAAATTTTGGAAGGCGAGTAGATAGAAAACTTTATTCCAGTAAGATAGTAAGGGAGTTCTGTACAAAATAATCGTATACTTATAGTTTTCAATGGGAACTAAGAAGTTTCGACTATTATCCAATCAAAATGCACCACGTCTAGATTCTAAATGGTTTTGTCGACTAGTGATTGGATGGAATATCTCCAACTCTTTCAAGAGTTCTGGAGGATTCGTTGAGGTTTCTGGGAGTTGCCCCGAACAGTAGTGTAGAATAAATTTAGAGTTGATAAAATTAAAAGAAGTTATAGACGAATATTCAGTTGTAGAATCAGTTTGATATATAGGGGAATATGATTCGTTAATGTTTGTTACTACTGGATTACGATAGTATGATGTTCGGTAGTAATATAATTCTAATTTAATAGAGTACTAGGTAAATACGGTAAGTCTATTGATGAACTAGTTAATCATCACCAGCTGAGGTGGTTAGGACATGTTTTACGTATGCCTGACCACCGTCTACCTCGACGAGCAATATCTGTTGTTAAATTCAAACTTTTTCTTCAAGTTTATCATCTAGAACATTCTTAGTAGAAATCTGGAAATAACTCCAGCATTTAGCGAAAATAACACTCACCTTGTTAATGCATACTTAACAATTAACTAAAAATACGAAGTAATTGATTTTTTTCTGGTTAGTACCATTCCTGGTGAAAGGATACATTGTACTGGGAATCGGTAGCAGACATAAAAAGAATGGACGGGACTTAGGGAGAACTGGTAAGGAAAATTCAGGACAGAGTTCGTTGGAGAATACTGGTTAGTGGCCTATGTTCCAAGTGGAGTTGGAAGGCGGGGGGGGGCGTAACAGGCATTGATTGACTGAGCAAATAAAATACACGCTGTAAATATTCAATGCATTGTTGCGATACTGAACCGTGTATATGTCCAATCGACCACTCAATTTGTTTACAATATCTCGGAAAGAAATCAATATTGCCTTTTGATTGGTTGGTCCGTTGTTTTATTTATATTGATCCAATCGACCTTGAACTATTATAAGGTTGAAGAGACATACATAAATTGCGCTCAATTGACGAATTGAATTTGTTTAAGGTCTTATAATGAAGTGATGGATTACGAAATAGCTTAGAAGGGATGAATCAGCTGATTTGTCGCTGTAGAAATTGATGTCGACAGCCTTAATCTTAAAAAAACTTAATATTTTTTCAATGGTTTGTGTTACATACAGACTGTTGAGTTCAATGGAATATTAAAGTGTTATAAAAACAACAAACAAAACTTCGTAGGGTGACGGTCTTATTTGTTTTGTTTTTACTTCTGTTCTGCAGTTATACCTTTTAAGCACTTCTACATTAAATGTTAACCCTGATTATTTTCTAATAGGATTGTTCTTAATCATTGCCAAGTACTTGATTCAAAGGTGTTCATCATGTTCTTCAAGTGTATCTTTTAAGTAAAGGGTGTATTAATGACTCGAAGTTATGCCAGTAATTACACTTAATTATAGCAAAAACAAAAAGTGAATGATGTAAGAGCTTTGTAAATTTAATTACATAGATACCATTTCATATATTGATATTGTTTGAGCTGGATTATGACTGACAAGTGGAACTTGTCAGCTGGATTTATCTACATTCTAGTGTTGATGTGGGCACCGATACTTGGACTCACTTTATTTCGTGTCAAACGCCATCACGTTCACTGCTAAACTACTGAGTTCAAGTAAATGGCGCGTCCTGTATTCCGCTTACCAGTCACAATCTAACTCAAGCAATACTATGTCGAGGCAATTCTCTCTGGATACACAGATATAGCAACAGTGACTAATCGATTTCAGTCCATGATAAATCAACAAGAAGATCCAAATGCATGATATGCTTATGTATTGTATGTATAAACTACTTATCAGTGAAGTTGGTATTTTAAGTTTTCATTCGTTGCAGTTATTATTACTTTTGTTTATCTAATTTAACCATCCTCTCACAAATCGTAGTACACGTATACCTGCGTAATAAGACTACGTATAACGCGCTTTTACCAACCAATAACAAATCAGTTATGAGGAACACACTAACCGGTTCGAAATATAAATATTACGATTATGGGCTTTGAACTATTACATGTAATGAATGTCATTTATAAGCCAATTCAACTGCAGTAGTTAGCCCACTAATGATTAACTTCAGGAGGTTCCTAAAATTATAGTAAGAAATCGTGTCTAGTGGAGTTCAGACCTGTTGGGAGTGAAACAGTTGTCATTAATGACCATATGTAATCGTCGTGCTGTATCACAAACTGAGTGAGGTGGAGGTTTTATCATTGATCACTGACTTAGCGATGAAGACAAAATAATTTTTCTCCATTAGACTTGAAATGCCTAAGTTGGAATCCCGAGTGAAATCGAGAGGTGTGCACTGCTGAAGAATCCTATACTAGAACTAATCAACTGCTCCCTGATTTTCAGTGGTATCTAACCGCCATCAATCTATGACGAATAAAATCAACTAAAATTATAGGATGTATTCTTAAATCGATAAGTGATAATTGTATGTTTACAAAATATGCCATAACTGAATTTACTTGTCATGAGCTTTCTCTTATCTTGAAAGTACTATTGTATTTCAGTATCTGAAGTTTTCGAGTCATTATCTTCTTGTTATTACTATTACAATGCTTGAATTGTTTTACTTAAACGAAATGGATAATTGCTGAGGTTTCGCGAGTTTATAGTGACACCGAGATAACGGCTAACGAACGTAAGACCAGCGACACAACAACAGGAGGTTAAGCTATTCCCCTGTGCCCAGCCCAGCTAATTGGAGTAAGAAGTTCAAAGGCAGCAAGAAGCGTTTAATTTCATAGGCAGCCTGTTAGACGACATCATCACACACAACTCATGCGTATATATATACAAAAATATAGAGCGTACTAAAATAACCAATGAACCAATAAGATTTAGTGTCTTACCAAGTGGGAACACGAACTGAAGATGAGAAGGGGACTTTTTGGCGCGAAAACAGGAAATTCAAAATTACACAATAAAATCACAAAAATAACAGGTTTGCCAAGTGAGTTTTGGGGATCTAACATCCCTAACAATAATCTAATTTGAAGTGA
Source organism: Schistosoma japonicum (assembly GCA_025215515.1). Taxonomy (NCBI): domain Eukaryota; kingdom Metazoa; phylum Platyhelminthes; class Trematoda; order Strigeidida; family Schistosomatidae; genus Schistosoma; species Schistosoma japonicum. Next base: position 22,422,070 of record CM046065.1, read on the forward strand.
GAAAAGAACTTTCTATTTTCGAGAAGTGAATCACTTTTCGTCACAAATGGAAGATGGCTAAAGTAGGCTATGGTATATAGGCAAACTTAAGACATTCTTAATACGTTCATTATTCATAATGATGTTAGCTAATCAGTAGTGATTCTGAGAATCCTAATATATAAGTAAGCTAAAAACCTCTTGAATTTATGACTCGTTTTATTCAATTGAGAAAAGTACTTGGATATGCTAGGAAGAGTATACCGATTTTATGTTTTACTCCAGGTTTCTATGGGCTTTTCCGATTGTAAATTAAAGAAATAATGACATTTCAACCTGTCTACATAGTTCATTGTATAACATCTTTATCCTAGAACTAATTTTAAGGAGCAATTTCGCAAGTCTAATTTTCTTACCACCAAATGTCTAACGCAATTATTACTTACTTGATCATTCCATGATATACTGGCGATGCCTCGAAGACTTTCATGATCAAATACCTGAAGCCTACATATATATTCTTTTTTCATTGCCTTTGTTCTACACCCATCTGTGAATTGCTGCTCAATACACTCGATCTTTTGTTGAGAGACAGATATCTCGCCTAAGCTACAAGGGATAAGTCAGACACCCACCTACCAGGAGGGGATAATAAGACTTGCAAGATCAGTGAATTTTTCAACGATCTAAGCAATAATTTACTCATATTGTTACTCAAGATATTCCAGAGGCTCTGCACATTATCAGCGTCTTCACTAAATACGACGAAATCGTCAATATATTCTAACTCGATATATGGGCTTCCTAGCAACAAGATATTCAGTAGTCCCGGATATGATACACATTCTTGGAAACACATTCATCCAAAACAACAATTTATGAAGATTATTATTATTATCAATCCTTTATAGTTGATTTTAATACTTTAACAGGTAAACATGCATTGATAAGAGCAACAAAGCAATGATACACATTATATGGTATCAATATCAATTCATAAGTAAGCATATGAATATAATAAGTAGTATATATATGTGTATGTGTATACCTTCTTAATGTAAGGTAGATATGATAACCAAAAAAAAAAAAACAAGTAAGCAGAATAGATCATAGCTGTTGTAAATTATAAGTAGTATAATTAATCAAAAGAAAATTTTTCAACAGCATTCATTATAGGCATATGAAGTTAGCTAGTAAATTAACATTCGAAAGTTAAAGAAAACAAAACAAAACAAAACTTATTGCATTCATAATGGCAATAACAAAACAATATGAAATAAGTATCATTGAAATGAGAAAGAAATGAAAGAAAAATCTATTCATCATCTACTGATATCAGTCAGTTATTAAGTAGTATAGATAACCTGAGATGTTAAAACCAACAAAAAAAAATATGAAAGCAATGTCATCTGTCGAAAATAGAATAGTTTTTCTTTTTCTTTCTTATATGTTGATGTATTGAAGTAAGAGAGAGTTTATAGGTGAAAGATGAAAGTAAGCTGATGGGAGATGAATTGGTTGTCAAGGATTAAATTATTCGACGACAATATGCTCCTCTTCTTCTTCTTCTTCTTCTTCTGTAGATTAGACTACTTTTCATTATTCAGTTGTTTGATTATATAAACATACTCTTGCTACACACATTGTAATCCAATCTGGTGGTGTTAATGATTTCAATAAAGTAGTCATTATCTCAGGAAAATGTATTTTCTGTTGAATTATTTCATGTAATTGTTTTAATAAATCATTAATAGCATCATTCAATGTATGATGTTCAATATGTAAATAATTCAATAATTGTTCTATGTTAGTTTTCTTATTCTCTTTTAATGTTGTTTCGCTTATTTCATGTTCACTAGCTTCATCAGTATGATTGGAATATTTGAAAATTACTAAACAATTCGATGGTGATAATATAAGTAGTATATTGTCTACTGTTAAATTTAATTCAATTGCTTTACACTTGTTTAAACATTCACTTAAACTTAATAGAACACATAATTTAATGCAAGTTGTTAAGAGATTGGCTTCATTGTCTCCTTCATGTTCATGTTTATCTTGATGATCTTTTTCATTTGTTATTGTTTCAAATGAATTCAATACAGTTTTCAAGGTTGTTGCTATGGTAATTGAATGTAATAATTTTTCATCAGATGTTTTCTCTTTAGAATTAGTCTTTTTAGTATTCAATACAAATGAATTATGTGTAAGGGGTGTTTTAGTAGTTTGATTATCTAACCAATTTGTTAATAATTTATCAAATGTTTTTGTTGGAAATTTGATTGTAGTTGAAAATTCATTCTGTGTAGTGATGATGATGGTTGTGGTAGGAAGAGTTGGAAGGGGGGGGGGCGTAAGGAATGAAAAGAAAAGATACAATTACAATTATGAATGTAACTACTTTATGCTATATAAGTAGTTTAATTGGTTTCTCATATGGACTTGATTACGTAATAAATCAATGAACTGGATTAGAGTTCTAGGATGTTGAGCGTATCTTTGATTAACTACTTCTATAAAGAACTAAATAGGAGTTTTGGATTTGATTGTTAACTCAATTTTCTAATTAAAGGAATTTAGTGTAGATGAATATCATTACTACTGATCATTCAGTCAATATGTATACAACAAATAGGGAAATTTAATCCAGAAAATTGACTAAAAGAAAGTTAGCTACGATGAAACTACAATCTGACATGAAGTACATGAAGTCTAAAGATAATTTCAAATTAACAGATTATTGCAGACTACCCATCTGAAGTCTACGTTATTACTACATTCAGTGGGGATGCGATTCTCCCCATCCAAATGTAAAATGTTACTTCAGGACTGGCTTAATTCGGCACCAAAGTTAGTGATAGGGGGTGAAACTATTGAATGCGTTAACCGCTTTACTTATCTAGGGAGCCTCATCAGTCCTAACGGTCTAGTGTCCGATGAAATCTCGGCACGTATACATAAGGCCCGATCAGCTTTTGCCAACCTGCATCACTTGTGGCGTGGGCGAGACATTCGTTTAATGACAAAAGGACGCGTTTACTGTGCAGCAGTTAGATCCGTTTTACTTTATGGATGTGAAACATGGCCTTTAAGGATAAAGGATATTCGTAGGCTCCTAGTATTTGATCATAGATGTCTACGAAACATTGCTGGTGTTTGCTGGGACAACCGAGTAAGCAATGCATGGGTTAGGAATAGAGTACTAGGTAAATATGGTAAGTCTATTGATGAAATAGTGAATCTTCACCAGCTGAGGTGGTTAGGATATGTGTTGCGTATGCCTGACCACCGTCTACCTCGACGAGCAATGTTGTCTGTTGTGGGAGTAGGCTGCAAGAAAGCTAGGGGTGGCCAAACGAAAACATGGCATCAATCCATGAAGACATTGACAATTGGGCTGAGCCATGTTAATAGATGTAGACTACCTGGTTGGGGCCCACACGATGATCGTAACAAATGGTTAGAGACTTTAGGTGATATGGCTCAAAATCGATTGCAATGGCGCAGGTGCATCCACTCCTTATCTTCCTCCGAATTCTAATTTCAGAACTTATTATAATTTTCTCTTTACTGATTAACTTTCTGTCTTAAATCTCATCTCTGATCTCTATACATTTACATTAGTACTTACTCTGTTACTACCTTCCCTACTCTGGGATTCGGTCCGAAAATTTAATCTCTATCTGCTAATTGAGGCATGGAAACTTGAACTGATGTACGCATGTACCAAGTCCTACGTTGTAACTGACTGACTACATTCAATGACTGGTGGCTGGTGAGTGATATGAAACTTAATTAATTTCAGTGATTCAGTTGTATTAGCCCTTGGCCTACTTATAGATCCTAATATTTTTCTCTTTCAAATCATTTTGTTTATACTTAACCTTTTGTTATTATCACTAATATTGGTTTAGGGCCATCATTACAATGCCATATAGTTTCATTTTGAAAGTTGATCAAAATGATGCAAATTACTTATCAGTATTTTAAGCTATTTGATAATAATACTATAGGTTACTCTAATTTGTACTACGATGTAATCTGAAAAAAATTCATTGGTTAATTTATTGTGTTATTTTGAACTAACCAATAGAAATGCATTTATTATACTAATCTATGATTGGCGATTACATTGTATATTCAGAAGTATATTTCTATTGAATAATGTTAATTAGCTTACTAATCTCATGTTCTTTCTATTCCATCTTGGTGGTAATCACTATTGGAACAAACTTACAGACATAGATTATGAAATGATGGTTACATTAATCATACTGGTGAGATCTTCATTCATATTTGATAAGTATGACAGTCACTACACTTAGCAACTAATCATAGTCTTAATAAGAAGTAGTGATAAATGGATTTAGAAAAAAATATTGAAAGTAACTGTCTGATAGGGTCGTGTATGGGCTAGATTACAGTATAGGAACAAGTAAACACAATATTTGAAATATCTGCGCTCAGTTTATGAATGAGTCAATCATATTTCCAATTCATTAATCGCTTTAGGCTGATGATAATACGGTACTTATGGCTAAATAGTTTATTAGGGATGGGGAAGGGGGTGAAGCAGTTACATTACAGGAAATGTACAGAATTATAGCTCTGCAGTGTCTCCATCGCTGTCAAACCACAGAAACGATAATGAAAAGATTCATCTATGTGACTGGAAATCGGTTAGGTCATTTTTCAAGGAATTTGAAGTGAAGATACATTATAATATTTCTCCATTCCTCAAGAAAGTCTTTTCTAAGATTTATTTGCAGTTAGATGTAAACGACAAAGGTTCCAATCATATAAAATGTGTGATTGTAACGGAGACTCTCGTTTTACTTAAGGTTTCCATGAGTGGGGAGATGTGGGGGGTGGATGGAAATAATATAATGAGGCTTATTCCTTTAATAATTCAGAAACCTCTTACTGATTAACAATAATACAACTATTCATAAATTCTATTTACTGTGTCACTTGCATCATGACCTTAATTGTAACTTTACCTAATCTTACAATACTACTGAATTGTAGTTGTGGAATACGTATGGGACTTAAGGCTGAAAATCGCGTTTATCATGTCGACTAGTAATCTGAATAGGAATTGAAAATGAAAAATTGGATTTTGTGCAACAGCATTGGATTGCACAGTGTTAGTCCTGGAGATAAAAATCTCTCAGTGGATACAACTCTTTTTTTAAATCAGTCGACAGATAGAGTTACAGTCATAGGTTGATGTGACGAGTTCTATTCATTGAATATTCTTACTATAAAATCTATTTCTTGCCCTATAACCTGATATTAAATCATATTCATAAGCCTAATTTTATCCGAAACAGTAATTAGGTGTTTCAGAGATTGTTGAATATTAATTCAGTATCCCAAATCGGTCTGAATCAGGCAACGAGTGATTATCAGAGACCACTGGACAGCTGTTTTATCCCAGCATTAGAGTACGGCATTTTGTATCAGCGACTTCATCACGGATCAAACTCAATACTCTCTTGCTCCACGGAGAAAGTTTTGCCACTGAGTTACTGAGACGGTCCCCAATAATTAATATTTTTGATTCAATCAATCTGTGATACGTTTAAGCCATCTGATCCATTGCTATCAGTAGGTAACTATTTTACACCTGAAACATACGAACTCCACTGGTTACGCCGCTGAGGCAGAGGGTCCTCGGTTTAATCCCTTATGGTGTTGTGGATGTCCACTGCTGAAGGGCCGCACTCTAGGACGAAACAACAGTCCAGTAGTTCCCGATGATCTATGTTTATCTAATTCAGATCAGTCTATCATATTAAATTATGTAGAATATCATTAAGATAATCACTAATCACATCTGCGATACATTGTCTATGATGTGTAGCTGCCTTTGGACGGATAAAGATGCCGTGGCCACAACTACTCGACGATAGGGACGTTGAGGCGTTCCTGCGACAGTTCTAAGCCATCACGGTGTTGGTAGGTGTGCGTGGGCGGAAGGCAAATGTGACGGTTTTCGGAACACAGCTTAGTAGTCGCGCGAATGTGGCGTTTGACGACTTGGAGTTCCGTGGTGATAAGACGACGTGGAAGGTTATTGTGGTCAAGTTGATGTCGGGATTCCATAGTCTAGAAGATTGGCAGGCGGTGTTGCTGCAATTCAAGACAGCTCGGTTTACCGCCCGATGGTAACCCGTTAGTGTTGGCCGTCACCTTGGTAAGCCTTCTTCGGCTTGCCTTGCCTACATTGTAGGACGACTCTATGAAACAGCTGTTAACATCACGATACTTGGAATATGTTCTTAAAGTTATAGCTCACAACTTGATTTTGTGCATGTAGTTCAGTTGATGGGTATTGTAAAACTGGTGCGGTTATGCTGATAGTTGGTGAATGCGACAGCTTTTTCAGTAACTGGGGATAGCAGAACACTATCCATTGAGAAACAAGTCAATTAGTTAGAGCAACAAATGTCAGCTATTTGGATAAGTACAGAGAAGAGGAGTTGGCGTTTTGAATATAGTGAAGTTGAACATTACAGAAGAAACTACCCAAAGAAACGATCACCTTATTAGTTGTATTCACCACAATCTTAGATTATGAGAATTAACTTGTATCGTCCAGCTGATTTGTTATGAACTGAAGGTGATCAGTTTCTGTCGCTTTATGCGCATCTTAAGTTCATTGCCTCTATATAGCGATTATCTACAAGTATTATTTAAGTTAGATTATGACTATTAAGTAAACATCAACATTGGCATGCAAGTTACATCTAACCAACGAATCCTAAATAAAACGAAACACTTAGTTTCTATTTACAAGTCACAATTCAATTTAAATAAATTTAGATTAGTTACAATTAAGGGGGTTATTGTAGAGATAGTTAATTTGTTAATGTTGATATCACGAATTGATCTGAACTAGACAACCATTGATCACATGGAAGCACTGGACAGCTGTTTCGTCCTAATATGGGACTCCTCAGCAGTGCTCATCCACGACCCTGTTGGAGATCGAACCCAGGACCCTCTGGTGATCAATGATTGTCTAGTTTAGATCAATTCGTGATATCAGCATTAACAAATTCAGATTAATTAATTAATCAATGCATTAAAACTGTATGAATGATAACTACTACTAATCAATAATCAATAATCACTTACCAATAATACATATTCATAATTAGTATTTGGTTCACATACAATGATTACATCATACCAATGATCAATATAACCATATTTATACCATAATTGTTCATTGAAATATTTCAATGGATATACAAATGTTGCATAATCACCATGTAAATCTAATGAATACAATTTCATACAACTAAATAAATATTCAGATAAACAATGAATTAATAATTTCTTGTATTCTTCTTTATTATTATTAACCATGATGTTATTGGATTGTTGATTACATTGAATTAATGCATAGATTGTAGTCATTGCATCATGTAAAGCATGTGATGATTTCAATGAATCACTACGAAGTACTTCGGATGATACAACAATATTATTCTTGTCATTATTCTCTGAATGCTTCGTAATAGAATGGAATTTATTGAATTGTTTATTACTTAACATTTTAGTATAATATGGTAATGCTAATGTATTAGCTTTCATTGATTCACCAATCTGTAAATAAATAACATTTATATGCATTATTACTAATATTAGTATTAGTATTAGTATTAGTATTAGTATTAGTATTAGTATTAGTATTAGTAGTAGTAGTAGTACTAGTAGTAGTAGTAGTAGTCGTAGTAGTAGTAGTAGTAGTAGTAGTAGTAGTAGTAGTAGTAGTAGTAGTAGTAGTAGTAGTAGTAGTAGTAGTAGTAGTAGTAGTAGTAGTAGTAGTAGTAGTAGTAGTAGTAGTAGTAGTAGTAGTAGTATGTAAATCAACTTACAGTTAAGAAGATATTAAGAAATGACACTGAAGTAGTGGAGAGAGATATACATTACCAGACAAGCAGTAACATGAAATCTTAAAGACCAAAAGAAAAGAGGAAGACTCAAGAATAGATATTGCATCGGGACATGAACAGAATGAACAGTACAAGAGAAAAGCTGGAAAAGAAAGTCTAGGAGAGAGTTGGTTGGAAAATGCTGGTCGGCGGTTTATTCTCTACATGGGGTAACAGGCATTAGTTGATTTATTGATTAAGTATTTATTAGTGTCTGTTATGTATTATGAAAATACATAGTGTCCTTGATAATTGCCAATTGGTGTACGTACACGTTTGCCCTGCAACTACCAGTCCCCAAGCCGGAATAGAGGAAAAACAACGATTGATGAGTCAAACAGACAGAATCGGTTTTATATTCCAATGATGCCTTTATATATACACAAAAACAGACCGCAACGTCAACTGATTGGAAAACTGACATTAATGTAAAATAAGAGTAATTGTGAGTGTGGACTGGGGTAACGTTTATGGAGTCAATTAACTATAGTTCATAAATGAGAAACTATATAACAACAGTTAATGCCTTAAACGGTAGTATATGGTGATGGCAACGTAACAATAATAAGAATAAATGCATACTTCGTATACAATCGAAAATAAGGAATCATTTACAGGAAGAACAGTTCTAGAAGATAATCAATCTTCTTTAAGTGCCCATCATAACAATGTCGACAAAGAAGCTGTTGTGTCGATGTCTATGATGAATTTGTTGGTGTGACCTTGTACACACGAGGCTTCAGTAATAAACACTAATAAGAGTTTAACTGGTTTTAGTAAATCTGCCCTGTGACTAATAATCCCCAAAGCCGAGATGAATAAAACAACACAACTGAGCTGACCATCAGACGGAATCGTACTATATTTCAAGCATTCCTTAATATAAAATAAACCATACCACACACCCAGTAAATTAGGATTTTAACATCAATGTAAAACAAAGGAGACAATCTTAGTGAAATGACATAACGTGCACACAATCAATTAACTGTAGTTGACAAATGAAAGTGATATACTAACAGTAACTATGCTAAAGGAGAGAATAGACCACGAGAAAAATCATGATGATAGAAAATACAATTTTTACACTACACATAACTAAATCAATTGAAGCAGTCTTCTGCAACATAGTTCTGAAAGTTTGTTATTCATCTTAAGTCGTCCAACATAACACTTACTGGGACTTCCAAGATAAGTAAAATGAACAATGCACTTAAATATGAATGCACACTGCTGAAGAGTTACAAACTAGAATTAAACAACTGTCCAATGCTTTCTGATAATCAATATTTGTCTAATTCGAACCAGTTTGTGATTTCAAATTGACGATAATATTTATCCATGACTATTAACAAGTCGAAAGTAGATAACTTAACATTCATGCACAAGAAGCCTGATTTGATAAACGCAGGTGGGGGGAGGGGCAGAAGTAATCCACAACTATGATGAAGTTAAGCTGCAGTTGGTAAATGGAATGCGGAACGGTCGTTTAATCCTTCTCATGACTCAACAATCAAATGTGCCTTCATCATACTATCGATGTTGACACTGGAACTCAAACTTAGTCAATTCGTATCAGGCGTCACTGAATTCACATAATCATCATTGTCAACAATCATTGTAATACTGTCTGTATGCATATTAGACAACAAGAATTGATCATTTTCAGTCTGTAACAATCATCTAAGAGAAAGCACTAACACTTTCAAATGGTATATACATACTCATTGCAAATGTATTGTTTTTTGTTTTCAATAGCTTGATGGGGGGAACATAATGGTGCTTCAACACAAATCGACTGAGGTTGAGTTCAGGTGTAAAATCCAGCAGTGTGATCCAGCTAATAAATCTCAAATCTGTATTCCACTTGCTACACACAATACAACTTTTAATGTTGATGAAAAGTTACTGGATGAAATTTGTACTGTTGAAGTTACAGATTTGCCTTTATTTTATACTTCGTGAGTTATAAGAATCACTGAGATTTTTTTCCAACAGTAAATGGTTCACTTCTTTCGAAGCTCATCAGTAATCCTCAATTGTCATAATCCAACCTAGAACAAAATGATCTAAACATTTTTCATCGTGTTAAACTGTTTCTGTTTATCAAATGGCTAAAGGTAGATAACATGACGTGAATTTCGATTTAGTTAGTATTCATCAGCATGGCATACTTATAAACTTGAAAGAATACTTCTCTTTAATTACAATTCACTTAGTAAAATTGTACAAGTCAGTACAGTTTAACTTATGTTAATTCAGAAGACAGTATCATACTTCAGAAGATATTAGGCGATCGTCTTGAACGTGGTTGAAGATCTATTGTCATACACTCTTAGCAAGGCAATTTAAAGAAGGTGAATGTGAATGAATGTCTCACACACTTGATATCCTACTTAATGGAGCTGTTGTAATGATGTACGTTTAACGTACAATTTATATTCAACGGTGCAATTTATCAACGGAAAGACTAAATAGCTATAGGATCTGAACTAGGTCCGTTGGTAGAAGATTACCTTACAATCAGTTTAAAGAAAACAACCAATTGAATATAACTATCGAAGAGTTATATTTGCAGAAAACGTACTTAAGAAGACAGAACCAGTTGAATTCAACTTTGTCAAGTATCAAACAGTCATTCTTTAGTGGTGAACGATAAAACTACGTAAATACAGTAAGAACTTAATGGCGACATAAATATCAACTGTTGGTTATTGTGGGTTTGATTCTATGATGGGGTTATAGATGTACACTGTAACAAAGCAGTCATCCAGCTCTAGTCTGTGGTTTTTAGTGATTGTCCAACATACGACAACTCATGATGTTGAATTTAGGAACTTTTATCATTTTGTGGCAATAAATATGAGCTGATCAATATTCTGAATACCCTCAACAACTGTTGTCAGGTAACTAAATGTATACTTGAAGTAGATAACAGACTAATAACTCATGTTCTTGATGTACAAATGATAAGAAAACTTAATGGAACCTTGTGTAGGTCTATTACCAGGAAACGTTTATAGAATAATCAGCTATCAAACCTCTATAAATAGTATCCTATCAGTAGAAAAAGAAACTCATTTACTTCCTTCTTCATTGAAATTAGTAGAATTTACAGTTCAGATATCATAGACAAAGAATTGTAGATGTTAAAGTAGATGATTACTGAAAATGGATATCCATCAAGGTTAACTGGGAAGAATATAAAGCCTAAATGTATTTGCAACCTTCAAACCAAAGAAAGTACTTTGCACCAATATTGATTAATACATGGTAAACCACTTCCTTGATCTGGAGTCGTATACTTCTGAAGAGCACAGATCATCACTTATCACATCTTCTTCTTAGTTATTTAACTTTAAGTCAAAATCCTAAGATAAATTAAACAAATTAAAATTAGTTAATTGAATTCATTACAGATTGATGTTGGTAGGTTACCATTGAAAACCAAGCAGCAATAAACGGCTGTTTCGTCCGAGTATGGAACTCGTCAGCAGTGCGCACCCTAGATTCCTCCTAAGAGGCTTTAGGTTGATGAACACCTAACCCTCTGCACGTCTGTGCAATCATAATACAAGGACGAACCAGCTGGCCAGTGTTTTCCGGTTTTCAATGGTATAGTGCTAACATCATTCAGTGAAGAATTCAAACAAGTTAACTTATTACTAATCTCCACAAACTATTTCAATGAGATAAAGATTAATTATAAAAACTTATTATAATATTATAGATTGTTAATTGTAATATACTACTGTTTCTTTGTAAGTAGTTTAATTTGGTTAGTAAGTGCTATTGAATCACCGTATTAATGTACACGTTAATATGTGCAAGAATATCAAATAGTGCAAGTAAATGATCTAATAATTCTAGTCAAACAAATGAAAATTTTGGATTAGAAGAAACAAAAAACTCTTGTTCTGTTGAAACTCTGTTGTTATGCAATCGATCTATTGAATAGACTAGATTGAACTAGTCGTTAATATACGATGATCCCAAGGTTGGGTCATCAGTTATTCGTAGATGTTGTTTCTAATGAGATTGATACACTCACTTAATGAATATAACCCTCAGTAATCCTCCTATCAGTATGAAGTCATCTACCTCCATCTACACATAACTTATCAACATACTCATTTGTTAATGTAATTAATTTGATTGAGTAATGTGATTATGAGTTTGTAACACGGAATATGACTGGAGATCATAATGATAGTAGGTTGTGAAACTGTATGATCTGGATCTGAATTTCATACAGTATACACCAAGTGAACGAGAACTGGACTAACATTAAATCTAGATTAATTAGGATTTTCTACCGACTATTTCTAACCATCTAACATTAAGATAGTCGTCATAGCACAAGAACACTTTAATTGCTAGCCACATTATAATGTGAACATCATCTTAGTGGTTAGAATATTTTCCTTAGTGTCTACCATCTTGGAAGAAAATAAAACCAACTTCAATACAGTAAAGTAAATTATAGGCTTTTCATAAATCTAATGAAATGCAACACCAAATCTTAAAATGAGCATCAATTTAATGTTAATCGCAGGTACACTTCTACTGACAAATATCAGGTAACACCAATGAGATTACGTAGATTGCTGTGCATAGTTAGGCTATTCAACACCCTCTAAATGGAACTGACAGTACCATTTTAAACTTGATAAGTGACTAAAATATTGATAACTACGTATTGGCAGTGTAGAGTGAGTATAGTATCCCACCCTCTATTGTCAACATTGCAGAAGAAGAAACCACCGTACTGAGCAGTTTTAAGTATTTGGAATATGTGCAATGGGATAACAAGATACTACTAAATTGTGAGTTAAATGTATCTTGATCATTACCAGCCCTAATTGTTCAGTTGTCTTAATCTTTATTGTATAATAAGTGGCATGATGTAACTGTTCGAGTTACGTAAAATTACACTGCCTGATGATTTCGTTAAACTATCCTACTTTAACCTTGATCGTCAAGTGTCTTCATTACTAGAAAACTAGTTAGTGGTTAAGTTGAATTCAAGGTGATAATAATAGGGAAAGTTATAAACACACTGAAGCATGACGCGTTGCAGCTAGTCCTACGACGTAGATTATTTAGTACATCATTATCCACATTATATCTTCCTCATTGTATTCAAATAACATGACGTTTATCGAGTAATTGAGAAGAATAGTGGTACATGTAATAGAGTTAGATATTCCACCTACCTTACTCATCTAATGAAAACTACTTTATCTAATGAGTATCATTAGAAAGCTTTAAACATTATATCAAATGATCAATTGATAATACACCATATTCCGTTTGAATGTTTCGGTTAATCTGTTCACTTCTGAAAACTTCTAGACAGTCACTAAGGAAGATAATCTATACGTAACCATGAATATACAAGTTAAACTACTTTCTATTCTATACATTTTCCTTTATCACTTCATAAGACTTATGAAGTTTTCAATTAAGTAATCATGTAATTTAGTAGTATATTGTGCTTTCTTGAAATAATTCAATATTTACAAACTACACCAATTTGATTGAACACCATAGTACATAAAATTAAGAAAAAAAAAGTCATTTCATTGTACCAACTCATCATGAAGTTGATCTTAGTTAAATAATCATTGAATATCAAGAAAACAACTAGGCGGTTATTTGATCTTTGTATAGATTACTTCATTCAAAGCTGTTTATTCTTGAGGTCTATTAAGTCTATGTAGTTTGATTAACTTAAGTAGTAAGTATACTGAATATGGAATCATTTAAGATCTTATGTCTTCATAGTATTGTAAATTATAACTAAACTATATGAATTCAATGACAAGCACTAACTTGGAACCCTGTTGGAAAACGGTAAAGAGGAAGGTCAAAGAACACACTGCTTCGAGAGCTGGAAGCAGATATTAAAAGGATGAACATTAACTGGAGACAGCTGGAAAGGATTGTTCACGACAGAGTTGAATGGAGAATACTGGTAAGCGACCTATGCTCCTCCGAGATGGGTAACAGGCGTAAGTAAGTATATAAACTCAAACATTCCTATAAGAAGATAACTCATTGAAATGTATTTGAATCTTCTTGTTGATTTATCATAGACAACAATTAATCAATCTAGTAGGATGCATTTGTATATTTCCATTGATTTGATATAGACTGAAGCTGGTCAGTCACTGTTGCTATACATGCATCCTGAGAGGATGGCCTTGATATAGCGAATATATATTCGAATCCCACTGTGAACATCAACATTGGGATGCAGATACATCCAGCCGATGAGTCCCAAATAGAACGAATCGCGCGTCCTAGATTCCACTTACCAGTCATAATCCGAATTAAATTAATCAATCTCTAATGTCATATGTACATTCTATAAGTATTATCCTAATATATAACAATAGAATGGAATACGTATCTTTGATTTCATTTGCTAGTCATAATCCTTACTCAAGTTCAGTTTACTCATTTGATGCTGATATCACGAATTGATCTGAACCATACAACCATTGATCACCTGGAATCACTGGACAGCTGTTTTGTCCCAGTACGGGACTCCTCAGCAGTGCGCATCCACGACCCTGTTGGGGATCGAACCCAGGATCCTCCGGCTCCTCAACGAGCGCTTCACCAATGAACCACTGAGCCGGCTCGTAACGGTTGATATTTCTAATTCAGTCAATTCGTATTACGTTTACGCGATCTCATCCATTGTCATCGGTGAGTTACTGTCTCACACCCGACACGATTGAACTCCACCGGTCACGTCTTCCCACTAGAACTCCAAGAATTATCTCAAGGAGCTAGTCACTAGTGAGTTGATAATTAGTTACATTTAAGGAGGTTGTTGTAGAGATAATGATGGTTGTCTGGTTCAGATCAATTCGTGATATCAGCATTAACAAATTAACTATCTCCATAACAACCCTCCCCCCTTAATTGTTACTCATTTAACTTTGAATTTATTAATAATTCAATATTCTATGAATAACTAAGATCACTTAATTGTTATGGTACATTCATTACAATAATCACCAATTAACTAAATGAATGAATGCAAACTGAACTTAACATTTTGTTTACCTGTGGTCTATAACGTATTAACACTGATGATGTCTAATTTGAATAAAAATAATAAACAATTAAAATTGTTTCAATAATAAAAATGAAAATAAACAACAACAACAACAAAAAAGAAAGAAAGATCAAAGAGAAAAAAGAAACAGTTGTCGATGAAGTCGTCTTGTAGAAAGTCGTTTCTTCTTTGAAGTAGTATTCAACAGGAATCGGTTATAGTTATGATGATGGCGGGGTTGAGGGGTAGGAGTGTGACTAATTGGTATGTGAATATACACATCACCGAAACTAAAACTAAATGCGACTTTATATTAGTTTACAATATTTCCCAGGGAATCAGATACATTTATGTACCCTTCAATGATGTAATCGTGTATTTTGTCTTATTACTAATATGTTGGTTATAGATAGAATAGATTCAATCTAATGGGAAAATTCACATGAAATTACTATACTTACTTGATTGCCTGGCATTTGTTTATAATCTGCTATAAGAAGTTGATCACGTGATTCGGTACCAGAGTTTCGATTAGATTTTTCCAAAAGAGTAGATCTCTAAAAATATATTAATGAAATGCTGAATTTGATAAGGTAACTAAGTTCTACAAACTTATGAAAGCCAGTTAACTGTTTCTTACTAGTATGAGATTTTCTAAACAGTTTACATGCATAACCACATTCGAGTATCAAGACCAAGATATTTCAGTTTTGAAGGGAATGTTTAACCTTTAGATTATGCAGTTTATTGTTGATATTTCTAACTTTAATAAATTCTCAATGTATTTGCTTGACCGCATCTATTTCCATCGATTGAGAAAACTCATTGTCTCACACCTGACATGATTGAACTTTACTTGTCATTTCACTAATCTCACAGAAACTCTATAAATTACCAACCATATCCCAATTAAGTCAGGAGTGAGTTGGCATTGATTGTGATTGAGTACTGTGGACAGTATTGATTTTCAGGCATTTGCCAACTTATGAAAAACAGATGAAATCACTTATATTCATTACCAATCGATTGAAATTAGAAATATCAACAGTTGAATGATAATCGATTGAGTGATCAGCTCTTGCTTTGAGACCTAAAGGTGATTTGAAAAGTTATTTAGACAATAATGTCAACAAAAGTGTTCGCTGTTTACTAATAATGATGTAATCAGTTAACCATTCAATTAACATGAGATTACTACTTAATAGAGTGTATTATTCGTTGAAGTATACATTTCACTTTGTATCTATCATTATACTTGTGTTATTCATGTGATATGTCGGGTTAAGTTAGTACTGAATGTAGTCATTCATAAAAGAGTGGTGTCGATAACTTCAGTTGTTTGAAGTAGAATGAAAGAAACAAATGTTGAACTCAACACACACTATAGATAGTCGCAATCAAGACCAGCATTCATTGAGTAATCATGTAGTAAATAAATCTTAACTTATCAGGTTACTGAGTAATCAGTGTATTGTGTAATGTCGTAATCAAAGTATCATGACAGATATATACGTAATATTTACGTTGATTGATTACTATGTAATGAAGAGTTAAATGTTTATATTATCCTTTATACAGCTGATTAAACTCTATCAATCAAGCTAACATTATTCAACATAGCTGACACAAAGTTCTAATGGATAAGGATTTGAAAGTTGTCTAGATAAAACAGTGTTTCATCTATTTGATTTTGGATTTTGAATGGCAAGGGGAATCCAGGACGCGCGATTCGTCGTATTTGGGACTCATCGGCTGGATGTATCTGCATTCCAATGTTGATGTTCACAGTGGGATTCGAACTCAGTCCGTTTCGTGTCAAACGCCACCGCGTACACTCGCCAATCACAATGCAAAATTAAATGATACTTGTGAATATTCGCTATATCGAGGCAATCCGCTCAGGATGTACATATAGCTACAGTGACTGACCAGCTTCAGTCTATAACAAATCAATAAGAATATACAAATTCATCCTACTAGTGTTTGACCTAGTTTTTCTGTTAACTGGAACTTATTAGTATGTTGTCCATCTATGATAATAATCGATACCTATGTTCATTAGACGATTCTATTACAAGTCAATCACGTGTACATTCGTAGACTGTCACTACTAAGCTATTTGGACATATCACTGTGAAACAATGACTTGAAATCAGATCGACTAAGGAGCATCAATCCGTTCATAACCACAGGTAGATTTCGGTGACCAGTAAAAAAATAGTAAGAAACTTGGTGCTGCCAGATGTTTTGATGAACTTTCCTTCCGAAATCATCGTATTTAAGAGATAATCATTAAGATAATATTAACTTTAATTTCCAAAGCTGTTGTATGTTCCAGTTGATTCTGTTATAGATACAAATTGATCAGTATCTGTGGTTATATTAACATCTTAATTGGATTGATAGTTTACAGTTGTGATTAAAGCTGAAATGTAATTGGCAAGTGAAATCCAGGACAACAGTTTTTTTCTTCTATGAAACTTCACTTGGATGTTTCTACATTTTTGTTCGAATATTTATACCAGGACTTGAATTTAGTCCATTTGTGGATTCATCCTGCCAGTGATGAAAAATAACTTAAAAAAAAGGAAACTAGAAGTTTTCAGTATCACCTACTTGTAATGAATGAAGACTAGTCACTTGCCGTTCTGGTGAGGCATTCCTATCTGCTTTATAATTCGATGGTTGATATTGATTGTTGACCTGTAAGGTAAAATTTACAAAGAATCCTCAAAATATTAAAGAATTTCTCTGGTTCAAGATGAACAGATAATAAAAGTTTACAGAATGAATAATTTGTAAATATCCGTTAAAAATCAGTCGGTTACTAGAAGGCATACAATGATTGTTATTATTGGACTTTGTGAAGATCTCTGAGCTCAACGTTTAATTTTACGAAATAAACCAGAAAGTAATGAATTGACTGAATTAGAAATATCACTCGTTGAATGAGGTTGGGTAACTGAGTGACCTAATGGTGAGGTGTTCGTTACGGAGGCTGAGGTTCCTAGGTTAGGGTTGGATTCCTGAAGAAATCGTGGACATGCGCTACTGAAGAGTCCAGCGCTAAGATGAAGCAGCTGTTTCCTGCATCTTGGTGGTTAATGTTTGTTTAATTGAGACCGATTTGTAATATCATAATAACATTCGACAATTTTCACAACAATTATTTAGAGTCAATAGTTTTAAGTTTATAGAATTCTTCAGGTACATTACACACTGGATGTACAATATTCTTATTATTTCGTAAGTCAGTCAAATCCATCAATTAATGCCAATCAGCCAATCAGCATTCTCCAACCAACTCTGCACTTAGTTTTCCTTTCCCGTTCTCTCAAGTACTTTTCATTAGTTTCATATCTGCTTCATTAATCCATGAGTGGCTTCAATAAAGTTAACTTGTTCTGGAAAACTGTAAGCTTAAGAATTTTTATAGCATTCAGTATCAACAATCGTTGTTAGCCTAAACTCAAGAGATAGTTCATAAGTTCTAATGAGAAGATATTGTCAGTGGATTTCAAACATGTCGGTTGTAAGGCAACCATTGTACTTAGTAAAGCTTGAAGGTTAAGCGTTGGTTTGTAAAACTTGAATACATTTGTTTCCATCTCCTGTAGGGACATGAAGATTGATACATAAGTAATTCAACCCTAGAAAGCAACAATTATCCAGTACTACTGACTGTTTTCACTGAACTCTTAAACGAATGCTGTTTCTTTTTGCATTCTTTCAGTAGACAATCTCTCTAAGGTCTAGTGGTTTTCGTATTATACTTAAATCACATTTCTATCTTTAATCAGTCCACATCATAGTGTATCATTTAACCAATACTAACGATGAACAATTACTTCATCATAGACATGGTTAAACTTGTTGGAGATGTTAGATCCCCAAAACTCACTTGGCAAACCTGTTATTTTTGTGATTTTATTGTGTAAATTTAAATTTCTTGTTTTCGCGCCAAAAAGTTCCCTTCTCACCTTCAGTTCGTGTTTCCCACTTGGCAAGACGCTAAATCTTATTGGTTCATTGTTTATTTTAGTACGCTATTTGTGATATACGAAGGAGGTTCTCTGTTTTTGTATATATACGCATGAGTTGTGTGTGTTGATGTCGTCTGATAGGCTGCCTGTGGAATTAAAAGCTTCTTGCTGTCTTTGGACTTCTTACTCTAGTTAGCTGGGCTGGGGCGCTGCGGAACAGCTTAGCTCCCTGTTACTGTGTCGCTGGTCTTACGTTCGCTAGCAGTTATCTAGGTGTCATCATAAACTCGCGAAACCTTAGCAGAACTTCATCAGTTGCATTAGAACTTTAGAAATTCCTCTCAGTATTAGACAATAATAAGCACTAATGTATAGTTTGATTGACTGATGTACTTCTAGTGACATTTACCTAACAAGAACTAATCATTGTAGTCAATTATGGCATATAATGATTCTGTCTTAAAATATTACCACTTAAACTTTTTGATTTATTGTATTATTTTTAATTAGAGGAATCAGTAGAGTAAATATGTCGTTGTAGTTGAGACTCATCAGCTTCATTCAACTCATTACATTCTAGCTTTAAACACTAATATGATACCTACTACTAAGTGATTAAATCCATTTAATTTATTTTGTGACTGGCAAGTGGAATCCAGGACACGCATTTCGTCCTATTTGGGACTCATCTGTCTGGATGTACCTACATCCCTATGTTGATTAAATCCAGTTAATCTGATTGACTATTGATTCAATAATCAAAGAATTATAACATTTGTACATTATCAACAAAATATCTATTCTAATCGATTGTATTCACAAACCTTTATACAATGAATTGGTTCTGTATTCGATTCATTTTGACGTATAACTGGTGCTGAAGTTCTTAATTGTTGTTTAATTACAATATGTTCTTGTCCAGTATGAATTTGTTTTGGTGGATTAGTTTTACGACGTTTTAATTTTGGAAATTTTGGTGGCCAGCTATATACTTCACTACATTTATATTGTTCTGCTTTAATTTTTGGTTTATACGCTTTTAATGTACCATTTTGATTGAATTCATTATTGTATGATAAAGTTGTTGCTGTATGAGTTGGTTGATAAGTATGAATTCTTTCACGAAATCTACTTGGATAATCTGAATTCTAAATGTTAAAAGAGTATGTAAGTAAGCAACGAAATGTAATTAATTTCATTGAATATAACACAGATTGATATTGACAGGGTATCATTGGAGATCAGGAAGTACTCGACAAGTGTATCATTCTAGTATGGAACTCCCATTATAAATTGATGGAAGTAGGAATTCTATCATTGGATGTTAACCAAGTGGTGTAGAGGGTTATGCACTCTCCGTCAATCTGAAGTCCCAAGTGTGGAATGTAGGGTGAGCATTACTGAGGAGTTCCATACTAGAATGAAACAGCTCTCTAGTGCTCCTTTATTTTTAATAGTACCTAGCTAACATCAATCTGTGACATATTCAATCAACTGAATTACCATCTCAATTAAAAAAGAAATTACTAAGATTCTACGAGTTACTAAGAGTGTTAGTTGATGAAATTGATCGGCTTAATAAATTCTGAGTTACACTGTACATAGATCAGATAGTTTATGTAATGAACAAAACATGCTACTGAAGGGAGTCGATGTTACACAGTAAAATCATTGTGTTCTTTTTTGTCAAGGATGTTTTAAGTATCTGCTAACATCCATTTGCATACGTTATTATTTTTGTGGTCATTAAAGCTCTCTATTTATTTCCTAAGTTATGTTTACTTGACTCATTAAGTGGATTAAACTAGTAGAGGTTGATATTGACCTGGATATATCATAACATAGTGTGGGTTCGAGTCCCATAAGAGTATTAGATCCGTGTGAAACCATACTCACACTAAATGCTGCTTGGTTGAAAACAAGTTGATCTCACATTATATTAGAAACAAAAGAATGGTTATCATATTTTGCTAATCCACATCTTGGTAAGTGTAATTGTGTTAGTGCTTGTTGTTTTGTATCTTAAAATTTCGCCTTCTTCAATGTATTTGTTGAAGCCTACTGATGTAAAGGTTGTTGCTACACTATCCGTCTTTATTAAAATCTCTAATCCCTAATTTTTAACCTAAACATTATTGTATTCGTCTTTAACTGATAATCTTAACAACCATGCTACCAGTATTCTTTGAGTTGGATTGTACCTGGCAAGTAAAATCCACAAGATGAGTTTCGTCTTATTCCAGACTCGTTAGCTGGATATACCTTTGACAATCCACACAAAATGCATATCTAGCAGCAACAGAGACTGATCAGTTTCCATATATGACATATCAACGAAAAGATTCAAAGTCATTCCTTTTATAAACCATGATATCAGTAGTAGATCTGTTACAGATTTATCGGGAAATCATTCAAGGTTAGTTCAGGCACTACATTTGTTGATTGCTTTACTGTACTCTCATCACTCAATAAGTTTAATTTTAAGGAACCATGTATGTCATAAACGAAGCCATCTGTACATCATACATAACACACTACTACTATTTCATATACAGACTACTTTCAATGATCTATACACATTAAAGTACATGAACAACATTGAATGAATCTGTAGTTTATGGCATAATGAATGTTAGACTATAGAGATGATTAGTTAATAATGAAGAATAGTTGATTAGATGAATGAACACCAGTGTTAAAATGAAGTTTACACCACAATATCAGCAATACAAAGTACTTTTGTCATAGCAACTAGAATATCAATTAATGAGGGTTATCTACAGAGTTTTCAATGTGTTTACTATAAATATTCAATAATACTTTTGTGGTGAGGGTGGTGAGGGAAATGAGGAGTACACATTAGTGCGCAACTTTCATTTCAAGCATTCGATTTATCAGTAACAGATATCGGTGAATATGTCATGGTAATGAAGCTTGATATATCGGACACAAAACTGTGGACCAAATGGATAATATCTTTAATGAAAATTATATTAATACATTGTACTTAACCAGGTTGGATATAATACATTTGACAAGACAACTTGCATAAACTACTAAGTATATATTTCAGTAATTCTTAAAATGATTACATGCTTTTAGTCACTAGGATGAACACTACTGAGGAGTCCCACTCTGGGATGAAATAGCAGTCCAATGCTTCCTGGTTTTTAGTGATACCCTGCCAACATCATTCTGTAACTAATTAAAAAGAGTGTATAAAATATAATTCCTTTCTCAACAGTAGTAGTGAGTAGTATATAGAAAGAGATTTCTATTGTTAATTTTATATGGATAAAATGTCTAATAAATGGATGATCTTCAGTAATTGTTGATCTATTCATAAAGATTCATCACTACAACCAATCATTCACCATCTAGAATGTCTGAGATAAAGACTAGTTTTGGTTATACTGTGTTCTCTGAGCTGAATGATTTAATTGTGAAGCTTTCGTAGTCATTCCGGGTGACTTCATCAGTGCAAACTGCTGATAGACCAATTAGAAATCGATTAATGAGAGGTCAGAAAATACTAAAGTACAATAAGAAATGCTAGTTTTTGACTTCTTAGCTGAAAAATTATGCCAATAGATGTACCAAATAAAAAAAAATACCAGGAAGAATGAGCTGTCCATTAAACCCCCCTCTGATTTTCAGTGATATCCAACTGGCATAAATCGGTAAATAATACAATCAACGAAACCTAATGTCTGTCTTGAACCATTTCAATTCAGTTACAATAATTGTTCACTAGTGACTAGCTTAGGGATGTTCATAATGATCTACTTCTGAAGTTGTGATTGATGAAGTTTGGACTTGTTGGGGTGGGGGGGGAAGTGAGATAATTCTCTTCCGATAGCATTCGTTGATCATAGTGCTATATCACAAATTGATTGAAGTTGGAATTTTACCGTTGGACTCCTGAGGGCCTAAGTGTACACATTGCTTTTCTTTTGCTTTGAGTCTTAAAGGCTGTGGATGAGTCAGGAATGGACACTTCTGCAAAGTATCATACAATTACGAAAACTTCGTCCAGTACATCTTAGTTTTCAGTGGTTGCTTAACTTAAAACATTTCTTGATTACGTCATGACTGTTATACAAAAAGTTACTTACAAAACCCTTACTATTCAATAAATAATTGGTACTTAGTATTCTTGATCATTAATGTGTAGTTTTCATTTCAAACTCTTTGTCCTACAGGGGGTCAGTCGAGACCCGAATAACTTAACGGTAACGATCGTCGTCTGTAAAAGTGAATGACCAAAATGTATCGTGAAATTTCCTATAGGTTACAGGTACATTTCGCTACCACCTCTTCTCCTAAATCACATTCTATCTCTACACAGTACCAGTAATATGGAATCACTTAAACTAAAGACTACCTCACAATATGATCGATATCATCGATCAGCGCTACAAAGGATTTGACGAACACCCAATTAATCGGTACACAGTGATCGATCAAAAAATGCACAATAATGTACAATCCAGATGTATTCTTTGTATTTACTTCCACTGAATTTAATGGATCCTTTCCAATTGTATTCTATAGTCATTAAAACTTTAGTCAATTGTCTTTTTTATTTCTGTCAATGATACAAGATGATATAAGACCATCTAATGAAGACTTTCATTTCAACGGGTTCATTCTATTAGTTGTCAGTCAATCAATCAATCAATGCTTGTTACCCCTTGTTGAACATATACTGCCGACCACCATCCTCCAACCAATTCTATCCTGAGCTTTCCTTTTCAGCTCTTCCAAAGTGCTTTAAATTCTCTTCAGGTCTGCCTCAATCCCAAAGCACTGTGTTCATGAGTCTTCCTCTTTTCCTTTAGGCTTCAGGATTCCATGTTAATGCTTCTACTGTGACAGAGTTTGGTAATTCCCTCAATGTGTGCCCTATCCACTTCCAACGTCTTTTCCTTATTTCTTCCTCGGCTAGATTACGGTTGATTTGTTCTCTGCCATGGGAGGTTGTTGTTGATGGTATCCGGCCAACGGATACAGAGTATCTAACGCAGACAGTTGTTTATAAATACTTGTTTCTATTGGACAATGCTTTTCGTAGTTCTCCATGTTTCAACCTCATACAACAGAACTGTCTTGACATTCGTATTGAAAATGTACGCTTTACTGTTGAATGACAGTTGGTTGGAGTTCCAGATGTCCTTCATTTGTATTATTGTACATTTTTGGTATAGATATATGGACTGACTATTGTATGTTTGTTGAAATGTTGATTTTGATGACTTTTAATAGTTCTCATACATCATTGAACTATACAATGAAGTATAAATACGAATCAATGTCATACTCACTAAAAGAAATGATGATTCAATACGATGGATCTATAAATAAGAAGCTAACGTTGAAAGTGACAGTTGACAAGAGTCGAGCTTTGTTAATACGAAACGTGATCATGCTTATTTACTTAAGCTCATGATGCAGGAAACATCCAGTTCACTAAACTGTTTAAATAATGATCGATTCATTTTGAGGTTCACTTTCATAGATACCTATTAAGGTTTATTGAAAGATATGTGAAAGATAAACAATATTCTCAGACTTAATGCACAATTTCCAGTAAGACATTCTTCAAAAATCTTCAGTTCAAAGTAGATATTCTTGGTGAAATACTGAAAGACCGTCTAAACGGATCGATCCATGCAGCGTATCTTCGCATATGCTATTCTATTAATCCTGTTATATGCAACCAGGTGAATAATTATCTGCCAACATTAACTAATTCAATATCTGGATACAATTTCACTTACTCCTGTGTAACTGAATATGTTATAGCCGCTATTTAGTAGTACCTGAGAAAACTTGCCAACATAGCTTGGTAACGGACAACAAAGATCAGTCAACTCATCGACTATACAACATGTAGTATATTCAGGGCATTCTACATCAGATTCATCTTTTGACATCATTTACAAATTCAGCCATATAATTCAAGAGGTATACACTTGACTTGACTTCATATAGTAGAAGCCTTAGCCATCTATAATTTAAAACTTGACATTTGAGCACTAAAACAATTTATTTAATGCTTTTCGTTGCCATGGCAATCACTATTTATACCTTGAACTCTTGACTATCAATCACAGTTCTGTTTTATTTCAACTTAATGACAAGGATATGATTATTGATTAAACACAAGGTCAGCTCCGAACTGTTGATATTTCTTACTCAAATCAGTTTTGTGATAATATTTGCTTGACCTCATCCAATACCGTCGGTATCAGGTAATAACCCATCGATGTCTACTTGATGGACACTTGAAAAATTTGTTGCAAATTAATTAAAATGAAGAATATCAACCACTGAAAACTGACTCAAAGGTTCAATGAATAAGTATTCATTATGAAGTTAAAAAGTTTTGGACTGGTTCACAGACATAGATACACACAGTTAAAGAGTTCTATACTACAAAGAAACAACTGCCTAATGCTTTCCAGTTATCAGTAGTTATCTAATTCAGATCGATTTGTGATGACACATTAAAATGCAACAATCTTCACAACATCTAATTAATAGCGAACATTGTATCTATACGGATAATGTACAGTTTGTACAACTATACAATTGAATTCATTCATTAAAAAGTTACACTTCAAGAATGTATGTAATGCATAAATAAACTGATCATCTGAAATTTTACAATTTTAAACAAACATCTTAACACAAGTTATATTTAAGTTGGATTGTGACTGACACGTGAAATCCAGGACGCGCGTTTCGTCCTATTTGGGACTCATCTGGCTGGATGTGCCTGCATCCCAATGTTGATGTTCACAGTGGGAATCGAACTCAGTCAGCTTCGTGTCAAATGCTACCGCGTTCACCACTAGGCTACTGTGTCCAAACATCTTAACACTTTTATACAGTTTAAAATCAATGTTCAATTTAATTGAAATAGATGATTCTACATTGAAATAATCGTAGAAGATGATTTCACCTTTTAACTGTATACATAACTTACTTTATTGAATATTGAATAGAATGCAATGAAATTTCAAATTTAAATTAGGTAATTTCTCAAAAAATTTGTTTACATAAAACAATATGGCTATCACCATGGTAACAAGTTTTGGTTAAAATGAAAAAAAGAGAACAGTACGAAGAGTGTAAATATTATAAAGGTGTATTTTAAGAATAAAATAATCGATAAATAATAGAACTAATAGAAGTGCATAGGGATTAAAAAGTAATCAATACTACTGTGATTAATACTACTGATATTATTTTTACATATTAATTTTCTAACTACTGAATTATGATAAATGGTTTATATAGGCTTTCGTAAGATATGTGCCTCATCAAGTGTAAATAATATGTAAAAATCAATTAAATCTACTAATAAATAACAGTGTAAACTCCTATTGTTGTATGTTTTATAAAGTTGTTATTAATGTTTACGTCATCATCATAATCATCATCGTCGTGATCATCATCACTGATGATGATGATGATGATGGTGAGAAGGAGGAGGAGGAGGAGGAACGATTGTTCTAGGCAGTATAGCTCGATTAAGTCATCATGATAGGCGAACCCGATCACCACATTAATGTAGCAATGCAGTCAAGTGATGACGTTGTCAGTTCACAGGAGTCAACATTGTTTAACTAGTTTAATATTCTATTAAGAAACTATGACTACTGAAGTAAAATCCTTTGAGGAGTGTAACATTCATTCATCAATATCATTCAATGATGAATCGTACAGTATTATGAAATCATTAACGTTAGAAATTCAAATCATCATATACCAGCTTAGTCGTTTAAAAGTTGCATGAGTAATTCGAGTTCATTACATAGTCTCATTGTGGATGTATACTGGCTGATGATGCAAAAAAAAAACACTTTCGTCACTTCTTCAACATTGTCCTAGTCATAGAATGATATCAGATTACTTAACTGATAAGTTATGGAAGGGATTACTTTAAGTAACAAATGAAAGAAATATATTCAGACATTGAAAGTGGTAACATTTCGTCAGAAGTGAAGAATCATTTCAGTACGATTATGATCTTACTGTTATTTATATTCGTCGTGGACTGATCTAAATGACGCATTGTTGAAAACTGTGAACTATACTAATAAGAAAATCATCATTTATCTAAGTAGGGAATCGAAGCCATAACCTTGTGAACTAATAACGATAATTTAACCATCATCAGCAGTTGACCAATGTCCAGTATATAATTCCGACTTCAACGGATTTGTGACAAAATCACAAACAGTAAATAAAATACCGATCTCTATAAAACTACATCAACCATATCAGCCATACAACCGTAACTATTATCAACGTATTATTCATGAAGTATGAAAGTTGTTAGCAACAATCAAACTATAATCAGGTCATAGATCTAAGCGTTATGATATCACATGGATTATGTTGTCGTTGTTATATGACTTAGAAGTGATAAGTAAGAAAACCTTGAACTTTTGTATTGTTTACCATTAATCCATAAACTTATTGATTTATATGGGTTTCGAACCTAAATCATTACTTCCAATCACCTAACATCAATTAAATTTATTGCTACACTACATGCACATCAATATATTTAGATTATCGTCAAGTACAAAATAACAAATACAACATTAATTTGAGGTGGTTTGTTGGTTTGATACCATTAGGAAACCTGGAGCACAAGACAGATGTTTTGTCCAAGTTAGCACTCCTCAATAGTTCACTTCCTAGGTTTCGTCCCAGCACCTTCAGATTGGCGAACGCTTAACCCTCTGCACGACTAGACCGGCAAGCAATGACAAAATTCCCATCTACATCAATTTGTAACATAATCCACCATAACTATAGTCACTAACCAGTAACCAACCAATAGAGTTATATCAGTTGTACAATAGTTCAATTTTGTTTCAAATAACTTAGTAGTATCATTCAAAGTTTGAATAGAAATAAAATAGTTTTAAATTTCATAAGATGCCTTAACATATTTTAGATTGAATGGTATGTATATCAGACAAACATCGAATATCATAAAGTTGACAGTAATTAAGATTTACTGACGATTACCTTCATTCATCTAACATATTACCTATCTTCTATATTGTATACATGTAATTATATATACATATCATTTTAATATCTTACTGTCTATTGTGATTTAAGTTAAAGTATGTTCAACAGAAGGAATCTAGGAAGTGTGTTTCATCCTATTTCATCGTCTTCATTCCAGTGTTGATATTCGCACTGAGATTCGAATGCATTTTGTTGAACATTCATCATTAGGTAAGTAAATCCAGTTGAACAGTTTCTAACAGTACAAGAAGCATATCTTAGATTGCACCTACCAATCACAATTCAACTGAAACTATACTTATAAACTATCTCTATATCAAGGCAATCTACCCTAAATGATGTCTATATGACAACAAATGACTGATTATTTTCAGTCTATGACAAATCAACGTGTAGATTCATATTACATTTAAATGATTATCTTACTCTCATTGTTTGTATTCGTCTTGTTGTATCAGGTGAATAATAATACTGTTCATATTCATATGGATATCTTCTATTCAAACTGCCAGTTATATTGTCATTCACTGATAGAATTCTTTGCTCTGGACGTACTGTATACGAATGATACGGTTGATATTGTATTGATGAAGGCTTCATTTTTAAAGAAAGTATTTTTTTGTGTATTGATTTGTTTGTTTGTTTAATATTTTAGTGTATATTTGTTGGTTACACAATAAAGAAAGTAATAAATCAATAAAATTTTCACCTTAGATACATACATCATAGCAACAACAACAATGTTGACAGGGTATCATTAAAAACCAGAGAGTAGTAGACTGAATTTTTCGTCCTGATATATCACTCCTCGTCGATATTCACCCTAGATATCTACGAAAAGGCTGCAGGACGAAACAGTTATTCAGTACTCTCCAGTTTTTAATAGTACCCTGCCAACATCACTAATGTGATATATTCAATTATTTATTAATGGGTTAATAAAATTGGAAGGGGAGGGGTTAGTAAGTACCTACTTTACAAATATTTTGTTACTAAGATGCTTAAAGTTGTTAAAGAATCAAATTAAAAACTACCTATAAACTTCAATAAAACGAAAGTAATGAAAACAATTAAAACTATTCATGTAATGGTTACCTGTAACTATTAACAACAGGTGAAGTTATCTCTTCATTGACTGATCACTATGTAATAACCGAATTCTCTATTCATTAAACCGTTTATGGTACTGATTGATTTATGTGGATTATGTTGTGTGGTTGTTAGTCTAAGTAATTCGACGTTACTGATTTCGTAAGGGGGGGGGAAGAAGTTGTTTTTAGAAAAACCTAGACCTAGGTTTCATGATACCTATCACTCATCAGCAAGATGTACTTGCAATCATTCAGGGAGCTTTCGATTTCTTTTGCCATCGGTCCTAGATCAACCAGTTTCACAGTCAGCGACTGTCACCGCTGAGCTCTTTGGCTGTGACTATTTGTATGAGTTTTTCTGTACATCTCCTTGTTGTATTCTTGTCAACCTATAAATATTTGTATATGTACCTGACTATTCTTTTGTATTAATCCCATACCTGGTTCATTATTGTATTACCCATAAGTTTGCATAGTGATAACAACGCAAAATTTAATAGTATCATAAATTTTTGTTATCTCTAAGTACAGGATTAATTCTGAAATATACAGCACCTATACAAACTAAGATTTATGATATGAAATCAAACAGATAACTTCATTTGTATTCTTCTATATGTCTATAAATCATTCTTACAAGCTAACCGTTACCTTGATCATTAACTCTTCTTCAATTCAAAATTCAAAAGTGTTTTGATCTTCCTGAAGATGTTTCAAATAGACTGAGATTGATCAATCTCTATTGTTATGTGTACATACTCTACTAATTGTATTGATGTGGCAGTTGTTCACAAGTATGTATACAAGTGAATTGTGTATCATACTAATGAATTACATTTCATAGTAGTATCAACAGGAAGATATAAATACATTCAAACTATAATTACATACTAATCGAACAAGTATGATTTTCTAATTCCAATGAATGTAGTATATTCATCTGACTAGTCTTCGATATCATCTATCACTCAAAATTTATCATTGATATATCTTCTATTTTGATTGGCTAACAATTGTGTACTATTTCACAAGGTCACGTGATATTGATTTATTGTTAACAGTAATGTATACTTTTATCATCATGATACTATGAACTAGTTATGTTTCTATGCAAAATATAAAATAAACACTACTACTGAAATAAACGATATAAGTAGTAGAAAATACAACCAAAAAGTTTACAATCATTAAGTAATTCATGGTCAAGCATGCATAACATTAGTAGATATAGAAGTAGCATACAAATGAAAACATTTTGTTAGTTGATAAAATTTAATGGGCAAACTAAAAAGAAAGCGTTCCCAGGAAATAACAGCACCAGGAAGTGAGACAATGTGACGAAGATTGGGTAACGGGGAAAGGGATGAATTAGGGAGATTATTTGGAAATGGCGATGTTAGTTTGCATAAAACTTATCACAACCTTGTCATTGAGAAAAAAACACAATACACCTATTAAATCCTTTCCACCGATTAACTGAATTAGAAATATCTACTGATGGTAGCCGACACAGCGGTGTAATGGGAAAGCGTTCATTGTGGAGCCAAAGGATATTTAGTTCGGTCCCTGATGGAGTCATGGATACGTACTACTGGAGAGTTTCACACCTAGATGTAATAGATGTTCAATAGTTCCTGATGATCAATTGTTATCTAATTCAGGTCAATTCGTAATATCGAATCGACATTAAATTCTTTTCGTTGGTTACTTACCTCATACTACTTATTACTCATTCAGTAGTTTATATTATACATCACAGCTTACTAACAAACCCATGTGTTCGAGTAAGCATATTCCCTTATTTGATCAAACTACTTAATATAATTATGTTACACTTGATCGCTCATCTAGGATTAAAATTAACTAAACGTATTGAATTTTCTATAATTTGAATGGTATTGAATCTTCCCGTTGATTTGGCATGGGCTGAAACTGATCAGTCTCTGTTGTTATATGTGCACAAGTGTAACTACCTGGAATCAGTAACCTAGTTGTGAAAGCGATGGAGTTTAGCTCAAAATTATCAGAGTTCGAGTTCTGATGTGAATATCATCACTTGAGTACGTGCACATCTAGCGACGAGTCCTAAATGGGACGAAAATATACGTCTCAGATTCCATTTTTTAGCCAAAGTCAAATTTACTGCATTTTTGTTTGTTTGTATTGATTTCCATCATTTTTTTCGAATTTAGACACCATTGTGGCTTCAGACTGGATAATGGCAAAGTAGATACTGAATGAATTTCTATCTCTTTTCTTTATATCTAAATATGCTTACATCTAATCAGAAAGTGTATTCAACTTCCTGAAATCATTTAAAAGAGCTTTGATATAGTCCAGTTGCTTTCAAATTGCTTTCAAAATCTTTATTCACTTATTAACTACTTATATCTGTATTATTCAGTAGTATAATGTTACAGTTC
This sequence comes from Schistosoma japonicum, assembly GCA_025215515.1. NCBI lineage: Eukaryota > Metazoa > Platyhelminthes > Trematoda > Strigeidida > Schistosomatidae > Schistosoma > Schistosoma japonicum. The sequence goes on from CM046065.1 coordinate 22,453,621, forward strand.
ATAATATTAGTACTAAACTTACTATAAAATATAAATTTAAGCCGTTGCTAAGCAAAAAAATGTATTATTTTTTAATCAGCATTGATTTTTTTATTACGTAATTAGGTAAGTAAGCTATAGTGTTCTACAAAATACAAATTATAAACTATGAAACTAAGTATTATGCAACTTAATTTACATTTTTGTAATATTAAAAAAAATGTTAATGTTATCAATAAAACTGCATAGCAACTACAAAACTAAAAAAATCAATATATTTTAAAACGTTCTTAACTTGGTTTCTAGTGATTTAATGTAATTTGTTAGTGACCTCTTTTATCTGTCATGATCTTGATAGTCACCAAGGGACATTAATTTCCTACTGACCCCCCCCCACATGCCATCCCCCCATTATTATAAATTTTGTTTATACATTAAGTTACTAAGTCCTTCATTCTAGAATGATCTTTTGGTTCTACATTGAAGGCATAATCTTTAGCATCTCTAGATTTACCTATAACACTGTGTGTCGTTTTTTAATTGTGAAATTGCATACTCATAAGTATTTTATATCAGTGAGATGGATTGATAGATGTATCGATCAGTATATTCAGTAGACAATAAGTTGGCGTTGAGAACAATATGCATTGAGTTCAAATCCCAGGGTAATATTTGGGTACATTTGACTGATGAGTCCTAACTAGGACGAATACTACTAAACAAAATCAAATATACGAAAATTTTGTAAATGGAATCTCTTTTAAGTTGAGATGATTGTTTTCATCACGAATTGATGTTGATTGGGTACTAGTGGGAACTAGGGAGCAGTGGACAATTGGCTTGTTCAAATACAAAACTTCTTAGTAATGTTTGCTGAAGATTTCACTAGAGAATCGAACCTAATGCCTCTAGATTTCATGACGATCGTTTAACGGTCTGAACTTGGGATGTGGAGTTATATGGTGGGATTCTCATTTTTGTGACATAATGTGACGTTTATTTTGGAATGACAATGGCAATAACTGTCTCACTTCTGACACGTTTGAACTCCACTATTTACGACTTCTCACCGGAGATTTATAAACTTCTTGAAGTTAATCATCAGTGAGCTGATTATTATGTTAGTCTAAGTGGCTTTGTGACAAAAACAAACAACATATTAAATGAGAATCACCTAAAAGTCATCTATGCTCGTCCCTACTGTGGTAATTAACAATCATGTGGTTAACGATTAGGCATAAATACACCTTAGTTCACATTTATTATGAAGTATAAGATAGAATGTTCTGTTGACCGATGTCAAAACAGCTGAATATGAAGGACATAGAACCCGACGCATATTCTAGTAGATTCGAATATCCCTTACTACATTAGCACGATGATATTAAATTTAAATGATTAACGTCACAGTCTAACTCAGTAGGAAAGTATAGTAGAACTTAAGATGTGGAAGGTATATAGGAAGTGAATACACTTGGGCCACTGTGGCCAATTCTGAGCCATGTTACCAAGTGTCCCCATTCGTTGACCATAATTATTATATTGATATAATCTAGATAGTCTTCATTTAATAGTCAGTAGAAGACTTCATGAATTTATGCCATATTTTGGCTTAGCCACACCTAAATTTCCTCCATTTTACTTCTATCCCAAGCCAACATCGAGTGAGCAGGTTGATGATGGTCAGGCATACGTGAAACTTGTCCTAACCATTCCAGGGGATAAAAGTTGACAAACTCCTTCATTAATCTGATATGTTTTCGTAAAACTCTGTATGTAACATCGCTATCGCTAATTGACCCATTTCTCGAAATACGGGTGATATTTCGAAGATTTCTATGTTAAGATACTTAGAGTTTGTACACATCTTCTGTTTTCATGGCTCATGTTTCCTATCGATAGGACTACTAATCAGTACACTCAAAAACAGATACGTTGCCTATGCCATAAACAGTACAATTAGGTGTATACCAAGTAAGCTTTGTGAATGTAGTCAGAGATTTCATCAAACACCGATATTTAAATGCTGATTTAAATTTGATATCATGAATTGAAGTAAGTTAGACAGTCACTGAAAATCAAGAACTAGCAATAAACAGCCATTTTGTCCTCGTACAGGACCTCACAACAATGTGCATTCACAACGCTTTGTAGTAAAAGCTTAACCGTTAGATCACTGTTTATTTGTACTTATCTTCATTCAGTGCACAATATATTTGCTTAATCCCATTCATTGCCATCGGTAGGTAACTGTCTGGTACTCGGCATGCTTGAGGTTCACTCATTACAATATATGTACATGTAAGCCAAAATGTCTAAATCGATGCACAAACTAAACTGTTGATTTGGCATTTAGTTGTTAATTCTTGTATCGTGTTTGGCTACCATATACTTATTCCCGAAATTCTTTGGCACGAAGTCCAAATACAGTTTAATAGTGGGAATCTAGGAACTAACAAAATGGAGTCATTGGCTTGAAGTCATACATACTGGCCGTCGATAGATCGTGATATAGTAGCGAAATGTCATATCTATTTATCCTGTCTATCAGCTTAAAAGAATTAGGCCAAAGGCAAATCCCAACATTAATCAAAACCAGACTAACCCTGGCAAAGAATACACCTTGCTTTTGCTGGTCTGATACAAAGCCGAAATTATTTAGTTGTTATGGATGCGTTGAAGAAATGGCCGGAAGTTTATTCCGTGCCAAGCTTAACACCATAGGTCACGACTTGAAAATTATCAAGACTATTTACCTTTACTGGTGTCTTAGCCATCCTATTTACCGATAATCCTGCCCAGTTTATATTGCCCATATTCACATGTTTCTGAGGTAAAAACGGCATTACACAAATGCGATCTCCACCGTATCATTCCCGTTTCAACATAAGGCAAAAATATTCATTGAGACATTAAAAGAGACTTATTATTAGGGGGAAAGAGTTTGTATTCTAAAGCAAGTGATAAACAAACTTTTAACGCCTTATAGAGTTACGCCAAACCATAACGTACATCAGGGGAAGTCCCCAGTAGAGTGTATTTTCAAGAGAAAAGTCAAAACCATTCTTAACAGAATACTGCCATCCAACAAAGCAGATAATCCCGGGGATAAAAAGCAACGAACGATTATTCGTAGCTTCCGAATGAACGAAAAGGTACTCTTCAATATGTATCAAAGTAACAGAAAATAGGAATCTTGAATTGATGAGCGATCGATTGAAAAAGTGTTGTACCTAGTTCAGAGAAGCTTCGGTACTTGCATCTCGGTCAAATACCAAGGAATGAAAGAACGTTGACAAAACATGGCCGGTGTTTATTCGAGATGCTCGTGGACACATTTCAGACGAGCCTTGATTAGAAAGAACACATAAAACTCAAGGCCAGAATAATCCAACTTTCACGTGTAATAATTGGTAAGCGGAATACGATAACCAGGCTGCAAGTGGATTTAAATAGAAAATTGTACATATAAAACCTTAAAGATGGTAGGTGTTGGAACGGCTACCTGATAACTGAAAGAAGCCTCCAGAACTTTTAAAAGAGCTAAGGCATTCCATACATTCACTGATCGATAAAACTTTCCAGAATCTCAACGTGGTGTGTTCGGTTGAAACCTTTTAGTCCGGATTTAATGGCTTATAAACATACAAATATTTTGTACATTACTTACTCTCTTATTAGAATGAAGATTCCTGCTCACTTATCTTTTGTCATCTGAATTACGACTAACAGGAATGAAGACATTCAAGTGCTGAATTTGTCTACGGTCTAGTCAAACAATCAAGTACTACTTACACACATAAACTATTCAGCTATCACTATATAAATATATAATTCTGTTAGGTTAAATAATAAGAACTAGCCAAATTAAGTTATATAGTAAATTTGTTAGGCTTATGCTTGAACAATCTAAACTGCCTAGCAACATATACATATATACATTATCAACTAAATAAGGGATACGTCAAGATTAGATATGTGCATATAAGCATGGAGATGTGTATTCATCTATGCTTTGTTAATATCTACACATATTCACCATTTCATCATCTCACCTCTATATGATGATATCCAATTGTATCATTGTATTGTTCATGATCATCAATAATAAATTTATTATCTTTATGCATTGAATTAATCATATCTAATCGTTGTTTATCTATATCATGTTTATTATGGATTACATAATCCATTGGTGATAATAACGGTGGATGAATTGGTCTTGTTGGTTTTGGTGATGATAATTGACTTTGTGTATAATAATAATTATTATTATCTGATGTCATCTGTAACTTGTGATTATAATCATTAGATAAATGAATATGTGATTTAATTGGTTGTTTAGGTGTTGTTTGTTCACTTCTTGTTATGTAATCTTGTCGATAATTTATATTTGTTGGTTGACTATAAGTTTTTCTATTGTGTAAATCATTTGTCCAATAATCTTCATAATTTGATATAACACTGTCGACTATAGCAGATGCTGTGAACTCCTTGGCCTAATGTATTACAAGGATATGTATATAGGTATATACATGTATATATATTCATATATATATGCATAAAGTGTAAAGAATTTTCAAAAGAAATGCCTATAACAGATTACATTTAGTATCTGATGATTTGTCTAAAACTACTGAAATAAATTAAGTAGTTAAAACTGGAAGAAATTAAACTCAAAATATACTGAACTCATAGTAATCGTAATATTAATTTTATATCATGAATTAATCTGAGTTAGACAACCATTGACAACTAGGAAGTAATAGAAAAGTTTTGGATGCATAATACTGAAGAGTTTCACACTAGGACTAAACAACCGTACAGTACTATTTCATGGTATTCAGTGATTATCCAATTCGTAATGCTAAATTAACATGCGAAGATCTTCACGACACTTAATTACAGTTACAATCATACTACTTAATTAGATCTAATGAGGATAAGTGATCATTAGTATTCATGGTTGCTATATAGATTCTATAGTTCGTGTTTCGGATAGATGAATACTCCATCAGTGACCATAGTAACTAGACGTTTTAGTGTTTACTTATCTTCAGTGACGACAGATGATGTCATATAATAATCATTCTAATCAAATACAGTAGTCATACACTTTAATGCATTAAAACCTATCAATTTAAATATATAATAATGATAGAAAAGTAAATGAGTTGATGTAAATAGCAATTCATACTACTGATTACAATGTTTACTTACAGTAGCAAACAATACAAAAGATCAACTATTGTTTAGTGAAAGTAAACAACAAAACAGAGAATATACACATTCACAAACCTAAACATATAAATGAACACACATACACACATGGTAACAATTGTAATAACGTGACGTAACCCCAAACCCCCCACCCCCATCCAAAAAAAGGAAATCATGCAATAATTGATGCATTCAATACACACTTTCATTAGCATTCAATCATTGTAAATTGGATATCATATTGAAAAACTTTAGTTCATAAATAATTGAATTTCATAGTGTGTTAATGTGCAACAATGTCAATATATTCAAGAAGGTGGGAAGAATGTTATAATGGAAGAAAGTAAGAACGAAAAATGATGTCATGAACTAACTAACTAACTAACTAACTAACCTTTTGTTCATTCAATTCACGACTGTTTGCATAAATATGCTTACCATGTTCCTAAATAAATTGGAATGTTTAATGTTATCATATAGAACTTTATGTTGTATTGAACAATTGTTAGAATGATGGTAATATAACACTTGTAATTAAACTTTAGTTTATATCAATATATCTTCTTTAAAGTAACTGAGTTACGAAGAGTTGAGTACTGTGATTAGACAGAAAATATCTTTATTACTTTACAACTTATCAACTTGTATTGAAGTATTGACTGATGAATATGGATACTAATTAAAGTTATTGTTGATGGTATTGTATACGAATACTATGATAGTTTCAGGTAGATGTACTATTCACAGTCTATTCTGTTGATAGTACTATATTAAACAACTTGATACTTGGAAAGTTTGTCTATTTCTACACTTTAACAATATTTATTTGTAACTACTCTTAAGCATAGCATAGATACCAAAAGAAAACTGATGAATTCAATAGGAGAGTGAATATCTAACTATGACATATGAGTATACACTAAAGAAATAACAGTGATATAATATTAGAATACAAGAAAATCAGTGATCCGTGATTACATAATGACTTGTTTTATCTTTATTAGTTAGTCTGAATAAAAACATTTTCAACCTTTTGATATACTACTAATAGATCAATCCATTTTAGCAGATATTAATTCTACTAAGTTATAACTAGTGTTAATGCATTCATAGACAGTAGTTATTCGTAAAGAAGAACAACTGTATGCATTATTAAGTGGTTCAAGAAGTACAGCTAAGTTTAAGAACGTTATATGAGAAGACTACTTCAACTGCATTAGTTGTGTACAAAGTAAACATTTTATTCCCATCATTATCATGTCCCACTCACCTTACCCTCCCGTTCGATCTATTGACTGTTCGTATTTGCGAACTACAGTTAATTAATTGTGTGTGCGTCACCTTACTTCACTGCCACTCTCACCTTTATTTTGTATTGATGTTGATTATCTAATTAGTTAACTGCATGGTCAAATTTTATGTATACATAAATGAGTGTTTGAGATCCAGAAGAATCATCCATTTCGTTAATCGACCCGTGTTCATTCTGTTCTGACCTGGGACTGAGTAAACATCAGGCAGACGTCAAACATTGACTAGACTGTTGTGTTTATCAATGATCGTTGTCACTTTTGTACGTTCCCGTCATAGCAATTTCGTGACATGATAGCATAACTCTTAAATATAAGTCACATGGAAGTTGAATAAGGAATCATATTATACAGCATCTACATTAACTTCGGTCAAATAAGGTGATTATCGATATCATAATAGTGTATCAGTTAAAGTTCATCTTTGTAAACAAGCATACTCATTGTCACTAACTTAATTATTTCTTAGAAATGTTTCCTACAACCATTGACCTCAGGAAACTTGAAATAGATCAATCAAATGTTGTATACCTTATGTATATCAAAACCTTTGATTCATTGTTTTACCAAAAAAAAAACAAACGTGAAATATTCTAGAAAATGGTTGTTACATAATCATCAATACAAAGTTACATGTTGTTTCTTTTTCCTTTTTGCCACTTTAAAGCACAGAAGCTTGTAGAAAGTGTAGACAAGGTTATTATTCATTTAGAATCTGTTTAAAACATAATTACCTTCTGATTGGTCGGTTCAATCATGTCTCTTACCTGATTGGTTAATATGATTACTTAGAGCAAACACACTAAAATCCCTTAATCATATTTCCCGCCCTCCCTTTTTATTGTTATGAATTCAACTTATCTGTCTGTATATCAATCCATGCTATGACACCTAGTCATGTACTCATATAAGCACCAATAACATCTTCCCTCTCAAGGTCAACAGCCTAAATGACGTGTATATAAATATGGATATAAATATTTAAAAAATGACTAATAAGTATAAATTTGTACGCATCCCCTTTTTATTAATTAAAATGGTAGGTCATTATTAGATCAATTAAAACTTACATCGATTTCTTTTCTATCGATTGTTGGTGGTCGATTTGGTCGAATTGAGTGATTGACATAAATGGGATTATTTGGATCAGATGACATTTTTGTTGGTATCGCTGGTGGTGCAATAATTTCAAGAGAATTAACAATTTCAATATCTTCTTTTCGTTTGATAAGTAATGGTGATGAATCACTTAATGACTAGAAGAGGATTAAAACATAGAAATGATAACAAATGATTGATTAGATTGATTACAAGGTGGTTATAATTCAGTGTTGAATGCTGGAGCTACAGATTCAGCATAATCAAGTTTCAGTAAACCTCTTGTTTAAGTCTCATTCTATGCTCCTTAATTATTTAATCTTTTCAAAAAGTAGAGGTGGGACAGGTAAGTTAGGGGGGGTGAGGAAAGGTGGAATTTCACAAAAGTGATATATTAATTATTGAATCTTTACTGATTAAAGCGGATGAGGTGTATTCGTCCAACTAGTGATTATCATGATGTAAAGGTTGGGAGAAAGATACCAGTAGTCAATATTTGGAGACAATGAATGACATAGTTCAGAATCGCTAACATTAGTATAGATTGATCCCAAATTCAAACGTCTTTTTATGCGTACATATTTGTGTCAGGTTCTGAATTGTTGACAATCGATTAATTGATTACATGATGTTATTCTGCCACAATAGTCAATACAGATTTACAAAAACTAAATAAAATTAAATATCAAAGGTTAAAACTCTGCCAAAAGCCCCTCCAGGGATACTGCCGGTCCCGAGTCCGGATAAAAAGGGAGGGTTGTGCATAAAGTAAGCAACCCCATCCAGTAAAACAACAACCTTGCTAAACAACTGCTAACCAATGAAAATATTTTTAATCATTTTAACTCTGCCCTGGGAGTTGGAAGATCTATTATGACTCCTCATAATTAAAGCCGAGTCTCTTCGAAAACCACGAGGCCGATGTCACTTCTGACAACCAGAGCAACAATTAATATAGGTACACAAAATGTCCGCACAATGTGGGAGACAGGAAAAAGCATACAAATTGCCGAAGAAATGAAATGATACAACCTGAAGATGCTTGGAATAATTGAAACCCATGGGCTGCAAGCTGGACAGCAAGGATTATCCTCAGGAGAATTGCTTGTGTACTCCGGTCACAAAGATGAAAATGCCTCACACACAAAAAGTGGTACTAATGTTATTATAAGAAGCAGGGAAGGCCCTTATAAAGTGGGAACCCCATGAACCTAGGATCATCAAAGCAACCTTCAAGATGAAGAAGGAAGGGATTACAATCAATGTCATCCAGTGCTATGCAACCAACTACAGCCACGAAGGCGATAAAGATCAGTTCTATGCAAGGCTACAATTAACCGTCGATAAATGTTTAGTCAAGGAGCTGACCATTCAGATGTGAGACTTCGATACCAAGACTGGAATCGACAACACTGGATATGCAGACATCTTGGGACGACATTGACTAGGAGAAAGAAAAGAAGACGGTGAGAGGTTTGCTAACCTATGTGCCCTCAACAAAGTGACTAAAGGTGGCACCGTACTCTCCTACAAATGTATACACAAAACTACATTGGTTTCAAATGACCGTATTACGGAGAACTTAATCGACCACATCTGCGTGAATAAGAAGTTTAAAAGGACCATGGAAGACGTGAGAACAAGGAGAGAAGCTGGTATAGCTTAGGATCATCATCTGGTGTTGGCTAAAATGAAATTGAGGCTGAAAAGCATGGGACAACTGGAGCAGCTGTATTACAAAATTTTATCACAACCCTTGTCTGGGATGCTAACAAACGCAACGAATTCAACATAACTTTCAATAATAAGTTCTAAGCATTTCATGATCTACTAGAAAAAGGTGAAATTAACATGGAAAACAATTGAAAAGAAATTAAAGAAGCAATAACTTCAACATGTCAGGAGATTTCGAGTCACAAGAAACAACACCATAAAGAATGGATTTCTGTCAGTATTCTGGACAAGATCCAAGAAAGAAGAAGAAAAAGGTTAGCAATTAATAACAGCCATACAAGAACAGAGAAAGCCAAGGCACAGGCCGAATACACAGTAGTCAACGAGCAAGGGAAGAGGAGCATCAGGTTGGATAAAGGAAAATATGTTAAGAACCTAACAATTACGGCGGAAAAAGCCGCAAGAGCAGGAAACATAAGGCACCTGTAGGATATAACGAAAAAGCTAGCTGGGAAATTCAGTAAGCTGGAACGACCAATCAAGAACAAGGCTGACAAATCAATCACTGAAGTGAATGAACAACGAAACAGGTGGGTAGAACATTTCGAAAAACTCTTGAATTGACTCGCCCCACGGAACCCATCAGTCATCGAAGCAGTAGCCACGGATTTTCCCAAAAACACCGAACCACCAACAGTCGAAAAAATCAAAATGGCCTTTCAATAAATCAAGAGTGACAAGTCAGCAGGGTCAGACAATATACCAGCTGAGGCACTGAAGACAGATACAGAAGTAACTGCAAAGATACTTCACATTCTCTTCAGAAATATTTAATAGGAAGAACAAGTGCCAGCAGACTGAAATGAAATATACCTCGTCAAAATACCTAAGAAAGGAGATCTTAGCGATTGCGAGAACTACAGAGGCCTCACTCTTCTTTCGATACCATGAGCATCCTTCAACAGAGTGTTATTGAACCGAATAAAAGACCCTGTTGACGCGCAACTTCGAGATCAGCAGGCCGAATTTCGTAAGGACCGATCGTGTATCAACCAAATCATGACTCTACGGTTCATTGTTGAACAAGCAATCGATCAGAATGTACCACTTTATATCAACTTCCTCGACTACGAATAAGCATTCGATAGCGTGGAAAGGAGAGTATTATGGAGCCTCCTACGACATTATGGCGTACCTGAGATAGTCAACATCATACAGAACTCCCATGACGGACTACATTGTAAAATCCTGCATGGAGGTAAACTCATGAATTCATTCGAATTGAAAACCGGTGTTAGACAAGGCTGCTTACTCTCGCCATTCCTCTTCCTGCTGGTAGTTGACTGGATCATGAAGACCGCAACATCTCAAGGCAATCTCAGAATAAAGTGGATAACACTCATGCAACTAGATGACTTAGACTTTTCAGATGATCTAGCTGGCTCTTCTATCTCACACACAGCAACAAATGCAGATGAAGGCGAACAAGCTAGTAGCAGCCTCGCCAGCAGTAGGCCTAAACATGCACAAAGAGAAAAGCAAGATTCTCCGATAAAAAGCAACCAGCACTAATCCAATTTCACTTGGCGGAGAAATCCTGGAAGATGTAGAATCTTTTACATATTTGGGCAGCATCATCGGTAAACAAAGAGGGTCTGATGCAGATGTGAAATCGCAGATTGGCAATGGAAAGCAAAAGCAACATTTTTACGACTGAAAAACATCTGAAACTCAAACCGATTGTCAGCCAACAATAAAGTTAGGATTTTCAATACAAATGTGGAGACAGTTCTGTTGTATCGAGCTGAAACTTGGAAAACTATGAAAACCATCAACCATTCAAAAGATACAAGTATTTGTACACAATTGTCTGCATGAGATACTATGGATCCGTTGGCAAGTTACTATCAACAAAAACCTCCTATGGCAGAGAACGATTCAACCGAAATCCAGCCGAGGAAGAAATTAGGAAAAAACATTGGAAGTGGATAGGGCACACACTTAGGGAATCACCAAACTGTGTCACAATACAAGCATTTACATGGGATCCTGAAGCCTAAAGGAAAAGAGGAAGACTTATGAACACATCGGTTTGGAGATTGAGATAGACATGAAGAAAGTGAGAAGCACTCTGGAAAAGCTGAAAAGGAAAGCTCAGGATAGAATTGGTTGGAGGATGGTGGTCGGCGATATTATTCTCCACATGGGGTAACAGGCATTGATTGATTGATATTGACTAGCTAACTATTAAAATCCAAGAAACACAGGATAAATATTACTTCTCAGGGACATTAAAAATACAGAACCATATCAACGAATAAACTCAATTCATCAAGAATATAACTATTCATAATCACTGTAAATAAAATGGATTTATAAATGAATGTGTTAAAACAAAGGTGTTTTGGCATTATTGGTTCATCATTCAGTTGTTCTTCCTTTCATCAGTTTTGAGCTCAGAATCAGAATAGATTAAATATGGGCTGAGAAATAAATGGACGTATGAATTTCAGTCACCCAGATCTTGTCAAACAGACAATTTGGAAAATATTCAAAAGTTATCACTTTGTCGCCACTCTAATCAGATCACAAAACCCATCCCCCTGGCCTCAATGTTCATTTAACTAAATCTTTGTTAATCGTTAATTTAAGTCTTCAGAACCACTTATCTTAAAGTTTCATATAAGTTGATCTTTAATAATCTATTTCTATACCTATTGTCATTAGCTAAAAATGTATTAATCATTAAGATCAAGTTGTAACTAAGACTGATCTCTTCTAGTTACACATATCTTATATTCAACAATTAATACAATGTTAAACTAGTCACAACATAAATCATTCAGTATTCATTATCTAATCAATAATAATCATTCTTTTATTTGAGTTGGATTGTGACTTGTAAATAAAATCCAGGATATGTATTTCTTCTTATTTGGGATTCATCAGCTGAATATATCTGCATCCCAGTGTTGATATTCACACTGTAACATCTAGCTGAAAAGTCTATAATAGGACAAAAAGTGCATCCTCGATTCCGATTACCAACCATAATTCAACTCAAACAAGACTTCTGAACTATCGATATATCGAACTAATCCATTCCTAATACATATACGACACCAGAGATTTGACCAGTTACAATCCATGATCGATAACTGATCATCATCATCATCATTGAAAAAAAACAATACTTATGCCAAGAAAATATTCACTTCAAATTGTTTTTTTCTATTTGTTACTATGGTGATGATAGTTTAAGTCAAGAAAAAAATAAAACAATAAACTAAAGTCTAACTCAGTAATAAACTAATTCAAATAGTTTGTTTTATTCAAATGATTCGGTGTGTTCAATGTTCAATTGTGCATTGTTGACAATGAAACAATTGGTACACACACTTTTATAAAATTGATTGATCGTTTATCATATAAAGATTTTTAATGATAAACAATGGTTATATTCGAATTGATTTGAAATGATTTTATGGAGGCAGATATTAAGTTTTAATTGATTGAATTCCTCGTAGATTGATGTTGGTAGCATATAAATGAAAAACAGAGAGAACTGGACAACTGTTTAGTTCTAGTTTGAAACTCTTCAGTAGTATACAGCCTAGATTCTACCTTTCAATTAATTTAAAAGCCTTCAGGTTGTAGAACACCTAATCATCTGGACTACTTGACCAACAGGCATCCAATTGTAGGGTGCTCACTTCCATCAATTTTTAATGTAGGGCGACGATCGTGAATTGTCGTCGGTGATAAATGTCTTACTCCCTACAAGTCTGAACTTCATCATTCACGACTACTCACTAAAGCTTGAGGAACATCCTGAAGTTAGTCACTCGTAAGTTGATTAGCTTAACTTAACTGAGGTAGCTTTATAAAGAGTGGTATTAAGTTTTAATTGATGAATCGGTCCCAGATTGGTATAGGTAAAATATCACTGAAAACTAGAGGGTAATGGATAGCTTTTTAGTCATAAATTGGGACTTTTCGGCAATGTACACTTCAGATGCCCAGTAGTTCAGAGAATTAGGCATATGGTATCATCAACGCTTGGAAAAAAATATAAGGTGCACATTGATAAAGTGTCTCACACTAGTATAAAACAGAGTACTAGGCAGTGCTTTCTGATTTTCGATGGTATTTAACCGACATCAATCTGTGACGAATTCAGTAAACTAAAACTTAATACAAGTCATTACAAAACCACCTCTATTCAATCAAAATAATCAAATTACTGAACACTAACTTCAGGATGTTCCTGAAACATTAGTTAATAGTCATAAATAGTGAATGCCTGTTGGCCCAGTAGTCCAGACGATTAGGTGTTCTCCAACCTGAAGGCTCTTAAATTAATTGAAAAGTAGAACCTAGGTTGTACACTACTGAAGAGTTCCAAACTTGGACTAAACAGTTGTCTAGTTTTCTCTGCTTTCCATTAATACGTTACCAACATAAATTCACCAACTAATGGCCATATTTGATTGATAATTTCTAGTTTGTTTGCCAAAAATTATTGATTAACATTTACGTTCATAAGATTGATGATGATGATGATGATGATGATGATGATGATGATGATGATGATGATGATGATGATGATGATGATGATGATGATGATGATGATGATACAAACAATGAATGGATATTTAGTCACGTACAAGGTGGAACCTAGAACACTTATGAATAGCTGCAGTTGTGATAACTCATAAGAGTAACTAGATAAGTACTAAATTAGTGGAAGTGGTAGTTGTCGTAAAGAGTATGCAAATATAGAATGTTGTACAAGGGAAAAGGAGGGGGGGAAAGAATTACTTTGTGGAAGGGCATAAAATAATTTTAAACTGAAAATTTAAAGGAAGATAAACAGTGAATACACATGTTCCACTATTGATTATTCACAACCATGTCATCTAGTCTGTAACTATTGGTTAAGAGATTTTCACAGACTTTAGCCAGTTAATCTACATCTAATAACACATCTCAGATGAAATTTCAGTGACATGATGGATGGATATCAAATTTTTGTTTAGTCGCCTCTAATTTTCTTCTAACCTACTTCAATATCAGTCATTATTGGATGTCGAGGTGTGCAGTGGTTGAGAATATGCAAAGCATGTTCTTGCTACTTTGGTCGATAAAACTTTACTACGTCATCAACTGATTTACCATCTTTTACTAATACCTAATCTATTCGCCAATTATACGAAACTTCTTAAAAGTACACGATGATATTATTGATTCATGATCAAATCATTCAACTCACGAAATACAATATTTCGTAAAACCTTCTTCTAGATTACAAACCATTTTAACATTCATTTGATTTTACAACAGTAAGTAGATTGAATAGATCGGAGATTTTCCATAAAGCTTTCAATATTCAGATTTTGCAGTCATTTCTCCATTTGTTTCATTAGTAGAACATGGTTTTACTAATCTCAAGTAATTTGTATTTATCTGGCAGAAATGCTACAGGTGCAGTGAAATTCATATTGCTGAAGATAGGTGACAAAGAACTTGGAAAATCAAGGTGATTTCATACATAGACTGGAATACTTTAGTTATATGTTCACCTTGCTGCTGCTTCCAGGCTTACGTACCAACATTCGATAATAATAATAATAATAATATTCTTTGAATTAAAAATAGGACTCAGTTTTGTAGATTAAGAGAACCTATAGCTTTCTTGTCACTTAAGAGGATGCTTCGGAAGTATATAGACATTATGAAGGCTCTGTATTCGAACAACATTAATTTAGTTAGAGTTTATGGCGGACTATGATTATAATTATCAACTTCAGGTTATGCTGTTACCCTCTATTCTCAGAGATGTTCATTTAAAAGTTAAACTTTTATTTAACTGTTCAAGAATTCACTTCTTACTAGGAGGCCTACTAATTGATTTAGAACATGCAGACTATACAGTTCCTTTCAGTGGATACTCTGACAATATACAGTCTCTTAAATATCTGAAGTTACAATCTGAGAAAATTCGGGAGGCGTTTATTTCCTTTTAAATGCAAAATATGGCTTCAGTGTGGTCACGGAAATTGAAGTAGCTAGGATCCTTCACCACTTTATTACTCTTGGAAATCCCTCCTGGAGCCTGACGAAATCTCTGCTTACATACTGAAGATTCGTTTGATTTTGCTGATTTGTGCCACCTGTGGAGTAAGCTAAGCATCCGCGTCTCAACGATAGAATGAGTATATTGCACAACAGTCTACACAGTGATTAATCTATGTATGTGAAATATGGCCTATGAAAATAGAAGACATGGATAGACTATAGGGCGTTGATCACAGAAGTTTTCGAAGTATTACTCCTATATCTTGAAATAACTGAATAAGCAATTTTGACAGAGTACTAAGGGAAAATAGTAAATAAGTGGATGATGTTGTATGCTTTCATATACCAAGGTTATATATTATGACTTCTGATTATCCACTGCCTTGACCATTGCATAGTTTTGGTTGGTATAGGAATATGACTGAAAAAGTTAACAGTGACCATGACATCTAATTCATTTCAGTAGTTACAAACTATCTAGTTAAAAGTAGGGGTGAAAAGGGGAGAAGGTCAGCATGAATACATCTTGATCAGTGAATAGAAACCCCCACCACCACCCGTTGGCATAGTCTAAAATCTACCATAGTGATATACACATGTAATGTACTCATTGAAAATCAATTCACAATTCATTATTCAATAAATCAATAATAATAATAATAATAATAATTGATCATTATGTAATAACTTTAACATTTTATTTTGTAAATATTAATTAAACTAAAGTATTTTTATTAGAATCTAATTAACTAATCTAATTAACAACGAAAAAAAATTAGGGTGGAGTGAGGTAAGGAGTGGGGTAGGGAGGGGAGAGATTAGAAATACTTAAATATTAGTTACTATGACATGTTATTTCATTGTTACTATGGCCTTATTGAAAAAGAGAAAAAGAATACAATTGTAATATGTAACATATGACATGAACATGTATGTATGCATCTACTACTAATTAATCAAACTACTAACTAATGTAAATAGTAATAATTAACTAAAATGATATAATTTCTTGTTAAAATCTATTTAAAAATGAAATACAAAAAAAAAAAAGAAATTTAGAATTGATAATAGTTTATGCTCATGTGGTTGTGTATGTCAAGTGAATGTGTACATGTGTACATGTGTGTGTGTGTGTGGGGGGGAGAGGTAAATTAGGTAATCACTTATAAAATGTCATTTGTATCCATGTGCTTTACACTGGTATATACAGAATGTATAGATACATTCATGTAAATTATTATTTTATATTAATTAAAGTTTTTTTTTGTTGATAAAATATCATATGAATAAGTGAAATAATTCAACTTTACGCCATTCTCTTACTCATGTGATTTACTTGTATCTATTGTCTATTATGTAATAACAGTTAAGAATAATTGAATTACATAGTAACAATGTATCACCATGAACTGATATTGATTAGCGTATATCCCTAGATATTCATTATGAATAAGTGGTAATTAATAAATAATGATTAATGTAATGAAATGTAACTGATATATACAGAATCTATAGATCTAATGAATGAAGTTGATGAATTTAAAGTAGGACGAAATGCTCCACTTGGATTCCATTTATTAGATACAGTTCAACTTTAATCATACTTATAATCTATTACAATGAGATTACTGAATTACTGTGCATAACAACATCAACAGAAAGTTATAGATAGTTGAACTAGTATACTTTTCTGAACTAAGTAGCTTAGTAATGAATACAGTAAACATCAATGGATTAAATGTAGGTATATGCATCTAACAATTTCAAAACAATACAAATAATGCAGGATAATTTACATTTAAAAGTCAAAATTCACAAATTCAACATTCGAAGTCGAGTTAAATTCTTTATGAAGTATTCAGTAATTCGAAATAATTGTTTTAATGGTTTCCAAGTGAAATCATCTAAAGTCCGTAACCAATCTTTAATGTAATCAAGTAGTTTACATGAATCAATATAGCTGAGAAGAGTAGTTAACGACTTTATAGAATGATGATATGTTACCCCTATTCCAGTCATTATCTCAAGCCAAATTGCCCAATGGTTAAGCTTCGGTTATAACACTTATCCGATAGAGGTCTGTAAATGACAACCTACTTTCCGTTTATTTAGTGATCTAAAGTAAACTTCTAATAGCCTATTTAGTGTAGTTATTGTACTAAATATAGAGCAGTATGAAGACTTATGAATAAATGGTTTTGTAAGGCATCCGGAGAATAGAAACATACGTCACTTCTACTTACATTCCCATTGACTGAAACAGATGTAGATGGGTTTATCGGTGTTCTAGTTGAGTGAATGAACAATCGTAACCGTCTGCTGCAACTGTTTATCTTTTTTCAGAGGGGAACCCCGTTCAACACGGTCAAGGTAAAAATAAGCACAAGAAAACATTTGTGAAGTACAACTTTATAGTGAATACACTATCTGTGAGATACCTCATTCATTGACCAGTTGAAGGTAATCAGATTGAAAGAATTCGATATTCTGAAGTACATTTGATTGACTGAAATCATTTCTTCGTGTTGTATTCTATCTTCATTCAGTTTATTACTCAAGACTTAGTAGAAAACTCAGAAAGATCTCATTCAAATGGATTTCAATATTATCAAACATGAAGAAATTAATGTTGTATAACATTGAATGATAGTTGTAAAATGTTAAAAAAAAAGAATGAACCAAAGTTTAAAATCTAAACTATCAGATGGAATCTAAGTAATTGAATAGTAAAAGGAATTTGTATATTCCCATTGATTTGTTATAGACTGAAGCAGGTCAGTCACTGTTGCTATATATGCATCCTGAGCAGATTGCCTCGATATAGCGAATATTCACAAATATCATTTAATTTGGATTGTGACTGGCAAGTGGAATCCAGGAAGCACGTTTCGTCCTATTTGGAAATCATCGGCTGGATATACCTGCATCCCAGTGTTGATGTTCACAGTGGGATTCGAACTCAGTCCGTTTCGTGTCAAACGCCACCCAAATAGATCGAAACGCTCGTCCTGGATTACACTTGCTAGTCACAATCCAAATTAAATAAGTAATTGAATGTTTAATTACTAGTCATGTGATTTAAAGATCTCAGATTAGAGTTACATGTAACATCGTAAAATCCTAATTCAGCCTAGTTATTGAAATGAAACACTAAATATGAAAGTGTCTTAAAACATTAAAGCATGACAAGGAGATTCGATACAGAATAGAGTTATAGCTAAATAAAGTTCTTAAGTAGATTGACAGAGCTAAAGAGATAAAGATCGATAGTTTCAACTAACAGCACAGAGTCAGTCAGTCAGTCAGTAACAACGTAGAACTTGGTGCATGTAAACGACAGTTTAAGTTGCCATGCCCCAATTAGCAGATAGACATTAAAATTTTCGACCAAAGCCTACAATAGTGGAGGTAGTAACAGAATTAATTATAATGGAGAGAGCTAAAAATCGAAGATAAGATTTAAGTAAATATTATTCAGTAAAAATAAAATGATGATGAATTCAGAAACTTAGAACTTTTTGAGGAGAACGAGGTATGGATTTACTTATGTCATTACCGACGATTTTGAGCAATGCCACAAGAAGTCTGTAACCATTGATTATGATCATTACGTGGAACCTAACAAAGTACTCTGCACCTATCAACACATCTTAGATCAACTGTCAATGATTTCATAGACTAGTTTTAATCTTTTAGATTGACCACTCTTAACAATTTGCCAATATACTCGTACACTAGAGAGAATTGTTAGTCGAGGTAGGTGGGTAACACTGAGGGACTAATTAGACGATACTATTATAAATGATCCATTTATAATGTTTTACATCAAAATATAATGTAATTGATATCCAATCATATAGACTATTGCCTGGATTACATGTCAACTAACAACGTCCAATCAATACTTATGGGACTAGATAAAGTTAGCAACTACTTAGTGATTAATCAATGTGAATATTTCTGGTTTACAAGAGGACAATCATTTGATTGGGAAGTTTCTAACAGTAAAACTTAGTGACATACTCTGAAACTGTAGGGACGTAGACTTAAATGTGCCTCAAAGCATATGAACACAATCGCTAAACTATCAACAAAATATCATCATGAAGTATTGAACCAGTTTGCTACTAAGCATGAAATCAACAGCTGAATTCAAGTAATAAATCATTCAACTCTGTATAATGAACATTACCGTGATAGTGAATAAACTAGGAACAAATGTAATGCACAAACCCATAAACCCTGTATAATGAATACAATGGAAACCGAAATATATAACGAGATACAAAAGCAGAGGAACAGTTCTAAACAAGATCAACTGAAACAACTTCGACAGATCGTACATTGAAAAAACAAGTTCTCCTATCATTCCACCTATTAATTTTCATAGTTTATCTTCATTGATATCGACAAATACACACAATTATAGCCATGTATTCGACTAGGATAATGCCGAAATACGAATACACAAAGTAAGTGATTAGTAACTCCATGTAACCTACATAACAAAACCAACTAAGTTACAGAACATAAAACCATCAAATCATTACAACTATTAAAGTAATACATAACTGGCTACTATGAACATATCAATGTAATCCTACTAAATGAAGAATTTCTACTGAATATTACACTCTCTACTCTATAATATTCATGCATTGTGAAACTACCAGATATTCAACATTCAATCTACATTACGTAACATTAAACTGACAAGATTTGTTCTGTATCTAATTGATGATAATCAAAGAAACAGAATAAGTTACTTAATGGAGAGTTCTCATTCTCATTCCGTCGAATGATTCCACACACTTAGAAATAATAATAACAAGAAGTAAATAAACATAGTAACAATAAACAATATGTGATTCAAATGAAGAATCTCCATGTGTATTTGAGTACTTATTTGAATATCATAGAAGTTAGATGAGGATTCTGAAGTGTGAAAACAGATGACGTAATATGTTTTACCTCATAAAACTAAAATGAAACCTGTTGAAGAAAGAAATTATGACAGTTGAACTGAATTATTAGCTCTTATATGTGTCATAGTATAAGCAGAGATTACTTGTGAGATAATGACTATTGTGTGTGTGTGTAATGTAAACTCAGATAAAATAGATTAAAACTACATACAAACATGAAAACAGATGTAACGTTTAAGTTGGATTGTGACTGGCAAGTTGAATCCCGGACGCACGTTTCGTCCTGTTTGGGACTCATCAGTTGGATGTACCTGCTGACCAGTTTTTGTTAATGACTAATCGACGTCGTTGCTCATGTATGCCCATCTGGATACAGTAGCTTAGTGGTGGAAGCTGTAGCCTTTATCACGGAAACGGACTGAATTCGAATCCCAGTATGAACATCAACATTAGAAAGCAGGTACATCAAACCGATGAGTATCAAATAAGATGAAATACGAGTCCTGGATTTGGCTTTCCATTCACAATTCAACTTAAACATAATCATAATAATCATAATTGTTTATTAATGGCAATGAATAACTCAATAATAACATACCCGTTGAGTACGTATTAAAGTAACATTCAATTCAGCAAATGTACTTTATACAACATAAAATTAATTAATCTATGCTACTATTAACCAACTACTGATTACTTAAATAACAAATATGAATTGATATAAATCACCGCCTCTTCATAATCAAGCACACACTTATACCCACGCACACACACACACATGAATCTATCAATAATTGATTAACTGATTGATTGATTGATGAAAATAAAAAAAAAATTTGATTGTTTTCTTGTGAAGAATTTTGCACTCAATACAAGAAAACAAAATAGATGATACTACTAGCTAACCAATAAATACTACTTCTACTACTACTAATACAACTAAACGAATATCATTGAGTATCTAAGCGTACATAAACACATGAACAGACACACACACACATTCACATGCACACAAGTACTTAATAGTCAATAAAAAGGAACCATTTTGATGATAACAATCTTTCAAATGAAATCATTTAGTGATTGGTTCAAAATATTTAAGTAGTCAAATTTTACAATAAGAAAAGTGCACTTAATTTTTCAAATTTCACATAATGAAAGTACTAAGGTCAATTGGATTGTGTGTGTGTGTGTGAGTGGATGGGTGTGTGTGTTACAATGAGTACAAGAGAGAGGAGAAGTGACTGTTTTTCATCGATATTCGATTATACTATGGAATGTTAGTGCATTATAGAAGAATTTGAATGCGGGAAGGGGGGTGGGTGGGTAGGGTGAGTATACTGGATGGAATTTACTAGTATGTGAAGGTGAGGTAGAATGACCAAACTAAAACGTGGCATTTGAACAATTGGATGGTGATTAACGTATATTTTGACTAGTTTTTTATAGTGACTATCGAATTCTATCGATAATGCATTCAGTGTGTTATAGTGGATGGTAGTTTGAGTGTAAGCGAAAGGAGATCATGTTGTTTCTAGGTTCCATGCTAATTGATGTTCATCAGAAAGCTAAACAGGTCAACCAGTTCTAAAGTTTGTGACAGCTATTACTGATCTACTTAGCTTACAATTGACCTTTATCTGTAAAATTGAGGTATTTATTCTAAGTAGTCACTCAATAATGACTGATATGATGCTTAACAAGTCACGTACAGAGCTGATCGGATTTAATATAACACGGTCAGTTGTCTAGGAGCATCAACATCCTAGGCAACACATTGGTTGACACCCGAACAGCTATAAGGTGGTAGCCTTAGAATATGAAGGTGAATAGTAAGAAATCGCGTCCGATATAGAGCATTAGTTATCGCAAAATTACAAGCACTCATTAATAGTGAGTGTTGAACCAGCGTCAACCAATTTAGCATAATGCAATTAACGAACTTCTACAAGACGTTAATAGACACCTGAACCGCTCATTTGTGATGCTTGCCGATTGTGAAATTGGTTGACATTAGCTTCTGAAGAATTACACTTGCTCATATAGAATATCCATGCTATCACTTTCAACCATCAAACAACACATATACTGTAGATAAGTGTAATCTATCTAGTTGCGGTTGACGTGGTAACCTCGAACGAGGATTTTGGATGTTGTATAGTAATCCTGAAAATCTACTGCAGTATTTTTGTACTGAAACTACTACTATTACTACTTATATTTCAGCCGTAGTTATCATTGCGTAAACTTTGGTGTCACCATGATAATTCGATGTTGTAACTTGAACAAACGTACGTGTCATGTTCTGTATTGTTTACCATAGACTGATTAAATAGCCTTAAACATATGCACAATTAAGGGTTGGTCATTTTCATTCTTCCACAATTTTAACAAGAAGTTTGTTACATTTTCATATAACATAAACATATCCATCATGCAATGCCGACTGTTTAGATTTAGTAGATAAGCAGAGAATTCGGTGGTATTTCACAAAAATCGACTGTAAACATCAATACTCAGCTGTAAGTTAATCTATCTAACTAGATTTTGGTTCCATGAAACGTGTATCCTGGATTTAAATTGCCAGGCAAGTTTTAATTGGCTACAAATTTACAAGTAATGTGGCAGGAACACCTGACTGATGTATATTGGACGATGTATGTAAATGATATGTTAGTGATATGATTCACGCATCTTTTGAATGATGGAAGCTACTTCTTTGTTCGAACTAACGATGATTAACCCTATTAAATAAGGTAATGTCTAGACTAAATTCATCTCAACAGTATTCATCGGGTTAAGTGATCAATAGGCACTTAATACTTTAGTATTAACCATCATCATTATCATCAACAAGTAGAATCGAGCACATACACCCATAGTTTCGAGTTACCATACCACATTAGCACTTCGAGAAAACACAGGCAACACAACAACAAAATACAAGAGGGGAGAGTCAGGTAAAGTTGTGCACATGAGAATACTAGAATTTAAGGTCCAGGTGGAGTTAAAGAGTGAGTACATTTGCGCCACTGTGACCAATTCTAAGCCATGTCGCCTAGTGTCTCTAGTCATTTATTGTGACTACCACGTGGACCACAACCAGGTAATCTTCATCTGCCAACATGCCTAAGACCAACAGTCAAAGACTTCATGAACTGATGCCACGTTCTAGTTTGGTCGCCCCTATCCTTCTTCCATCCTACTTAAGCCCTAGCCAACAGTGTGCGACTAGGCAGGCGGAAGCCTGGCATGCTCAACTCATGTCCCAACCATCTCAGTCAATGAAGGTTAATGATCTCTTCGACTGATATGCCATATTTCCCAGGAACCTTTTGTCTAACCTTAATATGACTTATTTGACTGTTGCATGATATGTGAGCGATGCTACGAAGATTTCCATGGTTAGGTACCTGAAGTCGATGCATATCTTGGGTTTTCATGGCTCACGTTTTGCAGCCATACGTTAGAACGGCGCGGACTGCTGCACAGTACACCAGGCCATTCGTTGAGACACGAATATCTCGCCTGCACCACAAGTGGTGTGAATTGGTGAATAGTAGTCGGACATTCTGAATCCTTGCTGAGATTATGACAGACACTGACCCATTGGGGGTGATGAAACTTTTAACATATGTGAAGCGGTCAACAAATTCAATTACTTTACTCCCTGTAACTAATCTAGATGAAGCCAACCAGTCCTGGAGTAGCACTTTGCATTTAGAAAGGGAGAAGAGCATCCTGAATATGCTTGGATTGTTACTCAAGGTATTCAGGAGACTGTATATTGTCAGTGTCTTCACCAAATAGGACTATATCGTCTGCGTATTCTGAGTCGACGAGAGGACCTCTTGGAAGGAGATTAATTCCTGTTGAGTTGAAAGAAGTGATTGAGACTTTTGAGAGTACATGTATAACGAAATTAAATAAAAATGGGGATAAGGGGCAACCCTGACGAAACCCACTCCAGGATGATATTTCTCGTGACGATTCATCATATGCTCTTACTCGATCGGTGGTGATCGAGTAGAGAGCCTTTATAAGATTTATGTACTTATGAGGTACGCCTTTTAATGACAAACACTGCCACAAGACTTTACGGTCTACTGAGTCGAAAGCTACTTTGAAGTCATGGAATACAACTATAGTCGGATATTGGTAGATATGTCTATGTTCGAGAATCTGGCACAGGGTGAATAGTTAATCAATGCAACCACGTCAAGGTTTGAAACTAGCCTGGTTTTCTCGAGTCTGCTGTTCTCTAGTGTTGGATAAACGCTGAATGATTATAGAAGATAATATTTCAGATACTATATTAGTTAAACTGATTTCTCTGTGGTAATTACATGCGTGCTAACCAAATCAACTCTAGTGCTGGTCAAATGCCGTCCATCTAATTGTAATGTAACCAGTAATCTAAGTAACTCAACATTATTGGCATTATGCGGTGGTGAAAGGTGTCTTAGAACTAATCAATAAAAATCCCTGGACCTACATTTTGTGTTATTTGGCACTCGTCAGTAACGCGCACCTGTAATCTCTGAGAGCGAACTTATTCTCTCATGGAGATTCGATTTCATGTCATCCAGTTACAGAACCTTCAGCAGTCGCCACTTAGCTATTCGAGGTGCGAGTGACCTGAGATGCATGTATCGCTTAATATTTGTTAATTGACCAATTATAATGTTTATCAAATGGTTTCCTTTCTTAGTGAAAACATTTTAGCACAAAAGGTTTATACTACTTTTAAGTAATTGTGAACTAATTAGTAGTAAGTATTTCTACCCGAACAGAAAAATACATTCCAAGATTATCATACATTCTAGTATCACCATTTACTAAGTATGTATTATACTTGTTTAAATGTCTGTTTGATATTCAGTGAATACAGGGAACAAAAAAACTATTGAAAGAGTGATGAAGTGATTGACATAGATTCATACAATCTGAATCATTAGAAGTTATCAGAGAATCATTTCATTCACTGATGGAGTTTCATAGAAGTACACAAGAATGATTATACTTGAGTTTAACTATTAGATCTGAAAGAGAACCAGTCAAGTATAATAACTAAAGTAGAATACTAATTTTCGGATGATATTGTGTGTAATAGACAGTTTGTAGATTAATTTTACTTTCTGTTAGCTGTAATCTTCCATTTCACTTACTGACTTCATCTACATCATCTTCTTTTATGAACTGTAACTAATTAACAGTGTACATGTCCCTTCAGTTTATCATCATTGTTGTTTTCGTTTCACGTTGATGTTCGTTTGTTGAATGGTCTTGTTTAGAAAGTATATAAGTGAGTAACTAAAATATTTATTGAACTTCGCTGATTGGTTGATTAAGCTTATGTTGTTCTCGTTCCATCCTGGAACTAAAAAGCATCGGGATAGACATACAGGCATTAATTCGATAATCACTGCTGAATGTATGGCGTAGTTTAGCTTAATTTTAATAACCGATCAACTGTTGGTGTTATGACAATGTGTCGTCAAGAAGACGGTACACTTTAAAATACTAAATTAGGCTTCAAAAATCTACATTTTCAAATTGGTTATATTTATGTATGTGAACAAAATTTACGTAATTGATCAAATGACTTTAAGATGGTTTTTAGTCAAGCAACAAACAAGGGTCAGTATGATTTGAGTTGGACTGAGACTAGGAGGCAGAATCCAGAATGCTTGTTTTGTCCTATTTTGCACTCGTCAGCTGGACGTTCTGGCATCTCAGAGTTGGTGTTTACACTGGGACTCGAACCTGGTTCGTTTGGTGTCAAATATCACCGCGTTTACCACTAGACTACTGAGTTCAGACTGTCGCACTTGTGCAACGAATATATGGATATATAGCGTAAAACCTCAATGAAACTTCATCATATTCAATGAAATCATTTGAAATAATTGAATACGAAATCAGTATCAATTACATGATAGCGAATCAATTAACTGGATACAAATATACAGGCAATAGTAACTAAAGAGAATGTTTCGATATTGGTTTTGCATAATACAATAATCATCGATTAAGTGTACTTGCAATCTTAATAAAACTATTACTCAGGATAGGATTCAAGTCTGTGTAGCATAGTTTCGCTAGCGAAGACGTCATTACCAATTCCCATATAAGACAGTTGTATATTGACTGGTTGGTAGCTGACTAATGTATGTTACCGAATTCGTTTTGTCCTCTAGTTTAATGGATTTAGTTTTATTAAATCTATAGATCTTATATTCTAACATAACATCTATGAATATAACCGGACAACAGACATCTGGAGTTTTGACTTCACTATCTCTCTATGTCATCTGGAAGTCAGTAGTTAGTTATTCAAACTGGCAAATGATCAACATTTTCTTTTTTGGCTAACAGATCACTAGCTAAATTTTTGTTTTCAAGCTGTCCAGTATCCCCTGGTTATTCGGGCTTTGAATACAAACAACAAACGCAAAACTAACATTCATCGAATAACGAATTCTTCCGATTGTTCTGGTAGGAATACAAATAATAAATGAAATCTTTGTATGAATACTTATGATTTCACAGATTTTCATAGTAATACATAAATCTGAACAGCATATAGTAAGACTTTTGTTTACTAGTCCCATTAAAATAATCTATATCACGAGTGGTGTTATATTTAAGATGGATTGTGACTGGCAAGTGAAATCCAGAACGCGCGAATCATCCTATTTGGAATTCATCGGCTTGATGTACCTGTATTCCAATGTTGATGTTCACACTGAGATTCGAACCCAGTCCACTACTTGTCAGACGCCACCGCATTCACCACTAGGTTACTGTGTCCAAAGAGTTTGACTAGTTTCAGTCCATTACAAATCAGATACATTTAGTTGATTGTTTACACTTTAATTCAATCCTCTACGACTGTCTACGTTATCTAGATTTGCGTTTATATAAATAAATCCTTGAAATATACTACGATTTTTCCGATTGATTTATCAGTTAATGTTCTTTCTAATTTGGCCTAAGATTGATTGAACATCGAGTAGACATACAGGGACACTCTTATTGGTGTTTACTACCGTAATCTCGTGTGCACAAAGGCATATCAACTAAGTGATCGTACTTCCTCATCATAAAAGAGCTTTTTGACCAGGCATAACAGGTGAACATCAAATATACCCATGAAATAATCTTTATGATTTTAAAATGAAATGATTAAACAACACATTACATCATCTGTACAGAAATAAAAGAGCTTATCTTTATGTAGGTTTCATTCATGTAAACTGTACTATGACTTTTGTCGTCAGTGTGATTACGTCATTTAACAAAGTTCTTAAAACACTAAATGTGTTGTTTAAAACATCAACGAAGAAACCATCGTCTAGTGATTCATTGTTTACACCGTTTTCGCTGAAATGAGGCCAGTATGAGATGTAAGACTTTACAGTCACTAATCTCCACACTATTGAATAATAGCAATTATCATATACTTAATAGGAACTGACTTCAATAAGTCTTCATTACAATGAAAAAGAATTAGCTGAAGCTTTCCACATATTGTTAAACCTCTATTACACTTAATCTAAATGAAGGTCTTATTATTCATTGATCGATGAAATATGGATTATCTCTAGAAACAATGACAATTAAACTGGAACCAGTCCCAGTTTCAATACACATAAATATGCATACAAACTATAATTTGAAGATATTTCAGTTTTGTTATTGGTTTTATATGGATTTAAGTTGATCAGTAACATATACCTCCTGAAAGAATTACCTCGATAAAGTGGCAGTTCGCAAATATAAATTAAGTTAGACTGTGGCTGGCAAGTGGAATCGAGAACTTGCATTTCATCTTATTTGAGACTCGTGATTTATATGTACCTGTATGCCAGTAATGATGTTCAGATCGGGGCTCGAACTCAAAAACTGACCAACTTCAGTCTTTAACAAATTAACAAAAAGACAAACACTTTCAAGTTATTTATATATATGCTAATTGCATAAAAGTAATTGTCTGGACTAAGTAACTTAGTGTTGAATACACTGGTGTTTGACATGAAATGTATTGAGTTCTAGTCCCAGTGTGAACATTAAAAGTGGAATACATGTACATTTAAGTAACAAGTCCCAAATAGGAAAAAAGGAACTTTCAGGATCCTACTTATCAGTCACAATCAAGCTTAATTCATACTTCACACCTCATTTCATTTACATTACAAATCATACTCATACAGTTTGTATCATTTTTATTGAACTGATGATATGACTTCAATACAATCAGACATTGAAATTGCCAAAATAACTTCACTCGAGTATACTAGAATAGAGCTGCTTTGTTTTATCAACCTGAAAATCATTAAACATTACTTAAATATATTCAGTAGTATTAATAGGTGAGTATGAAACATGTTGAACTAATGAAAGGAATTCATGATAACCGATGAAATAGATGGATTACATAATAACTGATCATATTAACTGAAAAGTCTAGTTGAATAATAAGTAAACAAGTGTAATATTTGTAGTGGTAGAAATAACAAAAACCACTTAGATACATAATTCAACATTAGAAACATGAGAAAATGAACTTAGTAAAATATAACTCTCCAAGTAATTAGGTAGAATTTGTATCTTCTCATTGATTTGTCATGGACTAAAGCCGGTTAGTCTCTGTTGTTACATATGAATTGTGAGCGGATTACCACTATATCGCTATTAATCACAAGTAAACATCTGCATTGGGAAACGCGCGTCCTGGATTCCTCTTTTCAGTCACAATTCAACTTAAATAATACTCTTCAAGACAACATGTTTTAGGAGATGTGTGTGTGTATGTGTATAAACAGACAAATCCAATCATATATACACTACATTGAAGAGGTAAAGAAATTCAAAGACTAAGGTTGTTAGTTCGAATCCACACAACTTTTTATAAATGTAATAAACAAATAGAGAATCTATTAGGAATTGAAAGGACTTGTTTTTATTATTAATTGTACTAAATGCAATTTGTTTCTCTGTTGGTTAATGAGAAGAGCATACGTGACCAGTGGAGTTCAATTTTGTCGAGTGTAAGGCAGTTACCTACCGATAACAATGGATCAGATCGCATAAGCTTATCACGAATAAACTGAATTTGGAATATAAATGTTTAGGATCCTACATAGTGGTGTAATAGTAAAGCATTTACAGTGGATCCAAAAGGTCCTGGTTTCAATCCCTGATTGGGTCGTAAGTAAACATTCCTGAAGATTACCACACTATAACAAAGTAACTGTTTAGTGCTTCCAGGTGATCAGTTATTGCTTAATTTAGATCGATTCATGATATCAAGTTGACATGCAATACTTTCAAAAGAAAATTTTAATAATCAAATAACTTACTACTGATATATTTAGAAGCCACTACTACTATTCCCATTAACAACGGCAAGGAAGAATACACTCGGAGTATTTAATCCAGAGATTAATTATTAACAACTGAACTGTAGATACAATTTCCGTGAAACGATTACTTCTAACTATAACAAACAACTACTATTCAAAGTGTTTTGTCAAGTAAACTAACTAACTAACTTAACACAGATACACCCATGTACACATGAAGATCATGCATTAGGTGTGTTCATACACCAATCAACGTGTTAATCAGTTCATTTAGCATAGTAACACTTATAATACAATCAGTTTAATAGTGTAATATAATTGTCCATTATGTAGTCCATTAAGTGAAATGTGTGTGTGTGTATCTGTCAATTCTTACGTAATCTGTAAACATGTCACAATTGATTAGATAGTTTCTATGTCAAATCTCTAATAAATAAATCACCTTCTTTACAATTTCTTTTTATGATATGATCCTAGTAACAACAGTTAATGTCATGTAATTCACTGAACAGAATATTGGAAAACATACAGTGAACAGTGAATAATGAAATGGAGCCTAATGTTTAACTTTAGGTTGTTATAAAAAATTGAAAAGAATAATTGAATGTTTAAAACTAATTTTCAGAAGATTCATTCAACCAATTAATCAATCATTCAATGCCTGTTACTACACCACTGACAAACATTCTCCGACCAACTCTGTCCTCAAATCTCCTTTCCAGTTCTTCCTGAGTACTATTCATTCTTTTTATATCTGCCTCTAACTCCTGACAAGTAGGATGCAACTCGATGATCTGGACATCACGGATGATCTAGCACTTCTATCCCATACACACCAGCAAATGCAAGTGAAGACAACCAACGTAGCAGCAATCTCAGCATCAATAGGCCTGAACATACATAAGGGAAAGAGCAAGATCCTCAAATTCAACACCGAGAGCACCGACCCAGTTGAACTTGATAGTGAAACTTTGGAAGAAGTGGATACCTTTACATACCTGGGAAGCATCATTGACGAACAAGGAGGATCCGATGCAGATGTAAGGGCAAGGATCATCAAAGCAAGGGCAGCATTCCTACAGTTGAAAATTATATGGGACTTCAAACAACTGTCTAGCAACCTCAAAGTTAGACTGTTCGATTCGAACGTCAAGTCAGTTCTTCTGTATGGAGTTAAGACGTGGAGAACTACTCCAAACATCCTCAGGAGAGTACAGGTATTTTTTTATAAACAACTGTCTACGCAGAATATTGAATGTCTCCTGGCCGGAAACCATCAGCAACAGCCTACTATGGGAGAGAACAAACCAACTTCCAGTCGAAGAGGAAATCAGGAGACGATGTTGGAAATGGATAGGACATAGATTGTGCAAATCATCTGACTGCATCACGAGTCAAGAATTAACTTGAAATCCTGATGGAAAACGGAAAAGAGGAAGGCCAACGAACACACTGTGTCGAGAGCTGGAAGTAGACATTAAAAGGATGAACAGTAACTGGAGACAGCTGGAAAGGATTGGTGAGGACAGAGTTGAATGAAAAATACTGGTGAGCGGCCTATGCTCCTCCGAGATGGGTAACAGGCGTAAGTAAGTCTAACTCCTGACACAACATGTTTTCAAGTCTTCATTTTTTTCTTTTTATTATGACGATTCAAAGTAAGTGCTTGTCTTACAACAGAGTTTGATAATTTCTTCATTATGCAATCTATTTACCTCCAGAGACGTTTTTTCTCAGCTGGATTCCAGTTGGCATCTTCTCTACTACAATAGGTTGTTGTTGATAGTGTCCTGGACCACTTAGCGTAGACAAGTGTATATAAATACCTGTATTGTTTGAATAATGTTTTTCATAGTTCTTCAAGCTAGAGCTCTATGAAATATGTCTATCTTCACATTTGTGTTGAAAATTCTAACTTTGATGTTGGCTGGCAGTTGTTTTGTTTTCCAGATGTTCATCAGACGATTACTTTAAATAGTTTGATTGCATACTTATTAAATATCTTTTCCTTGTTGTTTACATATTCCCCTTGTTTTTATTGGAACGGCTCCAAGAAATCTCAACGAAGACTCCAAAACTTTTGAAAGAACCAGTGACATTCTATCCAATCATTCATCGACAAAACCTTCTATTATCTCGACGTAGCGTGTTCTCATTAGCGAATGGCTGAAACGTCTTCGTTCTGATGGGATGGATTATAATGATGACTTTGTTGTTTCAGAAAACTATAAATATAAGAATATTTTGTACATAACTCACTCTCTCTTGTTAGTGCTAAGATTCCTGCCGACTTGTCTTCTGTCTTCTGAAATGCCACTTAGAGGGGTTGACGGCATTTGAGTGCTAAAGTTGTTCTCAAATAATCAAGCTATCATGCACGAGGTATAGTAGTTCTTATAACGCAAATGATTCAGTGATTGTTATTATATCGATTGGAAATCATAAACTGGCGCCCATTACACTGATCTTTGTTTTGCATCGGTGTTATTATTCTAAGTGGTCTGATGTTTAATCTCTATAGAATGAATAAAACATTCTGAATTACTGGAATGTTTAGCTCATCAAATTGTTTCTTTCTTCTCTGACGGTGTCTAGAATGACTGAGAATAGAACAGTACAAGTCAATGTTATCAACATTCTTTCGTCAATTAGACCTTCATCAAATTTTATATGTTAGTATAAGAAATGTTAAGTCAATCTAGGTTAGGAGTGAGTCAATGATGACATTGAAACAGTTGGATTACATAACTGCTCATGATAAGTGAAAAGTTTCATTTGATAGTAGAAAAGGCAGATTTACTAGTAGTATTGATAAGATTAATGACAGGATGAATATGTATATCAACATGAATTGAAAAAAATGAATGATAATATAGATAATCATTATGAACACAAGAAGTAGGTCACAAACGTGATGATGATACTTATCATAGTGATAATGAAGATAATAATTACAATGAGATAATAGTCACAATCATTACTTAACAGGAGTGAGATATCTATTACCGACGAACATGGGTAATCGTCCCCGTTTATCACATAATGATTAAAGTGTGAACTCTACGATTGAATTCCGGCTCAATAGGGCAGATATTTAAGAGTTCACCGTGAGACTTGAATACCCCAAGTTCAACTTCTTAACGGAATCGAGAATGTACACTGCTGAGTAGTCTAATAGTAAGACGGAACAGCTAGGTAGTTCTTCATGGTTTCCAATATTACGCAAGCGTCATCAATTTGTAACGAATACCACCTTCTTTACCCTAATCATCATCATCATCGTCATCACTAAGCGTGGTAAGAGACGTTTGTTCGAATCATATAAGCAATAGATGTATGATATGAATGAACAGATTTGTAGTTACATTTCAGTTTGTCAAATAAAACTCAAGTTAACACTAAGAACTAACAAAACGTGAAGTTGTTTACTATTCAGTAAGTTTTAATTAGAGCTGATTATGTAGATATAAACATGGTTCCATTGTACATTAAATTGATCACTTCAATTTATAGGAACAATACGGTTTACAATTTCAGTGATGTAAATCTGTGGATGAATCAGTACGATGTATTATTGTCTCCATGAACTAAATCCGCTACTAATTCATCACTGAAGTATTCAAATGATTACGGTTATAAATCACAAAATATGTCATTCAAAAGGTAACTTTACAAATATCAACTACTTATAAGTAGTATAATTAAGTTGACTAATTAAGTTGACTAATTTTCATAAAAATGCCTAAAAAGTAGAATAAGATGTAAAAACATTTTCATCTCCTTAGGTATAAACAGAATTCTACATAAAAGTTAACATCAAGTTAAACATCATTAAGTGCCATCCTAATTAAATAAGCATTCAAGTTAATGAGAACGATATGAGAATGAAGATAAATCTATACTGATTCTAGAAAATCTTATTAGCTACAGAATGATTAAATCTGCCAATTAGCATAGGTTCTCTAATAGATAAGAGATACTGTTTGCTAACAAGTAGCACAAGTCCCTAAATCCAAATTTTCTTGTCGACTATCTTCAAACTAACTTTTATTTATACAGTGTCAGTAATATCAAGTTATTAATCCTGATAGCACGAATCGTTCTGAATCAGATAACCATTGATCACCTGGAAGCACTGGACAGCTGTTTCGTCCTAGTATGGGACTCTTCAGCAGTGCGCATCCACGACCCTGTTGGGGATCAAATCCAGGTCAACTTTACCACTTGAACACCTTGAACTCTCTTAGTCGTGAATTCATAATATAGAAGATGAGTCGACAGAAAACTTTATTCCAGTAAGATAGAGTGAGTTATGTACAAAATATTCGTACATTTATAATTTTCTGACACAATAAAATCAGTATTGTAATCTAACTAATCCGAAATAAGAAGGTTCAACTAGAACCTAATCAGAACGCGCCACATCAATATTCTGGAAGGTTCTATTGATCAGTTACAAAATGAAGTATCTCCGGGTCTTTCAAGGGTTTTGTAGGCTTCTTTGAAGCTTTCGAGAGCCACCCCAACACAATGCATGCTGTCATTGAGAAAATTAAATTAAGAAACAAAACAACCGTTTAATTCCTTTGAAGGGAAGGGGGAGTTTTTCAATGGTTGTTCGTGATTTGACCATCAAATCCAACAATCTACACAACCAACTTCTTAATGAGAAATCTTCATCGATCACATAAACTTGGGTTGTTGTTATTCCCATAAAATTCCATCTATTTCTTTCAATGAAAGTCAATTATTTAACCTTAATGTAGGTGTCACGTGATATACTGGTTATGTAATCAAAAGAAATCTGTTTAATGATTTAAAATTCAGTTAATTTTTTAGTCAAAAAAACTTCTATTATTGAATTTAGGTTGAAATTTGTCCCTGGTAAAGTATGTCACTATGCACCACGTGATTTCATTATCCAAATTTGAATATTATTATAAAGAATAAGGGGATACAAGTTAGTTGTTTCTGGTGAAGATGGTGACAAAATACAGAGCCATTTGACCACTTTAAGCATCAATGTAAGCATGTTTAGGATACGATTCTTCCCATCCAGATGCAAAATGCTATTTCAAGATTGACTTGTTTCAACACCAAAATTACTGATAAAGAGTGAAGTAGTTGAATGCGTTGTTTGATTCACTTATCTTTGAAAAGTCATTCGTCCTAATGGTCTAGTACCTGATGAAATTTCGGCTTGTATAGAAAAGGCCCGACGTTTTTTACTAATTTACATCACTTACGGCGTAAGCGAAACATCCGTCTACCGAGCAATGGACGAGTTTACTGTGCAGCAGTTCGAACCGTCGTACTTTATAAATGTTAGACATGGTCGATAAGGGTATTCGTAGGCTTCTATCATGCATATCTTCGAACCTTTTCTCGTGTTTACTGGGATCATCAAGTAAGCAACTTGTGGGTTAGGAATAAAGTACTAGGTAAGTATGGTAAATATATTTAAGAAGTAATAAATCTTCATCAGCTGAGGTGGTTAGGACATGTGTTAAGTATGCCCAACCACCAACTACCTCAACGAGCAATACTGTCTAGTGTAGGTGTAGGTTGGAAGAATTCTAGAGGCAACCAAACCAAAACATGGTATCAGTCCATAAAGTCACTGACAATCGGGCTGAGACATGTTAATAGGTTAATAGGGGTCCGAGTGATGATAGTAACTAATGATGAAACACTTCTGGTGACACGGTTTTAAATCGGTCACAATGATGCAGGTGTATCCATTTCTTGTCGTCATCCAAGTTCTAAGCTTCTGATTTCAGCATTATTTTCTGTTTATTGGATAATACTTTTTAAATCTTATCTTCGATCTTTAATCCTCTCCATTAATACTGACACTGTTACTACCTCCACTATTGTGGGCTTTGGTCCGGCAATTTAATGTCAATTAGCTAATTAGAACATGACACCGTGAACTGACGTACTCACATACCATATTCTGATTTGTAGCTGACTGACTTATTAACTGTTTCCTTTTAGTATAATACACATTAGTGTCCATGTACACATTCACCTCCTTCATGGCTTAAAAACCATGGCCTTAAGATCTCGTGGTGAACGCTTAACCAATTAAATGTAGGGTTTCCACTTCGGTAAAAAGAGAGCTAGGAAAGTGAGGCAGTCAGAATCATTGGCATTGCGTAGTCGTCAAACTATATTACAAAGTGACCAAAATGATGTTACTTAAGGTCCTGGGTTACATTATTGGTATGAACTACCACTGAGTAAATGTATATTAAAACATTATAGTAATTCAATGTTTACTAGTTTTCCATGGTATCTATCAGGAATCAATCTGTGACGTAATCAAACAACAAACTAGATCTAATCGAAAATACACAGCACGAAGTTTCCACAAGTGTGTGTACTTTATCAAATAGAAATTCGAAGTAGATGATACTACAACACTGAGGTAATCAGATAGCACCTTTTAGAGTACAGTTGAAACTACATACACAAGAAAACAGTGAGAAAGATTTTCATCTTTAAATATTCAACTTGAATTGTCAAACAATTCAAATAGAATCCACAGATCACTTACTGAATTCATTTCAATAGCTTATAAACTTCTTGAACATCTAGAACCAAGGGAACTACACTTTACTACGAGCTATACTTTATACTCTACAGAATACGAACGAATCAAAATTGACAATCCATTGAACAATTCAATACAGATTGTTTGTTCCCAGGTAACTTTAAAGTGATATTGATTGGAATTCAAAGAATTATTCACATGAACATTGAATGAAACAAGTGAAATTAAACATCCTAGAAACAACATTCAATCTGAATTGTTAACTGTTGAATTGCTTGACTTCCATTAATCTAACTGGAACACCTAACCTTTTCAATTAAGTAACATCAATAATCTACTATTTCAATGATTATCCATTATGTAATTTGTATTGTGACTGGCAAGTGGAATTCAGGACACGCGTTTCGTCTTATTTGGGACTCGTCGGCTGAATGTACCTGCATCCCAATGTTGATGTCCCAAATAGGACGAAACGCGTGTCCTGGATTCCACTTGTCAGTCACAATACAAATTAAATAATACTTGTGAATATTCGCTATATCGAGGCAATCCGCTCAGGATGCACATATAGCAACAGTGACTAACCAGCTTCAGTCTATAAGAAATCAATGGGAATATACAAATTCATCCTATTATCCATTATGATTTCTTTATGTTGATATTATAAATAATGTTTGAAGTAAGTCTACAGAAAACACTCTCTTTTAACCTAATTATTTGTGTTATTTAGCATTTATGGTAGAAAAGTCTATTTGGAAACTTGAAGAAGGTTATACTTCATGAAGTATTCCGTTGTATAAGACATAACTATCTTCCTATACGATGTATACATTGACTAATTATGGAGTATTATCAAGCAGAATAAGATCTAAATCAAATAAATTTTCCTACCAGCTACCATACAACATCAAGAATGTACTACCATTAGAAATGCAAAATCGTAAGTTCATTGATTTTCATTTCATAACTACACAATCAGTTAATCAAACATGAATTCGGTTCCTTCCTCATTGATGGATCAAATGATGCCACTTATAATAGTCAGCTAAAATGTCATTCAAAGTTAGCAGTATAGATTACTTTACACCAATTTTGAAATAAGATAATGAGTTCACGATGGTCTGAATGTTTTATTGATAATGTTAGAATTCAATGTAATCAATGATGTCCGACTTTATCTTGTATAAGGCAGCTACTATGACATACAATGAAGTTGTAAATTGATTCCAGTTATAATTGGATGTTAACTGAGGGGTTTACAGTGTTGGGCGCCTCTAATAAAGCTTGAAGAATGTTCAGTTTATTCCTTCATGGTATTGTACATCCGTCCTTCGACAAACGATTTCGATACAAATATTGAACAACTGTGTAGTACTTACTAGATTTTAGCAGTTATCTAAATATATTACTACTACCACTACTGAGGTGAATACTACTCATAAAGTCGTCCATAAATAGTAAGTAGCGAAACGTGGCATGAAATGGGAAAGAAACAGCATATGAAGTGAGTTGAGGGATGGTAAGAAGGCGAGCATGATTAGAATACATAGGAAAATCGAGGACAACCAAAGGAAGAAAGCCTACAATCAAAACGGATAAGCGAACGCGAACGATATGTAAATTGATGCTGGAAAGTATAATATCTTATGACATTCTCTGTTTTCGTACCTACTTGGCCTTTTTACACCACTACTGCCACCGCTACTACTAACACCGCAACTCTCACCACCATTACCACCACTACGAGTACTACTACTATCAGTACTACTGTAATTCGCAAATAGTCACAAATATTTCAACATTGGTAACTTCAACAAAAGTACAAACAATTGTTTGTAACGGGAAAATAATCAATGATAATGTCCAATTATGCGTTTACCAACTTAGTAACTATAATGAATTCTTGATTAAATGATGAACAGATGCATACACATAGTAACAATAATAATAAGTTATTCTATCTTCTAATAAAGATTAATTATACTTCAATTTTAATTGAAGATTCATTTCTTTGATGGTTAGCTATTTCCTGGGAGACCATGAAGGTCTTGAGCTCGGTTTGTTAGTTAAATTGTGGAGTATTGAAGAATTCGATTGTACGACAAAACACCTATGGCATGTTTTGTTTGATTTTAGCTTTTTGCCCAACTAAAGTCATTCTATGATGTAAAGATGAGTGATATGATATTTCAATTAATACTGTCTGTATTGATATAGAATGCATATGGAATTCTATAATTATTCCATAATTCCATCATAGAAACTTTATGTTTATGAGACTGAAATTAACGTGTAATGCCTAATCTTATTTGATTTCAAGATATTAATAAGGAGTAATGTAGAAGAATTCCACAGGGAACTCACTTAGTTATAATCAACAGAGAGTCTGTTAAAAATGTCTGTCATTGCAAATAGTTTTACAGCCTCAAGACAGTAACCAACACGAAAGGCTACGTAGTCGATGTAATTCTAGTATAAGTGGTAACATAAACGATTAAACAACTAGGAATTTGGCTTGAAGTAAACACTAACAAGGTAAGAATCTCTGGAAATGGACACATGATGAGGGGGGGCTGGGCAAGATAAGGAATCAATTCATCTTCCCCACTATGAGCGATTCTTATTATGCCACATATAATCTCCAAGTAATTAGTTTCTATGTAATAACATTAAATATACCCATGATTGCATGAATTGATGTCATGTCCTGATTTGATCTCTACTTCTGTCTTTCCTTTACCTTACTTCTATTTCGAACAGCACGACTTACATAATACATATCCAATCAACCTTAGTCGACAGTTTCAGTAATGAATAACTAGCGACTCCACGATATGTAAATGATACACTTAATTGTGTAGTTCATATTTCCTGAAGAATAACTGAAAACTGCAAAACAATTGATAGCCATCATCTTAATGAACTGAATGTCCTAAACTCATTCCTCCATGTCATTGTAGATGGGCATAGTCACTAGGGAATCCCATATTATGACAAGACAATTGTTTAATATTTCCTGGTTACTAAAACATCAAATGTCTGTGTAAAATCAGCTAGTAATGTGAAATTTCAAACTCAGTAGCACAACCAACATTCAATGATAAACTAGTTTTGATTAAGTTTGATGGTTTACTGTGACAAATTCATAACATACAATGTGCTACTTAATTATACGATTTCAGTAGTTAAAAATGGTTATATGCATGTAAATACGATGGAAAACACACCATTGGTGCTTACGTAATCAATATCTCTGTCTCGGAAGAAAACAGTTTATGGCTTCAACAATTTACATTTAACATCTCTGATTTTGAAGATTGTACACATCACCTTGTTGAAACTTATCAACCAGGAAATCTTCACGTCAGTTACCTCTAATCTACTAGAACTGCATATCATTTAATTTGTATTGTGACTGGAAAGTGGAATCCAGGACGTGCGTTTCGTCCTATTTGGGACTCATCGGCTGGATGTACCTGCATCCCAATGTTGATGTTCACGAATAATCGCTATATCGAGGCGATCCGCACAGGATGCACATATAGCAACAGTGACTGACCAGCTTCAGTCTATAACAAATCAATGGGAATATACAAATTCATTCTACTAGAACTGCATATGTTCATAGGCATTGGTTACTGATTGTAAGTGACCAGTTACACGTTTATCCAGTCATTTATGCTAGTTAACAGTCATTAGGACTACATATTTGCAAACACAAATCAAATTATAGTCCCTATGGTAAGATAAATGTAACATCACAAACGAGATAAACTTCATCGAACGTAACAAACGTTACATTGAACAAAGAAGACATCTCTAAAACGGAGGTATATACAAACATCGATTGATACTGAGGTGACACGTTATGTAATCACTAGTATTAACGAATATAGACATTATATGAAAGCATGGGAGAAATCCTTAAAATCCCAGGGAATAATTTGATGTTTAGTAATAATTCAATTGATGTGGATTTTATTGAGAGTAGTACTAAGTTTAGTTGACTGGATTCGACACAGATTTTTGTGGGTAGGAAATCACCACAAATAAGGAAGTATTAAATAGCTGTTCTGTCTCAGTATGGGATTCCTCAACAATTACACCTTGGATTCCTCTAGAAGAATCGAATAAAGAGCTTTCAGGTTACCGTTCTCCTAACTCTATGTATAACCAGCGAACCACGAAAACTACATTACCTCATTTACATTAATCAGCTCACTAGTGAATAACTTTAAGATATTCTTGAAGCTCTAGTGAGAAATCGTAACTGATAAAACTGACAGTTGTGAAACAGTTATTACCGATAACAATGCATGAGCGTCAAGCTATATATCACAAATTGATGGGAGTTGGAATTCTACCATCTGATCCCAGCTAGCCCAGTGGTGCAAAAGGCTAGTCATTCTTTTACATAAAATCAGTGTATTATGTTTGTTATCGTAGTCAAGGTACGCAGTGCTGAAGAGTCTCATACTAGAACAAAACAGCTATCTAGTGATCCATGGTTTTCAGTGACATCATACCAACATCAATCTGCCAAGAATCCATGCTCAACAATTATAAATCAATCAATCAAATCTATGACCTTTAAAGGAAGTGGTCACTTAGTGATATAATAGGACATCAAAGGCAAAAGATGCTCAACATCAATGCTGGAAAAAATGTAGACCAAATAAAGTATATTACATATAAAGCGTTGATATAGTTTACATTTACATGAAATAGGTGTCGAGATTGTCTCCTGAAACAACAATGGACGTCCCATAATTAAATCATCTTGTTCTGTAAACACTAGTAAATATAGTAGTAGACTGTAGACACGCCTGTTACCGCTCTCAGAGGAGCATAGGCCGCTCACCAATATTCTCCATTCAACTCTGTCCTCACCAATCCTTCCCAGCTGTCTCGAGTTACTGCTCATCCTTTTAATGTCTGCTTCCAGCTCTCGATGCAGGGTGTTCTTTGGCCCTCCTCTTTTCCGTTTTACAACAGGATTCCAAGTTAGTGCTTGTCTCGTGATACAGTCTGATTATTTGCTCAATGTATGTCATATCCATTTCCGAAGTTGTTTCCTGATTTCCTCTTCCGCTGGACGTTGGTTTGTTCTCTTCTATAGTAGGCTGTTGCTGATGGTTTCCGGCCAACAGACATTCAATATTCTACGTAGACAGTTGTTGATAAATACCTGTACTCTCCTGAAGTAAATATAGTGGGAATTTTATTATTAAATGGTAGAATGGTGGTAAGGAGACTTTAGTATTTGCCAACCTAAAGCCCCATTGGGGCGGGATTTAGGGTGTGCACAACTTAGGAGTCACATAATCGGAGAAAATCAGCTGTTTATAATGATGCCGAGAAAACAATCATTGACGAATTCAATCAATCTTCACAAACTATCTCAATTGAACTACAGTATTTTTCCGTTGAATTGACTATACTTAATTTAGTAACTATGCTACATGAAATTCATAGTAGTGAATCTTCACCAGCTGAGGTGGTTAGGACATGTGTTACGTATGCCTGACCACCGTCTACCAAAACGAGCAATGTTGTCTGGTGTGGGAGTAGGCTGGAAGAAAACTAGGGGTGGCCAAACGAAAACATGGCACCGATCCACGAAGTCATTGACAATTGAGCTGAGCCATGTTAATAGATGTAGACTACATGGTTGGGGTCCACACGATGATCGTAACAAATGGTTAGAGACTTTAGGTGATATGGCTCAAAATCGATTGCAATGGCGCAGGTGCATCCACTCCTTGTCTTTCTCCAAATTCTAATTTCTGAGCTTATCATAATTTTCTCTTTACTGAATCACTTTTTTGTTTCAAATCTCATCTCTGATCTCTATGCCTTTCCATTAGTACTTGCTCTGTTACTACCTCCCCTACTCTGGGATTTGGTCCGACAATTTCACCTGTACCTACTGATTGAGGCATGGCAACTTGAACTGATGTACGCATGTACCAAGTTCTACGTTGTAACTGACTGATTGACTGACATGAAATTCATATCATTCAATATATTTCATAAAGTTTTATTTACATTTTAAGTAACAAAAAAAAAAAGAAACCAGATAAATAAGGAAACATACAAACAAGAATGTCATTCAATTTGATAGGTCAAGGTACAATTGAAGTTGACCTCGTGTATAGTGAAATTTAACTTTTATTCTTTACAGAAATCAATAAATCATGAGTTCATTAGTGATAAAATAAATTTTGGCTAGAATGTAGTGAATGTAGTAAACATATTTTGAAATTGATTGAATATGTCACAGATTAATGTTGACAGAGTATCATTGAAAACTATGTAGTGCTGGACAGCTGTTTTATCCGACTATAGGACTTGTAAGCAGTGTGTATCTTAGATTTTGTCACAGAGGCTAGAGGGTTAGCTAACAGCTAACCCTCTATACCACTGAGTTAGCTGGCATCCAATAGTAGAATTCTGAATTCCATCAATTTATGGTAAACTACGGTGATCATCCATTGCCATTGGTGATAACTGTTTCACTCTAGACAAATGTGAACTTTATCTGTTATGTCTACTCACTAGGACTTCAAAAACATACTGAAGTTTGTCACTAGTGAGTTGATTAGTTTAGTTAACATGTGATAGTTTATAAAGAATAGTATTCTTTAATCAACTGAATATATCACAGATTGATGTCCAGTACTCTCTGTTTTGCAATGTTACCCTGCCAACATCAATCTGTGACGTATTTACTTAACTTAAAATATTACTAGTCTCCACAAACCATCTCAATACAAATATGTTTTTGTCCAATCTAAAACTAGTTAGATGAATGTCTCTATATCCAAGTGTTGTTCACAATCACTTTTAAGTTACATATTAACATACTGCTTGTATAAAAATGAATGTTTGAACTCAGTAACTTAATAGGAATGGTTGTGAAGTGTGACGTGAACAAAGTGAGTTCGAGTTCTGTTGTGATCATAAACACTTGGACTAACTAAGCATACTGGTATCTATTTTCTAACTACAATCTATCTTTAATCATACCGCCACATTAATACAATTATCTTAGAATGTATATTTACTAATAGAGATTGATCGATTTCAATTCATAACAGCATCAACAGCAAGGCTTAATCACTTTTTAAAAATAAAGTTAATCAACTTCCTTTCCATAGAATGATCTGACGAAGTCGTCGAGGATGACGATTAGTAGGGTTGAAATCAAGGAATCGTTGTTCAATACCTCTTGATATTAAATGAAACTCTCCCCTCCTTCATGACCTTCATAGGACTGATCTAAATTCATCATGAATAAATGACGTCATCATCATACTTATTTATTCAGTTTAAGATAGGAATACATTAGATTTTATCATGTTGAAGTTATCCATAACTTTCAATCAGCATTCTATTCATTTAATTATTGAGCATATCATATCATAGATTGTGATTTGCATCAAAGATTTCGTTTTAAACATTTAGAATTATTCACAATTAAGTGCTGTGAACATGTTTCATGTAGAGCAGACTAAGATACAGGATCAGAGTACAAGAAAGATGATCTCAATTAAATTTCTGACATCTTTGTTATCAATTTATTCTACTTGCCTTTGATTACATACTACCTATTGATTACATTTGTAAAGATTTGGGTTTAGTCAGAAGATACTTTATATTTCAGGAGTGTAAAAACTCATGGGTAAAACAATTCTAAGTGTGAGGTAGAGAAAAAAGAATGGGTTGACGACTCACAAATCACATCTGGTGTCGTAGACTGTTGGGGATGTTAGATCCCCAAATTCAGTTGGTAAGCCTGTTATTTTTGTGATTTTACTGTGTAAATTTGAATTTCCTGTTTTCGCGCCAAAATGTCCCCTTCTCACCTTCAATTCGTGTTCCCCACTTGGTAAGACACTAAATCTTATTGGTTCGTTGGTTATTTTAGTACGCTACTTGTAACATTCCAAGGACGCTCTCTATTTTTGTACATATATGCATGAGTTGTGTGTGATGATGTCGTCTAACAGGCTGCCTGTGGAATTAAACGCTTCTTGCTGTCTTTGGACTTC
This sequence comes from Schistosoma japonicum, assembly GCA_025215515.1. Lineage (NCBI taxonomy): Eukaryota > Metazoa > Platyhelminthes > Trematoda > Strigeidida > Schistosomatidae > Schistosoma > Schistosoma japonicum. The sequence goes on from CM046065.1 coordinate 22,497,883, forward strand.
TTACTCTAGTTAGCTGGGCTGAGGCGCTGCGGAATAGCTTAGCTTCCTGTTACTGTGTCGCTGGTCTTACGTTCGTTATTGGTTATCTAGGTGTCACCATAAACTCGCGAAACCTTAGCATAGACTACAGTGAAGAATCATACAAATAGGAAAGAAGGATAATTCGATAATCAAACTCCTTCCGCTTTATGGTAGAACACCTTCAATGTGCTTAATACCTTAGTTTGGGATAATAATATAATCGTTTTTCTTTATTTGCTATCTAACAACTTGTCATTCAGACGACAAAATCCTGGCATATTATCATGTTCTGACCTATCCTGACAGATTATCCAGATATAAAACATTCCAAGTTTAGTCAACAAGTACTTTGTATTTCAGGAAGTTCAGGGAGATGTAAATAAGAAACTTTAAAGAAGAAAAGTAGGAAGGTAGATGGAGGGGGGGGAGATAAAGAATGTGTCGAAATTTCATCTGATAAACTGTTACTTAATGAAAAAAAGATTTGTGAAAAAAAAACAGTTTTTCATATGAAACTTCCTTAAATGATCAATCAATTCTACTTGATTCAATCAATAATCAAATCATGTGATTCAATCAGGTGATGTTTACCATGTTGATTGGTTCTTCATATCAAGAATAAAACTTTCAATTTAATCGAATAGTTGAAAACCTCGATTTTCTTTTTTTTCATGCGTGTTTTTCAGATAAACAATCAAATTCACTAAGTTACTACTCATTACAATAATTCAGTAGATAATAAGTTGGTCTATTTTGTACAGGGATAATTAATGAATTCTAATCTAAATGGGTATATTTAACACTACAATGAACATTTATTTATCCAGTTCATTTTACAATGAATCATAACTAGAGAAATGTATCATTCAGTGTAGGCGAAGCATTTCATGTTATTATGAAACTCCTGAGAAGCCAATTAATCAATGCCTGTTACCCTACGTGAAGTACATACCACCGACAAGTATTCTACGACCAACTGTTACCTCGTATCTCCTTTCTGATTCTTTTAAAGTCTTATGTATTCTTGTCATGTCTGCCTCCAATTCATAGTACAGTATGTTCTATAGTCTTCCTACTGTTTTTTAACCTTGAGGATTACAATTTAGTCCCTCTCATGTGATTCATTTCGGTGATATACTTAATATGTGCCCTATTCACCTCTAGTAACTTCTCCTAATTTCTTCCTAATCTGGAATTCGGTTGATTTGTTCTTGGCCACAGTAGGTTGTTGCTGATGGTATTTGTTCAACGGATGTGAAGTATCTTGAAAAAAAGTTGTTTATAAATACTTGTAACTTTTCAATTATGCTCTTCTAATTTGTCGTAGTTTTAACTGAACCTGTCTTCATGTTTGTATTCAAAATTGTGACTTCGATATTGACTGACATCTGTTGTTAGTTCCATATATATTTTGATTGTAGAAATGCTACTCTTGCATTGCAAATCCATGCTTCTGAATCTGTATCAGAGTCTCCTGTTTTATCGATGATCGTGCCTAAGTATTTAGAAGTTTCTACAAACTAATTGTTTAAGATACTTCAAATCCGTTGAACAAATATCATCAGCAACAACCTACTGTGGCACAGAACAAATCAACCGAATTCCAGATTAGGAAGAAATTAGGAGAAGTTACTAGAGGTGAATAGGGCACATATTAAGTATATCACCGAAATGAATCACATGAGAGGGACTAAATTGTAATCCTCAAGGTTAAAAGACAGTAGGAAGACTATAGAACATACTGTACTATGAATTGGAGGCAGACATGACAAGAATACATAAGACTTTAAAAGAATCAGAAAGGAGATACGAGGTAACAGTTGGTCGTAGAATACTTGTCGGTGGTATGTACTTCACGTAGGGTAACAGGCATTGATTAATTGACTTCTCAGGAGTTTCATAATAACATGAAATGCTTTGCCTACACTGAATGATACATTTCTCTAGTTATGATTCATTGTAAAATGAACTGGATAAATAAATGTTTATTGTAGTGTTAAATATACCCATTTAGATTAGAATTCATTAATTATCCCTGTACAAAATAGATCAACTTATTATCTACTGAATCAATAACTTTGAACTACTCAGTCCCGATAGCTAACATGAATAAAGTTATCTTTATTTCTAGTGTGAACATCAGTATCTCGTAGATACATCAAATACATCAGTCATAAACAGAAAAGAACTGGTATCTTTCATTTATACTGTTAACAAGAACCCAAGCACATCAACATATATGACTTTACCTTAAGTGGTGATATGTACTAATTAGGTATACATGCTTACATAGACAATTGCATTAATGAAGGTTGTCAGAAGAGAGTGTTGAGCCTTGGCAATTTATTTTACATGCCTACAATCTTGAATGACGCAATTTTGAGGAGTTGATCCTTTTTAAACTAATTTCATAATCTGCAGACTATGCCACTGAGCTTCTGATATTGTAACTAACCTCTTGTAGAATTAATATTTGCAGATTCAGTTGTTTAGTTCTCCTCAGTATAGAATGAATCCTATCAATCAACTTTGAATTTAGTTGTTAGTCTGAATGTCTATTCACTAATTGACAAATTATGCTTAATAAAAATTTTCTATTCATTTAATTGAGGCGGCTTTGTGGAGATTGGTATTAAGTATAGTTGACTGAATTCGTCACAGATTGATGTTGGCAGCGTGTACGTAATAGACATTTCGTCCTAATACGGGACTCCTCAGCAGCACGCACCTTAAATTCCTTCCTAGGGGTATCAGATTAACAAACACCTAACCCTCTGCACTATAGTGCAGGTCGGCATCTAGCGGTAGAATTCCTACTCTCTTCAGTCTATCCAGGAGGACTCAGTTATCACCGACGACAATGGATGATCGTTGAGCTACATATCACAAGTTGATGGAAATGAGAATCCTACCATTGAATGCATGATGACCCAGTGGTACAAAGGCTTAGGCATTCGTCAACCTATAGCCCTTTGGGACAGATATTAAGGTGCTGACTGATGAGGAGAATACTACTAGGATGAATCAGTTGTTTAATTCTCTGTAGTTCTCAATGGCACCATCCTAACATCCATCTGTGATGAATTTCATCAACTTAACTTTCTATTCAATCCAGTTTTCATAGCTACAAATATTATTAATTTGTATTTTGTCTTTTTTATTACTTGGCATACATATTTTATATCAATCATAGTTATTACGTAATCACTAGACGTGATAGCTGATATTCAATTGAATTTGTTCAATTTCACATGTTCAATTGAGATTACTAAAATATTTAACTGGGTGTTTTTTTCATTGTCGTTGCTATAATGTTTTGTTTTTTTTTTCAAGTACATTTTTAAGTGTGTAAAAATAATTAATAAGTTACTTATATGTATCCATTTAAGTAGTTTACATGAGATTAGATTATGAAAATCTATTTTACAGATACCTTTACACTCCTACCCTTCCAACTACTAAACTTATCCTGGAAACTATTTACGTAGTTATATATACATGTTTGATTAATTTCAATGTAGCTTTGCAGAAAGTTTTTTTTTAATCCTACTATCGGACGTCGGTCTAATTATTCAGATGGTTAAGTGTTCGCCATGAGAAGTAAAGATCTTCAGTTCGATCCCCTGGTAGAATCAAAGGAATACACAACGGAAGAGTTTCATACACTGGATAAACAGCTATCCGATGTTTCTTCGTTGCTGGTAATACCCAAACAAAATTAAACTGTAATAGGTACGATCAAAGGAACTAATTACCTATATCCACAAAACCACCTCAGTTTAATGTTAAATTGTTAATTTTAGTGGATGAAATAAATAACCTTTTGAAACCTTATGATACTTGGTAGCATTAAAGAATCTGTAATAAAGACTTTGTTTCTTTCTGGTTTAGGGGTTAAGATGATAACTATCAACTTCAAATCTAATTCAGTACTCAAATATTTTTTAAAACATCAACGAAACTCGAAATAAGTTGGCGTTGCTGCAATACCCTTTTGATGATGTTTGAAGTAGTTACCCACGTTTCAGATCCATACACAAGAACTGTCTTCACGTTCGAATTGAAGAGTTTGACTTTGAGGTTGGTTGACAGTTGTTTTGAGTCCCATATGTTCTTCAAGTGTAGGAATTCTGCCCTTGCTTTACCAATCCTTGCCTTTACATCTGCATCGGATCCTCCATGTTCATCGATGATCCATACCAGGTACGTGAAGATATCAACTTTTTCTAGAGTTTCTTCATCAAATTGAATTAGGTTGGTGCTCCCTGTGTTGTATTTGAAGATATTGCTCTTTCACTTATATATGTTTATGCCTACTGATGCTGAGGTTGCTGCCATGTTGATTATCTTCACTTGCGTTTATTCGTGTGTATGGGTTAGAAGAGCCAGATCATTCGCGAAGTCCAAATCATGGAGTCACATTCTACTTGTCGATTGAATGCCTTACTTCCCCTCAGAAGTTTTCATGATCCAATCAATCACTAAAAGGAAGAGAAAAGGCGAGAGTAGGCAGCTTTGTCGGACGCCGGTCCTCACTGGGAATGAATCCGTCAGTTGTCCTTCATGCACGATTTTTCACTGTAGTCCATCGTAAGAACTCGGGATAATGTTGACTAGTTTTTCTGGTACACCGTAGTTTTGAAGAAGTTTCCATAGTGATCTTCTGTCTAATCAGTCAAACACCATCGTGAAGATCAGAATTGGTGATTAATTAAAGAAGAGCAGTGGACAGTAAGAAGCTTTATCTTTGAAAATACGGTCATCAATGTTTTTTTATTTTCCGAATTCGTCGTCCAACATGGTGTAGATTGATTAGTCACTGAAAGAAGACAAGTATCATGTTTATCTTCTTCATTATACTAATCGAATTCTTCCCATCAAACTAAAATGCAGGTATAACTAAAAGTGATTTGTTATTGTGTTTCTCACTTAGTATCAAACTCCGAAGCATGATTCCAATGCTATGGAAATGATCGACTCCTTTAAGATTGCGAGTACATCATACTGTCTAACATGATATCCTAGATTATCCTAGATTTGGACGATTTTGTTATGTTTACATAATGTGATGCTGATCAGAAGTATTATTCCAGTTAAATTGTGACTGACAAGCGGAGTTTAAGACGCGCATTTTGCTCTATTCGGGATTCGTCAGCTGGATCTACCTGCATACCAATCTAAATGTTCACACCGGGCCTCAGGCTCCATGCATTTTGTGCCAAATCAACAGGAAAATCCAAGTTCACTCTAATGAAGCTGATCACTTTCCTTTCAGTGAATATTCAGTGTAAGTATTTGAGTGATGACATGCCTGATAGATGGTATGAGTTCTAACTTTCGAGAATAAGTTTCAATCATCATTAAGCCTAGTTTCTTGGATACTGCTTCCAATTACTTCGCTTAAAAACATAACATGCGGTTATGTAGAGTAGAAAGCGCAAATAGGGCTAGATAAACATGGCACTAATGGCTTACCACATGGTGACCAATCAATACAAATGTATACTATTTTCAGGGAGAGGAGACGTGTATTCAATTCAAACAACCGAGAACTGATACTGGACAGTTGTTTCGTTTTATTATGACATTATCCTGTAGTATGAATCCACAACCGCAGCATAAAACAGTGTTCAGGACCTTTAGGCTTCACAGTGAACTCTTGACCATTAGACTACTTAGGCCGGCCGACGTTAAACGATTGATATTTCGAAATTAATCATTAAGTAATATATTTATATAACTTCATTCATTGCCGTCGGAAAGTAATTGCCTTACATCCAATATGATTAGACTCCACTAGTCATGTTTTCTTCAGTGAATCGCCAGTAGTTACCTTCAGAAGTTGATCACTAGTCAGCTGATATTGAAATAATTGTCCAGTGTCATTTTCTGATTGTCAATGATTCTCTAACTCCAATCAATTAGTGATATCAAATTAAAAGTAGACAATCACCATAGTACTAACTTACTAGAAAGTAAAATTATTTCAATAAGACTAGAAAAAGGGCGGTGGTTAATTTTGTTTTCATCTATTCAATGACATCATCGTTATCATCATCATCATCATCATGTTTATTTATTCAACTGTAACCAACATTAAGCACAAGACAAGCACAAACATGAAATCCTAAAGTTCGAAGGAAAAGACGAAGACTAAAGAACACATTAGGCCGGAAATTGGATGTAAACTTGACAAAAGAATGAACACAACTTGGAAAGAACTGAAAATGAAAGCCTAGGATAGAGTTGATTTAGAGAATGCTGATCTGTGGCCTATGCCCCACGAGGAGTAACAGGTGATGGTTGATTAATGGAAGCAGACATTAGTAAAACTTTAAAAATACCTAGGGGTTTGATCAACTGAACCCTGATGTTAATCAACTATAAACCTTAACTCAAAATATACGAATTGGAATCTGAAATAAAGTCAATAATAGTTCTCATAGCTGTCTCATTAACTCTTTAGTGAAATTGTTAGTTAAGTTTATTGAGTCATTGATAACTAAGCAGAGAATTCAAAAAAAAACCTATTTAGCGCATACATTTCCATAGTATGATAAATGATTTTACGAAGCAACGTGACATTCCCAAACTTATAGCATCAATTGAATGTATATACATTCACTTGACAAGTTCCAAACAAGGTGTAAGATTTGTGTTCTAAATTCCACTTGCTAACCATAATCCAACTCAAATCATACTAAACACTATTAGTCCATCTCTATCACCCAACAGTTACCACTTTTGATACCTTATTTACCAAGTTATAATATTTTGATTAACAAAACACATTGGCGTATTATGGTGTGTATCATTTGTTAACTAGGAAACTACACACCTTAGTACCTTTATATCAATTCAATAAGAAAAATGTGACTGTTTTGATCTAGTAGATGGTGAGGATAAAACGTCGATGTTGACAAAATGTGTATACGAAGTTCTAATCCCAAGATGGGTACATATGACTGAAGAGTTTCAAATAGAATGAACGTTACATTCATGACTACACTGATAATCACAAAATAAAATGTAAAAAGAAAACAATTCGCTTTTAGTTTAATTAATTGTATTGGTCACAATCTGATATCATTTGAGTGCTACTGAAAAACCAGTAAGTACTGAACATGTATTTCGTCCTAATATAGTAATGTCTCATCAGTTAGCACCTTCCAATTCTACAAAGAATCGAATCTAAACCCTTTAAGTCACATGACAAATGTTTAACCATTAGAACCATTGGGCTAGTGTCCAATGGTAGAATTCTCACTCTCATTTAATTGTGTCATTATACAACAATCATTCAGTGTCATTAATGATAACTCTCTCACTCCCAACATATCAAAGCTTCAAATCTTTGTAAACTAATCATTATATGATTGTTAATCTTGTGTTTACATTGAAATCTAACAATACATCTTTCAATATTCCATGAATTCATATATACAATTCATTAAAGTGATATGTGAAAATCTTTAGCAATAAAAAGTCTATCTACTTAAATCTATATTTATTATCTACTTAATTAGTAGTATATAACATAATGAAATGTTATTGAATATTAATTATTGATTTTTAATAATACGAAATTTGTCAAAACAAAACTTTCAATTGATCTCTTTATCAATGTGTTTTGTTTTTCACAATAAACATTTAATCAAATATTGGGTTTACAATTATTGAACATTGAACATTGAACAAAAACGCTTAATTAAAACAAATTACACTAAATGATAATTTGCATATGCGATTTGTGGCTACGTAAGACATGAGGAATCCATTCAAGTGCTAAATGAGGTTTTTAGAATGTTAGGGATTCTATATGAGCTTGCTAGACATATGGTTGTTTTGCTTCCTTATCTGAGACATAAACTATTCATCTCTGGTCCCAAGATCGATTCCTTCTGTTGCTGACCAAATATATAAGTTTGACATTAGTTCAGCTCAAACTTACAGCTTATGCTGAAATCATAAATACGATATTCATCCTGTTTGAGACTTGTCAATTGAATGTATCTATTCGAGTGTCTTCAGATTTGAATGTAAAACTTTTTGTTACTCAATGCATCTATTGAATCCAGACAACTACAAATTTGCTTTACACATGTATGGCTATATAAATTCACTGATATTTACAATCAAGATGTATGAATACTTTCTAAAGTATTGTTTGATTTTTTATTGTGACTTGGACTCATCAGTTAGATGTAGCTACATTCCAGTGCTGATGTTCACACTGGGACTTAAACTCAGTGCGATCAGTGCCACCTGGTTCACCACTAGGCTACTGAGTCCAGAGAGCTACATTTTCCGGAGCGAAAAGCTTTAATTAATCTACGATTCATACAAAAAGATACTCGGAATCTTAGGATAACTAATGTTACTTTCTATGTAACTTGATGCTGTTTCAAGTAACCTTATAATCTGAGACGTTACCCTTAAACTGTATAAACTATACTATTCGAATTGGCTAACTACCTAATAGTTAACCTAAACTTATCATTACGAATCTACTAGCGTAGAATTAACCCTGGAAACAAGGTAACGAAGGTTACACTCTATTATATACGTTACTAATTGACATGTTACACTCAACACATATATAGTGAGTTGAATACGTTAATGATACAAGAGTATGAGAGAATAGTCTTACGTAATATCGACATATCACAGAGTGTTCACTTGTATTCCTATTAATTTTCTGACTTGCCTACAAGGTCTATCAATAAACTTGATGTAACTGATATCACCACTAGTGATATTCAGAATCAAACTGCTTCAAAGTTATAAACTCAAAAGCATAACAAATCTTAAACAAAACTCTAATCTCTCGAAGATCATCAATGTGCATTCACATATGCAAAAATGAAGTCATTTAAGATTCTTTACGGCCAACTACTAATCATGGCACATCAAAAATACAGTCTTATCAATATCGAATCACTTAGACTATTCGATAAACTTTATCTTCAATGACAGAAAGTGAACAGGACTAGGGATCATATAAATATGATATAGACAACTACCTAATAATCAAACAACACAGATATCTCAGTACTATAGACAATCAGTCGCATCTTGAATAGATAAGTGATAATGTAACAGACGTTAGTTGTTTCGAGATTTCGATACACCTTGGTGATAAATGACAACTTTAAGGGAAACTGGACCAAACAAGTTAATAAAAATAAAACATTTGATCACATTTAAGACGAAGTCACTTGCTCTGTTCAGTCAAAACCAATGTGACATGTACTTTCACATAGTTATAACGAACTTCTATGAATAAAAGCTGATCAAATGTGGTCATGTGTATAAATAACTGGATCACGAACAGTCTAACTACCACAATATAACTGTTGGTTTCCACTATATGTAATCAATCAGTATCAAATAAGCTCATGATGAACACTGTTGCTGCTTGTATTTGTCATCGACTGATATTAATTGGGCATCGTTGATAACCTGGTAACACTAAACAGATGCATAGTTCCGGTGAAATTAAGAGTACACTCTCTACAAAATTACCCCATTACAAGTGTTCCCTAATCCCTGGTTTAGATCATTTAATACCCATTATATATTACACAACATAAATCAATATTTTCTGATTGAATTTCCAGCAAATTGATTTGGTAGGGTACCATAAAAAGTTAAATATCACTAGGAAGCTGCTTCATTTTAGTATGGGGAAGCTTACTTTTTGACCCGAACAGGAGAATCGGATTCAAACCCTTCAGATTAGCGAACACCTAACCCTCTGCACGGCTTGGGCAGTTTCCAATAGTAGAACTACCACTTTAATGAATATGTGACTAGGTGTGACGATTATCCATTGTTGTCCATGATAACTGTCTCACTTCTGATAAGTGTGAATTCTGCCAATGACGACTCCTCATTAGAATTCAAGATCCTCCTAAAGTTAGTTTGTAGTGAGTTGACCCATGTTTTAGAATTGAGGTGATTTCCTGAAGAACGATATTAAGTTTAAGTGACTGCATTCTTAACAGATTGTTAACACCGTCGAAAATTATCATCTTGTGGATATTTTCATTAGATCACTGGTTTTTCCGGAAAAAAACAATTCAACAACACAATTTTTGACATGATGTTACTATCCTAAATTCAACTTATATCATAACTATGAGTATGAACTGCATTGAATAATCTCAAATTTGAACAAGACACCCTTCAAACGTCGTTATGAATGTTAGTTGTTGTAATTTACTGAAGTCACTGGAATTCACTGAATGTTACAATCTTTTAAACAACCCACTATTATCAAATTATTAAGAAATGTATTATCTTCAATAAAGATATAATATGATTGATACAGTGTTGCCTGATTTACACTTGTACAGAAGAAGAGATCAGTGTGTAACAAATAACATAAATGAACACTGATCTCCAGGAAACCATCTTAAGTCAAGTTGGGTAGTAATCAACACACTAGTGATTAATTTCAAGTTGTTAGTGAAGTTATATTGAGAAATTATAATTAGTAAAGTTCACCCATGTCATGAATAAGACAGTTTTTACTAATGGAATTGACTAATCGTCGTGGTATATTTATTGAAAAGGGGTGGGGGCTTCTTCTATTGAATGTCAACCCAGTGGTACTGATGGTTAATCACACACACCGAAAGATCTGTAAGCGCTAGTGTCGATTCCTTCAGTGAATCGAGAGTAAGTACTGTTGAGGAACCCATGGTTTTCAATGATACCAAACATAATTAATTATCTAGATGTATATAGAATTGTCTACATACATAACAACATTATCAAACTTACTATATTCAACGATTGTGTATTTGACATTTGTGATTGATTTTCATGTAATTCATCAACAGTTTGATAATACTGACGATGTTGATATACAGTAGACATAGGAGGAGCAGGAGGAGGAGGAGGAGGAGGAGGAGGAGGCGGCGGCGGCGGAGGTGAATTCGACAAATTATTCTTAACTTTATATTTATACGTTGTCATATGATGATGTTGTCGTTGTTGGGAATTATCGACTAATTTATCATTCTTTATCATATGCTGTTCATCAACATGTTTCATTGATGATTTATCTTTACGTTTAAAACTTTTTCTTATATTAGTAAATGCATGTTTAATATTTGATTTTAATGATGGTCGTTTATGCTGATTAGGATGTTCATGATCATGTGGATCATCAATTAACTGTTCTGAAATCATACTTTGATCTATTTCATTCTGATCATTTGTAACTTCTACTTTCATTACATCATTAATACTAACAGTATTATTATTATTACTATCATTATTATTATGATGATGATGATCATCATCATCAGTGTATGAAAGTGATGTAGATGTAGGTTTAGGTGGAGGTGGTCTTTGTGGTTGTTTATTAATATCATCAATTAATGAAGTTTGTTCATTTAACATAATTTCATTCATTGATTTATCATTGATTTCTTCATGTATTGAATTTGTTTCTACAGGATTCGAACTATTAACATCGACTACATTAGTTACTAAATCAATTGAATGTTCTTGTAATTGTTGATTGAATTCATGATCATTCAATTGATTCTCATCAATAGTAAGTTTAATATTCTCATTGTCTATTAAATCATTTACATTTTCATTGTTTGTTTCTACTTGAATCTCCATAGTTTCATTACTTGTTTGTATATCATTATTATCATCAAGAGTTGAATTAATTATTTCATTATGATTATTAGTAGTTATTTCAGTAGTTATATTCTCTAATTGATTACAATTCTCTGAATGATTTGATTCATTTGATTCCATTATTGTCTAATTGAATGCCAAATCAAGATGTTGTCTATATATTTCTATGATTGATTATGTTCTAAGAATAATAGGAAGTCTACAGAAGTATAGAATATTCCATATCATAGATGAGATTATTGTTACTTAGAATGATTGAGAATGTACACAATAATGATTGTTACTTTCATGATGTATATCTATATATTAGATGTCTGTATGTGTGTGTGTGTTTGTGTAGACATGTGTAAGTATAAGAATCAATGCATTTACACTCTATACTTGTGGGTGTATTGTATCCAAGGTATATATCGTGTGTGTGTGTATGTGAGTGTATGTGTGTGTGAGTGTATAGCACAATACATTAACTCATTTATAAAGTAAGTCAACTCATTCACCATGACATGAATAAACCTATAAATGAACTATCGTTTAATATTCTTTTTTCTTACAATTTTTTTTTCCAGTCAAATCAAGTTTTTCTAATGATAAAACCTTCTTTTTGTTTTTACTCAAAAACTAATAAAGTGCACATAGAAACACACATATACACACACACATAAAAAAATGCACTACAACTTGCTGATTTGTCTAATTCGTATGTCTATGTATGTGCCTGTGTGTGTATACGCACACAGGCACAAATACAGGAACATACGTAATTGTTCATATTTGTGTTTGTTAATCTCTATGCGATAGAATCAATTTGATTAGTTGATGTAGCTTACCAAAAAGTCAATAGATTTTCATGTGACATTATCTGTAGTCACATGAAAATAAAAATTGATAATTGAAAGAACGAAAATTTGTGGAGGGAGGGAGGGAGAGAGAGAGAGAGATTGGGATGGAATGTTTAACTTTTCGATCAACTATTATTCATGATGTTGTCATGGTGATTACATCGAGCTACTAATGCTCACTATCCGTAATATTAATAATACTAATAATAATGGTGGAGGGTGATGATAGTTTTCAAAATTAGTAACCAACATTAATTAGGCTAATTATTCATTGAGTGATCAGTGAGAAACTATCAACTATTTATCATGAAGGCATGAATCCAATTCGAAGTGTTTCCATGAGTGTATATACGTCGAAAGTGAATGTATGATATGTGAAAATACGTATGAATAGTGCAATGATTAGCGTCTACACTGAAGGCTCTTTATATTCTATGAGAATGAGTATAACAGTGTGTGTAGAAGAATTTAAAAGTGAAAGCAGGAGGTGAGGACATTAGATGACATCACATATAATTAACCTTCAAGCATCCTCACTAATGGATTAGTGTTTAAAAGTAGAATGATCGCTGAGCTATATTACAATTTATATGAAAATGGTAATTCTATTAGTGGATACTGGGGCGGTTATGAAAATGATTAAGCGTCATCTGTGGCACCTGAATATTGTAGATTGGATTTCCTGTTGGAGTTGATGATGTGCACTACTTAAAAGTTCTATGCAAAATAAATAGTTCAGTGGTGTCGCTTGATTTTAAATAATACTCAACCAATAACAATCTGACAAACAGAAACAATTTAAGTATATAAAATGAAAATTGATTTGTGGTGGTTTGTGGAGATTAGTATTAAGTTTAGTTGATTGAATTTGTCACAGATTAATGTTGACAGGGTACCAATGAGAACCAGTGATCACTGAATGACTGTTTCGTCGTTGTATGCGACTTCTCAACACCCTACACTCGGCCAATCGTCTTTAGATTGCTGAACTCCCAAGCCACTGCATCACTCAGTCAGTCGAAGTCCAATAGTAGGATTCCTTATTTCCAGTATAGAGCGATGACAATGTAATGTCATTTGTAAGTTCATTCAAATCGGTTCAATAAATTGTGTGAAGACAATCATCTTTCTGTACTTTCAATGTAATTGCTTTTGTAAGTACATATAAACTGATGAAAATACAATCACGGGTGAAACGAGATGTAAAAGTTGTTTACTTTGTTTGATGTTATGTTGAATGATTCAAGAAGGATAAATTACTTTTAGAACTTTATTTTGGAAGTATTGTTTTTTTTTTTTCAACAATTGAATTGAGATTGACAAACGAAATCGAAGACCCATGTTTTGTCCTAATTAGGACTCGTCATCTAAATGTACTTACATCGTAGTGTTGATGTTCACATCAGAACTGAAATTCAGTTTGTTTCCGAAGACTATTTCAATTGGTTTAGTTATGTATAAAGTAAACATTTTATTTCCTCATGTTCCATCCTCCTGCTTTGTATTTTAAGTGTTAGTATATCATCTCTCATTTATAAGTTGCTATTAATTGACTATGTACACGTTATCTATATTCACTACTACTATCTTCTTTGTTTTGTATTGAAGGTAAATTCTGAATAAAGTGAATGGATAGTTGGGTTTTTCTGTATTTATAAAGGAATCCTTTAAATATATAATACGATTTGTCTGGTTGATTCAGTGGCTTGTGTTCTTCCTATTCTGGCCTGGGACTGAGAAGGTATTAGGTAAGCATACAGAGACCGAATAGACACTTTCAATGGAGTTTGTTATTGTAATTTCGTAGACATAAGATCATATCAATTAACCAGTTGTGCTATTTTCATCAGAATAGTTTTTTTTGATTACATAACAATTGACTTATTGAATATCGTAGGGGTTTATAATCAGGAAATGTTTGATTGATGAATGTGACAAGTCGACAGTAGACTATTTGAAACCTCCTTCCGTTTCATCAGTGAACTTTTATTCTTATTCTTTTAAACACCATTAACATACAACAACTTTCAAATGTCAATGTGTGCGTTCTATTCTTATTGTTGAGTTGATTATTATCGACTTTATTATCTTTTAAGTTTGTTTATATTTGAATGAGACATAAATGATGACATTTACTTAATAGACATTTCGTTGCTTATAACCTCATCAGCTACATAGTGACTATTGATTTAAGGTAATGCAGAATATTAATGTACATGTAGTTTATAACTTGTGAATGACTAACCCATAACAACAGATTGTGTAAAGGGATTCATTCATTTTAAAGTGCCAAAGATGATCATGTTGTTAAACACTTTTCAAACAAAGTCATTAAAACATCTATCAAACAAACATTTCCGGTCATCAAACCACTAACATAATGCGCCAACCTTAAAGTACAATAAATCAGAAAGTAAGGTGTTTGACAGAGTAGCCAAGAAAACACAATGGAAACTTTTTCGCTACTACAGAGTATCAGAGAAACACCATCCAGAATTCTTACGACGGACTACAGTAAAAAATCGTGCATGAAGGACAGCTGACAGATTCATTCCCAGTGGGGACCGGCGTCAAACAAAGCTGCCTACTCTCTCCTTTTCTCTTCCTTTTAGTGATTGATTGGATTATGAAAACTTCTGAGGGGAAGTAAGGCATTCAATCGACAAGAAGGATACGACTCGATGATTTGGACTTCGTGGATGATCTAGCTATTTTATCGCATACACACCAATAAACGTAAGTGGAGACGACCAACGTAGCGGCAACCCCAGCATCAGATCTGAACATATATAAGTAAAAGAACAATATCCTCAAAGACAACACAGTGAGCACCAACCCAATTGAACTTGATTGAGAAACTGTGGAAGAAATGGATATCTTCATGTACCTGGGAGCATCATCGATGAAAAAGGAGGATCCGATGCAGATGTAAAGGCAAGGATTAGTAAAGCAATGGCAGCGTTCTTACAGTTGAAGAACATATGGGGCTCAAAACAACTGTCAACCAACTTAAGTTAGACTCTTCAATTCGAACGTCAAGATAGTTCTACTGCATGGAGCTGAAACGTGGAGAACTACTACAAACATCCTCAGGAGGGTACAAGTATTTGTAAATAACCGTACGTTGGCTAGAAACCATCATCGACAGCCTACTATGGAAGAGAACAAACCAACTTCCAGCTGAAGAGGAAATCAAGAAACAACGTTGGTAATGGATAGGACATACATTGCGCAAATCTTCAGATTGCATCACGAGTCAAGCACTAATTTGTAATTCTGTTGGGAAACGGAAAACAGGAAGGCCAGCGAACACAATAATTCGAGAATTGGAATCAGACATCAAAAGGATGAGCAGCAACTAGAAACAGTTGAAAAGGATTGGTGAGGACAGAGTTGAATGGAGAATACTGGTGAGCGGCCTATGCCCCTCTGAGAGGGGTAACAGGCGTTAGTAGTAAGTAGTAGTAGTAGTCAGTAATTGTGCGTCTGCCCTATTCCCACTGAGTCTCAAGCCAGAATAGAAAAAATACGAAACAGTAGATGAACCAGACAGAATCCTATTATCTTTCAAGCATTCTTTTATATATACATAAAATCAGACCACACAACAAACCAATTAGAAAATTAACATGAATACAGAACGAGGGAAATAGTGGTAGTGAATAGGAACAACTTGTACACAACTAATTAACTGTAGTCCAAAATAAGAGACATTTCAATAACAGTAATTATGCTAAACGGGGGTAAAGGGTAACAGGAATGTAACAATCATAGAAACAAAATGTTTACATTACACACAATTAGAATAAATGCGAAAGTGTTCTTAAAACACCCTTCTGAAAGTTTGTTACACTTCTTTGTGGTCCGGCATAACAAATACGTGACTGTTAACAATCACTAATGATTAAAGTGACTAATAACAGTTATGATTAGCAACAAAATTTAAAAATGTTACTGATCACTACGTGTTTTATTTAACATTTAACGATTGATAATTTGATTCAATTGAGTACTTTATTCAAATGGATTAATTTCTCTAAATAGGTCTAGTTGAATTTGAGTTTAACATTTACTAGAAGTAATTAATTAACTTCAATGATATGACAATTTCAATATTAGAATTATTATGAGGTGAACAGTTTAGTGGTGCCTCCCCCTCCCTAACGTCTTCCAAACATGGAAGTCATATACTCGATTCTTAAGAGAATCATCGATACTCACAACTGAAGGGTTCCTTGTTAAGATGAAACAGCTGTTCAAATTTTTCTTGTGTTTCACTGGTTCTTGAACTTTGACTAATTCATACTATCAAATTAAAATTCTTTATGTTTACATTTGAATTACTTAATGGATATAATAAATAATTGATTAATATTTATATCATTAATGAACATTTCATGTATTCATGAGTAAAATGATAAGTTGATAGTATTCAAAGATGAAATTTCTATTTAATACATGTATATAGATTCGTATTACTTAGTACTGACGCCTGTTACCCCTCTTGGAGGAGCGTAGACCCCTCACCAGTATTCTCCATTCAACTCTGTCCTCACCAATCCTTTCCACCTGTCTCTAGTTACTGTTCATTCTTTTTATGTCTGCTTCCGATTCCCGACGAAGTGGGTTAATTGACCTTCCTCTTTTCCGTTTTCCAACAGGATTCCAAGTTAGTGCTTGTCTCGTGATACAGTCTGATGATTTGCGCAATGTATGTCCTATCCATTTCCAACATCGTTTCCTGATTTCCTCTTCAGCTGGAAGTTGGTTTGTTCTCTTCCAAAGTAGGCTGTTTCTGATGGTTTCCGACCAACAGACATTCAATATTCTGCGTAGACACTTGTTGATAAATACCTGTACCCTCCTCAGGATGCTTGCAGTAGTTCTCCACGTTTCAGCTGCATAGAGAAGAACTTCGCCCGCAGCTCTTCTAGGGTTGCTGACGGTCCCAAGCCCGGGTAAAGAAGGAGGGTTGAGGATAGGGCTAGCACCTCTATCCCGCAAAACACAAGCTTGCTAAAAAAACGCTAAGAAGATTAAACAAATGGTATAATATTTAAGTGTTTATCATGAAGTCTAAAGATTTTGGATTTGTTTCTTTGATTGGATGATAAATGAAAATTACTAAACACTACAACACTTAAACACACACAGGCATCCAATATTCCCCTGAGTTTTTTAATGATTATCTAATTCAAACTAATTCATTTCATTCATTATGTAAGAGAAGAACAGATTAATCAACAATAAACATCAACTTAACTATATTCTAATTTATATATGTTATGATGCGAGATATTTAGGGGTGGGTGACCGAATGACAATTTAGGTGTGCCCAGTAAGAACCGGTGTCAGACAAGGATATCTGCTCTCGCCCTTCCTCTTCCTCCTAGTGGTCGATTGGATCATGAAAACCTCTACATCTGGGGAAAAGCACGGGATTCAATGGACAAGTAGGATGCAACTTGGTGATCTGGACTTCGCGGATGATCTAGCACTTCTATCCCATACACAACAGCAAATGCAAGTGAAGACAAACCAACCTAGCAGCAACCTCAGCATCAATATGCCGGAACATACATTAGGGAAAGAGCAAGATCCTCAAATTCAACACAGAGAGCACCGACCCAATTAAACTCGATGGTGAAATTCTGGAAGAAGTGGATATATATACATACTTGGGGAACATCATCGATGAACAAGGAGGATCCGATGCAGATGTAAAGGCAAGGATCGGCAAAGCAAGGGCAGCATTCCTACAGTTGAAAAATATATGGGACTCCAAACAACTGTCTACCAATCTCAAAGTTAGACTCTTCAACTCGAACGTCAAGTCAGTTCTTCTCTATGCAGCTGAAACGTGGAGAACTACTGCAAGCATCCTGAGGAGGGTACAGGTATTTATCAACAAGTGTCTACGCAGAATATTGAATGTCTGTTGGTCGGAAACCATCAGAAACAGCCTACTTTGGAAGAGAACAAACCAACTTCCAGCCAAAGAGGAAATCAAAAAACGATGTTGGAAATGGATAGGACATACATTGCGCAAATCATCAGACTGTATCACGAGTCAAGCACTAACTTGGAATCCTGTTGGAAAACGAAAAAGAAGAAGGCCAAAGAACACCCTGCGTCAAGAGCTGGAAGCAGACATTAAAAGGATGAACATTTACTAGAGACGGCTGGGAAGGATTGGTGAGGACAGAGTTGAATGGAGAATACTGGTGAGTGGCCTATGCTCCTCTTTGAGGGGTAACAGGCGTAAGTAAGTAAGTATTACACTATTGAGATATTATTCATTGTTTAATAATTCTAACTTGAATCAATTTGTGATATACTCTAGTGACTTCATCTACTGTTATCGATGGGTAACTTTCATATATTCAATATCAATCAACTACATTTATCACATCTGTGTTAGAAATATTAAACACTCATTGCTCGCTCAGGGGTATTATAGTTATGTACTAGTCAAGAATTTCAAAGATTCTAGGTTCGTTTCCTTGGTAGCGCTGTAGATGAGCACTACTAAAAAGTCACAAAATAAAACGAATCAGCTGATCAGTGTCACTTAGTTCTTAATGGATATCTAATTCAGGCCAATTCGTGATACTAAATTCTAACCATTTTTACATATCTCCATTAATTACCACATGAACAATTTAGAATAGGCTTGTATCATCCCGTTGATTTGTAATGGACTGAAACTGGTCAGCCTCTGTTGCCATATGTGCATCCTGAGCGGATTGCCTCTATATAGTGGTAGTACACAAAGTATATTTAAGTTGGATTGTGACTGGCAAGTGGAATTCATGATGCGCGTTTCGTCCTATTTGGGACTCATCGGCTGGATGTACCTGCATCCCAATGTTGATGTTCACACTGGGAATCGAACTCACTCCACTTCGTGTCGATTACAAATCAATGGGATGATACAAGCTTATTCTAAATTGCATATGTACCCGTTGCACAAGTGTGACTGTCTGGACACAGTAGCCTAGTGGTGAACGCGGTGGCGTTTGCCAAGAAGCGGACTTAGTTCAAATCCCAGTGTGAACATAAACATTAGGATGCAGGTACATCACTAAGATACTGTAGTAACCAATAATGGTTTTCAAATCTTTTAAGTCGTGGACCGTTTTACAGATTAACAGGCTTCCTACCCGCTCATTGGAAAATACGAGATTATTTCAGAAGATCTGTAAAAGTATCTCCTTAAAACTGTCTTGAATTTATTACTATAAAGTTTGGATATTCATCACATTATATGACAAACTGAATAGAGGGGAAATCCTATAATTAATTACCAACAGCCCAACTACTGCATATACGTTTACCACAACATCTAACTATCAAATGTTCAATTTCCAAGCAGCTTCATGAGTATGCACTATTATCCATGTTATCAGTTCTGGCAGATTAGTGCCTGATAAAATCTTTGATGTAGAAGAGATATTCGTCTATTAATATAAGAATGAACATAGGATACTATAGGCAGTTCTATACAAACCAATAGAAGCGGGAATCCGCTACAAAACTTGAAGATATAAACCCACCTAAAAAAGAATAAGTCAATGAAAACATATCACATACAGCCAATTAAGCAGTAATTGTGTTCAACATAAGAGTGTTATACAGTGATGATACGTTGATTCCCAAGGTTTTTGATATAAAGCATCAAATAAAAGTTAAATCATGAAGCCCAAAACATACACACACTATAACACACTTCGTCAACGGATAAAAATATGTGGTATATGAAGATAATAGTCAGAAAGCAAGCAATTAATCAAAACAAATTAATAATGAAATAGATACATAGATTAGGGATAGTTATATAGATTTATGAAGGATAGATAGATAGATAGATAGATAGATAGATAGATAGATAGATAGATAGATAGATAGATAGATAGATAGATAGATAGATAGATAGATAGATAGATAGATAGATCAGGGATAGATAGATAGATAGATAGATAGATCAGGGATAGATAGATAGATAGATAGATAGATAGATAGATCAGGGATAGATAGATAGATAGATAGATAGATAGATAGATAGATAGATAGATAGATAGATAGATAGATAGATAGATAGATAGATAGATAGATAGATAGATAGATAGATAGATAGATAGATAGATAGAACAGAAAGAGATAGACAAAATAGATATTTGAGATGCAGATAGATGTTTAGAATGTTCTATCGTTGTGGTATTTGTTGTTTTGTTTTTACCTTCAGTTGATCTTCAACAACAACTATTTTGTTTTCATTTGTTGTTGTTGTTTATAGACGACCATCGATTGACCTCGTTTTTGTTGTTCGTATTTTTCCATACATAAAGTTAGAATGTTACTTATTTAGAATAGGCTTGTTTTCTAAATTGCATATGTACCCGTTGCACAAGTGTGATTGTCGGGACACAGTAGCCAAGTGGTGAACGCGGTGGCGTTTGCCAAGAAGCGGACTGAGTTCAAATCCCAGTGTGAATATCAATATTGGGATGCAGGTACATCCAGCCGATGAGTCCCAAATAGGAAGATACACGCGTCCTGGATTCCACTTGTCAGTCACAATCCAACTTAATTATAATTAAAATGTTACAGTTTCTCTGTTATTCAATTATTGTGCATTCATTTAGTTACAAGTGAATTTCTTACTTTGATTATTGTGAATATTGTTTACATGAGGTTATTCCATAAGGAATTCATTCTACTAGTCAGGTTCTTAACGATGATGAATGTTTCAGTGAATTTGAATTATTTGTCAGTATGCATTAACTCTATTGAAATGTTTCAATGTCAACTGTACACTGAGTTAAATATCTTGAAGATGTTGATTATTTTCTCGTTCTAATGTGTCATTCTGTATATAGTCACTTTCAAGTGAAATGAACTTTAAGTATAGTCGACAATTACATGCTAATTATTCATTTATTTCATTTCAGTAACTACTTACTTACTTACGCCTGTTACTCCTCTCAGAGGAGCATAGGCCGATCACCAGTATTCTCCATTCAACTCTGTCCTCACCAATCCTTTCCAGCTGTCTCCAGTTACTGTTCATCCTTTTATTGTCTGCTTCCAGTTCTCGACGCAGGGTGTTCTTTGGCCTTCCTCTTTTCTGTTTCCTAACAGGATTCCAAGTTAATGCTTGACTCATGATACAGTCAGATGATTTCCGCAATGTATGTCCTATCTATTTCCAACGTTGTTTCCTGATTTCCTCTTCAGCTGGAAGTTGGTTTGTTCTCTTCCATAGTAGGCTGTGTCTGATGGTTTCCGGCGAACAAACATTCAATATTCTATGTAAACAGTTGTTGATAAATACCTGTACTCTCCTAAGGATGTTTGTAGTAGTTCTCCACGTTTCAGCTCCATACAGAAGAACTGTCTCATAATCATGTTAACAACTTCATTATTCATTAATGCATTGCTAACATCAATAATTGCAATAGTGAAGGGAATTCCCTGTTTAAATCACTTAAAAGTCAATTGTGAATTATTCATAGACAATGATAATTAGTCAGTTATCTTTGATTAAAGAAGGTTTTCTGTTAGTTCATCTGTAAGAGAGTAGTTGAACTGAGACAGATTTAGTGGTGATCAGTTATTGTTTGATGTCAGTTTGCTGACTTTGACAAGCGGTGAGCGTTCAGCAGTTATTTTGTTGTAATATTGGACAATTGGGTAATGTGGATCCACCAACCCATCTGAAAGTCGAACATAACATCTTCCATATTCTGAAACGTATTACTAAATCAACAGTATTACCGGACTGGTTTTCAATAGTACTTAACCGAGATCAGTCTGTGACAAATTATAAATGAACAAATTAAAACCACTTTTCATTAACTTCTTCTTCGTTTTATCGGAGTTATTAGGAGTTGTAAACAGTTGAATCCGCTTTCTAGAATTTTCTATCAATTTAATCATGTTACGTAATCTTCATAGTTTGAATCCTTTTAATTGTGAAAATTTAACTGTAGTAAACAACACAATTCAGATATCGTATTCAGTTGTAAACAGTATTGATTGAATTGATAGAAGAGTTCTTCTACGATGTTCTTCGTGAATGTTCATGAAATCCATCGTCTAAATATTACAGCGTGATTCTCATGTATACAACCATTAGTCGACTAATTGATAGTCGGTATAAACATGTGAACATCTGTGAATTATTTACAATTATGAAAACACAATATGACATCAGTTGTTATAACACCATTCGGATATGATTTATGTGTACGGAAAGAAAGTCTGATAAACCTTTCTGTGATGGTGATTACATAAGTTTCGTCTGCTACTTATGTACACAGATAACATTGGTTTCAATATCAATATACTTTTGTTTATACAACTTTCTCTGAAGAAAGAACAAGTAATAACAGACTAGAAAGAAGGGTACGACATCAACATGTCAAACAGAAGACATGTAACATGTGTTAGAACTACTAATGTATTACTCTACTATCATTACCAGGAAAAGTATTCAACAGAATATTGTTGAACGGAATGAAAGATTCAATACACGCCAAACTTCGAGATCAACTTGCCAGATGTTATAGAGATTAACCGAATTATGACACTATGAACTATTGTTGAATAGTCAGTTGAATGGAACTTACTACTTCACATCAACTTACTTGGTTATGAGAAGTTACTCGACATTGTAGACAGAAGAACACAATGATGACTTCTTCGACACTATCGTGCACCCGAGATGATGTCCAATATCATAGAGAATTCTTAAGACGGAAGACATGTGAAATCGTGCATAGAAGTTAGCTAACATATTCATTCAAAGTGGCAAATGTTGTTACGTAGCGTTTTTACGTCTAACTCTTTCTCTTTCTTACAATCTATTTGAAGTTACTTCACATTCATTATGTCCAATCATGATCATACATTAATTATTGTAAGATTGATATGCTATCCTGGAGTAGTAAGATTTAGTTATTTATTTCAGCAAAATAGTGATTCAAGGTGGTTTCGTGGAGATTGACATTAAGTTTCGTTTGTTGTAATCGTCACAGATTGATGTTGGTTAGGTGCCACTGTAAACCAATAAGAACTAGACAAATGCTTCCGTAGATTATAAGACATTTCCCTTGTGCAAACTCTTGATTCCATCAAAGAATCCAACTTAAACTCTTCAAGTTATCAATCGCCTAACGCTTTACATAAATGGTGCAGGGTCTAGTTATGGAATTCCCAATTCCATTGACGATTAATTATTGGCATTTATAATAACTGTCTAGGTTCCAGCAACAGACTCAACATCATTGCTTTGAAAGTAATAATCAGAAGTTTAGAAGCAAACAGTCAATTACATTGTGTATTGTAGCATATAATTCAAATATTATGTAATACTACATACATCACATGATAAACTACACAGTATAATAAGTAATTAAGTATTATGTGTACAACATGAAGTTGTTTATGGTATCAAATCTGTTTAAGAAGATTAGAATACATTTTAAGATGATCAACTTCTTAACTTAATGTTAAATCAATACAACTTAATAGTACAACACTTTAATCAAGTGAATACACTTATGATATCAATAGGGAATCGAACATAGACTTAAGAGAGATTTATATTTTGTTAATCATTGAATTTACCAATTCAAGAGGTTACTATTACGTCATTCAAAGAAGGAATAACAATAGGTTCATTGATGAAACTGTTTACTTTCGATTATGTCATTTACATTAACTGTACAATTGTATAGATTTCATACATATAAGTAGTATATAATCAAATAGTAGTAGTACATTAAGCAAACAAGTGAACAAAGTCATATGAGAAGAAAGTTACTTTCGCCTGTTACCCCTCTTGGAGGAGCATAGGCCGCTCACCAGTATTCTCCATTCAACTCTGTCCTCACCAATCCTTTCCAGCTGTCTCTAGTTACTGTTCATACTTTTTATGTCTGCTTCCATCTCTCGACGCAGGGTGTTCTTTGGCCCTCCTCTTTTTTGTTTTCCAACAGGGTTCCAAGTTAGTGCTTGTCGCGTGATGCAGTCTGATGATTTGCGCAATGTATGTTCTATCCATTTCCAACGTCGTTTCCTGATTTCCTCTTCAGCTGGAAGTTGGTTTGTTCTCTTCCATAGTAGGCTGTTGCTGATGGTTTCCGGCCAACAGACATTCAATATTCTGCGTAGACAGTTGTTTTGAGAAGATAGTAAATGATGTCAAATATCAATTATGAGTTATGAAATAGACTTGATTAGACAGAAGTTATGTAATAGTTTAAGGAACTGACAAAAGTTTGTTTAGGTAGCAAAATTACAATGAATCATTTAGTTAATATAAAGATGAGACAAGTTGCAATTGGTGGAGTTCAAACTTGTCGACAATGAGATAGTCATCACTGATGACAGTGATTGACTATCGCATTATATCATAAGTTGATGAAAGTTAAAATGCAGATGGTTAAGGTTTCACCAAGAGACATGAAGGATATGCTTTGGATCTACTGATAAAATTTAGGGTGAACACTACTGAAGAGTTCCATACTACGATGAAATAGTTGTTCAGTACTCCGTAACTTTCTGTCGTATCCAATTGTTTGCAATGGCGCAGGTGCATCCACTCTTTGTGTTCTCTCAAAATCTAACCTTCTGAATTCTCTATCTTTCTTCTT
Source organism: Schistosoma japonicum (assembly GCA_025215515.1). Taxonomy (NCBI): domain Eukaryota; kingdom Metazoa; phylum Platyhelminthes; class Trematoda; order Strigeidida; family Schistosomatidae; genus Schistosoma; species Schistosoma japonicum. The sequence goes on from CM046065.1 coordinate 22,523,063, forward strand.
TCAAATTTATTTCACTGAATTATACTTTTCGAATCATATCTTCGCTCCCTAATCTTCTGCATTACTGCTAATACTTCTACTATCGCTATCACTCTTGGATTTGAACTGACAGTTGCATCTCTGTGCTGATGTGGTATGGCGACCTGAACTGATGTACGTACGTACGAAGTTCTACGTTGTATCTGTCTGTCTGTCTGTCAATGGATACAATCAACCAAACTTAAATTTATGAAATGGTAATGTATGTTAGCTAAATTTAAATGATGTAACAAGGAAGTAAAAAAAAAAAAAGATTTTGATTTTACAATCAATATTGACGTCATAACTTTCATTATTGATGAATTAAGTATGGAACTAGTTACTATGGTAACATATATATGTATGTAAACTATAACGAAATGTCAAATATCATTTAGTATCATAGTGAAAATCATACTGAAAAACAATTATCAAAGTAAAGAAAACATTTATCTGTGTTAAACATACCATCTAAATGTACTTCATTTGGTTGATCGCAGTATAGTGATGCTTGTCAAGTTCATTGGGTAGGGAGGGAAGGGAGGGAATCATGAATTCCCTAAAAGATTGAAGGTACAACCTGCTGATGAGTATCGAATAGTACAAAATGTATGTTCAAGATTCCCAGTCAAATACCCTACGATATCTTTTCATTTAAATGTACTTCATATGATACACTAATATCAACTGATTGTCCTCTGATCCAAATGATTACGTCATAAAAATTTCACCGTCATTCTAAATAACTTCATCAGCAAAAACTTGTGTTTGAAGTGAATCATGTAGATTTCTGTAAAAGTGACTAATAGTTTGCTCTGTTAAACATCATGAATATGATAGATTGTTGTTCACATTTATGACATTAAATTTACTTTACTTCGATTCTTCCTTGGTGGGGTTTATCTGTTTTAATCAGACAAAATGTATGTTATGATCAGAAGTGATGTTTGAAACTATGAAACTTGATGTCACAAGTTCGAATCCTTGAAGGAGAATCATGACTAAGCTATGTGCATCATTCATAAAACCAAAATCATACATGATTTTCTGGCTACTATCTTTATTCATTTAATGTCAAGTGGAAATAGGTTAGCTGTTTTATTCTAACTTAACAATTCTTAGTCATGTTTAGGTTGAATTGTGACTGGCAACAAGGAATCTAGGACGCGCGTTTCGCCTTATTTAGGATTTGTTGGTTGAATATAACTGGATCCTAATGTTAATGTTCACAATGCAATTTGAACTAAGTCCGCTTTCTGCTAAACTACACAGCGTTTGGAATAATCTGTCCACGACTAATCAAGGAGAAGCCTAGTAGTGAACCAGGTGCTGTTAGGGCAGAAACAAACTGAGTTCGAATACCACTGTGAACATCAACATTGGGATACAGATACATCCAGCCAATGAGTCTCAAATAGAACGGAACGCGTATCATTGATTACACTTACCAGTTACAATCCAACTTAAACATTACTTATCATTAACAACTATATTCAGGCAATTCGCTCAGGATGCACACATAGCAACAGAGTCTGGCCAATATTAGTCCATGATAAATCAGCGGAAAGATACAAAAGCTCATCCTAATTATTAGTCATACTTTGTAAGCTTAACCTATTCATAGATGATACAGTAAACGTCTGATGTTATTCACTGGAATCGATCATGATACATAAAATAACAAGGGTACTTGTAACTCCACCATCATGTTCAAATGATAAACTAAACTATTTAAGCAGATCTGAAAACATAATGTCAAGTAAACTTCTAACTAATCTAATCAGTTTAAAGGTTAGGGAGAAACAAATGGTGTATGGATGTATGAACAACGCAGAACTTAGCACATGTATGTATCGGTCTAAGTTGTCATACCTCAGTAGTTCAGTAAGATTAACATCAAATCGGTAGAAGTAGAAATGACTGGAATGATAATAACAATAGAAGTGAAAATAGGGTGGATATACAGGATATGATACATAGAGAAAGGCTTAGTTCGTAAGAAAGAAGCTATGAAATAAATCCAAACTCATAGTTTAGAGGAGAACAAAGAGTGAATATACCTTCACCTCTATAACCAGTTTTGATCTGTGCCACCTAGAGTCTTCAACCATTGTTCACGACGTTAACGCGAACTCCAACACGGTATTTTACATCTACTAACACGGCTGAGATCAACTATTATTCATTTCATGAACTGATGTCAAGTTTCAGTTTGGCCGCCCCTAGCTTTCTTCCATCCTACCACTATATCAATCATCATTGCACTTTGACGTAGTCGGTGGTTAAGCATAGGTAGCATATGTCCCAGCAAACACGCCCAATGAAGATTTACAGCTTCTGGGACGGATTTATCATCTTCTTCTAAAACACGGCATCTAACCACATTATTGCTTACTCAGTGATCTCAGTTAATGCAAACGACGTTTCAAAGACACCGATGATCAAATACCAACAAACTACGAGTGCCACCTACTCTTAATAGCCACTCCATAAAATAAGACACAATAGACTCTTGCTTATTATGCCGATCGTCTTGTTGATGGCACAAGTACTAATATTAGAATAGTGGGATGTAAGAAAATATAAATTAAGCGCCTGTTAATTTAATCATATTTGGATGTAATGATGAATAGTAGTCTTCAGTTTCATTATTGAAAATACACTGAACTGATAACTTCTAAATCGGCTGAAATGTATGTTATCGATTTTGATTCCCGTCATGGTTGATTAGCTTATTTCAATACGACTACATCAAGCCAACAAACGATGAATCAAGATCAACTTCTAAATATTAGTCTTACATCTGTAGGTTTAAAACTACTTGTAAGCTAATGTAAACCTGAAAATAACACAAAATCACAAATGTTCTCATCAGTTAGTCATGAACAACGTAGAACCTGAGATGTATCGGTATAGTTGCTACATTCAATTTAGCGCAACTATATCAAATTTACAAGATTAACATATTAATACAATTCAACAGTAAACAAAGCAAGCAGAACTATGTACAAGAACTAGAAGAAGATAGAGTATGAACACATTTGCGCAAATTTGATTGATTCTAAGCCAATATCACCAGGTTTCTCCAGTCACTTATCACGATTATTACGTGAATCATTCAACCACATAGTCTCCATCTACTAACATTGCTTATAGTCAGTAGATGATATCATGGACTAATGCCACAATTTGATAGGAATTTGATTTTGACCAATTTGGACTCTCGTGCTTTTACGGGTATGAGGGCGGTTGTCACTTCCCGGCTGCGCACACCGTCGACAGGTGCTTCTTGGGGAACCTGAAAAAGAAGGCAGATTAGTGTCGGTCTCAGAGACCTGAGAGCGTGACCGCAGAGCCCAAGGGACAACTGCTTGAGGCCTGTCACGCACGGCCTTTTAATGAAAAGTTTTTTGAGTATTAGCTCCGCACTTAAAAGCCCTTAGTGGGCACCCTTACCTCCGGAGACGGAAATCCGTGAGGTAGGGTGAGGTGTGACATTTTTAGGGTCGACCTTTTCTAACCCCTCCTTCCTTGTGAGAAGGCAGCATTGCTGCAGATGCTGGTTGTCCGAGGGAAACACCTGACTGCTGTCACACCCCACTGCAGTCAGCAGTACGACTTCGCCCTCAGACCTTGAGTAGCTGCTTTTAGTCTCATCGTTCTCCAATCGACCTGCCTGGCATGATAGAACCTACAGGAACATATGTTCTATCCAGTATAGCTCGGTTGGGTCATCACGATAGGCAAGCCCGACCACCACGTCAAGGTAGCAGCTACGGTTGGGATAGGAATTCCCCTATCTTTTATACTTCCTAATCCTATCGCAATCAACACAGCACAATAAGGTAGGTGGTAATCAGGTATTCGCAAGACACGTCCCAACTATCTCAGTTTATAAATATTCACAAGCATTTCAGTTGATTTTCTATACTTTCCTAGTACTTTGTATGCAACATCAATATTGGATATCTGGTCGATTTATAACATATGGAGTGGTATGCCGAAAATTTCTGTAATCAGAAGCCTGGATCCTACGTATATCTTCTATTTTAATACCTCATATTTTGCACCGATAGGTCAAAACAGAATGGACTGCTGCAAAATACATTTGGCATTTCTAGTAACAGACTTCGATGAGTCATGTGAGAAATGGAGACATATATTACTAATCACAATACACGACAGTCAAACAACATTTTAAATTCATTGAGGTCACAGTTACAAACTAAATGTTCCCAACTTAGTAGTTTGATTATGATCCATAATAACGTTGTGAATACGAACTACAACTGAGGATGAAACATTTACTAGAGATGATTCTTGCTTTTCAATGAATCACTTAGTAAGATTAATCTATGATGTAATACTCTACATGCGCATACCAGACTACTGTCTGCTTCATCGCACAATGTTGGCTAGGGTTGAAGTAGGATGGAAGAAGGGTAGAGGCGGCCAAACCAAAACATGGCATTAGTCTATGAAGTCTTTGACTGTTGGTTTAAGCCATGTTGGTAGGTTCAGATTACCTGGTTGGGGTCCACGTGATAGTCGCAATAAATGCCTAGAGACATTGAGCGAGATGGCTTAGAATTGGTCACTGTGGCGCAAGTGTATTCACTCTTTACCTTCATCTGGATCTTAAATTCAATTATTCTTTTCTGCATTCTTTTACCTTACTCTTCCCTCTTGTATTCTGTTGTTGTATTGCCTCTGTAATTTTGGTAGTGCTAATGTGGTTTGGCAACTTAAACTATGGACGTATGTGCCCCGTTCTACGTTGTTGTTGTCGATGAATACTCTACACGTTATAATTAAACACAGTTTATAGACTGTAACACACATTATGGTTTCATATAATGTAAACTATAATTACTGATTAACCTGTTTAACAATTGACAATAAGTTCTTATTCGTGACTTCATTTCATTTAGTTTATAATGGGATTAAGTTTTCTGTATGTTGCCCTTCATTCACAGATTAATAGAGAATGATTACTGAAATACTCATTAAAATTAAATGACGTTCATCTATGTGAGGTGAATAAAGAATAAGTTAAAATGACACTGAATCAATCTCATTTTAAGCTTAAGAATTATCATAACTACCGGTACATTGTCATTATAACGTTTGAAAAAGTAACCATATACAATGTAAGTTAATTGAAACGAAGTTAGACAGTATGACTTTGAACCAAGCAGAGAGTATAATTAATTTAAGTTGGATTGTGACTGGCGAGTGGAATCCATGAAGCAAGTTTCATCCGAATACCTATTCACCCTTTGCATAAGTGTAACTGTCTGTACTCAATAGTCCAGTAGTGAACGCAATGGTGTTTGGCACGAAACGGACTGAGTTCTAATCCCAATGTAAATGTCAACACTGCATAAAAGTACATCCAGCTGACGAGTTTCAAATAGGACGAAATGCTCGTTCTGGATTCCACTTGCCAGTCACAGTTCAACTTAAATAATATGAATAATCGCTCTATCTAGTCGAGTCCCCCAGGATGCACATATATCAACAGAGAGTGATTAGCTTCAGTCCATAACCAATCAACGGGAAGATACAAGTTCATCCTAGTATGATTAATGTTAAATTGTAGTAGTCAAGGTGTATCATTTATCCTTTTTTAGATCAATCAAACTAGATGTGCTTGCTACATTGGTGTGTTGATGTTCACATCGGCGTTTGAATTCAAACTTTATTATGTTATCTACTAACCTATTGAGTCCAGACAGTTTACACTCACGTAATAGGTATGTAAATTCAATCTAAATTTAGTTTTTACTGTTGATGGCTGTAGTTAATTAGTTACTGTTCTATATGTTCATCCGAGGCAGATTACTTCGATACAGAGTAAATTTGCATGTATGATTTAATGTACAGTCCAAGTTTAATAATCCTTACATAGTAATCGGAAGGGGGGGGGAATGAGGAGAGACAATTCTCCCATCTAACTAGATGAAATCTCTGCTTATGATTCTTTATCTGATTTCTTTCGTGTTTAAACAGGACAAAGAAACGGGAGCCGTAGTCTATGGAGTCTATTCAGGAATCTTTAATGTTAGGGTACATCTAGTAAAATATTCAGTAACTATGCTGTTTACTTCATTTAAACTGTAAGACTTCCATAAAATCATTAGCGTCTGTCACATCTGTTTTCCTTCCCAAATTATTGTAATTTTGTTACACAACTCCCATAGTTCATTCTTTAACGCGTCTTGTATTTCTTATTGCTAATTGTTTCAGTAAGTGGCAAATAACATTCTTTGTTCTTACTCATTAAATGACTTGACATTGACGCTTATTTACTATTGTTCTCTGGTACTCTACCATTGATGATGCCTTTGGTCATTGTGATACCGTGTCAGCTAGTCAATGTCCACATAATCATGTCGTAATCATAATGTAAATCTTATTGGTTTGCTTAGACAGAATGTCAGTATTCACTTATCTTGGTCATCTCGTATCTTTCCTACATACTTTCAACAAAATTGAAAATCATGAACAATAACGGCAGTTGAAGTATTCAAAACTTCATTAATCTGTGAAGAGTTCATTCAACAAAACTCAATACCAGTCTCCATTAACCATCTGAATTCAAATGTCAATGTTTATTAATTCTGTTGTATTTGTAAGTAAAACATATTGAAGTATAGTAGAATGAATTTGTATATTCCCATTGATTTGTTATAGACTGAAGCTGGTCAGTCACTGTTGCTATATGTGCATCCTGAGCGGATTGCCTCGATCTAGAGAATATTCACAAGTATCATTTAATTTGGATTATGACTGGCAAGTGGAATCCAGGACGCGCGTTTCGTTCTATTTGGAACCCACTGTGAACATCAACATTGGGATGCAGGTACATACAGCCGATGAGTATTAAATAGGACGAAACACGCGTCCTAGATTCCACTTGCTAGTCATAATCCAAATTAAATGATATTGAAGTATAATTTCTGATTGAAGATTTCACTGTTATGCTAAGAAAGTTATCCGCAACTGTCTGACATGTAGATGCTTAATATGAGATAGTCAATACGGCTGAAATAAATGCAAATAGAATGAAAGAATTGAAGTTGACTGTGTGATGAAAATGGCACTCATGTATAATATCTATTCTAGACACGCTATGCTTATTGAACATTGGTGGGGGAGGGGGTAAGTAATTTCACTGTTAAACAACGTATTACACTATGTAGTTATTTTATTACAACTTATGTTAATGACCCTGAGATTCTAATGAGAAGTCGTAACTAGTGAAGTTCAGATACGTTATGAGTGAGATAGTTACTATCAGTGGAATTGACTGGTCGTTGAGTTAATTCTCTCACTGAACACCAGTGTGGGTGTGTCGTAGGCTCGTTTTCATGAGAGAATCGAGAGTGAATAATGCTAAGACGTACTATACTGGAAAGAAATAGCTGTACAAACTTCCTGGCTTTTAATAGTACACAATGAGCACCAATTTATGACAGACAAAATCTAATAAACTTTACACTTATCTCAATAAAACAACCTCAATACAAATACTTCAGTTAGTACCTCTGTACCTATGAAAGCAGGATGCATTAGAATACTTGAAAGACAACTAACTGTATCTTTGCGCTTCATTCAGCATGTTTTTATAAATCCTTTGTTAACACTGTACTATAAAATGTCACTAGTTGGACGTAGCACATGACTTTGAAATGTCACTGTGTAGCACAATCCATTTTTAGGTTTCCTATCACGAACTGTTATTAGAAGCACGACTACTAAAATCCTACCAGCATTAGACAAGTGTTTCGTTGTAATTAAGGCCTTTAAAACAGAATGTATTCACAACATCAGAAGGATGCAATTCAAAACATTTAGACTTCATGTAATTAAAATGTATTTGGACTAACCCATCGAATTGTTATGGACTGAAGTTGATGATCAATCTCTGTTGCGTGCTACATGAATTTAGCTTGCCAACCACAATCCTACTGAAACAATTCAGGTTTCAGATTGATAAGTTAGTAGCATTGAATGATTTTATTTCTTTAGAGCTTAGTATTAACTTCTGTTAGTTAAAGTTAGCGTAAAATAGCAACACGATGAAATATGCAGAATACGTAATGAAATACATCAGAAGGATTGTCGTAACGAAGACAATCACAATGATGATACATTGAAAATACAGTTTGAAAAAAACAAATCAAAAAGGTTTGTTTGCATGAATACTGAGATTGATGATTTAGAAGAAGATAAATTGTAATCGTATAAGCATCTACCAACATTGTGCAAATTAACCGTTAATGTATTCATCAACTAGTCTATGTTCTATTTCATTATCTCAACTTTTCATATAACTTAGTTATCATGCCGGCTATCAATTTACGTTGGCGTAGGCGGTGGTATGTTATATACTCATCCTTTGGTTAGCAAACGACATCTTGTTTACTCCACTCCAGAAGCCTCGCTTACTGACTTAGAGTATGCTGATGACATAGTCCTATTTGGTGAAGACGCTGACAAAATGCAGAGTCTTTTGACTACCCTGAGCAACAATGCAAGCACGTTCTGGATGCGGTTTTCCCCCTCGAAATGCAAAATGTTGCTTCACGATTGGGTTGCATCGGCACCTGAACTAGTGATAGGGAGTGAAGTAGTCGAGCGTGTAGACTGCTTCACGTATCTGGGGAGTCTCATCAGTGCTGATGGCCTGGTGACTGACGAAATCTCAGCACGGATACAGAAAGCTCGATTGGCTTTTGCCAAGTTGCGTCACTTATGGCGCAGGCGAGATATCCGCTTGCTAACCAAAGGACGAGTGTACCGTGCAGCAGTTTGCTCTGAACTACTATACGGGAGCGAAACATGGCCGTTAAGAGTAGAGGACATTCGTAGGTTACTGGTCTTCGATCATAGGTGTCTCCGAAACATTGCTCGTGTATCGTGGGACAACCGAGTGAGCAATGCTGTCGTTAGGAAACGGGTTCTAGGAAAGGAAGGCAAATCAATGGAGGAGGTATTGAAACTTCATCAGTTGAGGTGGTTGGGACATGTGTTACGTATGTCTAACTACCGACTGCCTCGACGAGCTATGGTTTGCGGTGTAGGAATAGGTTAGCAGAAAGCTAAAGGCGGCCAAACGAAAACATGGCAGAAATCGATGAAGTCACTGACGAGTGGACTGAGTCATGTTGGTAGATGTAGGCTGCGTAGTTGGGGTCCGCGAGACGAAAGTCACCAATGGTTAGAGACCTTGAACGACATGGCTCAGAATCGTTCGCAATGGCGCAGGTGCATCCACTCTTTGTGTTCTCTCAAAATTTAACCTTCTGAATTCTCTATCTTTCTTCTTTCAAATTTATCTCACTGAATTATACTTTTCGAATCATATCTTCGCTTCCTAATCTTCTGCATTACTGCTAATACTTCTACTATCGCTATCACTCTTGGATTTGAACTGACAGTTGCGTCTCTGTGCTGATGTGGTATTGCAACCTTAACTGATGTACGTACGTACGGAGTTCTGCGTTGTATCTGTCTGTCTGTTTACTCCACAATTGACAAAAATTGACAAATATCAAATAGAGTCTTCGATTTATTGACGCAGTTATTCGACAACAGTTCATCAGATGGTGAACAGTATACTGAATTACTCAAATGCTAATGATCAATCTATGCAGTAATGTAAACCTGTCTCTAAATAACTGGCCTTAAACATTCAAAGCATCCAGGAGACTTTGCGATGTTTCAGTGTCTTGATGAAAAAAGATCAACTGATCAAGAATAAGCTAACATTACAAAGAAGTTCTGTGAAAAACACTTCATCGCCTCAGCTCTGAATAAACCACTCACGGTCAGCAATGAAGGATCTTAATTTAATCATTATCGATTGATGAGTGCTACACTGAGAGTCCTTTATTCGTATGAATAACAAAAGGTTAAACTAAATGAACTATGATATTAGTGAAAACAACATACATTACACGACATTACGTCATGATTACTAGAGTAAGTTTAGTGTGGAAACAACTTGTTTTCAAGGGGTTGGTGTAAAGTATGGCGTGGTTGAGAGATAGCTCTCCCCCCCCTTTAATCAGTAATGACATCTCAGACTATGACACTAAGTGATAAACACAAAGTATCAAATCAATGAAGATTATGTTAAATACCATTTTTTGATAAACTACGATTAACACTAAATCGAAGTCAATTGGAATTTCTCTCTTCGCTGTCCCCTCCCCTCTACACGAATACCTCCAATTACTCCATAAACTACCTACCACAGTAACATACGTGAGCTATATTTAGTACACTAATGGAATCAACTAACTATTATCTGTTAGACAATTTGAAATCTAACTATTATCCTTATAGTACTAGAAAATCTGTCATAAATCAATTTGTCGAATGGCATAGCAACAACATAAAAACCATAGTTACAAATGTTGTTCATCAGTTTATTTTTTCTCCTTCATAATTTAAGTTATTTCATATAATTTAGATACATTCCTCAGTTACTATAAATATATATTCACATGCTATTATGTAATCATTCTATTAACATGTTTTCAGTTCTACATAAGTGTAAGTAGAAAACTAAAGATTGGATCCAGTGTTTTCTTTTTCTAATCAACTTAACAAATGAAATTGTTTTTCTATTCGTTACTTTATTTTCATCAGATCATAATCGATAATGTTTTTCAGCATGACAGTTAAATGTCAAGTATCTTATAGTTTATTAATGATACTATTCAATACTATGAAGTTTGTAATTTTTTTAATAGGCGGTGATGGGGGCGGGAAAAGGGGAGTTGTGAGTGACAGGGAGAATTCACAGTATCTGTTATAATGGAATATCTCCTATAGATTTCTATTTCCTATATATTCTACATACTTTTCAATAGTCAGTATCTATTACCGATTACATAGCACATTCAGATGCAGATAGCAATGACTTGATTATGGTTGAATTGGTGTAGTTTAATGAAGATAGATATTAAATTTAATTGTTGTGTTTGGAATGGCTCCCAGAAACTTCAACGAAGTCTCCCGAATCCTTGAAAGAGTCAGAGACATTTTATCCAACCACTAATAGACACAACTTTCCAGAATCTTGACGTGGCGCGTTCTGATTAGGTAATAGTAAAAACTTGTTATTTCGGATTGGATGGATTATAATACTGATTTTGTTGTTTCAGAAACTATAAAGATACGAGTATTTTGTTCATAACTTTCTCTATCTTAATGGAATAAAGTTTCCTGTCTACTCGTCTTCTGTCTCCTCAATTTTCGACTAAGAGGGTTCAAGGTGTTTGAGTGCATATGTTGCTTGTGGCTAGTCAAGCTATCAAGTACGAGATATGACAGTTGACATTCGTAATGTTTATGATTAGTAGTTAGTTTACATCATGGACTTACTTTTGTTAGATTGGTATTGAAAATATCGAAGAAGTACACACCTATATCACTATTAGAGGTATAAGTCAAGATATTCATATCTCATCAACAATAACTTACCTTTTTTGTTAGCTGTTAATCTTTTAAATCAACTTATAGTCAATGATGTAATACAAATATTAATCTAGTCACGAAGTATCTACTTATTAAGTATAGAGTTGGGTAACTAGTAGTCATTAAATGACATTAACTGGAGATAAGAGCTAACGGTTGTCAAATGTCACGATTGTACAGTAGGTCATTAAATGTACATTCCAGATAATAATCGGTAGAGATTTCATTAATCGAAAAAAGGATTCACGGCGTTCAATAATGATAATGATAAGATTTATTCAATACTGTAGATATACACGTAGGCAAGGCACAGGCCGAATACATAGAGGTCAACGAGCAAGTGAGCAGAAGCATTAGAGTGCATAAACAGAAATATGTGGAAAGCCTAGCAACGATAGAGGAAAACGCTGTAACACAAGGAAGCATGAAACACCAATATGATACAATGAAGAAGCCAGCCGAAAAATTCAGTAAATCAGTACGATCTGTCAGGGACAAGCATGGCAAACAAATTACTGAGAATCAGGAACACCGTAAAAGGTAAGTAAAGTACTTTAAAGAACTCTTGAAAAGATCAGCCGCACTGAACTCTTCTATCTCATACACAGAAACAAATGCAAATGAAGAAGAACAGTATAGCAGCAACAACCTCTGCAACCCTTAGGCCTCGACAAACACACAAGAAAAACAAGGTCCTTAGACAAAACAATGCAAGCACCAACGAAGTTACTATTAATTCAGAAGCTTTGGAATATGTGGAAACATTCACACACCTGGGTAACATGATAGATAAACAAGGAAAATCTGATGCAGATGTGAAGACACGGGTTGACGATTAAAGGTAGGGGCAGCAATTCTATTCTTGAAAAACATTTAAAACTCAATCCAGCCACCAACCAATATCGAAGTCGAAATTCTTAATACAAACGTGAATACAGTTCCACTTCTTAGAGCTGAAACTTTGAGAACTACGATGAGCATTATTCAGAGGATACAAGTATTTATAAACAGTTGTTTGAGCAAGATACTTCGGATCCACTGGCCATGCACCATCAGTAACAAGTTACTGTAGCAGAGAAAAAATCAAGCGACAAACTAGGAAAGTGTTTCTGGAGATGAATAGGACAAGTATTGAGGAAATCACCAAACGGAGTTATTAGACAAGCTTTAAATAGGAATCCTAAAAACCAAAGTAAAAGAAGAAGTTAAAAGTACACATTCAGCAGGGAATCAGAGATAGACATGAAAGAACGAATAGCACTGGGAAAGAAGTAGAAAGGAGAGCCTAACACAGAGATAGTTGGCGAATGCTAATCGAGGAGTGGGGACTTATACTCCACGAGGGGTCACATGCACTGATGGATTGATTGTAAATCTGTATATAAATGGCTTCATTAGTCCATATCTGTTAATAGTCTTAAATTAAGTACATTTTTGTCTCTCCATTTGTTACAACCATTTATTCGGAAGTATTTATCTTTTGGGTTTTCATAAACTGAACAAAAGTAGATAATATATACATAAACTGTAGTGTTTTCACCAGTGGTTGGCTGTGTTTATCAGTAGAATCTATGAGTAGATCTACCTACAACACAAACACACAGACTCAAATCCACATTCTTTTAAGTGCACATTCAATATGTTTTCTTTTAAATCATATGGCTACTAAGTTACTCATCGGATATGGAGTTATTCATATATTTGCATAATAAACTTTAAGTGACTTACCCATATTAGCCCATATTCATTGTAAACTGATTACTTCAATATTCATATTTAGTTCCAAGTTTTTATCAAAGTTGCTAAAAATATCTCTTGAATTAAAAGTAAATTTGTTATGTAGGCATTTATCATTGATGCTGACACTGTTCACTTTAGTTGGCATGGCTGGCTAACGGTGCTCGGTTATGGATCACAACCATATCATTATACGATAGCGGTGTGAAAAGAAACTCTTTCTATAGGTAGCCATCACAGATGTTAGGAGTACACTTACGTACTACTTACAATATTTCCGCCTCTCATCACTGTTGTCTTCTTTATACTTTCTTGTCGTATGTGCGGGATATTCTTCAAACTTTTAGTAGACCGTGACATATAATTCTTTTTCATGTTATATAACTCAATCAGTGATCTCCATGCATTATGTTTAAATAAAGTCTAGAAACATTGTTCTAGTATTTAAATACAACACTGTTAGGTGTAATCTACAATTCTCAATACACAACTTTGACATATTCTGTCATATGACATTATATCTACACACACATCATTAAAAGATTATCTCATGTTTAACATGATATTGAATGTAATCATAATTGAAGCGTCAGATGAAGAATTCATCGGAACAACTTTGTTATCGATGACATTATGGAGGTTGTTCTGAAAGTGTGTGGTGTGAATCTACTACCTAGGGAAAAACCTGACTTTACGATAAGTAATATATATGCCATTCAACAGTCAGTTGGTAAATTCCATGAATATGACATGTACTTCAAACCTCCGAAAAACGAAGTATTTCTGCAAGAATGACAAAGCCACATGGACAATATGATTATTTTAGACTATGGTCTGTAATTTGCACTTGAATTAATTAATTGTATATAACAATGATAGTTCATTAGGTTGTACGTATTTACTATGTAGGACTGTCAAACATAAAGCTATTCAGTATTCTCGAGTTTTCAGTAATGCTCCAGGAGACCTGTCAGTGATGAAAACTCTTTCAAAAGAAATAGTTCAGAGAGAAAAAATGATGAGAATAATACACTTTAAGTAAATGTCACTTATCTATTCCATAAGTTAGCAAACATCATGTTATTTTGTAAATATAATTTATAATACTGACAAATGAACAATAATAAACTAACGGAGAACTTTCGAGCGACGATTTAGATCTTGTTCATCCTACATCTGCATACATAACTAAAGCATTTTAAGCCAACAGTTCATCAACAATTCTTTAAAGATACTCTTGAAGACCAGAGAAATGTTAAGAACACTTCAGTCAAACAGCTGTCTTTAGGAAACTCGAAGAGAATCTCAGAAAATGACGTATCATGTTTTCGTTAATTCCTGAATTTTTTTATCAACTTCAACATACTTCCAGAAGCTTAAACAATCTTTTAGTTACAGATAAGTAACTTCGTTTAAACATTTCAACCAACCTTGTAAGTTTCAAATAAAGAAGACTTCAGGGAATTAAGAAGTTACGACGTTGGCTAATAAGTGGTCATGCAAAAGATGTATAAGATAAGAACTTCTGAAGCCTGCAATATTTTATCAGTCAACATTGTAGTTAACATTGACCATATTTTAATGTCAGTAGTATTTAGTGATGAAATTCGATAACCAGTAACTCAGGTGGTATTTAACAGCGAACCATGGACCTCAGTCATCAATGCGTATCTGTAATGCCGAAAAAAACTAAAACTCCTCGAATGGATTTCATCCTGAAGCATCCGATCACAGTCTATTACCATTATCATTGAGGTTTCCGTGTCAAGAATGATTCCTGTTGAGCATAGATAATAATTTGATCACCACAATAAAAAAAACTAAACAAATATCACATCATCTAATAAGTTACTATCGGATTTAACCAACCAAGATATGATCACAGTCGATGAGATTATTGACTATTGATCCCAGCCATGTTCACTAGTTGTAGAGTATTGAGATTTCAGGATCTGTAAATGTATTCAATCTTTTTCTTCTACAATATATTAACCTTTAGTATTTCTGCATACACCATTCACTACATCCCATCTTCATTAAACAATATTCTACGCGACTTCATCATTCACAGTATAATCACTGTCATATTATTTCAATAGTTTGTCAGGTTAGTGTGGTATAATAATTTAGACTAAATTATATACAAGGAACATTGTATATAGTTCAAGATTAGGGAATTAGACAAATCTTTAATTTAAATTGAGATAGTTTGTGGAGATTGATATTAAATTTAGTTGATTGGATTTGTCGCAGAATGATGTTGGTAGGGTACCATTGGGAATGAGGTAGCATTGGATAGCTGTTACATTTTAGTATTGAACTCCTCAGCAGTGCACATCCTAGATTTCAACATAGAGGTTTCAAGCTGGCGAACGTTTAATCTTCTGTTCCATTAGGCCACCTTGCATCCAACGGTAGAATTACCACTTTCTTACAATTGTGATATAGTGTGACGATCATCCATTGTCATTGGCGATAACCGTCTCATTCCAGACAAGTGTGAACTCCACCAGTCACGACCTCTTACTAAAACTTTAAAAACATCCTGAAGTTAGTTATTAGTGACAAGATTATTGTAATTGAATTGTGATGTTCTGTGGAGATTGGTATTATTGAACTTTATGCTGTACTTCAAGTATTCATTAAATAACTCTAATGCAAATCTTTGCTTAGAACATTTGAATTCTGCCTTTAAAAAAACGCACAAAGAATCAGCACTACTAATATAGACGAAAGGAAAAAGCGCTGAATTCAACTAATTCCTTCATCAAGCAACACTAAAACTAGTGAGAGTGGGATAAGGGTAGTGACGTGTCAGATCGGCATAGTTACTAGTTCTAAAACTATTTATGTAAACAATAATAATAATGATTTATCAACAAAACAATCAACAAACAAACAAAACAAAACAAACGAGGCAATATTCTAAAGTAATTAACGATTGAATGTATTGGTGCATAATAGACAGGAGATTATTCTATTGAAGGTGATGATCAAATTATGATAAGAACAGTTACGTAAGAATTAAGCGAGTATCGTTGTTACATAAAAATAGCAGAACAAAACAACAGAATTCTAGAAGTGAAAAGAAAAACAGATGCACTAATCATGTTGATAGTAAGATAATATAACGTAATAATGACAACATTTGTAGAATACTTTGAATTTATTAGGTGTTTCGTTGCATTCAGTCTCATCAGCTACATACATCCTATTGGAGTGACAGAAGGACGGGACTGTTCATGATTAATTAAACACATCAAGAAGAACTTGCGCTTGAAAGAAGTAAACACTGCTAGAAGTTCAGTCACACGTCATATGACTGACACAGGACATGGGGTTGATAAAACAAATGCTTTTGAAATTATCAATAAATAACATCAATCGATTCTATTAAACTTTGTTAAGGCCATTGCAATTAGAAGATTAAAACTTGATCTTTGTATTTACAAGTAATCAATAGTTTACCTTCTATTTCCCTAGTAACATTAGGTCGATGACCCAGTCTCGTTTTCCAACTATAGTTCACAGGAAGTTGGTAAGTTCTCTTTTATTAGTTTTCTTCATAACAATAACGTACTCATCATTACGTAATCAAACTCTTTCAACTACTCACTATAACTCTCATTCTAGTTGTTGTTGATCTTGCATTAATTAAATTTTTGAGGGGAACATATTGTATGCTGATGATAATAGTAATATAGCCAGAGTGATACTGTACTAAGTTATTCATATGTCATACAAGTACTGGCTATTATAATGACCACTGGAAGGATAGAGGTTATGCACAAACTTCTAATGAACACAAGAGGTGATGAATATTAGCATCAATGTAAAAAAAGGCATGGATAGATTGTGCAGTAAATTTAATAGGATGTTCTATAAAAGTATACTGAAATTATACAACTCGCTAACCATGGCAAACTTGCTGTAACCTGTACTCAATGTAAACGCCACCAAAGTGAATTCATTGTGTCCGGATGATAAGGGTTTTACAAAATAGTATGAAGCTTGGTTGAAATAAACGTCTTTTGTAGCATCTTTCCTACATAAATCCACAGATATTATCATTTATGAAATGTTTACTTCTTCACTTGTTTTTAATGTGTTCAAATAGGTAGTTCAATCGGTATGAATCTATTCCGAGTATGTTTCGGATGGTGATTAACTACTTTAAGTAGCATCTTTGGGGCAAATAATTTTAATATGAATAGTTAGACTTTTTATTAGATTTCTTTTATTCCTGATTGGTACAGAACTGAAAAGATGGGCATATTGACTTACTGATATGTACGTATGTATGCATGTACAACATAGAACTGGTTTTACTAGCCCCTGCTTTCCTCCAATATTACTCAGCTATACGTGTTGAGGAGGACTGCAAATTAAAAATATGTAGTATACATCCAAACCATCTCGGTGTATGAAGATCTAATCAACAGATTTACTATCTTTCTCCAATACCAGGCATCTGAATTCATTATTACTTACCTGTGGTCCTAGTAAACGATAACGATTTTGCGAGAACTTCAATGTCATCAACTCTCAGTGGCCACGTTCCACATCTGTACAGTAAGACAGAACAGACTCCTGCGCAGTATACTCGTGCTTTAATTGATAGACGAATATCTCGTCTACATAAGAGATAGCAAAAGCCTGACAAGCAAAACAAAACCTCACTGAGATTTCGTTAGACACCAACCCACTAAGGTTGATTATAGGTCTAAGGTAGGTGAAATGCTAAACGCGCTAAACTACCTCACTTTCAATATTTATCTCAGGTGTGGACAAAAATAAGCCAGTTTTGAAGCAACAATCCACACTTAAATAAGGGAGAAACGCATCTCGAACATGATGGAATCGTTGCTCAATACTATCAAAAAACCACACTTTATCGGCGTCTTTACAGAAAATGACTATATCATCCACGTATTCTAAATTATTTAGCTAACTTCCTGGTAGAAAAACAAGTCTTAGGAATTCAAGTGACAAAACCGTTATAAACAACAGAAGTGGTCTCATATGGAAATCACTTACCTCGATCTGGAGATGTAGGAATCATCACCACACTACCCTATTTACTCGAACAACATATACCGTCAAATCGTTTGCAATCGCGCAGGTGCATCCACTCTTTGTGTTCTCTCAAAATCTAACCTTCTGAATTCTCTATCTTTCTCCTTTCAAATTTATCTCACTGAATTATACTTTTCGAATCATATCTTCGCTCCCTAATTTTCTGCATTACTGCTAATACTTCTATTATCGTTATCACTCTTGGATTTGAACTGACAGTTGCGTCTCTGTGCTGATGTGGTATGGCAACCTGAACTGATGTACGTACGTACGGAGGTCTGCGTTGTATGTCTGACCGTCAAATTAATACAAGCCTACCTATTAAACATTCATTCACATTTACAACCACCTATGCAATTTCACTTCTTATTCAACTCATCCAACACCTAATCAACGGTCACCCATGTCTTAACTAATCAATTTAAGATAGTCAGAGAACTGACTTTTCCAATACTGCAGCCAATTTTGAAATCTCATAGTCGTTCCGAAGCCACATGTACGATTTAAACGAGAATCATTCAACGGCACTATAATAGTTAATGCGGAATAATAGAGAGAACTAGCTATATCTTTTGCAGATAATATCGATGTTTGTATTCGTGTATTTTGTGGACCAATATTTAAAACTAGTGAAATACTACGAATTCGTTTCTCATCTGTTCATTCAAAGTGTTTCATCTGCATTAATATGGAGACCCTGTAGCATCGATCCCACATTAAGCGACAGAGCAAAGCCATCGGTAATCGACTAAATCCCATAAATAGTTACTAATTAGTTGTTAAACTAGGCTCTATGAATATGGTACACTGGGGGTTGGGAACGGTCTTTTCGATAATGTTTTTTTTTCAACTGCGTTGAATACCAGATGAGTCTGTATCTCATGAAATCTCTGCTTGGATTCAGATAGAGAACCTGGCATTTACCGAAATGTATCACTTGTGGCACAAGCAAGATATTCGTATCTTAACGGAAGGACGAATACTCTGTGTAACTGCCCACTCAGTGTTAACCTATGGGTTTGAGGCATGGCCTGTAAAAATAAATATGCGTAGGCTGAAGGTCTTAAAGTATACATGAATTTGAAGCTCACATATCATGGAATGACTGAAGTAATCAGTATTGACTTTAAATGCAGAGTACTACTCATGAATGTCATATGAGTCAATTAGACTGTGAATCTTGACAGATTAAAGTGGTTGGGACATGTATTACGTATTCCGAACTACTTCCTACTGCAATGCACGATGTTAGCTGGTGTAAAGGTAATAGGATGAGAGAAATGTAGCTTTATTGAAAAAAAACGTGGCATCAGCCTATGAAGTCATTGATTGCTGGTGTGATCCGTGTTGGTAGGTGCGCACTACCTGGTTTGGATCATCAAATGATCGTGATCAATGGCTGGAGACACTGGGTGATAGCTCACAATCAGTCACAGTAGCATAATTGTATTCACTCATTTACCTTCCAATAGATCTTAAGTTTTACTATCCTCTGGTACATCATTCTTTAATATCAAACGTTATTGTGATATTAATCTCGTTTGTTGTCGTTGTGCTATTGCAGCTTAGTAACAGATGTAGGGTAAAACCGACTAATTTCCTATTCCCTTTCAGACTTTCCACCGATGACATTCTGTAAACCTCAGTGAATATTACTCCAGAAGCAGCCATACAGTATATTACTTGCCGACTATGTGGCTGAGTGAGAAAAGCGGAGGTGATCAATTGTTAAATGTGTGGCATATGCATCCTTAGTGCCAATTTGCCTTAAAGTTTACGTGTTTGGATAAACAATGTGCCATGCCCTACAGAATGAATTCACTGCCTCAATTACTAAAAATTGTTTTTCAATGGAGAGAATACCCATAAACAAATAATGAATATTAATCAGACAGTTGAAAAGTTAATAATAGTATTGCTCACCATTACTTGAGTAGGTGATGTTAAACTACTAACTTCTAATAAGTAGTTTAAATTATATTCAACCATTTCTATGTCTTATATTGACAAGGGAAGTGACTTACTTCAATACATTTTTTCGCAATGTTTATGTAATTCTTCGACACATCTTTTGATGATAAACACTAAGACAAAACTCCTCAGTTGACAGAGTAAAATACAGCTGAAAGATAATGAATTACAACTACGTGGGGCTTCAGAGTACATATACCGGTGTTTTGAAAATTGACAACGTATGCATCCATTTCACTTTGAAAACAACTTGATTTCATTAAGTTGTCAATGATTCAAGAGATTAATACTTTCTGTCCATCAAACTATATTCCTCAAAAGGGAATTAAAGTTTTTACCCTTTAATAGTAGTACAATTAATCAGAGGTTATAAACAGTCAAATGAGATGACAATCAACTCATGGGAATAATGAAAAATTCCATAATTTTCCTTTTCTATCCAATGTATAATATTTCATATTATGCAGTTACTTTTCTTTTTTTCTTTTCAATTGATGATTGTAATAATGATAATAAGCAGAAATAATAATGATTGTTCACATATAAAGAATTTGAATATTAGTTCTACATATGACTGTACAATATCATAACAATACAAAAGACTACTACTGTACAGTAGTGCTATGATGCATAAGATAAATAATAAAAGAAACCAGGTTATATCATATGAGAATCATGATAAAGATATAGAAAACATAAAACAACAAAATGATACAACAATGAACAAACAATAGAATAACCCCCTCATTCACTTGTTTCATTCTATTCCTTCAAGATGGTTCATTAATTAGCACGTCCAACACCTCTGTCTGTAACATGCATTAAATGACCAACACGTCTCATTTTACGTTCCATTTTCTTTTGTTTCTTTTCATTAACTTGAACTTCTTGATTTGGATCAAATATCCATGGGGATAAAATGTTCACCCAGAGAACGTAGAATAAACGCATAGGGATCTAGTATTGTTTAAATGAAATAACATTTGCATGATATGGTCTCTTACTAATTAAGTAGTTGATGATTAGTGTATATATGTGCAATGTTTCTCACATACGACAACATGTATAAGAATTCAACGAGAAATCAGATAGTAGTTATTGTTTTTAAGCGTGGTGGATAGGACAGCTTATCATGATGAACTAATTGACATATACAAAGCGAAAACAATACGGTGGATGGCAACAAACGTTAAAGAGGATCAATGTTCATCAGATGTTTACTCCTGAAATTTGTAGTCTTAACAACAGATCTCTTATTCGCATAATGAACTACCTGCAATTTCGCCTTAGTTTAAACATATGCCATAACTGTGGTTAAATCACAGTTTAAAAATCTTGGCTACATGACCTGTATAATGACGATTTGGTATCGCTAGATGGTTTCCAAATTTTTCATTAAGATCATTCAATCATCAAGAAAAAATGTGGTGGTGTTGCTACTTACGTGAAAACGAATCGCCATGTGTACATCGAAAAAGAGTAACTTGTTGAAACACTCAATGCTGAAAACGCATATTATACTAAACATACTATTGAATAAAGCTATTATTATTAAGGTAGGCAGATTAACTGGAAATCAGTAAAAGAATGAAGTCATGCCGACGCGTTGAGGTGTTCGTCCTTCCCCCACCCCTCAGACAACAATCATATAGAGCGATGTTATTTTCACACAAAACGAGAAAGGGATTAAAAAAATGCCAAACCTGAAAATAGAACACCATAGATCTCCGTCGCCTTTTATTGTGCATAGATTTCTGATCTCGAATTCATTAAAGTCAGATTGTCTAACTTTATAGATGACTTTAAAAGCTATTTCTAGAAAGACGATATATAGATAGAATTGACTGTTTTTCAAAAACAGCATGGCACGAATATCCATTAGCTCAAGTCCCCATACATGCATCACTACGACGAGATTGATATTACAATATCGTTCAACATAAAGAAATGAAAAGGTATGCATGGTAGTGGTCGCAATTATTGCTTGATGACCCCAATCAGGTAGTCTGTATATACCAACACAACTAAGGACAATAGTCAGAGACTTCATGCTACGTTTCGATTTTGGTGAGCCAAATTTCTTTCTACCCTGCTCCTATATACCAGCCAACGTCATGCGTCGATGTAGGTAGTAATTATGTAAACGTACTACATACTATCACCGGCGATATTATTAATAACCTCACTAACCGACTTGCAATTTCTAGTACTCTATGTTTAACCTCAATTTTTTTTACTAAGTCATTGCAAGATATAAATAACCCTTCTAGTAAATGACTGATCTCTGGAAAGCTAAATTCAATGGAATTTTCAGGATAATAACTATGACAAAATTAAACAAAAAGAGCCATAATGAATAGCCCTAATAACGCCACTTAAGGCTTACAATTCCGATAACAGTTCACCATAATATTCAAGTAGACCACCTATATGAAATTCATTTACTGAGATACTCTCCTAAAATGACAAACACAACCAAAGGACCTCTCGAAATGTTTGAAAAATGTTCGGAATAAGTAAGCTTTGATGGTCAATACAATTTACTCCACAGGAGCTAGCGAAATGTGATAGCTCAAAACACTAACTTATTCTTTAACACACTCACCACTGAATCATTTATCTGTTAGAGAAAGCAATCTTAAATGTTGGTAAAGTAGAAAATACCTTTTGCTGGTATCTTTAATTGATTACTATCAATCTAGTATTGATTTCTTATGGAAATATGTATGACTACCATTAATAGACAATAGTGTATGAAATCACTGAAAAGAAAATCTTCCTCATTGTATACGAATACACCATTTGGTTGTGCCATATTTTAAAATGAACATTTCTTATTTTTCTTAGGGTAACGTGGTTTTCTTGATTCGCATTCCTGGCAGATTGATCTCAGTTTGGGTACTACTGAAAACCAAGGAGTATTTAACAATTGATTAGTCGTAGTATCAACAGTGCACATACACGATCCCATCACAAGTTTATAGAACCAATGTGCTTTAGGTCTCGTGATGAACACTTAGGAATCACCACTACTGGACTGGCTAGTGTCCAGTAGTATGATACAGTATGTTGGCCACCTGATAGAGTAAATGCTGGCTCTATCACTATTGGCTTGTCTAAACTCTATCAATCATGATTTCTTACTAAAACTTCGAGAGAATTTCGAAGGTTACTAGTGAACTGATTATTTTATTTGAATTGAAGTGATTTTATGCAGACTGGTTTTGATTTGCTATATGTATTCACTGTAGATAATTAGAAACGTATCCACTTTATGATTCAAATGAACTGAATGTTAAACTCAAGTAGAAACATAGAAATGCATACATAAAACAGACATGAATTGAATATAATGAACTTACAATTAAAAGAAGGAACCAGAAATATTGGTGAATTAAACTTAGTATCGTAACTAAACTGCACATGATTATTGCATCTTTAGCTTGTCTGAAAACAAACAAGATAAAGTAGTTCTCATAAAATATAGTTTACAATAATTTTCAAAGAAAATTGAGTAGCACCTAGGCTCATTTAGAAGCTGAGTAGTAGTGTGTCACTGTCTCACTAAAAGGTATATATTACATGCACAAGGTTGATCAGTTTGACGCCCTTGGTAAGGATTAACGATGTGCATTGCTCAGGAGCTTTATATCAGAACAAAACAGCTGTCCAGTGTATCTTGATTTTTAATATTTGTCTAACCCAGATCAATTCGTGATATCAAATTCAGATTTAACAAAATTAAAAACACTGAGTTATAATTAACATCAGCTTACTAGTGACTAACTTTAGGTAGCAATTTGAGGAGCTCTAAATAGAAGACATGATGAGATGAGTATCGAGAAGTTACTTATCAAAAGATTAAAACCATATTAGTAGAGGTTATTTCAGTAATAATAATGATAATAATAACAAAAAAGAGTGAATATATAGAATATAGTTCAGAAAGAAAGAAATGGAGCGTGGAAAGCTATGAAATAATTTTAAGCTCACGATTTAAGAGAGGATAATAAGTGGATACATCTGCAGCACTGTGATCGATTCTGAGTCATGTCACTCAAAGTTTACAACCACTGGTTACGGTATTTGCGCGGACTCCAATCAGGTAGTCTTCATCTACCGATACGATTCAAATCAGCAGTCAGTGACTTCATGGACTGATGCCATGTTTTGGATTGACCGCCCCTAATTCTTTCATCCTACTTCTATATCAGCCATCACGCATCGAGGTAGACGGTGATTAGGCATACGCAACACATGTCCCAACCATTACAGTCGATGAAAATTCATAAACTCATTGATTCATTTACCACTTTAAACTAATACCCGGTATATAACCTTGTTATTGTTTGCTCGGTAATCCCAGATAATGCGGACGATGTTTCAAGAACATCGATGGTCAAATACCAATAACCTACGAATGTTGTCCACCCTTAATGGAAGTCTCACATCCGTAAAGTAAGACAGGGCGAACAGCTGCACAGTATACTCTCCCTTTCTTTCAGAAACAAATATATGGTCTACGCTATACGTGATCTAAGTTGGAAAAATCTAAACGAGCTTTTTGAATTCGTACTAAGATCTGATCAGAGACCAACCCATTAGGGCTAACCAGGCTTTCAAGTGAAGTGGTCGACGTGCTAAACTACTTCACTCCCTATCTTTAGCTCAGGTGTTGACGAAGACTAGTCCTGGAGCAATAGTTTGTATTTAGAGAGGGAGAAACACATTCCGAACATTGCTGCTGTTGAAAGATTCTGCATCTTATCAACGTCTTCACAAAATAGGACTATGTCATCTGCATATTATAAGTCAATAGGTAGGTTTCCTCGTAGGAGATCATTTACTAAAACGTCAGATGATGAGAGTTATTTTCATCAGTGAATCAAATATGAAATCAAACAAAAATGGAGATAGAGGCAGCCTTGATAAACACTACTAGGGGTTTCAAGTTCGAACGACAGTTCGCCGTAAGCTCTGACATGACTAATAGTGTTTGAGGAAAGATCCTCAGAAAGATTCTTGTACTTCTAGGGTACGCATTCAATGAAAGACATTGCCATAGAACTTCTTGGTCTACAGAGTCAAATGTCTCTTTCAAATCAAGAAAAACCACCATTGTCGGGCACCGGAAAGTATGTCTGTGTTCTGAAACCTGACAAATGGCGAATAACTGGTCTATACAGCCGCGACCAGGTCTGGAACTAGCCTGGTTTTTCTCGTGTTTGCAGATCACGAGTTGTAATTAAACGTCTGATAATTGTGGAAGCTAGTATTTTAGCCATTAGCCAAAAAGTATGCAAATCTGTCCTGAAAAACGGGTTGTGAGTTATGCTTTGCTACAATGAATATTTGAAACTACAATTCATATTGGCTTGTTAGCATAAGATAAAAAATATACAATGATTAGTGGCTGAATAGAAGATAATCATAAACTATGGTTGCAGTTATTAACTACTATAGTTTAGGCTTTGTTATTGTTCCTTCCACTTGCACTTTCCCTGTCAAATAATATTAGAGTAACATGGAAAAATACATACTAGAGTGGAGACTATGTAGACTAGTAAAAACTATAATATGGTTATCAATGAGTAACTTCAAAAGATACGATTAGTAAAGTCGAGACATATATGATATGAGATAAATAGAGGTGACAATCAATCATAGTTGTGCAATACACCTTAAAATTGACTGAAGTTGGAGATTTAAATCAAGACACCAAATCAGTAGTTTGAAGGTTGGGTGCTCACTCAGACGTTCGAAGATCCTGGATTCGACTTATCATTAGATTGAGGATGTGAACTATCACTAAAATGTTTCATACTAAGACGAAACAGATGTCCAGTGCTCTGTAGTTTTTAACAGCTGTTTAACTAGGGCCAGTTAATCAGATTTAGTTCTTTAACCCTTAAATATGCTGATAGAATAAAGGTAGAAAGGTTAAACCTTATTGTTCACAGATTCATTACAACTATAAAGATGAATTTATGTTAAGTATGTAAGTATCCGAATGAGAAAACCAAATTACAAATAAAACAAAAACAAAGATAAATAAAACAACTTACTCTCCGAGTCCACCAGAACCTATATTCAAATCTAATCCAGCATCCACAAGTTGACGTGTACCACGTTCATTAATAGCATAAGATGGTGTAGCCATATATGACATAAATTTATAAGCAGCCAGACATACACCGAAACAGCCTAATGATAAAGTTATATAACGTTTTGTGTAAGTTGACCAGAAAAATATTAAAGTGACAAGGAAATAAATTGCCTACAATAGAAAAATACAAATAATTTAAAATTAGTGAAAGTTATTATGTTTTCTCTCAAATGAGAACAAACACGTGGGTTCTCAGTAGCTTAGTACGGTACGTGATGACAGACACAGACAGATACAACGTAGGACCAGGCACATAAGTGCATCGGTCCAAGTTGCCACACCTCAACAGCATAGCAAGATGATCACCGAATTCATAGAATCAGTTACTTTAATGGTAGTAATATATAAAAGGAAGATTGCATATAAGGATATAATATGTAGAGAGAGAGAGAAAAAAATTAGTTTGTAGAAAGAAAGGTAGAGTAGTTTTAGTCTCAAGGTGTACGTGAAGACAAAGAATGTATACACCTACGCCATTGTGATCGATTCTGAGGCATGTCACCAAGAGTCTCCAACCACTGGGTACGGCAGTCACGCGGACCCCAACCAGGTAGTCGACATCTACCAATGTGGCTCAGACCAGAAGTTAGTGACTTCAACGACTGATGCCACGTTTTGGTTTGGCCGCCCCTAACCCTTTTCCAACCCACCCCAATACTAGTCATCATTGAGCGACGTGGTAACCGGTGTTCGGACATACGTAACACATGCCCCAACCATCTCAGTCGATGAAGTTTCATAACCTCATCAACAGATTTACCATTATTCCCTAATACCCTTCGTCTAACCTCATTATTAGTTACCCGGAGATCCCAGTAGGTACGAGATATATTTCTAAGACATCTGTGATCAAACGCTAGTAACCTACGAGTATCTTCTACCCTTAATGGCCATGTTTCACAGCCGTAAAGTAGAACAGGACGAACTGCTGTGCAATATACTCGTCCTTTAGTTGATAGACGAATATCACGCCTACGCCATAGATGACGTAAGTTGGCAAAAGCCAAACGAGCCTTTCGAATTCGTGCAGAAATTTCGTCAGACACCAACCCATTAGGGCTGATCAGACTTCCAAGATAAGTGAAGTTATCAACGCATTCAACTTCTTCACTCCCTATCCTTAGTTCAGGGGTTGACGCAGGCCAGTCCTGAAGTAACAATTTACACTTAGAGGGGGAAAAACGCATCCCAAACATCCTGGCATTGTTGCTCAGTGCGACCAGAAGACTCTGCATCTTATCAGTGTCTTCACCAAACAGGACTATGTCGTCTGCGTATTCTAAGTCGATGAGTGGACCTCCTGGAAGGAGATCAATCCCAGAAAATTCAGCCGAAGAAAGCGTTACTTCCAGTAGCACGTCTATGATAAAATTAAACAAAAACGGAGATAGTGGGCAGCCTTGACGGACACCACTTGAGGTCGCAAAGTCAGATGACAGTTCGCCATAAGCTCTGACTCGACTGGTAGTGTTTGAGTAAAGAGCCTTCACAAGGTTTATGTACTTCTGAGGTACACCTTTTAATGACAGACACTGCCACAGAACCTCACGGTCAACTGAGTCGAATGCTGCCTTTAAGTCGAGGAAAACCACCATTGTAGGACGCCGGTAGGTGTGCCTGTGTTCTAAAACCTGACGAATGGTGAATATGTGGTCAATGCAACCACGACCAGGTCTGAAGCCAGCCTGGTTTTCTCGTGTTTGTAGTTCACGAGTCTTTGTTAAACGTCCGATAATTATTGAGGCTAGTATTTTAGATGCTATATTAGTCAAACTAACCCCTCTATGGTTATCACAAGATGATTTCGGTCCTTTCGTATATATTGGGACTATTAGTGATTTAGACCAGTCGGATGGAATTTTATCTAGTTCCCAGACTTTAGCTAAAATACTAGTCAACCTAATCGCCGAGACTGGACCACCATCTTTGAAAACCTCTGGGGTTAGCCCATCTGGACCAGCTGCTCTTCCTCGTTTCAGGTTAGATATAGCTTTTTGAACTTCAGCTAGTGTCGGAGCGCCTACTTCAATGTTCCATTTAGCTTAAGTGGAAATGCTGGGTAATTGTAGAGTAGCTGAAGGCCAGCTAAGTGTTCCTTGAAGTGTTCGGCCCATCGTTCTAAACGTCTGGGTTGAGAGCAGATTACAGTATCATCTTTCTCGGAGATAGTTTCACTTATCTTTGACTTCTTAATTCCGGTTTCCCTGATTAGTCTATAAAGCTGCCTAGTGTTGCCTAAAGCCGCTGCCTTTTCCATCTCTTTTGCTTTCGTTGCCCACCACTGCTCACGATCGTTTCGTAAACTTCTACTTAATTTAGACTTGATTTGTTTTCGCTCTTCATCGTGTTCAGAGCCTGACGGGATTAGTTGGCGAGAGCTCATCAGTGCCATAGATGTCGCAGAAATCCACTGGTTTTTCGTGCTCCTTTTGTTCTAATTACTAGTAGATGACGCTGCTGTTTCTACAGCTGTTTTTAGATCATTCCAGGCAACATCAGGATCAGCCTGGTTTCCAGAGTTACCTAATTGTGACCCTAACTGTTCTTGAAATTTACTTTTGACCTTCTCGTCACTCAGATCAATTCTAATGGGTTTTCCTAATGTGGCCTTTCTACGTCCAGTGAGGTGTAAGCAAATGCGTGCTCGTACTAGAGCATGATCAGAGTCTAAACGTGTACTCCAGAACGAGCGGCAATCTTCTATCGAGCCTCTCCAACGATAACTGATGGCAATATGGTCTATTTGAGTCCATCGTTGTCTTGGTGAAGGGGGTCGCCACGTTAGGCGATGTCTCTCCTTATGCTTAAAATTAGTATTCGCTAAGAATAAACGATTGTCTGAGCAAAGTTGCAGCAGACGGTCACCATTATCTGTTCTCTGAGCTGGAACACTAAAATACCCGCCTAAATGTCTTTCTGTTTGGTCTAAACTACCTACTTGGGCATTAAAGTCACCTGCGACGACTACTATGTCTGAGTGCTTGGCTTTTTGAAGAGGTTCACAAAGGTTTCTGTAAAATCCATCCTTCAGTTCGTCTGGGCTGCAGTCAGTGGGAGCGTAGGCGGAAACGACAAAAAGACAACGACGAGTGTCCCTATTCCTCCGAGTCCTTACAGAGCCATTTAGTCGAACAGCACATAGGCGACTATTAACAGGGATCCATTCTAATAGTGCTTGTTCTGCTCTCATGCTTAGCGCTATGCCCACACCCGACAGTCCACGAGAGCTGGCTATCGAATCGCCAGATAAACGGAGAGTGTATCTTGTCTCCTCGCCGTTTTGGCAAAGTGAGGTCAAGTGAATGACCACGCTAGGATCTTGTATGCGTGTTTCGGAGACACAGCACACATCAATCATACGAGATTCCAGGGTTTTAGCTAAGGAGGTCTGCTGACCGATTTGACATACGGTGCGTACGTTGAAAGCTCCAATGTGTAGTTTGGAGCGGGGTTTCAGTAGACCTGGGACATTACTTCGAGTGCTAGAATCGTCGGACGTGGTGACACTTGAAGAGAAAGTTAGAAGAGGAAGTTCAGAGTTGATAGTCAAGGTAGGAGTAATGATAGGGATTGAAGAGAGTAAATGATTTTGAATACGGTGGTCTTGAGTGCTGTCAGAGGTATGAGGGCAGTTATCACTTCCCGGTTGCCCACACCGTGGAAGGGTTCTTCTGGAGGTACCTGAAAAGGAAATTGGATTAGAGCGTGACCGCAGTGCCCAAGGGACAACTGCTTGAGGCCGGTCACACACGACCTTTTGGTGAGTAGTTTTAGTGTTAGCTCCGTACTTGTTGAAGACCTTATCGCCGGAGACGGAAATTCGTAGGATAAGGCGAGGTGTGCATTTTTAGGGTCAACCTTTTCTAACCCCACCCTCCTTGTGGGAAGGCAGCATCGCTGTTATGCTGGTTGTCCGAGGGAAACACCTTACTGCCGTCACACCTCTGTACAGTCGGCAGTACGACTTCGCCCTCAGACCTTGGATCTGCTGCTTTTAGTCTTACCGCTCTTCAACCGACCTGCCTGGCATGGTAGGACCTTGAGGAACTATTGTTCCAGCCAGTATAGCTCGATTGGTTCATCACGATAGGCAAGCCCGACCACCACGTCAAGGTAGCAGCAACGGCCGGGACGGTACGTGATACAATACAACTAAATAATCTAGGGTAACTGGATTACATGTCTCACTCCCTCGATAGTCTGTACGGTTAGTGCGAATCGTTATTTCTGATACTTGTACTTTAGTCGGATACCACGATTCGTTCCTTCCCAACCCACAACTACTCCAAAAGACTATATTCGTAGAAAGATTATGCTGTGGAGCCAAATACGAGACGAGACTACAGAACAACGTTTATATATATCCAATTTAAAACTGAATTAATTGGTGAAAGTATAAAAATCAATTTTACAAAAAAAATCAATACAACCCCTTTCGCTTGATTAAATGAACGATTGTATTTTTGGGGATTTTGAATTCCCAACTCCCCCTTGTGAATAGCCCATTGCTTTGGGATACACCTGTATCCAACAAAATATCCAGGTGGTTAAGACATGTATTACGTATGCCTGACCACCGTCTACCACGACGAGCAATGTTGTCTGTTGTACGAGTAGGCTGGAAGAAAGCTAAGGGTGGCCAAATGAAAACATGGCACCAATCCATGAAGTCATTGACAATTGGGCTGAGCCAGGTTAATAGATGCAGACTACCTGGTTGGGGCCCACACGATGATCGTAACAAATGGTTAGAGACTTTGGGTGATATGGCTGAAAATCGATTGCAATGGCGCAGGTGCATCCACTCCTTGTCTTCCTCCAAATTCTAAGTTTCTGAGTTTACTATAACTTTCCCTTCACTGAATTACTACTTTTGTTTCAAATCTTATCTCTGATGTCTATACCTTTCCATTAGTACTTACCCTGTTACTACATTCCCTACTCTGGGATTTGGTTCGACAATTTAATCTCTATCTGCTAATTGAGGCAACGTAACTTGAACTGATGTACGCATTTACCAAGTTCTACGTTGTAACTGACTGACTATTTGAATAAAATATCCATGGGGGTAAGCTATATCGATTCTGTATATATCTAGATGGTTCACTTGGTCTTTTATTCACGGTTTTAGTACAGTATCCGATACGGTTAATAAAACTAGTCAGGTAGAGTGCAATTTTTCTCTAAACTTTATTCATCTGCAATTATGTATCGTATCTACGCGACTAAGAGCATATCCTTTAATGAATTTGGAGACAAACAGCTGTTACGTAGTAACTTCAAAAAGATGCTATTAGATGCATTTATTTAAAAGCTCTAGAAAGTAACGTAGAGTTACTCGCCAAAAATAGCATTAACGAGGAATGAAATTAAATTTATTACGCATACATACGTTTGAACAGCTACGAAAACGAACTCGTTAAAAAAGAATCTCTTAGTGAATGAAGTCATTACATTATATATAAACATACACATCAACCAAAATGTCTTCAGCAATAGACTACATCATAGATTTTCTAAAACGTACATTCATGCTGCTCAAATAATTTATAAGAATATGTAAGCACAATTCTATCATAGTGTGAAGACATAGAACCATATAATTTGTAAAAATGCAACTTCATTTTGTTTGTTGAATTCTGCAGGCTAAAGTTTGAGTGTAAATAATAGAAGTGACATTTTAATTAATCACTCAGTAACCATTAACAACGTAGAACCTGGTATATATGTCCATATATTAAAGGTGTCATACTACATTAATACTACACAAAATTTACAAGAACGAAATGACAATAGGATACACAAGGGAAGGTGAAGTAAAGATGTGTATGAAAGAGCAGAACTTAAGATGTAAGTGAAGATAAAGAGTGAATGCACGCGCCATTGTGACCGATTCTAAGCCATGTCATGATGTCTTCTATCACTGGTTGCAATTATCTTGTAGCATTATGAGCAGTGTTAGATAAATTAGAGCTTAACAATAAACGTGCCATAATTACTAAAAATAGGCTCAGGAGATTTTGTTTTCCAGCTCCCCCTGATCCTTAACGACAGTAATATACACCCCAATCATTAAAGTCGATGAAGACTTACTTTATCGACCAATCTGCTATTTCAGTTAAGCACCCTTCGCTTCACGTTTACGCAAATGCACCTAGATACTTATGATTTCTAGTTACACCACGAGCCAGATATTCAAAATTGTGATTTGTTTTCCGTATAACTTCAAAAAATGTGGGCAAACAAAAGCCCACGATAAAGCGTTGAAACGCTTTGTTAGATTTAGCTGTTTTTTCTGTTATTTTATTTCACGTTTCATCCTTCCACAACCACCATACTCTCCACACAAAATATCACTCACGTACTTACGAAGTTTATACACATGGATTCAATCTGGAATTTCAAGCTACATAACAGATTAACTTAAATATCGCAAGTCTAGAACACTAGTCAGATTTCTAAATAAGGACCTCGCAACATTTATAAACAATTATTTCGAATTATCAATAATACAAAAAATGAAGGACTCACATAAGCAGATAAAAATAGGTAACGGTAGAACCTAAGTGTCCGTACGTTTTCCTCGTGAATGAACTTTTCACTTTTAGTCCCTTCTTTCGGCGGCTTCTTCTGATTAAGCATTTTTTAGATAAAACGTGGCCTTGGTGTAACGTAAGAACTAACTGTGGCGGCTTTCATAACTCATTATTGAATACATTGTTCGGCGGAATTACATGATCGTCAATCTTTGGTGCAAGTGTTTTAAGTTATGGATAGTAAGATTCAAGGTGCAAACACTTCCTCTAGGTAAAATGCTTTAAAGGCTCCTTTCGCTTGAATATCCAATATAGATGTTAACAGCGATTTTAAACCACCGGTGTGGTCCCAAGCTTTTGATATTATCTTACGATAATCATCCAGCTGCTTGACTGAATTGATCGTAATGAAAAAAGCAGGTAAAATAATTTAAGCCTTCGTAGCGGTAAATAATCCCCAAAATAAATAGTTGCACAGGCTCTCGACATTGATCCTGACAATGTTTGTTTTAGAGGACACGAATAGTTAAAGGCGCCCAGTCGCGCACTACCACCAGATCACGACTCAAACCATTGTGGGTAGCATTTCTCTCTAGTTTGCCGGCTTAGACGTTGCTATCCCATTGAAGCTGTGTTTGCAATCAAATATAATTTCTCTTCATTCATTGCCTTCTGATTTCTCCTAAATTCGTAAGAGTGGGTCCAATCAATAGAAGTTGCTCTGGTTGTACGACAAGCGTAACTTTGTCATATACTAGGGTACATATTACCTTGTTTCTTTTAATTTTTTTTCTTTAGTCTATTATATGTTACTTTCTGGGGTTAAATATTTTTACTTTCCTTTTATGTTTTTTGTTGTTCGTCCTTTAAGTTAGGATTTCATTTTTTTCTACGCTCAGTAGCTGCGATTCCCGATAGTTGAGGAGTCAGAAGGGGTATAGATTAGGGATGGTAAATGGGGAAGGCCTAATTTTAACGGTTAAAATACTTGTTAGTTGCAGAATAATCAGGGAAAAAGGAGTGAGACAAAAGAGCGGTTGCCTGCGGTAGAAACATAGACGATACTAACAATTACAGTATCAATAATAATAACCTTGATGATAATAAACAATGAAATAGATTAGAACCGTTAGTTGATCAGCTAGTGTGATAGTGAACCAGCTGGTACAGAGTGGTTAGGGTCAACAGCGAGGTGAAGCATGAGTAGGTGATAGTGGACTGTTCAGACACAAGTGGTGATCTAGTCTCATTTTAAAGCTCCCCACCATGTGGGCTTGGGAAACACCAGCTGGTAGGGATTTCCACTCCGGGCACAATTTTGATAAAGAAATCGACCTTACAGTCCCTTAGCGTTGAACGTTTTCGGGGTTCTGTCTCGGAACCGGACGGTGGGAGATGAAAATTAAAAGTCCGTTAGTGTTTCCTTGGGTACCAACAACGTTGAAGGGTGTTATCAAGTTACCCCTAAGGTCGTCATTAGTGTGTGCAAAACGTTCGAAATTCTGGCCCATTCTTCATAGGACTTGTTCGGTGAGTCGACTACCCATTCGATCTCTAATCCTCTAAAGTTTGAAATTTTCATATTGCTACGGAATAAACATTTTGAACATGGTAAGGAAAATTTACGGTATCAGCCTGTCTAGCAGCTTGTGAACACGATGAAACATTTTAGAGACATATGCGGCAGATATGGAGAGGGTAGCTCTGGTGTCCAGGTTCTGGTTAATGAGAAATTCCAGGCCACATTTTGTAGAGTTGACAAGTGTAACTTTTCGGCACAGTTCGTAGGCGGAGCGGTTCTTTGGGAGAGTGTGAATGAATAAAGTGTAGCACTTTTCTAGATTAAGCTCAAGTTCATTGTTTCTGGTCTATTTATATAGGGTTGGATATTTTTTTGCAATCTCTGCACGACTGCACCACATCTGAAAGATCTTAACAGTTTCACATGATGGAACTTTTGTCCTAGCCATTATGTGTTCTACTCCATAAGGGTGTCATCTTCGGTCTGGGTTAGAAGTGAACCTAACTGGTGATTTGTAAAAGTCTGACGGGGCTATTAGCTCCGTGATATATCGAGATCGTTTCCACTTCACCTAGCAATCTTTTTTTAGGCAGAACAAAAGTTTACTGATCTAAGTCGATTCGTGTATGCTTTATATCTTAGTTTCATTGCTTTTTTGGTTGCTCTACATTAACAATATTTTTAGGGTAAAAGGACGCGATATTCGAGTTATTAACAAAGTGTGGTCATATTTTTATTCGACGGCGTTATGGAGTAAGCACAGAAGCTGTACAACGTCGCAAGCTAACAAAAAAAATATTTCCATTCCTTTATGGATTGGATTTTGTCTCCTTTTTTCTGGCACGTCTTATGATCTTAAAAAACTTGGTTTAGGAGGGACGTGAAGTGTAGTGGCAAACAATTCCCCAAATAAATATAAATGCGACTTCTATTCACTGACAATGACTTAGTTTGTCTTAGTGGACATGATTAGCATTACCGCCGGACCACGACTAGACGTGCGGTAGAAAGCCACCTCTTATTTAGTCAGCCAGCTTAGACGTTGTTATCCTGTTAATGGTGTAGTGTGACAGATTCACTTTAATCAAGTTACACCGCCTGATGACTTTATTAACCCAGATCACAATAATCCCAGCGGCCAGGATTCTTGACTAACGCAATACTGACTAGTAATTAAGCCATCTTCAGATGATAATAGTAGAAACTTTGCAAATGTATTGACACATATTTCGTTGCGACGACTACCATAACGCAGAGTAACTAGTAAGTGATCAGCAAGACTATCCTTTTCTCATCATCCTTAAACAGCATTTCGTTTATTAAGCATTAACCATAGACGACAGTACCAGCGGTAGGGTTAAGTATTCCAGTTACTCTACAGACTCATTTATATAGTTAACCAGATTCACAGATCTATTGTGGGACCTATTTAGATCAGTAAAGTTTAAGTGAGCTACTTAACATTTTGTAATATGTTTTGAAGCTTATATTTAACATTAAACCTACTCTTGTAAATGTAGCAATAATTTATAACAATAAACAGAGATTTAGAGCTTCAATAGGCTTTTTGAACTAAAATTTGATGAAGTTGCTTTTTTCAAAGCATCTTTAAAGAAATGAGAATCTCATAGAGCTTTATAGATGTATATAAAGAATCCAGAACAGTATGAGTACAATTCATTATAAACATAGGAATCGTACATTGTGATTTTATTCATAGTGTATTAGCTTAATTTTATTGATACATAAGCATATAATTGGCTTCATCAAAGATGGCTAAACCTAAACCCGTCGGCCAGACCCTATGAGTTAGGATACTAGGTTACGACCAACCCTCTAGTGATTACACGCGATCTAATGATCTAAAACAGTTATAACTAGATTCTCCTCTAAACTCTTGCTCTGGCGAAAATAAATTAATTATCGTAATACACGTATATTTATACAACAGTTATAAATATCTGAAACTTGTTGGTTAATTACAAAGTCTAGTAAAATAGATTTATCATTAATTTACAAGGTACTTCTAGTGGTATTTTTCCTGAGTCTTTAACACAGAACGGCCAATAGCACTAAATATGCTTGATATCACGAAAGTAAATAATCTGAGCCAAACAGAACAAATCATCAATGGTACCAACAGGTAATTATTATTGACAAGATTCTTCCAATTAATTGTTAATTATGTATCAATCAAACTCTTGTTCGCTGCATATTGTCTGATAATGTCGTTCTTTCATTGCTACCACTAAATCAGTCAACTGTGTGCATCTATTATTTTCGAGTTGTTAAGCATATCCGGATGGTATTCACTTTAATAGTACTAAGTAGTTAACTAGAACTAATACATTGGAGTACAAACTACTTCATAGTTCCTTTATGAATAAATAATTACCAATTTCATTGCAAAATACAATTGTAATTGTTTCCTTAGTAACTTACTCATGTTAATAGATTGCGTACTACACTGATTGTCAATGTGAGTTAAGCCATGCAAATGAATATATCATTAACTGACCTATAAAGTTATTTAGTTCACCTTAGAAAGTGTTCTAGATTCAACCTATTTACATATTTTTTGTAATACTTTAATCAATTTATCCTTTTAATAGCATAAGGTCATTGCTAGCATAGTTCATCATAATGAAAGTGTTTTTGGTTGTGATAACCTACTAAAATTATTGCCTATTATACATTTGGGAAGAATTTGCTTAGCTGATCAAAAAATCCACTGAAAAATCAACTGAAATGTTTAGCTGCAGTTCCAAATGAAGCCTGGTAGCTATCTGACCCCTGAAAAGAAATATGCCCATACAACTTAGCAACTATCTTTGACCAACGCTTGAGTACTTTATAAGGTTTTACGCACCATATAAAAAGCGGAAAATTAGTTGATATGAGATAATTCATGTCAATTAGCCAAAAACATTAAAATCAAGACCGGAAGTCGTGGGTTTTGAAAGTTTCACTATTCAATCATACTGTAAAATTTATATCAAGATAAGAGTGTACAGTTAGTGGAATTTTAGGTCTAGGGTTATCATTGGCTGGTACTGAGTCATCATATTGATGAATATGCAAAGTGTGTTCACTTAACGAGCAATATCATTAGCCCCTGTTGGTTGAATAGACATCTATGAATCTATCCAAAGCATCTAGTACTAATTTCCAAATAAATATGCACTAAAATCAACTAGATTAATAGATTATATTCATTCATAGAGTGTAAATCTGATCAGTCATATGTAGAACATCCATATCAACATTAAAATGTAAAATCTGTGAACTACTTCGCTTAAGGGTACATACATCACCTACCTAATAGAAAAGAAAGGTATTAAGTTGACAAAGTAGTAAAAGCAAATAAAATATTATGTCCCTTAATAAGTCTATACTACTTATATGTTTTAAATAACCAAATAGTAAATTTAAACATCTTTTTGATTGCAGGTTGTCGTAATTTATGGCCTACATCTACAACAACCTTCTCAACGTGTCGTAGGCTCGACACCTTGGTGAGAAGTTCCATACTTAGACGAAACAGTTGTTTACCTTTGATTGATGTTTTTCAATAGTTGTCTAACTCAGAGCCATTTTTTTCATATCAGATTGACATTCTGTGTCATTTTCTATTAATATAGTTGGTGATAAAGATAAATTAAAGTGTGGTTTTGAGTGAAGATTACATTCCAACTCCTCACTTCTCATTCAACATGTTACACTGTGCTCCACTGTAATGTTCATCAAATTCACTAACGCTTAACACTTAGAAGTTTGATATTAATTCATCAATGCAAATGACTCCATGTTTGTTATGGCGGAAGATACAGCCAATTACTTGATATGACTTTGTACGCACTAAATTATTGCAATCAATGACAAAAACAACAGTCTAATGGATACCAAAAGTTTGCCTTGATACCTACTCAGTCCAAGGCCAAAACAAAAAAAACACAAGACCGATGCACTGACCAGCCGAACCAACAAACTTCTTAACTACAATCGAATTATTGATAATGTTTTTTTAGAAAATTGATATCGGTAACATGGAAAGGAAATCGTGATATCTGAATGTTTGGTTATTAAGGAGGAGGATGTGGGAAGATTAGAGGTTGGAGGTAAGTAAATCATTACCCATCACTTTGTATCTCTTAGCGACCAAAAAACGATGAATTCACATACATTCAATAGTGTGGAACCAAAAGTACTTCAAGTACACCATAGATGTAACTGTATAGTGTCCAATACACAGTAGGAAGTGTATCACAATACAAGTTACTGACAAACTAAAACTTTTAAAGCAAATAAATTACCCGTAGCAATTAAAATGAGTCGATCCGATATGTTACTTCAATTGTATAAGCATTTTTACATAAATTCATCATAAATAATCGATATGATTCAGCAGACAGTCACGTTGGTTGGCTAACATTGAAAATCAGGGAAAACTGAACAGCTGTTTCACCGTTATGAGACTGCTTAAGAGGTGCGCTTCCTTGATTTTGTAGCGTGATCGAACATTTGGTCTTCAGGTTTTATACTAGAACGAACAAATGGTTTAGTCCCTTAACCTCCCACCTGTATTCATGTAACGTTAGTCTGTGATAAATACATTAAACTAAGCCCAATACTTATCTCTACAATATCAACTTACAATGAATGATATCAAATATCTTTCGCTGATACCATTACGAAAGTACAACCTACGGAATATGCATTTTAAATCGTCAGTACACTGGATAACTCATTCATAGTGCTCAATGATCTAAACTTTTATAATAAACAAATTTGGTGACGTAAATAACCAAACTGTGATTGTAACTAGGTATTATGGAGGCTGTTAAGTTTTATATGATAAATAAAACATTGAAAATCAGAAACTGGCAATACTTGACTGTTTAGTTGTGTACATATACAACTCTACCAATAAATTTTGTCCGGGAACTTCAGACTTCGTGGAGGGCGTTCAACCTTTAAATTGCTGATCTAGCTTCCATTTAACGAAAGGAAATTTCTTCAGTTCTATTGAAGTGGAGATCGGTTTTAACTAAGCTGAAGAAGTTGCCTACCGATGGCAATGCATGAGTTTATTACAGTATGAGTGATAGAGCTGATTATCTGCTATTCTGGTATTGAATTGTCTCTTAAACTAAATCTAGTAAACTCTTACATTATTTTGACAAGTACCAATATACTGGAATTATGTTCCATGTGTAATGCCAAAGTTCGAAACTAGTCGACATGAGTTAGTTTATTTTAATGAGTTGTAACCATGTAAACCAGTCACACTTAGAGGGGATAGAATTATTCAAGTCGGTTGAATTCTACTATAAAATGCAATCTTTGTGATAATGAGTGTACAATCAATAACAGCTGGGCCTAATATCCAGGAGTATTAGAGACTAGTTTACTTCAATTTGACTGTACTTAAAAATAACAACGTGATAAGTGGTCTAACTACTAAGTGTTCTTCTGGAGGTCTTAGGCTCGATTTGTTGACGAAGTTGTGGGAGTAAACTGTCAAATAGTTACATACTAAGACAAAACAGTTGTCTAGTGCTATAACCTTTTAGTTTTTTATGGTTATTTAACTTAGACAAATCTGTTTTATGACATTTAAGTTGTGATTCGTTGCATTCATCGAAGATAATTCTTCAATATCTTCTGATGTCCTTGAAATTCAATAAATACAAAGTACTGCAAAATCAATTAATCGGTTGACATTCGATTGTCTTTTTATTCAAGATTTTCTTACGCACGTAGCTCTACACTGCCCCACTCATTGGAAACAAAGTACTTTCTGGCTAGACGTGAAGTATCCCAATATGCCATACAATTTGCCTTTGAAAATCAAGGAGCACTAAACAGTATTTGTATCGAAGTATGATAGTCATCGGAAGGGTTCACATAACTACATGAAAACATTCAACTTTGATTAATCAGTAAAGAATATGAAGGGTTCCCCGGATATATGACCAAGTTGCGCTTGTCGTATAACCAAAGACACTTCAATCGAATGGACCCCACTCTTACGAATGAGAAATCAGAAGGCAATAAAGGATGGAAGCGAAATTATATTTGAGCGTAACAGAACTTTAATGGGATAGCAACGTCTAGGCTGGCAAACTAGAGAGAGATGCTACCCACGGTGGTTCGAGTAGTGATCTGGTGAAGATGCGTGACCGCGCGCCTTCAACTAGTAGTGTCTGCTAAAACAAACATGGTCAGCATCAATGTCGAGTGCTTATGCAACTATTTATTTTGGGGATTATTTACCGCTACAAATACAAACATTAAATTAAGTATTAATCATTAGGAAATCACATCAACTAAATTACAATGATGATTTCACTCCTGGCTGTATTCATGTAGTTCCTGATGTTCAGGTAAATTGTCGAGATCGATGGTTTTTCGGTAAACCAAGAGTAAAATAATCATATCCATAATTATTAAACAGTGATTATCACATTACATCATAAACTAAATAAAATTCATTGAATACCAACCCAGTGAATCATGAACTTATAACAAAATATCGAATTCTTTATTAGTTAATTGTAAAAAGAGTTTCCTAAAGTAGACATCAATGAAAAATGTAATGAATTTGTTATTTAGCTTTGGCCTGGTGAATTGCATTGACATCATTCTACAATCAGTACTAGGAAAAGTATTCAATGGAATGAACAAATCACTAGACATTCAACTTCGAGATTAATATACTACATTCTAACAAATTCATCAATGCATCGACTAAATCGTGACACTATGGATCATTGTTGAACAATCAATTGAAAGAAATCCACTATTTCACATCAACATACTTGATTATGTGAAAGTGTTTTTGACAGTGTTGAAAACAGAATAGTATGGAGACTTCTCCGACACTATGGTGTACCTGAGAAAATGGTCAATATTAAAAGGAATTCGTAAGATAGACTAAACGAAAAATTAGGGCATGTAGAGAAGCTGATAGATTCATTCCAAGTGAAGACCAAAGTTAGGTAGGGTTGCTTACACTAGCTGTTTATCTTTTAGTGATATTTGACTAGATTATGAAAACCTCAGGATCTCATAGAAAGCACGGAGTACAGTGGACAACAAGGATCGAAACATATGATCTAGCTCTTCAATAGCAGACGCTGCAGCAAAAGCAGATGAAGATAGACAGTGTATGAGCAGCAGCCAATACATTGCTAGGCTTTATCATACACAAAGGTAAAAAATCAGAGCCTTAAATACAACACAACGAATACAAATCAACTTACTATTGAAGGATAAGCATTGTAACATGTGTGAACTTTCAACCTAGTTAATTGCTCGTTTC
Source organism: Schistosoma japonicum (assembly GCA_025215515.1). Lineage (NCBI taxonomy): Eukaryota > Metazoa > Platyhelminthes > Trematoda > Strigeidida > Schistosomatidae > Schistosoma > Schistosoma japonicum. The sequence goes on from CM046065.1 coordinate 22,564,906, forward strand.
GTGATGTCATAAATTTAACAGAGGATAACAAAGTGGAAAAACACTCAAAACAGCATACTAGTGAACTCACAACTCACGTTCAAAATCAATAATGATAACAACTTTGGCGAATTTCACTGAACTGACGACTGATTGATTATTATCTACTCTCATGTTGTTATCCTCGATTTGGTTCTAATTATCAATCAATCTCTGTCGATAACACTTGTCACCACTACACTTTTCAATGTTCATTCGTTGGCTCTAATCACGAATGTGATGATCAGTGATTTCTTACAATTGATTGGATTCAACTATCAACATTCATTTATAGACTGACGTAGGTGTTCTGTTTGATAAACTGACAACTCGCTTCTCTCATCTTCTCTCATGTGTGTAGTGTGACGTCGTGAATTCGGAAGTCGTCATTCATTTCATGTTCTGCGTTAAATTGAGTAATGGAATACTTTGTATGTAAAAGTCTTAATGAATGTATTGAATGTTCCTCATTATTGACCGTACACAATGAATGCGTCATTCATTTAGTTGAAATTTATTTGATCTAATACTAGTTTATGTTAAGTCTTTTTCGAGATAACCCATAACATAATCTTCTGATATAGTCCCGGGTGGACTGCCGTTTACCACATCATCAGTCTGACGAAATATATCGTTGCTGAACTAAAATTACTTATCTCTCATGCATATTGTTTTTTATCGTTTGATCACAGATCCTGTTAAATGCAAAAATCAGGATATTAGCAAGTGATGTCTATAACACAAAGAAGAGGTTTGACTGTAAACTGGAATGTTTCATTAAAAGAAATTATTAACTTATCGTTAACTTGATGCAACCTTACAGAAAATTGTGAAGTATCCTTTAAAGAATCTACAGATAGTCATTGATAAAATGATCCTAACATTTCTATCACCCATCGAGGAACTACCAATTAATCATTGATAATTTAGGTTTTATTGAAACATGGTTCATCAGTTTTTCGTTAAAGTTACATCTTCTCGAGATAACCCTTTTACAATGTTTTATTTTGTCATCTAATTTATTTGTTAACCTCTATGTTGTATCATGCTAATTGCCAAGCTAATGTCAATAACATTCTCCATTCGAACCCATTTGTAATTAAGTGCTGTGGAGATAGATGAATGTAAACTTTATGTCACAAATTTGTCTAAATTACACAAGTATTGAATACAACATAGCATCGGCTCAATGTTTCATCCTAGACATGGGGCCTTTCAGCAGCATACAACCACAACCCCGTCAAAGGTCGAATCCAAGAACTTCTGATTTCGCAGTAAACGTATAATCACTAGACTACTAAATCATCTCTCAACAGTTGATATTTCTAATTTCACTCAATTCACTACCTTTTCACATGACCTCATACATTGTCACCGGTGAATAACTGTCTTATACACGACATGGTTAAACTTCACAGATCATATCTTCTTAAAAGAATCTCAGTATCTTCAAATCTCTTTATAACATACTAATTATGTAATATCATGGAGGTAGATTGTTAGCAATGGTTAAGTTTGTTAGCGTTTTTTTTGCAAGCAAGTAGGATGCAACTCGATGATCTGGACTTCGCGGATGATCTAGCACTTCTGTCCCATACACACCAGCAAATACAAGTGAAGACAATAAACGTAGCAGCAACCTCAGCATCAATAGGCCTGAACATACATAAGGGAAGAGTAAGATCATCAAATTCAACACAGGGAGCACCAAACCGATTCAACTCGATGGTGAAACTCTGGAAAAAGTGGACACCTTTACAGACCTGGGAAGCATCATCAATGAACAAGGAGGATCCGATGCAGATATAAGGGCAAGGATCGGCAAAGCAAGGGCAGCATTTCTACAGTTGAAAAATATTTGGGACTCCAAACAACTGTCTACTGACCTCAAAGTCAGACTCTTCAATTCGAACGTCAAGACAGTTCTTGTGTATGGAGCTGAAACGTGGAGAACTACTGCAAACATCCTCAGGAGAGTACATGTAATTATCAACAACTGTCTACGCAAGATATTGAATGTCTGTTGGCCGGAAACCATCAGACACAGCCTACTATGGAAGAGAACAAACCACTTTCCAGCTGTAGAGGAAATCAGGAAACGACGTTGGAAATGGATAGAACATAGATTGTGGAAATCATCAGACTGCATCACGAAACAAGCACTAACTTGAAATCCTGTTGGGAAACAGAAAAGGGGAAGGCCAATCAACCCATTTCGTCGGAAATGGGAAGCAGACATTAAAAGGATGAACAGTAACTGGAAACAGCTGGAAAGGATTGGTGAGGACAGAGTTGAATGAAGATTACTGGTAAGCCGCCTATGCTCCTCTTTGAGGGGTAACAGGCGTAAGTAAGTAAGTAAGTAAGTTTGTTATCAAAACTTGATGTAAACTAAAAATGAAATTATATAAATTGTATTCTACTTAATTGTGTTATTCTTGTTCTTCATTAAAGTTACATAATGAATAAATAAACATTTCAATGTTTCAATATTTAAATAAAATCAATGTCAATGTACTTTTATTTTTAAGAATATTTATCCCTTCCTTTTTGTTAAAAATAAAACAAAACAGTATTCACTTATTTAAGCAAACCAGATTCAATGGAATTTTCTATGATTTCAAAACATTCACTATTGAACAATGAATGAATGAATGAATGAATGAATGTGTTTTAGTTACTAAGGGCAACCGAAATGAACTAATGAAACCAATTTCTATTCATTAAAACAACAATTTTCATGCAGATTTATTTAAATGAATTGAAATCACATGATAAAGAATAACTGAGCTGAACATGATAGAACAAAAGTTGATGATGTAACAAAATGATAATCCATTGGGGGCATGATACCAGAAGATGTTTAAATAGTTGATCAAGAATAATAACTGACAATGCATTGGTAATTAAAGAAATAAATGAGTATCACTAGTAAGTGACTATCACATTCATTGTGTATGGTTAATAATGACGAAGATTCAATACATTCATTAAGACTTTTACATACAAAGTATTCCATTACTCACTTTAACGCAGAACATGAAATGAATGACGACTTCCGATTTCACGACATCACACTACACACATGAGAAAAAATTTGAGAGAGGCAAGTTGTCAGTTTGCCAAACAGAACACCTACGCCAGTCTATAAATGAATGTTGATAGTTGAATTCAATCAATTATAAGAAATCACTGATCATCACAATAATGAGCCAACGAATGAACATTGAAAAGTGTAGTGGTGACAAGTGTTATCGACAGAGATTGATTGATAATTAGAACCAAATTGAAGATAACAACATGAGAGTAGATACAGTCAGTAATCGGAACAAATTTAATATTGAAGTTGATGTTGTATTGGTTGGTATAAGTAGTCGAAGACTCAATACCACACTCAATAGAACTTACTTTGTTAGTAAACAAATGAACATTTGTATTACAATATGTTCATTTATATAATCTAAAGTTATTGTTAATTGCTTCTACAAATTAGCATATAGCTGTGGGTGCAGTAACATTGGGGTAACCGAAAGTCGAGGTGATCAATAGTTGTCTGATTCAGAACAATTCGTGATATCAGGATTAACAACTAACTATCTACACAACCCCCAATCGTAACTAAATATCAGCTCATTAGTGACTAGCTCCTTGAAGTAATTCCTGAAATTCTAGTGTGAAGACGTGACCAGTGGAGTTCAACCGTGTCGGGTGTGAGGCAGTTATCCACCGATGGCAATGGATGAAGTCGCGCAAACGTTTCATGAATTGACTGAATTAGAAATATCAGCCGTTAGGATCCAGCTCAGTGGAACAATGGTAAGGCGCTTGTCGCGGAGCCAGAGGGTCGTGGGTTTTATCCCCAACGGGGTCGTGGATACGCACTGCTGAAGAGTCCCATACTAGGACGAAACAGCTGTCCAGTGCTTTCAGGTGATCAATAGTTGTCTGATTCAGAACAATTCGTGATATCAGGATTAACAACTAACTATCTCCACAACCCCCAATTAAGACGAGACTCTATTTGATTTTTAGAATACTTTCCAAACATTCTGTTGTCAATTGAACGAAGTATCTTTAAGAATGTAGTATCGAGACATCTCTTGAACTCATGACATCATGTTGACACTTTGAAATCTTCCGACGTGATTAATAATCAATCAGTCGTCAATTTAGTGAAGTCTGCTAAATTTCTTATCATTATTGATTGTGTACGTGAGTTGTGAGTGTAATGGTGAACTGTTGTGATTATTTCTGTATGTTGCTAACATGCACTGCATTGATGACATCATAAAACTGGTTTCTTTTTGACCTCATTGTTTTGTTATTACAATGTTTTTCAATGTTATAACTGATTTCATTAATTTTTATTAACTGACTGAATCTATATTTTTTTAGTTTTTTTTGTCTGTCTTTATTCATGATGAACAGATTACGTAATCTCTAACTTCCAGTTCTCTAAACTTCTCTTACTCCCACAAGTTTTCCTAAAGCCTTTTTTTTCCAATGGAATATGCATACAATGGTTTCATCTGTTACATAACTTTATTTGTTGACTTTACTGTTTCATCAAGCTAATTGTCAATACGATGTCGTCAACAATCTCTATGTAAACTGCTTACTGTAGGCATCTTCATGTCTTTTTTTTAAATATAAATTTGGTTGTGAAATATCATAGTGGTAGGTTTTAAGTAGCTGTTAGTGAGAACATCATGAAATGATTGTCCTTCCCCCCTCCCTTCCTCCCTGAATCAGTTTATTCAATAACAAATTTTTCCTCCCCCCTTTCTTTCAATGAACTTATTGAAACAGATAACATTAAATTGAATTCTTCTATGATATCAATACATTCACAATAGAACAATGAATGAATGAATGAATGAATGTATTTTGGTTACCAAGAGTAACATAAGTAAACTAATGAAAGTAATTTCTAACCGCCCACCCACCCACTCATTCATTCACTTACCCACCCACCCACCGACCTACCTACCTACCAACCTACAATTTTCATATAGATTGATTTGAATTATGTTTTACATGAAATACACTTACTATTTTGTCTATGTATACTATCTTGTTAGGCATTCAATAAAACATGCTGATTTATTATCAACTTTATATAAATCCCCTCCTCCTCCTCCTCCTCTTCCTCTTCCTGATCATCTTCGTTTCTTTTTCTTGTTTCTATTACGCGGGGTATAATTTACATGACAACCAAAATAAACAAATATGCCTAGTAACAATTATTTCATGTAATTTCTATATATATACATCTAATTAATTGATTACATTGTCTAGGCTATATTCCTTATTAATAGAATATGCATATTGACTTATCTATTGACAGATTGTGTTTATCTCTAAGTTCTTTATTCATTTCAATCAACAAATAAACTAACTAACTAACTAACTAACATAGCAACATAATTTGGTATAAAAAATGCTAAAGAAAACTGAAAGAGAACAAATTGTTTAATATAAAGATTTTTTTTTGTTAAATTAATTCCATGTTAATGACTGTTTCAATGGTAATGATTGTTACAATTCAGTAGAACACATGCATATACTTAACATTGAATTGATTACATCCATTGAATATTGATTCTTAAGTGAACTCATCATCATCATCGTCTTCTACTTGTCGTTATCATCGTTGTCATTGTCGTCGTCGACATCATCATGGGATGTGGTACAAGTGGATTGAAAGATTGTAATAAATCAGGTAATATATTCTCTCTAATTAGTTATGTTATTCAATGATCAATGTTACTTATTCTATTTATTATTGAATTGTTTTAATAAATGAATGATAATAGAAAGAGATAATGTTTTTGAAGAAATTCAATTGCATAGTGAATACTTAACAGTCAACAACTTGATTTAACATCTAAAAGTCAAAATCCATAAATCCAACAATCAATAATGAAGAGTTCGTTGACGAAATTTGAAGATACTGGAATAGATTCTATGAAGAGGTACTGGATATGAGTTAGTGAAGTGTTACATCTATCCAATATGAGTTTTTGTGGTTGTATAGCTCAGGGGATTCTGTCACATTAAATAAAGGTTTCATTCATCTCCAGATAACTTGATTTGAATCTAAGAGACAAGATGACTGTATTAGGGTGTTAAATGAAAATTTTCTACATTCCATTTGAAACATTCATCCTGTTGTACAGTGAGCTTGCTGGATTGATATTTGGGTATTTAATAGGAATTTGTCATTTATTCTGTTCTTTATATACAGACTCAGAGTTCAAGTTTCAATTTCACTATTGATATTCATTTAATGTGAGGTTAAACAATGTACACCTCGTACATTCAACTCATAATTATATCAGAAATAGAATAGAACTTGCTATACAACCCTACATTAAAGTGATTGTAATAGAGTTTGATCAATCTATTCAATCTATTAAACTGTATCTTCAGGTCATTAATACTCTATAATAAACTGTTGTGACTTCAAAATTGTTGTCAATGATGTATGTAACCTATTGATTGTTGTGATCTTGTACTCACGGAAACACAATAACAATGCCAGTGAGTTCCCAGCTGGTCTCTACATGTCTACTCGATGCCCACTCAATCACAGATAAACCAAACAAAATCATTATACTTCAGACATTACTTTATGTATGGATAAAAGCAGACCATGTAATTAGCTAATTAGGAATTTAACATGAATATAGAACTAAGCAGATAGTCGTAGTGTGTACACAATCAATTCACTGTTGTTCATAAATTCAAGAAAATATACTAACAGGGATTCAGCTGAACAGGAGGAAATGGTACGAGGAACATAATGATGATGGCAATAAAATGTTTACATCACATTCAACTAAACTGATTAGAATTATCTTCTAAGACATAGTTCTTATTGTTAGATGTCCTTCTTCAACCCTCTCAACATAAAATAAGCATATAAATTACTAATTTTTATTTAATTTGGATTGTGACTGGCAAGTGGAATTCAGGACGTGCGTTTCGTTCTATTTAGGACTCATAGGCTGGATGTACCTGCATCTTACTACTAATTCTTATGATCAGTCATGTGTATGATTTTTCGATGATACGTTGTTTTATTCATTGTATTGTTCAAGTTGATTCTCTTCCTGAAAGTACTTCATTTTCTATGTGGTCTATTAGTTTGATCATTATGCTACAGACAGACAGACAGACAGACAGACAGACAGATATAACGCAGAACTTTGTAAGTACGTACATCAGTTCAGGTTGCCATACCACATCAGCACAAAGACGCAACTGTCAGTTCAAATCCAAGAGTGATAGCGATAATAGAAGTATTAGCAGTAATGCAGAAGATTAGGAAGCGAAAATACCATTCGAAAACTATAATTCAGTGAGATAAATTTGAAAGGAGAAAGATAGAGAATTCAGAAGGTTAGATTTTGAGAGAACACACAAAGTGGATACACATGCGCCATTGCGAACGATTCTGAGCCATGTCGTTCAAAGTCTCTAACCATTGGTGACATTCGTCTCGCGGACCCCAACCACGCAGCCTACATCTACCAACATGACTCAGTCCACTTGTCAGTGACTTCATCGAATTCTGCCATGTTTTGGTTTGGCCGCCTCTAGCTTTCTTCCAACCTATTCCTACGCCGCGAAACATACCCCGTCGAGGCAGTCGGTAGTTAGACATGCGTAACACATATCCCAACCACCTCAACTGATGAAGTTTCAGTACCTTATCTATTGATTTGCCGTCCTTTCCTAGAACCCGTTTCCTAACGACAGCATCGCTCACTCGGTTGTCCCACGATACATGAGCAATGCTTCGGAGACACCTGTGATCGAAGACCAGTAACCTACGAATGTCCTCTACTCTTAACGGCCATGTTTCGCTCCCGTATAGTAAGACAAAGCAAACTGCTGCACGGTACACTCGTCATTTGGTTAGCAAGCGGATATCTCGCCTGCGCCATAAGTGACGCAACTTGGCAAAAGCCAATCGAGCTTTCTGTATCCGTGCTGAGATTTCGTCCGTCACCACGCCATCAGCACTGTTGAGACTCCTCAGATACTTGAAGCGGTCTACACGCTCGACTACTTCACTCCCTATCAATCATTATGCTACATAGTCATCAAATTAAACACTCCATGATTTCACTTCCCTTCTATATTTTTTTCTATGAAATAATGAAGTAACTAGGAGAAAAAAACACAAGAACCATTGTTTGACTATTTCCAATGAATATTTCATCTAATGACAATGGAAACTGGTTGAGTAGATCAAACAAAGTTCAATGGTAATCATACTGAACTTTTGTGAAATATGAAAAAGATCAGCTGTTTTCATGATCCTGTTGTAATGTAACAGCAGTAGAAATAACAAATCCTGATGATTCCTGTCAATTAGCATAATCAATAGTAGATGTTAATATTTGAAATGTTTTCAATTATGATCATTAGTTCGAATCCCAGATTATGATGTTTATAATGGAACTCGAACTAAGACAAGTTCGTTGTCGTAATGTTTCATTAATTGAGTTAAGCAGTATAAATTAGGTTATGTAACATAATCTCCAAGGTTAAAATGAAGAATCAATGCGATCTAGTTAAACGATTTTCAAAGTGATTATGTCATCTATACATAAGTGAAATATTGTATCATTAATAGTCGTAGATTGAACCGTCACTTTATCACTCAAAGCATAGTAGTATGCATCCACTACCATAATACTGACTGATCGAATTCAGGACTTGAGGTCTCGTAGTGAGTGTTTAATCATTACCATCACTGTGACAGCAGATCTTTAATGGTAATGTTACTGATATCATTAAATGTCACTAGTGAGAACTCACTTAGTTCTTACTTATGTGAATTCTGTCAATCACGACTTCTCAATAGAACATCAGAAACATCTTATTTTTTAGTCAACAATGAACTGGTTATTTTAATTTAGTTGTAGTGATGACATCGACTATATTCACTGTTGAGAAGTTGTATACTACAATAGAACAGCTGTTCAGTATTCTGTAGGTTGCCTTGGTAACCAACATAATTATGAGGAATATAATTCCATTCTACTCTAACTTATTCTATTTAATGAAACTAAATTTTGTCTTGAATATGTTTCATACTGTCTAAAACTCATCAGATGATGACACCTTTATCAAAGTATTGATATCTTGTAGTGGCTTCAGAATCCACTGATTATTACTTCAAACATGAATGCGTTACTTACTGGGCTATTAAATCCAATTACATGATCACCTGGTTATCAATCTAACTTTTCTAAAATAAGGATTGATTATTTATTAAAATCGAGAAAATCAATACACTTCCCTACCCTTTGACTCCCTTAGCACCTCTACCATCACAATTACCCTCTACAAATTGATCCTAATAACTTGTCTCGTTTTATTTTAATTTGTATGTTATTGAACTAGTTTTACAAGATCCCCCCTTCCGCCCTACTCACCCACCTACTTAATGTTAAACTGAAACATAAATTTTACACTGACAAGAAAACAAAAGAACAAAGAATACCGACTGTTTGATTCAATAATTTAAAAAATTACTGGAACAAAAACCTTTTGCATGGTAACACATTCAGTCTATTGATTATCGATTTAATTATATGGAATTCATATGTTAAGGTCTATGACAGTAAGAATTCTTGAAGATTCCATATATAAGTTCATGAATGTTTTGTCAAAGTATGATGTTTATTGAATCTAGATGGTTTATGGAGACTGGTATTAAGTTTTAATTAATTGAATTCGTCACAGGTTGATGTTAGTTCGGTAGCATTGGACAACTATTTCATCAAAGTGTGAGACTCCTCCACATGAGTTTTCGCCACAGGGGTATCACGTTGGTTAACATCTAACACACTGCATCACTGGGTTAGCTGGTATAGAATCGTAGAATTACCACTTTCATCAATTCGTGATATAGGACAACGATCATCCATTGTCATTGGTGATAACTGTTTCACTCCTCACAAGTCTAAACTCCATCACTCACGACTTTTCACTAGAGATTCAGGAACATTCTGAAGTTAATCACTAGTTATTAACACAGCTATTAGAAAATTCTAGAAGATGTTCTCGGTGACGTGGCTAAACGTGACTAGAGTAGACGAATCTTCTTAATCAAGCACAACGTATCATTACTCTGTATGTTCCGAAACTTCAGGAAATATTTGTAGACCTCCAATCGATTCTTGATATTATTAGTTTTCAGCCACGTCATATCGACTACAATAATCAGTGTACTAGTTACTAAATTTAGAATGTTCTCGAAACTAGTGAAAAGTCGTAACTCGTGTAGTTCAATCTTGTCGGGAGTGAGATAGTTATCATAGATGATAATACATGATCATCGCGGTATACTGAAAATTTGAAATTCTACTTATAGACTTATACTAACACAGTGGTGGAGAGCGTTAGGTGTTCAGCAATTGGAAGCCCCTACGTACGAATATGTGTTTAATGTTTATGTTATTCAGAAACTGGAAAAGTCAGATGAAGGTAGTTTTACAATGAATGTAAGTAGTAACTATGCTGTTGAAACAAAAGCGGTAATTAGATATATCCACATTTAAATGGAATATACTGACCCTGTTTTACTTATATGGCAGTATAGTGAAAATGCAATTTGGAAGTGTATTGAGTAATACTACTCTCTCCGGGTCGCTCTAATAGTAATAGTAGAAAACCCGTGTAGTTGAAAAAGCCTCTTGTTGTGAGAGAGAATTGTAAGATGCTTTACACAATATCTTAACCTCACTGTTATTACTACCAGAATATCGTAACGTGGTAGCCGGAACTCTGATAAAAATCTTTATTAGAATAGAACGCCTTATGTATATACAACATCATGTCATCTTAACTTGTAGACATAGATTATGACAAAAGAAGATGCACTTAGAATTCCTGGATATTAGCAAGCCACTTGGCAAGGCAAAAAACAGCACTTCTATTACTGGAAAATATCTGAATTTTAAATCAGCTGTTAGTTAATATGAAGGCCACCATTTTTAATACAAAACGTCATCCAAAACTAGAAGAACTGTAGAAAGCATCATTCAAAAGATACAAGCATTTTTTTACTAACATCTGTTTGCCCAAGATTCTTAGAATCCGTCACCATCAGAAATAACCTTCTGCGGCGGAAAACAAATCAACTTCCATCAGAGGAAGAAACTAGGGAGAGATGCTGGGGGTCGACAGGGGACACATTGAGAAAATCATTGAACTATGCCACATGACATGCACTAACTTAGGATCCTCAAGGCCAAATGAAAAGAGGTTCACCGAAGAATACATTTATTGGGAATCAGAGGCATATATGAAAATATTAAACAGAACTTGGGAAGTAGTGGAAAGGAGACTAAATGGTAGAGTTGGTTGGAGAATACTTGTAGGCAGTCGATGCTCCACGTGGGGTAACTGGCATTGATTGACTGATTAATTAAGCAAGCAGTAAATTTTAGAACGTGAATTTCCTGCATCTGAATCTCAGTGCTGATGACTACAATATAACTTCAATAAAGTACCTATTGTATTCTATCTTAAACTTCTTTTATTACCTCAGGATAGACACTTTTCATTTATAAGTATATATGGCAGCTCATTAGATCTCTTCTTGTTAATATCTATTCATCTTGATAGATATGTCGAAGTTACAAGTGTTACTTCTAGTTTCAGTTTAAAAGGTAACACTGTAAATGAAGCATAATCAGCTGAAGAGTTTCAGGTGAGACAAAAAAATCTTCAGCATAATGAAATTCTCCTTTCTAAAATGAGTCGTATTATGCAATCATAATCTTTAGTTCTTGGAACCGGATTTCCAAAGCTTTCATCATCACTCTAAACAACAACCTGAGTGATTACTTCATGTAGAATTGAGCACTTTTAACATTCAATAAATATCAAGTCAGTTTATCATGAACACTATGTTCCATGACTGGTAGTTTTCATAAGTGTAATTGCTTTCTAGATTACCTCTTCATAGATGACCATGCAACTGCCTTTGGATACGTTAATACATTGGAACTATGTCAATGTGTTAAATAGTTATTAAATAGTCTGAATGTCATGCATATCTACAAATTTTCTGACTATTCTAGTTGATGTTACAGAAAGATAAAAGTTGGAATGAACAAACTTAAACGTAGCATCAGTCCATAAAGTCATTCACAGTTAGTTTGTATCGTATTAATAGGTGGCAACTACTTATTTAAAGTTGTCTCAATCAATGGTTAGAGACTTTCGGTGATGTAGCTGAAAATAAGTCACAGTATTAGAAGTATATTCACTCGATGTCTTACATTGAATAATGAGCTTTGAATTATTATTTACCTTCCTTTTCACAAACTAATTCTTTCGCCTTCGCCGCCACCCTGCACCCATATCCTCCTGGATCATATTCTATATTTCATCACATTTTTTTACTATAACCATTGAAATGGTTATTGCTTCTCCTAATTCATCATGCTTTGCTATGGAACTCGCCACTGTACATCAACTTCATCGACTATGAGAAGGCGTTTGACAGCGTAGACAGGAGATCACTATGGAAACTTCTTCGACACTACGGTATACCAGAGAAACTCATCAACATCATCCGGAATACTTACTACGGACTACAGTGCAAAATTGTGCATGGAGGACAACTGACAGATGCATTCCAAGTGAAAACCGGTGTCAGACAAGGCTGTCCGCTCTTTCCTTTCCTCTTCCTCCTAGTGGTCAATTGGATCATGAAAACCTCTACATCTGGGGAGAAGCACAGAATTCAATGGACAAGTAGGATGCAACTCGATGATTTGGACATCGCGGATGATCTAGCACTTCTAGCCCATACACACCAACAAATGCAAGTGAAGACAACCAAAGTAGCAGCAACCTCAGCATCAATAAGCCTGAACATACATAAGGGAAAGAGCAAGATCCTCAAATTCAACACCGAGAGAACCGAACTAATTGAACTTGATGGTGAAACTCTGGAAGAAGTGGATACCTTTACATACCTGGGGAGCATCATCGATGAACAAGGAGGATCCGATGCAGATATAAGGGCAAGGATTGGCAAAGCAAGGGCAGCATTTCTACAGTTGAAAAATATTTGGGACTCCAAACAACTGTCTACTGACCTCAAAGTTAGACTCTTCAATTCGAACGTCAAGACAGTTCTTGTGTATGGAGCTGAAACGTTGAGAACTACTGCAAACATCCTCAGGATAGTGCAGGTATTCATCAACAACTGTCTACGCAGAATATTAAATGTCTGTTGGCCGGAAACCATCAGCAACAGCCTACTTTGGAAGAGAACAAACCAACTTCCAGCCAAAGAGGAAATCAGGAAAGGACGTCGGAAATGGATAGGACACACATTGCGCAAATCATAAGACTGTATCACAAAACAAGCACTAACTTGGAATCCTGTTAGGAAACAGAAAAGAAGATGGCCAAAAAACACACTGCGTCGAGAGCTGGAAGCAGACATTAGAAGGATGAACAGTAACTGGAGACAGCTGGAAAGGATTGCTCAGGACAGAGTTGAATGGAGTATATTGGTGAGCGGCCAATGCTTTTTCGAGAGGGGTAACAGGCGTAAGTAAGCAAGTAAGTAATGCTGCAGAGGTATGGTACTTTAAGCAAATGTACACGCGTGTCAAGTCCTATTACTGATGCCCCAATTCTCTGGTATTAAATCGATTTAGTGTCCTTTTCATTTGCATGATTGACAGTAAATCATACCAATTTACTTGTACTATGTGTTCATATACTTGAATGTGGTAACAAATCTAAGGTGATTGACTAAAATGCAATATTGTTTTTCTTTTCGACGGTTCCATTTTCAGTTTAGTTTATTTAATTCGTCACAGGATACCATTGAAAAATAAGGGAACACTTGACAGCTATTTATCCTTGATAACATCAAATGGACTCAACTCAAAGCCATCAGGTTGACGAACTCCTAAACTTCTGCACAACTAGGTCAACGTCTATCGGTATCATTCCCACTTTCAACAATTTGTGATATAACGTGACAATCATCAACGATGACCCTCTCATTCTCGATATTTGCGACAAGTGTACAGTTGTAGTTATTTATATGAAATAATGAAAATGATAAACACATTTTATTTGTTAGTGCATATTGCTTAGAATAGGTGGAGATCATATAGTGTGCAGTGGTAATAATGAGAAGGTAGAGAAAATTTATATTTCAGTAAGATGGTTTTGTATAGTTATCGGCATGATACATCTTCCTTCAATCTTCCTGAACTTCGGTGTAGCTTATGCTCCCTCGACATTCGTAACCATGCCCATTCAATTCAGTATCAAACTTCCCAACCATCACCAGTTGACTGTTCAGGCCACCAAAGGGATAATGATGAGTACAGATGAATTCAATTATCAAAGAAGCTGAAAATGGCATGGGTGACTAGAAGTCAAGCTACATAACAACAAGATGAGAGAATTCGTTATTTCGTTTGTCGCAAGTGTGTAAATAGGTTTCATTATGAACAAAATCGATTTGACAAATTGTTTTCATACATATAAATGGAGCTTTACAATGCGTATCACTAACGCATCTGCAATGGAAACGAAATGTGTATGGACATCTGCTAGTAGACGAGGTTTGATTTAGTAAATAATCTCAGATTTTGAGTCAGCTACCCTATAGTGGTGATCAATCTTGAGGTGTAGAATAGTCAATCTTATACTTTCCCGCTACCTTTTACTGAGCTATGTTATTAGATTATCTTTCATGCGTCTGGAGATGTTTCTTTTTGAATGACTTTCACATACGTGTTCAGTAGTAAGTGGCTATTGTAGAAAACTCTAAATGATGCTGAATTGAATGCTTTTCTTAGTGATCTTGTCAAACAAATACTTAGGAGTTTGTCTACAGTGTGGTGATGGTGGTGAATGAATCAGATTCCTTTTCCTGTTCATCGGTATAACGCTATTGAAATTAGTCAACTTTCTATTCCATGTAGCTTTTCTGTCAATTAATCTCTTTAGAATCAGAATACTTCACTTTGTGAGTAGAACGTCTAGAAACGTGATCTTAGACTTTGTTTCTTCTTACAGCGTAAATTTTATGGATGAGTGACATTGACTAAAAGTTCTTAGCAGATAATTACGGTCACATCCTTAGTCGCAAATAATAAAAATGTCATCAATCCATCTCTTATGCAAACATAATCTTCCTACTGTCATAGCTAAAGATTTATTCTGAAATGCATTCAAGAAAAATGTCTGCTAGTACTGGACCTCAAGGTGATTGTATTATGATTCTATCAATCTGTTGGTAGATCTTATTACTGAAGCTGAATTTAACATTCAGAGTATATTTGGGGATTACCTTTTTCGGATGAGATTTAGATATATCAACATTCACTTCATACTTGTCTTAGATAAAGCCTATCGTTTCATTCAAGGGGATATTTGTAAATGATGATAATGATGATACACCCTTAGGAAATCATGATCTTAACTAGTAAGTTTAAATTACTAATATAATCAACGAATTCAAAAGAATCCTTCAATGAATACTAACATACTTTTTCCGTAATGAATCATGAAGATGGATCACCCATTTTGGAGTCGAATGTGACGGTAAACAGACCATGTCAAAATTGAACGGAGAGGTATCCGCTGTATGTACCGTATAGACGAGATATTATTGACCACGTAGGTTTCAATCTTTTGAATGTTTCGGATGTGATTAGCCAGCTTAATTGTAATTGTTTCATCATCTGTGTGAATTATTCTTCTTTATCAGTTTACAGAACTGTTTATCTTTTGATAGATTGTCTAAAACATCATGTCATTCTAACAATATGATATCTGTACTTCTATCTGATTACTTCAATGAAAGCGTCTTTGTTTCACGTTATTTCATTAAGTTGTTTGAATTGATCCTTTGTCAAATAATCCACTCAAATAGGGTTAATCTCCAAATAGTGGTAAGCACAGTATAGAATAGTCGACTTAATAGGATTAAGATCTACCGACAAACTTGTAATAAGATCTGCTGTCTGATTAAATACGTTTTTTCAGTTGAACTTGGGTATGATGGATGATGATGGTATGTAGGTAGAGAAGGGGAAGCAACTGTCAGGATGCAAAATTTCGGATCAAGAAACAATATTTCAAGTTGTATATGTGTGAGGTTAGTTGACGAATGAATGTGTACTTATTTGACAGGATGACTAGATAACTTCTCGATACGTTTTAGTTGGTTTCAACAACTTTCCACAGTTTTTTATTTGCTAATTGTGATCTACTTCGGATAACAGCAGTGATCCAGGAATCCAAGAATTGAGAACGTAAATGAATGCAACTGAATATATGAGGATAATAAGATCCGTGAATCCAGTTGCTGATAATATTAATTTATCAGAATAGACTAATTTTATATTTGTAGAGTAGTCATTATCATCAGTTTTACTTACAGCAACTACTGATGATGTCGTTCAGAATCGACAATGAAAAGATAAGAAGTTTGCTCAATCAAGAGATCCGTTTTAGGTGAAGTCATTTCTCAATACTGTACAATTGTATATGATACTAGTAACACAACGATCATGACAACAAAAGGCATGGGCTGTTAGTTAAAGTCTTAACTACGAACAGTCGAACATAGTAACAAAAAGATAAAAGAAATTTATCATGTTATTCATATTTAGATGGTTTCAGTTAAGAGAGAAAACTTCAAAGTCAGATTGAATAGACAACAATGTAGGAAATTTGAAGTTGTATTGTGACTAAAAAGTGGAATTCAGGACTAGCGTTTCATCCCATTTGTGACTCGTCGGTTGCATGTACTTATATCCGAGTGATGTTGTTCACACCAGGATTCCAGCGCAGTCTATTTGTACCAAACATCACTAGGTTCACTGCTAGACTACTGAGTCCAGACAGTCACACTTGTGCAACGGGTGCAAACGTAATTAGGGTAAACTTCTGTGAACATCAACATTGGAATGCAGGTACATTCAGCCAACGACTCCGAAATAAGATTATACGCGCGTCTGGGATTGCGGAATCTAGTCACAGTCCAACTTAAACAATATATGCAATTATTAGCTGTATCAAGGCAATCTGCTTAGAATGCACATGTGGAAACAGAAACTGACCAGCTTCAGTCCATAACAATTCAATAAAAAGAAACAAGTGTATCCTAATAGGAAATATTAGAATGGGTAAAGAGATCAAAGTTTAGTAGATCGAGAGTAATAATTCTAGAGTTTGGTTATGTAATAAGATAAATTGACCGATAACTAGTGCGTCTCTGAGATACGGATAGAAACAAAAGCCAATGCATTTTTTATCTATAAGTGAGCCAAAGAGATGGGAAGAAGAGATAACACGTAAGAATAAGTTTATAATTTAAGGGATAACATCCAAAAATTTTAGGTTACGTGTATGGTAGGACTGAAAGTTGAACCAGTTTCTTTTGTAAACATAGTTCTTGTTTCTGTGTGTATGGCAACAGCTTCAGCGATACATAGAAGACGAAGACTTACTAACTTTGGTAGACACTTATTGATCATGTAGATAACTATGAACAAGAGGTTTGAATTGATTAACTAACCAATAGTCACGAGATGTTGTGTAGTGACACTTCTAATACTGCCACTGCTGATTTTTTGTAGTCATGCTGGATAATGTTCTCTGACTGTTTAAGATAACGTTTATATCGAATGACTAACATATCGTACTTGACAGGCTAAAGTGAATAGTGAGATACACCTGGATGAGGTCGAACGAGGTCATTTGTCCTACGAATTATTGACAACCTAACTCTCAGACTGACTGGAAATATTGATCCCTTTTAACAGCATTTGAAGTTCTCCACTGGAGTTACATTTGAAAATTCAACATTTAACGAAGTAACATTTATTTTTGATAAATTCTTCTTCCAACTCTACATTTTTCATAAGTAAAGAAACGATCAACCAATGAAGCATACTAAACACTTTCAACAGAATACACCCTTCAATTCAATTCATATATGAAGTAGAATCTAATAATAGAATAGTGTTTCTAAATGTTCTGCTCCCTGCAAGGCTAGATGGGTTCATAAGAAAGAATCTGTTTAGAAACCAAATGTTAACTGGACAGTATATACACTTACTGATTCACACTTCTCCAGCATAAAATGCATCTTCTAAAAAGCATAAGTCATCGAATCTGACATATTTGCTAGGACGACAGAACAGAAGGAGTAATAGGCAAACTTAAACGATGTTAGCAGAATAACAGATACTCAGATAAATTTATCCAACAATATACTGTGGAAAGAAAAAAAGTAACGTTGAAGGTGACATAGCTGAAAAAACAACTCTACGTAATAATGGTCTTTAATGGCGATATATTAAGTAACATCCTTAGAAGAAGACTTAAAGTACATTCAACACTGCTTGATTATATGTCACTACTAACGTAGCAAATTAAGGATAACATACAAATGATACACTCATCTATGTGTATTGATAAATTTAGCTACTTCTATGGAGGTAGTTACAGAAACCGTACTCAAAGGTCCTAATCTATAAAAGCACGTAAACATATTCCGGCTTAGTTATCAAATAGTCAAACGAAATCTACTACCACTATATTTGATGAAGCTTTTGCAACTGTATACAGAATACTTAATACTTTTTACAGGAAGGTGTTAGAATACGCCTTCTTTACATAACGTAAGCATTAGTCATCAAATAAAAGAAACCGAACTTATGTATACAGAAGTAGCGTATTCAACTTCTCTGTTTACCTTAGCTTAGAATAGTATCTTATAACCTAAAATTTGTTTTCCAGTTACCTTTCTTCGTTACTCTTATCAACATTACTTTATCCCTACCACTTTGACATTATTGATTTGATGTCATCATCATCATCATCATCATCATCATCATCATCCAAATCATCATCATCATCATCATCATCATCATCCAAATCATCATCATCATCATCATCATCATCATCATCATCATCATCATCATCCAAATCATCATCATCATCATCATCATCCAAATCATCATCATCATCCAAATCATCATCCAAATCATCATCCAAATCATCATCATCATCCAAATCATCATCATCATCATCATCATCATCATCCAAATCATCATCCAAATCATCATCATCATCATCATCATCATCATCATTATCAACTTTGACACATTCAATTACCATAATACCTACTCTATGACGTAATCTAATTGTATAAATGATAATCCAGGAATTTATAAAATGCAAAGTCTTCATTAATGCACAACTGACATTCTCTTTTCATTGTCCTTTTCTTTTTATCATTGAATACAAAACATCAGGTCAATCAGTAAATGATACTAATGTAAACACTACAAAAATTGACAATGTTGAACAACATGATGTACCACCGAATCAAATAGTTCCTTCTCCTGTTGACGGTATAAATTCAACATTAAATGATAATCAACAGAATGAATTAAAAGAACCTGATAATGATAATACACCGTCGATTTCAGTGACTGTTGAAGAGTCAACTAGTGTACATGAATCACATCATGATGACAATGATGATGAAAAAGTATGACATTTTCTTTGTTTTTTTTTTTTAGTATTACAAAGTATTCAAAAGAAATTCTGTTACGTAATAAAATATGAAGTAAACATTTACCTGTATTTAAGTAGTATATTGATAGTTAGCATTTATCATAAGTGTTTTATACATTACATGAGTATCTTTGAATATCAGATTACGTAACATAGACACTTATTCTACGTAGAGTATCAATTGCATAATGATTGTAGTTACATTTACTTATACAGAAACTAAGTGATTTCATTATGATCAATGATAATATTGATTAACTATAAAATCATGATATTGATTCATAATCAATGATTTATCGATTTTATTTTTAGTATTTGATAAATGGTGATTTATTGTAAACTATTATTTTATGAAACTGAATGTTGTAGTGATTGATAAATTCCAATGGAATATGACTAGTTGGTTAGAGTTAGGAGATGCACTGAAATTGCCAATCACTGACTAGATATTTTGTCCCAGCATAGAACTCTTCAGCAGTATACATCTATAACTTAGTCACAGAATCGAATCCATCACTTGTGGGCTCATAGGTGAACAATAAACTAACAGGCTAATAGGCTAACCGGATTCGAGCTGTTGTTATTTCTAACTGAGTTAATATGATTGCTCTATGTCATCCATTGGCATTAGTAGTTAACGTCTCTCCTTCCACAACTCAATATAATTGAACTCAAGTGGTTTCATCTTCTTACTAGAACTTCAACATTTACCATCAGAAATAAGTCATTAGTGTAATGATAGTGTTAGTAATTGAATACTATTCAGTTTATTGATTATGAATTTAGTATCTTAGTT
This sequence comes from Schistosoma japonicum, assembly GCA_025215515.1. Classification (NCBI taxonomy): domain Eukaryota; kingdom Metazoa; phylum Platyhelminthes; class Trematoda; order Strigeidida; family Schistosomatidae; genus Schistosoma; species Schistosoma japonicum. The sequence continues at coordinate 22,585,322 of CM046065.1, forward strand.
AGATAACCGTTTTATTTTTATATTTTACTTTCAATATTAATCACTTTTAATAATCTCACTCCGTTTGCGCCCCCCTCTATCTCATTTCACCTAAATACACCATGAACCCCCTTCCCCCCACTCCACTCACATCCTTAACGAAAATCAATAACAAGGCAGGTAATTTAACAGAACAAAATCAATCTATTGAATTTTGTGAACCATGTCATTCATTATACACTGAACACATAGATACTACTAATAATGATGATCATAACAATAGTAATAATGAATGTATTGAATAATAATAAATAATCACTTGACAACTACATTAAAAATCAATAAAACAAACAAAAAATCAATTTTTTTTAAATGAAAAGAAAATCAATTTTAATTTTTTCCAATGAAAAATCAATATTTCATATGAACTGATTAAAATTGATATACTTTAATAAGTAGTATTTGTTAGTAGAATAAAAGAAGATAAAAAAGGACATAAACATAGACAATGTTGAAATAGCAATAAATGATTCAATATTCAATTGAATTATGTAATGAATGAAATAATAAATTTAAAAAAAAAATCGAAAAAAAATGTTTAAATTATACCAATCGATTGTACACATGTAAGTAACTATGTTAGTCAGATAAGAAAATGGATGTTTCTCTAGTTGATTAGTGTGTAGATTAGTTAATCTCTGTGTGTGTAGCATTCAACTTAATGTTGTCATTATTCAAAGTTTTTGTTAGATTCAGTGAACATGCAGAATGATTAGTGAATCAAAGAATCACTCTGAATTACCCAACCATCTCCAAGATCCATGTATCCATTTATCGATCCCTGATATATTTATCTATACTTGATCTATCTATCTACCACTGATATCTATCCTATCGAGCGAGCGAGCGAGCGACGCGAGCCGAAGGAGCGAGCGAGCGAGCGAGCGAGCGAGCGGAGCGAAGACGAGCGAGCGAGGAGAAGCGAGCGAAGCGATGCGAGCGAGCGAGCGAGCGAGCGAGCGAGCGAGCGAGCGAGCGAGCGAGGCGAGCGCAGCGAGCATCGAGCGAGCGAGCGAGCAGGAGGCAGCGAGCGAGCGAGCGAGCGAGCGAGCGAGCGAGCGAGCGAAGCGAGCGGAGGCGAGCAGCGCAGCGAGCGAGCGCGCGAGCGAAGCGAGCCGAGCAGCGAGGCGAGCGAGCGAGAGTCGAGCTAGATAGCGAGCGAGCCGCGCGACGCGAGCGAGCGAGCGAGCGAGCGAGCGAGCAGGCGAGCGAGCGAGCGAGGCGAGCGAGCGAGCGAGCGAGCGAGCGAGCGAGCGAGCGAGCGAGCGCGAGCGAGCGAGCGAGCGAGCGAGCGAGCGAGCGAGCGAGCGAGCGAGAGAGGAGCGAGCGAGCGAGCGAGCGAGCGAGCGAGCGAGCGAGCGAGCGAGTCGAGCGAGGCGAGCGAGCGAGCGAGCGAGCGAGCGAGCGAGCGGAAGCGAGCAGCGAGCGATCGAAGCGAGCTAGCGAGCGACGAGCGAGCGAGCTAGCGAGCGAAGCGAGCGAGCGAGCCGAGCGAGCGAGCCGAGGCGAGCGAGCCGAGGAGGCAGAGCGAGCGAGCGAGCGAGCGAGCCGAGCTGAGCGAGCGAGCGAGAGCGAGTCGAGAGCGAGCGAGCGAGCGAGCGAGCGAGCGACGCGAGCGGAGCAAGCGAGCGAGCGAGCGAGCGAGCGAGCTGAGCGAGCGAGCGAGGAGCGAGCGAGCGAGCGAGGAGCGAGCGATGCGAGATCGAGCGAGCGAGCGAGCGGACGCGCGCAGCTAAGCGAGCGATGGCAGCGAGCGAGCGATTCGAGCGAGCGAGCGAGCGAGCGAGCGAGCGAGCGAGAGAGCGAAGGCGAGCGAAGCGAGCGAGCGAGCGAGCGAGCGAGACGAGCGACGACAGCGAGCGAGCGAGCGAGCGCGCTAGCGAGCGAGGCAGAGCGAGGCGAGCGAGCGAGAGAGCGAGCGAGCGAGCGAGCTAGCGAGCGCGCAGCGAGCGAGCGACGAGCGAGCGAGCGAGCGAGCGAGCGAGCTGAGCGAGCGAGCGAGAGCGAGCGAGCGAGCTAGCTAGCGAGCGAGCGAGCTAGGCGAGCGAGCGAGCGAGCGATGAGCCGCGGAGAGCGAGCGAGCGAGCGAGCGAGCGAGCTAGCGAGGCGAGCGATCGAGCGAGCGAGCGAGGCCCGAACGAGCTAGGCGGCTTAGCGAGCGAGCGGCAGCGAGCCCGGAGCGAGCGGAGCGAGCGCGAGCGAGTCGAGCGCGCTGAGCGAGCGAGCGAGCGAGCAGAGCGGCGCGAGTCGAGGCAGCGAGCGAGCGAGGAGCTAGCGAGCGAGCTAGGCGGCGGCGAGCGAGCCGGAGCGAGCGAGCGAGCGAGCGATGGAGCGAGCGAGCGAGCAGCGAGCGATCGAGCGAGCGAGCGAGACGAGCGATGCGACGGAGCGATCTAGCGAGGCTATATATCTATCTATCTATCGATCTATCTATCTATCTATCTATCTATCTATCTATCTATCTATCTATCTATCTATCTATCTATCTATCTATCTATCTATCTATCTATCTATCTATCTATCTATCTATCTATCTATCTATCTATCTATCTATCTATCTATCTATCTATTATCTATCTATCTATCTATCTATCTATCTATCTATCTATCTATCTATCTATCTATCTATCTATCCCTGATCTATCTATCTATCTATCTATTTTCTCTATGTCCTCACTAGAGGCATTTTTAATCTTTGTAATATTTAAAAGTGAAAAGATTCAATGTACTTTGTGTTAGCATTTTATCGTTGGTGGCAAAACTGTTATTCAACATGCAGTAGACTTTAAATGTTATTGATGTTACATACACTTTTCTTACCTTTCACAACACTACCAGTTAACATTTCACATTATTATGATCCTTTTGTTTTCTTTTGTTGTGATGATGTAACATCGTTTAGTTGATAAACCAGTACATACACATACACATATACCAGATACTTTATTGATTTTTATTCTATGTAGTTTCTACGTCTATGTGTTTTCTATGTATCGACGTCTCATGTGTAGTCACTTCCTTATGATGGTTTGTAGAGGTTGATATAAAATTTTAGTTGGCTGAACTTGTTATAGAAGGATGTTAGTAAAATGCCATTGAACACCAGTGAGTACTGGACAGTTGTTTCTTTTTAGTATGGGACTAATCCATAGTATAGGAGTGAGACACTTATCACCGAAGATTATGGATAAACGTTAGATTAGATCATAAATTAATTAATGTGGGAACTCCACCATTAGATCCCTATTATTCTAGTGGTATTGAGAGTTAGGCATTCGCCAATATAACACCTCTTGGATACAATCTAGAGTTCTAATGGTTTATGATTTTCATACTACGATGAAAAACTTTTGTTCAATGTTCCCTGCTATTCAATGGTATCCAATCTACATGAATCTATAACGAATTCAGTCAACTAAAAACTTATGATGTAACCATTTATCTTCAATGAAATCGTTATTTCTTTATCATTACTACATTTCATTTGTTTAATTTACACCTCTTTCTTTCTTTTTTTTTTTCATTTTCATTTCAGCAACCTAATACATCAAATAGTCATGAATTGAATACTATCAATTAATTAAATAAGTAGTATATTTCATTGTTATGTTTTCTTTTTATTTAAATATATTTACATGTTATTCACTATTTAATTAATAAATTATTATTCAATAATTAAATTGTATTTAATTCATAAAACAAAACAAAACAAAATTAACGTTATTCAATAAGTTCAATGTTCAATAGTTTGTGTTTTGTTTAAATGAATCAAATGAAGCTGCCATTTTGAAATATGAATTTACAATGGAATGAATCGACATTAAATTTCATATGAAATAGATAAATTATATTGAATTTATTATTATTGTGTTTTTCTTTTGATGTGAATTAATAAATACTACTGATATTTACTGTTTATTAGTAGTACACTCATATGAAGTCATGTATGCATGAATAACATAGAAGCTGGTACATGTGTACATGGGTCAAACTTACTATTTCCCGAAAGCACAGTAATATTAACACAGCCACATTAGTAAAAGTAGGAGTTACTCCAGTAATACTAATAATCAAAACATAGAAAAGTGAACATATGAAATATAGTTCAGGGAGCAAGAAATAATTTCAAGCTCATGATTTAAGGTAGGACAATGAGTGGATACATCTGCGCCACTGTGACCGATTCTGAGTTCTGTCATTGAGCGTTTCCAGCCACTGGTTATTGTATTCAGGTTGAGCTTGACCAAGTAGTCTGTATCTACCAACACGATTTAAACCAGCAGTCAGTGACTTTATGGACTAATTCTATGTTTTGGATTGACCGCCCCTTACTCTCTTCCATCCTACTTCTATATTAGTCATCATCATGCGTCGAAGTAAATAGTAGTTAGGTATACGTAACAAATGCCTCGAACGATCTCAGTCGATGACGACTAACAAAATTGTCAACTGATTCGCCACTTTTGCACAATACCTGGCGACTAACGTTGTTATTACATACACTGCGATCCCATTTAGGCCGAGCGCTGTTTCGAAGAAAACGATGGTCAAAATCTAATAACCTTTGAGTGTCAACTACCCTTAATAGTCACGTCTCACATCTGTACACTAAGACAGAGCAAACTGCTGCACAGTATACACTTCCTTTCTTTGGGTAACGAATTTCTCCTCTATGCCATAAGTGATGTAAGTTGGAGAAAGATAAACAAACTTTTTGAATTCGTACTGAGATTTCATTAGAGACCAACCCATTAGGGCTAATCAGACTTCCAAGATAAGTGAACTGGTTGACTTGCTTAACTACTTTACCCCCTAACTTTAGCTAAGGTGCTGATGAGGAACAATGTTAAAGTAACAGTTTGAAGTTACAGGGGAGGAAAAAAACGCATTGCAAACATGAATGCGTTGTTACTTATTGCAACCAAAAGGATTCTACATCTTATCAGCGTCTTCGTGGAACAGGACCATATCATCTACATATTCTCAGTCAATAAGTGGATCTCCTGGTTAAAGATCAATTCCTGAACAACCAGATAATGAGATTGTTATTGCCAACAGTGAATCTATTATTAAATTAAACAATCAAGACAGTGAATAACCTTGACTGACACCGTGAAGAACAACAATTGGGTAACCAATGTTTATTGGGCGAAAACAGAGTAGGTCATTAAATATTACATACATTACTTCCAAGCATCAATTTGCACATCCTCCGCGTTGTCTGGACTGTATCGTTTATCAGCCTGTTTCTCTTGGTTGTTCTCGATTGTCCTCTGTATTTCGATTATGCTTCACCTCTTGCCCTCTCGCAACTCGTCTCGTCTGCTGTTTACAGATTCTTCCCAATTTCCTTTGACGCTCTGCTACCTACTACTTATTGATGACTTATAAGTAGTATTCACCACAACACCACTTGAGGTTACAAGTTCTAAAGACAGTTCGCTATACTCTCTAACACAATTGATAGTGCTTGACGAAAGAGCAGATGGGAAGTTACAGTGAGCAAAATTTAAACGTAACAAGTAAAATTTTGCATTATTTATTGGATGACATAATCATTTCACTTGCCTCCATTCAATGATGATGATGATGTTATGATTGGCGTTGTTGTTATGTGATGAATCAGTGTAAAAAATGTTTCTATGACAATATAATCTTGTTATCTGTGACGGAATGATCATGGTTGGATAGCATTTAAAAATTAAAAGAAAAAACACTAGACACTTGTCCATCTCAATACGGGACTCCTCATCATTTCATCTTGTCGATTCAGTCAAAACAATAAATCCCCAATCCTCAAGTTTCATTGCAAATACTTAAGAATTTGGATTAATATGTTGGAATTAAGTGGTAAAATTCCTACTTTGATTAAAGTGTCGATGATTCATCGTTCTCTGCAAGAGTTGAAGATCCTGGATTCAGTATTCCGATGAAATGAAATACGTACACTACAGAGGAATTCCATATTATGACGAAATATTTTTTTCGGTTTTTCTATGATTCAAATGAAACTCAACCAAAATCAGTCAGTTGGATACAACTAAATTATATATCAGTTTCTGTAAAGCTACTTCGATTTGATTATCTGAGATTTCAACATTGTTCTAGACATTACCAGTACTTAAATCATAGAATTCCAGCTATTGAGAATTGTGCATTGATGTTACCCTCCGTTTTCCTCCCACCTCTGAAGGTCAACCAAAAGAAATAGCCCACTGGAATCCAAGAAAAATGAAGATAACTAATTATCAATGAGATTAAACTTGCATTCATTACAATCTACATTACAAAAAGGAACAAATGTGATAGACATAAATAAGCTGCCCATCTCTTCACCTCCGTCTACATGAATATCAGTTAATCATCAATTGCCTTGGCATATTGTCTCTAAAATCAATAAATACTGGCAAATATGAACAAATGTTTTACAGTAAACCATAAACAAAACTTGATGATATTGAGAAGTTTGGTACTTAGATCAATCAGTAACCAGTACAATGAAATAGATGTGACTACAATACAATGAATCAAATCAAGAAAAAATAGGATCATAAGAAATATGAAAAAAAATGAATAAATGAGTGTTAATAACAACCAATCTCTTTTAAGGTCAATAGAACTATTTGATAGTCACTTGTAGAGAAAATCTGAAAACATACTTCTACCAAAAGCTTTCATCAAAGAGGTCTTCCAGAATGACGGCGAAAGCTCTTCAAGTAATGATACTATCTAATAAGTTTGCTTACTGGAGACAAGATTCGATTCCTATCTGCTTCGGATAACCCAGAATAAATCGACATTGCAACTTGAACAGACAGTCCAGACACAAAACAAAAGATGAACAATCTTTTCCAAGTAAGATAGAGCGTAAGATTTTACAAAGTAATCTTATATTTTTCACAAATCGATCTGAATCAAAAAACCATCAATCACCTGGAAGCAATGGACACCTGTTTCGTCTCAGTACGAGACTCTTCATCAGCGCGCATCCAAGACCCCGTCGGGGATCGAACCCAAAACCCTCTGGCTCCGCGATGAGCGCTTTACAACTGAACCTCTGAGATGGTTCTCAATGGTTGATATTTTTAATTCAGTCGATTCGTCATACGTTTGCGCGACCTCATCGATTGTCATCGGTGGATAACTGCCACACACCCGACACGGCTGAACTCCACCGGTTAAGTTTTCACGTCTTCATATATTCATAATTTTCTGTAACATTAAAATCATCAATATGATCCATCTAAATCTCGAAGTTTCAGTTATCGCCTAATCAGAACACATCACCTCAAAATTTTGGAAAGTTCTATCGACTAGTGATTGAATGCAATTTTTCCGGCTTTTTTAAGGGTTCTAGAAGCTTCTTTGAGGTTACTATAAATAACATTATTAATGGAGGACTATCAAAACTTTCACAGATAATCACCAAGAGCGACTATTTAACGAGTTTCTTTGATAGTAACCTTAAACCTAAACTACAACTTGTAAAGTCTTCAAAATTATAATAGTTGACTTTCCTAATGAAAAGGGAGGTGAAAAAGAGATACTGTGAGAGAAATGAGAACAATCGGATTGCTAGATCTTTAAAGAAAGTAATCAGTGCTACTAAGCTTTGCACTGTGCTTCCTTGCAGACTCATAATTTGAAAATGTGATGAAGACAAATTTCCGCTTCGGACTACGTTTCCGTGTATATTCGGATTCACTTTCTTTTATGGAGCTTATTGTGATGATCTCAGAAAAGAGAACCCTTTCTAACCACTAATAGCGGCGGGTGGTATGTACAAAGAGCAAGTGTGTAGTTAATGCGAACTTATAACATGCACTTACCAGGAATTTCTCGTTCAGGAGAAACAATCGCCAACCTCGATGTCAGGCATGACGGTGATAAAACAATCTGCTTGTCATTTCGGGTCATGTTTCCAGGCTCACTGGCACTGTCATTGTAGCTCACATCTGACCAGACACAACCTAAATCTGTAATGTCTCTTAAATGTAAATACATACTACTTAATTTATTTTAAGTACGATGCATAAGTGGCAAATAAGATTTGGTTGGAGTACCAAACTGGAACAAGCAAACCTGATACTTATTATAGTGGTGGTTAGTCATCAAAGTAGCCAGTCACTGTTCTAGTTCACTTACTACATTAAGCCAATGGAAAAACAATGTATATAACCGAATAGTCCAGAGGGAAAAAATTGAATTAAGTAAGAGGGAATAAAAATATTTAACTTGGAAAATATGGTTAATCATAGTTTTGTCGTGTCGTCGACGATGTTTATCCACAGGAGCTGCGATAAAGGTAATAATGCATATTTCAAGAAGCTGTCTAGTCATCTTTTAAAACGTCATAGGTGAAGACTAACTACAGTATGCTTGCCCTCCCACAGAAAGAGGGAAAAATCTTTTTTCACAAGTATCATTTTGTACATTAAAGCATACCAGTTTACAGGAATGATCAGAATGATATACAATAAAGGATCACTGTCAAGACATTCATAACACATGAATCGAAAAAAAAACTAACGGCATGAAAGTTTACAGTACTAGGATACTAGATGTAATGTATCATGGTGCATATATGACTAAGAACCGCGAGCTTCTCGACCAGAGCGTTATGATTCTAAAAACTGCTCAGAGTGAGCAGAATGGATCATTGAGCATGTCCAAATGCTGGATAAGACCAAGTGCACTAGAAATTTGGGTGCAGATTTATTCACAGGTGGATTCGAACCTGTGGTTATAATCATAAGCAAGTTTGTTAATGCTAATACAAACGATGAACTCTGTTTCCAGTTTTATGTCCCAGTTGTATTCCTGAACTTAAGTTCATTGATTCTGTAAGACTGTAAAACCCTGTGTCTTTCATATATTTTACCTTAAGTTTAACATGCTGTTTTTGTTAGTCTAATATGATTTAACACTAAACTATTGACTTACTGGGTTACTTTTGATTTCAGTGAGATTAGGAAAGAAGGTTGAATTACGTGTGTTAGTCCTGGAAATATAAGTCAATCAGTTAATTAAAGTTCTATTAGAATATGTCTACAGATGATATTGAAACTATATATTATGATGAAGAACTCCACTCATCGTTTATTCTTACTAACGAACCTATTTCATCCTCTAGAAACTAACACAACATCATATTTCTAAACAGAAGGAAGCTTAGGCCTAATACTAAACCTTACTATCATATGTATTCTACGGAATGGAGATGTTGTTCGATTTCGTGCAAACCATGAAATTGATAGCGCATATCTTATTGGCTAATCAGAAGAATTTTCCCTATCGTCTATGCATCACTCGTCCTTAAAATTTTAGCTAACAGTGTATACATTAATCCGTTATTCACAAAGAGTGTCCATTCAACGATAATCTATGCTACAGATATTCTCTTTGAAAATACTCATTCAATAGCCTGACAGAAATTTCTACTATCTGTAAAATAAAATTTTAACTCTACAATAAGTATAAATACATTCTACATTGGTTGTTCTCAGCTAATCCATCAGTGCTTGTTACTTTACGTGGAGTGTAGGCTGCCGACCAGTATTCTCCAATCAGCTCTATTCTGACTTCACTTTTCCACTTCATATCTGGTTTCATTCCTCTGGTTATAGTAATAAATTAAAACTGTCTATTAACTTTTAATTAGTAAGGGGATTCTAGAGTGAAGTTGCCCACTAATCTACATCTACGTTATACAACAAACGGATCAAGTATTGATATGTATTACGTCACAATGTTACTAATGAAACCTTTTCATGCAATTGATTACAATCTAAAATAATTACAGATGATATAGATATAGAGTCTAGTGGTGTACGCGGTGGCGTATGACACGAACCGGACTGAGTTCGAATCCCACTGTGAACATCAACATTGGGATGCAGGTACATCCAGCCGATGAGTACCAAATAGGACGAAACGCGGGTCCTGGATTCCACTTGCCAGTCACAATACAAATTAAATGATATAGAGTGATTTGAGTTGAAAATTATAAATTAATGAACATACTAATGAGTACAAGTGATTACAACAATGATGAATTACATAATATTTAATAAGTGAATTGAGAATGTTACTATGTAGTCAAACGATAGTTGATTATGACGGAGAAAGGGGGAACTAGATGAATGTAACAATTACGCAAAGGAGTAAAAAAGGAACAGAAAGAACATATTAAGCTATTGAGAGGGTGAGGTGGGTGGTGGATAATAAGACAATACGTAACTTACCTCATTATTGGCAATAATAATGGCCCACGTAATGAAGGTGGTTGTTTGAATGGGTGCATAATCTTAGTTTGTTAATATGAATGTTGATGATTTTCACTGTATGTAATCGACGTATAAGTAAGCCTTACAGTATATTAATTCAAACATAACAGGTCACTTGGTAAGTATCGTTAATGTATATTTTGTATTTAGTATCTATTAGATGATTCAGTATTAAGGTTTCAATGGTTTTTAGTTGTTCCTTTTGTTAACCAGGCTGATGAATATTCCAAAATTTCGATGATACATTTCACTGATTGTCCCACTTCACCAATCCTCCCCCTCATCCTACCTCCACCTGTACAACTAGTTATGCAACAGTAATTGAATTACGAAATACACATTGATGATGCAAGAAGTCTGCTTTAATTCACTGTTTTCAATATAAAGCTCAATTGTAGAAGTGACAGTGTAATTTAGCTACATGAAATGCCTATGCTAGAGGATCTACTTATTCTTCTTTGTTAGTATCATTTATGAGACAAGCTTGAAGGATTATTGATTTAGTGGAAATTGTCATAGTTTTAGATTTCGTTAGTACTTAAAGAGTTACTGTACATTCATAACATCATCTTTCATTCTTTCATCTAAACAGATGCAATCGGCAATTTTCTCTTAGGTTTCCTTTATACGTAAGAGGTAGAGAATGGTGAAATAGGATAGACTGAAGAGAGATGGAATAACTTCTCTAAGTATATACTCCTTCATACTGTTCCATTTGATTTTCTTGTTAAGAAGACATTTAATGATGAGATTACATTATGACATTCTTCACTTTGCTAAACTTGTTCAGTATAGTGTTCTTTACTTTTTTATTATTAAGTGTTATAGATGTATCCGAATTCATTGTTACTCTGGTTAACTCAGTTCGAAATCCTCCTTGGGTTATTGTCGGTCCTAAAATTGGATTGAAGAGGAAGGTTGGACATCCAGTTAGCAAGCCCATCCCTTAAAATCTACTATTATGTTAAATAAATGCCAAACAGAAAGAAGCCATTGAAACTCATAAACTAACCAAAAACCAGCTGAGAAAGTAACAAGGAATAGATACTGAGGGAGTGAATAGTACACACATTAAGGAATTCGGAATAGCTCTCAACAGCAGATTTCAAGCCTTACAAGGTGTAATTGAAGAAGAAGAAACTACTACGAAGGACAACTAGAAAGGAATTAATAAAGCTCTGACTCCAATGTGTCAGGAGGTTCTGGGCCGCTAGAAGCACCATTATTAAAACGGATCTCTGCTGAGGTTTTGAGCGAAATTCAACAGTGGAGGAACGGGAAGACAAGAATCAACAACAGCCAAACAAGAGCAGAGAAAATCAAGGCACAAACTGAATACACAGAAGCAAATATGCGAGTAAAGAAAAGCATTAGAGCCGACAAATGAAAGTATATCAAAGGCGTCAGCGAAAAAGCACCAAGATAAGAAAAAATGAAACAGCTACACGATGCAACGAAGAAACTGGCAGGCAAGTATGGTAAACCAGAGTTACTGGTCAAGAATAAAGAAGGCAAGCCAATCACCAAGATTTAAGAACAAAGGAAAAAATGGGAAAAAAAGATTGAGAAACTCGTCAGTAGGCCGACTCTACTGAACCCACCAGACATCGTAGCAGCATCTACAGATCTTCGGCGAAATGTCACTCCACTAACGATGAAAGAAATCAAAATGGTCATCAGACAAATTAAAAGTGGAGAAGCAGCAGGACCTAACAATATACCAGCTGAAACACTGAAGTCAGATATAGATATAACAGCAAGGATGCTCCACATTTTATTCAGGAGGATATGAGAGGAAGAACAAGTCCCATCAGACTGGAAAGATGGGCAACTTGTAAATATACCAAAGGAAGGAGATTTGAGCAAATGTGAGAATCACGGAGGGATCACACTATTGTTGGTACCAGGTAAAGTCTTTAATAGAGTGTTGTTGAACAGAATAAAAGACTCAATGAATACTCAACTTCGACATCAACAGGCTACTTTACGCAAGGATCGGTCGTCCACAGACCAAATCACAACATTAAGGATCATCGTTCGATTCAGTTGAATGAAACTCATCACTATGCATCAACTTATTGACTATTAGAAGGCATGTGACAATGTAGATAGGATGCCACAACAGAAACTTCTTCGACACTACGGAGTACTAGAAAAACTCATCAACATCATCCAGGATTCTTATGACGGACTACAGTACAAAATCGTGCATGGAGGACAACTGACAGATGCATTTCCAGTGAGGACTTGTGTCAGACAAGGCTGCCTACTCTCGCTTTTTCTCTTCCTTCTAGTAGTTGATTGACCATGAAAACCTCCACATCTGAGGAGATGCATGGAATTGAGAAGACAAGGAGGATGCAACTCGACGATTTGAACTTCGTGGATGATCTAGCCATTTTATCACATACACACCAACAAATGCAAGTGAAGACAACCAGCGTAGTAGCAACTTCAGGATCAGTAGGCCTGAACATACATAAGCAAAGAGCAAGATCCTCAAATACAACACAGGGTGCACCAACCTAATTCAACTTGATGGAGAAACTGTGGAAGAAGTGGATATTTCCACGGACCTGGGAAGCATCATCGATGAACAAGGAAGATCTGATGCAGATGTAAGGGCAAGGATTGACAGAGCAACTGCAGCGTTCTTATAGTTGAAGAACATATGGGACTCAAAAAAACTGTCAACCAACCTCAAAGTCAGACTTTTCAATTCGAATGTCAATATAATTTTTGTGTATGGAGCTGAAACGTAAGTAACTACTTCAAACATTATCAAGAGGGTACAAGTGCTTGTAAACAACAGTCCGTTGGATACAAAGCATCAGCAACAGCCTACTATGGAGGAGAACAAACCAACTTCTAGCCAAAGAGGAAATTAGAAAAAGACGTTGGAAATGGATAGGACATACGTTGCACAAATCATCAGACTGCATCACGAGTCAAGCACTAACTTGGAATGCTGTTGGGAAACGAAAAGAGGAAGGTCAAAGAACATACTGAGTCGAGAATTGGAAGCAGACATTAAAAGGATGAACAGCAACTTGAAAAAAACTGGGAAGGATTGCTTAGGACAGAGTTGAATGGAGAATACTGGTAAGCGGCCTATGCTCCTCCGAGAGGGGTAACGGTAAGTAAGTATTTATATTACTTCCAAAATGTTCATCATGTTAAGTAATCAACTGTTTCGAGTAGTTGGTTGTTTGTAACTAAGGCTGATAAATCTAATGAAATCATTTATTGATTTTTGATAACTATATTTTCGTATTTTGTTAACATATTCCCAAGCAGTTGACAATTACTTTATATAGTAACTGTAGAATTCGTACTAGTCATTTAACTGTAGTATGATAAACAGATTTATTCATATTGACAATTAGTCTGATAGGAGTGGGGGGGGAGGAGGAGAGAAGGAGCAGACTGTACATTCACGATGTCGTGTTTCCTCAACGGTGTTTTATTTCTGTGATTACATCATGTGATTCACTGTTGTTCATGTTATTTGTGCTTAACAAATAAATTTTCAATGTATGTTTCGTCCACTTTGTGATTCTTCAGTTTCTTTTCATTATCCAATATTTACAATCACAAGATTTATATCTAATACATTTCACTTAAAGATAACATGTTAACATCTTATTGAATCAAGAAGTAAACAAATCTATTCTATGGAATATTCAATACTTTCAATTCACTAATGAGTAAACATTACTATAAATAGTAATAAAATTATTAGATAAGACTTATGCTTCCTTAATGAACTTGATAACTTACATGACTGAAGAAGAAATTATATAGAAAGAAAGAAAGAAAGAAAGAAAGAAGGAGATCATTTAAGTAAACAACGATTATCAACATTCATTTTAAAGCAGATGTTTGAAGTTAATTAGTCAACATGATTGTATTACTTCAGTTTATGTATCAATACAATGAATGGAATTATATGTTGTTAAGATTGTTGAGTGTTGATTGAATTAGTCTGAATTCAACAACTATTAATAGCTAGAAATTAGCATTGAACTCTTCAACAGTGCAGGCATACAAATTCGCCAACGATCGAACCTAGAACTTTTAAGCTTCCAGGTGAACTTGACGAATAGTGTTTAACTATGTGGAATGTGAGGCACTTATCTACCGATGACAATGGATGAGATTAAACAGATATACATCATGAATTGACTATATAAAAAATATTAACAGTTGAAAGCCAGCTCATTAGTTAAATGGCAAAGCCTAAGTGAACAAAATAGGAAACTGGATTAGATCACTAGTGAGGATGTCTATGCGTACTGCTAGAGAGTTCCATAGTAGGACAAAACAGTTTTCCAGTGCTAGTTCCTGGATGTCAGTCGTTGTCTTATTCAGACTAAAGTGTTATATTAAACATAAGATGTATTCAAAGATGAATGGTTTCATTATGACATATTGTACAATATTACAGTTAGAAGAGCTTGAACTAAAAGTGGACGATCAATATCTAAATGATTAAGATATTTATGAAAGCAAAATATTCAAGATTAGATGGATAGTGAATTTAGATGCTCCACCTTCCACAATTTTGTGGTATCTTACTACTTAATACTTTAGACCGTTGGTCACAATGGTTGCTTGATAGAAATTATCAGATAGTTTACATTAAAAGATATGGATTAGATCAATGAACAATGACGTCGTGAAATGATGCCTAGATTATTATGGCTACTAGCTAACAGCATATGTTGGAGTAGTCGGTAAGTGATAGGGTGAAGAAGAACAACTGGGTAAGCAATGTTAATTTGACGAAAACAAAGTAGGTCATAAAATATTACATACATTACTTCTAAGCATCAAGTTGCACATCCTCCGCGTTGTCTGGACTGTATCGTTTATCAGCCTGTTTCTCTTGGTTGTTCTCGATTGTCCTCTGTATTTTGATCATGCTTCACCTCTTGCCCTCTCGCAACTCGTCTCGTCTGCTGTTTACTGATTCTTCCCAATTTCCTTTGACGCTCTGCTACCCACCACAATAGAGCAAACGTTTTAGTCATTGTTCCAGTCATCTCAATTGATGAAGATCCAATGTAAAACCAATCAATTCGTCATTTTTTACTCAGTACTCTAGGCTTAACCTAGATATTGTTTACTCAGTTATTCCATGATATGTGAACGATGCATAGAAGGCATAAATGATTGAAAATCTACAGTTTACATGTTTACCATGATATCAGCTAAAATGTGAAGGTGATCATTGCAAAATCACATTTCAAAAGTTGTTGACACAGGTAAACAAGATGTATCTAATTTGTTCAATACAAGATTCAAATAAGTACCAAATGAGTAGTTTTAAGTGGTGTTTGATGTCATGTTGGTTTGAAACTGTTGTCGTTAATAAGACCAATCATGACGTACAGAACAAGTAAATTTGCTAGAAACCAATACAATGAACAAGACACAAGGCAAGGCAGTTTATTCTATGCCATAAAGTTTGCCTTAGCATTTTTATTCCCTAAACAAGATAGAATAACACAGAATAATGTAGCCAACCATTCAGAGCCTCATATTCCTGTAAAAAGTGATCGTACAGCCAACCATTAAGAAAAATAACATCAATACAGAACAATTGGAACAATGAGAAGAAACTCCTAAAGCAGTGGGGGGGCTGCATATGTAAACAATTAATCAGTTCATGAATACAAAATGATACAGTAACACTTAACAGGTCAGATGGGAGATTAAGGTGAGTAAGAATGAAGGCAGCAGACTACACAAGTAATGGAGATAAAATGACTTATGTCGATACAACCAAAATAGAAACAACAATCATCTAAACAACAATTCAGGAGCTTAGTTATTCATCATGATTTGATTGATGTATCAGTAATATTCATACTGACTAATCACTTAGAGTTAATCAATGTCATTTTTCTATATACTCGACTAAAAGTATCATACTCCACAAGTTCGTAACCAAACCATGTTGATAAGCGACAACTAGCATGACACGTTTACTGTTAACGATTACGTAATGATTACATCAAATTTAATGCATTAGAGTTGAATGTCGAGTGTTTGTTTTTTTCGTATAACTGAAGTATTTCAGTAGTATCCATATTCTTCCAGTTCGTAGTTATGAAGAGATAAATGTAAAAATATCATAGTTTCTCTTAGATAGAAACTATTACACAACTTAACTATTTACTGATGTGTATTGTTACTGGACTCTATTCGGAATGAATATAAAAGAGAATAGATGTAACTGTGAGAAAGATTAAGTTTACATTCTACAAGCATGTTCATTAGAGTCATCACTTATAAAGAACACATGATAATGGTAAACGCAGTGGTATTGGGTTTGAAACGAGCTGAGTTTGTGTTATGACGAGAGAATTGGAGGGTGTGGGTGACCGAATGCCAATGACTGGTGCCTAGTTGGTAATTGTGCGTCTGCCCTGTGCCCACTTAGTCCCAAGCCGAAATAAAAAGAATGCGAGCCAATAGGTCAGCCAGACAGAATCGAATCTATATTTCAAGCATTCTTTTATATATACACAAAATCAGACCACACAGCAACCCAATTAGAAAATTAACATGAATATAGAACGAGGGAAATAGTGGTAGTGAATAGGAACAACTTGTACACAACTAATTGACTGTAGTCCATAACAAGAGACAATATAATAACAGTAAATATACTAAACGGGAGGATAGGATAAGAGGAATGTAACAATCATAGAAACAAAATGTTTACCTTACAGACAGTTCGAATAAATGAAATAGTGTTCGTAAACACAGTTCTGAAAGTTTGTTACACTTATTTGTGGTCCGACTTAACAGTTTGAGTCGCAAACACTTTGATGCAGGTAGATCCAGCTGACAACTTTCAAATAGATCGTAACGCGCGTCGTCGTTTTTACTTGCCAGCCACAAACCAACCTAAACAAACCTTTTTAACTTGATGTAAATGTTAACAGCACTGTGTTGTTACGGTTTATGGATAAACTTTTACTAGCTTGAAGTATATCAATAAGGAGAACTCCATTCTGTTCCAATCTATGGATCTGGAAGATTACACACTATAATTGTAGGTTATTGGTATATTTGCTTGCGTTTGTTAGCACTATCGGGTAAGTAATGACGAGGTTGGATTTAACGTACTGAGGAATGATAGTAAATCAGTTGATGATGTGAATCTTTATCGACTGATGTCGTTGGGACACGTATACAGTATCCCTAACCATCGACTATTTCAAATACTGTTTATAGATGGAGAAGGATGAAAGAAAACTGAAAGTTGATTGATTAGCTCTTTGCCACAGAACGTTGTTGTTGATGGTATCTGACTAACGGATCCGAAGTATCTCAAGCAGACAGTAGTTTGCAAATACTTGTATCTTTTGTATGATACTTTTCTTAGTTCTGCCTGCAAGTTTAAACTTCATACAAAAGAACTATCTTTACATTTTTATTGAAAATTTTGTTTTTGATGTTGGCTGACAGTTGATTTGAGTTGTAGAAATACTGCCGTTACCTTTTCAATCCACACCTTCACATCTTCATCAAACTCTCCTTGTTTATCAATGATGTTACACAAGTACATGAAAGTTACCATAATTTCTTCATCAATCTATCTACACTGTACATTATACTTACTTACTTACGCCTATTATCCCTCTCGGAGGAGCATAGGCCGCTCACCAGTATTCTCCATTCAACTCTGTCCTCAGCAATCTTTTCCAGCTGTCTCCAGTTACTGTTCATCCTTTCTATGTCTGCTTCCAGCTCTCGACGCAGGGTGTTCTTTGGCCTTCCTCTTTTCCGTTTCCTAACAGGATTCCAAGTTAATGCTTGTTTCGTGATACAGTCTGATGATTTTCGCAATGTATGTCGTATCCATTTCCAACGTCGTTTCCTGATTTCCTCTTCATCTGGAAGTTGATTTGTTCTCATCCATAGTAGGCTGTTGCTGATGGTTTCCGGCCAACAGACATTCAATATTCTACGTAGGCAGTTGTTGATAAATACCTGTACTCTCCTGAGGATGTTTGCAGTAGTTCTCCATGTTTCAGCTCCATACAGAAGAACTGACTTGACGTTCGAATTGAAGAGTCTAACTTTGATGTTGGTAGACAGTTGTTTGAAGTCACATATATTTTTCACACTGTACATTATACTAATTAGATAATGTAATATGTATCCATTATTAAATGACAAAGTAACTTATTCCTTTTGGATACTTTATATGAATATGTTGACTATTATAAATCCTATTCTAACAGATATAGATACTACTAAATCCTACTTAATATTCATATGATACATGCTAAGATAATGGTTTATGTGAAATTCATGACAACTTCTAACTGATTTGGTACATTTCTAAGAAGAAGAGGATGAAGAAGGAGGTAGTGAAGAAGAAGAAGAAGAAGAAGAAGAAGCAAGAAGCTATTTGCTTCACTTTCTTTTTTTCTAACTTCTGTAACAAATGATTAATGTAACAAACAGCATCATATACACTGACATGAATATACATTGACGTATATCTGTGCATGTAACATAGTTGATATGTTCACAGTTCTAATTAGTTAGATGAAATAGTTAACATGATTTGATAATCATATGGTTTTGTTTATTTACTTAATGTGAGAATAATTTAAACAAGAAGTAATCCAACTTGTATTATACAACTCACTTGATAATGTTGTCATAGTAACAATGAATATGTATGTTCTTATCTATTCATTATAACTATTTAGCTTTTCTACTTAGAATTGAGATTGATACACCAGAATCCTTTAACTTCATTATTGGACAATGGAAATGAATGGGATTCAATGCATATAACTTTATGAATTCATGCTGTGCTTAAGTTTGATCACTTCTAGTTTACTTCTAGCTTACTCTTCTACGAGTCAATATCATGCAGTAACCAAGGAAGCAATTTAACAGTTGTAATACATATTCTAACTTGATATGGGGGGATGTTTTGATAAATTACGGTTGATGGTTGATCAGAGTAATTAATGATAAATATGATTGTCTAGTCAATGTTTCTACGTTTGCTCTAATGCCTACTTTATCCCAAGGAGAACTGGGGAGAAAACAAGACAGATGAATCAACATGCCAAATCAAAGTATATTTCATTCACTGCTTCATTTAGATGTAAAGCCTAATCACTTGATTAACTAATTAAGTAAGTAACATGAATACTTGATAACAGACACATCCAGCATGGTTGAACTCCAGTAGTCACTTTTTCTCACTAGGAATCTGTTAATTACTTCCAGAAGTTAGTCACTAGTTAGCGGATACTTGTCTTGTGGTAAAGCTTTTGTCACAGAGCAAGAAGGTCCAGGGTTCGATCTCTGGCGGGGTGTCGTGGATGCGCAACGCTGAAAAGCCACATACTACTACAGCTGTCCACTACCTGTTTCTGACTGTCAATGATTGTCTAGTTCAAACTAAATCCTAATATCAAATTACTTAATTGTAGTTCACAAATGAGAAGTAACATAATAACAGTTATTGGGTCAAACGGGAGGATTAAGACGTAATAGTTAAATACAACTTCATTGAACTAGTATATTAGATATATAAGCCATTGCTTTTGAATAGTAAATGATAACGGCGTTGTTTCTCATTCGTTAGTATTGTTCTCCAGTTCTCTGTATCTGGAGAAATCATTGACCCATATAACGTCGTGTCAATCAATCGTCTTCGTAGTCAGGTAATAGTTATCATACAACTCCCATTGGTTCATTTATACATAAGGTCACTATTGACCCATCTCAGTCATCTTAACTTCACAACAGCATACCTCAAAACATCATCAAAATAATTCAATGTGAATTAGTGCAAAATTAAAATTTTACTGTCACTGTAAGATACTACTTACATTTTTTCAAGCCAAATTCACTTTAATTTATTGAGAATATTGATTATGGATGAAATCGACTGTGTTCACTAGTTGACGATGTATTTGTTGAATTATTACTTACACTTGAATTCTGATGATTTATTCATCAGTACTTAATTAATCTGTTTTTGTGACATATAACATGGCGATCATCGGTTGTCATTGGTGATAACTGTTTCACTCCCGACAATTCTAAACCAAATCATCCATAACTTCTTACTAGAGCTTTGATAACATCCTGAATTGATGAAAGTTAGAATTCTACCACTGATTAATGGCACAGTGGTGCAGGGGATTAAGTGTGCGTCACCCTAGAGATTATGAGGCGGAATGTTGGATGTGCAACTTTGAGGAATCGCACACTGACGTAACAGCTGTCTATTGTTTCCTGATTTTTCAATAGTACCCTTTCAACATCAGACTGTGAAGAGTTTAAACAATTAGAAATACCAATATTCTACAATCCATCTCAATTTAACTAATCTCCTTTTTTACCATTATTTACATTGAAGCACACTGTGTCATTTCTTCGGTAAGTTTTGTATTTGATGGAATTAATCAAGAAATCAGTGCCTGTTACCCATCATAGAGCATAGGCTATCGACTAACATGCTTGGAGAATGATGTTTCAATGAAATACATGAAACGAAAGATGTTTGATTCGGTGAAGTTTAACTTCACTGACGAAATATAAGAAAACCAATGAGAATGAAAGTAGTTATTCAAAGGTATGAAGCATATTTTTATTTAGAACTGTTTAATTCTGATAGTTTACTTCATAATTGTAAAATCTTCAAAGCCTGAAACTATTTCATACAATCAAAGTGTATGTTTCTTGCATAGATATCAATGAAGCAAGATCTATTTGTTAGGTTGGACCACAAAGAAGTGTTACAAACTTTCAGAACTGTGTTTGCGAACATTATTTCATTCATTCGATTCTGTCTGGCTGACCTATTGGCTTGCATTCTTCTTATTTCGGCTTGGGACTAAGTGGGCACAGGGCAGGCGCACAATTACCAACTAGGCACAAGTAATTGGCATTCGGCCAACCCCACTCACCCCCCCCCCCAATTCTCTCGTCATAACACTATTACGATGTAATTGGTGTCAAGTAAAGAAGTACTTGTTTGAAGGTTCTACAATAACACTAAGACAAATGAGAATCTTAATTGTTATATGAATCAAATTGATATCAGTTACCATGATATTCGCACAGACTAACATCAGAGAAGCTTTTAAAGTGTGTATCAGCTACTTAGAAAAGTTGCCTATTTCCAAATTTCTGGTGTAAATACACAAGTTATCAAAGTATACTGATGTCATCGAAGAAAATTTCTCGAATTCTATTAAAGTTCAAAGAATAATATGAAACTGAGTGATATGGATAAGTTACATAACTTAGAATACTTTGACTTTAAAATGAATGAAGCTACATTCAACCATTTTAAACTTAGAGATCATGTAAACGTCTTGTATTTTGTGTAAAGTTTTCAAGGTTTCTCAATCGTTGAAAACCAATTCCTCTACAACAGAACATTTCGAAGTTGATCAAATTCATCAGTAAAATTTAGTAACCCCGTTTAGTCTACTATGAACAAACTATTCAATGTACATAGTGAAGTATTAATTAGTTGTATTGTAGAACGTTTCAGAAATATTCACTTAAGTCTAAAATGAATATTCAGATTAGATACTTTACATGCCTAGATTACCTCTTGACAACGTCAACTTTTGCATTGAACACCTCTTTATGTATGTATGTTCAATGTGTAGTTGGATCTCCCATTTCTGTCTGGAGTGGCATGAACATAATTGCCTGTGTAGATTTAACTGATTACAAATATAGAATCATGCATGCGGCTTAATGACTTCATAACTTCCGTGTATTGGTATATCTAGGTCGTAAGGAGTTTGTGTGTGTGTGTGCCTATCGAAACTTAAGTAACTACCATCTAACATGGCTAGTTCTCGTGGCAGGCATCATCCGTAGATTTATTCAGTACACACATAGTAGAACTACAACAGTGTCCTATGTTAAACAAGATAGTTATTTGAATGGTTATCATTTGATATGTCGAAGTGATTTGATTTGATGATATGATCCATTCATTCGAAATTATTTAAAGATTACTTATTTTGACATTTTTATAGAAGTCATGCAGGTACTATCTGTTGTGAAGTACCATAGTTTAACGTAAGCACCTTCCTTTTCCAATTGGTTTCCAGTATTTTCTACGCTTACACTTGACTGTAATGGAAGCTACAAAAACTACCGAATATCCACATGCTTGAGTTACAGATGACATTAGTTATTTTATATGAATATAAAGAATTGGCCTGAATTAGAAAACCAGTAGTCAATAAGAAGCACTGCACAACTGTTCATATCTTGAAGAGTTCGATACCAGGACACAATACACAGTTCAGTACTTCCTTGCGATCACTGGTTGTCCACTGTAGAACAATTCATGATGTCAAATTATTATTTAACAATCTTCACCATATCTAATTAAAAATTAATCATTAATTGAACTGTTGACACTGTCAGTTTGTCGATTTAAACTTGAGAATCTGTTTAGTTCCTATTCAAACGTCTTTCTTGTATTAAACTTTTAGAACTTCTACAAAGTATCTTGTTCTTCGAACACTAGCCTATTTTCTGCTAGGATAACTTTGAAGGTATAGTTAAGTTTTTCACATCAGATAACATCATCCATCCACTAATGTAATCAATATTTGAATGGGCATTCATTATGTTGTGTGTCGGACCACTTTAGAAGAGTGAAAGACTTTTAAGAACTGTGTTATAGAAAAGTAATTCATTTATTCTGACCGTCAGTAGTGTAAACATTACATTTGTATTATTGTTACATTCCTCTTACCCTATCCTCCTGTTTAGCATATTTTCTGTTATTGTATTGTCGCTTATTATGAAGTACAGTTAATTAGTTGTGTACAAGTTGTCCCTATTCACCACCACTACTTCCTTAGTTCTGTATTACTGTTAGATCCCTAATTGGTTCACTGTGTGGTCTTATTTTGTGTACATATAAAAGGCATGATTGAAATACAATTTGATCCTATTCTATCTGTTTGGCTCACCAATCGTTGTTTTTCCTCTATTCCGGCTTGGGGGACTGGTAGTCGCGAGGCAGACGTGTCCGTGTAGTGATTAGTAATCATCAAGAGCATTGTGTAATTTCACATTACATAACACATTATATAACCAATCTCTATATTAACAACATGGTAGCATAGACTCTCATCAATTTTGATTCAATTATCGTTTAGATGAATAGCTAAAACTCAATACTTCAGTATATCAACGTGTTATCCTTCCTTATAATCAATTTGTAGTGTTTATACCAAATCGAAGACTACATCGTTGAATGATATTGGCTGAAGTACAATTAAATTGAAAGAAAAGTCATACATTTTTAACCATGTTGAGAAAGATTAAAACTATGTGTTATGCACTGATTCATAAAAAGTTGATGACTTCAATTATTATGATCTCCTTCTAGATGCAGAATCTCCAAACTGTTTCACTGCGTCAATGCATTCGTTTTTTCCCAAAATCATAATAGCTTTTTACTATCACTAATGTTACCACAGTTTCAACATCTTCATCTTACTTGTATGGCATAGTACAGTAATTCGACGGATTCCATGTATGTGTCATATATTCATGATTTAATGCCTCAATGGTAATGAATGCGACTTATTGAATCCACTCAGTGTTACTACAAACTAATATCGATCATAGTATTAAGTATTAACTATTCATTAAGAGGTCATTTGACTAAGGGAATCATCAAGTGCATAACGTAACCTGAATAAGTTAACACTGTTACCCTATGTAACAATATTTAATTAGTCAATTACCATCCAGTTTGCTTAACGCTGACAGTACTGCATGGGCTTGATGGCTAAACAATAGATAGGCTTTCTTTCACGTGACTCATGAAAAGGAAATTGTATCAAAGTTCATTTTAATGATCATGCAGCTTAACATCAGTGATTGATGAAAAATGCCACCAGATTGGTAATACACAATCATTCCGTGTGTAGGTTTTGATGTATTAACTCTATACATGTTAATACCTTGCCACCTGAGATAGAAATTCATGGAATAAGGTATGTTTAGGGCTGATCTTTCTCAACGCTTCCCTTCCTCCCCTGTTTTCTTGTAAAAATGTATCATTGTTGTCATTCTACTTGTCACAGGGGGAGGGAAATTCGTTTTATGACAGTTACACGTTTTTAAAGTCATTTTGAATTTCAACTGACTTGTCTAACAGGATTGGACTTTAAGAAACGATTGTTCTAATCGACCAAGCCCGACGACTACATCACATTATCAAGAATAATCAGTTAAAATATAGTAAAGTTATCCAACATGTAGGTGAATACAAAAAGTTGAAAGTTGGCTTGATTATTTTACTGTACTGATGAATACCATCAACGAATTCTAAATCTTCCAATGAATCAATCATACTATCAAGTATTTGAATAAAATTTTATTAAAATGCAAAATAATAATACTGGATCTATTTTCAAATAGAGGAAATCAATAAAAGCGGTTAGTTCGAAGATGGAGTTCGAAGAGTAAAAGGAGTCGATGGATTCAGTGAGTGAAAGAAGGACAAAAAAAAAATAATCAATAAAAGGAAAAAAACCAAACAAAACAATGAAAAACAGTAGCAACAAATAAAAGAAAATGAATTGATTAACTTTAACATTGATTACATCATAAGTGTAATTAATGAAAAAACAGTATGGTATAGTTTTACATGTATTTACTTTACATGATTTGTTGTCAAGACAATGATTACAGTATGCAATGAATTATTCAGTGTAGGTGAACCATGAGGTCGATTAGTTGTTATGCGGTTACAATATGAATGAATGTTAACTGTGCATTGAATGATGTAAATGTTGTTTCTATTGAGATACTTACACATAAGTAAAATTGTCGTCATTATTTAGTTAATAGATTCATCTATAAGAAATAAAAATAAAAAAAAGTAGTAGATATGGTAATCATTATTATTAATGATAACTTGGTGATTAATTAATTTCAGCTGTGTTGAGTGTTAGCCAGTTACTTACTTACTTACGCCTGTTACCCATCTCGGAGGTGCATAGGCTGCTCACCAGTATTCTACATTCAACTCTGTCGTGAGCAATCCTTTCCATCTGTCTTCAGTTACTGTTCATCCTTTTAATGTCTGCTTCCAACTCTCGAAGCAGGGTGTTCTTTGGCCTTCTTCTTTTCCGTTGTCCAACAGAATTCCAAGTTAGTGCTTGTTTCGTGATACAGTCTGATGATTTCCGCAGTGTATGTCGTATCCATTTCCAACGTCGTTTCGTGATTTCCTCTTTGGCTAGAAGTTGGTTTGTTCTCTTCCAAAATAGGCTGTTGCTGATGGTTTCCGGCCAACAGACATTCAATATTCTGTGAAGACAGTTGTTGATAATTACATGTACTCTCCTGAGGATGTTTGCAGTAGTTTTCCACGTCTCAGCTCCATACAACAGAACTGTCATGATATTCGAATTGAAGAGTCTAACTTTGAGGTCAGTAGACAGTTGTTTGGAGTCCAATATATTTTTTCAACTGTAGGAATGCTGCTCTTGCTTTGCCAATCCTTGCCTTTACATCTGCATCGGATCCTCCTTGTTCATCGATGATGCTCCCCAGGCATATAAAGGTATCGACTTCTTCTAGATTTTCACCATCAAGTTGAATTGGGTTGGTGCTTCTTGTGTTAAATTTGAGGATCTTGCTCTTTCCCTTATGTATGTTCAGGCCTATTGATGCTGAGGTTGCTGCTACTTTGGTTGTCTTCATTTGCATTTGCTGTTGTGTAATGGGATAGAAGTGCTATCCTTTACATGTCCTTTACATGCTACCTATAAATAATTTAGCTGTGGTGACCTTCATTGGTTAGTTCAGGTGAACCTAGAAAATCATATGACTTATCGGTACTTTTATTGATGATGTCTTTATAAACGTTCTACTGTGTTATAATTCATACATTTCAACCCCCCACTCCCATCCTGTATGAGTGTCTATCTACACATCTACTTTGTTACATCCTTTGGTGAAGCATATTAGTCTGACTTTAACACTCTTTATTTGTCCTTGGTTACCTTATCTCCATCTCTTTGTGGGCACTTATATATTTAGAGCAATAATATACATGCATATTCCTAGTCATATTCATTACTCCCTTGTTTACTGATTACTGGTCTTTTTGATTGTTTAGTGCTGACGACTAACCGCCTGTGATCGGATTACTAGTTATTTTAAATTCAATCCTACTAATACTTCTTAGTTCTCACCGTTATTACGTGTCTGTAATTTGGAATACTAAATACAAATAAGGACATTACATTATGACTATCCAGTTTCTGAGTTAACAACTTCTCTATTTCATATTTAGTACCAAATAGCTCACAATGAACAATCATAATGATGTTGAATGTCATCCTTGAATTGTAAAACGAATTAACTGGTGTTACAAAATAGAAACCGTTTAATATAGACTGGGTTCGAACCTTGAGAGAGAGGAAGGATTGTGAATGTGTACCAATCAGGGATGTTATCTAAAATGTAAATCGTTGTTCAGTTCTTTATAGTTTTTAATCGTTAATTGATAAAGTAATGTAAATCATTAAATTCACTATATATCTTATGTGTATTATGTTTCTCATTTGAATAATGTGAATAAGTGTTGTATTGTGAGATTCATCGGCGGCAGTAAATACTTCCAACCCCACTAGATGCTACATGTAAAACCTCAAGGCATTACGATGAGTATTCAACAGTAATGCTACTGGGTAAGATTTCAATTTGTACATTTCTAACTTCCGTTTTGAATGTCCTGGGATTGACTTCTGATACAATTGTCGATAAGCAATAATGAGAATTCTGGCACTCATATGAAGTATCAGCCAAATACTTCATACTTCTGAATGGTTACTTAAACCATATTGATTCGCGACATCAATTCGCATTAAAATAATACAGTGAAAATCAACACTCTCAGTGATGATAACTAGTGTTTTCTTGAATTTACTAGTTCATGTTGACGACGTGTCAAATAACACAGATTGTGTACTAATTGTAGAACAATAAAGAACATACTATGTTGCCTGGATTGTATTTTTGACTTGTGAAGTCATTATCAACGTACTAGTTGACACAAAGTGAACATAATTCAAAGTTGTACTTCAGCATGATGATTATTGATTGATATAATACGAATGTGTAATATAGGGGGCAAATAGTTGGAAATTACAATTTATCGAGTCTATTCTTCGTGATATCGGAGCTCTTAGAAGGGTAATCTACAGGTGATTAAACATTGACTATCTATGATATTTGTATTGGTTTTCATAGTCTCATTACCAATGGTAATGTGTACTTTCAGTGGACGATTTATTGTAACCTTATTATCATCTTATTATCCCAAACCTTATGCACAACTCCCTCCCCTTCCCCCGAATTCTACCTTTATTGTAATCAGTTCTTCTTCCCGAATTATTGTCACCTTATCATGATGATTCTACTATCACAAACCATGCACATAACTCTCCCAATTCAGTCTTTATTGTGCTTTGTATTGCTTGATTGATCCATTAGATACTATTGTTACCATTTAATATTTTGGCTTTGAATCTCATTCTCTTATGTTTGCACTTTTAGTCCATAACCTCTAGAAAAGTCTTTGATCTCTCAGGCATAATGTCAACCAATCAGATGATTGTTATAGCAAAAGTCCTATTGGTTTGTTAACTTAACAGCTACATTCGCCGTTTTCCTGACAAGTGTAAGATCATCCCACAAAGTCTATTTAGTGTATGGATCAAGGAATTTTCTTGTTGAATGGTACATTTTATTCCATTATGATATTAGTTTTATCATAGTTCTATAGTTGTATTATTCAATGAGAACAGAATTAGTCAAATTTACATTACTGGTTAATTGAATTGTATTCATTTCACTAAAATGTAAAACGATACATTCATTCTAAAAAAAGGAACAAAGGAACAAACATGTACCCTAAATGTACTAGTTTACCTCATATAAAGGAAGTAAGAAAGAAAGAAAGAGGAGAGATGGGGGGGGGTTGGAAGTGAAGATGTTTCTTTATTGTCACAATGTAACAAACAATTTCCAATAGGTAGTTTTAATGACTAAGTTGTTTTAATTAGGAAGTATTTGGATCTTGTAGTTGATTCATCATGAATTTGAAATTGACCAGTTTCGTTTCCCATATGTGTAATTTCAGGGAATTGCCACCATATTAATGAAAATTTACAAGTATTGTGTGAGTTAGATAGTGACTAGCATATACATACCTATTGCAAAAGTGTGGCTAACTAGACTTAATAATCTAGTGGTGAACGTAATATTGTTTGACACGAGAAGAACTGAGTTCGAATCCCAGTTTGAATATCAACAATCGGTTGAACAAAACACATGTCGTAGATTCTGCTTGCCGGTCACAATTCAACTCAAACATAAAATAAACTTAGTCTTGATATCAGTATCAGCATTAAGCTGTATGTTCCAAATTAAATGAAAATCACGTTGTGACTTCCGTTAACTAGACATAATCAAACTCTAATTGAGCATAAGGTTGTAAAAAGAGGAATGACTATGAAAGAATCTTAGAACTGAAGAGTTAGAAGAAGATAAATAATAAATACATCTGGAGCAATGTAACATCTCCCATCATTAAACAGGCTCATTGTGTATATCCCATAGAGATGATACTTGTAGATTATCAAATTAATGTAATTATAATCAACACTTAAAATGTCACTTACTACAGAGTCTCCAATCGCTATCAAACTTGATCGTCTTGACATATGATGTCCAGTTGTTAATTCATTTGCAGTTTTCTATCAAAAGAAATAAAAGATTGATACAAGCAACATT
Source organism: Schistosoma japonicum (assembly GCA_025215515.1). NCBI lineage: Eukaryota > Metazoa > Platyhelminthes > Trematoda > Strigeidida > Schistosomatidae > Schistosoma > Schistosoma japonicum. The sequence goes on from CM046065.1 coordinate 22,614,502, forward strand.
AGTGTCATATTTATAACTGATGTAAGGATGAATCTAGTCAAAAGTTCTTCATATAACAGAACAAATGAAGAAAATGGAGCCTCTAACTAGTGGATATTCACGGTCCATCAAAGAATTTAACTCAGATCCTCCTGTTGTCTGAAGAAATCTCTAGCTATTAGCACTGAATAGTATACATTATTAAATTCAACCGATTAACAACATACTGTACGATTTCCGTATGTCCTGGCTTCGAGATGTCTGGGCGTTTAACAATGGTTACTAGTATGACTTAAAATTAAACTCTATGGTTGATATGTGAGACTAGTTAATGGGTATATCCATGTGGGTTCCAATTCACAATAACAAATGCCAGTGAGTGACTAACGGGTCCTAACACGTCTCCTCGATGCTCATTCAGTTCGAAGCCAGTAAATAAACAGTAAATAAACTGAACGAGAGAATAGGTTAACGTGAACGTAACAATGACAGAAATGAAATGTTTACCCTATTCACAATCAAAATCATTATTAGAGTAGTATTTTAATACACAGTTCTGAAAGTTCATCCCACTTTCCAAGTCGTCCGATATAACAGTCACAATAATGAGGATTCATAATGATAAAATCGATTGACGATTGCAAACGAAGAAACAATCGACACTTCATAAATCACACTGGTCAAGACTTCTTCTTATGACTACAAATTGTCTTGTAAATTAATCAGTGGTGAGTTTATAGTAGTTATTGATACTCATTGATAAAATAGTTTCATACTAGTAAGAAACAACTTCACAGTGTTCTCTAGTATTCAATTGTTATTTAATTACAATCCGTCTATGATGAGATCACTTTAACTTAGTTACCATAGTTTCCATTGTTGCATTATTCTTTACTTGTTAAACATTCAAACTTCATCTCTCTCCCATTACTCAATACATCTTCAATAAGTTTGTTACATTCGTTTCTGTAGGTAAATCATTAACTTGATCATTAAACTCATCAGCCTACGTCTATTCATTCGTTTATGATGACGTCGGAATACAATTCATTGTAATTACGTAATCACTCTAATTAAGGTATACTTTTTACTTGAAGTATTAAAAATTTATTTTATCCTTTAAGTTGGATTATGACTGACAAGCAGAATCTAGGATGTACGTTTCGTCCTATTTGGGACTCATCGGTTGGATGTACCTACATCGCAATACTTATTCGAATCTTTTATCTTGCATATAAATGAAAGAGATAATAATTCTATATTCACTTGTTTAATGAACATATTCAAGTAGATTGGTAAGTTTAATTCATCTGTAGATAGATCTATTCATAAAGAGACATTGACTATAAAGCAGTAAGTATTCCATGACACTTAAATTAGGGTCTCATAAATAATCAGGCTTTCTAGTGAAATGTTAAGACTACTAAGATGATGCTTAGTAGTTTCGTAATTCGTAATATTTAGAAACTTTTTCTAGTTCTAAACCGATATGAAAGAAGTGTGTAAATAAGGTTTCCTCATGTGAACTCAAAGAATTTTTTCTTTAAGTCGTTCAATTATAAGAACATGGTGATTAGTAGTGTATGTGGTAGAGTCAACATCTTGAAGTTCTACATAACGAATTGACTTAAATTCACTTAACAAGTGGGAGACATAGAATAGTTATTTCGTCTTATTATAAAGCTCTACTGTAGTACAAGCTGATGACATACAAGACAAGGGTTTCATTTTTTGACAACTTTGACAGTAATAGCGAATAGAGTTCAACTATATTGAGTCTAAGACAGTCATTTGTTAATAGCAAATTAACTCTAAGTAGAAACATTGACTAGGCAATAAAGATTCAATAGTCATAATGTCAAGATCTTACGATCCTTAGTTCGATTCTTAGACATAAAGTCATCTGTAAACCCAAACAATTAGTTTGATAACAGGGTGAAATTGTCATCATGGTTTTCAATGGCTAATAATGTAGAATAGGTATGTTTTGTAAAGGCTTTCATTGGTTGATTATTATGAAGTGATCATTTTGATATTTTTGTTAAATCTGTTTTTTAGTGTTGACTGAATTCTATCAATTGAGTCATAATGTGGCTTCTAGTCTACGTAACTTGACATAAGTAGCTGTTGATTCTATTGAATGTTGTTCAATGCATTCGAGTTCTTCCTTTGGCATTCATTGTGTCTTAGAACTAATGAGCTAATGTTCGTGTTACTGAGGAAGTCAGTACTATTCACTAGTATATTTCTAGATAATGTGAATATTAAACTTTGTGTACTCATGTCGTCATTGGTAAAGTAAACGATTGTTTTTGTAACGACGTGTTGTTGTTCCACTTAGATCTTAGAAATAGTAATCAAAGTCACTAGCCGATTAAAATAGAACTATTTCACCAATAGAAGAATCACAATAACGTTTTGAACTCGAGTAAATCTTCAATCATGAACTTGGTACACGCATACACCAGTTCACGTTGCCATGCTCCAGCCAACAGAAAGACATAAATTTGTTGACCTGAATCCCAAGGTAATGGAGGTAACAACAGTGTTAGAATTAATGGAGAGGATTAAAGACTGAGGAAACAATTTAAGAAAATATAAACCAGTAAAAAAGATTATCATGAATTCAAAAGCTTAGAATTTAGAAGAGGACAATGAATGGATGGACCTGAGCCATCGTTAACCGATTTCGAGCCATGAGACCCAAAGTCTCTAACTAATGATTGCGATCATCGCGAAGATTCCACTCAGGTAGTCTACGCCTAATAACATGGCTCAGCCCAATTGTTGATGACTTTACGGACTGGTATTATGTTTTAGTTAGACCTTCTCCCTAATAACATTTTTCTAGTCAACACCTACACCAGACAGAATTACTAATCAAAGTAGGCTGTGGTTTGGCATACGTAAAACATATCCTAATCACCGCAACTGAAGAAGATTCATTACTTCATCAATCTATTTACCATATTTACTTAGTACTCTATTACTAATCCACTTACTACTTACTCGGTAATGTTTTGAAGACATGTATAATAGAATAATACAAGTCTATCAATATCCTCTATTCTTAATCGCTATGTTTCACCCTTCAATTGTAGCAAGCTAACTACGCTAATTTTACACCGGCACTATGTAATGACAAATAGTAAATAGTACGTAATCTAAGTTCAAGATATCCTACCTACTACTGTCACCTTCCAAAATCACCTTTCATTAAATAGTATCCAATATGCCCAACATTTAGAAAATAACTTACATGAGTCGATGTAGTCATTTGTTTTACAGGTTCATTAGATGATGGTGTATTCCAATTAATTTTTGTTTGTATATTTGTTCCACGTACAAATGGTCCTTCACATATTTGTGCTGTTAATAAATTCTTCTCATCAGAATTCAATAGACCACGTGATTTAGTTGTTAGTCTATTCCAATTTGTTCCATTCATATCTTGTAATGATTGTTCACTACTACGTCTTGAGAAATTATCATTGATTTTATCAATTTGTATTGATGTCGTAGACAATTTCTCTTGACGTTGGGCATCACAACTATGACGACGTAGTTTAGATACACATGGTAATTGTAAGCCTAGAAATGAGATTGATGTTGTTGAATTGTTTTTATCTGATAAATGTGTTTCACTTATTGGTTTATCAAAGCGTAATTCAGTAGTTTGTGGAGGAAGCTAAAAAGTATAAAAGTAGACAGTAGTATATGCATAAATGTTAATGAAATATTGTGAAAGTGACTGTAAACACCCATAACCAACAGAAGGAATACCATATGACATCATACAAGTGAGATGTCAACATGAGACATTACCTAGTTGAGAGTAATCATTAGGTTCAAACTATATGAATAAGTAAAGTTTTGATGCGAATTATCACTCAGGAACAAAACGTACAAACACAGTTGATCACTACACACTGACCGATTGGCATATACACAGTAAATGAATTGTAATGGTATTTGTTGAGATTGGTATACTTAATTGATTGAGAACATCACAGATTGATGTTAACAGGGTATGACTGAAGACTCTTCAACAGTGCGCACTCTAGATTTCACCTCACGGGAGTGAACGCCTAACACTCTAAACCACTAGGCTGATATCCAATGATAAAATTACCACTTCCAACAATTTATGATATTTGTTGACTTCCAAATGATTACTGATATTACTGATTTTCAGTCACCTCAAATCAATTGCAATAACTTCAGGATGTTCCTTAAGCTCTAATGGAGATCTGATGGAGTGAGTTAGTTATCAACAAAGACAACGGACGATCGTCGTAGACATACATAAGCATACCTTTTGTCATTCATCAGAATACAGAATAATCGCCATAATAGTATTCACTTATCAACTATAGAACAAGTATTATTTAATTTGTATTGTGACTGGCAAGTGGAATCCAGGATGCGCGTTCCGTCCTATTTGGGACTCATCGGCTGGATGTACCTGCATCCTAATGTTGATGTTCACAGTGGGATCCGAACTCAGTCCGTTTCGTGCCATACGCCAACGCGTTCACAACTAGACTACTGAGTCCAGATAGTAACGTTTGTGCAATGGGCGAATTGGAAGTAGGATGAATTTGTATATTCCCATTGATTTGTTATAGACTGAAGCAACAGTGACTGACCAGCTTCAGTCTATAACAAATCAATGGGAATATACAAATTAATCGTACTATAGAACAAGTATATTGAGCAGTAGTGTTCTCTGTTTTACTATATGAATCTTAAAATTTACTATTAAGAATCGATGACATTCATAGGTTAATGATATTTAATTATCAGTTTCTTTGAAACAACTATCTCGTTTGCTGGAATGATCGAATAAAGAAAGATAAGGTTAGACACCGGGTGTTGAAGAAATTCGGTAAATCAGTTGATAACATTATGAATCTTCTTCAATTGAAATAGATGAACATTTGTTATATCTGTCCAACTACCACCTACCTAGACATTGAATGTCAATCGATTTTGGCGTAGAATTGAAGAATGGTATGGTCGACTAAACCAAAACACAAACATAAATCTATGAAGTTAGTGACACAGTTGATGTACGTATGTGTCAGGTTCCACATTATACATACATACATACATACATGCATACAATTGTTTGGATCTAAATAGGCAATGGAAACGAAACACTTGAATGTTCTATCTCCACTTCAATGAAGACCTAATTTTAACGATTTCACCTTGTCAATCGTAAAAAGACATAACTTTCTGTTTCTTTCTGATCTGTTGAATGCTCCCTTATCTTATTGTTTGTTCAGTTACCTAATATATAAGTGAGACTAATTACATTTCATTAAAGCCTGTGGATTTTGAGGGTTGATCATGTTGAACGTGTTGAGATAGACGATAAGTAACAAGGAACAACATACATTCTGAATACCTCTTTCACAATTCATGATTTATAATCAGATTGCGAGTAAAAATTACTAATTTTACTGGCAAGGAGTACTACATTTTAGATGATCATTTCACTGGTTAAACGCAGTAGAGTAGCCAATTCAGCGTTTTATTAAGTCTTTTATAGTATTGAATAACATTGGTAACAGTCGCAGACTGTAAAAACTTATTGCTCTTGTATCATTTAATTTGTATTGTGACTGGCAAGTGGAATCCAGGACGCGCGTTTCGTCCTATTTGGGACTCATCGGCTGGATGTACCTGCATCCCAATGTTGATGTTCACAGTGAGATTCGAACTCAGTCCAGTTCGTGTCATACGCCACCGCGTACACCACTAGACTACTGAGTCCAGATAGTCACGTTTGTGCAATGGGCGAATTGGTGGGAATATACAAATTCACTCTATTATTGCTCTTGGATCAGTTCCACAGAAAAGCTAATTTTCCTTCAAAGATTACAAGTAAACCTTAATGACTAGTGTTAAGTATCTGAAAACTAAAGTTCAGAATATTCTTCAGACTACTCCCAGACTGCTTTTCATCTGAAGAAGATTATTCCTTATATTTTGATGATGTATGTATTAACCAATCTGTTTCTGTTATGGATTCACTTCTATCACCCTTAACCTTTCAATTGATCTATTAGCTGTTACTAAGTCATTTTTCATGTATTCACCTTACCCAAGTTGTCAATTCTTATTATCGATGTCAAATTTCTGATTGATCTACTATCAGATCAAGTTTAGAATGTACATGAACTGGTAAGTGTAATGTGTATTTGACTAGTTTATTTGTTCATTATAACTTATACTCTACCTAACCGAAATGGGACTAGTAGCATCGACAATGAATTCAGAGCATAGAACAATCAGTTCTAATTGTTCTCGATTAGTGATTGAATTGGTTTGATCAAGATCATTATTCATTATTATCCAAGATATAACAGTCGAATCTAGGTGTCTATTGAAGCAGCACAAACTCCAAATATCAATCATAAAAATAATCTGAGTTTGATTATGCAACAATCAATGAGGCTAGTTATATTGAATAGAATATTTAAAAAATTCAACTTACTGGACAAATAACATGTGCACTTGCTCGTCTTGGAATATTTGGACTGTTCTCTAATTCTTTCAATTGATTCGGATGTAACATTGGTACAAAAGAAACAGCAGCTCGAGCAATAGACTTTCTTGCTAGAAATCAATCAGAAGAAAAGAGAGAGGAAAGGAAAAAGATACAATGGTGGTGGTAACAATAAAAGAAACCCAAAAGATCTACTTAAATCGTAGCTGTCAACTGATATCTAAGAGTCACGTTTTGTCTGTACTCGTCAACTGGATGCATCAGCATCCCAGTATGTGAACATCGATAAACACATATAGTAACAGAGGCTGATTCATTTCAGTCTATAACAAATTATCTTGATAATAAAACTATCTTGAAATTATATAACTAACGGATCTTTGAACTGAGGGGATATTTTGGAGATTGATTGTTTTTATTCGCCACAGATTAGGGTTAATTGGGCATCACTGTAAACCAGGAATAACTGGAGAGCAGTTTCATCGTAGTATAGAACTCTTCAGTAGAACACACTCTTGGTTCTTGAAAGGGATTGAATTTATGACTTTCATGTTGGCAAACGCTCCAATAAATGTTTGTCGCTTGACCTGAATGGCGTTAGTTGAATTCTCTACCGGAATCAGAGGCTTGCACTGCTAAGGAATACCATACTAAGATACAACAGCTGTCCAGTGCCCCCTACCTTTCGATTTTGCCAAGCCACCATCGAAGAACTGAATGTTTAAATAATGTATAGGTCATGCATAACACTATCATTTATTAGTAAGTAGATGGATGTTAAGTGGATCAAAAATTCTGGGTTTGAATATTCAAGACTCTTTTCTATTGCTATTTGTTGAAAGTTGGTACTGACTAGTGTATTAAACGTTCTGTTATCTATAAGCCATTTTGTCATTGAATCAGCTTCTATTAGAAGGAAAAGTATTGTCTGAATCGGATTGCGATTGGTAAGTGGAATACAGGAAGCGCGTTTCGTCCTGTCTGTGACTCGTCAGCTGGAATAAACTACTTGGTGACGTCTGACAAAAATAAACAAGAATCTGACTCAAGTAATACTTGTAACATGCATCTATATCGAGGCGATCTGCTCAGGATGGCAACAGAAACTGACCAGTTTCAGTCCATGACAAATTAACGAGATTCTCCAAATACGTCCTAGTTTCTACCTATTGCTGTTGGGTGATTGGAAGTAGTTTGTAGTAATCTCAGGTTCATCTCAGTTTCCTTCTATTCGACACTTATTACTAAGACATAATCGTAACCATGTTTCTTGACGGATTCGTACCGACCTAACTCACTTTCCCTGTGATAACTATTAGGATTATTACTAAACTTCTGTAGTGTTAATGCAATTAAATTGATTGGTAATTAAGTAGTCACTAATGTGATATTATTTCTATCTTTACTGTTATGTTAATTATATCTATCAAATTGCAGTGAGATCATCTGATTGCATAGTTTCCAATCACAGATACTCAATCAACTTATATCAACAGGTAATGGACATAATCACGATGTAGAAAGAGATAAATGATCATAATGTAATTTAACTGAAAATATTCAGTAATGAAGAGATTAGACAAAGATGACATTGATTTCTGTTAAGTGAAGAGATGTTGGCATTTGATAGCATCACTTACTAATGCTGTACAAAATACAAGATGATTGCATCATAATGATATTCAGGGATTTCATGTATTACAATGAATACAAGTTGGTGACGTTACGGTCTAGAATTCTAAAATGTAAATTTTCTTTATCCTGAATATAAAGGAGACATTTAAATACACGTTAAAGATGATAATAGTTATGATTGGTTCGAATGTTGAGATTTGATTGTTCTTATGAATAACATCTTCAACGTTGACTTCTGGTCATAAAAATGATGGTGACAGAAGTATTTAGTTTGTTATTCCTAATGATCACGTGCCGGTTAAGTAACGTTAAATATCCGTTTGTTCTCGTTTACTTCATTCATGTGACTTCTAATCGTGTGGTTAGACTTCTTATTTAATGATGAACAAATTAAGTCTGTCGATTTATCACAGAATGATGTTAGCAAGGTATCACTGAAAACCAGTATTCGCTAGACGGCTGTTCGATTATAGTGTGGAACTCCTCAGCAGGTAAACTCTAGATTCTGCTTCGATGGCATCAGGTTAGCGAACGTCTAACCCTCTGCACCATTCGCTCGAGATTTAATCGATCGGAATCTTGAATTCATGCTGCTGAGGAGTTCCATACTAGAACGAAACACCTGGCCATTGTTCCCTGGTTTTCAACTATATCCTAATAACATCCATCTGTGGCGAATTCAATCAATTAAACTTAATACTAATCTCCACAAATCATATCAAATCGAGTCTGTGTCAAAATGATTGTTGACAATTAATTAATACGAATGACATTCCTCTTAGAAATGTCTTCCATTCTTGGAATTTCTCTACTTTTAACTTGTATTTAGTCATCCGATGACAGTAGTCTTACAGAAACTCTTCATTTGCGATCCAGAGTATCAACAATCAAAAATTACAAACCATGTCTAGTTTCAATCTATTCATTGAACATGTAAATGAAAATCTTAGATATGTAGCTTAGTGAATAATACATTAGCACTACAAGTGATAAGTATTACAATATAGATAAGCGCAGCTGATGAGTCTCAACTAGGATGAAATATATATTCTAAATTCCACTGTTTATTACAAACTGTGTCAACCAATTCATTTACTTCTGTACTGATAATCATACACTTATATCATAACATAATGATATTTTTTTTATCTTTAGGTATCTGTTATAGTTTACATATCACCATAGTTACACAACGACTCATTGAACTGTTACTATGTTTATGTTTTACGTAACAATTCTACTGTTAATTTGATTACTTGAATATGATATCATGAATTAATCATCTAAAACTGAAAAATGGCTTTGAACGGTCATATGGTTCTAGCATGGGACTCTTCCACGATGATCATTCTCGACCCTTAATATGAAATTAAAAATCAACAATCTCCTCAACACCCGATTACATACATTATCAGCTTACTTATCGAAGCAATTTCTGAAGTTCTAATAAGATGTAACCAGTGAAGGTCATTCATGTCGGACATAAGACAATTAATCAACACTGGCAGTCGATAAAGTCAAGTGAATGTATGACGATACAATTAAGTTAGAAATATCATTCTATGGAAGGAAACTAAGTAGTTTAAAAGTTGAGTGTCTACTGAAGAACTTGAACGTTCTGTGATTGCTTCCATGATGGGCATTGTGAATGCTCATTGTTAAAAAGTGCAATATTATGGCAAAACAGATGTCAAATATCAGTTCCAGGTTTTCAATGATTATCTAACTCAAATAAGTTCGTGATATCAAATTAAAATTCAGCAATCTTCACAATCAATCAGTCGCTTAATCCCTATGTGAAGCACAGGGAACCGACAAGTATTCTTCAACCAACTCTATCCTAAACCTTCTTTTACAGATCTTTCAAAGTGTTATTCACTCTTTTCATATCTACTTCTAATATTTTGCACAATGTGTTCACTGGTCTTAGTCTTTTCTTTTGTCACTCGAGATTCTGAGTTTGAGCTCGCCTTGCGATACAATGTCATAATGTATGTCATATACATCTGCAGAGTATTTTCCTAATTTCCACATAAGTTGGATTTAGGTTGGTTTATTCTCTACCTTAGAAGATTGTTCCTGGTTGTACCTAACCAAAGGATTTGATGAATCAAACTGTTGATTTACATTTTTTTCTAAAGTAAATGAAACAGTCTTCTAGAAGACAGTTTCGAACACATCATAGAATCTAGTTTAAAAGATTCAAGCTTTACAATGAACGCTCAACCATTAGATTACTAAACCAAGTGGCATCCAGTAGCTAATATTTCTAATTCAGATAATTTGCGATAGATATACTCAACTTAATCCACTGACATCGTTGGGCAATTTCCTTGCATCCGACATAGTTGAACATCATTTCTCATGTCCTCTTATTAGAATTCCCGAAATATTACTTTTAGAATCATTTAATTTGCATTATGACTGGAAAGTGGGATCCAGGTGGTGCATTTCGTCCTATTTGAAACTTATCGACTAAATGTACTTGCAGGCCGATAGTGATGTTCAAACCAGGATTCGAACTCAGTACATTTCGTATCAGATACCACCGTGTTCACCACTAAACTACTGAATTTAAACATTTACATTTGCACAATCGGCACTTAAGTAATTAGGATGAACTTATATCTTCCCTTTCAATTTGTCATATAGTGTAAACATCAACACTGGAATGCAGGTACATCTAGTCGACGAGTCTGATTAGTTAATTAACTCACACTTATCTCTGATATTAAGTCATAATTCAACAATTCATGTCATTAGTCTCATTATCAATAGACAATCCATTTGGCGTACACTTGAAATAACACTTCAACACTCTTTGAATTGACTTCAAATTTCATTGTCTTCTTTGAATAACACTCATTTTTGTTTACTATTTACTGTTAATCTAATCATCATTCAAGAAGTCAACAACTGAACAACTCATTGCCTAGGCATAGCAACAATTGGAGACATTATCAACATGTTTTATATTGCTATTATTGTTTTCATTACAGTCAATTAAGTAATAGAATGCCTTTCGGTAAATTTACTTGTTTACTGTAAACAAATTAAAAATAGAAGTAACTATGTAACTTGTAAACATTCAAGCATAGTCAATGTTTATTATGAATTGATAATCGTCTGTGAATTCATTAATGATAATAGTCTTTTATTTGTATTACTTTATCATCAGGAGTCGAACTCAGAACCTTAAATCATTAAGTTAATTGATTAACTTCAATTTATGACTTTAATTTAATCATTAAGATGAAGCTAATAATTGTACAATTTAGTTTCTGATAGATTACAATGTGAATCATTTGTCTAACTTGGCTATTTACATTATACTAACCATATTCATAATAATAATAATGGATTTATTCAGTAGTATGTTTACTACAATATGAATTTTCAGCATACAGTGCCTCAACAAGTCACTGTGTTTTTACCGTGTACACGTCTTTTCATAGTCATATTTATCTAGAAGATGTTGACTTCAACGACTAACTGACCATTTACAACCGTTTTCAGAATCATAATCAGGTGCAGCTTTTTGTACAGTAACATCTGTCATGATCATTTGTAATGATCATCAATAGAATCTAATGAAATTCATGTATTGGAGTAGCGAGCAAATTCATCAGTGTAAATCCACACTTTCAATGAATTGGCTAGAACATAGACACATAAATCAAATTTACGTTCACATAATAAATATAGTTGTATACCATGAGACAACATAGATTTCAGGTAGTTGTTGATTCACTGAATCACCAATAGTTTGTTGATCAAACTTCATTCCAGTACGCTTCCATGCTGCGAGATCCTTTAATTTACGGAACAGAAATATTCCTTTACCCTGTGATCTAGTAACAGGTTTCATTATCCGTATGTGTTACCAGCCACCATGATGTTTTCACTAAGATCTAACTGAGTGACTCACAACAGGTCGTACACTTTTATAATGACGCTTGAGTACACAATACGATTTAAGGATATGATTAGACAATTTTAAACAAAACAGAAAGAGAAAAGTAACGTGTTGAGATTTCGATAAAACGTGGTAGTCCAGAATTTCAAGCAGGCAGCCGTACTGATGATCTAAGACAGTTAGTGTTGATTGAATTCTGTCAATTCAGTTAGAATGTGATCAATTATATTTCAATGTTAGATGATTGTAATCAAATCTTGCTTCATTTAATCATGGTGCTTTTCAGCATTCAAAATTCCCAGTGTAATCTGTACCCGAATTACATCAAGTTAAAGTCGAGTAGATTATCATTGAGATATTCAGTGAGTAAGTGTCAAAGAGGCTATGAAATCCGTAGTTCTAGATAACAAATTGACTACAATAAGACAATTCTTAATTGTATTAGATAGTAACGACGAAAATGCAATGTACAATACTCCATTTCAAAAACGTCATGAAATCTGTTAACAAACATGTATGTATATATGTATGTATGTATGTATGTATGTATGTATGTATGTATGTATGTATGTATGTATGTATGTATGTATGTATGTATGTGTATGTACGTTAAACACGAACGTATCCGAATCGCTCTAAATTACATCACTTCACCACAACATGATGAATTTCCAGTTAAGATCAATACTAGATCAGTCAGTCAGTTACAACGTAGAACTTGGTACATGCGTACATCAGTTCAAGTTGCCATGCCTCAATAAGCAGATAGAGATTAAATTATCGGACCAAATCCCAGAGAAGAAGAGGTAGTAACAGAGTAAGTACTAATGGAAAGGTATAGAGATCAGAGATGAGATTTGAAACAAAAAAGTGATTCAGTAAAGAGAAAATTATGAGAAGCCTAAAAACTAGAATTTGGAGGAAGACAAGGAGTGGATGCACCTGTGCCATTGCAAACGATTTTGAATCATGTCAACTTAAGTCTCTAACCAATTGTTATGATCATCGCGTGGGCCCCAACCATGCGTCTGCATCTATCAACATGGCTCAGCCCAATTGTCAATTACTAGTAGATACTTGATCGGTAGTAAGGAACAAGTTTAACCAGATAAAATATGGTGCAGAAAAAATCCATTAGTTGCCCGTGATGCATAAAAAAATCGTATCTTTAGCATTTAAGGGGAGTACATGAGTTAATATACCTTTGCTACTCTGACCGATTCTGTATCATATACCGTAGAATCGCCAACCACAAGTAATAGCATTTTATTGACTTTAACCAAGTAGTCTGCTTCTGTCAACACGAATCGGACCAGTAGTCACTTACTTTATATAATATTATGAACTGGTCGATGCTATCTTCCTATAATTCTGTTGTATCATGAATCAAGATTTTAGATCAAGAGTATTAATGGTTGGATATATGTAATACATTTCACCATCACCTTAGTAGCTCAAGACTTACAACCACATCAGCTAATTTTCCATCTTTTGCCAATATCTGGAGTCTAACTTCCCTTTCCGGATGATTCGAGCAAACACAGTAATTTAGAATAGACTCGTATCATCCCGTTGATTTGTAATGGACTGAAACTGGTCAGCCACTGTTGCCATATGTGCATCCTGAGCGTATTGCCTCTATATAGTGGCAGTACACAAGTTATATTTAAGTTAGATTGTGACTGACAAGTGGAATCCAGGACGCGCGTTTCGTCCTATTTGGGACTCATCGTCTGGATGTACCTGCATCCCAAAGTTGATGTTCACACTGGGATTCGAACTCAGTCCGCTTCGTGTCAAACGCCACCGCGTTCACCACTAGGCTACTGTGTCCAGACAGTCACACTTGTGCAACGGGTACATATGTAATTCAGAATAGGCTTGTATCATCACGTTGATTTGTAATGGACTGAAACTGGTCAGCCTCTGTTGCAGGTACATCTAGCCGATGAGTTCCAAATAGGACGAAACGCGCGTCCTGGATTCCACTTGCCAGTCACAATCCAACTTAAACACAGTAATTGTTTCTAAGAAATCAATCAAAAAATATCATTAAACTACGAATGTTATCTAGCCATAGAAAAAAAATGTTTAACATTCATAGATAAAGACAAAACGTTGAGCTGCGTAGAATATTCATTCTTTAACTGACAGACAAATATTTTGCTCACGCCTAAAATGACATAAATTAGCAAAAATCAAATGAACTTTAAAATCCATGCTAAGATTTAATCAACCACCAACTGATCAAAGCTGATCAAATTTTCAGTACAAGTAAAGTGATCAACACGTTCAACTTCTTCAATCTTTAGTTCACCTGTTGAAACAGACCAGTCGTAAAACACAAATTTGTATTCGAATCAGGTGAATCGTATATGAAACGAGCTTGCGTTATTGCTCAGTGGTATCAACAAAAAATTTCGTATTTGATTAGCGTTTTCATTACACAAAACTGTGTTATTTGCGTATTCTCAATTAATTAGTTGGATCACTCAGGTAAAAGATTAATTCCTAGAATTTCAGGCGATAAGAAGGTTATTACTTACTGTAAGTCTATAATGAAACGAAGCAGACTTAGTGACTACTTCTTAAAGTTGTATGTTTTATGTAGAATGCAACGATTTCAATTATGAAGAATTGTATCATACTTAGTAATTTCGGTCATTTTTTTTTCATAAATCTACTCTAGTAACTAATGAATGTTACTATGAGATGTTAGAGAAGATTTATAGCTGAAGAAGATGGTTTTAGTTGCATTGAGTTCTTTGAATTGGATGGTTTAATTGAGAAGTTGTCATCGTTATTCTGGTCGACGACAGCAGTGCCAATTTCTGACAAAAGTAAGCTATGTAGATTTTTCCACGACCGATTAGCTGTTTGTTCTGTAGACGTTGATTTTGATTGGCTGTTACTATCAATTGTCCTGTCATTTTTGGCATATTTATTTTAGGTCCCTTTCCTCTCTAACTAACACTTCTTAGTTGTTGTTTATTAGTTTTCTTATTAGTTGCTAAGTTGGATTTTATTTCATTATGCTTATTTACTGCCGATTAACCTGAAAATCAACATCCAAAATACTGTCTGATTTAGTTTGTGTCCCCACTGTCTTAGATTACAACGTTTCCCCAATAAAACATTTGGTCAATAATTATTCGTATGTAGAAGAGATGACGTATTGTGGAACTTGACGGTTAGTTGACGTTAATGCAGGCCAACACAAATGATGTTTAGTTTGTGTTCTTTTCTTATCTGGACCAGTGATTTGCATAGAATTGATTATAGTGAAGTTGTTGATTTCTGTGCGACATTCATTCTTAACAGCCTAAATATTTTGGTTATATTATCTGGTATACTTTTCAAATATGATAGAATCATCGGTTTGTTGATTTCAACGTTTGACTTTAACTATGTTTATTAGAAACACTTCTTGATAAAGTCACGTAGATAAAAAGTTCTTATAGAAGACGATTATTAGGTATTAGGTAGATGTACAGCAGTGTATGTTCGATCTTTGTGGTAGAGTTTGCACAAATTTATTGGATTAATGCTGTTGAAACTAGGAGTGTTGTCAGTATGAGTTGCTCTTCGGTATAATTGAGTCACCAGTTGCCCTATGTCGGTTCTGGTGATTAACACATCCAAGAATATTAATGTCATTACTATTGACAATTTTATTTTAGGCGCCTAGATTTATTGATATCCGTCTACTATGTTTACATCAATGCAGTAATGCAGCCTAAAAGTTAGACTCGCAGAAAGACAAAATCTATCAAGAAGGTTAAACATTGTAACATAAATCAATGTATAACTAACCGACAGTGATATACGTGGAACACATAACGTTACGGATAACCTTATACAATTACACTTATTTATTATAGATAGTAAATTCTGATGATAAAATAAAATAGAATTCTAAATCATAACAAATTGAACTTACGACCCATATTGATGTTCTCACTAAAATAAAGAAATGAAATGATGACAACTTTTGATTGTTACATAACATTGATTACATGCAATTACATTAAGTATTGAACACAGGCTTCAATAGTAATGCAACTAAACGTCAAGTAAAACAACATCTTCCACAAATAGGATAATCTCCATAGTGATAGCTGTGTTAAAAGCTCTATAAGCATTATCCTTAATGCTAAATAATTTTTCCTATAAATAACACGGCGGCCTGTTTGAAATCTTGGGCTATCAGTTTTTCGAAGTATCTTAACAAGTTACTTTTATTTCTGTGTTTTGACTTTAATTATTCAATCAACTCATTAAGTCGTATTGTGTACTCATACGCCTTTATAAGTAGTTTATGACCTGTTGTGAGTAGTAAAGTGAGATCTAAGCAAAAACAACACGGTGACTGAAAACACGCATCTATAAAAGACCAATATTCATTAAATGTCGATTCCTGAGATTCGTAGTGTTAACTACAGAGCTTCTGGACTTAGTAGTCTAGTGGTGTACGCGGTGGCGTTTGACACGAAACGGACTGAGTTCAAACCCCATTCTGAATGTCAACATTGGGATGCAGGCACATTCAGCCGAGGAGTCCCAAATAGGATGAAACGCGCGTCCTGGATTCCACTTGCCAGTTATAATCTAAATTAAATTGATACAGAGCTTCTATTGGAAAAGTGAACTATCGACAATTTCTTCTTAATTTAAACATAGACTGTAACTGTAATTTAATTACAGATCAAGAAATTTGGTTACATAACCACCTGTTTGACGACAATTTTTTATCGCCATTAGGTTTCCATAAAATCCTCATCGACAAAAGTGTGGTGGTGGTGTTAATACTTTTGTGAACACAAACTGGTATGTGTTCATGCAGAGAGAGTAACTCGTTGGGACAATGTATACTGAAAATTCATATTGTACTAAACATCAGCTAATCAATTAAGCAATGCATGTTACCCTATGTGGAGCATTAGCCGTCGATCAAACTTCTCCAACTAACTCTATCCAGCTCTTTCCTACTCCTGTTTATTCCCTTCATGTCTGTCTCCGATTCCCGACGTAATGTGTTTTCGGGTCTTCCACTTTTCCTTTAGCTTTTAGAATTCTAAGTAAGTGCTTGCCTTGTGACGGAGCTTGACGATTTACCTAAAGTATGTTCTACACACCACTCCAGTGGTTGGAAATTGATTTACTCACTGTTACAGAAGGTTATTATTGATGGTGTCTGGTCAACAAATCCGATGTATCTTTCGCAAACAGCTGTTTATGAATACTTGTATATTTTAAAGGATGCTTTTCGTAGTCTTCCTTATAAGTTTCATTTCCTACAACAGAACTTTTTACATTTGTTACTATTAGGGAAGGGATTGTAGAGATAGTTAACTGTCGGTTTTTCTTGATATCACCAATTGATACGAATCAGACAAACACTGATCACCTGGAAGCACTGGATACCTGTTTTATCCTAGTATGAGAATTTTTAGCAGTGTGCATCTACAACCCCATCGGGGATTGAACACAGAACCCTCTGACCGCATGGCAAACGCTTCACCATTACACCACTGAGTCGGCTCCTGAAAGGTTGATATTTCTAATTTAGTCAATTCGTGATACGATTGCGCTGCCTCATCCATGCCATTTGTGGGTAACTTTCTCATACTTGATACGGCTGAACTCCACCGGTCACGTTTCCACACTAGAACTCCAGGAATTATCTCAAGAAGCTAGTCACTAGTAAGTTGATATTTGTTTCAACCGGGGGAGGGGTTGTGGAAATAGTTAATTTTTAACTTTACATTTGTGTTGAAAATCTTGAGTTTAATGTTGGTTGACAGCTGGTTTAAATTCAAGATGTTTGTTCAGTTGTAGAAATGTCGCCCTCGCCTTGTTGATCCTCGCCTTTATATCTGCAACAGACTCTAATTGCTTATTGATAACGCTATCTAAATATACAAAAGTTTCCATAACTTCCAGAGTTTTTCTGTGATGTCAGGTGTAACTGGGTTGATGTACATTGTTTTATATCTCAGAATTTGGCTTTTTTTCTTAGCATATGTTGAGGTCTACTAATGGATGTAAAGGCTGTTGTTACACTGTCCATTTTCATCTGCATTTTTTTTTGTTGTATATGAGATACATGAAATAGGTCATCTGCAAATTTCAAGTCGTCTGGTTGCAAATCTGGTTGTCCACTGTATCCCATGCTTCCCTTGTGATGTTACGGCTCTCATTGTACTTGAAATACTGTTGAATAAATCTATTATTTTCATAGATCGTGTATGGTCAACACTTTCAGGAACGAGTTAACATGATGATCAGTTTAGTTTATCATAGATCCATGAAGTCTTTGTTATAATTAATCCAAATGGTTAGTGAATACCATGAGTGACTGTGTAAAAATGTAATCGATAACCTTGGTACCTTTCGATTATTTGAAAGAGGAATCATTTAAACAATAAGAAGTAATTCTATTACATAATAAGCTGTTTGTAAGGGTATTCCGTAGTGGAGAGTGAAAAACTCAGGACATGGGGTTCACGGTTCTTGCGACTCTGAGAAAAGTTTGGTAAAATCTTTAGAAGACTAATTTTTTCTAATTTATTAGATCTCTCGTCATTGAATTGAACACTCTGTTATCTACACCATTGTGCAGTTCGGGGTCAGGACTGAAAATTGTTAACCAGGTTGCATTAAAACTCTGGAGATTATTGGTACGCCATTTCCAACGTCTGCTGTATACAGCAAAAAGGTCACTGAAGTAGGATTTTATTCTATTCCAAAATAAAGCTTAATCTCATCATCGTATCTACTATATTGAATCATTAGTAGAAAATATCGGTCAGTCATAGAAAACATGGAACCTGACAAAGGTTCAAGATGCCATATCACATTAGTATGACAAGATCAAAATTTCATGAATAACATGGATTGTAGCTAGCCGGTGAATTCTAAAACACATTTTTAAGACTACTTCGGACGTCTCAATATGTACTTAAAGCATGAAAATGCTTGGTACATCTAGTTGGTGAGTCCTAGACAGAATGAAACTATCTTTATTTAATTCCACTAACTAGCCACAGTTAAACTTTATTCACACTTTTGAACTACCGTTGTAGCCTACAAACTGGCTCAGAATACATACATAACAACAGAAATTGATTAGATCCAGCCTATAATAATGTGAAGAAGAAGGCACCGCTTAGTTTTGTACATTCATCTTCTTATTCTTCTTCGATTCTATCCACTGAAGATACATAATATGATTGTCATAAAACTTACGCATTGAATCCATTGGAAAACGAAGAGCATGGTGGTATTGAAGGAATATTTACGAATGAAAGTAAATGGCACTAAGCAAGAGTAAAATCATTTCATACGTCATTTTTATCTACATATTTACATGTTAAACACAAACTATTATTTAATTTGTATTGTGACTGGTAAGTGGAATCCAGGACGCGCGTTTCGTCCTATTTGGGATTAATCGGCCGGATGTACCTGCATCCCAAAGTTGATGTTCACAGTGAGATTCGAACTCAATCCGTTTCGTGTCATACGCCACCGCGTACACCACTAGACTACTGAGTCCGCTGTGAACATCAACATTGGGATGCAGGTACATCCAGACGATGAGTCCCAAATAGGACGAAACGCGCGTCCTGGATTCCACTTACCAATCACAATACAAATTAAATAATACTTGTGAATAATCGCTATATCGAGGCAATATGCTCAGGATGCACATATAGCAACAGTGACTGACCAGCTTCAGTCTATAACAAATCAATGGGAATATACAAATTCATCCTACAAACTATTATCAAATATACAATATTTGAATGACTTTTGTTAGATCTCTATATGTTGTTTACTTACAGATTTTCACCTTTCGACGATCTGTTTGACATTTGACCACTGCCAATACTTGGAGCATTCACTGTAACTGCAGGAACAGTTCTATATTGTGTAGTAGAATCTGTCATTTCATCATTTTCTGAATTGGGTACATCCAATAAGTCCAGAAGAGCATATAATGTTGACATTAATATACGGAACTATCGTAAAAAGAAAGATATAATAGTATAGTATTCGATTTATAACTGTTTTATTGTTCCTTACGATTCAACTGATCCATTTGCTTATGAAGTAATTTGTGTAGATTGGTATTACGTTACAGTTGGTGGAATTCACCACAGACTTAGGTTGGAAAGGTACCAATCAAAACGAGGTAATATTGAACAGCTGTTCTATCCTAATATAGGACTCCTTAGCACTGCGCATCCTATTGAGAAGTCGTGATTGATGGAGTTCAGACTAGTCAGAAGTTAGATAGTTATTATCGATGACAATGAATGATCATCACGATACATTACATATTGATGGGATTTGGTAATCCTACCACTGAATTCAGTCCAAGTGGTGCAGAGGCTTTCGTCAACCTGAGGTCTCTAAAGAAAAATCTAGGGTGAACACTATCGAAAAGTCCCATACTTTTACGAAACAGTTGTTTAATTATACATGTACATGAATAGTATTGTCGCTGTCAAGAATACACATTTCTTGAGCATTATTGCCAATCTACAGAGTTTTCTTATCCTATGTCAATAAGAAGAGCTACATTCCTAAGTAAGTCTGCTCTTATAGACTTCATATGTCGATTCATTGACAACGTAGAACATGACAAGTTACCACACTACATCAGTACAACGATATCAAATTTACAAGATTAACATGACAATATAATTCAACAGGAACAAACGAAGTAAACGTGTATAGAGTAACATAATGAGTGAATACACAGTGACTGTTTATCATGACATACAATTGTCTTTTATTATTCACTGTCAGCATACAGAATGATCTACTGAAAGATGTGATAAGTATAATTACAGTGTTGTAGCCAAATCTAACTGTAGTAAACAGAATGTACTAGTTGTATGTTTCATTTTCGTATAAGCGTCATTTGAAACTCGTTCTACACTCATAAACTCGAAGACAAAATCATAACTTACTGATATCATGGGAAGAGTTTAACACTTAGAACAGTATTTTGTCATTCAACTCTTAACTAAGGTTCTAGTTACTTTCTACTTCATGACTTTCAATCAATGCATAAAATCTAACAATCTAATCCAACAGTATTCACCATAATCCCTTCACTCAACTCCCATCTATACAACTGACATTATTAAGACAATATAGAAAGGATAACTTACTGCAGTTATATTGACTTTTTTATCAACTACATGAGGTAGTAGACTGGGAAAAATATCTTTTGAAATCAACTGAGGTTCCAGTAAATACGATTTTGTATATAAAATTTTCTTCCAAGCATCTATTTGAAAGAATCAAACAAGAGAAAATAAGTGATTTTTCATAATTTGGATGATTTGTAATGGACTAAAGTTGATCCATCTCTATTGTTATATGTGCATTCTGAAGGGATCGCATCATTATAACTATAGTTTACAAGTATTATTTGAGTTGAATTGTGGCTGGCAAGCGGAATTCAGGATGCACTAACTGAGTTCGAGTTCTGGTGTCAACATCAACACTAGGATACAGGTAAATCCAAACGTGTTTTCTGTTTTGTTTGGGAAAAGTCTAATGTGACCTTGTAGTATTAGATAACCATAGAAACTATTAACGTTTTTAGGTTAATTTAAAGAAGATCACTAATCAGTGGAATATGAGACACTTCATTTTATCCAACCGTTTATGATAATCGATTTAGAAGTAAACAAAAACAACATCATAAACATTATCGATTAACGTCAGGATGCTCTTTGAATTCTAATGTGAACTTGTGATGAAGTCCGAATTTGTCGAGTGTGAGTAAGTTATCGATCACTTTCCCCCCACTAACAATAGATGATCGTCAAGTTACATCATAAAATAATAACAAAAGTTATCATACTATTGGGCGTCGACTGTCTGAGTGGTGTGGATGCTTAAGCATTCATTAGTCTTAAAGCTATGAGTTGGATTCCTGGGTGAAATCAAGCCAGTGTGCCACTAAGAAGTCCCATACTTTGACAAAACAGCTATCTAGTTCTCCTTGGTTTTAAGTAGTACTCAGCCAACATCAGTTCATGACGAATACAAACAACTAAACATTACGTACTCGACAGTCACCTAGTTTTCATGGATCAGTAGTAACTTCTCAGATTGATAAGAACAGGTTTCAATTACATAGACGAGTATATTTACTTCAGTTTGGAGTTGTGTAACTTTAAACAATTTCAGGCATGTTCACTACTATTGTACTGATTTGATTCAGATCAAAAAATATTGTTTAACATTACTGAAGACTTATACAATCAACTTCTAGTCTTGTTTTGTTAGATCGTCTATGTTTGATGCATGTGTAGATTTCTATTAAGTGCAAACTTGTACTTGTACTTATCAGATCTAAAACATATCAAGTTCTAGGCCAGAAAGGCATCTATCAATCGGAACTAACTATCAATGTAAGTTCAGTCACAGATTGTCAACAGATAGACAATCATTGAAAACCTAGAAGGATTGAACCATTTGGTATTAGTACTTAAGTATGAATGCAGATGATCTTCGTAGAACTCACATACAGTATTTTACTTTAAATTTGTGATCTTCACATAATTCATAATGTGAATGTTTGAATGTAGGAGGGAGAACTGTAGCCGATGAAGATAAGTGTGTACGGCTATAATCAACATGAATTCACAAATTTATAAATACTGGAAAAATGTAATTTAAGAAAGGAATGTCTTGGATGCTTATTCTGTTGAAATGGTTAATGAACACTGTTGAAAAGTTCCGCTTGACATGTAAGTAGACAATGTTTTATCTATCTATCTGTCTATTTTCTCTAGCATTTCTGTAGTAGTGTCAACGAGATCAATTATTAATTAATCGAATATGTTACACATTGATGTTGGTAGGATACCTTCGGAAACCAAGGAGCACTGAACAATGGTTTCGCTTCAGTATGGAACTCCTCAGAAAACCGTACCAGGGGATTCAGGTTGATAGTGAATGC
The DNA here is from genome assembly GCA_025215515.1 of Schistosoma japonicum. Lineage (NCBI taxonomy): Eukaryota > Metazoa > Platyhelminthes > Trematoda > Strigeidida > Schistosomatidae > Schistosoma > Schistosoma japonicum. Next base: position 22,637,539 of record CM046065.1, read on the forward strand.
CTAACCCTTTGGATCATTAGGTCAGCATCCGATGATAGAATTCCCACTTCTAATAATTTGTAATATATGTTGAGACAATCATCCATTGCCATTGGTGATAAATGTCTCACTCCCGACAAGTTCGAACTCCACCAATCACCACTTTTCACTAGAACTTTAGAAGCATCCTATAGTTAGCCACTAGTAAACTGATTATTATAGTTCATTTGAGTTGTTTATTTTTGCGGAGATTGGCAATTTAATTGATTATATCAATTTCATTTTTATTGTTGCTATTCCAGAGTTTTGCTTTCGCATTCACACACACACACACACAGAGATTTGTACATACCGCATTTTTTTTAATTTTTGATAATCATTAATCTAATCAATTCAAATCACTGATGATTGAACATTGATAAACTAAATCAAGTGTTGACTTTGTTTTGTTTATCTTTTTCTTATCTTCCTTTTCTTTTAATTTGATAAGTCATTAGTAACATAGTTAGTTACTTAGCAGTGATTACAATAAGAGATTAAGTGAAAGTCTTCTACTCATTGACTGTCAAACTATCTATTACCTTCTGTATGCATGTGTCTGTATCTGTGTAGACATGGTTACCGATGTATGACGTCGGTATCCGATTTCTTTAAGTCACATATAATCATTTTGTTTTTAACCAGAGGGGGGGGATTTTGTGCGTAATTTCTTTTTGTATTTTGCTAGTTTCATATGAGTATGGAAAATCTATAAATATTTAGTATTGTAGAAGATGTTGATTCATGTTATGTCATATAGAATGTCCTGAATTAGAATACTGATGTAAATGAGTTAGAACTGAGAAAGTGTTAGTTCATAGTAGTAATTTACAGTGGTAGAAATCCAGAACACATATTCCAGCTCCTCTCCCCCCTCCCACCCACAATCGACTGAATACTACTTTGATACAGTCAATCGATTTATTTAAGTTGGATTGTGACTGGCAAGTGGAATCCAGGACGCGCGTTTCGTCCTGTTTGGGACTCATCGGCTGGATGTACCTGCATCCCAATGTTGATGTTCACACTAGGATTCGAACTCAGTCCGATTCGTCAATCGATTTATTAGAAATCGATTAAAGTTGAAGATATAAATCATCGGTTGCCAACTATACAGTTTTAACGTTAAATGTTCACTGTGAAGTTTCAAATTCTCGAGTTCCATCACCAATAGATTCATTGATGTATATAATTATGGTTATGTAATACTATGATGTAATATCTAACAGCTTAGTACTTTATGATTTTGATTCGTAATCTGTTTAAGTTTAATCCTTCATGTAGAATTCACATAGGTTGGTTCAATTTAGTAGGTCACCATGTCTATGTCTACAGTAATCATTACTTACTTACTTACTTATGCCTGTTACCCCTCTCGGAGGAGCATAGGCCGCTTACCAGTATTCTCCATTCAACTCTGTCCTAAGCAATTACAGTAATCATAGTGAGTTGAAAATAAATTATTGTATAAATGCTAAATACACTTACTGCATAATTCAGAAAGTGATTGTTCAACTGCATCGTTACATTCATGACATTCTGTATTGTCAGTATGATCATGTATGTCATTGAGATTCGATGTGTTTTTATTCAACTTTAATTCTTTTGAAACATTCAAGAGAAATGGAATTACATCATTCAGAATTGTTGAATCAGATAAACGTGTTAATATAGAGACTAGACAGTGAAGTGCAGCTAACTATTCAGTAAAAACAGTTAAATAGAAATTTTAACATGAATAGATATGGGATATTCAGTAACTGAATTACATGTTATAGAAGAGTTTTAATTATAACTGATAACTATTCAACATACTTGTATGTGACTAATCAAAGCTAAGTAAATTTAAGTGAATACTACTGAAATCCTGTAACAAGGACCAAGTACATGGCATATCTGGAGCCATCAGCATTGGCATATTATAGTTGTTAAATCAAAGAAGCTCGTAATAGAGTTTGAATAGTGCAACTGCACGCTGTTACTTGTTCACAGTTTTCGTGACTATCATAACAATGTTCAGCTCGGTGTAGTGGTTATGCAGCGTTTTGGTCCTGTTTCAGTTTGGGTAATCAAATGTCAACCGGTAACGAGTATTTTATCTTACTGAACTGTTGGTATACCTAGGGTGCCTTGAAACTGGTGTAACAAGGAAAACGTCACCTTTACATTTAACAAATGTGAGTACTCAAAGCAGGTCTATGTCCCGGGAAATGTTTGCATATAATAATAAAACAGGACTTTCGTTCTTAGTTGTTAGCTTTTGGATTCAAAGTAACAGTAAAGATTGACAGACAGAGGTATTTGTGTGGTGGTATTAAAGACTAAGTTCTAGGATCACCGCCAGACAAACTGAGGTAAAGCATTTACGAAGAATGCTTTCATTGATCAGGAGAGAAGGTCAGAGTTCTGATGATGATCAGATGCCGTCCACTTTTCAATCATTAACGACGCTAACTGATGATTTGCGTCAGTTCTATACTTGAAATCGCGTGAAGTTATCGGAAAACCATTAAGTTTTTTAACTTTAGTTGGAGTTTGGATGCAAAGCCGAAACCTTAAAGAATTAGTTAAAGGGCACCACCAGGAGTATAACCTACGGTCTATTTGCATTCAATATGGAAAACTCCACCCAGCACGGACACTGTGAGGATTGACAGATTTGAAGCTCTTTTTCGATTTGTCCTGTATCACTTGATAATAATCAACATACGCTTATTTACTGACTTCAGCATCCAAGTCAGAAAACTGAGTGAGGTGTGGCTTATGAAGTTTATTTGTATTTAGTATGAGGTAGTTCTTAATGTTTAGCATTAAAGTAGGTCGTTCAGCGTATTAGAAGTTCACTTAGGTTAGAAATGTAAGTCATATAGTTAGATGAACCGCGATTGAGAGTTCTCTTCCAGGATGAGATAACTGCTTAGTCCTTCTTTGTTTCTATTAGTCACCGAACTAATGTCAATGTGTGATGTGAAACTTTTTCCACAGGTGTATGGCTGAAGCTACTAGTTTCTGCATAAATTGAAGTATTATATTCACATTTAATACGGATTGTGTCAAAGTACCCATGGAGTTGTGTTGAGATTCAAAATGCTGATAAGATGTGAAACCCGTGATTGTTAGTTATAGATTCTTTCTTAAATGTTTGTCTACCTATTTCCAGACATGAATGACTTGTCAACGGTTCATAAAGTCTGCAAAGTACCAAACGGATGTATGAAGTGTATCTGGAAATCAAATTATTGAGCATGTCTTATCCAACCGCAGTTTAAAGATATTCGGCAAGAAGAGCCTTTCATAGATTCCGCTTTGACGAAATTCGTGCTTTCATTGGATCTGATTCCAAGTCACCCTGTTTCATAGTCTGCGACCGTTTCCATAGAAGCATTCAGGTCTTGATCGAGACTTATTGGAATGAGATGTATGCAATGGTTGATCACTGTGTAAAATTCTATCGGTAAATACATCTTAGTGCCAGTGATTTCTAAGTCATATGATAGAATTCTACTTTACATAATATGCAAATTAGTGGAATACTGTTTGTCATAAAGAAAGTGGATTAATATAATTCACCAGTTCTAGAAATACAAACGATTGAATGATCATTTAACAGTCTAACGTCAACATTCCAACCAAGGGACTTAGAGATTGTTCAGTTTTAGTGTTCATCAGAGTCATTAGTTCCATTCACTAGTTCACATGTTCATTCTATTCATTTATATAAAATATAAAGGTAATAGCTATACATTACCAAATTAATAGAGCATACTTCAACTAACCTGTAATTGTTGATTATTGCATTGAAAAGCTTTCATTATCTTCTGTAATACAATAATCTCTAAGTCTGATAATGTTATGTAACCAACCAACAATTCTAAATTGTTTAATGATTCAATCTAAAATATATGAATATATATTCTATATATTGTATACATACAATCCATACAATTTCAACTAGATTGAATATTGAAATGATTGAATTGTGTCTAGTCGTGGTATTCAACCACTATGTTTTGTCCTACTCAATAGTCATCAGCTAGATTTGCTTGTATATATTTACAACTGAACCTACATGTCATCAAAACAGCACCTATAGACCTTTCAGTAAACATAGCCGTATAAACAATTGAAGAAATCAACATGGTCATACAACAAATTTATAGTGGCAGAGTAATTAGACAACACAACATGACCAGCGACAGCACCGATATCTGATATAAAAACAACTACAAATATACTCCATGATTTATTCAGAAATAGTGGGGTGGAAGATAGAAGCAAACTGGAAAAATAGATACTTCATCAAGACATCATAGAAAAACGATCTTCGCTAGTGTGAGAACTACAGAGTTATCGCTCTACTTTCAGTACAAATAAAAATCTTCTACAGCGGGTTGTTGAATCGTATGAGGAATCGATCAAACCTCAAACTTAGGGGTCAATGCGTCTAATTCCTTAACAAGCGATCGTGCACAGACTAAATTGCAACACAACGGTTCTTTTGAATGTAACTCATCATGTCACACTAATTTCCTTGCCTATGAGAAAGTATTAGACAGTTTTGACAAGAAAACATCATTAAGACTTCTTCAGAATTATGTTGTACCAGATATCATACCATTTCATAACATCTCAAGTCAAGCACGGAATATGTTGAACAACTTAGATGCAACCAGACGACTTGGGGTTTGTGAATGATTTAGCTTTTCTATCACACACGCAGCAACAAATGCAGATAATGACGGACGATGGTGCACCTGTCTTTGAAGCAATAGGCCTCAACATACACAAAAGGAAAGGTAAGGTTTTTAGATACAAAATGATACAACAAACACTTGATGGAGAAACTCAGGCAGATGTGGAAACTTTTACATACGAGGCAAGCGTCATCTACAAGCAAGGGGAATCTGATGTAGATAACAAGGCGTGGATTGGCAATTCAGGACAGCAATTCAACAACTGATAAACATCTAAAACTCATCACAACTGTCAGCAAATATCAGTCGCTATTCTCAACACAAACGTCACAACAGTTCTACTGTATGGATCTGAAACTAACACGAGATATTGCGAAGAAGGTCCTTCAGAATATACAGGTATTTATAGACAGTTGTTTGCACAAGATACTTTGGAATTGTTGGCTAGAAAACATCATTAACAACCGACTGTGATAGAGAACAAACCGACCCACTCCCAGCCTAAGTAGAATTTAGGAAAAACACTTTGTAGGTGTATAGGACACACATTATGGAAATCATCAAAATCCGTTACATAATATGCACTGCCTTGGAACCCATAAGGCCATTGTAATGGAGAAATACTTAAAAACATATTGGTTTGGGAATAGGAGATTGACATGAAGAGAATGGATAGGATTTGTCATGAACTTGAAAGAAAATCCCAGGACAAAGTTGGTTGGAGTATTCTAGTCGGCCACCTATGCTTCTTGTAGGATAAAACGCTTGACTGATTTATTCTCAAAGAGAATGAACAAGTTTTGTGGTTTAATATTCGACGAAGTTGTTACTAATCAACCATTCGTTTTATTATCACTTCGTATCCAAACACTACATTTCAGTATCTACATTAAGTAGTGACTAATTTCTTGAGTATTTAGTTCTTTATAGTACAATCGATCTGATTACGCTAATGTCTATATTACAACTTCATTAGTGATAGGACACCATCAATCACAATCTAAATTACTTAGTGTTAGCAGCCACCAGTTCTATCAGAATCAATAGTGATGTATCAGTACCTTCAGGAGAACAATAACATCCAGTACTAGATGATACAAAATCAAGATACAGAAAACAGTTTCACCTCAGCAGTTAACACTAAATTTACACGACCTCATCAATTGTCATCGGTGAGTTACTGTCACACACCCGCCACGACTGAACTCCACCGGTCACATCTTCACACTAGAACTCCAAGAATTACCTCAAGGAGCTAGCCACTAGTGATCTGAAAATTAGTAACAATTAAGGAGGTTGTTGTGGAGATAGTTTATTTGTTAATGCTGATATCACGAATTGATCTGAACCAGACAACCATTGATCACCTGGAAGCACTGGACAGCTGTTTCGTCCTACTATGGGACTCCTCAGCAGTGCGAATGCACGACCCTGTTGGGATTCAAACCCAGGACCTTCTAGCTCCGCGACGAGCGCTTTAGGAGCCCGCTCAGTGGTCCAATGGTAAAGCGCTCTTCGCGGAGCCAGAGGCTTTTGGGTTTGATCCCCAACAGGGTCATGGATGCACACTGCTGAGGAGTTCCCTACTAGGACGAAACAGCTGTCCGGTGCTTCCAGGTGATCAATGGTTGTCTGGTTCAAATCAATTGGTGATATTAGCATTAACAAATTAACTATCTCCACAACAACCCCCTTAATTGTAACTAAATTTACACTGAATTTCAATCCAGACATTAGTTAAATTCACATGATTTTCTAAGTAGACTATAAACAAGTAATTAAAGTATGGACAACTTATGTTATTCATTAGTTAAGTAGAATTTCTTGACTTGATTTATTTTCCTAGTCAAGGATTACGTGATAGTGTACAGTTATGTTGGGTTACTGTTGGGTTATTGTTGTAAAACTGAAGTAATTTTAAGTGGATCTACACTCTACAAACTCTTCAATCATCATCTAGATCGTCATCCTCCTCCCCATCACCATCATTCAACTTAATAATGAACTTCATTCTACTTATCTGTTACAATGAAGTGAAGTATAATTAAGTGTTTTGATTATGTCAATGTTGAAGATAAGATTCGTTTTTATTTACTTTTCAATAGTTAAGTTGTTTACTATAAACATCTTGATTATGTTTGTTTCATTCCAATTATCCCTATGCATGGTTTATTATACGCTTTATTGGATACTGTTTATATCTAAGAAGTAATGTATATTGAATTCAAAAAGAGGGAAGGGGCGTATTGGATTCAACTCAGATAGGTGAATAAGAAGTGGACACATCTGATGAGTCCAATACTAAAACGAAATCACTATTCAGGGCTACATAGTTATCAATCGTATCTAACTAAAATCAGTCTGTAACAAAAACAACTAACCAAAAAAAAATCAATTAAGATGTTTCTGTTTACTAACTTGTTTGTGTCTTTCATTTAAGTAGAATATTGAAAAATATAGACTAGTGTATTGATGTATGGTTTCTGCAAGTAGTTAACAAGAAACTCTTGATTCATAGGAGCTTTAAGCCGACGGTATAGTGTGCTGATTATATTGAAGGCGATAATGCTGTCTGGTGTCCTCATATCCACATTAACCAACTTCTAATTAGCAAAAGTCATCAGTGACCTAATCAGGTTTAAATTAACCTTACACCTATGTGAAATACTAATGCATCAACCCATCAATGTACATGTTTAAATCTTCTGACGACTTCTAGCTTAGACAATAAAGAAATCAGTACAACGTCTATAATGTCAGGTCACTCATTTACGTAATCGACGAAATTCAACTAATATCAGACCAATATAATAATGATGGCTTTGTGGAGAAAATATATCTTAGTTGGGTATCAATGAAATCCGTAGACCACTGAATTGTCGTTTCGTTGTAGCGTGGGACTTTGCAGTAGTGCAAACCTTCGATTGTACCATAGGATTAAACTCAGGTCTTCAGAAGTGCAAACATTTCACCCTTTTTGCTACTGGATTCAGATTTACCAGGATACCATCAATAAAAATCAATGATCATTGTGGTCTATTACAACCAAACAAAAGTAGAAATCTTACCATTGGGCATCGTCGCTACAGTATATAGGATTAAGCATTTGTCAATCTGTAGGCCTTAAGCTGAAGTTACTGGCGAATTCGAGGTTGCGCACCACTAAGCAGTCCTATACTAAGATGAAACAACTGTCTTGTGCTTCCTGGGGTTTTTAGTGCTACTCAATCAACCTTAATCTGTGATAAAAACAGATAACTGAATATCAAAACCGGTCATTAATCACATTTAATGCATTAACTATTAACTTACCTGTGCTGTATTGTTATTTGATACTAAACATTCTTTCATCAATGGTAAAATATACTGTTCAATTAGACTGTCTGGAACTTGTCTTAAAAATGATCTTGTATGATGGATCAAACAAATTTTTGTCTACAATATAAAGTGGAATACAATGTAATATTCAATGAAGTCAGTTGAGCTATTACTGATAACACACATCAGTATTCAGTCTAAGGAATGAAGTCATCAAGTACCTTGATCACTTAACTTATCATGAAGTTCTTATCAGTCTTTGTCAATCCCGATATTACGAATTGACCTGAATCAGACTACCATTGATCACCTAAAAGCACTGGACACCGGTTTCGTGTGTGTGCAGTGTGCATTAACGACCCCATCGGGAATCGAACACAGAACCCTCTGGCTTCATGGCAAACGCTCTACCATTAGATCACTGAGTCAGCTCCTAACGGTTGATATTTCTAATTAAGTCAGTTGGTGATACGTTTGCGTGACCTCATCATGCCATTTGTGAATTACCGCTCCACAATTGACACGACTGAACTCCACCGGTTACGTCTCCACACTAGAACTCCAGGAATTATCTCAAGAAGCCAGTCACTAGTAAGCTGATATTGAGTTACAGTTGGGGAGATAGTCTTTGTTGTTGAGAAACTGATATAAAATCAAAACGCTGATTTACCTTTAACCAATTTGTATCATTTATAGAGTATAAAAGATTTTTTTCTGGCTAACGTTGGGGAAAGATACTGGTGGTGGATAGAAAACACATTGAGGAAATCATTTAACTGGAATCCCCTCCAAGGTTAAATAAAGAAAGGAAGACCAAAGAATACATTGAACCGAAAACTCAAAGCAAATATGAAGAGAATAAATAACACATGGGAATAACTGAAAAGTAAAACCCATTACAGATTTGGTTGGTGAATGATAGTCGGTGACATTTGCTATAAGTAGGGTAACAGGCATTGATTAATTACGTACGAAAGATATTCGCTTTGTATTATTTTATGCGTGTTCAATAGGAGAGACGAATTGAAAATCACAGCTAACAAGTCTATTCTTCCTGATAGTTTAACATTCAGTAAAAGTGACATTTACATTAATGTAAGCATTTTATAGACTTCCTAACCATTGTTATGTTCATATAATTAGAATGTATTTCGATATTCCCGTTAATTTGTCAGGAACAGAAATTGATCAGAGAAATTGTTACCATTTAATATCTTGGCTTTGAATCACATTCTCTAATGTTTGTTCTATTTATCCATAGTCTCGGGAAATCTTTAATCACTTAATCATCTTATCAACCAATCATCATCAAGTCCATCAAATCATAGTTATAGTACAAGTTCTATTAACTCTTTTTCGACCCCCTCTACCCTTTAACAATTTCACGTTCATTTGACGATGTATATCAAATATTGATTGAAAAAGTTTAAGAAATGCATGGGTTCAATCCCCAACAGGGTCGCGGATGCGGATTGCTGAGGAGTCCCACACTAGGACGAAACAGCTGTCCACTGCTTCCAGGTGATCAATGGTTGTCTGGTTCAAATCAGTTCGTGATATCAGCATTAACAAATTAATTATCTCCACAACAACCCCCTTAAATGCATAAATGTTAAAATATTGATTATAGATGTCTACAAGCATTTCTGCAGTACCACATACTTTGACACAATAAAAACACTCAATTATCCCTCATAGTTACTAAGTGTTTATTTAAACCAACGGTTACATAACAAAGTTCATGTTTAATTGACAAAAGTTCAAATGATTATTTGCAGTAAATAGACGTATAACTATTCTTATTAGGTTTTGTGGAGGTTGTGGAACTTGATGTTACAAACTTATTTGAGTTCGACAGTCATTCAAAAACAAGAATCCTATTACAAGACTTTTCAGCAAAACACATTCCTATTTTTACTAAGGAAGTGAGTCCAGTGTCTTCAAGGTTTGTTGTTAACGCTTAACAGTCAAAGTAGTGATCTGGCGGTCTAACTCAAGGAATTCATGATGTATGTTAGAGCAGTTCCCAATCCTTATTTGTTTAGACTGTGAAAAAATACTAGTTAAAGAAAATGAAAAGAAAATTGATTCCCAGGTAAATCAGTGAGCTTGTCCACAGACTTTTAAGATAGATATTTAAGACCTGTTACAACACAATTCAATAGTTCGATGCAATATAATACATGTGTACACAATTGCTCCTAACAAATATGTACAACATGATTACAGTATATGCATCGTCTATCCTCAACGAAGATTTCATTTCAGTCACCTGAAGTTATCAAAAACTATTATCTTTGAGCATGTCTGTATAGACCTGGAATATCCTTCTAAATATATATCAACACTAGTAGTAAGGAGGAACTGATATTTGAAGTCTTGGCTCATCAGTGTGAAAATAGCTATCGCAAGATGACTGTGAAACCTCACACAACGTCTTCTATGAGGACTACAGATGATAGATCGTAATCGTATTAGGTCCAGCTAAATACAATTCACGTATACAAATCATTCTCGTATATCGAATGATTTCACGCATATATAACGACTGAGTGAATACACGTAAATAAAGAAGTCGATACAAAAAATTTGATAGGAATGTATTTTGAACCTAATGACTTCATTAAACGTCCAAGAATGAAACAGTCAGACGAAGGGAGTTCAATCACAACCCGGCCGTTGCTGCTACCTTGACGTGGTGGTCGGGCTTGCCTATCGTGATGAACCAATCGAGCTATACTGGCTGGAACAATAGTTCCTCAAGGTCCTACCATGCCAGGCAGGTCGGTTGAAGAGCGGTAAGACTAAAAGCAGCAGATCCAAGGTCTGAGGGCGAAGTCGTACTGCCGACTGTACAGAGGTGTGACGGCAGTAAGGCGTTTCCCTCGGACAACCAGCATAACAGCGATGCTGCCTTGCCACAAGGAGGGGTGGGGTTAGAAAAGGTTGACCCTAAAAATGCACACCTCGCCTTATCCTACGGATTTCCGTCTCCGGCGATAAGGTCTTCAACAAGTACGAAGCTAACACTAAAACTACTCACCAAAAGGTCGTGTGTGACCGGCCTCAAGCAGTTGTCCCTTGGCCACTACAGTCACGCTCTAATCCAATTCCCTTTTAAGGTACCTCCAGGAGAACCCTACCACGGTGTGGGCAACCGGGAAGTGATAAGTGCCCTCATACCTCTGACAGCACTCAAATCACAACTTGAATATGCTTACACATACAAATAAATGATCAATTTAAAAGGATAATCTGCGTTTCACTATCTCTGTGTAGTACAATTGGATATACTGAATGGACAGCACAAATATCTACTTTCAGATAACGTTTCATAATAGAAAAGAATATTGATAAAAGTTACACATTGAAGGCATAGAAGATTATCTCTTTTAGAGTAGAAAATTGCTTAGAGAATCAATTTAACTTACTTTTAAATTAGAACTTTTCTCAAAGATACTTATTAGATCTTTCTCAATAAACTCAGTATAATCTATTGATGAACATACTTCTATAAGATGAGCTAATCCAGCTATTAATAATGAATCATAATTAATGCAAACATCATCATTTAATGTTGTTTCAATTGAGGAATTTACTGTTGACATGGTAGTGTAATCATTCAATTGTCTTGTAAATTGTCTACTTTCAAATTGCCAATGTAATTCAATCAGTATAGGCATTATTCGACCATAAAGTATTGGCTGGTATAAAACAAGAAAATGAATACTATACGTTATATATTCAAAGATAGATAGTCAATGTATGTATTTACAAGATTTACTATATGAAGTCAAAAGTGTAGGTTTCGTCCAGTTTGGGAGTCATCAAATGAAAATCGAAATTTCTCACTATGCATTCAGATATTTTGTAGAGGCGAGTGAAAGCATGGACTCAGTAGAACAGTGGCCAAATCAAACGACTATGTGCTTGTATAAACATCAACGATGGAATTCAAGAATTAGTATAAAATCTTGGATCGATTAGTGGAAGGATTCACTAGCCCTCTCTCCAACTGTTAAGTTATTTCATTAGTTTTCATTTATAACCACACTTTTTCCTTAAGTTGTGAATATCACTTCTTGAAATTAAGGCTTTGGAAACAAACTAAGATACTTTAACCTGTCAAGTTAGTGAATTGTGGATATCAGTTTTTGTTGTTGTATGTGTATCTTGAGTAGATCACTCCGACAAACAGTGTGATTTCACTTAATTTATATTGTGACTGGCAAGTGGAATCCAGAACGCGCGTTTCGTCCTATTTGGGACTCATCGGCTGGATGTACCTGCATCCTAATGTTGATGTTTACAGTGGGATTCGAACTCAGTCCGTTTCGTGTCATACGCCACCGCGTACACCACTAAACTACTGAGTCTAGACAGTCACGTTTGTGCGATGGGCGAATTGGAAGTAGGATGAATTTGCATATTCCCATTGATTTGTTATAGACTGAAGCTGGTCAGCCTGGATTCCACTTGCCAGTCACAATACAAATTAAATGATACTTGTGAATAATCGCTATATCGAGGCAATTCGCTCAGGATTCACATATAGCAACAGTGACTGACCAGCTTCAGTCTATAACAAATCAATGGGAATATACAAATTCATCTTACTAGTGTGATTTCACGTTGATGAATCTCATCATAAAACCAAAATGTCACAGATAAAATCAGCTAACAAGTCTCAGATAAAACGAAATACATAGTAGAATCTACTTTCTAACCATAATCCCAACATTCTATAAATGGTATCATTGGTATGTTTGCATGTTCTATTATTATATCTTCATCGTCACTGAAATCATGTTTTTGTAGAGATTAGAGGGATCTTTCACTTCGGACTGTTGAAAAAGCGGTGGTTCCAAGGTTTATCATTTCCTTTGACTTACTTTACTGATTAAATAATTCCAAAGTACTATGTAAACGTATTTTAGTGTTTTAAAATACAACGCCACTTCACGAATGAAACATTTCAGAACTAAAATAAGGCGAGTAAAGATTAGATTTTGACTAAAACTTTTATTAAGATGAATTTGTATCATCTCGACAAAACGCGTGTTCTCGATTCTACTTGCCAGTCACAATTCAACTCAAACAATACTTGTGATCTATCGCTATATGGTGGTAATCCGTTCAGGATGCATATATTTCAATAGAGACTGATTAGCTCAAGTCCGTGATAAATCAACAAGAAAATACAAGTTCACCTTATTTAAATATGCGCTTGTCGTTAAGCTTGAATGTCTGGACTCAGCAGTCTAGCGGTGAACTCTGTGGCATTTGGCCCGAAGCGGACTGAGTTCGAGTCATAGTGTAAATATCACTGTAGAGATGCAGATACATCTAGCCAACGAGCCCCAAATAGGATACAAAGCGCATCATAGATTCCGCTTGCCAATCGTAATCTAACTAAAATGTAAGTTTCTTGTGTTTTTAATATGATTAAATGTGTAACAAGAGTTGAAGGTAGAGGTCAGACAATATATTATCTGATAGTCGTTTGAATAGCATACTTGATATAATAAGAGAACTAATGCTTCCTTATTGATTCGAACTCCTGGCATCCAATTTCTCGATTTTCCTATTCAACAGACTTTCAGTAGAACCATAAAGTTGTGAAAGTGAAATGTTGTTGGGGATTTAAGATCCCCAAAACTCACTTGACAAACCTGTTATTATTGTGGTTTTATTGTGTAAATTTAAATTTCCTGTTTTCGCGCCAAAACGTCCCCTTCTCACCTTCAGTTCCTGTTACCCACTTGATTAGACGCCAAATCTTATTTGTTCATTGTTTATTTTAGTACGCTATTTATGACATTCTAAGGACGCTCTCTGTTTTTGTATACATGCGCATGAGTTGTGTAAGTTGATGTCGTCTGACAGGCTACCTGTGTAATTAGACGCTTCTTGCTGTCTGTGGACTTCTTACTCTAGTTAGCTGGGGCGCTACGGAATAGCTTAGCTTTCTATTATTGTGTCGCTGGCCTTACGTTTGTTAGCAGGTATCTAGGTGTCACCATAACTCGTGAATCTTTAGCAAATGTGGTCACTAGTCTAGGCAAATCATAAATCTACACATTATGTTTGAATACTTCGCAAGTAAAAAAATGATCAGCACTGGGCAGTGTAAAGTAATTTTGAATTCACATTTGACAAGCGATAAAAAATTTATCTACATCTAAGCTTTGTTAGAAGTTCCTATTATGTCGAATGAGTTAGTGTTAATGGTGTCAGTATCTGAAGCTCAATGACCTGATTTCAAATCCCACTAGGAGTATTTATTCTTTAAATACTGGAGATTCTAATTTCAACTTATTCTATCCTCTAAATTCATAGTGCATTGATCTACTTAAATTAGAAGCAAAGTGAATGATAGAACTAAACCAGGACTAATAAAATTGTATGAAATTCTATATCACAGATTGGTTTGAATTAAACTACTATTGTGAACCATAATACACAGCCAGACAATTGCTTCTTTCTAGTTTGGGAATCTTCATCAATAAATTTGAACGACCCAACCAGAGGATCGAGTCCGCAACCTCCAGATATAATCGTAAACAAACTCAGTAAAACGAAATCTTTACGTTGATATTTTTAGCTTCAGTCAATTTGCAGCATGTTCACCTGACCTCTTTCATTATTATAAATGAGTAACTACCTCATATTCGTCATGAGTGAAGTATAATAATCTTTTTATTTACAAATGGATTCCACCATATTAGCTATGATACTAGTCATTCTCAGCTAATTAGATACTTTTCCTGGCTTCTTACATCATGTGAACATTCCATGTACTTATAATGAATATCGCTCTAGTTGTCAGGAAGGGCATTGGCTTGGTGACTTACGGAAAAACTCAGCTTTCATCATAATGCGATATAACTCTTTGGAATTAGGACCTTCTAATTCTCAGAGCAAAGTTAAAATGCTTTAAATAGTTTTTTTCCTGGTTAATATTTTTTTAGCAAGGCTGCTTTTTGGCGAATGGAATTGCTAACCCTACACCAAAACCTCTTCCTTTGTTCAGGCATGAAACCGACAGAAACCCTATAAGGATCTCATGTAGAGTTCGTGATACTGTTGAGTAAATGTAAATAAACCTTTAATAAAAAAGACTGTATCTATTCAGGAATACATCATAAACATACAGAGAATACACAATGAACAGCATGCCATTGTGAAAATAAGTTGAAGAAGTAACCTACTTTTGATAGATTTTCTGCATTATTCTGTAAAATTTGTAACGCACGTATTCGATCTTCATCAGATTTCACTTGAAAGTTAACAATTCCATCTAATAGTAACATTGTAGGATCATTAAAGAACTTCAACTAGAAAAAAATATATAACACAACATGAGTCCCTTCATTATAATCCAATCAAAGATCATTGAAAGTAAATCAGATTAACATTAAGTAATTGTTGTATAAAGATGTCTAACTTACTTAGTGAAAAGAAACACAGATACGGGAACAATCGTTTAGGCATATCGATGACAACTCAGTTAGTACCACCATCTTAAAACATCGGCCTCGGTGGCTTGGTTATGTGTTACGAATGCCTTCACAGTAGTTTCTATATGATGTATAATTTACTGACGCGGGGACCAGTTGGAATAGAGAAGTGTTGTTAAGCTTATGACACGGCTTTGTACAATAAAAAAATGAATACGACTGGTCTCTATTCATTAAAACTGACTTCATGGTTTAGGTCCTAGGGATAGTGTTAATCAGTGGTTTGAGATTTTATCAGATGTTGATCAGAAAAGAAGCCAGTGGCAATCCTACTAGAGTTTCCTAACTGTAACCTTCATAGAGTGTGATGAATTCCCTTAATAGTAACACAATGTCCCTTTTTGCATTTTCATTCGAGAAGTATCTCCTACATTCCTCTGATTGTCTTTTGTCTCTGTTTCATTCACAAAATCACTTTAAGGCTTGTTCTTCGCTTATATTTTCGATGCCTATTTATACCGAATATCTGTGCATTTAAATAAAATAAGGACATGGCAGACTTAGTTCTAGAATTTCGATGTTCAGCATTACTAACGTTGAGATTTATTCTGTATACCCACTGCTAAAGAGTCCCTTATTACGATGGAACTGCTGTCGAATTCTGTGTGTAATTCAAACCAATTCATAATATCCAATTGACATCTTACAATGTCTACAACACTCAATTACAATGAAGAGTTTATTCGTGTTATCAAGGAACTTGTCAATAGAATTGATCTATGATGCAATGACCCCCCCAAGGAAAGTGACTAGTATGGAAGCAGTTAACCATAACTGAGTTTAGATTTTGTTTCAAGCGTAAACAAAATGTAAATGATTTGCACTATAATGACTGACTATTCGGAAGTACACATGAAAGAATCGTTGTGATTATTTACTATACATGATCAAGTATATTCACAGAAGTATATAACTCACAACACTATGACAGTTGTAGATAGATTAATACAAAGAAGTGATCAGCTGACATAAGATCATTTTGTATAATCCATGTCAATAATGAAGTGTTCCACCTCCTTGATGTATTGGATGGTGACTACATTTTAGCGAGAGATGGACACAGTAACTGATGAATTCACGATTTAAGACAATAAAGGAGATTTTGATTCTATTGTTACATTAGTTTTGAATACACCATTGAGATGTTTCTGTAAGACAACTGTTAAACGACATAAAGTACTGGACGAACTTATCACCAGCGACCATGTTAAAGGTACAGTCATCAGAAAACATTCCATTTATTTAACAGGATTTATAAACAATTTTTATAACTTACCAAAGCAAATAATTGAGAACTGGGTCTTTTATGCGTATTTCTTGAAAGTAATTTCTCTACAGGTTCAACTAATTCTAAAGGCATACGACAAACTGATAATCTGAATGCTTCAGGTATCTAATCAGAGAAGGCATATAAAAAGATAATGATCGATTTATACTCTGAATACGTTGAATAACTTAAGATACATCTATCTATCACACGATAGATTATTGAGTTCATTTAAAGAGTATACTTCACATAGTAATGAACAAGTTTTGTATATTTGAAGTTGATATTCATATTAAGATTCGAACTTAGTCCGCTTACTGCCAAACGCCACCGCGTTCACCACTAAGCTAGTGAGTCCAATGTGAACATCAACATTGGGATGATGGTGTATCCAGATGAAGAGTTCCAAATAGGACAAAACGCGCGTCCTGCATTCCGCTTGCCAGTCACAATACAATTTCAAATATTACTTGTGTACTATCGCCATATTGAAGCAATCCGCTCAAGATGCACATATGGAAATTATAATGTTCACTGTGTTTAGTGTATTAATACTTACTATCCTTTAGCTTAGAGGTTCTGTGCTCCAATATGTTTACTAAAGATAGTCGCTAACAACTCCACCTCATTGAAATGAAGTTTTTTCTAGAGGCTCTTACTGTCCTTCCTTCCGCTCTACCCCTTTAAACATAGTATTTATTTTACATTACATTGTAGTATATATGTTTAAGGGTATAATTGGATCATATTCTGGGAAACACACCCTTGTAGTCTATTAGGCTGCTTTGGTTTGGATTGCATGTTGGATTCAATTGGTTACATATAGAGCTATAAACAATCCGGTGTACTGAATTCTCAAGTTACGTTACTCTATTTATTAGTTTAAAGCAGTTAAGTTAAATTGGTATAAGCTGTATTATGAGTATTAAATACAGTTGATTATCACTACCTTTCGTAAATCTTATCCAGTAACTCCAGTTTTCTTAAAGAAGCATCGTAAGTGGGTTTATCTGAATGTTCACATTCATTCCAACATCCACACGTGCTTAACTGCATCTTTAACAAACTTTTTACTACAATATTTCATCTTTTCTTCATGAAATAAGTAGTAAAGTGATCAAAAGTGCTTATACAACACACTTAGTCAGTATTAAATTTGTTATCTGTATTTTTATTTTAGTATGGACTATCTAATTGGGGTGGGAAAGCGCACCGCTGGAGGTCGAACATAGAACATTAGGACTCTTAAGTGTTTGCCTAACCTTTTGACTATTAGTTTGCGTTTTGCTATATAGTTCATACTCATCGATTAAGATTGATGACATTTGTCTCACACCCGATATGATTGAATATCACTGATTATGTATTCCAACAAGAGCACCAGAAGTTAATCACCAGTTCGTACATATTATCTGTTACCACTGAATGTGGTGGAGGTGGCACAATAATCTTAACATGATTATCTACCTTTCCTGACTGTGATGAGACAGGAACTACTTATGAGGTAACCTGTTGGAGATATTTGTTCAATAAGATTCCCTGTTACTTGTTACTTATAAACAAGGTTTACCAGCTATCTTGACAGAAACAATATTCAATGGGAGTGCCTGTTCCAAGTCACTCATTTTCATCAACATCACTAAACTATCAGAATTGCATTCACCTATAAATCATCTTTCTTCTCAATACTGTACTCAATATATCAAATCGCTTTGATTAGTGACCACATTATGATTTAGTCTATAGAAATCTATCAGAAGTATGAATAACCAGACGGACATCATAACAGTGATCACTCAATGAACAATCAATCTAAACTACTCATAACTTCTAGTCTCTATAAATGATATAGTTACATAATAATAAGATACATTAAAAAAATTCATTAGTGATTAACTTACATCAGAACTTTGACTAAGATGAACTGCATGAACAAATTCTGGACTAGTTTCTTGAACAATATTGTCTTTAGAAGTAAACATTGTTTCTGTATTCAAAAATGATTCATGATTGTCAACTCCACGTTTACGTATATTTTGTAACCATTGAACTGATCCTTCAGCTGGACTACTAATTGTATACAATGCACAAATAATTAAACCTAATGAAAACATATCTGACCATGGTCCAGGCATATCATCTGGATTAGTTGATCGTGACTTCATTGATATCATTGATGGTGTTATATGATCAGGACTATTTTTGTTAGTAAAATGATGTAAATCTGTTGACGTTTTACCACGAAATCCAGTAAAAGGATTTGATGTATTAGTTGTAAGATTTAAACATTCTGGTGCTGAATAATGACAATCAGGTCGAGCCATTTTTGGCCATTTTCTTGTCCATGGTGAAGGACCTAATTCATACTTTAAAAAAAGTAGGATAAACAGAAAAAATAGTAGAATAAATGAATCAAAGTGGGAACAAGAGTAGGGAGGTAGAATGATACAAGTTCCTTTTCTCCGGTGAACAAGTTATTCAACATTTTGACTTGGTAACTTCAGTTGATAACGTGCTGAAAGTTTTCAGGAAACGGACTGAGTTCACATTTCATGTATTGTTTAAGTAGGATTGTCACTGGTACGCGGAAACCAGAACGCCAGTTTTGTCTCGTTTGGGACTAATCAGCTGGATGTACCTGCATTCTAATGTTGATATTCACACTGGTTTTCAAACTCAATCCGTTTCGTGCCAAACTCCACAAGCTTCAGTCCATAAAAATCAACGGGATGATTTAAGTTCATCATAATTATATATGTGCCCGTTGCACAAGTGTGATTGTCTAGACTCAGTAAACTAGTGGTGAACTCGTGACAACATAAGCAGTGCACATTCATGGTAAATGTCAGTCGTCTAATTTTACAGAGGTTGATCTTCTTCTAGAAAATACGGTAGTTGATTTAGAATATGCAGATGACACGCTACTATTGTGTGAAGACCCCGACAAATGAAGAGCCTTTCGACCACCTTAAGTATTAATGCAAGCATGCTAGGGGGGATTTGGTACTTCCCATCTAAATGCAAATTTTTGCTTTAAGAATGGCTTGCGTAGACTTTGAAATTAGCTTTTGGTGCCTAGTTGAGTGTATTGACAGACTTATTTATCTTGGGAGTCCTGATGGTCTAGGGACTAAGTAAATCTCGGCTCATACACAGATGGTTTGACTGACTTTTTCCAATCTGCTTCACTTGTTGCATAGACGAGATATCTGTCTACCAACCTAAAGACGCTTTTACTGAGCAGCGCTCTGATCCATTTTCTTATGGATGTGAAACACGGGCAATCAGTATAAAGAATTATCGTAGGCTTATTGTACTCGATCACACATGTCTTCGAAGTAGTACGCATGTTTTCTACGACCACCGAGTAAGCAATATGTGGGTTAGTGATAGAGTACAATGCAAATATGATAATTTGACTGATGAAGTAGTGAATTTTTATCAGCTGAGGTGATTATGACATATGCTACGTATATTTAACCACTGCCTACCTCAATGAGCAATACCGTCTGGTGGAGGAGTACACTCGAAAGATGCTTATCCAGAGCAGACCAAACCACAATACGATACCGTTTCATTAAGTCACTGACAACTGGACTGAACCATGATTGTTACTGATGGTTACAGACTTTAATTGACATGGCTCAAAATCGCTGAGAATGGCGTAGGTGCATTCATCCCTTGTGGTTCATCAAATTCTAAGCTTATGAATTCACTATAATTTCGTTTTTATCATTGAACTTTATTCTTCTCCATTAACAGTAACTTTGTCACTACTTACATTACTTTGGAATTTAGTCCGACTAAGTCATTTCAATCTGCTAACTGAGATATTCTAACTTGAACTGTAGTATTCAAGTACTAAGTTCTTCATTGTGACTGACTTACTGACTGACAGTTAAGATCTACACCATTGAGGCAACTAGTATTCCACGATTAATTACCACATATCGACTACATTTATGAATATTAACAGTTAATTGTCAGTTGAATTAATTAATAGTTTAATATTATGGTATTTCTTTTCGAAAAATCTAAACAGTTTCATCATCTCTTCATTGAATTCATTCAAACTGAATCATCTTCATTATGAATATGTCAATCATAAACATAATTAAACTTATTCATTGTCATTATAACTAGGCGGAACTCTCTTTTATTTTAATGCATTAAACATTAGTAACGTTTTTATGACCCAATAATTTCTATAGTTTACCGATTATTATTTTCTAATGTTAATTACTTAGAAACAAATAGAAATTTTCCATTAGAGAAGAATATAAGCCAACAAACAAACAAACAATTGAACAAACTCATTATTACATAACAGTGACGTATCAGTCAATCAATAAGGTGAATTGGTTATTACATGAAATGGTGATGAGGAAATTAATCTCCGATGACCTTAAACTTATGTGTTCCCTTTCTGTTGAACATGTTGTTGTCATTATCGTTGTTGGGGTTGGTTTTAGCTTTTTTCTACTTTTTTTTCCTCTATTTTCGAAGAAATTTACTTTTAAATGTCATTTTTCTTTACATATTTGGAAGAAAATGGGGAAAAAAAAACTAAACAGTGATAGTGAAATGATAAAATTATAAAGTTACGAAATCAAGTGTTTACTGTAGGGAACGAAGATACCGGGGTGTTTGTGTACATGATTGGAAGAGAAGGAGGTCATAAATATGAATGTGTTCAGTGAATAAACAGAAATGATAAAGTTGAATAGTTTGAAAAGTAAGTGTTAACGGTAAAGATTAAGAGGGAGGTACAAATGTGAAGTGATAAAAATCTTCCCAGAAATCCTGTTAGATGGTTAGAAATCCCTATTCTAGGGGAGCTCTACTCATCGATTTCATGAAGTAAGTTATCGTTTACATTAGTGAGATAAAGTATTCTTATTAAAACTTAGTATCCCACGTAGTGACCACAAAACATTCAGTCAGGACATCGAATTATTACTAGTAGTATTGTATTATACAAACTAGAAAATAGAAAGATAAGCCGGAAAGTCAGCACTCTAACAGTCAACAAACCAGCTATTCAGGGATTAATAAATCTGCCGAGAAGTATATATATATATATACATATATACCAAAGTACCAAATATAGATAAGCACAATGAGGTGGGGATAAGCAAAGCATTAACCACTAGGATATATGAAGATCAGATTAACATGATACACCAAAACAAATTAACGACGGTAGATTCACAGACAATCACTAATGGGGAGGGATAGATGAACTATAAAACAAAATAACAAGTATAGAAAGAAACAATTCGGGATAAAAGTACATAGAGGTCATATGATTGTCTCAGTTTACATGATCTCATTATTGGAGGTCATGATCATGAGATGATGAAAGTGAACTTTCTAAGATCACATCCGGGTAATTAATATAGAAGATCCATTAACTAATGCTGTAAATGACTTGTATGAATGAAGTATGGTTAAATGCTACTATCTACTGCTTTAAGCGTTTAAACTTTAGGTAAAAGACTTGAATAGTAATGTCCTAAGAAAATCGTTTATGCACACATTAAGGATTATTTACTTTTATGAAGAACTATATCTCACTTAATCATATATCCAAGACAGGCCCTAAATTAGAATCCTAATGGCTAAAGGAAAAGAGGAAGACCAAATAATGAATAGCGTCGGGTATCCGAGACAGACATGAAGTGAATAAACAGCACTTGGGAAGAACTGAAAATGAAAGCCCGGGATATAGTTAGTTAGAGAATACTGGTTGGCAACCAATGCTCCACATGAGATAACAGACATTGATTCTGAAGATGACAATCGTATAGCACATAAAAAGTCAATGTACATTTGTACCAAAGAAACAATCATCTGCTTATATTATCTGTATATGACAGTATTCAGTTCAAAGTACTCGAAAGAAAAATTGATCTAAATTTATCCATCTAAATGAAATAAGTAGTATAAAACTACAATCACTTTGATGTGTTTGGTGTTGATATAAAATTAATTACTACTTAGTGATTATTATTGCATGTTTTGTGTTTATAGTCAGTTGTATGAATATGAGTGGTGGAAGTGGAGATTAGTGGTGGGGTGGAGGGGAGGAAATGATAATCTGCATAGCCATATTAATGCTGGGTAACAACATCATTTTATCAAACATCAACAGATCCAGAAGAAGAATCTTTTGTTTAACATGGTAACTACCACCACATCTCCCAGTAGATGAGTAGAAAAAAGAACTTCTACATTATGGTAATAAACAGAATGAATGTTTAAGCATCAAAACTGCCACGAATTTTAACTGAGTACCAAATAACAACGTTATTTGTCTGATATTTGCAGGATAATTTCATTCTTACTTAACTACATGATGTTGGAATGTTATGACAAAGTCTTGAATGTGATTACTATAGATTAATAAAGATGGGAATAAGTGAAGATGTAAGACATGATAGAGCTTTATAGTTACTATTTGATTATGGTTTTAGGTTTAGTTCACGATACATGTTGTCTCAGTTCTGCTGATAAATGGGTCACCAAATAACTAGATCGGTATCATTGAAAGTGGTTTAAATGTAACTGGTAGGAAACTTTGAATAAAGGTATCATTCTGTTTAATATTAATCAGCAAGTTGTACCTACAATCTTTGACAGAACTTATACTTTACTGTGAATTCTATCTAGGACCACCTGGTTTCATAGTCTATGACTGTTACCATTTAGCTATTCAACCCACTACTGACTCTCTGTAGGATCATGATGTATATGTTGGTTGATCACTATGTAGTAACCAATTTAATGTTCATTAAGCCTTTAATAGCCATGATAAAACTTTATGGATTTACTTGTGATAGGGACAGTAGTCAATGTGACTTGACATCACAAGTACTACGTACGAATAGAAGGTGGTTAAGTATTACTGATGGAAGTTGCAGAAGTTACTGCCGTACGTAGGTATATGTGGTTTTATGCTGGAAATCGTGGAACTATCGTTAAGTTATGTTGACAAAATTGTTGGATTGAATAAATGTTTGATGAGAAAATGCAAATATAAAAAGAGAAGAAGTATAAACTACAAGTGGCTAATTACTTATACTTACTGTTACACGTTTTTGGCATTTAGGACAGAACTAACCTAAAGGATAATTGACAGGTGGCAAAATATAGGACATAATGAAATCTGATATGAATGACAAAGAAAATTATTCCATAGAATGTGACAATACATGAAGATGACCGGATTATTCATAAATATGTTTGTCGTTTGAATTCTAAACGTCATGTCGTAGTAGGAGTATTTCGTACGCTTCTACAAGATTTCCATGAGCCCTATGGATGATTTATTTTGTTACTGACATTTTCTATTGTAATGTTATTGTCATTTTGACGTAGAAACTAATCACTTGAAAATTACAATCATCTCATTGGTTATAATTGTTAAACTGATCTACACTCTGATTGGTGGATTTGTAAACTGAACGCGGATAGTTTGATTGTGACAATCCTTCACCTCGTTTACATAAGTGTACTTATATTGATTATCATGTTTTTTTTTAGTAATTTAAAGAAAAAATAAGCACATTCCCAAGGGAAATAGAATGAAAATAGAATGTTTTTTTTTGTTTGCATCATGTTCAATTATTTGTAGACGGTAAATTTAAAAGAACAGTCTGCATTTTATTAGAAAATCAAATATTAGCATGATCATTTGCATTCATCACAGATTGATGTTAGTTAGATACTACTGAAAATCTAGGAGTATTCAGAAGTCATTTCACTTTAGTACGGGACTACTTTCGATTTCTACAATGAATTTTCAGATCTTGTTGAAACTAGAGTAAGAAGTCGTGACCGATGGAGTTGAAATATCTCAAAATTAAGAAAATGATCACTAATAGAAATGATTTATCGTTGTTCTGTTTGACAAATTAACAGATGGAGGGCGAAAGAACAAAACAGTTAGACGACGTCCTACGAATACTGACGATTAGGCGTTTGCATCCAGCTTTCTAACGAAATCAAGGATGTGCACCATACCTGTGTTCTTCGGTTTCTTAATGATTTCCAACCAATACCAACTTAGTATTCATTTCAACAAAGTCACCTCAATAAGTATCATTCATTAAAAAACTATATATGTACAGACTATGGAAAATCCCGTGACACGAAGCCACGTATTACGCTTGCTATATGAACCGGTGATGTCAAATTCTAGTTATCTAAGTTCATATATGTAAATAACTTTAAAAAACTTGTTATTGTGTATAACACTTTGATTTAATATACACATCTACCTCCTAAACAAGAAGTTGTTACACTAGATGCAAAATACTGTATTCGAAACCACTAGAATTCAACAATACAAATAAATTCCAGTAAACTGATAAAGAGAGGACAGAGAAGAACTTCAAGTACACACGCTGAATATGCCTACACAAAGTAATGTACAATCTAAAAGTTAACATATTCAAGTCAAGAGGGTGTAGGAGATAATCTGTCCTGTTACAAGATAGTTCCTCAAATAAATTTTATGATATTTACAATTGGGGGTTGTGGAGATAGTTGTTAATCCTGATATCACGAGTCGTTCTGAATCAGACAAACATTGATCACCTGGAAGTACTGGACAGCTGTTTCGTCCTAGTATGGGACTCTTCAGTAGTGCGCATCCACGACCCTGTCAAGGATCGAACCCAGGACCCTCTGGCTCCGCGACGAGCGCTTTACCGTTGGACCACTGAGCCGGCTCCTAATGGTTGATATTTTTAATTCAGTCAATTCGTGATACGTTTGCGCGACCTCATCCATTGCCATCGGTGGGTAACTGCCTCACACCCGACACGGTTGAACTCCACCGGTCACGTCTTCACACTAGAACTCCAGGAATTACCTCAAGGAGCTAGTCACTAGTGAGCTGATATTTAATTACAATTTGGGGTTGTGGATATTTGTTTGGATAAACAAAAGTAACGTAGCATTATATGATTCAACATTCGGACATTTTGTTTTTGGAGGAAAATCAAAACTAAGTGAAGTATGTGTTTACTGTCGTGATAAAACTTTGTTGTCATTCTATTCAATTCATAAAGTGAACAGAAGATTTATACAACTGAATAAATTTGCTTTTGATAGAAAAAAAAAACAATTTAAACTTTGAAAACAATATTCAAATCAAAGATTCAATTTTGATTTGTCTAGACAGTAAGCGCATCATTCAATGTTACAATTTGAAATGTCCGCAAAAAATATTATGTAATTAACCAATCAGTATCTAGCTAGAAAATGTTAAACTGACCAACTAAAGAATGGTTGATTTACATTACTTAGATACTAATCATAAACAGTAAACGGTTAGTTTTTTAAGTTTGACAATGACTTGTAAGCGGAATCATGGACTTGCTTTTCGTCCCACTTAGGTTGGAATCTTGATGTGGATATCGTTATCGGGATACTGGTGTATTCAACCTACAAGTCCCAAGCGGAACTAGATACGCGTCCTGGATTTCACTTACAAGTCACAACTCAACTGAAACACGAAAAAAATCTAGTTGGAGATTACTGTTACTATTTGATATTGGCATGAAGTAATAGTTAGGTAAATAATGTTATGTAATAAAATCAAACATTAGAAAATTATGGCCATATGTAGAGAATTGTGTTAGTAACATAAAACTAGAGGACTAGATGTTGGTAATTACGAAATCAACAAACCTTATTGATGAAAACAATCAAAATAAATGAGCAAATTTCAATTAAAATGAGGTGGTTTTTTGAAGATGTGTATTTAGTTTGGCCAATTGGATTCACCGCAGCTTGATTCTAGTAGAGCACTACTAAGAATAAAAGAGCACTAGACAGGTGTTTGGTCATAGTAGAAGACTCATTAGCAGAATGTAGTTCATTCTCTTCATGTCTGTCTCCAATTCCCGACGCAGTGTAATCTTAGGTCTCCCCCCTTTTCCTTTGACTTTCAAGGTTCCATGTTGATGTTTGTCTTATGAAACAATTTGGTGGTTTTCTCAATGTGTGTCCTATCCACCTCCAGTGTCTTTTCTTGATTTCTTCCTCAGCTGGAAGTTGATTTTTTCTCTGCCATAGGAGGTTGTTGTTGATGGTATTCTAACAACGGATACGAAGTATCCTACACAGGCAATAGTTTATAAATACTTGTATTTTCTGATGAATGCTTTTCGTAATTTTCCGTTCAAGCTTCAGCCCCATACAACAGGACTGTCTTAACATTTGTATTGAAAATTCTAACTTTAATGTTGGATGACAGTGGGTTTGAGTTGAAAATGTTTTTCAGTTATAGAAATGCTTCTCTTGCTTTCAATTGCCAATCCGCGCCTTAACATCAGCATCAGACCCTCCTTGTTTATCGATGATGCTGCCTAAGTATATAAAGGATTTTACATCTTCCAGAATTTCTCCGCCAAGTGAGATTGGGTTAGTGTTGGTTGTTTTGTATGGAAGGATCTTATTTTTTCTGTTGTGTATGTTGAGGCCTACTGCTGCTATCTTATGTGTCTTTATCTGCATTTGTTGCTGTGTGTAGGATAGGAGAGCTAGATCATCTACAGAGTTTAAGCCATCTAGTTCTACCGATGTTATACACTATCTTCCGAGATTGCTTTGTGATGTTGCTGTCTTTATAATCCAGTCATCAATCAGCTGGATGAGGATGGGCGACAGTAAGCAGCCTTATTACATTTAGATACACTAAGCTATAAGTAGTATCTGAGTTGGCTGAACAATAAGAGTAATTAACAATATGAATGATAACTATTTGTTATGAAACGTTTAAGTTACGTAATATTTAGGTTAATTTAAGTTCAGTTAAGGAAGTATCTGGATAATACCTATCAACTCTTTTAAAGAAATACTTTTATCCATGATATCTATTAAATACCTGGTTAAAGTGAAATGGCTTAGTGGAGATGGGTATTATATTCAATTGTCTGTATTCGTCGCAGATTGGCGTTGGTTGGGTACTACTGTAAACCAGAATGTACTCTACGGATTCAGAATAGGCTTGTATCCGTTGCACAAGCGTGACTGTCTGGACACAGTAGCCTAGTGGTGAACGCGGTGGCGTTTGACACGAAGCGGACTGAGTTCGAATCCCACTGTGAACATCAACATTGGGATGCAGGTACATCCAGCCGATGAGTCCCAAATAGGACGAAACGCGCGTTCTGGATTCCACTTGCCAGTCACAATCCAACTTAAATAGTACTCTACGGATGTTTTGTCTAAGTACAAGATTATTCAATGGTTCGTACTCTCGAGTCTAACCATCTTTCAGTGGTACCGAATCAACATCATTTTGTGACGAACTCAAACAACTAAAATTAATATTCATCTCTATACTACCACTTCAATGAATTTACAATAATCAACTAATTAATGATCAAGTTTAGAATGTTCCTGAATTTCTGGTAAAAAGTTGTGACTGGTAGAGTTCAAACTTCGCAAAAGTGACATAATTATCATCAATGACAATAAATGATCTTCACGTTATATCACGAATTGATGAAAGTGGGAATTCCGCTATTAGATGATGCTCCAATATTGCAGATGTTAAAACACTTTGCTTACGATTTCTTGATAGAATCAGAGTTCATGTTCCTGAAGGTTACCATATTAGAATTAAATAACTGTCTAGTTCTCCCTGATGTTTAATAGTACTCAATCAACATTAATCTGCAATGAATACAATCTAATATACTGAATACTCCTATTTATAAACCATTTACTTTCTACTATAATAAGGTCTAGTAAGAAGTAGTCACTGGCGTAGTTCAACCATGTCATGAACTATCAAACCATTCCTGTTTTAATTCTGTTACAAATGTAACTTTGACATCATTACACATTGAAATTAACATAGATTACTTATAAGTAGTAAAACATTTTATCATTACACGCCTATATTTTCTATCTTTAAAACAGAACTTACTTGTGATACATCCATCTTCTCTAGACAAATTGATTCTAAGAATGCAGCTGATACAATTCGCCATTGATTTCTATGTGTTAACAGTATTGAATTTGGTGAGACATTGTTATGAAATAGCGATTGACCAATGTGTAGAAATCGTAATAACTCAGTTAACTAAATAGATATTAAAGTATAAATAATTTATAATGTATATCATATGAATATATATTATTACTTTGCTATCACTTCAGTAGTATAGTAAGTAGTTGAAGTAGTGTCACTTTAAGATAAATCTGTGTTTCTTCATTAAACTTGTCTGAACTAGACAACCATAAACTACCAGGAAGCACTGAACAGCTGTTTAGTCTCAGTATGAGACTCTTCAGCAGTGTCCATCCATGATCCCACCTTGAATCCAACCAAGGACTTTCTAGCTTAACGGTGAGCGCTTTGCCATTAGACTACTGAGTTGGATCCTAGTAGTTGATATTTCTAATTCAATCAATTCGCGATACGTTTCTATGACCTCATGCAATACCATCGATGGGTAACTGCCTTATAATCAACAATTGTGTAATTCATAACAATTCATGATATCAAATTGACATTTAATAATGTCCGCAGCGCCCACTTTTTATAACTGACTACCAGTTTCGTCATTCCACCTCTTCATAATTTACACTTTTGTAATTATTGATGACTTTTTCTGTTCAGTTGATCATTTGCGTACTTTACAACAAATATTTCAACACAACCGATTGATGTTGGTCCATTGGTGAAGATTTTTGGGCATGCACCGACCTGAAATCCCTGGGGCAGGATCTAGAGTGCACACTGTGAAGGAATCCCAAACTAAAATGAATCAGATATCCAGTTCTCCCTGGTTCTCGATCATACTCTTCCTATATCAGTCAGGGATAAAATTAATCAACTACACTTCAACATGTTTATAGATTGCCGACTAAATTGTTCAATATACCTCTAGAAATCCCCTAGTCTTTTATATATTACTCCTGCTCATAATAACAATGTTTTCCTAAGTAAACGTATGTCCATCATTGTCTCCATTTACTGGCGTAAAATAACGAAGTTTTGTAGTATTTGATAGCTAACTGGTGTTCTTACTGATGAAGATGAAGAAGCCGGCAGCTTTGCTTACCGGTTATCATAGAATTGATTTTATAGACATTCGAGTGATGGTAATGCATAATAATCACAATGGTTTTATTGTAATTTTTGATAAATCTTTCAAGGTTTTCAAGTTCTGTTTCTTCCTCAAAAATCTTGTTTCCAATAGTGTTTCATGAATATCAGCTTTTTAAGAAAAAAATCCATTAAAAGGATGAACAGTAACTGGAGACAGCTGGAAAAGATTTCTCAGGACAGAGTTGAATGAAGAATATTAGTGAGCGGCCTATGCTCCTCCGAGAGGGGTAACAGGCGTAAGTAAGTAAGTAAGATAGAAGTAGGTATAGTACAGTGTATTTGCTCTACGTAATAGAGTTTTCTGTATAGAACTAAATTTTTAAGTTAATAAACTGCTTAGGTTATTCGACGATCTATTTCGTGTGAGTTGATTACGGATACACTTTAGTTTCCGATTTCCCCGTGATTGTTCTGGTGGTTAACACATCAACGAACGTTAAGTTATTTAATGCAAATTATATGTCGTCATAGATATTGTTGATGAAAATATAGGCACTTTCTGACTCATTCTTTGCAATATTGTCTAGTCGTATCGTCAACATAACGGGTCTACTTTCTGATAATAATCGACGACCACAGATATTACGTCCTGATAAAGGAATCATCTGCAGTCTTAACCTGTGTAACCATAAGCTTTGTAATGTACCGACCTCATTTGTTACATCATCAATGATATGATGTTAAATGGCATAAAGTAATCAAGTTAATGGTTTGCATTTCTATGTTGTACTGTAAAATCATTTTATGACAATACTCATTCCTATTTCATTGATGACGAGTAAGACTGTTGAAGTGTTCTCAAACCGAGAGTTCAATCAGAACATAATGTTTTGTGGTTAGTGATTTTCACGTAATAGCAATTCATACTTCTAACAGCTTGCCTACATAACATAATGCTTTAGTACAGTTGAGATATTCACAACAGTGGAATCTTAGAAGTTATTTTAGTTCTTTATGAATATCATCCGTATGTATGTATTTCACTTTTAATGCTCATGTTAAGACTCAAATATCTTTATGTAACCTAGGAAGCTATTTTGCCTCCAAATGATCACTGACATTATTATTTAATTTGTATTATGACTGGCAAGTGGAATCCAGGACGCGCGTTTCGTCCTATTTGGGACTCGTCGGCTGGATGTACCTGCATCTCAATGTTGATGTTCACAGAGGGACGAAACGCGCGTCCTGGATTCCACTTGCCATTCACAATACAAATTAAATGATATTTCTGAATAATCGCTATATCGAGGCGATCCGCACAGGATGCACATATAGCAACAGTGACTGACCAGCTTCAGTCTATAACAAATCAATGGGAATATACAAATTCATTCTACGATCATTAACATTGTTAATGAGTCAGTCTTGAACAATGAAGAACCTGATACATATACGTATAGGTTCGAGTTGCTATACCATATTAGTACATTGAGATTAAACTTTAAAGCTTAACATTATAATATAAATAAATAGAAGAAGATTGAGTGAAAGTACAGAATAATGATGGAACGTAGGATCTACAAGAATACAAACAGTGAATACATATATTAAACATCGTTACCGATTTTGAGATATGTTACACAATGTCACCAGCCATTGATTACGGTAAACATGTGAACTCCAACTATATAGTCTATATCTACCAACATGGTTTAGATCAACAGTCAAAGATTGCATGAATCGATTCTATGCTTTGGCTTGATCACATCCTATCTTCCTTTGGTCATACTTTATTCACATCAAACATTGTTTGACAAAGTAGGCATTGGTCAGGCATATGAAGCACATATCTGTTATGCCGGACCACAAATAAGTGTAACAAACTTTCAGAACTGTGTTTTGAAAACACTATTTCATTTATTCTAACTGTCTGTAAGGTAAACATTTTGTTTCTATCATTGTTATGTTCCTCTTACCCCATCCTCCCGTTTAGCATAACTACTGTATTATATTGTCTCTTGTTATGGACTACAGTCAATTAGTTGTGTACAAGTTGTTCCTATTCACTACCACTATTTCCCTCGTTCTATATTCATGTTAATTTTCTAATTGGGTTGCTGTGTGGTCTGAATTTATGTATATATAAAAGAATGCTTGAAATATAATAGGATTCGATTCTGTCTAGCTGATCTATTGGCTCGCATTCTTCTTATTTCGGCTCTGGACTAAGTGGGGACAGGGCAGACCATTCCCCGTTATATTTGGAATACTTCGAGAATTTCTATGATTAAAGTGACCAGTCACTTCAGATCATCTTCTTTTACTACTTTTATGTTAAGAAACAAGGGTGATTATTATACGTTTTGCACATGAATAACTGACGTGTTATAGGAGCAATGATTGATGGTGTCAAATGATTGTTTTCAAACCATTTCATTACACTTTGGATGCTAGTCAGCATTGTACTATTCAATGTCATTTCAAGTTCTAATTAGAAGTTGTATATAAAAAGAAACAGACAATCCGATAGTCAAATGATTATTATCATCCTCATTACATGATGATGGCGTTATATTGCAAAATGGAACAAAGCAGACATTTTACTATTAAACAATAGTCTAGTATCTCTAATGAATCAGTATTTACTAAGAGACCTGAAAGATTCTATCTATGATTCATCGTCATTAATTAGCTGTTCTAAGATCTCTACTTACAAACTATATTTATACACAACACTGCTGTACAGTCCATATGGTGACGGTGACAAGATCAATTGAAACAATAACAATCAAAAACGACATGGAAAAACTGAAATTCTTATTATGACGACTATCGCTTGTAAAGAATTGTTGTGTTAGGTAGTTCAAAGTATCCAGAAGAGTGATATTGATTAGATGCCGACTAGAGCTCACTAGGAACCCATATATTTGCGGTAAATTAGAAAATGTAATGCTCCATTCTAGTTGTGAATTCAAGTAAATTATTCTTGTACTTCAGGAATTTCACTACTGTTTATAACCAACAATGTTCAATTACGTAAGACTAAGGAACAGAATACAATATGATCCATGAAATGTAATCACTAATCAATGACCAATCAACACATGAGAACATTCGATGGTTACTATTGATTATTGTAATGCTTATGTACTGGAAATTCACATACTACAAAGAAGTAAACTGACCATCGTAATAAACTATTTAACAGTAAGTTTAATTGAGATGGTTATTTATGTGAAGATTGATATCTTTATTGATAGAATATATTACAGATTGATGTTGGCAGGCTACTAATCAAAATCAGGGAGTACTGGGCAACTGTTTCGTTTTAGAATGGTACTCCACAGAAGTGTCCAGCGTAGATTATGTCACAGAGACTTCAGGTTGGAAAACACTTAATCCTTTACATCACTTGGTAGGAAGACAACGGTAGAATTCTCAATTCCATTAATTTGTTATATATATCGCGACAATCATACATTGTCATTAATGATAACTATTTCATCCCATACAAGTCTAAACTAAACTAGCTATGACCTCTGTTTAGAGCTTCAGGAACATCCTGAAGTTAACCGCTAGTAGGAATCCTACCACTGGATCCCGATCCAGAGGTCCAGTGGAATAGATGTTCTCTAATTTGTATCCCTCGGTGCGGAATCTAAGGTGTGCACTGCTAAGAAGCACCATACTAGAACGAAACAATTGCCCAGTGATCCCTGATTTTCAACAGTAGCCTACCAACATCAATCTATGAAATATTTAACCATTCAATAGTAATTAATTTAGAATGTTTTTATCTGAATACTTACTTGATAAATTCCAAGTTTTCGATCCATATCAGTAAGTCTGAATGTCTATTTTTAATCAAAAGATAAATAAATTGAAAACTCTTAGTTGATATTCAAGTTAATCAAGTGAATTGTTATTTAATATCAGGAACTTGCCTGTGTCAGATAACCACTGAAAGTCAAGAAGTACTAAACAGAACTTGTATGCGATGGATGCTGATTAGTGAAGTCTGGAAATAGCTGAATGCTGGTTAACTTGATGATATAATGATTAGTCCTAAAACATCATGATATTGGGTTCAGTTCCTTGGTGGAGTTAGTGATCGTACATAGCTAGGAATTGTCATATGAAGATGAAACAACTGTCTAGTAGTACCAGATCATGTTATTGAATCCAAATTTAAACAAATTTCACATTATCCAACAATAAAGTAAATTGTGTATTTCATAATTAAGCAGTAAAATGTCTCAATTACACAATTAGGGTAAACTGATAATCTATTGAATATAGCACTTTCATGACCTTCAAGTGATAGATCGCAGATTTGAATCATGTTCTAATCACATAGATTATAGTAACCCGGTAATATTGCTTTGCTTGGGATTTATGGGAAAATACTACATAATGTAGTGATGTATGGAAACACTAGACGTCGCAACAGTAGGGTTCATGGAACTTAGACATTGTCCAAAGCACATCACTGGATTTTTCGTACATCTTGGACATACAACCGTAAAGAGATAAATCTAAACAGTATGTATATAGATAAGACCTAGCACAATCAACCTTACCATATAAACTAATAATCAGTAAGTGAATTCGGACTTTACCTAACTCTCTATCTTTTTCTTATCCTAAACTTCTATGAGATACATTAACTAAAAGACTTTTATTAACCAGTCAGCTATTAGATTGACATTTACTGATTACAAGTAGATTATTTTATGCAACAAATGTAACATTGTACATTTGTTCATTCATCTTTCAATCAACAAACCTGAAGTACAATCGCTGATGAGTGCCACACTAAAATGAAACAGTAGTACAGTGCTCCCTGGTTATCCATGGTAACCTGCCAACATCAATCTGTAATGTATTCAATCAACTAAAAACCTTTTAGTCATTGATTCATACTGATACTTGTTTTTTTCTGATCCTCATATCTTTCCAATCCTAACAATTCAATCTTTCGATAGTCTGATCTTCTTCATAATGATATACAAAGAATCAATGTATGCACAATACACTTTTCGTTACCGATGTGAACTATATACGTTTACATACTTTTGCTCGCAACATTTAGATCAATTAAATTAGATTGTAGCTCGTAAATTGAATCCAGGACGCGTATATCGTATTTTTTGAGACTTATTAGCTGGATGTACCTGCATCCAAATATTGATAACTCAAACTCAATTCTTAATATGCCAACTTGAAGATTTAAACACACTTAAAATACGTGTAGATAAACGTTGCACAAGCCTGGCTGTCAAAACTAGGTAGCTTAGTGGTGAATTCAGTCGTATTTGGCACAAAAAAGCTGAGTTTGAGTTCTAGGGCAAGCATCAACACTGGAATGTGGTTGCATTTGGTTGATGAACCCCAAATGGGACGAAACATACTTCTTGAATTCCTACTACCAGCTATAATCCAAGTCAAATAACACTTGTGATCTATCGTTACATTGAGAAAATTTGTTCATGAAACACGTATGACAACAAGGACTTATTGACTTCAATATCCATATCAAATCAACAGGAATATTTGGACACATTTAAACAACAGATTTGGATCCTTATTTACAACTTATATATTTAAAAGAATGGGATCACCAGCGGGTAGGTCGCCACTAAAACCACAATCTAATTCTTAAACTCTCATGTGACATCTTTCTCGACTCCTATGTTCATTACATAGGAGTCGAGTCATTACATAACTCACTACACACGCTGTTAGGCAATTCGTCTTCAAATCGACGATCACCTCTTCCACTATTTCCAAGTTCACTAAGAAAAGAGAAAGTCCGTGTTGATTGACTATTGCACCGCATGTTTGCTTTTTATCTTTTAAACTTCATAAATACCTTTGTTGACTTCTTGAATTGTTCTATGAGCTCTGTGTTTGTAAACACCTTTGTTTGTTTCACGTTGACGTTCACAGCCTATCGCCCTAGGTGCACTTATATCACTTACGAACTGGAACGGTACTTCTTTCGAAGCCATTCAAAAACCCTGTTATCAGCATCCGGGCATTCTTCGTGGCACTTTTCTTATTAAACTGCAACCACGTACTAAAGCACCAACCAATTTATTTGCCTCCTATTCAGATGTGATCTACACATCTTCAGATATAATGGATGATAGATCTGTGGCGTTAGGAGATTTTGGCACTAGGGAGAGACATCTTCTGTAACGGTAGTTCAGACATTCAACTCACTATAAGTTGTAGTGTTGACCATTGTAGGTCTCACTTATTGTTATTCCGTATAAGGTTTCTCATTCTTAGTCTTTCAATGTATTTGATTACTAAGTTAGATAGCAGAATATTCGGATACTCATTAATCAAAACGTTATCCAGAAGACAATATCAATCTACTATTCACTTCAACAGTTTAATCATCAGAGTGATTATTAGCCATGACTACAGGGCACACCGATTACAAGATGATTCCTCTGATGTGTCTGATATCAATTTGTCGCTAACGAAACAATCTAAAATATCTATTGCCCTCCATACTATCGATTAAGATGATAAATACTGACTATGCAAAGTATCTATGTAGTTACTATGAAAGGGTAAGATATATGCTACTTACTTTTAAATTTTGTATTGTTGATTGTTGTAGTCTTGTATGATTACCCAATAGATTAGCTAAACTTGAAAATATACGTTCACTTGCAAATGATAAAGTTTCACTGATATAAAATGAAAAAAAAGAGAAGAAACATCTGAAAGTGACAACAGTCATCATGACAATTTGATGAATTGATCTAAACAGCTAGTGAGATACACATAGACAGTTTGTTATGACATCACAAAAACGCTGTTTTCGAACTAGTAAAGCTATGACTAATTAATGATATGAGGTTGTGTGCAATAAGATGCGATAGTAAGCGCCAATCAGTATTCATTGTCGGTTCCTACACGTCTGCCTGATTTCAACCGAGTCCCAGGTCAAAATAGGATGAAGACAAACTTATGAATCGACCAGACAGAATCATATTGTATTTTAAAAGCAGTCGTTTACATATATACAAAGTCAGAACATATACCTAGACACCTAGACAATCAATGCAAAACAAAGGAGACTTTAGTAGTGATTACAGGCAACGTATGATCAACTAACAGTAAATGGGTTAAACGGGAGTAAAGTCGATACTGGAAATAATAATGATAAAAATTATAATGTGCACTATACACATAAGTAATTTAACTGAAACAGTCTTCTAGAACATAATTCTGATAGTTAGTTATTCTACTGAAATCGCCCATAGTAGCATAGTTCTGTATTGTTCGATTACATGAAGTTACTAGAAGAAAACATTTCATTTTAGTTGACTTCTACACAAACACCTTTTATGAATAGACACTCTTGTTTAGAATAACCTCAGATCATACCTTTGATATAAACCATTTGTCTGAATTATACAACCAATGAAAATCAGAAATCATTGGACAAGTTCTATAATTTAATATGGGGATCTTAGGCAATGCCCACCTATGACATTCGATATTAAATTAAATGCCATGAATCTCAAAAATGAATATCAGATCACTAATGACTAATTTCTGTGCCCAATAGAGTTCAACTATAAAGAATGTGAGGCTGTTATGACGACAAAAAAAGGTTACTGTCTCAAGAGCTGATTGGGTGTACTTACTAACTTACTTACACATGTTGCCCCTCACAGAGGAGTATTGATCGCTCACTAGTATTCTTCATTAAACTCTGTTCTGAGAATCCTTAACGCGCGTCCTGCATTCCACTTTCCAGTCACAATCCAACTTAAATATAACTTGTGTACTACTGCTTTATAGAAGCAATCCGCTAAGGATGAACATATGGCAACAGAGACTGACCAGTTTCAGTCCATTACAAATCAACGGGAAGATACAAGCCTATTCTGGATGATTCGTAGTGTTGTGATTCGGTCAGTGCACAACCAATCCTTACGGATACCAGCCTGTTGATTAGGTGTGCTTCGTCGATAATTGTACGCCTACTTTATGCTTACTTAGTCTTAGGCTGGAGATAGAAGAACACAAGACGATAGACCGGCAGGACAGAATCCTATTCTATTTTACACATTCCTTTATGTATACACAGAACCTGACCGCACAGTCATCCAAATAAAAAACTAACATTAATGCCGTGTAGAAGGATTAGTGAATGTAAACCAGAATGCATATACACAATTGATTAACCATAGTTTATCGATGAGGAACAACATACTAGCAGTTAATGTGTCAAATGAGAGGATAGGAAAAGTGGAACTGATTAATAATAGAAACAAAGTGTTCACCTTGTATACAACCAAAAAATAATGTAATAGAGTACGAATATATAGTTCTCCAAAAAATATCAATCTTCTTTAGATGCCTGGCATATCAGAAACATTTACCCACCAATAGTATGAATGAAATCGTGCGAATTTATCACGAATTGATTGAGTTAGGAATATCCAAGGCTGGATGTTTGCCGGTTAAGTGGTATCAGTCAGTCAGTTACAACGTAGAACTTGGTACATGCGTACATCAGTTCAAGTTGCCATGCCTCAATTAGCAGATAAAGATTAAATTGTCGGACCGAATTCCAGAGTAGGGGAGGTAGTAACAGAGTAGGTACTAATGGAAAGGCATAGAGATCAGAGATGAGGTTTGAGACAAAAAGTGATTCAGTAAAGAGAAAATTATAATAAGCTCAAAAATTAGAATTTGGAGGAAGACAAGGAGTGGATGCACCTGCACCATTGCAATCGATTTTGAGCTATATCACCTTAAGTCTCTAACCATTTGTTACTATCATCGTGTGGGCCCCAACCAGGTAGTCTACATCTGTTAACATGGCTCAGCCCAATTGTCAATGACTTCATGGATTGGTGCCATGTTTTTGTTTGGCCACCCCTAGCTTTCTTCCAGCCTACTCCCACACCAGATAACATTGGTCGTAACGTTTCGTGAACTCAAATCACTGGCATTAGAGACGCTAGGCGATAAAATTATGTTAGAAGGATTAGGCATGGTGATAAGGGAGTTATTAAGAGTTGAAGATGAGATTTGGCTTCAAACAAGATGATCTCGTATGCTGTTAGAGGTATGAGGGCGGTTTTCACTTCCTGGCTGCCCACACCATGGAAGGGTGTTTCTTGAGGAACCTGAAAAAGAAGGTAGATTAATGTTGGTCTTAGAGACCTGAGAGCGTGACCGCAGAGCCTAAGGAACAACTGCTTGAGGCCTGTCACGCACGGCCTTTTTACGAAAAGTTTTTTGAGTATTAGCTCCGCACTTAAAAGCCCTTAGTGGGCACACATACCGCCGGAGACGGAAATCCATTAGGTAGGGTGTGGTGTGACATTTTTAGGGCCGACCTTTTCTAACCCTTCCTTTCTTGTGAAAAGGCAGCATCGCTGCAGATGCTGGTTGTCCGAGGGAAACACCTTACTGCTGTCATACCTCTCTGCAGTCAGCAGTACGACTTTGCCCCCAGACCTTGAGTAGCTGCTTTTAGTCTCATCGTTCTCCAATCGACCTGCCTGGTTTGGTGGAACCTACAGGAATATATGTTCCAGCCAGTATAGCTCGGTTGGGTCATCACGATAGGCATGCCCGACCACCACGTCAAGGTAGCAGCTACGGTCGGGAACTGGTCTAATGGTCAAGTGTTCTTTTTGAAGTTCAAATATCTTGAGTTCAGTTTTGTGGCAACGCAATAGATGTGCATTGCTTAGTTACCTTACACTAGGACAAGACAGATGTTCAGTACATCCTGGATTCAAATGATTTATAACTTAGAACAATTCATAATATTAAATTATAAACTAACCATCTCCATAACACTAATTACAACCTCAAATTATTTTAGTAGAAAACCAGTTCATCAATTGGGAACTATAGTAACACAGTATTGACTTAACTCTTGAACCAGAATGGCATTTGATTAAAACAGAATATAAAGTGAATGAAGATAATTACGTTTACAAACACCATAGTGATTAGAGTAATTAAAATCTACCATCTGAATGTAGAAACGATTCAATGATTTACTACAAACTAGATTTTATTCAAACACTTATTTTCCTTAGTTATCTGTATTTAGTTGATTGTATTTGTCATGGATTAATGTTGTCAGAATACCATTTGGATGTAAGACAGTCATCATTAGTGACAATAGATGATTATTGTGCTACATATTGAAAATTGATGAAACTGGCAATTCTACAAATAGATACCAGCCTAGGGATTAGGAGAGTCAGGAGTTTGTCAATCTGAAGTCTCTGGGATGGTATCTTGAGTACGTACTGCTGAGGAGTTCCATACTAAGACAAAACAGTTGTTCACTACTCCCTGATATTCAATGGTACCCTGTAAATAATAATCTATAACGAATATAATCAAATAAACTCTAAACCATTCTCAACAAATTATCTCAAATTCAATTATTCATTATTACGTAATAGAAAATTAGATTACGTAGTCTAGAATTTCCAAGGAACTGTCTTATTCACTTTAGTGCATTTTCCAATTATAAACAACTAAGTACTTGAGGAATTCATTATTGATTTACTAGTCTATCAATTAGAAAGTAATTTGATCGTTTCTGTTGATTTTTTATAGACTGACATTGTTCAATGTCTGTTGTTACACGTGCATCTTGAGGGAATTGCCTCGATATTGTGAAAGTTGACAAGTATTGTTTTAGTTGAATTGTAACTACTAAACGGAATCCAGAAGGAGTTATATTGGAACAATTTGCTTAGTGTCCATATATGGCAACAAGTGTTAAACAATTTCAGTTCATGATAAATCAACGGGAAGATCTAAATACTTTCTAAACATATAAACATATTCGTTGAATAAATGTGACTGTCTAAACTCAATAGCCTTGTTCAGTCAGTTACAACGTAGAACTTGGTACATGCGTACATCGGTTCAAGTTGTCATGCCTCAATCAGCAGATAAAGATTAAATTGTCAAACCGAATTCCAGAGTAGGGGAGGTACAAATAGAGTAAGTACTAATGGAAAGGCATAGAGATCAGAGATGAGATTTGAGAAAGAGAAAATTATGAGAAGCTCAAAAATTAGAATTTGGAGGAAGACAAGGAGTGGATGTACCTGAGCCATTGCAATCGATTTTGAGCCATATCACCCCAAGTCTCTATCTATTTATTACCATCATCGCGTGGGCCCCAACCATGTAGTCTGCATCTATTAACATGGCTCAGCCCAATCGTCAATAAATTCATGGATTGGTGCCATGCCTAACTTTATTCCAGCCTATTCCCACACCAGACAACATTGCTTGTCGAGGTAGACGGTAGTTAGGCATATGTAACATATTTCCTAACCACCTCAGCTGATGAAGATTCACTACTTCATCAACAGGCTTACCGTATTTACATAGTACTCTATTCCTAACCCACGCATTGCTTACTCGGTGGTTCAAGCAAATATGAGCAACGTTTCGGAGATATCTATGATCAAATAC
Source organism: Schistosoma japonicum (assembly GCA_025215515.1). Taxonomy (NCBI): domain Eukaryota; kingdom Metazoa; phylum Platyhelminthes; class Trematoda; order Strigeidida; family Schistosomatidae; genus Schistosoma; species Schistosoma japonicum. The sequence goes on from CM046065.1 coordinate 22,678,930, forward strand.
TAGGAGCCTACAAATATCCTCTATCCTTAATGGCCATGTTTTACATCCATAAAGTAAAATGGATCTAACTGTTAGGCAGTAAACGCATCCTTTTGTTAGTAAAGGAATGTCTAGCCTACGCCACACGTGATGCAAATTGGCGAAAGCCAATCAGGCCTTATGTATACGAGTCGAGATTTCATCAGACACCAAACCGTCAGGACTTATGAGGCTCCCAAGATAAGTTAAGCAGTTAACACATTCAACTGCTTCGCTTCCTATCACTAACTTCACTGTTGAATCAAGCCAGTCATAAATGAGCACTTTGCATTTGGATGGGGTAAACTGAATCCCAAACATGCTTACGTTCATGTTTATGGTTGTCAAAAATTCTGAGGATAAAGGAAAAGGTGAAGATTAAAAAACATATTGTGCCTACTATTTGAGGCAGACATAAATGAGAATGAATAAGACTTAAGAAGAACTGTTGAATAAAGGTAACGAAAACCTAACAATGACAGGGATAAACTGTTCACATTATACACAACTAAAGCAAATGAAATGATCTTTTAAAAATAGTTCTGAAAGTCTGTTATTATTCTTGAGACTTCCAACATGATGCGAGTCATAACAGTGATTAGTTTTGGAGGTGATACGATCTCATGGGCAATGTGATTAGATATAAAGTGTTCAAACAGCGATCCATAAGATATCCAGTTTAAATAAAGCTTTGTTCTGTTCGACACTCGTCAGCAAGTTGTAGCCTGTAATTTCTACAGAAATGATGATTCATAGTGGGTTCAATTCTGTATCATCCAGTTTCACAATCCACAAATGACTTCGTGTAGGAATGCGTTGCATGCAGTAATTGATTAATTATTAGTAGCATACATGATGCTTGTTTAATCATGAAAATTATTAATAAATTCCTATTAAATGTATCGATCAAACAGCATTTCTTCTCTTAAAGTTTGCCATCTTGATGAGTACAATAAAGGGACGAAACCAAAGTTGAACACAATTTCTTAGTGAGTACTTCCAAATCAACCGCCATCTTCTAATCTAACTTTATACATACAAAAGAAAGTACAGTGCATCTTCTACATTATTGTGCTGAAACTATCACAATAAAGAGATGTTGACTAATGTAGTTGCTTATTACTTTATGGTGTGTTCATTATACGCTTATTACTATCATTATTGATCACTACGGCAACAATCATTTTAATTACTTGACTATTATTACAGTAATATAGTTTTATGGTAGTAACAAATTGTTCTTTCCCTCTACCACCTACTATCCATCAGTTACAATGATACAACTAGTCTAGTCTTCTACAATTGACTATAATAAGCATATTAACTTCGTGAGAGATTACATCATAAACTCTTTCCCCCCTTCCCCCACATCATTTTGCAATTATTCTGTTCATTAAATGAAATATACCATCCTGGTTACTATGGTAAAGTAGACAACCAACAATAATCATGATTTCTACAGAGAAACATGTTACTTATAAAGTATAATGCAAACTTAAAGTATGGTTGTTTGCACTCGTCACAGATTGATTTTGGTTGAGTAACGATAAAAACAAGGAAGCACTGAACAGTAGTTCGGTCTTATTATGAAGCTGTCAAATTCAGGGCTAATGAATTCGATTTCAAGACACATCATCTTCGCAGTTACTCCTCCCCCTTGGTTTTATGTGATATCTAACCAACATCATCCTCTGACGAACATAAACAACTAAACATATTACTTATCTCCACAAAACCATCACAATTCAGTTTCATTGTTACTCATGTTCCATAAGACTTTCATTCTATAATCAATTGATTATTCAAAATGATCTTCGGAACGACATTCACGTTTATGTAAGTAAAGTAAGAAGTTAAATAACAATAGGTGTCAAAGAATCTTTCTTCTCAATGTTAGTTTATGTACAGATGGTATGTGTATTTACAGTTTGATGTATAACCGTGTACTTCTGGATCAAATAGTCTAACATAAAAAGGATTTGCGATATGATGAACAAAGAATTATGCCTGTTAGAAGTAGATGAAAACTTTCAGCTGAAGAAGAAAACCGTTAAACGTGGATAGGACACATATTGAAGAAATTAACAAACTACGTTAAAAGACAATTCTTGAATAAGAATCCTCAAAGCCAAAAAAAATAAAGAAGACCAAATTGCATATTCTACCAGGAATTAGAGGTGGGCATGAAAGAAATGGAAATGAAGAGCCAGTACAGAGTTAGTTGAAGAATACTGGCAGAGCATCCTATCCTCCATACTGAATAACAAGTATTGATTGATTGAAAAGTTTATGAAGCCTAAAATCTCTGTGGTCAATATTATGCAAACGAAATAACACATTGACAGTTAAAGAGATTGCGAATTTCACTTCACTAATAACGCACAAGAAGAACTGCTTTCGGCAGTCTGACCGTTCAATCTACATACATGAACGCTAAGCAACTGTTAGATTTTATATCGTCAAGTGATCAAAATACTGAACAGGGTAAACAATTTAAATCAAACAGTTTTACTTAATATGAATGGATTCTATGGAGATTATTGAATGTTAATTTTATATCCTATTCGGTTTCAATTAGACAACCATTAACCACCAGGAAATATTGAACAGCTATTTCGTTTTAGCATCGGATGCATTATCAGTGAGTATCAACGACTCTAACAGGGATAAAATCTAGAATCTTCTGCTCCAGAGGTGAACGCTGTGCTGTTAAATCACTGAGTTCGGCTTCTAACGGTTGATATTTCTAATCCAGTCAATTCACGATATTCTTTTGTCATCAATCGGTAATTGCTTTACAATAGACATAGTTGGAATTCACTGGTCACCTTTTCTCACTAAAGTTATAAGAATCGCCTTCTGAAGTTAGTCGACATTTAGCTGATATTGATCGTTTTGAATATCATGTAGACTGTTGAATGTATGATATCACGAAATGGTTTAAAATTAGACAGTTGTTTGTCCAATTCAAACCAATACACTGTATCAAACTAGGAGTTTTAAAAAGTCTATAACTCAGATTTTACATATAGAAAGCAGTTAGCAATACGTTTGAGCGATTTCATCGATCGCCGTCAGTAGGTAACTGCCTCACATCCGACACGATTGAACTCCATAGATCACGCCTTTTAATTTCCATCAATTCGTGATCAGTCCAGTAGATTAAAAGACAAGAAAACCGATGAATCAACTTAAGGTTAAAGGTCGGATGAAAAGAGACATAAATCACCATACATTTTTAAACAACTACAGTACAATTATCGAAATTAGTCGGTTAAATTTTAGATCAAAAGCAAAATCTGTTCATCAGTTCATAATAGGACATTTAGTAAGTCGATGAAAACATTAAAGACTAAGTGATACTGTGTCAATGTAACCGACTTCTTTAACTGATGGTTATAATACCAACAGTAATGCCACCTAAGTAGTTTACTTCTGTCAGCATAACTCATACCCAAAGTCAATGATATGACCAAATGAAACCTGTTTGGAAGGGAAAATCCTCCCCAAAAATATACGCGTTTATTAAAGCAAACGTATGGCGATGTATTGTTTTTTTCTGTAAGATTATTATGTAAACTTTCATCAATTAATTCACTATTGAATATGAGATAGATAAACATTATTTTTTAGTCTCATCTCGTAGTAGTTTTGCTCCACAATATAATCTTCTAACTAGTTTAGTCTTTTGGAAAAGCTGTAGGTTGGGAAGGAACAAATCGTGGTATCTGATTAAAGTGCAAGTATCAGAGATAAGGATTCGTACTGACCGTACCGACTATAGAGGGGATCAGATATAGAATCCGGCTACCCTAGATAATTTCGCTGTATCGTAGCGCTGACCGTACTCAGCTAATAAAAACCCACGCGTTTGTTCTCATCTGACAGAAGACATAACAAAACCATATTTTGGCTACTGAGAAATACCCAAAAATTTTTGAGATGTCAATTATTGGTCTTTGAAATGGTGAACATTTCACTTGTTGGCATGTTTCCATATGTAGGACGAATTTATATAATCCCATTAATTTGTTATAGACTGAATCTCGTAATCAAATTCATCCAACTACCAATACACCCAATGCATAAGTGTGACTGTCTGGACACAGTAGTTTAGTGGTGAATGCGGTGGCGTCTGACACGAAACAGACTGAGTTCGAATCCCACTGTGAACATCAATATTCGGATCCAGGTACATCTACCTGACGAGTCCCGAATAGGACAAAACGCGCGTTCTGGATTCCACTTGTAAGTCACAGTTCAAATAAAAATGCTTCCATATGGTTTATCTTTTTAGTGAGAATGGTTGAGAGATGAATTATTTTGAATTTATGTATGATGATTAACATAAAAACACAATATCTGTAACAAACGGACATTAGTAATTGATCTGGAAATACTGAATATCTACTCTATCATAGTACAGTACTCCTCAGTAGCATGTCCGGTGTAGAATCTTCATGTTTCATGGCTTTTATGATTTCACTGAGCAGATCGGTATTCAACGGCACATATTTTGAATTCACTCAAACTCACGACAAATTACCACCATCTCAATCATAAAAAAAACTATAGGACACTTTGTATAGAATTCCGCCTTAATGGGCTTCTTTGACCTTATTGATTAATCGTATTCATGTTTCGCAGTCAACATTATCAATCTACTTAAAGTTGGAAACATCTTATACCAGTTAGCCTATTAATCTTAACTTAAAACATTCTGTAAGAAGCTTAACTGTACTAATCTATTGCATAAATTATTGATGAATTCAATCTAGTGCTTATCTAAACTATTGTCTATTCATGATATCATAATAGACATTCAATGATCATCTCTACAACCGTCAACTAGTGAACTAGTTTGAAAACTACGTTTTTTTTCTTTGACAGATGATAACATCTAACCAATAAATAAACATTAATTGAATGCATGCTAAACAATAATATTTTACATACTACTTATTTATTACATAAAGTTCGTTTTATAAGTAGTATTGTATTCTCAATTATTGAAGGTTAATAATAAATAACATTGTTATATAAAACAATCAACAAACAATCAAATAATTTCAGTAAAGAACATTCTATTCAATGTTCATTTCCAAGTAGACACGAATTTGCATAAATTGAACATTGAACATAATCTATTTTGTTTTAAACTTTATGGTGAAAAAAAATAAGTTTTTTTTTTCTGATTTAAAATAGTAAACAATAACAGATTGACATGAAAAGTGATAACAAGTAGGTTGTTAGGTAGGGAGGTGCTTATGTGTGTGTGTGTGAGATGGTGATGGTGGGGAGGGAAGGGGGGGAGTGAATGAGAAATGAATAACTAAACAATCAACTGAATAAGTGAAGTAAGTAGAACGAATGAAGTGAATTCTTTAAAGAGATTAAATTTAAGTAACTATGAGAATACTATTTGTAGGAAACTGATAGACACCGAAATAGTCATGAAAAGATAATGTATAATGAAATGATTTGTATTGGATATCATATTATTGGAAATATTGTTTTGTTATGCTCATTCTACTAACAAATATACTACTTATTTATATATTTGTGTATGCATACATTGAACACATCAGTATATCTGTTAATCATATAAATCCTAATAATAATCATGATAATGAAAAATTTATTCAATTTTATGTCATTCATGCAGAAAGTTACTAGTTCAATCAAGTGTAAACTATATCAGTAGTAGTTAAAAGGTAAAGTGAAGAATGAAGTGACAGAAAGAGAGAGAGAGTGAGATATTGGAAGTAGATTAAGGCAAGAATGTTCAATTCAATTAATCTACATGAAATAATTTTGAGACAGGAAATCAACTGAATGGATACAAAACTGTAGTAAGTTGTCTAACTTTAATGCTTTCTATGGTGGAAACAGATTGTTTTCAAGTGTATTCCATTTAAAGTAGATAAAACATTTGAAATTCTGAAAATATCTCTGCGAAACTACTTCATGTTTTCTCTTATTAACTTAAATTTGTAGAATGATGCTAAGTTAACTAACCCCCCCCCCCAAACCGCCGCTTTCAGGTACATCTGTGTCGATGACGCATAGTAAACATTCTTGAAATGCATCTCACTACAAGAACAGTTAATGAACTCTTTTCCCTCAATTCCTTCACCGTTCCTGTATGTCTAAAGAATCATTCTCCAGCGTTGTCCACGATATTAAATAATCGACATCAAAGTAAACATAAATAAATAACTTCTACATTTCCAATACGTAATCAAACTGATAGTTCAGAACTATTCTTTGCATACAAAAGTAGAACCTACAATCGACAAACTTAATTCTTGACTTAACATTACTTCAGAATTTCAAAGATTATGGAACTTTCATGTGACACTTTCGAAATTTAAAACTTCTGTATGACCGCCCGCCGGCCCTCCACAATACAATCACTGTCTATCCTTTAATAGACTAATATGTCGTAAGAAATACTTCATGTACAGTTGTACAGTATCATAAACATACTATTCTCTTCAGTACTAGTATTTACTTTGAGTAAGTTTCTATCCAATACTATTAGACAAGACATAATTAACTGAGGTCAATCGTGTTGAAGATAAATAAAGTTGTTTAATGTCGTTCGAAATATAAAAAGATCGAGAGCAGGCTTATTGTTCTAACAGAAACGTTCTTACTGCTTAACTTGAAGGTGATAATTTTACTCCTTATAACGATGATGAATGCTCTTTGATAGGCAGTTTCATAGTGAGCTGCAACAGGTATTTTGTCAAAGAATTAGATTGTGATTGACTAATGAAGTTTAAAAAGAGCGTTTCAAATCCTATTTTGAATGTGTCACCAGGTTATACCCTCATGAAGACTTCTTGTAAACTGTACTGTGGCAATCAGCTCACAATAAACACATAGCAATAGATACGCATCACTTTCAGTTCATAACAAAATCAATTAAAGAATACAGATACTTTCAAAAGTCAATGATAAAGTTTCAAGATAACAAATTGATCATTTCAACAAAGTATATTAAAGTACCTACCTTGTTTCTTCTATTGGATGTAAAATATGCAATAGATTTGGATGATGTAATTGGATTAATAATCGTACATCACGTTTTAGTACACTAGTCACAATATCACGTCTTCTTGGTTTATGTAGTTTGTCAGCAATTGACTTATCAAATAAGAATACAGAACATGGCTGAAAAAAAAAGAAATTAACGTAATAGATGAAAGTAACCTGAAATATGTAAACTATCACTAACAGTTGGGTTGCATCTTAAATACGTTCAACCTATTGTTTGAGTTGAATTGTGGTTGACAACCTTAATCCACAACGCACGTTAAGTTGGATGAACGTAGTAGTGTTTGACACTAAACGAACTGATTTCAAGTCCTGGTGTGAACACCAAAACAGGGAAACAGGTAAGTCAAAATAACAAGTCCCATGTAAGGTAAAACACGTGACCTGGATTATACTCGTAATAAACAATCCAAATCAAATAATACCTTTGACGATATAGTTGTACTTTTGTTATTGGGTTCAGCTATCATACAAATATCCACATATCTTGATAGGTACTATTGTCTATCCTCATCAAGAAGGTTAACATAGACGCAAAGTAACAATCATGAGACGCTGTTTGCTATCAGTAATATCACTGAATGCAAACAAAGATCTCCTTGTATTCTACTAAAGCGAATGTCAAAATTTTGGAAGAGTAAAATTGTAGAAACGCTAAGCATTTGAGATATTTCCCAGAAAAATCTAAGTGTTTTTTTAGAAGTTCTGAAGACATTTTGTCTAGTCACGGTTTGATAGAACCTTCCAGAATTTTGACGTGTAGCTTACAGATTAGACAGTAGCTGGAAACTACTATTCACTGACTGAACGAGTTTAATGACTACATTTTTACGCTTAATGGTAAATACTCAAGTGTATTGTACCATGTTTTTTTCAATTACCGAAATAAAGATTCCTTCTTACTTGTCTTCTATCCTTATGATTTGTGACTAGGATAATTTAAGATGTCTGATGAATGAAATTGACAGGCCGTATAATAAGAATCAAGTCTACGATAGATTACAATCAAAACATACATTGATATTAGGATGAATTTGTATATTCCCATTGATTTGTTATAGACTGAAGCTGGTCAGTCACTGTTGCTATATGTGCATCCTGAGCGGATTGCTTCGATCTAGCGAATATTCATAAGTATCATTTAATTTGTATTGTGACTGGCAAGTGGAATCCAGGACGCGCGTTTCGTCCTATTTGAGACTCATCGGCTGGATGTACCTGTATCCCAATGTTGATGTTCACAGTGGGATTCGAACTCAGTCCGTTTCATGTCAAACGCCACCCAAATAGGACGAAACGCGCGTCCTGGATTTCACTTGCCAGTCACAATACAAATTAAATGATACATTGATATTGAATTCATATACAAACATTCAATGAGTAACGATTAGTTGATTGCGTTATCAGGGAAAATACTACATTAGTCACTTCCACATGATGTTGACTATGACTGATTGTAATTGGATATTGTAGTGATTTTTTAAATATGGATTCAGTATCATGAATTGGCATGAGTTAGATAATCGTTGAAAACCATGAACTGATGATAAATAGCTATTTCTTTCAAGTATGGAACATTTTGTCATGGCATACACGTGATCCTGTCACTGAATCAGTCTCAACATCTTCAGGTTTTAAGGAGAAAACTTTACCATTTAACCATCGATCTATAACTGTCTTACACTTATTAATGTTTCTTATTTTGGGATAATTAACTGGCTCAAGCCAATGTTTAATATCAAATTCAAATTCAACAACCGTCATTACATCTAATTACAATAAATATTACCTCATAAGTAACTAAATTCTGATAGTAAATCTAGGCGGCAGTTAGACATTGTTGGTAATTGATCATTTCAAGCAAAATATACTACAGTATAACGGAACTCCAGCTATCAGACGTTAGATATCAGTTGACTTAATAATGTAATGGTTAAGCATTCATCGCGAAGCCATGAATATGCACTAATGAAGAGTAAATCAGTTAATGCCCGTCATTCCTCGTGGAGTAGCATTCTCCAACGAACTCTCTACTGAGTTCGCCTTTCTAGTTTTTCCCAGGTGTTGTACATTTTTTTCATGTCTACCCTTTAATTCCCAGCACTTTTGTCTTCCTCTTTTCTCTTGATGTTAAAGAGTTTGAGTTAATGCTTGTCTTGTGACACTGATAAGGAATTTTATAATCAAATAGAATAGCTAATGGTAGTCATGTTCTAATCTTCACTAATCATTGATATCAAAACAGAATACTAACAAATAATACCTTCCTATTGTATGTATTTGAGTAGATTCAACATAGTTTGTTATACTCATTACTAAATAGATACTCTCTTGTGTATACAACTATACACAAGAGATTATCTCTGTTATCTTAAGTTATCTCATCATATATTCAATGTACTAATGTTCATTATCATGAATTATTGATGCTTGTATACAATGATAACTAAACTATTAGGCATTCATTCGTATACTACTTAATAATGATGTATTTGAGTAGTGAAGTTGAAATTCTAAGTCTATCAAGTCTATGCTTAGCGTTATTAAGACACTTACAACTAACCTACACTTAGTTAAACATACTGAACAAATCGTAAATTCCTTACAATCTTCTTAACGATTATCATGTATATCTGCCTACGTAATTCATTGTAACCTGATTGTGATTTTATTATCTAAAACGCTTTACATCAACCAATCGGTTGATTCCTGTTATCCCACGTGACGCAGAGGTCACTGAACAGCATTCTAAAACCAACTTTATCGTGAAATACCATTTACGGTTCTTTTCAAGTACGATTGATTATTTTCAAATCTGTTGCCATTTCCAAGCAAAAGGTGCTCTTTGGTCTTCTTTACATTTAACCTTGAATATTCAAACTTAGTGTTTGTCTTATAGCATAGTTTAATGATTTCCTCAATGTGTGTCATATCCACCTCCAACGTCTTTTTCTAATTTCTTCCTTAGCTGGATTTTGGTTGGTTTGTTCTCTACCACATCAACTTGTGGCTGATAATGTCCGATTAACAGATCTGATGTATTTTTCATAAGCAGCTATTACGAATACTTGTATCTTTTGAATGATACTGTTTGTAGTTCTCCAAGTTTCAGCTCCATTAAATAAAACTGTCTTCACATTCGTATGGAAAATGGTGACTTTGATGATGATCGACATCTGATTTAAGGTTCAAATGTTTTACAATTGTAGGAATGTTGTCCATATCTTCCCGATCCGTGTTACCATATCTGTGTCAGATCTTCATTGTTTATGAATGACGCTGCCTAGGTATGTGATAGTTTCTACATATTCATAAGTTTCTCTGTGATGTCAACTGCAATTAGGTTGGTGCTCGTTGTTTTGTATCAAAGGATCTCGCTTTTTCCTTCGTTTTTGTTGAAGTCTAGTACTGGCTGTAAAGGCTACTGCTACACCGTACATCTTCATTTGCATTTATTGTTGTGTGGGATAAGAGAGCTAGGTCATCTGTAATGTTCAAGTCGTCTGGTTACATCCAGGTTGTTCATTATAATCCAAGCTTACCTTGAGATGCTGCAGTTTTATTATTCAGTCAGCCATCAGCAGAGACAGAAAGTGCAAGAACTAGCTCCTTGATCTAACACTGGAATTTACTTCGAATGAATTTGTAAGCTGTTCATCATAAACGATTTTACAATGTAATCCAGCGTAAGAATCCCGCCATAAAGTTTATCTATCCACGCTGTCAATGCTTTCTCATAATCAAAGAAATCGATGTACAGTGATGAGTTCTATTCAACTGATTTGTTAATCATGGTCCATAATGTTGCGATTTATTCGGTGCACGGTTGCTATCTACGAAATTCAGCTTGTTGATCTTTAAGTTCACTCGATTTAATAACACTTTGCTGAAAACTTCTTCAGTGTATTATCATTCTTGTTAAGAAATAAACTCCATACACACATAGAGTTAGTCAATTGAATGTAATTCAAGAAGTCGATACAAAAAGTTTTGTACTTAAACAATCCAATTAACGACTATATATTCAGTAAACCATTAAAGAAATCAATGGGGATATACAAATTCATTCTACTACCGATTCGCCAATTGCACAAACATGACTGTCTGGACTCAGTAGTCTAGTGGTGTACGCGGTGGCGTATGACACAACCGGACTGAGTTCGAATCCCACTGTGAACATCAACAATGGGATACAGGTACATCCAGCCGATGAGTCCCAAATAGGACGAAACGCGCATCCTGGATTCCACTTGCCAGTCACAATACAAATTAAATGATACATTAAAGAAGAAGTTCAATATAACATTGAACATGTGTACATTAGGAACTATTCATTGAAACTATCCTCTAAGACTTTACATTAGAAAGGAATAATGAATTTCGTACGGTGCTGTGAAAAAATACTCTACTTCTTATGACTTCTAACATACATCAACTAACATGTTTACTTTGAAATGATTTAATCACTAAGTGAATCAATGTTAACATTTTGGACGATTCACAAATCGATTGTAATTTGTCCAAATTGTTTCAATAAATAATCAATTCAATGCTATAGAAACAGTCAATGTTTGATTGATGATGCAAAAGATAATGATAGTTTGTTATTGTTGTCACTTCTTTCAACTTGATCCTGTTATACAAGATGATAGACATTCAAGAAGATAACTAACCACAGTGACAGTGATTACGTAATTTAAATAGCTTTTCTTTGATGGTTTAATCTACGTATTTTAAGTTATTAGATTAAATGAAAAAAAGATGCTTTAGATTCAGTTGTACTGGTCATTACTTCATAAAGTACATGAGCAGTTTCAAGGAAACTTATGTACATCAATTTGCTTACTCAATACTTTAGTTGATGAGCATATTAACAAGTCATTCGAAGTAAAGAAAGATCTTATATCGAGCTGATAATCACTATGTGCTAACTAACTATAATGTGATTGAAATGTAGTAACCGTAAAATTCAGTAATAATCTTACTATGGATCCTATTTACAGGACTAGTTATATTATGTTTGTTATCAGAATTTAGCATTTCGAATCAGGGCCATGAAGTAACACAGTAACAAGTCAACAGTAGTAATAATAGCAGTGTATTGTATGTCATAGTAATAGAAGCACAAAGAAACTAGTGAGTATTCTGACCAGGAATCTATATATTACTATATGTCGAAATGTTAGTTTCTTAGATATACACAAGCCTAAGAGTTAAGTATAGAAAGATCAGTGATATGTAACGAATGTGAAGGTTAGATAAGCATACTACGCTGAAGCATTGTAATAAAGATGAGTAGGCAGACACATTTACAATGTAAATTGGGCTGTTGAGACAAGGAAGAAAGCTCTAATAAGCAACTACAACTTAATGTACAAGCCTAATTTGTCTATTTTTTTGTTGTACTGCAGAACAAATAGTAAATGTGTTGCAAACATCAATAAGATAACAATACCCCATGCTTTTTCTCATCATTCTCCAGTGAAACTTTGGTGCTGTACATGTCTAATAGATCTGCATAGAAAATCTTATTATTGTTTTCAAGCGATACACTTGACGTCTTTTAAGTATTTGAAGACAATACTTTAAAGACTGACCTCATATTGTACACTTTACTGCTCTTGGCGACTACCCTTATTATACAGGATTAGGTCAGCGTCAATATGTTGTGGATATAAATCAAGCAAAAGTGATAGTCAATAGGAATTCGTAAACAAATGAAGAGTATTATAACTACACTGATTATTGGAAGCATTCAAAACGGTTACACACATATGGGATAACTGAAAAGTTCACTTCGACATAAGGTGTTGCTGATGATATCGTCCAGAATGAGGAAAGAATGTCAAGATTTAATATTGACTTGATGTATACATAATCATGGTTTAAATAGTGTTTCCATAGAAAGGCTAATTTTAAGGAATCAAGTTACTAATCTAATGCTCGATACTCCTCCTTTGTCTGGGTTTAGGACCGCTGCAACCTAGGGGAATTCCAGGTGGAGAAAAACAGCAAATCGTGTTACAAGACAATTATAAACTTTGAATCTTCAAGGCCAAAGAAAAAAGGAAGACCAAAGAACACATAGCTTTGAGAACTGGATGCAGGCATGAATTGCAGAATACACAGAACTTGGGAAGAAAGCCCAAGATAGAGTTAACTGGAGAATGTTGGTCGGCAGACTATGCTTCACGTGGAAAGGGGGTTAACAGGCATTGATTAATTAATTGAATGTTTATGGATAGTCTTTTTATCAATGGAAACAACAAACATACTACAAAATGAAATGAAACGTTAGCTGTGGATATCTATCAACTAGCCACACACCGAACAGTAATATCTCCTACCAATGGACAGTAATGCTCACAAACAGTCAATCAGTCTAAACTCCACATGTGTTATCATTTCCCTTAAAATTACCAATTCATACAAATATTAAACAATCTATTTGATTGTCTTGCAAAACAGTAATCACTACGAGTGACTAAATGTAACTAGGTGTTAAGTGCCAAATAGGCGATGAAAAAAGGTATCTTACATTTCACTTCTAATCGATATCATTTTAGGAGATTGTGATTTGTGTTGAGAACACCAACGTTTATCATTGAGGAGTCTTACGCGTGAATGAACAACACTTCAACTATACTAACAAGTAAAGTATATAAAAAGATCTACTTATTCATTTTGAAAATACAAAGAATGTATAATTATGTTATGGTGAATATTTTGATAAGATCACTCAGAGCATGCTTCTGATGAATCTTGGGAAACTTATTTGGGTAAATTAAGCAACCATTGATCACCAAAAGACACTAGACAACCGCATCATCTTAGTGTGGAATTCTTCAGTATTGTACATCCATGACTCCATCTGGAACAGAACCCAGTACTCTCCAGCTTCACGGCGACTTTAACTGTGTGAGGTGTGAGATAGTTATCATCCGACTAGAATAGATGAAGTCTGACTGAGTTAGAAATACTAACCGACCGGAGCCAGCTTAGTGATCTAATGGTTTGGCGTTAACCGCAGTGCTAGAGGATCCTAGGTTCGATTCACAATCCTTATGAGGTCATGTATGCATACTGATGGAGTTTCTCATACTAGGACTATTTGGTTGTCTAGTTTTCTCTGGTGATCAATGGTTGTCTAATTCAAACCAATTCGTGATATTAAATTGGCATTCAACTGTAATTCGCATCAATCAAATATTTCTCATATTTCTATAGCAACTGATTCTCTCTCTGAATAGTGATCAACTAAGATTAACTCATGTAAGATAATGATACTTACACTGATTGGTTGTTTAGAAGTAATCAAAACATGGTAATCAAACTCAATGAATCAAGAATATAGAAATGTTTTCTTTTAGTTGATTACCATAAACTAATTTACATATTGACTGTTATTTCATATTATCTAACTTAAAGTTTACTGAAAACACTGTATCTTGATGATATGATTGACAATTGAATAGAGATAGTGTAAAGTGAGTGATAGTGAAGGGAAGTTGAGAGTATAGAAGGGGTATATTATCAATTGATAACATCTATAAAATTTCAATTGATATAATCAGTAAAGTATACTGATTGTAAACAATCTTGATATTGATTGATTGATTGATTGATTGACTGATTGATTGATTAGTAATTAGGCATAAAATGAACATGAACATTGAATACATTCAATTCTTGTTTATACTCAGTTCTATCTATTCAAGATTATCTTATCAAGTATTGATGGTTACAATTTTATAGTTGCTATTTGAATATGATTTGCAATAAATTAGATTTTGAATCAGCTGATTTTAATCAATCAATTACCAGTGTAACATGCCAGTAACTATTTCTGTGAATTTATTGAATTAATAAACATCTTCTATGTAAAAACTTCATTATAACCTATTTAACTGACAACACTTGACAATGCCTGTTACCCTGAGTGAAGTGTAGACTCATCCACACCAGTATTCTTCAATCAACACTGTAGTGGATTTTTCTTTCGAGTGTTATTCATTGTTTTCATGTGTGCTACTGATTTTTGACTAAATGTGTTCTTTAGTCTTTTCCTCTTTTCCTCTCACCATGATGATTTTCATGTTAAGGTTTGTGTTGTGAGACAGTTTAGTGATTCACTCAATGTGTGTCCTTTTCACCTAATTTCTTCCTGAGTCAAATGTTGGCTCGTTCTCTGTAACAAAAGGTTATTGTGGATTATATGGAGTCAACGGATCCGAAGTATCTCGGGTTGAAATATATTCTTAAATGATTGTTTCTTTTGAAGTTCTGGGTGAAAGTTTCAGCTTCATACAATGGAACGGTCTTAACGTTGTGTATACGTATACAGTGGCTAATGATATAGAAATAAGCTTCAGTGACATTTTTATGAAGGAAATACACTATTCTTGTTGTTTTATAGTCTTAGAATTAGTTGATTATCTGTTTATAGGTTCCATTGTTTATTTGTCAAGTGTCCTATTTAGTTGACTAAGTGATTAACAGTCAAATTGATTGACTGCATCAATATGAGTTCAACGATTAGACATGTGGCACTGAGTTTGTTAAAATACTAAAAATGGAATCTTTATATTCGTAGACGTTACATGATCTAGAATTTCATCACTTTCCTACTTGAATATTTGCCTGAACGTGAACATGGCTACTTAATACAAACAACAGGAATACATTAACAGTTGAAGATAAGGAATGCTGCATATTAGAATTAATTGCAATAAACGTTATCAGGACAAATCTGCGTGTGACGTCACGAAGTCACGTCAGTCATATAACTATTGAAAGTAAGAAACTGCTGAACATCTGTTTTGACGTAATACAGGACTCTTCAGAAACACACATTCACGACGCCTAGAGAAAACCTAGCCTGCAAACTTAAGGTTGTAGTTATACTTAAGTTGGATTGTGACTGGCAAGTGGAATCCAGGACGCGCGTTTCGTCTTATTTGGGACTCATCGGCTGGATGTACCTGCATCCCAATGTTGATGTTCACACGGGAAGATACAAGCCTATTCTGAATTACATATGTATCCGTTGCACAAGTGCGACTGTCTGGACACAGTAGCCTAGTGGTGAACGCGGTGGCGTTTGACACGAAGCGGACTGAGTTCGAATCCCAGTGTGAACATCAACATTGGGATGCAGGTACATCCAGCCGATGAGTCCCAAATAGGACGAAACGCGCGTTCTGGATTCCACTTGCCAGTCACAATCCAACTTAAATATAACTTGTGTACTACTGCTTTATAGAAGCAATCCGCTCAGGATGCACATACGGCAACAGAGGCTGACCAGTTTCAGTCCATTACAAATCAACGGGAATATACAAGCCTATTCTGAATTAAGGTTTTAGTGTAAACGTCTAATCGTTAGACTGAAAAGGCTGCCGGCATACATCCGTCGATATTTACACTTGCTGATTTATTCTCATCGGTGGATAACTGGCTCACATCTTACATAGTAGAAATGCATTCGATATGTCTTCTAACTAAAGCATTAGGAATAACCACCCTGTCCAAAATTAGTCACTAGTGGACTGATAACGATTGTAATTAAACGTTATGGGAACTATTGAATTCACATAATGGATATGTTTTTTTATAAGCTACTTTAAATTCGTGAAACCTACAGCAGATAATTATCGACTGTTGGGACGACTCTCTTGAACCACAACGAAGCCTCTGGTATCTTTTCAAAAGTAAGAGACATTCCATCCGAATACCTGTCAACAGAACTTTCCAGAATCTCAACGTTCTTATTGGGTATTAGCTGAAGCTTCATAGTCCAGATTGGATGGATCATAATCATGATTTAATTGTTTCAGTAAGCTATAAGCATACGAATATTTTGTACATAACTCTCTCTCTCTCTCTTACTGGAACAAGGATTTCTGCCTACTTGTCTTCTGTCTTTTTAATTGCTACTAAGAGACTTCAAAGTTTTCGAGTGCTGGAACTATCCACAGTACGGTCAAGCTTTCAAGCATGAGTTACAACATTGACTAATAGATATATTCATTAATAATTATTGATTGAATATTATATTACGTCACCAATTAAGAACTAGAAACCGTTGAGTTTTAAATCAGATTTCCAAAATGCATCAAATTCACTGTAATACATAAAGATTGTAGACTCAATTTAAAAAATAGTTGTGATTATCACGTGATCAGTTCTTGGAACTGTTAAACAATAGGAGATGTCCAAACTATAATAGTTACCATTACAAAATACGGACGCATTGACAAACTGATGTTACTATGGTTGCTAATGACGATTAGGTTACATTATTGATCATAACAGGGTTTAATATAACATTACCAGATTAAACGTCTTATATAAAACAACATATCCTGTTGAATAACTAAGGATTGATAGGTACTGTTTTAATAAGCCTACTAACTGTTAGTAACGTTTACACCTATCTACTGTTAGATCTGTCTATAGAACCTATTTTAGATTGAAGAAGCAGTTTCCTAGACTTATTCTCTCAAAATATAGAATGACTTATGAATAATGTTTTCCTATGTCTTGTTAGCAGAAGTAGACATCACTGAAATTTATTACCATCTATTAAGCAGGGAACATCTTATCATCTTTTGAAATGTGCCCAGTCCTTTGATACTAAACAAGTGAAACTTTAGTTACTTCTTAAACAGAAAATAATTTTCAACAGTTCATTGTAGAGGTAACAGAACTTACAATACAACACATCATGAGATGCATTTAATTTCAAACTTAATGCACTTAATTACATCATGTCCTAATCTATCCCACTCACAAATATCGTTGACTCGAAGTGATTTTGAAGAGACAGGATTCAGGTCTGAATAATCAAGTCTCATCAGGAAATCTTAACCATATGAGCAGTTGAACTGGCATCCAATGATTAAATTCTTACTTTCATCAATTTGTGATTTAGCAAAGCGATTATACATAGTCATTGTTGATAACTGTCTCACTTTTGACAATTGGGAACTCTACAAGTCACTATTCCTCACTGTCTACAAGTCTAAACTTCATCAGTCATGATTCACGAGGACATCAAGAATATTGTAAAAGTGGTGCAGATGGTTATGCGTTGAGTGTTGAACCTGAGGGCCTCTTGTTTGATTCTGTGTCTCAGTTAAAGGTTCTTATTTCTAAGAAGTCCTATATTGGGATTTAACAGGTGTCTAGGGCATTAACATGGAATCCTGAAAAAAAGGGGGGAAAAAAGGAAGACACGAAAACACATTACATTAAGAATTTGAGATAGACATGAAGGTGATGAACAGCACTCGGGAAGAGCTTGAAAGGAAAGCTCAGGACAGAGTTGGCTGAAGAATGCTGGTTGGCGGCATATGCTAAATATGGGGTAACAGGGATTGATGAATCTATTGACTGATGGATAATACAACTAAAGTCAAAACTACATCAATTTGAAATTCATTCAAATTTATCAATTCAATTAGTTTGCTTTAAATATGCCGCCTCAAAGAATTTTTCTTTCATTTAAACAAAACAGAATCATAAATATATCTTTCATCAAATGTCATAATCATAAATGATTTGTTAACTTTCATATTGATTAATTAGTTTCTAAGTGAAAGAAACAAATGATTAATCAGTTGTCATGGTACCTGTTTGATGTTGGAAATAAGAACATTCAATATAGTTGATATGGTTAATTCAACGTGAAATTGACATATACACATTAATCATGACTATAATGATTTAGATGAAATGTCTGGTTGAAAATGATTCTACTAAGTGAGCTACTGTTGTCACTCCTTTCAGATAAATGAAATTATTTTAAGTAGGATTGTGGCGGGCAAGTGGAATCCAGGAAGCGCGTTTTATTCTATTTGAGACGTACATCCCAATGTTGATATTCATGTCGAGAATCGAACACAGTTTGCTTTGTATCAAAAGCCACGGCGTTAACCACTAGGCTATATCTAGGCATCTCACGAGCATAAACCACAAGTCTATCATGTGTTTTCTCAGTGATATCAAGGCCTAATGGGTAGCATGCATTTGATTAAGCATTCAGTAACTATGTATTGTTCAAACTGTAAACTTTTCACAGACTCATCAACTGTTGTCATGTATGCTTTCCTTCACGGATTCCTGTAGCTTTATTAAAATTCTATTAGTCTGAATCTGGTACACAACTCCCCTAGTTCAGACGATAATCAATTTTTTATTTTCTGTTACTAACTTGCTATGTATATAACAAGTCAATACTACTGTTTTTGTGCAATAAATAACTTGGCCATTAATCCCATTCATTGACATTTTGTTCTTTTTTCTCGTACCTATGTAAAAGGTTTTGGTTACTGAGGTGCTATGTTGACCAATCATAGTTTGCACGTCTATCGAATAATAGTCCCATCGGCTAGTTCTTTCCCAGACAACTGAAATCATTTTATCATCAAATGATGCTGAATAGTTTGAGTGTTATAATTTTAGAAAACAATTTCATGTTTGCTGGATGATAAAATGGAACCTTGAATTTAGGCTGAATATCTTGTTCTTTTTTCACTATTGTTCAGTTGAAAACACTTGTCGCATCTTCAATGCTGATGCTTTAAGCTGAACACGAAATTAGTACATACGTGCCAATCACAGACAGTTTAGCAGCAATCTCCTCAGAAGTAGGATTCAGCATACACTAAGCAAAAAGCATGATGCTTAGATAAGAACTATAAATACGAACTCAATTACACATGACAGAGAAGCTCTAGAAGATGCGGAAACTCTAACTTTACTGGGAAACACTAATGATAAACAATGGGGTTCTGATGCAGATGTGGAGGCATTTCTACAATTGGAGAATACTTGGAAGTCATACAGGCTATTAGTCAACACTATAATCTAAGGTTTAATAACAAACTTCAGGATAGTTCTATTGAATGAAACCGAGACTTAGAGAACTACGACAGGCATTATTCAAAAATTATAGGTATTTATAAACAGTTGAATACGCAGAATACGTTGAATTTGTTGGACAACATCCTAGTGAGGCAGAGAACAGATCAACCTAAATCCAAATGGGGTAAAAAAGCTAAAGGTAGATAGGACGCACATTAAGGTAAGCATCGAACTCCAATACAAGATAGACACTAACTTGGTAAAAAGAAACGAGGAATACCAAAAGAAACATATTGTGCCGGGAGTTAGAGTCTGACATGTAAAGAATAAGTAGCACATAGGAAGAACTTAAAAGAAGAGTCCCGTACAGAGTAGATTTGAGAATCCTGGTCGGACTGGGCTTATGATCCATCAAGGGTAACAGACTTTACTGAAGTCTTAAGACTCAATTTTTACTTAGGCAACGTTAACACCTATGTTATTTGAAAACTCTTATATCTACATTTGGCATGGATTACTTCTATACAGCGTTGATTTACCGTTGTAAATGAAGTTTACTTGTAGCTGGTAAGTAGAATTCAAAAGAACATTCAATATTCTATTTATATAGGCCTAATCAACTTCTACATTCTATCATCTTCCCTTTTACATACTATCTCTATTAAATATCATTTAATTTGGATTGTGACTGGCAAGTGAATTCCAGAACGCGCATTTCGTCCTATTCAGGACTCATCGGCTGAATGTACCTGCATCCCAATGTTGATATTCACAGTGAGATTCAAACTCAGTCCGTTTCTTGTCATACGCCACCACGTACACTACTAGACTACTGAGTCCAGACACTTGCCAGTCACAGTCCAAATTAAATGATATTTCTGAATATTCGCTATATCAAGGCAATTCGCTCAGGATGCACATTTAGCAACAGTGACTGACCAACTTCAGTCTATAACAAATCAATGGGAATATACAAATTCATCCTACTATCTCTAACAAAACTTACAATTTAACACTTTATTGAAGTAATTCTTTAATGAAGCACATGTGACAATAGATACTGACTTATTGAATTCAATAGTTCAGTGGAAAATGAGGTCATGATTAAAGTGCCTAAGTGAAAATAATCTATGTCAAATATCCAGTTAACTAATTTCAAATAGACTGAAATGTACATTCTCAATTTCACATATCAGTAAGTAGCTAAGACTATCAATATTCTTGTAGGCCTCATTATTGTCTACTTCAGAGAGAAATGATGATTTTATTCAGTTGACAAGTATGTGATTGTCATCTTGATAAGATATGAGTTTTATCGTCATTGATTTGATGGTTTCATTTGTTCAAAGGTTCCTCAAACTATGATATTTAAATTAATAAGAAGATGTGACTAGTATAATTCGAAGTTGTCAAGTGCTTTCCGGTTTTTCAGTTGGTTATCAAACTCACACCAACTAGTGATATCCAATTATGAATGAACAATCCCCATGATACCCAATTTCAATTAATCTGTTTTAGTCAATAGACAGTTACCGGTGGAGTCTAAATATGTTGGATGTGAGGCTGTCACCAACTAACTACAGTGAAATAGATAACTTAACTATATCACGAAACGATTCAGTTCGAAACAGCAGCAATTGGATTCAGACTGGGTGAATAATCTAATAATCAAGCGTTTGCGGCGAAACCTAATGGTGTTCGGCTTAATTCCTTAGTGAAGTCATAAGTGAGCGATACCGAAGAGTCCTATGATTTCAACGAAACTGCTGTCTGGTAGTGTTAGTTCCTGACTGCTTTTTGATTCATAGCAACTCCCATTTTCGAGTTAATAGTTAATATGCGACAAGGACAAAAACACCAATATCAATAGGTATAATACAAGAATAAATGACGGCAACAGAATGTATGAATGAAGATGATTAACAAATGAGGATGCCAAACCCACATGATTTTATACACGTTTAGAATAACTGACCAGCTCCTGTTTACAATCATATAACTCATGATGAATTTCTTCTTCTTAACGACAGTAAACCCTTCTCATCTAACTCAGTGAATGTCACACCACTACATTCTCTCTTTATCTGTCTATTAGCAGTAAAACTTCTTCATCATTCATAATCAAGTAGGACAAAATATGTATCCATATCTTACTACTAAGCTACTGAAGAGTTCAATACTAAAACGAAACAGCTATTTAGTGTTTTATGATTTCTAGTGATACTCAAACGAAATCAGTGATTTAACTGACTAACGTGTGTAGTGATTGGTTAATGAAAGCGGAGACAGATAGATGACGAACAACAATTGGGAGGATAGATGACTGTGACGTTTGTATTTACGTGTGATTCGCCACTTGATGTCTGGTTATTTATCATTCTTTCGGATTATGATGATTAAGTAAAGGATTAAGGCAAGGCTAGAAGCATCAGTAGATATTATGTTGCCTGTAAATCGGAATTGATAGAACTGGTCATTCCACTTCAAGATAAAACAATCACTCTTCAATTCATGCAAACAATTAAACACAAGAGGACTGTTCTGACATTGTGAGATAGATTCAACTGATCAGTCAATACCGTCAATGTTGTGGATGTCGAAAATGATAACGACAGTGTCAATATCAAACTAACTAGTTCAACCAAACTAACATCAATAAGTGATTACATCATAATGAAGTAAAGATAACAATAACGAATTAATGTTTTCTTGTTATATTCTTCTCCTACTTACTTATTCAATTGACATTAATGAAATAATGTATCCCTTTCATCATACTGTTTTTCTTACATTCGGTTTTACTTGTTACCAGTTTATACTACTTATAATGGTAATCAATAATCAATTTCGGTTAAACGTTTCCCGGTTTCGATTAAATGAAAACGTCTATGTAGGTAACTGTGACATATTAAGTATCGTTTTAATTACAATCGTATTTCTTGTATTGAATACTCAGTACTCACCAGATATTGAGGAAAGGACTGTGGACTACAAGGAAGGTAGTTTATATGAAGATGGAAGTTGTTGAATATGAATAATAAAAAAATAAGAAGAGAACGAGAATTAAACATCATTTCTGTTATGTCATGAGTTTGTCGGGCCGTAGCAATGTACAGAAAACAGTGTGACCTTGATAGTACCAATAAGTGCCTAAATACGTCTGTTTCATGACTACTAGTCCAGAATGAAGAACACATGATAACACAAGTGAACCATTAGACAGTCGGGTTATATTCCACTCATCCATTTATATGCACACTAATGTTGACCAGGCTTCACATCGTTAGACAGAATAACATTCATACAAAACACAGAAACAACAGTGTCCAGAGACTAAGGGTACAAATACATAATTAATTGATTATAGTCCCTGAATGACAGATGGTATGATAACAATTCCTGAGTCTAGTGGGTGGTATGGGTATGGAAAAGTTACAATGTACTGAAAAGTGAAACTTATACCCCTTCATTTATTTATAAAGTCACATGACCCCTGGTAAGTTAGCATCTGATAAATTTTCAGAATGTAGCAAATAAGCTTTCTTGGTTTTTACCAATTTACATTATTTGTGGACTAGCCAATACATTTTGCTTCTGAAGGAAAGGCCGAGTGTACTAAACAGTAGTTTGGTCTACTTTAACCTACGTATTCGAAACATGGAACTTGGCAATAGTAGGTATTTGACTAAAAATGCCTTCAAAACGTATCCTGTATATCCTAGAATGAGAAAGCTTGACTTTTCTGTGTTGGTAAACTTCAAATTCAATAAAATTCAGACCACTGAATGATGATAATTATCATGTGATTATCATGTCATTGAATAATTGTAGTAATAAAGAAGCACTAATATAATACTGAGTAGAGGGTGACCATTCACAAATAGCTTTTTGTAATTAGTAGGCATTTGAAGATTGAGAGCTTGTTGAGTAGCCTACTAGTTCTGGGTTCGAGGTTTTTGGTGATTTTGTAAATGTAGAGTGAACCATCGGTATAGTTCTTAGTATATACACCATAATAGTGTATAACAGCTATTAAGGATAGGAATTATGGTTAAGCATTTACTAGTACCATACTTTAAGAAATAGTTTTAGACCTCTAGTATGAAGGCGAGTGAAGTTAATCTATGTTATATATGAGATAGTTGAGTACGAACAGCATCCGATGATGTTGTACAATATGATGAATCTACTGAAGTAAAAACAATGTGTTATATCACTGACAGTATTGAGTACTCACTGCTGAGGAATCCCATAGTAAAACAAATTGACTACCTGTTACCTCTTGACCTTTATGACTGTCTATTAAAAAGCCATTCAGGTAACTTTCGACTAAGTATAAAACATCTATCAGTACAAACCATCGATTCCAGTAGGGAATCAAACGTAGGACATTCACCTATTGTCTACTGATTGTCCTTGTGAAGATGACATCGGTTTTAGAATGACTGTAGCTACTTTCGAAATAAACAGTTCTCTCTTTCTTAGTAGCTACTTACATTTAAGCTCATATTTCAACATTCAACAAATTCTTTATACATTTTATCAGTAGTCCATATTCAATCTACTGAGCTAGAAAACAATTTACTATTCTGTAGTAAAGTGAACATTGAATTGTATCATTCACCGTCATGTAGGTACGTATACATGTTACCTTAGTAACCATACGAATAAACATAATGTAAACAATTTACTTTACAAACAAAGTTTAATCTGTCCACTATGAAATAGATTAATGATTCAAATTTAGGTGATGACGATGCTGATGACATGGATGATAGTGATGATGAAGATGAAGAGGATAATTACAAATCTAAGTAATTTTAAAATTTAATTGGGTGTTGTGAAGATTGTGGACTATCAATTTCGATATCACGAATTAAACAACCATTGACCACCTAAAATCAATGAACAGCTGTTTTGTCCTGGTAAAGGACTCTTCAGCAGCAGGTATTTACGACCCCGTCAGGGATCGAACCAAGGACCTATTAGACCACTTAGTCTGCTCCCAATGGTTGATATTTCTAGTTCAATCAGTTTGTGATATGTTTTGAGTGATTTCATTGATTGCAACAGGTTGGTAACTGACTGACACCGTAAATGGTTGAATACCAGAAATCAAGTCTTCCCACTAAAACTCCACGAATTACTTGAAGGAATTAATCACTTGTGAGGTGGTATTAGTTGCATTTGAGTATTTCGGAAATCTTTGACTGTTCTTGTTGTTATGGTGATGGCAGTAAAGCGTTCACCACAGAGCAAGAAGTTTCTGTGTTTATTCCATGGTAAGGTCGAATATGCGGACTTCTGAAAAGTCTCATACTAAGACAAAACAACTGTCCAATGCTTCCAGATAATTATTAGGTATCTAGTTCAGATAAATTCATGATATCAAGTAACTTTAAAATGTTACTATTCATAACACAATGGTTATTCTACCGAATGAATCAGGGGAATATTCATATGAAGAAACCGTTTTTCTCCCCCCACTTACTATTACCTACAATAAAATTAAATCATTTAACTCTATGAAATCAGCTTCACCGTAACTGAATCAATGCAACAGTTCATTATTCACTTGAATAAACTTCTAAGTGAAACATTTCAGTTTGTTTTCCATGTTTGTTTTTCTTAAATTGTTCATCACCTACATTGTTTATGAAATGTGTGTGTGTGTGTATGTTTCTGTTTGTGAATAAGTTAAGCAAAAGATCAATTGAATTCACTTCAATTAAAATGTTTTGTTTTTGTTGTTGTCCAAATGTACATTTGGCTCCGGTTATACTGAATAGTTTAATTGACAAACTGTTCAGCGTAGAAACAAGAAGTCGCAGTACTAAGATAATCATGAAACACTTCCCGATGATAAATATCATAATAATGTCAAAATTACCGCTTATTTGAATTGAAAATGTCTACTATAGACAAAATAGATGATTAGTTATAGGATAAGTAATTAGGTTATAGATTGAAGAGTTTAGTTAAACTTAAACATTTAGTATGGACACAGTAGCCTAGTGGTGTACGTGGTGGCGTTTGACACGAACTGGACTGTGTTCGAATCCCAGAGTGAACATCAACATTAGGATGCAGGTACATCCAGCCGATGAGTCCCAAATAGGACGAAACGCTCGTCCAGGATTCCACTTGCCAGTCACAATCCCTCTCAAATTAAACATTTAGTGTTAGAAATATACTTTAGTCTTAGGTTTTCGGCAAGAAATAAATTTCATAATGACAATCGACGATGAACATAATACTTCAGCTCCATCTGTCAACATGTTTAGAAAGCAGTTACATCATCTGTGATACTTCTATGACTAGAATTAGCATTGTAACTTCAGTCTTCTACCTTAATCGTAATGAAATTGAAATTAATCAAATCAACCAATAGGTTGATGCCAAATAACAAGAGGTTGGAGAAGATAGTAAGTAAAATATCCTGAACACTGGATGAAAACACAGGGCTTCTCAGTACTTTGCATAAACTTCTTTTTATTCTTACACGTTTCATCCAATATATTGTCCAACTGGGATTTCTCGCGCTCTCCTAATGATAAACGCCCTTCCCAGACATAAGTCTTAATCGTATTTCAGAACCTTAATTCACTTCTAACGAAGTTGTCTTCGCCAAACGTTAAACAATGGCATTACAAAACTTAAGGTTGCAACGTCGACCAAGACACAACATAGTTCTGGAATTAGGAATAAAGCTATAGATGATTGTGGCATTACGTACCTCAAATTGAGGGAAGTGGGAATTCAGCCAATTGATGCATACTCAAGTGGTACATAGTGTTAGGTGTTTTTTTAACATGAAACCTACGCGGTGTAATCTGAAGTGCGCACTTATGAGGAATTACTCACTAGAACAAAAAAGCTATCTAGAGCTCTCTGGTTTTCACTGTTACCATACCAACATGATTCTTTGAAGTATTCAACCAATCTGAAATACCAATCTCCACAAAAATAACCATCTCAATTCAGTTAAGAAACTGTTGTTAAGTGATGAAATAGAACCCAATTCACATAAAAAATAGTATCTACGAGTAATTGTATCGTTACTTGGATAACGGATTTATTCGCATCATTAATGAAATAAAGCTGATTATATGACGCCCACCACAATCACCTCAATGGAAGCATAATGTAAACTGTGATTTTAGTGTGAACTACATGCCTATAAAGCTTAGATTTGGAACCTATGTAATGTACATCCATTCGTAGATAAATCTATACCTTTTAATATTAAATTTTATGGGAGGCGAGGAGAGTAGCGGAGGGTGTAAATAGTAATTACTACCGATTCTTTGAAAAAATGACATGAAAGTTACTAAACTACATGAATGAATCCCTGTGGTGGAACAGAGGTGGCATCATTATGAAACTATGATTCGTTTATTTACCATGTAGACTATTTATATCACTGGCAAGTAGGACTTATTGTTTCGATGAATAAAAGTAACAGTATGACCTTTAAAACAAATAGCTAATCATAACAATGCAAAAATAAGTAAGTGATTTCCATGAGAAAGAAAATTAGATTGTAAGACATATCGCGCCTTCAAGAAATTAATAAACTCTACGTGCCAAAATGTCAGACTCTTCAATTCGAACGTCAAGACAGTTCTTCTCTATAGAGTTGAAACGTGAAGAACTACTTCAAACATCATCAGCAGGGTAAAAGTATTTATAAACAACTGACTTCACAGGATACTGAATGTCTGTTGACAGGAAACCGTTAACAACAGCCTACTATGGAAGAAAACAAATCAACTTCCAGCTGAAGAGGAAATCAGGAAACGACGTTGGAAATGGATAGAATATACGTGAAACATGATTGTTGACTATACACTTGACAAAAAAACTTACAGTAAGCCCCCTCCTTCCAAACACAATCATTTACTCAGACACAAATCTGTGTGATTGGTCAAGAACTAGATGAGTCATACATCACACAACACTATCATGAGCAGTTTCCAGCAGGAATTCATACATTTTAAAGTGACAAAGTAAATATGTAAAGCTCAGCTATCCATTCATTCAATTACAATTTGCCATCTATGTGTCTAATTTTCACTAACTAGTCACAACACAATCAGTTAAATAATCAATACTTGTTACTGCATTTGAAGCCTGGACCTCTAGCCAACATTCTCCAATTAACACTGTACTAGGCTTTACTTTCCAGTTATTACCAAGTTCTTTTCCTTTTTTCATGCTTGTCTCCATTTTTCCACTCGTTGTGTTCTTTAGTTTTCCTGTTTTGCTTTGATCTTAAGGGTTCCATGTTAGCACTTGTTTTGTGGAGCAGTTTGATAATTTACTCAATATATGTCACATCCACCTGTAACGTCTTTTTCTGACTTTTTTCTTACCCGGATATCAGTTGGTTTGTTCTCTGCCACAGGAGATTGTTACTGATGATTTCTAGTCAACCGAAATATCTTTCCCAAACATCTATTTATAAATACTTGAATCTTCTGATGGATGCTATTTTCAGTTCTTCAATGATTATATTCCAGAAAGCCCCTATTTGTCCATCTATACTACAGTAACTCCATAACATTACAAGAAGAAACAGTGAATTTTAAGATGCTGAGAAGGATTTGTAACAGGAAAGATGATTTTGGTTAAATGGTGTTCTATGAACTAGATGAATTACTTTCAGAGCTTCTATTCTCATTCTAGTAGACGTTATAGGTGCAAATAATGGACTAAAGGTGTTATGAAAATTTCGCCAGGTTGTTTGCTGACCTCAAATTTGATTGGTTCTTTTTTAACATTTGTGCAGTCATTCTTCCCCTCCCCCGCCTTTACCTGTGCTGATTCGTAACTTTAACGTTATTGTTTGGCTGAAGTAAGCATCATACTTTTTATATCCCGAATGTCTTTTATTTGGTTACTCTTTTCAATGTCACAACGTGATCTCAACCAAATGAATATTTTGAACATACTGGTCATTCAATAGAGAACAAGAATACTGGAGAATTAAGTGTACAGAGATCGAAGACGCAGTTCAACAACTTTTCAAATTAACTGTGTACAGATTTTATCAAAGGATTGAAACATACTACTACATAGGTACTACAAAAAGAAATGAGGAAAATTACTCAGGGAATAGTTTCTAGAAGACTGACTATTCACCTAGTTCCTATCTCCCAAGATCAAAAACAAACATAAAACTGTGCACTGATACCGTCAAATGGATCATCCTACAATCTAAACCAAAAATGTCTTATTAAATTATAACTAGTCTATTGAGATCATTCGATGTAATTGTCATTCATAAGCTAAAGAAATCACTTCTATCTATTGCACATAAAGTAAAATGGTAGAATAACAAATGCAAACAAACAGAACATCATCTACAGAATAAACTGCTTCAGTTTTAAATTAAACTGTACAAGATAAATTGGCTCTATCCATACTAACATTAGTAAGTTGTCAAGTGTTGTGAAACATTCCGATTTCGTTCGATTCATGTAACGCATTACAGACAGTTTTGACTGGGAAAACATAGTAAAGTTTAAAAGAGAAAACTTATAGAAGACTGTAGAACTTTCAGAATCTTGATGCATATTTCAGTTGCCAACCAGTAAACCTATAAAAGTATACTGCAGTTTATTAATCGATTGAAAAAGTAGCTACAAGTCAGGCTTGATGAGCTGGTGGGTGGAGCTAGCGAATAGGGTGGGTGAAGACAATTTAAATAAATGTACAAAAAGATGACAGTATACTTGGTTACAACAACAGTCAAAAAGATTAAAAGTCTACAGATTAAGATGGAGGTTTTCACATAGCACAATTCCATTTGAAGTTAAACTCGATGAATTCATCTAGAATGACGAGGTAAACTCAGCTACTAAATTATCCATCTAAGAAGATGCAATTTAATCAAAATCAAGAGCAGAAGACAACAACTAATCAAAATCGAATGTATACATGAGTATGCCTATAAGAACAAGGAATTTTTCCATCTCAACAATTAAGCTGAATAGGTTACATGAACAATCAATAGAAGACATAACACTTGACTAAGAAGTACTTATTATTTGACCATAGTGTTAATCCTATTTAAAACAATATGATCAATAATTTAACCGATGATGGAGAAGCCTGCTACTGAGTACGTTTATATATTTACATACACCGTTCTATAGAGAGTACATTCTAGAATCTTTAAACATGTTCCAGGAAGTGATACTCACTCTCAAATCTCTAAATATCACATATAGTAGTAAGTACATCAAATACCTTATTATAATTCATTACATATTGATAGTCACTATTCAGTACTGATGTGAAGAACAACAGTTGGGTAAGCAATATTTATTTGGCGAAAACAGAGTAGGTCATAAAATAATACATACAATACTTTCAAGCATTAATTTGCACATCCTCTGCGTTGTCTGCACTGTATCGTTTCTCAGCCTGCTTCTCTTAGTTGTTCTCGATTGTCCTCTGTATTTCAATCATACTTCACTTCTTGTCCTCTCGCAACTCGTCTTGTCTGCTGTTTACTGATTCTTCCCAATTTACTTTGACGCTCTGCTACCTACTACTTATTGATGACTTATAAGTAGTATCCACCACACTGATAGCAGAATTTAAGATTTACTTCTTGTTCTATTTAGGATTCATCAGCTGAATGCACCTGAATCCAACTAATGATAACTTGCGTCTACTATCACAAAGCAACTTTAATAAAACGTTTAAGGAAAACATTAAAATAGTAGGATGAATTTGTATATTCCCATTGATTTTTTTTTATAGACTGAAGCTGGTCAGTCACTGTTGCTAATATGTGCATCCTGAGCGGATTGCCTCAATATAGCGATTATTCACAAGTATCATTTAATTTGTATTGTGACTGGCAAGTGGGAATATACAAATTCATCCTACTACCAATTCGGCGATTGCACAAACGTGACTGTCTGGACTCAGTAGTCTAGTGGTGTACGTGGTGGCGTATGACACGAACCGGACTGAGTTCGAATCCCACTGTGAACATCAACACTGGGATGCAGGCACATCCAACCGATGAGTCCCAAATAGGACGAAACGCGCATCCTGGATTCCACTTGCCAGTCACAATACAAATTAAATTAAAATAGTTAAATGTAAAGATGAAGGTACAT
The DNA here is from genome assembly GCA_025215515.1 of Schistosoma japonicum. Lineage (NCBI taxonomy): Eukaryota > Metazoa > Platyhelminthes > Trematoda > Strigeidida > Schistosomatidae > Schistosoma > Schistosoma japonicum. Next base: position 22,710,015 of record CM046065.1, read on the forward strand.
AGACTTTGTTGTAAGTGTATTCTTGAATCATACAAACATTTAAATAAACTTGTAAATAAGTCAGTAATTACCATTACATTCATGACAAACAGGATATACAATCAATGAAAGATTGACAACTGATACCCTACTAATATTGTTATATTCAAATCAATAAAAACAGATGAGAAAGTGTACTTCTAGCTAAAACATGGCAACTAGTGATTAATAAGTGATTTCAGCAATTATCTTTTACTCTACCATCTTTATACTGCCTAATACAATTTGGTCTGATTACATTAGCTTAAAAGTAAATCGTTTGATAAATACCTGTACAGGTATTTATCAACAACTGTCTACGCAGAATATTGAATGTCTGTTGGCCGGAAACCATCAGCAACAGCCTACTATGGAAGAGAACAAACCAACTTCCAGCTGAAGAGGATATCAGGAAATGACATCGGAAATGGATAGAACATACATTACGAAAATCATCAGACTGCATCACGAGACAAGCACTAACTTGGAATCCTGTTGAAAAACAGAAAAAAAGAAGGCCAAAGAACACAATCTATCGAGAACTGGAAGCAGACATTAAAAGGATGAACAGTAACTGGAGACATCCGGAAAGTATTGTTGAGGACAGAGTTGAATGGAGAATAATGGTGAGCGGCCTATGCTCCTCTGTGAGGGGTAACAGGCATAAGTAAGTAAGTAAAGCGTTTGATTTCGAGTCCCAGTGTAATAATAGAAATTCGGTTAACTAGTCTTGCATAGAGTGAAACACCTGTTCCAGGTCCCATTAGTAATTGAATCCAAGGTTTTCTTTGGATAAGTGACAAAATGTCACCAATAATACTATCCTTACAGAATACACGTAATATCTGTAACCAATTGTTATAGTCTATTCATGTAAGTTAATTCACTATTATACTTTGGATGAAATGTTACTTATGACTTAATGACTTAAAAATGTTCTAGTTATAAACAATCAAGTAGTTATCAGTTACTGAGGTTGGAAATGTCTTATGTAGACATGAAATTCTAATTTCTACTTTGTTTTAACTGTACATCTGTTATTCATTATTCCATAATCTTCATGTAAATGTAGTTATACTACTCACTAGTACAATACCTTGATTCATTGTATTAACAGACTACTTTAATTTACTATCTAATCATAATTGGTTACAATAAAGTCGTATCAAATAGAAAGTAGAATGTCAGTTATAATATTGAGTTCTTAATTGATTATTCATATCTCAACATTATCATTAATCAATCACAAGTTAAATTACCTAATGCAATGGCGCAGGTCCATCCACTCCTTGTCTTCCTCCAAATTCTAATTTTTTGAGCTTCTCATAATTTTCTCTTTACTGAATCACTTTTCATCTCAAATCTCATCTCTCATCTCTATGCATTTCCATTAATACTTACTCTGTAACTACCTTCCCCTACTCTGGGATTTGATCCGACAATTTAATCTTTATCTGCTAATTGAGGCATGGCAACTTGAACTGATGTACGCATGTACCAAGTTCTACGTTGTAATTGACTGAATGAGAGTTCGAGTCCGATAAAAGTTATTTTCTTTTTTCATAAGTAACAATTTTCATCCAAAAATTAATTCTAGAAAACTGTTTTTCTTCTTCTTCTATTGAATGATTGTCATCATCATCATCATCATCATCAAAACATTCAATGTTTCACTACTTAACTTCATTCAGTTTGTGATGAAATTTCCATTAATTAATTCAATGAAAACAATAAACAGAAGTTTTGTCTTATATGAATATCTTTTTTCTTTTTCTATTGGAATTTTGTTTTTACAGAATGAGATGGTAAACAAGTGTTCATCACCATCTTCTGCTTCTTTCATGCATCCACGCACCCCCTTCCTCCACCCTCCAACCTACCTCACTTCAAAGTGTTTATTTCTTAGAAGCAGACACTAATTCAATTTATCTAAAGTTGATTTTTTTTTTCGCTTAGTAACAACATGATATTCCATAATTTTCTTTGTAAATATTTTGATTTGTTGAATAATAATCAATTGAATAGAATGTTGCTTGCTGCAAGTTTTTTATTTAACGATGAGTTGACAATAGCAAGGGAAGGATGTAAAGGGTACTCTGGACAATAAGCCTATTACTGAACCACATTATTTTATGCACATGGCCGTTAAGAGTAGAGGACATTTGTAAGTTACTGGTCTTCGATCATAGGTGTCTTCGAAACATTGCTCGTGTATCGTGGGACAACCGAGTGAGCAATGCTGTCGTTAGGAAACGGGTTCTAGGAAAGGAGGGCAAATCAATAGATGAAGTATTGAAACTTCATCAGTTGAGGTGGTTGGGACATGTGTTACGCATGTCTAACTACCGACTGCCTCGACGAGCTATGTTTTGCGGTGTAGGAATAGGTTGGAAGAAAGCTAGGGGCGGCCAAACCAAAACATGGCAGAAATAGATGAAGTCACTGACAAGTGGACTAAGTCATGTCGGTAGATGTAGGCCGCGTGGTTGGTGTCCGCGAAACGAAAGTCACCAATGGTTGGAGACCTTGAACGACATGGCTCAGAATCGTTTGCAATGGCGCAGGTGCATCCACTCTTTGTGTTCTCTCAAAATCCAACCTTCTGAATTCTCTATCTTTCTCCTTTCAAATTTATCTCACTGAATTATACTTTTCGAATCATATCTTCGCTCCCTAATTTTCTGCATAACTGCTAATACTTCTACTATCGCTATCACTCTTGGATTTGAACTGACAGTTGCGTCTCTCTGCTGATATGGTATGGCAACCTGAACTGATGTACGTACGTACGAAGTTCTGCGTTGTATATGTCTGTCTTATATTATGCAACTGTGTGATTATTAACCAAGTGTTAAACAATACAACATTCACTTTTGCTGTATTTCAATAGTTGCCAGCAATAAATTCTACTGTGTAAATGTTGACTTATTGAATTCAAGAAACAGGATGATCATCGAGGAATTCAGTAAAAACTGTCGTTTTAATTAGGCATTAATTTGATAGACTAGTAAAAATCAGTTGGTACAAAAGAAGGATAAGAAATTTCATCATAAGAGAATAATTATGAACAACACCTAGTTGAATTGTAGGTTAACAAATAAAGTCATTAATTCGTTGTTAAGTCATTCTGTTAGCTCCCCTTTTATGGATAATGCTGTTTATAAAGACTTCGTAAGCACTACAATCAAATGGTTTATTGCATGGAACATAGTACCTACAAGATCGTCATTCTGAACTATTGTGTTACTGAATTAAACAATTGCTATTCAAAGTAGATATCAACAGTTGAAGACATCAGCCATTGGATATAGACTTATCATTTTAAAGACTTAACGTTCACTATGAAAAATGAAGGTACTTAGATGCCACTAAGAAGGTGTATACTGTTCTAATTGTCGATTCAATCAATTAATAACTTTTACTTTCCGTGGAGCATTAGATCCTTAGACCCCCACTGAAGATTCACTGACCAATTCTGTATTGAGCTATTCTTTCTAGAAAGTACTATCCATACAATTTGTATCTGCCTGCTCCCACAAATCCCGCTGCAATATATTCTCTAGTCTTCAATTTGTTTTCTTTGAAATTCATAATTTTCTCAATGTGTGTCCTATTCACCTTCACCTTGTTTTTTTAATTTCTTCCTCAGCTGCATTTTCATTAGTTTACTCTCTTTAAGAGTAGATTGTTATTGATAGTATCTAGTCAACGAATCCAAGGTTTCTTGCTTAGATAACCGTTTATAAATAAGTGTACCTTATGACTGATGTCTATTATAGTTCTTTGAGCAAGTTCCAGATCCATCCAACAGAATTTTCTTGACGTATGGATTAGAAATTCTGATTATGATGTTGGCTGATGTCATTTAATTGTGTAAAAAGCTATCCTTCTCTTATTAAACCGTAACTGTATATCTGCATCACAATCACTGTGTTTATCAATCATACTACTGGTCAAGTATGTACAAACTCATACATCTTTCACGGATTCACCATAAAGTATGATTTAGTCGGAGTTGACTGTGTTATATCTAAGGTTTGTTAAATAGCTCACATAACTTAATTTTATAATAAATTTCTATTGCATAAGAGTTTCAAAATAGTTGGGCGCCGAGTGTATGTTGAAAATACTTCGGTTAGAAACTGAACAATAACAGCTACCTCTCAGGAAACAGCAGTTCAGTCAGGGATTTTCCTCAGTAAAAGCGTAAATTAAAAGAGGTTTGAATAGACTGTTTAGTTAATTATTGACATCATAGAATGAATTTGCGGTAAACAATTACCGATAACTTGCAAGCAATGAATAACAGGATTGTTTTAGTATAAGATTACTTAAACGGTGAGTATCTCTCTAAAGTTTAATAGTTATACTAGTAATGGTGTATTCACTAGCAATAAACCTCAACAGAAAATGTCCTTAGTACCAAAAAAGTGAAAAAATGTCATAATAGTCAACATGGGGAGATTACTGAAACTGTACATTGTAGTGTGATAACAATAGGAAACCAATAAGTAATTGATAAATATTTCGTATTTGTCTGATACTTTTCAGAAGTCCCATTATAACAAACCCTTTTTATCAGGTTTCGCATCAAGCAGTCAACATTTAGACAGTTGTTATGGCATTTCTAACCTCACTCCGTTTAAGATAGTACGTAACTATTACATATTGTCATGACTAGGTAACAGACCCATCTACATCTGGCATCCATTATAGTTTGTAATGGTTCTCTATGTTTAACCTTTAATTGTCTAATATATATATCCTCAATACATAAATAGATGCATGAATTCACTTAATAAAAAATGTAAGGTAATATGCTTAGTAAACAAGAAAAAAATTTCACTATACTACTTACTTTCTTATCTTGACGTCGTATAGCATCGTATACTTTCCATACTAATTCTGGTCCACAACTAGCAATTTGTCTTTCAATAATAAAGTATTTAGTAATTGGATTTGATGAAAATTCTGTAATAATATGCTTATTACTTTCAGATTCATTATTGTTATTATTATAATTAATAGAATGAAGATTATTAGTAGTATTTATATATGATGCATTCATTAAGAATTAATGTATTTTATTACTAGATAAATTGTTAGTAGTATTGTTGAACAATCACACGAAGAATCTATTGAATCCACATGTAAACTGTTCACATAATGAAACCGTCAGTATCCACCCTGAATACTATTTGCAAAGTTGCATCTAACTACTTAAACTACATACTTACAAGATTAATTCGACCCTTATATAGTATTCATCTAATTTCTATGAACCAATCAAATTTCGTATAGAAAGGGAACCAATCAAATTGTACGAATATTAAATTATAACTTCTTAGAAATAGTTTTTTATTAAGGGGTGGTGGATGTCGGGTAATAGAATGGAGGGCGGAAGGAGGATTTCAATTTGATCATAAACTTCATGTTGAAGAGAATTTCTACACAAGAATCTTTTAAAGAATTTTTTTATTGAAGAATAAACTTTTAATTCTTCAAAAAGAATGTTAACTTTATTAAACAAATAGTTGTCAAGGTGATTTATAACAAAATTAAAATAATAATCGAAGGTACAAAATGTTGAATTACTGCAATGATATGAATAAAGAAAGTAAACTTTACACTACTTTAGATTATTTAGTAAGTTGTCATTGAAGGAAAGAAGAGAAATATTATAAGTTGAGGTTGATTAACAATAGTAATTGAATGTTCTTATCTGTAAGCTACGTTAACTAACTATATTAACAGTCAGGTGTTGCTGATGTCTTGAGCTAATCTCAAACTTCATGTCAAATGATTTAAATCTGTGAAGTTTCACAACTAATCAACCACCAAATACACTAAGATTTCTGTCTTTATGCAAGATGAATGTACATTGAAACAGAGATTGATCACTTATAAGCCTGATTATCATTAATGTAAAATAATAAAATCCTAGTAGTATGTAATCTTAACGGTTGTTGCAAACCTTGAAGCTGTGCTTGGAACTGCCTATCAGAATGACGTGATTGGGCTATACTGGCTGAATCAGTCGTTCCTTGATGGTTCACCTTATCACACTACTCGTTTGAGTTGCAGTGAGGCCACGAGCACTTAAACTAAAGTTTGATGGCTAAGTCACACTTCTGGGTGCACAAAAGTATGACGGCAGTAGGTGTTTACCTCAGATAACCAGCATGACAACAATACTGCCTTCTCATAAAGAATGGGATGGGTTAAAAAAGGTAGACCTTGAAATAGTATATCTCACCTTGCTCCATAGATCTCTTTCCTTAGTGGTAAGCCCTCTCTCGAAACGATCTTGTGTATCCGGCTTTAATAACCACTAATCCTAACCCAGTCTGCATTACAGATACATCAACATAAAACAACCTTCCAAAGTGTGAGAAGTGATAACCTACCTCAGTAAGCATGATCACCTTGTTATTCAAACGCCCACTTTGATTCCTAATAACTTTTTTACCTCCACTTAGAAGCCTGACTTCTTGTCTTCAATAAACTTTTCAGATGTAATCAATGCTAACGATTCTAACCTGCCTTCTGCTGTCTCAAATCTACTAAAACTTCGCTCAAAACTTCACATTGGAGCTTTCAACGTATGAACCCTGTGTCAAATTTGTTAGAAAGCCTTCTTGATTATAACATTAGGTTCTCATCCATGAAGTTACTGACTTACGTATTGAGTGGATGAAGACTATCTGGTTAGGGTTCACACTAGAGTTGTAACTATTGGTAGGAGAAGCTGTGTAAAATGTCTTTGAATCAGTCAAATTGGCGGAGGTGTACTCACGATTTGCCCTCCTCTAAATCATGAACTTTCATAGCTTTCTTACCACTAATTAAGTATTTCTCTCCAGACTATATTCTGTATATCCGTTGTCTTCTATTTTTATCATTATTGTTATTGAAGAAACTAATAGTTCTACCGATTTGGTGTTGATCTTGCTACGCTTATGATGCGTAGCAACTAGGACAGATGTGCACATATACCAGGAAGGTCTTCTTTATGCACAGAGTAGTATTTAGTTGTCTTTTTACATGGAATGAGATATTTTGAATAGTCTTGTTATGTCAGACCACTAAAGAAGAGTAACAAACTCTCATTACTGTGTTTTAGAACACTATTCAATTATTCTTACTGTGGGTAATGTAAACATTACGTTTCTATAATTGTTACGTTCCTCTTACTTTATCCTCCCGTTTAGCATATTTACTGTTATTATATTGTCTCTTATTATGGACTACTGGTTGTGTACAAGTTATCCCTATTCACCGCCACTATTTCCTTACTTCTGTATTAATGTTAACTTCCTAATTAGTTTTCTGTGTAGTCTGGTTTTATGTATTTAAAAAGGAATGTATGAAATATAATTCGATTCTGTTTGGTTGGTCTGTTGTCTCGTGTTCCTACTCCGGCTTGGGATTCAGTAGTCATAGGATAGACGCGTAATTATCATCTAAGCACACATCATTGTCGTTTGCTCAACTAACCCGAATTCCTCTCTTCATTACAACTTTATAGCTTTACAATATTCATTTTCCCAAAAAAAATTTATCAATTTATGCTGTATATTAATTACAATTCATTGATCTTCTACGATTTCTGTAGAAGTTATCTCAACTGAACAACTTAAAGTTGGGCATAGAAGTGGCTTTAATCAAACAACCATTCAGAAATGAAAAGTACTGAATAGATGTTTCACTTACGTGCATGACTTCTAAACAATATGTATTGATGATTCCTTGAAAGAACAAATTTAAGTAGTTTCAAGCTTTACTAACACAGACTAATCTCCAAGCCATTGTGTAAGTGTACATTCCTTGACATTTATAACTGTAATCAAGTGATGATTTATTTCTTGGCTTTATTGATTCTTATTGATGGGATACACTGATACATACGACATAACTGAAATCCACTGGTCATGTTTTCACACTGGTACTCTGGATTAATCTGTGGAGAGCAATCACTAATGAGATTGACTAAAGCAAATATCACTTGATCTGAATTATATTTCTTTAGTGAATCAGCAAAATGTGACCAGGAAAGTTTAGTCAAAAATTGACTGAAAGGTGGTCACCGTCTAATTACAGTGGATAATAGTTCTGTAATAAGACACACTGACTAAAGTTAGCAATGTTAGCCACTAAATATTGACTTAGTCTTCTTAAGTTTTACCCTGAATAATTCTATAGATTCACAATAGTACAGTAGATTTTTATATTGTTGAAAACTTCAACTGAATACTCTACATCTGATTAATGCCATGTATTCACTCATTGCCGTAATATTAATCTACTGTTACTATTCTGTCCCAATGGATAATGTATTAGGAATGCGTAGATGTATATCATTGAGACAGAATTCATAAATCGATTGTACTACATTGATCGAATCTACACTAAAATTTGTTCCCCTTCTTTTCACTCTTTCCCGCCCCCCCTCCTTTTGAATTATGTTGTTTTGATGTTATCTTATGTCTAATTCAACAAATTGGTAATTATCTCAATTAGTTCTAATGTATTATCAGCCAAATTTCTCTGCGCCATATGGTTTAATCAAGCTAATTAATCAAAATACTATTCACTATAATTGATTATCTTCATGAATTTCTTCGTCTTTAACTATGTTTATATGCACTGAAAGGGTTGATAGACGGGATCTGTAGAGATCTACACGTCGTTGAACTCTCGATTGAATGAGAATAGTTTTCCACTTGAAAACATGTCGTTGATTAACTGCATATTTTGAGTTCAATGTTAAATATTCTGAAGCTCTACATAGAAACCTGATTTTGCAGTTTTATAATTAAAGGTAGGGTATGATTCGCTCAGTAACCGGTTCTTTAAAGTCAATAGATCAAGTCAAATTCGTTTTCAGTTGTTGCATAAAAGTGATTGTTTCTACAACAACAGCAACAATATTTCCAAGTGATTTTAGGATTGAATAATCAACTGATAATATCAATGACTGAATGCACTATTACTACTGTCGTTCGAACAGTTTCCATTATCATATGCTTTAGTGATAATAGAATTCTAAGTACTTTCTTAATATAATCTAAGTGTATTTGAATTCTCTCGTTGATTTGTCACGAACTAAAATTGATCAGTCTCTGCTGACATAGGTGCATCCTGAGTAAGAATTCATATGTATTAGTTGAGCTGGATTATGGGTGGTAAAGAAGAATCCGGAGTGAACGTTTCATTGTATTTTTGGAGTCATCAGCATAAACATACCAATCTCTCAGAACTCAAATTCAGTTTGTTTTGTGTCGTTTGATAATGAGTTCATCAATAAACCGTTGAATGCCGATAAGCCCACTTGTTCAACTAGTATGTATAAATGATTTAAAATATGTTGATAGTAAACGGAATGAGTTTTAGTCCTGGTGTGGACATTGACACTTGGAAGCATGTACATGTAGCTAGAACGGATTTGAACTTTGTCAGCCACGTTCTAATTTAAATAAATCTTGCCAATTAAGTTACACTGACAGTGAACATTGGAGATTCTAACTTTGAAGTCACCTTCATAACTCCTAAATACTAGTCTTATTTTATTATAAACACAAACAAGGGGACAGAAAGTATGTAGATCAAATTGCAAAACACCATAATTCATTAAATATTCCGATTATATCATTAAGAGCAACATTCCTACAGTTGAAAAACATCTGGAACATAAATCACCCGTCAGCCAACATCAAAGTTACAGCTTTTAATACAAACGTCAAGACAGTTTGTTCTATTGTATGCAGCTAAAACTTTCACGGAGAACTATAAAACCATTATTCAAACGTTACAATTATCTATAAACAGCTGTTTGAGCAAGTTACTTTGAATCCGTAGGCCAAACACCATCAGCATCAAACTTTTGTAGCAGAAACAAAAGAATCACAATCCAGCTGAGAAATAGATCAGACGAAAACACTGGTAGTGAATAAGAAACAGATTACGGAACTCAGGAATCTACGTCACAAGGCAAACATTAATTTGAAATCATACTGAGATCAGAAGGAAAATTGAAAACCGAAGAACACATTAAGCCAGGAAATGGAGTCAGACACGAAAAGAATGGACATTACATACGAATAACTGGGAAGTAAAGCTTAGTACACTGTTTTTGAAGAATGATGATTAGTGGCTTTTGCTCTACGTGAGGTAATAGGCATTGATTGATTGATTGATTGGTTAATTGATTGATTGATTGATTAATTGATTGATTGATTGATCATATCATCAACAACAGAAATAGACGGGACGGAGGAGGGAGGAATTTCTTCTCAATTTAGTTCTTCATTAATTAGTTCAACACTAATGTGTACATAGTAGTTACAAATTCAATAGAAAATCAATATTCATTAAATGATGATAACATTGAAATGGTCTAATTACATAAAAATAGAAGAAAAACCACAACGAATTCATTAATTGTCTCTAAGGATTATGAATTGATGAAATGAAAAATAAGTAGACTTCAATTTAGAATTCAGCTAGTTAGTTAGTTAGTTAAATAGTTGATGAAAGTTGCCTAGCAACTAAAAATGAATGGAACATAAGACAAATTGATGCTGAAAAGAAGAATGAAACAATTGATTTTGGTTTGATTGGTCAGAGAAAACAGGATGGACTTACAAAAATGATTTATGAATACAAAGATTACGGTTTATTTAATTGCGTAACTGATTTCACGTGGTGATATCTAGAGATAGTGGAAGAATTCAATGGAATTGGATAGATTATTCCATATTGATTAAATGTGGTAAGATGGCAGTTCTTATTGTTCTAATATGTCCTTTGCTAAACCACGAAAGATGATGTTCCAATTTGTGACCATGGATTTAACTCGCATCATTCTTAATATAATTTGCTCCACACAAGTAGTTAAACTGATATATCCACAATGAGCTGATGGACTTTGTCAATCTACTCTTATTTCGTGACATAACCATAAGTTGAATATAACACAAAGGTACTGATATGTTCATTGAAACGGATTACTTAACCGTCATGTCACAATTCCAGTAACTGTATTACTTTTGAATTACAACTTCAAGAACATGGGCTTTGAAATGAACTTTTAAAGTTGACGTGAAGGGCACTAGCCAATTGGAGTTGTGTTACAACTATAAACTGATAGACTTTGTAGAAAGTGACTAGTTAGCACTATGCCTGAGTAACCAAAACCTACCTCGGAGGTTTGTATGTACAGAACAAACACTGACGAATGAGTCGTTTACTGAGTAAAAACAATCGATTTTTCTATATCATATACTGCACCAAACATTAACAAAAAATATAAATTACATTAAAGACTAAACATGGAGTATCGTGTACAGAAATCTAGATAATGAGATCATAATACGTTTACAATAACTCGAGAAGGAAAACAGATACGATAGTAGTTAATGAATCAATGAGAAGGTTATGAATTAAGCAATACGCATAACATAGCTACTAAATGCAGCGTAGCAGCATGAATTTGGCTATCACGATGAATAAAGTTAGCAGATTGTAATATCGATTCTTTTTTCCGTTTTCCAACAGGATATAAAGTTAGTGCTTGTCTCGTGATGCAGTGTGATGATTTCCGCAATGTATGTCCTATCCATTTCCAACGTCGTTTTCTGATTTCCTCTTCAACTGGAAATTGGTTTGTTCTTTTCAAAAGTAGGCTAATGCTGATGGTTTCCGGCCATGGTTTTTGATAGACTCCACCTAATTTTCATGTTAGTAAAACAACTCAGAATGGAATGTATCAGTTGTTTTCTTCTTCTGTTGTGTAACTAACTGTTATATGAATATTGTACTTTGTCTTTGATTTCAAGTACTACACATGTATCAGTTACATAGTTACAATAGAAATGTAACTTACTTATAATAGATTTTAAGGGGGTCATTCTCTAGTTTAGCTAACAGGGATTCCGCTTAGATTTGACCTAGTGATGACGTCATAGAAACATTATCATATTGTTTATAAAATTCTCTGTTGAATACAAAAATTCACATTTATTGTGTAACATGGAATAAGCTCTTTCAGTGAGGAGATAAGAACTTTAATTTCTATTCGTCTATTTTCTATTTCATTCCATATAAAATCGATTGTTTCTATGAAGGATACATTCGTAGATAATGTTGATACGTCAATCGATATTGTGAATTCTTTTCTCACTTTCAGAGTCTCAATCCTCTCAGGGTATTCAAAACTGCATTTTACATTGTAAATTACGATTTTTCTGTGAAATGGTTTAATAAGTTACGACAATCATTTAACTATTGTATGATAAGATGACTTTAGCATATTTAAAAGGTTGCGATGAATTGTAGGATCTTCTTAAAAATCAATGAAGAACACTGAATGACTTAAGTATTCCAGATCTTAATCTCAATCAGTCCTCCCCCCCTTCTACTTCCCAATTAATGCAGTAACATGATAACATGTTGTAAGGCAGTCTCATACAAGAATGCAATAGTTGTTTACTGATCCCTAGTATTTAGTACGGATCTAATTGAAACAGACTACAGTAAATGTAACATTGATCTCTCTAGTAGTAATGAAAAGCTAATGCGTTTAATCTACAACTAATTCTTATAACCAGATTTTACAAACCCAAATTGACTTTAGTGACTCCCGAAATCACTGAACAGATATTACGTCCCAGTATAAGACTCTTCAGAAATCTAACCCAGTACTTTAGGCTAGGCAACATACGCTTTACCGTAAGATCACTGAGTCCACTCCTAACGGTTGATATTTATAATTCAGTCAATTCGTGATACGATTGCGTGACTTCATCTGTTGATATCGGTAGGTAACTGTCTCACACCCGACACAGCTGAACTCAACTGGTCACGTCTTCTACAGAACTTATCTCAAGGAGTTAGTCACAAGTGTGCTGATGCTGAACATAATTAACAGTCAGCAATCTCCACAGCATTCAACTAAAAATGAATGATGTTTGAAAATGTTTGAAAAACGCCAACCAGTTTGAACAAACTAATCCATTAGTTCCTAGGAATCCTTAAAAGTTTCATAGTCAACAAGATCAATATACCATTAAAATATCAACCATCAGATATATGTTTAAACTATTTTAGAAATCTTCATGTGCATTAGGAAATCACCCACAAACCATTCCATTATATGTTCAGTTGTAGAAGGCGGTAATTGTTATGTAAGTTGTGTCAAGCGACAAGAAAGAACAGTGGCGAAGTAGACACTAAGTGTAGAAAAACACACACTACGAGAGATGACAATATCATTAAGGTAACCACTTGCTTGAATTAGATTAGTAAAGTATTGAAACCCAAGATCGAAGGTATTTTAAGTCTATCCGTGAATTATTAACACTCTGGTATTGAAATTACCCAACTGTGAATAGACACAATGATTTTATTGATTGTGTATTGGTGTCATTTATCATCGTTTGTACTGTCCGTTTTGATTCAATTCCATTCATTGTAGCAGCCATATTACTCGACACTTATTCGTTTTTATATAACAATTCCAGAAGATATACTACTTGAAAGCTTACTACAATTCAGTGAATTCTTACTATTTGTAAATATTGTACAAATACACGTGTATAACGATGATTGGGTTATTTACACTGGCACGAGGATTCTTCGAATAATAAGTCATCATGTCGAATAGTTATGTACACCGGAAACAACTTAAACAACTGATACGACTATGCACAAAAAAACGTCCAGTTTTTTTTATTCAATAATAAATTATACTGCCGATTTAGTGGTGTAGCTATGGAAAGTACTTTAGGATCAGTACACGCTAACATATTTACAGTTGATCTGGAAAAGATAAAGTTAATGCTGACAATAGACCATATGATACTCAACAGTAGGTACGTTGATGATACAATGATTATATGTGATGACAGAAAGCAGGCTTAGAAATTATTTGTAATCTTTAATGCAGATCATCCTGACATCAAATACACAATTGTTGGGACAGCTCTCAGAAATCGCACCAAAGCCTCCAGAACTTTTGAAACAGCCGGAGGTATTCCATGCAATCACTCATCGATAGAATCTCCTGGAAGTTAGATGTGGAGCGTTCTGAAAAAGTAATAGCTGAAACTTCTTATTTCGGTTTAAATGGATCATAATACTGATTTTTTTATTTCAGAAAATTATAAATATACAACGATTTTTTTACAGAACTCACTCTCTATCTTCCTGGAATAAAGTTTCATGTCTACTGGTCTTCTGTCCTCTGAATTTGCGACTAGGAGAGTTCAAGGCTTTCGACTGCTAGATTTATCTGTGGCTAGTCAAGCCATCAAGTACGAGTCATAACACAATCGAGTACAAAAAGAATGGTATCATCTAATTCCTAGATCTAGGGATTTCATAAATAGATGATGCCACATAAGAAAGATTTGTATTAAAGAGTGATAAATAGAAGGGACAGTACCTCCATTTTTGTAGCTTTTGTTTGTATTTAAGTTGGATTATGACTGGCAAGTGGAATCCAGGACGCGCGTTTCGTCTTATTTTGGACTCATCGGCTGGATGTACCTGCATCCAAATGTTGATGTTCACACTGGGATTCGAACTCAGTTCGCTCCGTGTCAAACGTCACCGCGTTCACCACTAGGCTACTGTGTCTGTACCTGCATCCCAGTGTGAACATCAACATTGGGATGAATGAACATCCGGCCGATGAGTCTCAAATAGGACGAAACGCGCGTCCTAGATTCACTTGCCAGTCACAATCCAAATTAAATATAACTTGTGTAATACCGCTATATAGAGGCAATTCGCTCAGGATGAACATATGGCAATAGAAGCTGACCAGTTTCAGTCCATTACAAATCAACCGAAAGATACAAGCCTATTCTGAATTAGCTTTTGTTCAGTTAGCCATAAACGTAGTCTAATGAAGTTAATCTACTATAGAGTTAAACGACTGTGCTCTGCTAATAAACTTGAAGATGAAATTGCAATCATCAAAAAAATTTCTTTAAGAATATGGGGATTATATAGCAATAGTTGTAATCAAAACTTCGAAGTCGATAAACCCTTAAAAGTGAAGGATATTCATTCTATTAGTTTCTAAATGTGGCTAAATAGCCAAACAGTTCAATCGATGACTTAAAACGACTGACAAACAAACATTCCCTTCTGTCAAATTACTGACACTCTTCAAAACACGATGTTTAATAAATCAAACAAAAGTCGTCAAATATCCGTCTTAGGTTACATCCAATTGTATATACCAATTGACATGTAGTTGTAAAAGCAGGTACATTGAGATGATAGAACGACGGGCCTTTTTACGATTTACTAAACACATTCCAACGAACTTATGCTTGAATGAATCAATCATCTTCAGAAATTCAATCACACGTCAGTTGGCGGACACAGAACATGAAGTTGGTAAAACAAATGCTTAAGAAATTAACAATAAACAACATAAATCGATTCTATCGAAATTTGTTGAGGCCATCACAATTAGAAGATTAAAATTTGATCATTATATTCTAAAAGGAATCAGCAATTAATCTTCAATTGCTGAGGTTGCATTAGATTAATGACCCAGTTTCCTCTTCAAGCTATAGATAACAGGAAGTCGGCAAGTTATACTCTTACTTTTCTATTTTATTCTTTTTCATCACATGTTCACAACAATTGTGTTTTCGTAATTGCATAATCAAACTCTTTCAACTACTTACTAAATCTCTCATTCTTACGTCACCTAGGGACATAATCTGAGACTCATTTTTCATATTATGTAATTCACCCCTAGGTCGCACAAACGTAACACGAATTGATTAAACTAGAAATATCAACTATGAGGAGCCGGCTCAGTGGTCCAAAGGTAAAGCGCTCGTCGCGGAGCCAGAGGGTTCTGGGTTTGATCCCTAACAGGGTCATGGATGTGCACTGCTGAGGAGTCTCATACTAGGACGAAACAGCTATCCAGTGCTTCCAGGTGATCAATAGTTGTCTGGTTCAGATCAATTCGTGATATCAGCATTAACAAATTAACTATCTCCCCTTAATTTTTCCTAGAATATTAATCTAATTTATTTACAAATACACTAAATTCAACATCATCATTACAGTTTCACCACGTTATTTGATAAACATATCAATTAACAAAATCAACAAGTATATTATTGTCTTGAACTATCTAAAATCAATAGCATGTATGTAGCTGATGAGACTGAGTGCGACGAAATACCTGATGAATTCAAATTATTCTTTAATTGTTGTCGATCTTGCATTATTCAGATTTTCGAAGGAAACATATTGCATGATAATAACTGTAACTGTTCACATTAACTGAATCTCATTCGATAGGTTACTTACTTACCTACATTCGTCACTCCTACTAGTGGAGCATAGGCCGCTCATCAGTATTCTTCATTGAACTCTGTCCTAAGCAATCCTTTCCAGCTGCTTCCAGTTGCTGTTCATCCCTTAATGTCTGCTTCCAATTAACAACTCAGTGTGTTACTTGGCCTTTCTCTTTCCTATTTCTCAGCAGGATTCCAAGTTAGTACTTGTCTCATGATGCAGTCTGATGATTTCCGCAATGTATGTCTTATCCATTTACAACGTCGTTTACTGATTTCCTGGTTTGTTCTCTTCCATAGTAGGCTGTTGCTGACGGTTTCCGGCAAACAGACATTCAGTATCTTGCGTAGACGATTGTTTATAAATACCTGTACCCTCCTGATGATGTTCGAAGTAGTTACCCAGGTTTCAGCTCCATACAGTAGAACTATCTTGACGTTCGAATTGAAGAGTCTGACTTTGAGGTTGGTTGGCAGTTGTTAGGAATCCCATATGTTTGTCAACTGTAGGAATGGGCCCCTTGCTTTGACAGTCCTTGCTTTTACATCTGCATCGGATCCTCCTTGTTCATCTATGACAGATCCCGAATACCTGAAAGTATTCACTTCTTTCAAAGTTTCCCTATCAGGTTTAATTGGGTCGGTGCTCCCTGTGTTGTATTTGAGGATCTAGCTCCTTTGTTTACGTATGTTCAGGCCTAGTGATGCTGAGGATGCTGCTACGTTGGTTATTTTCATTTTCATTTGTTGGTGTGTATGAGCTAGAAGAGCTAGATTATCTGCGAAGTCTAAATCTCATACACTTTGTTCCCTTTATTATTTTCATGAGAGCAAGAACAAATATTTGTGCAGAATAAGATGAATTCATTTTATTTCGTTGGTTTCTCATCAGCCACTGCATACAACCTAGAATAATATTTTTACAAGATTAATATTTCAAACAAATTTTTAACATACTCATGAGAATGGATGGAGTTAGTTGAAATGGAGATTACATAAAAATGTGAACATGGCTTGAAATGTTGGAGAAAATGCTATGAATATATATACGATCCAAGAGAAGGTACAGAAGGCAAAACAGAGATCAAGGGGTCAAATGATTACACAATAAAAGGTGGTTGAAAATATTTGAGAATAAAGTGAATAAAACTCAGTTATTAGACTTTAAATGACCTAATTAAACACGAAAGTTGAACTTAACCATCTGAAAACGATGATGTAACCAAAAAAGGAACTGTAAAATCTGATCAAAAGAGAAAGCGTATTAAAAGAACTTAGCGAAAGAATAATAACAATGAAAACAATAACGCAAAAGTTAAGTTACCAGGGTAAAGAAAGGCTTATAACAGTTTCTTTTTGAACACATAAGTTTGGTTTCAATCGTTTGATGGCAATCGCTTCGGCATATTTGAGAAGATTTGAAGTTTTCTGTCTATTGAACACTTTAAATGATTGATTAATATCAATTTGGTGTCCTGTGTCAATTAGATGCTTAGCGATTGCGCTGTTAAATGTCTTTGTTCCTGTGAGTCGTAGATTTTTTGGAACATGTTCATTAAATCGTAGGTAGGCCCTTCTTTCTGTTTGGCCAATGTAACTGCTACTGCAGGTACACGTAAATTTATATAGACAGTTGGCGGTAACATGAGAAGGATACCTGTCGATTTTTGATTGTTTCAGTGAACATGTTGTTATGTATGATATAAGCAGTTTGGCAGCATAATAAGTTCTCTTTAACGCTGAGCTAAGTCTTCTTCTGATTTTTCCAGCAATATCATCACCTTTAAAATCGAGTTGGATGAAAATAGACTTCTTTTCGACTGTAGTTTCATTTAGTTTATCATTCGATGAATTGATGGCATTAAATTATTCTAATTCAAGAGATCTAGTCAATGAACATTAGGTAAGTGATACATGATAATGACTCTTGTACAGAAAACATTGATCAGTTATACAGTCAACCATTAACCAATCATCATTATAAACAAGAATTCATGTAAGACAACCATTGTCAAACACATACATAACCCAGTCGATGTGATATACCCATTGATCATGTTGTCCTGAATGACATTGTAAGTCTAACTATTGAATAGTTACAGTCGATTCCTCAATAACAATGAAACCATCCACTTTCCTTTATTTTTTTTTTCCTTTTTAATCATCTCTACTTGTAAACATGAAACAGTTTGGTTAATGTAAATTCATGTTCTATCCAACGTAATTAGTAATTCATAGAACATTCATGTTACATGTCAATTAATCCCTTTGAAATAATCTACATCAACTAGTCTTGTGATGCTGTTACAGATCTACATGTAAACAAGAAAGATTAAATAAGTGAAAAAAGAAAATTGTCTAATTTTGTTCTTTACAGATTGATGATGATTAAGTTCCATTTAGGACTAAAGAGAATTGGATACATGCTCTATCTTAGTAATGAAATGCTTAAGTTGTACTCATCATCGACGTCATTACGAAGTCAAACCGAAGTACTTTAGGACTGGCAAAGTTTGCTTATGCTCCACCACCACCCCCCCCCATTCACCTTCATTACCAATGAGTTGTTGTTCTCTTTCATTTAGTTAAAATGTCATCAAACTAAACAGATCTATTATGTCATTGTAAAGAAGAGAAACTGGTTTCTTTTCGACAACTTCATTTATCTTAGTATTAATCTGAAGATATTACACATTTAATAGAAGTCTATATCATTCAAAGAAGTATTACGTCATGAGTAAGAAATTATCAAAGTCACTTGAGAACGAATCAAGTATAGTTTTAAGTATCAATTAAAAGTTATGTAATAGTCATAGAAATGAATAGAAGATAAAAATAAGTTACGTAATAGTCTAAGTAAATGTTGAAAATTTCTTTGAATGATAGAATTGCAGTCATCACTCACTTGAAGAATGTAAAGACATAAATAAGTGAATAATGAAGTTCCAGTTATTTAACATTTAGGAGAGAACATACGAAGATTACGACCTAAGCGAATTAAGCGCTTAAGTGTAGTTTTATCGGGATGTAAAGTGTTAGTTTGAATTGTTGGGCTATTAATGACTTCTTACTTACTTACCTGCGCCTGTTACCCCTCTCGGAGGAGCATAGGCCACTCACCAGTATTCTCCATTCAACTCTGTCCTGACCAATCCTTTCCAGCTGCTTCTAGTTTCTGCTCATCCTTTTAATGTCTGCTTCCAATTATCAACCCAGTGTGTTCTTTGGCCTTCCTCTTTTCCGTTTTCTAACAGGATTCCAAGCTAGCGCTTGTCTCGTGATACATTCTGATGATTTCCGTAATGTATGTCCTATCCATTTCCAACGTCGTTTCCTGATTTCCTCTTCAGCTGGAAGTTGGTTTGTTCTCTTTCAAAGTAGGCTGTTCCTGATGCTTTCCGGCCAACAGACAATTAATGACTTCGCCGTACATGATTTTTTTGGATTTATACTTTTTATGAACCAATTCACTTAAATTTGTGAACATTGTGAAAAGATGATTCTGATAAGATGATCACATCAGAGGTGATAAAGTGTTCAACAACAGAATTATTGATCGATCTTCATATTTCTTTAGACAATCAAGCAGAGTAGTATTCAGAGATCCATTTTGACAATCAACACTTTATGCTGATTATTTTGTATTCTTTAAAAAACAGCATAAGCTATTTATACTGTTACTGCTGATACATGTACGAGTATTCTTACCTGAAGACGTGTTCCATCGAATCAAAATTTTCAACTTGGTACTGATGATTGTTATTTCCTATAACTTGAATTTTGACATCGTAGTTACTGATGATGTTTTTTTTGCAACTTATTGATAAATTGAATTAATTTCCATTTGATTTAATGATTGTCAATTGACTTGAGTATCAGTTCATTAGAACTGAAGCGTTCCCTGGATATATGACCAAGTTGCGCTTGTCGTATAACAAAAGATACTTCTATCGAATGGACCCCACTCTTACGAATGAGAAATCAGAAGGCACTGAAGGAGAGAAGAGAAATTATATTTGATCATAAACAGAGTTTTTATGCGATAGCAACGTCTAGGCTGAAAAACTAGAGAGCGATGCTACCCACGGTGATCCGAGTCATGATCTGGTGATGATGCGTGACCGCGCGCCTTCAACTAGTAGTGTCCGCTAAAACAAACATGGTCAGCATCAATGTCGAGAGCCTATGCAACTATTTATATTGGGGATTATTTACTGCTACAGAACAATCGTTAGTTTAAATTCAAATGAAGATTAGCATTACGTCTAGTTTATTGAACTTGTAGCTAATTAATGCTGGTTGAGAATCATTGAATACCGAAGAGAATTGAACAGCTATTTTATCGTAATATGGGACTTCTCAGCAGTGTATATGCTAGATCCTGACTCAGAGACTTCAGGTTAGAAAACGCCAAAACTTCTGCACCCTGGTTTTCAGTGGTACCCTACCAACATCATGTGCGATAAATTCAATCAATTAAACTTAATACTAATTTCTACAAACCATCTAAATCCAATTACAATGAACAGCTCACTAGTGACTAACTTCAAGATTTTTCCAATGGCCTAGCAAAAAATTGCAACTGATCATGTTAAGACTTGTCAGGAGTAATAGAGCTACCACCGAGGACAATGGATGTTCGTCGCGCTATATTTCAAATTGATGAATGTTAGGATTTTACCATTAAATTCAGGCCTAATGATGCAAAGGGTTAGACGTTCCAAGTATACGAGTATTGTTTCGATTCTACCGTGCTCCCTGAATTGAATGGTTTAATTGAATATTTTTCGTCGTCATTTTGGACCACTTTGTCAGTGTAAACTCCTTATTGACGTGAGTTATGAGAATTCTGCACTATTGACTAACATTTTGTTCTGTTTATCATGAATCTAACTAGTTGTTGTTGGCATTAGTTTAGTTTTTTTGGCATGCGCATATTTGTTTCTTTCCTCCCCCTTCCATGCCTTCTGCTGATATGTTTCACAGGGATATAATCGTTGAAAGCAGTACAACTTAAACAATCCACCTTCTCTATTGTGGATACAGTGTTTTCGACTAATCAATACAAAGTTTGCAAAGTTTACTAATTACTCTAAAGCTTCTGAGTTCGATACACATGCGTAAAGCAGATGATGTTCATTACACAGATGTTTCATAGTTACACAAACTACTTAGTTACCTCAAATATTTGACATTTTATGACATTTTAGCATAAAATATAGTGGATCAAATGATTCATGTATGCTTCGTCATAGTAATGATCACTTTGAAGTATCGTTTAAATAATCATTCATAATCGTATGTGTTTAAGAGGTTACCAGATGATCTATAATCAATCTATTAATAGATGCTTAGAACCTTCGATTAATTGTCTAGTAGATTTTGTTGTGCATTAAACTGAAGCATCAAAATCTTCTTTTAACTAGATTAATCTCTTATCTCTTGCATTGAATATAACTGATCTGTTAATGACAGGTTGTCTAATGAGATGAATTAATGTAATGAATATGAGTTTATGCATAGACTAACCTTAGCTACAACCTACATACAACAATGTCTCTATTCATAGTGTTAGATTTCATGTATGTATGCATAAAAATGTACTGATTTATTCTGGAAATGTATTTGCATTTGTAGGTTGATGACATAATCAGAGAATTGATTGAAAACAAAAAAAAATTAATAAGTAGAAATGTAATTAGTTAGATGTCAGCTGAATCGATTACCTAATGGTTAATCATTTGTTAAGAAGCCTAAAGATCCTGGGCTAGATTCTGTGATAATGTTGTGGATAAGCACAACTGATGAGTTACATATTTAGACGAAACGATTGCCAACTGTCAGTTTTTTTGGTTTTTTATGGCACTTAATCAAGATCATTCTGTGACGGCACTAGTTACTCGCCATCTAAGTTCAATTTCCCATAATATGACATTTTTGTGACCTTAAGAGGATAGACTAGCGGCGGCTATTTCGCGTTCACAGTATGGCAGACTGGTCGTTGTCTATTGACTCTTACGGACATGTGAGTGAGTAGTATTATGCAGAAGGAAATTTGAGGGGATCAATTAGAGTGTGCTTTCTACGGAAGATTAAATTCGTTTGTATTGCTTGCACCCGGACGAAACAGGTATTGATTCATCGTATAACATTAATAAAGCGAAATAAGAATGTAACCGTATTTATCATAAGTTGTAGATTTTTAATGTTTCAGTTGGTAATAACTGATAACATGGAACGTGGATGTCCGGTTATGTTTGCCTGAATGAAAAAATAATCTGTAGAGGGTATCAAATGGATTTTAGATATCTTCAAGGATATCGTTGCCGCCACATGTTGCTAACACATCTAACGAGTAGTACGTTTACTGGTGTTGTCTTTATTACTATTTATTTAATCAGCAGTTGAAATTATCTTAAGAAATTGTAGATGTTGGATGCATTGTTTCGACTTAAGTGTCCTGATGAAGTGATTTACTGTATTTTCGAAACCGTCTGAACAATTACTATAAAAGGTAATCATTACACAGAGGAATGGATGGTTGATTTTTCAAAGGTAAAGATCTGTTTCTGTGTGCTAAACGATATTCAAAATCATAAGACATTCGCCAAATGTACTTTACACTTAATGGCCTATACCAACAGCTTACTTGCCTTGATCCTTGAGCCTGATTCTTGTTGAATTAATCGGTGATTGATGTCATCTTAGGTAAAAGTTACACCAATTGTTCATAATCAGCGTTATCGCTGTTCACTGTCACAATATTATTTATACAGTGAAGTGTGTCAACAATTCCTATTTAACAACAGTCAACTGTGTCTTACTTCTGGAACTTTGTACAACCGCATCTGCGGCTTGATAAGGTATTGCCACCAAAGTTTACTTGCAACTGAACTCCGATAAACTTTGTATATGTTAGCCCAGAGTAGATATATATCAGTAAACAGTTTCTAGATCTCAGTTGTTAACACAGCATAGGTTATATAAACTTTAGTTTTGAATTGTTGAACTGCCTTTGATCATTTTCATTACTTGTTGGTAACTTTATCAAGAACCCTTTAAACCGTTTTGAGAATGATTCAGTAATTTCAGTGATGATCTGATCATCCATCAGCATTCCTACTACAATCTCATTCACTTTATTCTTGTAAGTTTTAAGCTTAGCAAAAACTTCCTAAGTTTAAACAACTTAATAAAAACAAAATCAGGCCACCACAGCACCATCTGCGAATATAGACTGGAGATATACAACTAATGCATGCAAAATATGAACATACTACATCAGTGGATCATAGTTTCTTCACTGAAAAGTAAAAAAAGAAAACAATATCAACCATCGAGAATCATGTAAACCAGACTCAGATTACGTAAGTAGTCTCTAGATGACGTAATCACACTGCAGTTTATTCTTAACAAAATGTAATCAATATTCTTTATAAAACTTGAAGTGACTTATTTCACAACAAGAAAACCATATACGAGTTGTGTTTCCAAAAGAAATAAGCCGTATGATTCTGTGCCAGCTACATAATTTACTGCCATTATTAATCATGTAGACTAGTTTTATTAGGCATGTACAGTTAGAATATGAAGGTTACATAGTACAAGATTTTAACAGTAACTGATTCCTGATGATGTCATTAGTAAC
This sequence comes from Schistosoma japonicum, assembly GCA_025215515.1. Classification (NCBI taxonomy): domain Eukaryota; kingdom Metazoa; phylum Platyhelminthes; class Trematoda; order Strigeidida; family Schistosomatidae; genus Schistosoma; species Schistosoma japonicum. Next base: position 22,734,012 of record CM046065.1, read on the forward strand.
AGGCTAAGTGATTATGACATCATGGAAACACCTAAGATGAAGTATAACCAGTTTGATTTATGACAGATACAAACAACAACTTAAATATTGACGTATGAATCGAATCTATTTGTTAATCATCTCAGCGGATGAAATTAATGAAAAAATTCCAACGTTTCGCCCGGAAAATTGGCCCGAGTTTCTTCAGGGAAGTAACCGAAATTAAAAATTATCGAATATAAATGTAAATAAGAGGTCAAATTGGGTTACGAATATCTAATTGCATACAGGGTATGCAAATGTCATATGAGTCATTGTAAGCGAACTAATATTGGAATTGTTGTGGATGAAGGAAGGCATGCACCTCGTGTGTCGTTTCATGTCACAATCATGTGTGTACCTGTACTGTTCTGAGTTACGTGCACCGAGAGGGATAGACAATCTGAAGATAGGCTTGCTATCTAATCATAGTTGGAGGAACTCAATGTAATGATGATGATTATAGGTCAAAGGAAGGGAGAATATTCGTAAATGGCTACACGTTGAATGTGAATCGGAATAGGGAATTCTAAACAGAATTAATCAATCAATAAATAAGTAAATAAATGGAATGCATTGGAAATTGGAGTAGTAGAAGTTGTTAATTCATTTTTTAACCATTAGTTGCCATGGTGCAGCTAACTGTACTCCATCTCGTCGGTTTATATTATTCGGATTAGCCCAAATATGTAGGGCTTTAGATGTTAGTCTTTCTTTGTAGGAGTTAAAACCTTTTTGAAGAATTTTAATTCTATCAAAATCTATACTCTGCCCTGATTCTATTGAATGTAATGAATGCTATTGCCGATTTATTTTCAAGTTTCAGTATATCATTAGAGGATTTTGGAATATGCTTTGAGCAAAGTATATGTTCCTTCATCTTTACATTCAATTGTCGTGATGTTTCTTCTACGTATTTGGCATTGCAATCATTACATTTGATCTCATAGACACAGTTTGTTTGTTCTTCTCTTGGTACTCTGTCCTTGATATTTACAAGTGCAGAGCCCAGTGTATTGTTTGTTCGGAAGAAAATGCGTATGGCATGTTTATTCAAACTTCTTCTAATCTCTTCAGAAGTCCCATTCCTGTAAGGCACAATCACAGTGTCAATCCACTCTTTCGGTTAGACCTTCGGCTTGGATTTCCCATTGCTTTTCTCCTTAAGTATCTTTTTTGATAAAATTCCTTGGGTAGTTGTTCATCATTAGTGTAGACATCACTAAGTTTAATTCAGTTTCTTTGTCTTTATTATCTGTGACTAGTTGATGGATTCTGTTTATCAGGTTCCCAACAACTGTCACTTTTATTAATTTTGCATGAGCTAATTTATAGTCCAGGTATTTTCTGGAAACACCTAAGATGATGTATAATCAGTCTGATTTGTGACAGATACAAACAACAACTTAAATATCAATCTTTAGAATAACAATCTTAGCTATTGGATTAAGTTATTAACAACTTTGGAAGTAGTTGTCGGTTTAAGATAAGCCAAATAGTTATAAAGTCAATGACGATGACTTATTCAATGTTTTGATTAAATTAACTGAGATATTCAAGATGATTTTATTGTTAAGTATCAACGAATGTCTGAGATGGGAATAAAGAACAAACAATGTTTAAGTTGGATTGTGACTAGCAAGTGAAATTCATGACTCACGTCTCGTCCATTTTAGGACTTCCCGGTTGTATGTACCTTATTCTAATGTTAATGCTCGTAACGGGATTCGTACTCATTCAGCGTCGTGGCAAACACCACAGCTTGCGCCACTAGACTACTGAGTCCAGATAGTCCAACTTAAACACCACTTGTGTACTATCGCTATATCGAGGCAATCCGTCCAGGATGTACATATGGCAACATAGGCTGACTAGTTTCAGTCCATTACAAATCAACGAGAAGATACAAACTTATTCTAATTTATTTCAAACAGTTGTAAAAATAAAGAGATTAACACCTAACTTTTATTTACGATCAAATATGATGTCACAATTTCACCTGGCACAATACAAACCTGAATCTGTTGTAATCAACCTATTTCAATCTATGCCAATTGGTTCTTACACAACTTCAGTGTTGGTCATAGGCATTTACTTATTTTCCCCTTCACGATACAAAGGATGAAAATATAAGAAGATGACAATTGTCTCGTTACGTCACCGGAAAATTTCAGCTGGTCCAGCAGTGGAGAGGCTTAAGCGTTTATCATGAGATTCAAAGATCTCTGATTAAATTTAACCTGGGGTTAGGTGGGAGGAATTTAATCTGTGCACTGCTAATGAGTCTTACACTAGGACAAAACGGGTGTCTAATTCTCCCTTCATTTACATGTTACCCAAACAAAATCGATTTCCGACAACTACAAACAAAAGAATGTTTCATCAAGTAAAATAATTTTGTGATGGCATACAATATAAAGTATCACTTTGTAACTGTACTTTAGAACGATGTGATCCATATTGTGTAATGACATTCATAACACATTCATCTCATATTCTGTAAAGAATAACCAATGAAGTCTGTTTAGAAATCAACTGAAATTCATATCTAAACAACCATAGGCTGTTTCCAGAATACCCTGATTGCATAACATTGTCTATAGCAAGTCGATCAATTCATGTACTGAATAACAGTTTGAATAACTTGTAAAACACTTAGTAATTACGTCATAGTATGTTATTTCTTATCAAAATTGAAATAGTTATGAGTACATGCCAGAATGATTGTTTAGATAGATCAACAACATTGATGTGACTCGATTAATGATTATTCATAGGAATCAAAATCTTGAATGTGAAAATATAAGTGAATCATGTTTGATAGATAACCCGTTTGGTGACTGAATGTATTCTGTTGTTTACCTTAATGAGACTATAGGATGTACCATAAAGTAAACATGAAAATAACTATCAGATAAAAGTGATATGTTGGGCACCTAATGAAGATTGATTGCCTTCCAGGACTAAACTCCTATAGTTTATTTCATTTATTTTGGTTGTGTAGGAGGTGAACATGTTTGTTCCTATTATTATTAAGTTCCCCTTTTGACTCTATCCTTCCAGTTAACGTTTTAACTAAAATGTATTTCGGTCTTCTCGTTGATTTGTTTCCAAGTATATTTAGCTGATGAGTCCCGAATTGGACGAAACACAAGTCCTTGATTCCGCCTGCCATCTAAAATCCAAATTAAGTGATATAGTATTACCTTTTAGTGCATCATTTTTCATTTATGAACTATGGTTAATCAATTGAGTATACGTTATTCTAATTCACAGTCACCGTCACTCTTATTTTGTATTGGTACTAAGTTCTTAATTGGTTGATTGTATGGTCTGGTTTATGTTAGCATAAAGCATTATTTGAAATATAATTGGAGTCTCTCTGGTTGATTCAATGTCTTGTGTTCTTCCTATCCTCGGTCTAGAATTGACTGGGCATCAGGCAGACATACAGGAACCAGTTAGGCACTAATTGGCGTTTGTTACTGTAATTTCGTAGACTCATGGTCAAACCAACTAATTGGTCATATGCATCATTCATAACAAATCTTCATGTCGTTATAATGAAATAGTTTGTTTGTTTAATTTCCTACATTGTAAACTGGTATCCACTTGGACAACTTGGATGATAAATCGTAAATTGGGAAATTAAAGTGGATTCATAGAGATTGGTTTTCAATTGTATTCGTTACTTTCATTCCACACTTGTCATGGTCGGGTATAACTGACAGACAGCTGAATCACTTCAACTAAATGTACTTTTGATTTGATCCATGAAATAACGGACACACCTGAAGTCCAATAAAGTGTGTTGAAACTTTCTTATAGTAGACATTTGTAGAATGATGAAGTAGTAAAACTATTAACGAATTACATTTCAGTCAGATGACTGTTTACATAGAATACGAATATTCTAGTAGTGAAAAATTAAAAGACTGAGAATACAGAACAGTCTTGAAATGAAAAGAAAATGCCTTAAAGAACATAATACTCATGAATAAAAATGATGCCTTGAGTACAGTATAGAGATGAATTAATGAAATTGTAGCGGTAAATAATCCCCGAAATAAATAGTTGCGTAGGCTCTCGACATTGATGCTGACCATGTTTGTTTTAGTGGAAACTACTAGTTGTCGACGCGCGGTCACGCATCACAACCAGATCACGACTCGAACCACCATGGGTAGCATCTCTCTCTAGTTTGCCAGCTTAGACGTTGCTATCCCATAAAAGTTGTGTATACGATCAAATATAATTTCTCTTCCCTCCTTCAACGCCTTCTGATTTTTTCTCATTCGTAAGAGTAGAAGTGGCTTTGGTTGTACGACAAGCGTAACTTAGTCATATATCCGGGTACACCTCAAAATAATTAAAATGGCCTCTCTAAGTTTTTGAATTGGGTTAGTCATCATTTCAATTTATAGATCACTGTATTCCAATGGGAAGATACTGCTTACGACTGAATAGTTTATGAAGAAGTAAACACTCAGTTATATTACATAGGATATGAATGTTTTACTTGATATGTAAATGAACCACAGTTTTATAATGATGTTTCCGTTGTTAAACGACAGATCTAACAATGAAGGAATTTATCAATGTGACTAAGTAGATGTTAAGTACTTCAAAGTGAACATTCAATGTGTTCACCTTTCCCCCCCCTCTCCTGATAAGTTACTTGCTTAAAGCTAAGATTCATCTATAAATGAATGCACACTATAGTAGTTCCAGCCATATGTGTATGTGGTTTTTACGAAAAACCTAGTTCTTACTCAAAGATTCCTTTGGAGAAAGCATAACATAATGAGTTTTATTTCATTAACGATGCCAGAACCTCTTCCTAAATATCAGCATTACCACTATTCATGAATATTATTTATGTTAGATGATTCAAGTACAAAAACTAACTGTTTACAAGATATAAATTTCTGGTCAAGCGGATCATGTTAAAGTGAAATATCTGAGACAAATAGTCATTGAGTCGTTATTCAAGCGATGATTGTCTATTGCTAACTGAAATCTAACGATGAAACCGTATCACGGCTAACAGGTTACTACCCGAATAGCTTATTGGTAATGATCATTCACTTTAAAGCTAATTAACTTCAGTACGATTGCAGGTACGTTCTACTGATAAGTGTCGACTTTCATGAAACCTACATAGAATACAATTTCTTACTGACTAATTCCAAATATGTGGCATCAAAAGACAATGGAGACATAAATGATCAAATGAACATGCAGTCTCATTTCAAGTTAGTTAAAAGAATTCCATTAGTACCATTAAGAACCAAAGACAGATTATATTGGTCAGCACTTGATGACCAGAAGATGTATGTACAATTATCAAAGGAATGGGGGGGGGGGTCTGAGGATTATAACTAAACAATTGTCTACTTTTCTCTAGTTTTCAATTGTGTCCAACTAACATCAATCTACGATGAATTTAATAAACCTAATTAAACTGAATGTCAATTTCTACGAAACAATTTCAAATTAACAACATTTATGTCGAAAATAGGATTTTTTTTTCCCATCTAGACAAGTACTACTGAAATAAGAAGTAATTAAGTAGAAAGAAAAAACCACAAGAGATTTAAGTGCAATTTTATCTGATTTCATTGTCATTCAACTACGAAATCGTAATCTGAGTTGCAAAATTAAATCGTAGTTAAATCATAAATCTAATACTGAATAATCGAGTGCTTGGAAGTAGTCGATAGTCAACCCTGTTTGAATTGTCTATGTAGTAGTTAGCATTTATGTAGAAGGTTTATCACTAATCTTTACTAGGATTCTAAACTTGTCGGCATCCATCACAGTTTACTAACATTACTACTGAGGAATTCGATCTCCAACTGATCATTTGTATTGTTAAACAGTGAACATACGTTTATGATGAGGACCGACTAACATTAAATTTACTTTCAGGCCTCTTCTTCTTACTACCTTCAAACTGTCACAGACGATGAATTTCAGTAAATGACTATTCTCCAAGAGCTGTGGTCTATATAAATGTAATGAACACATTGTTTATGTTTCACTGACATTTCTCTATGTTCAAACCTCTTGTTTTATCCACAGTACCGTTTCCCATTCATGAACGATGATTATTTCATTATGTTTGCATTAACCTTCGAACCCCGCCCCATGCACCATCATTGAATGATTAATGTCTTTAATCAATATCAGTGATATTACCCTGAATAATCTGACATCTAGTCTAAATATAGATGTACATATACATAAAAGAGTGCTTGGAATATATAACACACAATTTAGACCATGGGTAATCAGTTCATTAGTCATGAATTCTTCTCATCTGAATTAAGGCTAGTGGTAAGAATCAGAACTGACTTATTGATATTATTTCATATTTCGTAACTGGTCAATGTTCAGAACATAATACAAACCAATTCACATCTTAACACAGCTAACTACTTAATGAATTAGTACAACGTGTGTTGTTGTCAAGATAGACTATGTAAATAGAATGAATAAACCGGGAGCTTCAGGAGAACGTTTAACACCATAGTGTTTGAAGCAAAAGTAAATTAGAATGAATTGTTACTTGTAAATAAAGTTGGACTTTGAGGAGAATGTTGAGTTTTAAGTAGATAAAATAAAGGGATCTGAATAAGAAAACGATCGTAATGTAAACCGATAGACAGATTTACCGAAATCTGTTTCGTACATGATAAACTAACTGAATAACTGATTATGAGTAGTCTAAACTCTTGTTTAATTGACTAGATTAGTGACAGAGTGATGTTGGTAAAGTACCAGTGTGTTATGTCGTAAGAAATTGGGGGGTGTGGGTGACCGAGTGCCAATTGCTGGTGCCTAGTTGGTTATTTGCGCGTCTGCCCTGTGCCCACTTAGTCCCAATCCGAAATAAGGAGAATGCGAGCTAATAGATCAGCCAGACAGAATCATATTATATTTCAAGCATTCTTTTATATATACACAAATTCAGACCACACAACAAACCAATTGGAAAATTAACATGATTACAGAACAAGGGAAATAGTGGTAGTGAATAGGATCAACTTGTACACAACTGATTAACGATAGCCTATAATAAGAGACAATATAATAACAGTAATTATGCTAAACGGGAGGATAGGGCAAGCGGAGCGTAACAATAATAGAAACAAAATGTTTACATTACAGACAGTTCGAATAAATGAAACAGTGTTCTCAAAACACAGTTCTGAAAGTTTGTTACACTTCTTTGTGGTCCGACCTAACGCAGTAAAAACAGGGCTATAGTACACAGATATCTCTTCTTACCACGTTCACGACTCCAACAGGGGACTCAAGACCACAACCGCAAATGAGTAGCACTCTGAACCAATCGCCTAGACAACATTCATTGATAGAATACACATTTTTATCAATTAAGAAAACATCACAATAATCATTCATTGTCAGCTGTAGTAAATGTCTCATTCACAATAATTATCAACTCTATCAGATGCAAATTACACTACTACTTCAGAGACAACTTGAAGTTAGTCACTAGTAAACTGATTAGCTTCACTGTATGGAGGAGATTATATTTTCTGTAGAGATTGTTATTAGATTTAGTTGATTGGATGTATCAAGAAATGATGTTTATGAAGACAGTGGATTGGATTCCGCTGACGGAATCCAGAGTGCTTACTACTAGTTAGTTCCATACTAGTATGAGTCAGGCGCCTAGTCCTCCCTATGTTAACACCAGTCTTTGACCAATGCAGATACCTAATGCATAGGTTTGTTTGTAACTTAAAAAAACAATTCATTTTTAAACAAACTTTGTATCATTTTAGTACTTTCCTTTTATGTTATGATTTCATCTATAACATTCTTATTGTACTATCAATTTGTAACTTTTTTCAGTAGTTTAAACCAATCATTGCGAAAATATGAAAGAATGGCTGAGGTTACTATGTACAGAATAATAATTACACTTCAGAATCTTACCACTTCAAAGCTCAGTGATTCAAGTAGAATGATCTCTGTCGTGTATGTGTTTGTGTATGGTGTCGATAGAGTTAAATGAACTGTTACTGACAAAAGGAACTTAAGATTTTTTAATGAGATGACGTTTATCAGTTCGACAAGAAACGTAGAAATAAGTGTGAAAATGAGTCAATCAATGATCTACTTAAACTGTATCATGTCAATCTATATTAACTCATTAATGACTAACCTCTAGGTGGTAGGGGTAAATCTTTGAGTTCTAGTGTGAAGATGTAGTTAGTGGAGTTTAACTAAATAGATTATGTGGCAGTCACTTACCAGTTGCAATGGATGAGGTTATCGTAAAATTAAATGAGTTAGAAATATCAGCTGTTGAGAGCCAATCCAGTAGTTCAGTGGTAGAAAGTCTGTCGAGAAGCCAAAAGGTTATGGATGCTCTCAGCTAAAAAGTTCCTTGCCGATACAAGACATCTATACACTACCTACCAGTTGTTAATGGTTGCCTAAACCAAATTAGTTATTGACACAAAAATTATCAAACGTTATGTTTAGCCGGATGCCAAATACATCCATTTTACAACTGCATTATAAAAAATAAAGTTACTAGTTACATTTTATACTACTAGTTGATTTATATCCCATGGATACTAAGATTGTCGGTAATAAGGAAATAAACATCGACCTGATTGTGGTCATATCCATGTTCCAGTGTTTCAATGGATCGGTCATGCACAGACCAAATCACAGCACTATGGATCATCGTTGAACAATCAATTGAATGGAACTCGTCACTGTACATCAACTTCATTGACTATGAGAAGGCGTTTGACAGCGTAGACAGGAGATCACTATGGAAACTTCTTCGACACTACGGCGTACCAGAGAAACTCGTCAACATCATCCGGAATTCTTGCGACGTACTACAGTGCAAATCGTGCATGGAGGACAGCTGACAAATGCATTCTCAGTAAGAACCGATGTCAGACAAAGCGTTTGATCTCGCCTTTCCTATTCCTTCTAGTGGTTGATTGGATCATGTAAGCCTCTACATCTGAGAGGAAGCACGGAATTCAATGGACAAGTAGGATGCAACTCGATGATCTGGACTTCACGGATGATCTAGCACTTCTATCCCAAACACACCAGCAAATGCAAGTGAAAACAATCAACCTAACAGCAACCTCAGCATCGATAGGCCTGAACATACATAAGAGAAAGAACAAGATCCTCAAATTCAACACAGAGACCACCGACACAATTGAGCTTGATGGTGAAACTCTGGAAGATGTGGATACCTTTACGTACCTGAGGAGCATAATCGATGAACAAGGAGGATCCGATGCAGATGTAAGGGCAAGGATCGGCAAAGCAAGGACAGCATTCCTACAGCTGAAAAATATATGGGACTCCAAACAACTGTCTACCAACATCAAAGTCAGACTCTTCAATTCAAATGTCAAGACAGTTCTTCTATAAAGAGCTGAAACGTAGAAAACTACTGCAAACATCCTCAGGTGGGTACAAGTATTTATTAACAACTGTCTACGTAGAATATTGAACGTCTGTTGGCCGAAAACCAACAGCAACAGCCTACTTTGGAAGATAACAAACCAACTTCCATCTGAAGAGGAAATCAGGAAACGACGTTGGAAATGGATAGGACATACAATGCGGAAATCACCAGACTGCATCACGAGACAAGCACTAACTTGGAATTCTGTTAAAAACACGGAAAAGAGGAAGGCCAAAGAACACACTGCGTCGAGAACTGGAAGCAGACATTAAAAGGATGAACAGTAACTGGAAACAGCTGGAAAGGATTGCTCATTACAGAGTTGAATGGAGAATACTGGTGAGCGGCCTATGCTCCTCCGAGAGGGGTAACAGGCGCAAGTAAGTAAGTAAGTAAGTAAGTAGTGTTTCAGTGACTAATTCTGTGCTCCTTATTGTTTTTCCCCCAGTATTAGATGGAAACATCCATGAAGTATGTAATGAGGAACTGAATAGCATTAGAATGTTTGATCTAACTTGAAATAAACATCACTATAAAGTATTAAGAAAGACGTTTTCTTCTTTAAACATTGTTTCTATAACAACGTATGATATTCACATGTTGCCTACAAACTGTCATTCACCATCCAATTATTCTTATGTAACCAAACACTTATTTGTGTTCGTAACGAATTGGATGGAATATAATTCTTCATGTGAATCAGTTCATTTCATTGTATAAAGATTAAAGCAGCAATCACTGACAGCTATTAGATCTTAGTATAGGACTATCTAGTGGTTGGTAACTACATCATTAAATCCTTTCAAATGTTACAAAGAACATGTTACTATTAACACCACTTGTTTGATTGGCATTCAATAGTAAGACTCTTACTTATAATACACAATGATGACTGTTTACTGTTGATGAGTCTTGTATTAAGATGAAACTTTACTGAATGAGTCTAAGTGATGCTTAAATGAAATCAAACTTGAACATGATCCATTTGTTTTTTAACAGCTTCATGTTTACAGTTCAACATTAATTTGACTGTTGACAATAAAGAAATAAATAAGGAAAACATTGGGAAATAGATTAAGACATTCTACGTTTAAAGGTGAACTAGATTAAAGAAAAAAACAAACAAGTAAACAACAACAACAACTTTAATTGGGATGTTTTTATATAGATTGGTATTAGATTTAGTTGATCAGATTTGTTATAGATCAATATTGATAGAGCATCACTAACAATCAAGGAGTAATGGGCACCTGTCACGAACTAGTGTGGGACAAACTAGTAGTGAGTACTCTGGATTCCGTCAGCGGAATCTAATCCACTGTCTTCATAAACATCATTCATTGATACATCCAATCAACTAAATCTAACAGAAATCTCTACAGAAAATATAATTTCCTTAATCCAGTTACACTAATCAGTTTACTAGTGATTAACATCAAGTTGTCTCTGAAGAAGTAGTGTAATTCGCATTTGGTAGAGTTGATAATTATTGTGAATGAGACATTTACTACCTTTGACAATAAATTGATTATTGTGATGTATCATTAATTGATGGAATTGATGGAATTCTGCCGTCAGAGATTGACTTGTCCAGTGATGCAGGATAGCAGGAGTTTGCATTTATTGGAATCAATAATACACACTGCTGAGTAGTCCCACACTAATCTAATCCGGTGATATAAGGCTTCCGGATACCCAACCAACATTATTTTATGACAATTACAATCAATGAAATGAGGATTAATTGATTGAATAGGTCACAGATTAATTTTGGCAGGGTATTAATAAAACTAGGAAATACTGGACAGCTGTTTCATTGTAGTATGTAGCTCCTCAGCAGTGGGCACTCCAGACTCTGCACCAAGATCTTTAGATTGACATCGAATGCCTAACCCTTTGCATCACTGGATTGACATCCAACTGTAGAATTCCTGCTTTCATCAATTTCTGATACCGACATCAATCTGTGACATAATCGATCAATTAAACTACCGATCTCCACAAAAATAATCATGTGATGATTAACTAATTAACATTTATACACTAGATGTTTACGATCTCTAATGCTTACAGACCTCAATGACAGTTAGTGTAAACACTGTTTTCGTATCATAAGATTGATGGAACAACTTATGCACAGCACCAAGTAAAATATGGTTACGTAATGTGATGACGTAACATGTTACAAAAGAAGAAAATTAACTACAAGATATCTTTATGATAAATAAAGTGGATAATCCTTCTTAGAATCGTATCTTTTTTCAGGTTTTAATTATGATGTAACACACTGACTCGACTAGATTACCACTGTTGGCACATAGACACACTGTATTCAACAGTGGTTTCAATAATATCCATTGGGCAAATGAAGATGGGCACACTGAAATACAGGTTCCACATTGAGAAAAACATACTTAAACTAATCATTATATCCATTTATAATGCTTCATATTGATTCAGTATAAAATAAATTAAGTCAAGCATCTCAACTATATGATCAGACTTATATACTTTAAAGGTAGTGCAAATGTTATGTTGGGCGATTCAACAGGAATAACTATCTTTCAGAACAATGTTCTAGAAGACTATTTCAGTTGCCTTAGTTGGGCATAATGTAAACATTGAATTTCCTATCGCTAATATATCCCTCATGTCCCATCCTGTCGTTTACTGATAGTATGTCATCCCTCATATATAAACTACAGTTAACTTGTTGTGTACAAGTTACCTGCATCACTCATCCACATTTACTGCAACTATCCCCTTTGTTTTGTAATAATGTTAACTTTCTAATTAGTTCATTGTGTGTTCTGATTGTATTTATATATAGAGGAATGTATGAAAATGATAAGATTTTGCCTGATTGATTTATCGGCTGTGTTTTTCCTATTCTGGCCTGGGACTGAGTGGCTATCTGGCAGACATTCAGTGACCAACCAGATACTCATTGGTGTTTGTTGTTGTTACTTCGTGCGTACAAGGTCATATTAAGCAGCTGGTTTCACGTTCGAGTTATAACAGTAACTGTACGAATAGGAAACCCAGAGAATATAGAGACAAACTCAAGAGATTCTTATACTGTCCCATATAGTCAAAGTCAAGATAAAAGACCACATTTTAATCAGTCAGATAATCATTTGTAGTAACATACGTATATTGACATTAAAAAGTATAGAAGGATTTTGACATTATAAACTCAATAATTCGAATGTTGATTCTAACACCTTAGACTGTTGAATAGTGATTTTATGCTACGTGATTCAATCTGATCTTCATTTAACACATAACTCTTCTTTCGATAGCAGTAAAAGTATTCAACAGAGTATTAATGAACCGAATGAAAGATACAGTCGACTCCTAACTTCGAGATCAACAGGCTCGATTCCGTAAAGACAGATCGTGTATCGAACAAGTCCCGACTCTATGGTTTATTGTTGAACAATCAATTGAATGGAATTCATCACTTTACTTCAACTTCCTCGAGTGCGATACAGAATTCGACAGCGTGAATAGGATGAATATTATGGATCCTTCTAAGACATTATGGTTTACCCAAAATGATAGTCAACTTCATACGGAATTCTTACGACAGACTACACTGCAATATCGTGCATGAAGAACAGTTCACAGATTAATTTGGAGTGAAGACTGGTGTCAGATAATCCTGAATAATCTTGTCCTTCCTCTTCCTGCTGGTGTTTGACTGGATCATAAAGGCCGCAACATCTCAAGGAAATCTCGGAATACAGTGGAAAACATCGATGCAACTAGATGACATGGACTATGCAAATGACCAAATTATCTCTTCTATCTAACACACAGCTACAAATACAAATAAAGACCGACAATGTAGCAGCAACCTCGACAACAGTAGGCATCAATATACACAACAGGAAAATCAAGATCCTTCCATACAAAACAACAAACACTGACATGATTACACTTGACGGAAAAATTCTGGAAGATGTAGAAACCTTTACATACTTGGACAACATCATCGATAAACAAAGAATGACTGATGTAGTTGTGAAGGCGAGGATTGGAAAGGCAAGGACAAAATTTCTACAACTGAATAACATCCTCAACTCAAAGCAACTGTCAGTCAACATTAAATCAACATTTCAAATGCATATGTGAAGACAGTTCTGCTGTATGGAGCTAAAACTTGTACAGAGAACTACGAAAAATATCCTTCAGAAAATACACAGAATAAACAAGTGTCTGCATAAGATACTTCGGATCCGTTGTCCAGATACCATCAACAACAACCTTCTGTATCGGAAAACAAATCAACTTCCAGCCAAAGAAAAATTAGGAAAAGAAACTGGAGGTGGATAGGACACAAACTGAGGAAACCAACGAATTGTGTCACAAGACAAGCATTAACATGGAATCCTGAAGGCCAACGGAAAACAGGAAGACAAAAGAACACATTGTGTTGCGAATGGAAAACAGACTTGAAGAGAATGATGACCACTTAAGAATGGCTAGAAAATAAAGCACAGAACAGAGTTGGATGGCGAATGCTGGTAGGCGGCCTATGCTGCATATAAGGTAACAGATATTGATTTATTTATTCATTCATTTAACCCTTAGATTAACCCTAAATCTATAATGGGAGTAATTGAAACACACAATTGAAAGTTTATTTATGCTCCTTGATTGTTCGAGGAGATAGGTGACATTTATTGTTATGAAAAAGTTTAGATATACCTACACTTTGTATTTGATTTATCATGTCCACTGGAACCAGTCAATCAATTAATCAATTTCTGTTTCCTCAATTGGAGCATGGGAGGCAGACTAGCATTCTCCAACTAAAAGGACCATGTCTACAAGAAACTATGCATAATTCACTAATGATGTGAAGTGAGTACACTGCCTGCGATGTAGATTTATTTTCAGATAAAGTATAAAATTCCAGTTATCCCTTTCTGGTCAAAGATAGCTGTAAATTTGTGACATTGATTGAGAGGTTTGCTTAGTCGTAATTCCAGGATCGTAGCTGATGTCTATTGTAGATATTTTACGTACTACAGAAAATTGATTTCCTAACTGTACAGTTAGATCAAGATATTTTATTCAAGTATTGGAGATATCTATGAAGATCTCCTAAGACGTATATCTGAAAGACCATTGAGAAATAAATTTAACCCTTGAAATAAAACCAGTACTTACAGCCTTTATATGGTAAGCCACAGAATAGGACTTAAAGTATATTAGATTGATCACTACATAGTAGGTAAATAATGTATTCATCTCAGTCCTACTGAGGAGGAAGGGGGCATTGATAGCCTTAATCGCTCAGTAGTAACAAATGTGGATTTTAGAACTTGATAACCCGGGAAAGAGTTTGTTGTGGAACATGAATACGTTGAAGACTGCCGGTACGCTATTCCAACGAGTGCGATATAAATCTATCCCCAGGAATATCTGTCAACCGCCATTCTGCAACAACGTTCCTTCTCTCTACACTGTTAGTGACGTCGATTTAGGCTCAGATTAATGACCACAAACCACCTCAATTAAATGTCACAATTAATAAAAAATGTTCAAAACATAAGAGGATTCACATGAAAAAATAACTTGTCTTCATTCTTAGTACTGAACAAAACAATGTATCATCATGGTTAATACGTACTGTTTCAAATTGTACTTCATAGAAGAGGGTTGAACGATGAAACAACTGCGGAACTTTGATATTTTGAGCCAGTGATGAAGCATGACATTTCAGAGTAATTAAGTTAACAGTTTTGTCAGGTATATTGATGAAATTAAACTATAAAAGTTTTTGATTTGTATTTTTAAGTTAGACTGTAACTGGCGAACGGAATCTAGGACACGCGTCTCATCCTATTTGAGACTCATCGGTTGGATGTACCTGCATCCCAATGTTGATGTTCACACTGGGATTTGAACTTAATCCGCTTTGTTCCAAACATCACCGCGTTTACTATCACAATATTTAGGCAATCCATTCAGGATGCATATTTGACAACAGAGGCTGACCAGTTTTAGTCTATTACAAATCAACGAGAAGCTCATTCTAATTTTTAGTTTGTAAATTATTATTCAAAGTTCCAATGAAGAGTATGAAATTAAGTTGAAATGACTGTCGGTTGAAACTATCGACTTAATGGTTTACCGAGATATTTTAATATCATAACATGCTACCGTCCTACAGTCTACATATAAATACGTATAAACATTGTAGATTAAATTTGTAGTTCAAGTAGATAATTGATGTACATTGTTATGTCCTTTATCCTGATTGGTTTGAACATGATGCTTTCATTTGCCAAAGTGAAGTAAACACTGAAGATTTTCTTTAAACATCATGTTTATTTCATAACGAAATAGTTACATAAGAAGTGTTATTAAACCTAATATGAATTTAGCAATCAAAGCTAAAATAAGCCACTGACATTTCGATTTATAACCTACTAGATGAATGTTGATAAATCCTAGTGGTTATATTCACAGAAAGATTCGAACTGAGTGATCATCATCAACTAGTTATACACTAATCTATTGAATGAACATAGTCATTAAATTATTTAATTTGTATTGTGACTGGCAAGTGGAATCCAGGACACGAGTTTCGTCCTATTTGGGACTCATCGGCTGGATGTACCTGCATCCCAATGTTGATGTTCACAGTGGGATTCGAACTCATTAAAGTCATTAAGGTTTTCAGTAGATATGAAATTTAATTGATTGAATATATCACAGAATGATGTTAGTAGGGTACCATTGAAAACCACAGAGCATTGAACAGTTGTTTCGTTCCAGTGTGGAACTCCTCAGCAATGCTCACCCAAGATTCCGCATCAGATGTGAAATTATTAGTAACGATTTTTAAAATTTCTTTTCATAATGTTAACGACGATATACAGAGTAGATTCTATTGTCAATATTGCATTCTAAGTGAATTTATCAACTACTGATGATGATTAATACATGAAAGTTTTCAATGATTGTCTTAATGACACCAATCAGTAGTATATGATACTAGAAATAATGTTTTGTTACTATATTTATTGATTATTAATTAATGAATAATTGAATTACCTTCTCCTTCTTTCTTCCTCTGACAATCTACCTCACTCACTCACTCACTCATTCAGACGAACTCATTCACCAATTCACTCAGTTGTATTCAGTCAGTAACACCCACACACTGTAAAATGGTCTTTTATCCCATGAAAATAAGACGTAATAAAAAGAAAAATGTTTTCTAAATTGATTGTTGATCAAAATAAACAAAGATTAAAAAACAAAAAGGAAAATGTATCATTTAATTTGGATTGTGACTGGCAAGTGGAATCCAGGACACGAGTTTCGTCCTATTTGGGACTCATTGGCTGGATGTACCTGTATCCCAATGTTGATGTTCACAGTGAGGTTCAAACTCAAACTGTTTCGTGTCATACGCCACCGCGTACACCCCTAGACTACTGAGTTCAGACTACTGAGTTCAGAGTCCAGAAAAAAGATTGTTTTCTGATTAATTGAATACATGTTCATGATTAATTTACTTTCTGTAATTGATTCTTTTGGAGTGAAGATGCATAACAATAAACTGATCACATGAAGAATAAACGAGTTGTAGATTCACATTAAACACGTGTTAACTATGCACAAACAAACGTTTACAAGAATCAGTTTTGGTAACTGTGGTATTGAAAATATTCAGGAAACTTTTTCACATTGAAGTGATTAGAAACATTCGATTTACAATAAAGTAATTGTGATCATTTATCTTGTTACAGACAATCAATACACGGATATTGACTCTAACAACACGATCATTTACAATAACTACTTAACATGGAAATCATTCTTGTCTGATGGTAAAATGTACATATCTCAATGATGATATGTAACATGTATCCAATTAGAGATTCATCATCATCATCAATGTGATTTGGAATGTTGTTAGAGGTATGAGGGTGATTATCACTTCCCGGTTGCACACACCGTGAAAGGGTTATTCTTATTGAGATACCTGTAAAAGTAAGTGGATTAGAGGTGGTCATGATGACCCGATAGTGTGACTTTAGTGTCCAAGAGATAGCTGTTTGAGAATGGTCACCTATATTAGTTGTTGCTCCGGTTGTTAGAAGGGGTATCGGCTTCATGTTTCCCGAAAAAGTCTGGCATTTATCATGAGGCGTCATAATTCTTCAAAGTGAAGGCCTTCCAACTCCATGGGAGAAGTTTAAATGATTTTTTTCTTATTTGCACATTTTTCCGCAGAGTTGTTGTTTTTACGGAATAGAGTTGCTAACCCTATACCCAACCCTCCTTCTTTGTCCTGGCTTGGGACCAGCAGAAACCCCTGGAGGGTTCCAGGAGGAGTTCATTTAGACACAACGATAATTCACATCTATGATGATTTATGTCAAACGACTGAAAGGTGTAGATATCTACACTTGTATAAATGAGATGTATATATACTTCAAGTGTAACAGTATGACGAGGAGTCCACGTAAGATTTTCGTGTGACAATTGATCATCGTCAAACCAACTCATTGAAATATCAATAATATCAGTCTGATGATGATCAACACTAATGGGAAAACAAAATCAAGATGGAAGTGGTTTAGTGGAGACTAACTGCAAGATATTATTAATTTCATCTACCACAGATTGCTCTCAGTTGTGTACTGTTTAGAACCAACGAGCATACAATTACTGTTTGCTCTTCAATGGCGATTTACATTCACTATTTAAACACACATTAGCCATTTTCAAATCATTCAACTTAAACATAAAAATCAGAAACCGATGTCATTCAAGACATTTGTGAAGTTCCAGTGGAAAATCTTAGTGGTCTTGTAGAGAGTGCATTAAAGCCAACAATGTGACAGTTATTAACAACAGTTTCGGGTGGTTGTCACTTTAAATCACGAATTAATTAAGGTGGGAATATAATTACTGGAATTATTTGTGGAAGGCTTACGACGAGACAAAAAATACTTTGTTCTGTTGATTTTTTTGTAGTATTATGAATGTGAACTGATAATGAAATGCGTTTTGTTTGTAGTGATGATAATTATCTCGTGTCATTTCCTAGTTCTCAGTGATTGTTAACCAAGATTAGTCTGTCTAACGAATACACATAACATGATTATGTTGCTAAGCAGCTTAGTTGCTAGGCAATTAAACAATTTTCATGGATGGATGTCAGCTGATCACAGTTATATGATATCGTCTTTGTAACTATGATAGATTCATTAACATTTTCCTTTTCAACAGAAAGATAAAACCAAAAGCTTTTAGTGTTGATGAAGTTTTCCAATTGAAATTAAAGTGATCTTTAGTTATTTGAAGCATCTTCATGACATCCGCCTTATACTCACTCTCCTATAGGTACTATAACAATTTGGCCAACTTTTCCTCGTACCTTAGTTTTCGTCTTTTTAATATTTAGCTACTGTTTCCAGGACTTATTGATTGTTAACTATTGAATGACTAAATTTCCCTCACACTGTATCTATCGATTTCGGTGTCATTTACTCACTCACTCACTCACTCACTCACTCACTCACTCACTCACTCACTCACTCACTCACTCACTCACTCACTCACTCACTCACTCACTCACTCACTCACTCACTCACTCTTTCACTCATTCACTCACTTACTTACTTACCTACTTACTTACTTACTTACTTACTTGCTTCCTTACTTACTTACTTACTTACTTACTTACTTACTTACTTACTTACTTACTTACTTACTTACTTACTTACTTACTTACTTACTTACTTACTTACTTACTTACTTACTTACTTACTTACTTACTTACTTACTTACTTACTTACTTACTTACTTACTTACTTACTTACTTACTTACTTACTTACTTACTTACTTACTTACTTACTTACTTACTTACTTACTTACTTACTTACTTACTTACTTACTTACTTACTTACTTACTTACTTACTTACTTACTTACTTACTTACTTACTTACTTACTTACTTACTTACTTACTTACTTACTTACTTACTTACTTACTTACTTACTTACTTACTTACTTACTTACTTACTTACTTACTTACTTACTTACTTACTTACTTACTTACTTACTTACTTACTTACTTACTTACTTACTTACTTACTTACTTACTTACTTACTTACTTACTTACTTACTTACTTACTTACTTACTTACTTACTTACTTACTTACTTACTTACTTACTTACTTACTTACTTACTTACTTACTTACTTACTTACTTACTTACTTACTTACTTACTTACTTACTTACTTACTTACTTACTTACTTACTTACTTACTTACTTACTTACTTACTTACTTACTTACTTACTTACTTACTTCTTACTTACTTACTTACTTACTTACTTACTTACTTACTTACTTACTTACTTACTTACTTACTTTACTTACTTACTACTTACTTACTTACTTACTTACTTACTTACTTACTTACTTACTTACTACTTACTTACTTACTTACTTACTACTTACTTATCGTATCTTACTTACTTACTTACTTACTTACTTACTTACTTACTTACTTACTTACTTACTTACTTACTTACTTACTTACTTACTACTTAATACCTTCTCTTATTCCAGTGTAAAACAACGAGCAATGAAATGATTATGATTTGATTAAATTGTTGATTATGAGTAAATCCTTTAAGATAAGAATTTTGTTTTACTAATTAACTGATTACATGATAATTTTACATTTATCTGATGTAACTATGGTTGTTTTTCTTACATTGATTCTAATTTCACTGTTTGATGTTGATATGGATTGATAGTGATCAGTCTGTAGTGACTTATATACGTACTAAACGAAGTATTTTAGTACACTGATTGTTTGCATGTGTTATTAAACATAAAATATGATTAACAAATGGAATTCAGGATGTATTCCTCATCCTCATTGGAACTTATCAAATGAATATACTTGATGTATCCTGATGGTGACGTTCATATCAAGAGTAACATTCATTTTGTTCATTTCACATGTCACTATGTTAATCGAGTTTGTGTGACAGTTATATTCAACTAATGAGTTACAAATAGGTGGAGATGCACATCCTCGATTCCACTTTTAAACCATAAACTATATTTACGCAAAATAAGTATAACAGCTTAACAAAATAAAGAATATCTTCCATCTAATTAAAACTTGTGTTATTCAATGTGTATCTGTAATATCATGACAACAGATACGTCCTATGAGATGTCAGTTTCATGTTAAGTAATATCATCACTGAGTTACCACGACTGTGAATAATCTTATGGAAGACTGTAGCAAAAACTTTAAAACAAGTGAAATCATTAAAAGGTTAAATAAATGGTAGTGAGGTTTCTTACATTCCGCCCATGTTTCCTGCTTCTTTTAACTAATGTATGTCACATATAGAGTCGTGCAGTTCTTTCAGCAGCATTAGGTCAAATATTTGATTCATAATTTAAAGCGACACATTTGTTATCACTAAAGATGCATTCGTATAGATCTTTGCTAACCCGACAATTGCTCTTTTCAAATTAGTCAGCTTCTTACGTACTACCTACTCACTTAACTTACTCTGTTATACTTTATTTAACATACTACAACTTCATCTATTGAAACATTATTCACCAAATACCGTTAGCTGCATTGTAGACAGCCAATACAAGTTAAAATAGATTCCATTGTAACTGTTGTTACTTTTATCCAGAGATTATCAATAACATTCATGGAACCAATATGCACAATGTTACATCATTAGTAGAGTGTGACTGTGTAAACTGTACAAGAAAAGTATTAATGGTATTCATGAAAAAAGTATGTACTTCAATCAACTCTTGGTGTCGGTTACTTTCATTCTTCACCGGCAGTCTGATATCAATAGAAATGATGAATTGATGAAGTATGATATTATTATCGATGGTTGATTTTATGTCTTAGAAAGTAACATCTAAATTTTTAAGTTGGATTGTGACTGGTAAGCGAAATTCAGAACCCGCGTTTCGTCCTATTTGGGACTCATCGGCTGGATGCACTTACAACCCAATAATGATGTATACACTGGGATTCGAACTCAGTGCGCTTCATGCCAAGCTTATTCTAATGTCATCTAAATGATTCGATAGTGAAATTTCTATTGTCATACTGAATCACAATGTCATCAGCGTTCCCGACATACAGTTTAATGTTAATCAAATTGTGCATATGTCAACAGTGTAGGTATGAGACCCATTCCCCCTTCCTGTATCCCGTATTTTGGCTAACCATTTACACATTATGAATTGAATCTAATATCTTGCCAGTACTTTCAGACCATGTATTTGGCTTGTATATGTAGATGACACGTTTGTTGTTATAAAGAGGACTTTCCTAAGAGCATTATTCAGATAATCCTAATACATTTGCAACACAGTAAATTCATGATTGAAAATTAAAATGTACAAAAGAAAAGAACACTTTTAGAGTGACTAATTAGAAGGAACCTTAATGGAACTTTCAACCTCTCTATTCGCTGTAAACCAACACATTCTGTAATCGGTAAATACTCGTATCTTCTGAAGGATGTTTTTCGTAGTTCTACGTACAAGTTTTAGCTCGATATAACAGAATAATCTTCACATTTGTATTGGAAATGTTGATTTAATGTTGACTGACAGTTGTTTCGAGTTGAAGATGTTATTCAGTTGTCAAAATGCTGTCCTTGTCTTCCCAATCCGTGCCTTCACATCTGCACCAGTCATTCCTTGTTTATCGATGATGCTGTTCAAGTATGTAAAAGTTTCTACAACTTCGTAAAGTGTAATTATGTTAGTGTTTGTTGTTTTGTATGTAAGGATCTTGCTTTTCCTGTTGTGTATGTTGATGCCTACTGCTGTCGAGGTTGCTGCTACATTGTCCATCTTCCTTTGTATTTATTGCTGTGTGTTAGATAGAAGAGATATTTCGGTCATCTGCATTGACCAAGTTATCCAGTTGCATAATGCACTGGTTATAATGAAGTAAAACATTTCGTTTACTTCTATATGAAACTGTATCTACAGACTAGGCAGTGTCGGCTGTATTATACTTTACATTAGAGAATATTTTTGAGAAGTTTCAATTGAAATCTAAGAGCATTTCAGTTACATAAAAGTTAACCTACTAATCGTGAAGATCTTCAAAAACTACAAATAAAATCCATCAGGGCATTAGTAATTACCTTCAACGATCATCTAATCGATATTAGCAGCATTAAAGGCTTTTTCACTTACAAAATAGACAAGTAGTCCAAGCATTTTATACAGGTTACTCAATCCAACAAGTTTAACTAGGTAAAAAGATGTTGTGATTCATGCAGGTGAGTTGTTATTTACAAACAACCACCCATCTAACCGATACATTCAATTGCACACAAGAAACCCGTTGACAAACGATCACTATCCTTTCACATTACTAATACTTATCATCCACTTTTTCCACTTCGCTTTTGTTTACTATCAATTACCTACACATAATGATCTCATATCTTCAACATACTTAACGTTTACTTCATCAAATCACTCGGTCTTTAATGTTAGTCTAACAACTAATTGATTGTCTCACTGTTATTCTCTAATTACACTGATGGGTATTTCATTTAATTTGTATTATGACTGGCAAGTGGAATTCAGGACGCGCGTTTCGTCCTATTTGGGACTCATCGGCTGGATGTACCTGCATCCCAATGTTGATGTTCACAGTGGGATGGGGATTTCATCTAGTTATGCAATAATCAACTGAAGAAGCAACTTAAATTAAAGCTACGAAACTTTAAAGAATTGAAATTCTCCCATAATTGTAATTGTTTACTACAAACGATTCATGTTAATGTTTAGCTTATTGCAGCTTATCCAATTCATCCTTTGTAATTATGTCATTGAACAATGTAGTTTAGTAGAACTCTTGAAGTTGAGATAAAGTTCGTGTCATGATATGAACATCAATACTACGAAATAGTTGAGCATATCTGATTAAAATAGGATGTAATGCAGCTTCGAAATTCCACCGCCACAACTAATTAAACGTTTAAAGCATCCTTGATGATGTATATATTATAACAGAGACTCTTCAGCCGTTGTCGTTAACATCAAGAAGGGAAACATTCAAATCCTCAGTAATTTATAAAGTTTCATTTACAATAGTTGTAAATTCGTGGTTATATTGAGTTAGTAGCAACAGTTGTTTGTTAAAAAATAACAGGAATTATGTTATTTGGATGAATTTGTATCTACCCATATATACCCGTTGAACAAGCATCACTGTCTGGACTCAGTAGTCTAGTGATGAACACGGTAGCGTGTGGCACGATGCCAACTGAGTTCGAATCCCAGTGTGAACATCAACATTGGGATGTAAGTACATACAGCCGACAAGTCCCAAATAGGACAGAAAGCGAGTCATGAATTCCGCCTGCAAGTCACAATTCAAATTAAAGAATGTATATTAGAAAAAATTTGTTTTACTGTCTTCGTAAAACAGAGTGTTGCATGTATCTAATTGCAACCAACGATTTCTGTTTTCTTTGGCTTCACTTATTTAAGTAAGTAGATAACTTTAAGGCAACAAAATCAACTAAGTGGCTCATTGTAGTACATTAAACAACAAAGATTCGTCTTGAATAGTCCACCTGAAATGATTGAACGTACAAAGACACCAATATAGTTTGCTTTAAATACATCAAAACAGTTCGTTACACACACAAACCGAATATTGAAGATGATTAATTCTGTTTATCATGCTAGGAATGTTTGTCCAAAGAAGAACTTCTAGATTCACAAAAGTTGGGCGCTGAGTGTATGCAAGTAACATGAATAGGGTCTATTTGTTAATAATCTTAGCCAGTGAAATTAAAGAAATTCCAACGTTCTTCACTTGGTAAGCTGATTGGAACTTCTTCAGGGGAATAACTAGAAATCAGAAATTGTCGAATATAAATGTAAATTAGAGGTCAACTGTCACTACGTATGTCCAATCGTATTCAGAGTATGAAAATGTTACATGTGACATTGTAAGTGAACTAATGATAAGATTGTTGTGCATGAAGGGAACTAAATGTTACAGTCATTTGTACACACATACAGGTCTGGCCTATAGTCACTGAAACTGGATAGACAATCTGAAGATTGACTTGTTGTTAAACCATTTTAATTCATGTAAGAGATTAAATCGATGTAATGATAATTATGAGTCGAAGGAAAGATGTATATTTACGAATGGTAACACGTTAAACTGTGTAATTAGACTGAATAATTCTAAACAGAATCAATCAATAGAGTTGGAGTGTGTTGGGAGTTTTGGGTAGTAGATGTTTGGATTCATTTCTTAGTCATTAGTTGCCATGGCGCAACTAACACTACTCCATCTTTTCGGTTTATATTACTGGGATTTGCTCACATATGCCGAGGTTCAAATAGTAACCTTCCTTTATGTCCATGAGAACCTTTTTTGAAGGATTTTAATTCCGTCAAAATTGATGCTGTGTTTTATTCCTGTTGAATGTAATGCTACTGCTGACTTATTTTCAAGTTTTCTTATATACTTAGAGGATTTAGGAATATACTTCGAACAAAAGTATATTTTCCTTCACCCTTACATTCAACTGTCGTAATGTTTTTTCTACGTATATGGGATTGCATTTGATCTCATAGACACAGTTCGATTGTTCTTTCTTGCTATTGTATCCTTGATATTTACAAGTGCAGAGCCTAGTGTATTGTTTGTTTAGTAGATGACATGTATACCATGTTTATTTAAAATTCTTCTTATCTCTTAGGATATTCCATTTAAGTTTAACACAACCACAATGTCGATTCACTTTTATGGTTGAAACTTCGGTTTGCCATTGCCATAATGTTTTTTTCCTTAAGTATCTTTATAACAAAGTTCTTAGGGTATTTATTGATCATTAGTGTAAACATCATTAACTTTAATTTAGCTTCTTGATCGTTTTTATCTATGACTGGTTTGATTGACTCTGTTTATCAGCTTCTCAACAACTACCACTTTTGTTGATTTAGCATGAGTAGATTTATAGCCTTGGTATTTCCTTGGTATTTCCCAGAATACGTTAGTTGCCAAAAAATGGTAATCTTAAGATACTTATGTTGTTTCCTGTAGATCTGTATATAACTGGATATTTATTCATAATGAAATTTGACCTCTTATTTTTATTTATATTCGATAATTTTTTTGATCTTCGTTATTTCCCTGAAGAAGTTCACACCAGTTCGCCCAGTGAAACATTGAATCATCAATAGCAGAAAATATGTCTCTGAAGTTGTTAGACGATGCATCATGCTTATTCACCAACATCCACCAACTAGAAATAGTGAATTTACCACAAAAAAAAGCAACATAGAAACTGAGGTTTCCCTTTCTACACTAAAATGAGTTAAACATTTGATACACGATGAACTTAAACTTTCAAATGAATAATAAATCTTACAGGTAATTGGATGATGTTCCAGTCGGATCACTATTGAATTCGCTTTTCACAGGTTTCTTTCTGTCAAAACTAACAAATTGTTCTCATAAAAATGAAATCATCTAATTGTCATTTAATTGTCAAAATGCAGATGATCCACTTTGCAGTTCTAACAAATGAATTTCACAAAAATAAATGGCTTTAATAAATTAACAGTATTCATTCATCAATGTCATTCACCTTTGGATGAAATACACAAACAATGACAACATCTTCTTCTAAAACATCTTGTTGATATAAAGAGTAGATGGGATATTGAAAAGAAGTACATATAGTGAAAAATCAATGTCAGTTTGTTAGTACACTCATTCCTAAAGTCCTGTATCATTAAGATATAAAAAATGAATTAAATGAAAAGTCGAATATATTAGGAATGATCTAGCACTTCTATTCCATACACATCAGCAAATGCAAGTGAAAACAATCAACGTAGCATCAACCTCAAAATCAATAGGCCTAAACAAACATAAGAGAAAGAGCAAGATCCTCAAATAGGATACAGAGAGCGCTGACCCAATTGAACTTCATGGTAAAACTCTGGAACAAGTGGATACCTTTACATACCTAAGGAGCATCATCGATGAACAAGAAGGATCCAATGCAGATGTAACGGCAAGGATCGGCAAGCAAGGGTAGCATTTCTACAGCTGAAAAATATATGGGACTTCAAATAACTGTCTATCAAACTCAAAGTCAGACTCTTTAATTCGAACGTCAAGAGAGTTCTTCTGTATGGAGCTGAAACGTGAAGAACTACTGCAAACATCCTCAGGAGAATACAGGTACTCATAAACAACTGTCTACGCAAGTTATTGGATGGTTTTAGCTGGAAACTGTCAGCAACAGCCTACTATGTGAAAGAACAAATCATCTTTCAGCCTAAGAGGAAATCAGGAAACGACGTTTAAAAATGGATAGGACATAGATTGTAGAAATCATTAGACTGCATTTCGAGACAAGCACTAACTTGGAATCCTGTTGGAAAACGGAAAAGAGGAAGGCCGAAGAACACACTGCATCGAGGGCTGGAAGCAGACATAAAAAGGATGAACAGTAACTGGAGACAACTGGAAATAATTGCTCAGGAAAGAAATGAAGGGAGAATATTGGTAAGCGTCCTATGTTCCTCTGTGAGGGGTAATAGACGTAAGTGAGTAAGTAAGCTAATACAATAGACTAGATGAATATGTTCTGAGGATACTATGGAAGAAGAAGTAACAACCACTTGCAATATACTCAGCATGAACACATACTCGCACATATTCATAAATAAATACATGTTGTTTGCATAAACAAAACTAGAAAACGTAACTTTTCTTCAGAGATTGATTTCCTCTCAAAATACATCTCTTTGATGACAGTATTAATGAATCTGGTACGTCAGTCATAAATTTTCGTAACATCACCGTGTATGGGTTGGATTAAAGTCATCTACATCGAGTAAAGAGTACAGTGCTTACACACTTAGTTGATAAGGAACATCAACTAGATATAGATGACATCACTGGGTAACTACCTAACACCCAGCATAACTGGACTACATTGGTCACTTCTTCTCACTAAATCTTCGACGAATATATCATGAAGATAATCACCACTGAGCTGGTATTAACTGTATTTGTATATTGTGCAGATTAATAAATGTTAATTCGATATCACGAATTTTCGTTGACTAAATAACTGCTGATCACCATGAAGAACTAAGTGGCTATTTCAACCTAGTAAGCAGTACACATCCGTGAACCATTGAAGAAATTAAGTCCGGGACCTTTAGTTTTCGTAGTAAAAGCTTAATTATTAGACCATCAAGCCGGCTAGCTGGTTAATTAATTGTGTTTGCTAACCGCAAATTCTTCTTTGATTGTCGAAAGTGTTCACAACCTATTGGCAACCTAATTATAAAGAAATTCAAAGAAAATATATCATCTGTATAATTTACTTCTTCATCATCGTCTTCTCTCTTTATTGAAGTAACGTTGAAAATCTAATAACAATGAAGCGTTTTTCTAACTCCATGGATAGCTCTTATGGCATGTTCTACATTATTATGGTCATCTACTATGGGGATAAAGATATCATGATTATGTTACTGAGGGTAACGAATCTCTGATGATTAAAGAAGACTGAAATGAAATGAAAGCCATAACCACTTATTTACCAACAAACCTCTTATCTCTTTATTAGTTGACTTCAAGAAAACTATTTAAAATAACCAAAAAGATCTACTGAAAGTATTAAACTCTTTAGATACAAGAAAATTGACGACTTAAGATGAGGTGCACCCCATTCGCTGAAACAAATCACAACACATGTAGTTGCTCCACATGCATCAATATTCAAGATGTCTCTCAATTAGTGTGAGCAGTCACAAAATCGGAAGAGCGAAACTACCATCTCAATCTATAAGTTAGGCCTCAATCAATAGTTATCAGACTATCAACTGATCAGTTTACCAGGTTCTATACTTAAATTAGGAAACGAATCATCAAGAAAAACATTATGGTCTCTATAGAAACGAATATACTGCTAAAACAGTGTACAGTGCGTATTCTTAAACAGTTGCTCACGTACTACAAATCCTCTACTAGCAGGAAAAGCCTGAGCAGAGTTGATTGGCAACATGAGATGGACTTTGTAGACTTTGTGGACTTTGTAGAGTTTTTAATAAAGTTATTTGCAACAGGATTCTATTGAAGCTAGAAGTTAAGAAATCCCTGGAAGTTTAGGTGAATAAAGGGATTTATTGTTGGTCATGAACTAAAAGAAAGAATTAATTCTCAAGTCTCCTTTTGAAAACGAGTACTGAGTGGTGTACAGTTATATCTAAGTGTGAGTTGGCCGATTTTACAGATTCTGATTAAGACGCGATACAATAACTACTGCTTATCTTAGTCTTGCCTTAATCTCTAACTCAAACAAGATAATCCAACAGAACGATCAAGAATCAGATAAGTTAGGCACAAAGTATACAACATTACAGCAATACTGAGCGACGAATCACGCATTCCAAATGAAACGGTATATATTTATATATATATAAGTCAAAGTGTCTATCTACTTAATCACCACTCATTATCTAAGCTTACGCTAATCAACCACCACCCGAGTTTGTCAAAAATATTTAGTATCTTAAGTCTCGGTACTAACTCCGTTGATTATCCTCAAACCTACATTATTTACTATGTCAAACTTCAGAGTGTCCATTCCTTACCGTTATCATAATCTAGAGTTATGTAAACATAGAAATGTTTCTGCAACATACGGAACTGCAGACAAACTTTGCTTTGTCCACAACACTCTGAATATTGATTCACTTATGCTTATTCATGTAAGCTGTTTATCCTCTGCATTAAAACTGGACAACCATATTGACAACATTAGCCTGTTATTTACATTCGTATTCGATAATATTTGATCTCTGATTATTTCCCTGGATAAGCTCGAACCCATCTGCTTAGTAAAACACTGGAACTTTTATTGATTTCATTAGGTGAGATTGTTTTACAGATTTACTGCACAAATGCCATGCATACACTTGGCATACATTCGTTCATTTTTTGAGAAAAAATATACTTATTGGTCCCTTACTTTTAATTCGTTATATCAACGACCCCCCACGGATCTTTGAATATTCAGTGTTACTATAAGCATATAACATAAAGATATGATGTGATGTAACCAATGACAATTATACGCTATAACTCTAAGTCGACCCTCATGCACCGGTAAGTTGGTTCAAATTATGGTTAATGCTTATCAACTCAGATAAAATTATCACTATGGAAATTAGACACGGAGATTCTCACAGTTACCACATTGAAGAACTGAGGGTTCCATCAGTAATAACACATAGGTATCCCATGGTTAGTGTATGAAATGACTTGGATTCGACAGCCTACTGTCGTCACACTGAAGTTAATCTTTTCGTTATGTTGGATCCATAAATATTCAGTCGCCTATTAAACAGGGGAAAGTCCTCTGCACACAGTGTTTTAATTTATACCTTATAGGAAGAATACAACTAACCACTATACTCTTAATGCTGGAATTGTGTTACCCACTGTACGACAAAAAGCTTGTGAATCTAAATCTTAGTTTAAGTAGAGATTTAAATGCGATTCAATTATTATGTACAGAATACTAGAAAATTATTTACGTCCTGATGTTCCCGGTCGTTTTCTTTTAACTAGGTCATAACATCTCAGACGACATAGCAAGTGAGTTCACAAGTAAATCAAAAAGATAATTCCAGTGGTATACATATTCCATACCGAGTTATATACTTCCAGAACCTGTTACTGGAGAAATTGATGCTGCACTCTCAGTTGACTCATTTAAAACGATGATAAGAAATACAGAAGTTTACTAGAAAGATACTAAGAAACATCCCGATTTCTCTGTTCTGAAAAAATTGCAAATCTGAAACTTTTAACTGTGAAATCCTATGAGAGCGCATCGTCCTATTTGGAATTTTGTTAGCAGGATTCACCTTCACACTGATGTCATTTTACACATTAACAACTGAACACACTATTTAATGATTCAGACACTAAATAATTATCTACTGGAATACTATAGACAATAAGTGGAGTCATTCTATCAAAAAAAAAGACCTTCAGCTGACAGTAAGTGAATATCATACAGTAAGATGCAAAATATCTATAAGGTTAATCTAATTCATCGATGTTAGTATACAACCGAATTTATGGTTGATGGAGTATCTTCAACAACCGCTTGGTTTATGTTAATACAAGTTGGCTACATACTTAGTGACAAATATAACAGTGTTATTCATGTGTTATTCATCAATTCCTGCCTGATAAGGACAACAACACTGAGATGAAGCGATATCCAAATGATTATTCTTAAGTAAAACAATTTGAACGTTCAGAATCCTATTACAGGTCTCTTTAAAATAAAATAATACAATACACTAAACCGTATATTCAAGAAAGTAGACTATCCTGAATGTTAAGAAATGCAATGTTATGAATATTCATAGACTGAGGTAGTTACTTACTTACTTACTTAAGCCTGTTACCCCTCTCGGAGGAGCAAAGGCCGCTCACCACCTCTCCCGTGGCTAATGTTTTCTGTCCAGTTTGAGTCCAATGCGTTTCGCTGATCCCGAGCACAATAAAATTGTATCTCTTCATTTCTGCTGCTATCTGGCTGACCTTTCCTGTCTCCCACATTGTCCGAACATTCCATGTACCTATAAAAAATTTTTCTCTGGTCGTTAGAAGGGGTTGCATCGGCCTCATGACTTCCGAAGAATCTCGGCTTTCATCATGAAGCGTCATATAGATTCCTTCCACTTCCAGGACAGAGTTTAAGTGGTTAAGTTTGTTTATTCTGGTTAGCCTTTTTTTAGCAAACTTGTGTTTTAACGGGATAGTAGTGCTAGCCCTATGCCCAACCCTCCTCCTACACCAGGGCTTGGGACCGGCAACAACCCTAGAAGAGCTGCGGGCGGAGTTACTGATGTAGTTAGTATATGTATTACGTAAGCCCAACAACAATCTACCTCAACATTGAAATATGTTCAAGATGGATGGAAATTCAAAGCGGTCAAATCAAAACATGATATCTATTCATGAAGTAGTTGACTGTTAATCTGCACAGTGTTGTTGTAGGTAGTGATTTAAGACATTAGGTTACACGATTCGAAATCAGTCACAATGGTGCAAGTATATTTGTTTACCATCTTCTTTTAGATATTAGGACCCATTATTCTTGTATGAGTATCTTCCATCATTTTACCTTTTGTTGAACTATATTGTGGTATTAATCTAACTATTAAACCCCGTTGTGATAATGCGCTAAAATTTCTTGTGCCAATCAACAAACGTCCCAAGTTCCAAGTTTCCTATGGCTTGTGAGATTTCATTAGTAATACCTTCAGTTAAGTTTAACAAGTAAAAGACTATGTGATTTAGTAGTTTAATAAACGGTACAATTGATATTTAAGGACGACGGAATAAGTTTTATGCTTAGCATAAACATTACCGGTTGAATCAACACATATTCAACTAATGAGTCCAATTTACGACAAAACAACTATCTAACAATCTCATTACATTCACCATTTTACTAAAACATAACAATCATTCATCCATACACATCAACTTATACTATTTGATCATAAACAAATTCTATCTCACTGTAAATAATCCCTCTCATCATAACAACCAATTCAATTGAATTCAAAGTGTGATTCACTCATTTCAACAAACAACATACTCATCTCAACTCATCCCATCCCATCCCATCCCACCTCATCTCATTCGATATTATCTCATACTCTCGCTCGACTGCTTCCTCTCTCTCTCTCTAACTCTAACTCTAACTCTCTTCAATGAACAGTTACATTAATGGAGCATATTGAACACGCAAACATTCTCACATATTTCATTAGTATCCATGATTTATTCATCACACGTGATTCAACACAGTTATCAGTGTCTGTATGTGTGTGAACACATTGGTTGTTAACAGTTGACTATGACCAAAAATGAAATAATGACTACATATAGTAGGTTAGTTTTAACAGGTTTACATGAAGAGGGTATAATTCACCTCTCCATGTACTTCGCATTTCACACGCTTCAGTGTAGTGCAAAGTGTAAGCCATAGAAAACCTGCTGTTTCAAAACATGCATGAATAAGCTTTACTCATTTACATAAAACGACAGTGATTTGTGGATTTATGTCATTACATGTGAAAAGGTAATTAATTTGACATGAATTTGTGAAGATTGATCTTAGTTTGTTTATGTTGGTGGAGTACAACAAGAAGATCAGAGAGTACTGATTAGTTATTTAATCCTGGTAAGGAAATCCTAATCAGTAGAGCTAACTTTTATTCTCACCACTGATCTACTGTCAAGTCTTCATATTTCTCAGTAAACGCTTAAGCGTTGACAAGATTATATACAGCAGCTTGAGGTGGAAGGATTCTTGCCTCAATCGTTTATGCGATGGAGCAACGATTAACCAGTGTCTTCGGTGTCGACTATTTTGTTCGTAAAATCTCTGAACTTGAACAATCACGACGTCTCGCTGGATTGCAGTAGAAGTTAAAATTGTAGATACCAGCCGATCGAAAGAAACTAATGCCTAGGCGTCTGATGAATGGCATGAAGGTCCTTGGTGGATGTTGTATAGATGAAGTTCCTTTATTATTGTTGGTATACATCATTCAATATCATGTGATGTAAGATAGTTGACCTGTAAGTCAGTAGTTATGCAATCATGCTATTTGGCACTTACCAATATTGTAAACTTGAAATTTAGTTGATTTTTCATATGTTACAGATTAATGTTGGCCGGGTACCATTAAAAACCAGGAAGCACTGGATAGCTGTTTGATTCTAGTATAGAGCTCTTCACCAATACCTACCCCAGATTCCGTACCAGAGGATTTAGGTTGACGCAGAACGCCGAACCATCTGCACCACTGGGTCGGCGTTCAATAAAAGAATCTTCACTTTTATCAATTTGTGATATATAGCTAGATGATCGTCTATTGTTATTGGTGATAACTGTTTCACTTCAGACAAGTCTGAACTCCACAAAAATAACCATCCCGATTAAACTTGAAATTGTTAAGAGAACTAGAGATAACTGATAAATCCATCTTATTATAATGTCTCACAACCTCTGGCTGTTACCACTGAGCTGTTCGACTGGCAACATATCTGAATTTATTGCATTCATTCATTACTAAGTAGTCATTAATGTGAAATGTATCGAGTTTTGTTTGGTAATGTCTGGTAATTGCAATGCAGCTGACCTAGTTCTTTTATCCTACACACAGCAACAAATACAGATGAAAACAGCTGGTGTAACATCAGCCTTTGTAACAGTAAACCTCAAAATACACAAGTGGAAAAGGAAGATTCTAAGACACAAAACAATGTGCACCACCCCAATAACACTTGACGGCGAAAATCTGTAAGATGTGGTAACTTCCATATAACTGAACAGCACCACCGATAAACATGGCGGGCTTGATACAAATGTAGAGGCATAAATTGGCAAGGGCAGCATTTCTACAAATGAAAAACATCTTACACTCAAAACAACTGTCAGTCAACATTAAAGCAAAAAGTTTCAATACAAATATGAAGACAGTTCTGTTAAATCGAGCTGTAACTTGTACTGAGAACTGCGAAAAACATCCTTCAGAAGACACAAGTATTTATAAACAACTGTCTGCATAAGACATTTCGGATTCGTTGGTTATGTACTATAAACAACAACTTCTTATGGCAGAGAACAAGTCAACCAGGTTGCGGACGAGGAAGAAATTACGAAAAGAGGGTTGAGGTGGATGGGATAAACACTGAGGAAGTCATCAAATCGTGTCACAAAACAAACACTAAATTGGAATCCTGATGGCCAAAGGGAAGGAGGGAAACCAAAGAACACATTGTACCTATAATTAGGAGACGGATGTGAAAAAGATTAACAGCACTTGGGAAGAACTGGAAAGGAAAGTTCACCACAGAGTGTAATGAAGATTGCTGGTTTGTGGCTTATGCTTCACATGGGGTGATAGGCAGTAATTGATTGATAATTCATTTATGTACATATCAAACTTGAACATGCAGCTGATCAATGCGGTAAGATAACATTCACACAAAACAGGGACAATAACAATTGAAAACATAATGGAGGGGGCTCGGAAGAGTGTGAGATGATTACTTGTTGTTCTTAAATGGAAGATGTTATGACAACAGTTCATGGATCTAATAGAACATTATAGTGTGAAGAACTGATAACGAGAAACGAAAATAGTTTTGTTTCTTGTAAATATTCTTAGTTTTGCTGTTCACTTACAAACTGTAAAGTCATCAGTAGCCGCTGTTAATTCTTCTTGCACTGACTCTAATGTTGTAGCTTTTAATGCGCTAATTATTCTAATTGTTACAAGGTCGTTATTGTAACCAAATATACAACGTTGGTACAAAATAGAACCGAATCTTCTGAGTACATCATTCATGTCTTCATGATTTGGTTTTGGTTAAGTAATCCGGTTGTTGAGTTTTAAGTCAGTGGCATCTATTTCATTCGCATAGGTCAGTTTGCGAACTAGAGAGTTACAATTAGTACTTCTGTGTATAAGGTAGGCGATAAGATGTACCAGAAACAAAATCAGAATAAGCGTTGAATGAAATAGTACTTTGTACAAAACAATTCTGAATGTTTATTGTTATTTTTGGGTCACTCGATATAACAATTAAGGTAAGGCGCTCGTCGCGGAGTCACAGGGTCCTGGGTTCGATCTCCAACGGGGTCGTGGATGCGCACTGCTGAAGAATCCCATACTAGGAAGAAACTGCTGTCTAGTTCTTCCAGGTGATCAATGGTTGTCTGATTCAGAACAATTCGTGATATCAGGATTAACAACTAACTATCTCCACAACCCCCAATTGTAATTAACTATTAGAATGAATAAAAATGCGTTATACAATAAAATGCTCTGTAATAGAAGACAAGTTTAGAAGGTGGATAGAAACTACGTACCTATATGTTTACATATGACCTATACCTAACCGTCATACCAAACAACCAGTAGGAATCTAAGCATTTGTTACTTAGTAATTAGTAGGTTGATATTTATTGGATTGAATATTGTGAAGATTAATGGATTTGAATTAATTATCACGAAGTGGCACAAAGCGTAATGAGTCCGAATCCTCATATAAACATTAACATTGGGATGCAGGTACATCCAACTGATGAGTGTCAAATAGAACGAAACGCACATCTCGAATTTCACATGCCAGTCACAATCCA
The DNA here is from genome assembly GCA_025215515.1 of Schistosoma japonicum. Taxonomy (NCBI): domain Eukaryota; kingdom Metazoa; phylum Platyhelminthes; class Trematoda; order Strigeidida; family Schistosomatidae; genus Schistosoma; species Schistosoma japonicum. The sequence goes on from CM046065.1 coordinate 22,769,816, forward strand.
ACTCAAACAATACTTGTGAATTATCGTTATATTGAGGCAATCTGCTCAAGATGCATATTTGGTAACAGAGGTTGAATGAATATTACTGAAGTCAAGGTTATCATGCAGAATCATTGGGCAGTTAGAACATTTTAACTTTAAACAGATTTTTGCCATTCAAAATAGATCACTTATGAAAGAACGCTTCGAAGGTAACCAACGTCACAAAATGTCTACGTTAATTCCAATTTTCATTAAATATATCAAACACTACACAAATATTATGCTGATGACTTTAGGCTTTGATGATACTTCAGAAGACTTGGATCCAATCATTGTATCTTTGTTCATAGGTGACATTTTGTAAAGTCTACTACAAGAGTTCCCATGAATAATATAGAGACAATTTGGTACAGGTCAGAAACTACTTTCACAAGTATAAAGGTGTTACATCAAGACAAAGAATTGGAAAGCACAATCTATCAAGTTTATTCTTCGTGTTATTGGAAACTGTAGAGCTAAGGTATTACCTCCTTAAATATTCAGTAATTATGATATTTGTATTGTTTAAATTATAAACTTCTTACAGAATCTTTAAATACTGTCATGTGATCATTTCTTTATGAATTACTGTAACCTTGGCATTCTGAAACTTTCAACATCATAAAAATCGGACTAATCATAATGTACGGAAAGTAGTATGATCAGCTCCTAAACACATGTGCTTCGCGAATGCCAGTCTCCAAGCCTGAATGAAGAACACAAGATAACTAAACTAACCACTAGATAGTCGGATTATACTTCACTCATCCGTTTATATGCACACAAAATCTGACCACACATCACATCAATAGAAAGAATACTATTTATACTAAACGGAAACAATAATGAATTAGGACTGAGGGTTCGAACACATGAATAATTCATCGTAGAACCTGAATGACAAATGATATAACAACAGTTTATGAGTCTAATAGGAGGTTAGGGCGATGGGAACATGACAATAATCGATTTTACATTTATTCAACAGCCTACTGAAAATCAGTTCAGAAAGTTAGTTACTTATCTTGAATCGCTTGATGCAACAAAACTTTACACATTTCCGTATATAATTCAACTTTCATTGTATCTTGTAGTTCCTATTATTGTTTATTTCAGTGTATCACATAGAAATGCCATTGTTATTACTTAATAAATATTCATCGGTGCTTGTTTTCTTAATCCATACCTCTGTGGAAGTCAGTGGTGACTCAATCATCATGCTAACAAATCATCATTTTCAAATCTACCATACAGTAGTCATTGAACAAGTTCTATTGGTTACTTTTTCCTTGACAACTTCAAGATCATTACAAAATGCACTCATCGAAGAATGTCTTCTAGTGTGCTGACTAACTTAAAGACCTTATATTTTGTTAAAGTTCATCAGTGTTATGTATGTAATAAGTTTTTGCATTAAACGTTATCAATACATACTGTACTAATATTGTTTAAATGTATCACTAACACAATTGTACACTACTACCACACTTTTACAAACTTCGCCCTTGGCGCCTGATATTGTCTGCTGTACGAGTGGCAAATACACTATCGTGGCAACGTTCTTCGTTTTGAATTGAGTCTTATTCACTGATTGCTTGGAATTATAAATGATTCCCGTTTTACAGCATCAGGACTAGACACTCCACGTCCCTGCCGCTCCTCTCCGCTGAACCGACTGGAATAAAGCTACACTGGACGTTTGCGTTCATATATATATAGCATGTGGTGATCATTTGGAGAACCTATCATTCGCCTCAAACAGCGCAGTTAGTCCAAGTAAACTAATTCTAATTGACATTGAATTAATTATATGTACTTGTATTAACTGTTAATATAGTATTTATTCTTACCTGACTGTTTGTAAGGCGTTTATTTACTCGGTAGTGTTCCGTGGCCGCCACATGTAAATGGTGAGCCCGACGTGATTCGAACACGCAGCCTTCATATCGATGAGTATCTGTATCTACGTTACTTAAGTGTTGACAACCTACAGATGACTTTGAAACATTCATTAATCATGTAAAATTAATGTGTTCATATAAATAGTCTTTTATTTCAATAGTTTTGTTTTCATTATAATAAACTAATTCACTATTGTAACCTGTTTTATGATTGGCTGATTTGGTTTTCCTTTTTTTTGTTAAGGTCATATTATAAATCTCTTAAGGTCATACTGGTTATATAATCCTATTAACGTTCCGGATAACTTCAATGATTGAATACAACTTTAGTTATTTTAAATAATACGATTATGTTAACCAATAAAGAGAGGATGGTGGTTATTTACTTAGTTCACTTATTTTATCATTAGATGTGATTAAAGACCATTAAGTGAAACTATTGAAAATGAATATGATTGACAAAAAGAGGAATTTCATTTCTTATAACTTCTTGGTTCTGAATTCTTGTATTTATGAGTTAATTGCTTAAAATGTATGAATTTAACAATCATCTTCATTGAATATTCTCCACTTGTCAATCATCAACTCAAAATCTCATTAAATGGGTAACAGAATTAATTCCACTGTGAACATCAACATTAGGATGCAGGTACATCCAGCCGATGAGTCCCAAATAGGACGAAACGCGCGTCCTAGATTTCACTTGCCAGTCACAATACAAATTAAAGAATTAGTGAACTTTACTTCTCACTAGAACTCGAGGAATCCCATTGAAAAGTATGTCAGTCAGTTTCAATAAAAAACTAACTGACTAGTATCTAGTTTCTCAATTTTTATTCCCGGAGTCTTAGTGAAAAGGTGTAACAAGCAGAGTTCAACTACACCGGGTATGATGCAGTTATCTACCGATAAAGTACAAATCACATTTGTGAGTGAACATTCCTACTAGATTGATGGAGTTTTAATGGTTAGTTTTTTAGGATCATTAGTAGCTGATGTGTAGATGACACACAAGCAGAATTTAGTTGGATAATAAACAGATGAGCTGTGTGTGTACAGGTGTTATCTTAGTCATTCGATGGCGCCTGCAGTTTTGCTGACTAAACTAAACCCTCTTTAAAACCATATAGACGTCCTTGTGAAGTAGAGAAGAACAACTAAATTCATTTTCTTCCACATACTGACCATTCGGAAGAAGAATAGTTTAATCAAACTTTCTATCGATAAAAAGCCTACATGAACTAGGCAGGTTTTATACTTATAGCCCGACACAGTATACAAGAGGTTTCGTAATGGGTTTATTTAATAAGTTCAGACGTATTTCTGAAGAATTTCAATAAAAAAATTATTGTTGAATGGATACCCATGTAAAAATCATTAGGATGATGAAATGTACTATATTTCTAGCTCCTAATCAATTAATCAATCAATTAATGCCTATTACCCCATGTGGAGCACAGGCTGCCTACCAGCCTTCTACAGCCAACTCTGTCCTATGGTTTACTTGCAAGCTATTCTCAAGTGCTCTTCATTCTTTTCATGTCCGCTTCCCATTCCCAACACAATGTGTTCTTGAATGTTTCTATTTTTTTTTGGCCTTCAGGATTCCATGGTAATGCTTGTCTTGTGACACAGTTTTGGTAATTTTCTCAATGTGTGTCCAATCCACCTCCAGCGTTTTTTCTAATTTCTTCCTCGTCTGCAACCTGATTGATTTGTTCTCTGACATAGGAGGTTGTTGTTGATAGTACATAACCAACGGATTCGAAGTATTTTATGTAGACAGTTGTTTATAAATACTTGTATCTTCTGAAGGATGTTTTTCGTAGTTCTCAGTACAAGTTTCATCTCGATTCAACAGAACTGTCTTCACATTTGTATTGAAACTTTTTGCTTTAATGTTGACTGACAGTTGTTTTGAGTTGAAGATGTTTTTCAGTTGTATAAATGCTATCTTCGCCTTCCCAATGCAAGCCTTTATATTTGCATCTTCTTACCATTCAAATGTGATTCAGGCATCCTTGTGTCAAAACGAATATATAAGCTATTAGTTAACATAACATAATATTTGTTTACTGTTATTGTAATTGAAAAATCAAGGGTTATGACTATTATCAATCCGTATCACCATTCGAATGATTACGTCACATCCCATGGTGCCTATCAATGTATGTGTATGTATAGGTGCACATAAGGAGAAGAAGTCATGATTCATGCTAACCTGTTTGAAGCCTAAGGCTATCAGTTTTTCCAAACATCTCAACAATTTGCTTTTTCTTTTTTTTTTGTTTTGTTTTAAATTCTCAATCATCTAGCAAAATCGGATTGTATACACACTTGCCTATAAATAAAGTCTACGAGTTGTCGTGAACAATACAATGAGATCTAAGCCATGATATCTCCGTGGATGGTAACACGCATTGAAATAGATCTATATCCATCAGATGTCTATTTCTGGAATACTTAGTCCTAACTGCTGATCTTTTATTGGAATATGATTTACCTACAATTTCTCTTTAGTCCAAATATATACCATAACTGTGGATTAATCACAGTTAAAAAATCTTGGCTACATTACTTGTATGATAACAATTTGTTATCGCCATTGGGTTTCCAGATTTTTTATCAGGATCGTTACATCATCAAGAAAAATTGTGGGGTTGCTGGTGGTGTTGTCAGTAGTGTTGCTACTTTCATAAACACGAAACGATATATGTACATGGAAAAAGAGTTACTTGTTCAGACACTGAATGCTGAAAATTCATTTTGTACTAGACATACTACTGAATAAAACTACTAATATTAGTAGTAGTAGTAGTAGTAGTTGGAAATATTCCCAAATGGTTTCGCATAAAATGATTAGAATTATTTTAATAATCAACTTAATTTTATATTAATTTATTGAATTTAATTATCCATTTAATTTTATTCAAAAATAAATCTAACTTTTCATTGTAGCGTGAATTTTAAACGTTGCGCTACGACAATGTAAGCACTGGAAGATAAATGACAATTGAACATTGAATAATTGAATAAAGTAGTTTCAATCATATAATATGTAAATATAAATCATTATTAATATTCATTCATAAGATAAGATGATTACATCATACAGATATATATATGCTGTTTGATTAAATAGTAACGTGGGGGGGGGAGGAGTGGGTGGGGGAGGGAAGTAGAGGGATATATTTCCCTAATAAAATATCATTCAGTTATTCTACTGAATACATTATAAGTAGTTAAATAGATATGTAAATGATTATTTGACTAATGGTTTTGAGAGTAAATGAGGCTATCACAGAGATGTATGTAAGCATAACCTACTCTACGGAAGGATAAATGGAGTAACTATAAGCAGTCATATTAAGAAATACATTCGAAAAGAATAAACCACAATACATTTGATTGCCTTCATTAATCTGATAAGAATAGCAACAACTTTTAAGATGAATCCATGTTTACCTCGTTTGGTTCTCATCAACTGCATACAACTTCCCCCTTCCCCTGCCGCTATATTATGATGTTACGAAATCAACATTGAAAAAAAATCTAATCTATTTGTAATTAGAATTATGGTTGAAAATTAGATGGAAAGTCTTTTAACACGTTGAAAAAAAAAGTTATCAGAGAATATTGTCAGCAAATAGAAGATGTAAAAGGAGGTCCTAGAAAACTGATTATTACAGTAACAGAATTAAGCGATTACGTAATCAATAAATGAAAAGCAAGTTGATATACTATGGGTGGTAAAATGATATAATAGATCAAATTGAATTTTCTGAAAGATAGAAATGACGTAGTGAATCAGTTGAAATGTTTAAGAATTAGAAGAAATGATAATGATGATGATTTGGATGTTGATGGTGATGATGACGATGACGATGATGTAATTACATCAATCAGTTATTTTAATTGATGTGATGAAATCAAAAATAAGTTAAGAGGGTAATGAAAGAACGCCAATCGTCTCCTTTTGAATATATGAATCCGATTTTAAGTGGTTGATAGACATAGACCTGGTAAATTTTAAATAATTAGATTTCGCTGGTTCATTCAACACCTTGAAGGACTTCAGCACATCTACCTAATGTCTAGTGTCACTCAGGTGTCTAGAGATCACCTAATTTTAGTTACGTAATCTCTTGTTACTGTATTATTCGGTTTTCTAGAACCTCTGTTTACACTTTATGCATCATTGACAATATTCTCTGATATTTTTATACTACTCAAATAAAACTGCTTTACAACTAGATTACAAGTAAAGTTATTATTATAAGTAGATTAGATTTTGTCTCAATGTTGATTCTATAACATCATAATATAGGTAAGGGGGGGAGTTTTATGGAACTGATGAGAATCAAAAGAAGTAACAATCAATTCATCGTTTTGATTATGATGAGTTTGTATTTTTCCGTTGGTTTGTCATGGACTGGAACTGGTCAGTCTCTGTTACCATATGTGCATCCTCAGCGTACTGCCTCAGTATAGCTATTAATCACAAGTGATGTTCAAGTCGAATCGCTGCTGGCAAGTGGAATCCAGAACGTGTTTAATCCTATTTAGGACTCGTCGGTTGGATGAATCCGCATCCCAGTATTGATATTCACACCGGGACTGAGTTCGAATCCCAGTGTGAACATCCAGCCTACAAGTTTTGAAATATACTTTGTCTGATTAGTTAATCGTGTTGTGTTATTTCGGCTCTGAACTGAGTGGACCATCGGTCAGATATACAGGAACCAGCTAATCACTATCATTTGGTGTTTTATGTAGTAACCTCGTGCGCACAATAACATATCAGTTAATTAGTCACATGCATCAATCAAACGGTTTCTTTGCGTTCGCTGGTTCCTGGTTCGCTTTTCAGCAAGAGGGTCCTAGGTTCGATCCTTGGTGTGGTTGTGGTTGCGTATTGTAAAAAAGGTCTTATGTTAAGAAGAAACATCTGTCCAGTAGTTAATGGTTATTTAATTCAGATAAATTCGTGATATTAAATTAACATTCATCCACCTCCACAACACCAAACTGAAAATGAAACGATTCATCATATTAAGATAATGCATCACATTGATTTCTATCTTGTTGTAGATGATGCTTCCTTATAAAAACATTGTTTGCGATTTATCCTCTGCATAATCCAGTTTAACTCAAATCACCCTAAACTTGTAAATGTTGATCGTTTTACATTCATTCTGCTTAGAGCGATGTTGTTATCTTAGTTAGTTAGTCAGTCATAAACAATATAAACACTGGTACACATGTTTAGAGGTTCAAGTTAGAATACTATATTGCCACAACAGAATCATATAGTTGAATAAGAAAGAATGATACTAAAGTATGGATGAAAGAATATTGGAACATAAGATATAAAAGAATATAAAGAGTGAATCAATTTACATTACTATGATTGATTTTAGATTATATCATTCATTGTCTCCAAGAAACTGATTGGAATTATCATGCTGAACTTAAACAGGTAATCTTCCTGTACCAACGTCACTTAGAGTAACAGTCAATGCTGACATGTTTTGTTTCAATCTTACCTAGCTTATAACCAGATTTACTCCTATACTTACCTGCATCGTATGATGTAGCAGGTGGTTGTTGATAATACGCTATAAATATATCTCCTAACCATCTCAGCTGACTATGGTTGACAACTTGATAGATTGATTTGTAATTGTTTTCATTATGATTTATATACATTGTAATGTACTGGTTCATAACTGTATGTCAAAGAGATCTGTGAGAATGTTCGTAGGATAAAGTTGTACACTACATACATACGTATATTTCATTTCTTTATTGGCGGATATGCATAATAGACATGCTTGAATTTCAACTTCTAGTTATCATTTACAGAAGTAAATGTTGGATAGCTGTATCATTCAATTTTTCTTTAAAACTGAAGTCAGGAATCCTTTATTGAATTCATATGCATATTTCATCGAATGTATTGATCGAAATACCTCGTCTTCTATTACCTTATGCCATCAATTCAGTAATATAATAAAAACCTCTAGATTTTTACTAATAAATAAATGAAGATGTCAATAGAAAATTTAAGGAAATTCATAGTAGAAATTATAAAAGTTAGACGCAACGTAGTAACAAAATGTACATAATGTACCACTAAAACTTAAGATACTTGATACAGTAACATTCGATAAACAATAATCACGTGGATTAAGTTTAACATTCATGGATAGATAAATAAAGTTTCATGTACCTCATGTACACATACTTAGTTACTTACGCTTGTTACCCCTCAAAGAGAAGCATAGGCCGCTCACCAGTATTCTCCATTCAACTCTGTAATGAGCAATCCTTTCCAGCTGTTTCCAGTTACTGTTCATCCTTTTTATGTCTGCTTCCAGTTCTCGACGCAGTGTGTTCTTTGGCCTTCCTCTTTTCCGTGTTTTTAACAGAATTCCAAGTTAGTGCTTGTCTCGTGATGCAGTCTGGTGATTTCCGCAATGTATGTCCTATCCATTTCGGAAGTCGTTTCCTGATTTCCTCTTCAGCTGGAAGTTGGTTTGTTCTCTTCCATAGTAGGCTGTTGCTGATGGTTTACAGCCAACAGACGTTCAGTATTCTGCGTAGACAATTGTTAATAAATACCTGTACCTTCCTGATGATGTTTGGAGTAGTTCTCTACGTTTCAGCTCCATATAGAAGAACTGTCTTGACATTTGAATTGAAGAGTCTGACTTTGATGTTGGTAGACAGTTGTTTGGAGTCCAACATATATTTCAGCTGTAGGAATGCTACTCTTGCTTACCAAACCTTGCCTTTACATCTGCATCGAATCCTCCTTGTTCATTGTTGATGCTCCCCAGGTATATAAAGGGTATCCACTTGTCCCAGAGTTTTACCATCATGTTCAATCGGGTCGGTGCTTTCTGCGTTGAATTTGACGATCTTGCTCTTTTCCTTATGTATGTTCATGATAAAAGAAAAATGTTTGTGGGTTTCTTTTTTCTGAAAGTTTTTAATTGCTACCAGTCAGTTAAATTAGTTTGCTTTGTTTCCGACGATTCTTTCATGAAGACTATTCAAAAGCTCTCAAAGAAAACCACTAATGAAAACATTGATAAATGTTGCTTCAATTAATTAGCTAACTTTGTACTAAAATTAAAGTGGAAATTTACCCATTGATAAAAAAAAAAGGCTAACTGTTCTCCTACCTGAAATCCATACGGTAGAATTTGCTAACGAGTCTAACATTAGGACGAAACATCATTACAATAGACTCCATTCTTTTCACTGATACCTTATCAACATCAAATTAAAATGAACATCTATTGAATACACATTGAAGAAATCACAAAACTCTATCACGAGACATGCACTAACATAGTTACCTTAAATTCATAGAAAAGAGAGATTAAGACCAACAACCAATAAGTTTCTTTAGTAATCAAAGATAAATATGAAAAGAATGAACAGTACTCAGAAAAAACCAAAAAGAAAAAATGAGAAAGAAGACTTCAAGACAAAGTTAGTTACAAAATATTGATCGGTTAACTATACTGTCTACAAGTTAACAGACATTCATGTAATTGAATACAATTAAGTTATATTCATCCAATTTATTTTTTTGTTACCATGCAAAAATTTTCTTCTTTTAATAATCAACTTGAAAAGTTTTTTTTTCTGATAAAAAGAAAAAATTTACAAAAGAAAAACAGGTTACCTAATTGTTCTTTAATCAATTTTATTCTTTGAATTGTTCACTGGAAAATTTGAAACCAAAAAAAAAACAATAAAGAAAGGTAACACTAGACAGTTGAATAAAATGTACGTGATAATTTTTAATGACGATTGAAAGTTGTTTGTATTCATGAGAAGAAAACGCAATAGTTTTTTTGTTCTTTCTTTTCCTTTTTTCTTTCTTTAATTTGTTATTGTGACTGGCAGGTGGAATCCAGGACGTGCGTTTCGTCCTATTTGGGACTCATCGGTCGGATGTACCTGCATCCCAATGTTGATGTTCACAGTGGGATTCGAACACAATCCGTTTCGTGTCATACGTTACCGCGTACACCACTAGACTACTGAGTCCAGACAGTCACGTTTGTGCAATGGGCAAAGTGGTAGTTGGATGGATTTGTATATTCCCATTGATTTGTTATAGACTGAAGTTGGTCAGTCACTGTTGCTATATGTGCATCCTGAGCGGATTGCCTCGAAATAGCGATTACTCATAAGTATCATTTTTTAATTTGTTTCTGTGACTGGCAAGTGGAATCCAGGACGCGCGTTTATTGCGGATTGAAAATATCTAGTTGAAATACTGTCTGTTGTTCAGTTAAAATAAATCGGCCTATGCTCATCCGAGAGGGAAAACAGTCGTAAGTAAGTAAGTAAGTTCAGTTAAAATAGAGTAGTATCTTTTTTTGCGTTAAGATGTAGTTGGATTCATCTGTAGCTCTTCTAGAATTACTGCTGATCCTAAGGCTGGGTAATGGAGAACGGTCGGGGATGGGGTTAGTATTCCTATTCTATAAAGCACTAGCTTGTCAAAAAAATACCCTAATCAGATTAAACAAACAAAATCATTTAAGTAAGTAAGTGATTGGAATTTCTCTTTGTTGATTTGTCATGGGTTGTAATGGATAAATCTTTGGTGTCATTATGTGTATCCTTAGATTACGTAACACTAAGCTGATGTAATATTGTATCGCTGTCTTTTGTTATTATTGGTAGCACTCGTAGTATACTAATGATAGGTGACTTGTAGTAGTCAATTCTTATCATCGAAACTATGAAGAAAATAATACTAAAATATGGTGTTTACTGGTTACCTAACTAATGTTAGTCTTCTGTCTGATACTGCAAATGCAACTATCTTCATAAAGCACACTGTCAATCACAGTCAAGGAAACATTTGTATAAATTGAATGAGTTGTGTTATGTAACTGAATTACGGGGGAAAAGAAAAGATGCAAACACAAGTACGGTTTGTGATTATATTTATCGAAGATTGGTCACAGCAAGATACCAGTGGAATCCAGGAAGCACAGTGATAACTGTATCGTCTAAGTAAGGGAATATTCTACAACGGCAATGGTCACCCACTTTTCCATCAAGGATCTTCATGTCATTCATCAGACGCCTAGGCATTAGTTTCTTTAGGTCGGCTGGTATATACAATTTTAACTTCTACTGCAATCCAGCGAGACGTCGTGATTGTTCAAGTTCAGAGATTTTAGGAACAAAATAGTTGACACCGAAGACACTGGTTAATCGTTGCTCCATCGCATAAACGATTGAGGCAAGAATCCTTCCACCTCAAGCTGCTGTGTATATTCGTGCCAATGCTTAAGCGTTTACTGAGAAATATGAAGACTTGACAGTAGATCAGTGGTGAGAATAAAAGTTAGCTCTACTGATTAGGATTTCCTTACCAGGACTAAATAACTAATCAGTACTCTCTGATCTTCTTGTTGTACTCCACCAACATAAACAAACTAAGATCAATCTTCACAAATTCATGTAAAATTAATTACCTTTTCACATGTAATGACATAAATCTAAAAATCACTGTCGTTTTATGTAAATGAGTAAAGCTTATTCATGCATGTTTTGAAACAGCAGGTTTTCTATGGCTTACACTTTGCACTACACTGAAGCGTGTGAAATGCGAAGCACATGGAGAGGTGAATTATACCCTCTTCATGTAAACCTGTTAAAACTAACGTACTAAAAGTAGTCATCATTTCATTTTTGGTCATAGTCAACTGTTAACAACCAATGTGTTCACATACATACAGACACCGATAACTGTGTTGAATCACGTGTAATGAATAAATCATGGATACTAATGAAATATGTGAGAGTGTTTGCGTGTTCAATATGCTACATTAGGGTAACTGTTGATTGAAGAGAGTTAGAGTTAGAGAGAGAGAGGGAGAGAGGAAGCAGTCGAGCGAGAGTATGAGATAATATCGAATGAGATGAGGTGGGATGGGATGGGATGGGATGAGTTGAGATGAGTATGTTGTTTGTTTGAATTAGTGAATCACACTTAGAATTCAATTGAATTGATTGTTATGATGAGAGGGATTATTTATAGTGAGATAGAATTTGTTTATGATCAAATAGTATAAGTTGATGTGTATGGATGAATGATTGTTATGTTTTAGTAAAATGGTGAATGTAATGAGATTGTTAGATAGTTGTTTTGTCATATATTGGACTCATCAGTTGAATATGTGTTGATTCAACCGGTAATGTTTATGCTAAGTATTGAACTTATTGCCTTCTACCTCAATTGCTTAACAAGTTTTATGCTAAACTACCTTGGTTATCATTGAAACTTTCCATTCTTTTAACTTTTATATCGAGTATTACACATTTATTTTCAGTTACTAAATCTTGGCTACTCATTTAGGAAAGACCTTAATGGCTGAAACAGTGAATATGTCTTGTTTCATATGGTTCTTCATCGAAATCTTTTTTCTCAATCATAACAGATGTAGCTTTGATCCAACGACGGTAGAGGTTTATTTGGTCAACATAGTTACAATCTCCAAATGTGTTTATGAAAATAATCATCAATCTGGATCAATCAGTTAACATCATCCCACTAGTGATTAACTTTTGAAGGTGATTGTTCTAGTTATATCAGGAAGATGTGACCAGTGATGTTCAATAATGTTGAGTATGAGGAAGCTACCCACTAATATTAATAAATGAGGTCACACAAATTTAGGTCTAATTAACTGAATAAAAAATATCAACCGATGGATGTCAGCTGGTTAAGTAATCTACTGTTTCAGTGTTCATCATGAAGACTGAAGGTCAAAGTCTTAATTCCGTGGTGAAATCGTAGAAGAACAGTACTGACAAGTTCCATATTAGAATGATGTAGGTGTTTAATGCTTACTGCTTTTCAACGGTTGTTTAACTCAAACCATTTTGTAATTTCATATTGTAATAACGAATCATCAAATGTAACCATTAGAAACATGGCGGTGGTGCGGAGTAGACAGATGAGGATAATTATAATCTTGGAATGCATAATTTACTAAGCGGATAGATTAACATATAGTAGGTTACATGTTATTCTATTAGGAGAATTGGTGAAACTGATAATTGGAACAGTTACATCAGAAGTACAAGAGTGTCATTGTTATATAACAACTGTCATAATATAACGAAATAATTTTCTAGTAGTGCCAGTTGCGGATTTTATGTACTTGTCTAAGTCAAGTCAATTGATGATGCCAAATTCAGATTCATTGATGTTCACGACAACCAATGAAAACTAACAACAGCTCAATAACGGTTGACTTCAGACTGTGATTCTTGAAGTTACCGTATGAAGAAGTGACTAGTAGAGTGTAGTCATATTGAATGTGAGGTAATTACCAGACGTCGACAAAAGTGAGGTCGCCGAGAAATTTCGATAGGTGGTTTGACAGACTCGACCTACGTGTATTGTGATTTGTTAATGAAAGAGTTGACAGTTAGATTATGAATCATATTTAAATGAGCTGTAACTTATACAAGTACCTTTTGATTTCTGGTTAGCGCTTTTTTAGCAAGCTTGTGTTTTAGTGGATGGGAATGCTCAATCCTTCTCCTTTACCCGCGCTTGAGACTGACAGTAACCCTAGAAGAGCTACAGGTGGAGTTATGTATTACATTACTCAGTTTATATCCTTTGTTGAATTCGTTCGAGATTTATGTCGATAGGGTACCATTGAAAACTAGGTAACACTAGACTACTTAATAGAACACAAACTACATTCAGCACCAGGGGATCCAGGTTGGCTCACATCTAACCCTCTGCACCAGTGGGCCAGCTGGCAGTCAATGGTAGAATTCCAACTTTCATTAATTTGAGATATAGCGTGACGATCATCTATAGACATAGGTGACATAGGTCTCACTGTTCACACGCCTGAACTTCAGGCGTCGTGACTTTACACAACGGTGTTTACTGCAGAAAAGACCAAATACTAGTACAAAATAGCTGTCCAGTGCTCCATGGTTTTCAGTGGTACCCTACCAAAATCAATCTGTGATGAATTCAATCAGCTACTACTTAATGCTAATGTCCACACACCATCTCAATTCAACATGTTCTTTGTGTTTAACCTATCTAGTCCCTTATCAATCATTTGGATTAGTGTCTGAATAAAAGATTAAGGCAAGGCTAGGCTATCCGTGAATATCATATCACGTATATTACAACATCAAAATAATAATTAAGCCATTTTATGAATGCACAATATAGCTAAGGTCAAAAATGCCAATACATGGATATCAGTTGTTTTAATGGTATAAAGTTTATAAATTCTCTGTCAAGTGTTTTCGTCATTGTCATGAATCCATAGTTACGTCGTAGATGTACACTTCGCAGTAGTTGATTACTATGAAAAGGCAGTTCCTAGTTTTCAATAGTTGTCTAACTCAGGATATTACTTTATTACATTAAGGTAAAAATATCAATGGAATAGTTGTAGAAGATCATCAGAACAGCATATTTTACACGAACACTTTAATTTATTGGGTCATTGCGTTGTATTTCTTCTATTACGTGGCATCCGCATACAATTATCAATATATATCCAGCAATATGAGGATATGGTTCTTCAAGAGGTCGACTGGTTAACATCATAGTACCCACGCTCTTTACAACCTGAACACCAGTAATATAATACAACTTCTTTTTGTGGCACAACCACACAGATACAAAGAACTCTAGTAAACCGATTACGTGGCATACTATCATTTAGGTATATTTTAGAAGGCAGAGGAATTCTGTAGTTCAAGAGGTTGATTTTAGTCATACTGCGTTTTCTAAGCTAAAGGTATGATTACACCGCTTTCGTAGTCATTTTAGACGACTTCATTGGTGCAAACGTTTGACAGAAGTATTTTTTTAGTTGTTGTTGTTACTTTGTTTAAATGAAACTTCAATTGCGAATGATTACTGGAATTTACGATTCTCATTTCGTCCTATTTAGCACTCATCAGCTAGATTTAATAAATTCATTCTCACCGGGATTTGAAATTAGCTTCCTCCACTCCACTTATTTAATCAATGAAGATCCGTAAAATTGTTTTGAATGTGTTATGCTCTCCAGCTACTCTTAAAGAACAAAGATAGTTCAATCGATCCTCACCGACTTCGTGCTGAAATCCATTCCTTTCATCAACATCACAGATATGCCGTATTAATAAGTATCGACTGTCTCGATCAGTTAATTTTCCATTCTAATAGATACATTCAGTTTTTAACAATCATCAAAGGTAAACGTTAAACGGTTATTGAACTTACCATCTCTGTCTCTGCCCCACCCACTTTCCACTATCCGTAGACACTAATCTTGATTAATCGGGCAGAAAGTCTACATAATGAATCGATTATTAGTTTTTACCCACACAGAACCATAAACGTGTTCATCTGTTATGTAATTAATAAATCTACTTGTCTACAGTTTTCTACAAGAGCATCGCATTTGATAAATTGCAGATCAATAAATAAGAACTGAATGAATTTGATTAGTTGCCATGTGACATTATTTTGACGAATTTGTGTTTTAAATAAAAAAGCGGGTTGCGCAGGTATATTACAAATTGACTAATTTAGAATTATAATTAGATGGATATCGGCTTACTGGTGTAATGGTAAAGAGTTCACCGACTAGGCTGGAGGTTATGGGTTCGATTCCTGGTAGGGTAATTGGTACACACTTCTGACTAGTCTTATCCTAGAAAGAAACAGTTGTTCAATACTTTTCGGTTTCTACCAGTACTCTATCAGCATCAGTCTTTGATGATTCCAATTAACTGTGTACATATTCATTAGGCATAAAAGTAACTATCTAAATATAGTAACCCATCAAATGATACACTGATGTGTTTGCATGTCAATTCATCGAACGAGTCTCAACTGGGGCGAAACTTGCTTTCATTTTCAATCCCATTCTTAATCATCTCATATTGAGAAGTCATTGTCCAAATTGAAATTATAAATGAAATATTTCAAACTCTTGAAATATACACCTCTATGATTTCTAGTTTACTTGAATTTTTAATGAATAATCTCAAAATGAACAACAATACTACTATTATTACTAATAGTAATACTATTATTGCTACTACTGTTAATACTACTAATAATAATAATAATAATAAAAGGATTTGATGACAATAAAAACGGAAATAAGTCTATGGTTCTAGTCTGAAAATAGCATTAATGTCTATGAATAATTGATTGAGTTACAATTTGAATATGCATGAGCAATTACTGTGAAATGATCAATGTTATGCGATTAATGGAAGCAGCTCATTTCGACAGACAGTTAGTAATAGATTAAATGGTGAATATTCATGAAATATAAAACTAGTTAATCAAAGAAGCAGTATCAATTCCGGGAAGTTTTGGAGGTATACTTTGTTGACGGAATGCCAAATATAATGAGATCTCCTTCAGCTAATGAAGAAAGAGGTTGTTGTTGATTACACATCACTGTCAACCGAAAACCACTTTACACTTCTTTGAATGGATTTAGATTCTCCTGTTGATTTATCATGGACTAAAACTAATCAGTCTCTATCGCCATATGTGCCATATGTTTGGAACAAAAACCAACTGAGTTCCAGCTCTGGTGTGAATATTAACACTGAGATGCAGGTATATACAGCTGGTTAGTGCCAAATGAGATGAAAAGAGCGTCCTTGATTCCGCTTACCAGCTATAATCCATCTCAAACACTTTACATTTGATTGTTTGATGTCAATTAGGCCATAATTTTTTGTAATTTTTAATCCAACAACAAAGTATACACAACTATTTGGTTGAAGTTACCTGATATTTCATACAATGTTGACTATACAAACTATTTTAAAATAGGATTCAGGGGGGTTATGTGGATGGTTAACTGTCTATTTTTACATCACGAATTGAATGGAATCAGACAACCATTCATTACCTGATAGTATTGGACCGCTGTTTTGTCCTAGTGTGAAACTCTTCAGCAGTGAGCAACCACTACCACATCGGGGGTCGAACCCAGGACCATATGGCTCCGTAGCTAACACTTTGCTTTTACTTTTTACTTAGTAAATGAATGCTACATATTAAAATGGAATTTCAATTCACCATTCTATTACAATTCAAGATCTTAAAGTTATTGATGTTTTTCATTCAGTTTATTGAACTACAGTACCCTGATAGTTTCATGGATACACAGTTGATTACGGATTCAGACACATGGAATGTTATCATCAGATAGCAGCCTAAAATTCGTTTTTTGAACGGACTAGTGAAGAGATAAAAGCAAAAAGATACAATAAGGGTTGGATACGTAACACATGAGGACTAAGGCAAACATTCTGAAGGCAACCTGAGTAAGACGAAGTGAGTATAAGACACAATTGCTTATAATCAATAAGAAAGAATAAGTATGCCTTCTTCATATCAAGAGGATAATTATGTCCAATTACAGTTGACTTCAGTGTAAAAAAATAAAAGACTATCAATCAATAAAAGATAAAAACAACAGATTACACGTGCATTGAACTTATATTGAGACATGTAGCATCCCTAATTCCTATTCCAACAATGTTAACTCACTCCTCAGTTGCATAATGAGTGCCCATCTCTAATTCAACAATCAATACTATGAACAAAATCAATAGTGTAACTATAGTGGTGGGACACTATAATAACCGCAACATACACATCGTACCGTTGATAAATTAGGGAATGTTTCAATTTGACATTGTCATCATTCAAGTAACATTCTACTACTGTTGCATTGAAGACGTATTGTTCAAAGCATTCAATAATAATATGCATCAATTACATATTGACAACTTCCAAAGTAAAACAGAAATTACAACATCTTCTTTAGAGATGCTCGTCTAAACCAATCACTGAATACAACAATCAAATGAAGCATATTCAATTAGATAATAAAGAAATTCTAACACACGACAAAAAATTAACTTGTTCCCATAATCAGTTAGTCAGTCAGTAAGTTACAACGTAGAACTTGGTACATGTGTACATCAGTTCAAGTTGCTATGCTCCAATTAGCAGACAGAGAATAAATTTTTCAAACTTAATCTCAGAACAGAGGAGGTACTAACAGGATGAGTAATAATGGAAAGGTATAGAGAACATAGATAAGATTATTAAACTAAGTGTGATTTAGTAAAAGACAAATTATGCTGAGCTCAAAAACTTAGAATTCGGGGGAAGACAAGATGATGATGCATGGGCGCCATTGAGAACGATTTGAAACTACATCACCTAAAGTTCCAATGATACTAATGATGGATAATAAAGTCACACATATAACTGCCTCAGTAACAATCGATATCGAATCAAAGTCATCAACAATCATGTGAGTTAAACAATAAGTAATGTCGATCATACTAAACTTTTTCTAAGAAGTCGTCACCCTTCAATGTACAGTTCAACAACCATCTCACATGTTACACTGTAACATAAGTTAATAAGGAAGACACTAAAGTAAACGTGTAGTGCAGTTGTATATTCATGAAGAAGCGACACAGTAGGGATTAACACAGGTCGCCAAGTCTGAGCACCTGTTCAGTATTTTGTTATACTCAATGAATAGTTATTCATTTACTACTGTCTATTCAGTCATTGAATTGTTACAAAATAGCAGCCTGAAAGCTCTCGACTTTATACTCTGGCGAAAACGGGGGTATACTGTTGGATAAATTTTTAATGATATAACTGTTATTTAATCAACTAATGTTTGCAAGGTTGATTCAAGTTAGACGACATTCTCTACTTCTACGGATATACATCCACATAAAAATGTGCAGTTTCCATGATGAATCGCGAATGCCCCATCTATCATTTGTTGTTTGTTCTACTAACTGTGAGAAATAGTGTCTCTACGTGAGTGTACTGGAACGTGAGATGGCTTCGTGGTTAAGTAGAAAAATGAATCAAATGGATACGTACAATGACTATCATTCGATAGACTACAATCTGGGAAACATGATTCGCTAACATGACAACTGCATCACTAAAGCCCTCTCTAGCGTAATGGATGGAAAGAACAAGACTGATGAATTGAGAATTAAGGGAAGACACTTATTGAGTAGCCACAATTGCTCTTATATATCATAAAGTTGAGCTAACACTAATAGAAATTACAAAATATAGTAAAAGCTAAATTAGGGAACATAAATCTCTTTCTGTCTACCAATCTTCTGCAGGGTGTACCTGTGATCTATGAGGAACATTGCAGTCCATCACTTAATCAATGCCTGTTACCGTAAATGGAGCATATGCAACCAACCAGCATTTTTCATTCAGCTTTGTCTTGGGCTTTCTTTTCCAGCTATTCTCAAATGCTTTCATTGTTTTTACGTCAGCTTCCAATTCCCTTAACTCTATGTTATTTGGTTTTCCTATTTTCTCTTGACCTTCGGGCTTCTATGTTAGTAGTTGTTAAGTGATATAGTTCGATTATTAACTCAATGTTTGTCCTGTATCCCTTCTACATCTTTTCCTAATTTCATCATCGGATGGAAATGAATTTATTCTCTGTTACAGAAAGTCATTGCTGATAATATCTGACCAACAGTGGCAAAGTATTTCGGTCAAACAAGTGTATCTCTTAATTAAAACTTTTCATAACTCTTCAAGTTTTAGCTACATACAATATAACTATTTTGACGTTTATGTAGAAACTTCTGACACTGATGTTGAGTTCCGAATATTTTTCAGTTGCAGAAACTCTGCTTTTGTTTTGACAATCATTGTCTTTATATCTGAATCACATCAAATCATTCTTGTGTATTGTAAATGTTGTCCTGAAATGTACAAGTTTCCACATCCTCCATAGATTTGATATCAAATCAAGTGTAATCAGATTGATGTCTGTTGTTTTATATCTTAGTCACATTATAACTAGACAGATGGCATTGAATCAACACTAGAATGAACTTAATCACTACACTTTAATGTAACAATCACTTCTATTTATGGATCTACTCTTCTATTATCTTCATGAAAGGATCATTTCAATCAATTTAATTGATTTTCTTGAATAATTCTAAATTCTCTAATTCATAGACAATAACTTTTCAACAATCATTCATTTATATTACATAATTGAAACAAAAAACAAAGAACAACAACCTTTAAACTATTAATTCTAAACTGAATTTCTTGTTTTCTATTGGCTAATTTATTTTAACCGCTTTCATTTTAATTATTTAAAATTAAAATAGACAAATCAGATTGAATTAAACAACAATTTATTGAATATTGAATAAATTTAAATAGAAAAAAAGAATAGTGGTTAATGCAAACAATGAATACAATTCATTCTCGTATGTAGATCTTTTTTTAAAATTTTATTCAATATTCAATTTAATTTAAAATAGTCACGCGCGTACACTTCGTCATTTGCGGTTTATTTGAAATTTTAGTTGACAAACAAACAAACGAATCTATAAGAAGTAAGATAAAATGTTTAATGAAAGTTTCTTTTATTTTCAGTTTATTTTTAGAAACTTTTTATTTTGTTTTATTTATTTTTATTGTTATTTTTATCATTGAAAGTGAATTTATCATCATCATCATCAGTTAACTTTATAGAATGAAGTTATGTAAATGTGTAGTGAATAAAGAGATTACTGTATGACAGTGAACACTTCAACATTGAGATGCAGGTACATCCAGCTGATGAGTGCCAACTAGGACGAAACGCGCGTCCTGGATTCCATTTGCTAGTCACAATCTAAATTAAACTTCAACTGAATGTTGTTGAAGTAAATGAAAGATTCAATTAATGTCAAACTTTGACATTAACAGAGTAGGATTCTGTAAAGATCGATTGTATACGGATCAGAATGCAACACAATGTAACATTGTTAAAAAAACATTAATTAAAATGAAACTCATTAGTTTACATCAACTTCATAGACTATGAAGAAGCATATAATAGTGTGGATAGGACAACATAATGAAGCCTTCTTCAGCATTATGATTTACTTAAGATAGTTGATAGACAATATCGTACAAAATTCTTAGAATACAAATCATGCATGATGGTTAGCTCGTAGATTCATTCAAAGTGAATACTAGTATCAAACAATACTGATTACTCTCATCCTTTCTTTTTCTTCTGATTGTTGATTAGATTACGCAAACCTCAGAGGAAGCACAGAATCAGTTGACAATCTAGATGAAACTAGATAATTTTGACTCCGCAGATGACCTGTATTTCTGTTACTTACACAGTAACAAATGCACATGAAAACCCTCAATGTCGTAATAGCCTCTGTAGCATTGGGTCTCAACATACACATAGGAAAAATAAAGATCCTTAGATGAACCGTAGCGAGTACTAACCAATTTACACTTGACATAGAAACTCTGGAAGATGTAGAAACTTTGACATAACTGGATACCATCATCGATAAACAAGGAGGATCTGATGCCAATGTGAAGGCATAAATCATCAAAATGAAAAAAATCTTGAACTGAGAACAACTGTCAGTTAAATCCCAGAGTCAGAAATTTTTCACGAACATGAAGACACTTCTGTTGTATGGATCTGACACTTGCACAAAGAACTGCAGAGAAATTCATTGAAAAGACTCAGATATCAATAAACATTGGTTACGCAAGATATTTTGATCCATAAGCCAGATATCATCAAAAGCAACCTTTTGTATCAATGAACAAAGCCAACCAAAATCCAACTGAGAAAGAAATGTGAAAAATTCCCTAGAGGATGTAGTTGATTGAAGAAACATTGAGGAAATCATCAAAGTCAATAACAAGACAAGCACTAACTCGAAATCCTCAAGTTTAAAAGAAAATAAAAAAACTGACGGACACATTCATTTGAAAATTGGAAGCAGATATGAAAAGAATGAGTAGTACATGGAAATGGATGATAAAGAGATTTGAGGACAAGGTTGATTGGAGAATGTTACTCGGAAGCTTATGCTCCAAGTGTGGTAACAGGCACTGATTGATTCATTGATTGGAATATATTTACTAGTCTAATTGACTTCGTATTAACTATAGCATGTAATGATGGATCAACACTATAAAGAATTCGATAAGCCTCAAACAGGTCTCTACACAATGATCAACAGATGTGTATATTACAGTCTTAGATGGCTTATTCGTGATCTGAATTTATAACAGTACAACGATTGCAGATCATGAAACATGGTAACTAGGGATCAAATTCTTATTAGAACACAAGTTCCATCAAGGATTGAAGGTTCATCTTGAAGATGAGTAGTAAATAGAACTAGATTAATGTTGAGGATTACTTGAGGACTACTTTAAAACTACCTTACAATAGCTATGGTTTCCATAATATATGAACTTCTTTTGAGTTGTAAGTAGGTCGATATGTATTCTAGGTGTAAAATGTTGAAGTCATGCATTGATTTTATCTTCTAACTGGCTTTGTTAAACATGCCATTATGAACTGATATCATAACTCTATTAGATAAGGGAATCGTTTAATCATGAAAATACAAAAATGAAGCCCGTTCAGTAAACATGCATTTGGCACAACAGTATAACCCATCAAATGAACCAGTTAATTAGTTTGTGGTATAGTGGCGAATTTATAAGTCTTTCAAATAAACATCATCCAATAAGATCAATTCTCAGTTAAGTTAGGCAAAACAGTTAGGTTTCAATTGGTATAACATTGGTAACAGTTGCAGTCTGTAAAACTGCTTGGCTACATATTGAATCCATCCCCCTTCCCCATGAAAGTATAAGTTCTCTTAAATATTTCAGGTTGAGTCCAAATTTTACTGCCGACTACTTCCAAACCATCCAATAAATGTTATTTCTTTCACAATATACAAACCATCTTTGAGTTATAGTTAGATCCAAATGTATTTTATGTATCGTTTAACTGTTTATGGACAATGACTAGTTTACCGAAGTTGATCATAACACTTCTTATATGGATGGTTGTATATGTTCATATTTATAGTCTACTTCATGGTGTAATCTTGAACAATTAGAATGCTTTACTAGGGTGCTGAATTACTTTATACGATGAATTCTAGCATAAGGAATCAATTAGTTGATCTACTGAGACATCATTCCAGTTATCGTTTTCAAACATTCAAATAGTTTCCATTTGTTTATTTTATGATTAGTTTAACACTATTTGGTTTCATAGTATACTTCTGTTATATAAAAGCCAAGAATTAATCAGAAATCTATATCTATTGAATTCATTCTTTGTGTTAATGGGATCCCCATGCTGAAGATGATATTCGTATAGCTCTAATTGCAAGCTTTTCGCTGTCTCATTCACTGTTGTCATATGTGTTATCCATTACGATTTCTCGTAAATTTTATTATGATCGGATTGTTCATAACCCTGTACACAACTTCCTTAATACAATGTTTACTGTATTTTGTAAATCCTATTAGTGTTTGTTTAAGTTTATGATATATAAGAGCCATTCTATCTAATGAAAAACATGTCTTCGTTTTAACCATTAATTCACCGGTGTTCTTGCATCCATCCATTACCCTAGAGAAGGCTTTAGTGATGTAGTTGTCGTTTTAGCTAATTATGTTCACCAAATGAAAGTCTACCGAATGGTAGTCATTGGAAATATTCAATTAATTCATATTCTTCAGTTAACCACAAGGCCATTTCACGTTCTAGTACACTCACACAGAGACACTATATCTAACAATCAGTAGAACAAACAATAAATGAGGTATGGGGCATTAGTGATTCATCATGGAAACTGCACATTTTTATGTAGATGTATACCTGTAGAGGTAGAGAATGTCGTCTAACTTGAATCAACCTCGTATACATCAGTCGATTAAATACCAAAGACATCACTAAGTATATTCACATACTTAACACTAATTTACACTTTTTATATGACGGTTAGTTACACTATCCGGTTATCGGAACAGAAGTTTGGTCAAAGTGACTATCGAATCTGAGATTTGACTGAGGTTTTGATTGAAAGACAAAAGTTGTCAGAACTAAGTCATCTATTTACTAAAGTAACATCTCACTTCATTGAGGTTACTTGTCAATTTCAGTGTAATGAGATATCATGCTTGCTCAGTATCATATTGAGGTACATGTAGATGTAAGTAAAAACATGGGCTGGAGCTCTAACTGATTCCATTTGTGTCAAACATCACTGAGATATCATGTGAGCAATTGGCAAAACTGAACTGAATTCAAATTCTCAAATGAAGAATATCAGCATAGTGTGACAGTCATATTCTACTGTTGAATCTGGAAAAAAGCAAAACTCATTTCCTAGATTGTATTTATTAACTACAATTCAACTTTAATCACACTCATAAATCAACTTTATCTCGAAGTAATACATTCCATATTCATATATAAATCTATAGAGATTGATTGATTACGCTCGTAAACAACATCAACGGGTAGATAGAGATAAATCCAGATTATGTTAATAAACATAATTCTACTACTTACTGGCAAGTATCTAATGAGAGGATTCACACTTCAATCGATTTGTGATATAGAACAATGATTATTCAGTGTCATTAGTGATAACTGTTACATGCTCTATAATGCTGATCTTCACTAGTCGAATCGTCACACTAGAATTCCTCAAGAATTTTGAAGTAGGTTACTGGTGAATTAAGGTGGCTACATAACTATAAGTATCAAATTTATTTGTCTGTACTCATCATACAATGAAATTGATTGGAATTCAATGAAAATCCAACGGTACTGGTTAGGTACTTGATACTAGTATAGAACACCTCAGTTGAATATACCTTCGTTTCTATCAGAGGATAAAATTGAGGGCTTCCAGGCTGTTATTTGAAGCAAATCAACGACTGGATTTACAGATCGGTTTAGACGAATATACGTAAAGAAGATGTTGTAATTTCTGTTTACTTTGGATGTTGTCAATATGTTATTGATGCATATTATTATTGAATGCTTCGAACAATACGTCATCGATGCAACAGTAGTAGAATGTTACTTGAATGATGACATTTTCAATTGAAACATTCCCTAGTTTTTCGGCGGTATGATTTGTATGTTGCGGTATTATAGTGTCCCACCACTATCGTTACACTATCGACTTTGTTAATAGTATTGATTGTTGAATTAGAGATGGGCACTGATTATACAACTAAGAAGGGAATTTACATTGTTGTAATAGGAACTAGGGATACTACACGTCTCTATATAAGTTCACTACACATTTAATCTACCGTTTTTAGTTTTTATACTGTTCGATTCATAAAAGATATTAAACTTACGGTCTGTCTTTCTGAAGATTATCTCACTGATTTTCAGTAAAGTTAGATAAATTGTCTCATTTCTATTATTATTATCAGGTTACTGTTGCCCAAATCTTCGATTGGATCCATGAACTGTTATCAATTCGTTTTCTATTCACCAACTATAATTAATTATGTATCTGATCTCACAGTTCTTGGTTCCTGTTGTATTTTCTTAATGTGAATTCTATTCTTTCCATTGGTTCTTTATGTAGTCAATTTTTGTGTGTATGTAAACGCCTAAGTTTACTATTATTTATCTTGTTAGTTGTTGGTTCACCCATCTTGAGTTCATCTATTCAGCTACAAGACTAGAAAACACTGAGTATACATGTGGATATAGGAGAGTGACTTTACTGTCCATGTTTTCCGTTATGGATCCATGTCATGGTTACTGTCTCTGTTTATCATGATGGGATGTAGTTCATATCATATCAATAGTAGTACGTAATGAATAATTCTAACCCATTGAAATAAAATCTTTGATGAAGATTCATCGATGATATGAATCAAAATGTGATCGTAACTGTATTGTGAATGAATATTCAAAACATAGTTGACGATATCGAATGTTTTTGCTGTAACAAACCTTGAATCACTTCAACTAATTCACATCATTGTGTTTATTACATTATCTTTATTTTCATTGATTGAATATTACATGGAAGTTCACTTTATGAGCTTCCTCAGTCGTCAGTTCAACTTCTCCTATTACTCGTTTTTGTTTTAGATTTGCTTGCTCATATGGCTTTGTACATTACGTTGGAATATAAAGTACCTTTTGACCAGAAATGAACTGCTATATTCAAAATTTGTTGTTTTGAAGATTGTCAAGTGTCAATTTGACATTACTAATTCGTCTTAGTTAAATTACCATTACCAACTAGCAAGTACTGTATTGCTGTTTCGTCTTAGCATGATTCTTTTTAAAAGTGCACATTTACGACTTTATAAGGAATTGAACCCAGGACATTCTGGTTTCACAGTGAGTGCCTAATAAGAGACCACTGAACAGTCTCCCAACAGCTGATATTTTTAATTCCATCAATTCGCACACTAGTGTCTAGCTTGTCAAGGTAATTTCTGGAGTTTTATTAAAAAGATGTGATCAATAAAGTTCAACCATGTCGATTGATATGCAACTATCCACCGATGGTAGAGGATGAGGTTATGTAAGTATATCGTGAATTCACTAACTTCGAAAGATCAATCGTTTGGATCCAGCTGTTTCAGTAGTATACTGGTAAAGCGTTCTTCAGCGAGATAGAAGGTCTTGGGTCCGAACGTTAGTAAGGTCGTGGTTGAGTATTACTAAACAGTCCAACAGTAGGACGAAACAGCTATCTAATCCCATTTTCTGGTTGTAAGTACTTGAATAACTCAGGTCGATTCATGATACTAAATTATTAAATTCAAGGAGGTGTTTACAGCAACGCATTCCCCACTAAACGTTTATTATTCCTTATCATCATCTATAACTACCAAATTGATCTACTGTTAATTATTTGTACAAACTACACTACAGTTTGCTGCACTCACTTGATAAATAAAATGAAAACAAATTATCATTGAGAAATCCCTTTGAGGATTGAATGACATGAACATTAGTCACTAAAATGAAGAGTTAATAAAATGTACTACTTAAATATTATGAAGTAGACTGATTGTAATTAAACAAAATAAATGAGATTGAGATTACTAATCAGTTCACATATTTAACAGCTTTAAGCACATTATGATTATCACCGTAGTGAAATGTAGTTGTTCATTACTGGAATATACACAAATCTTTATTATGTTTGTGTTAATAGTGACAGTGTAATAGATTATGCAATCAATCTAATCATAACTCAGTTGAGTAATTAACGGAAACTAATGAATTTGTTTAGTTTATGTAAGGCATTACTGTTTAGTGTGTACTATCAACCATAACGGAAATTGGTCAAAATTATGAAATAACAACAATCATCGTTGGTCTGACTGGCGTCTAATAGAAGATTCGCTACTTCATTATGTGTATTGTCACTAGTGATAACTGTTTAACTCGAGATAGGTTTAAACTGTATCATTTACAAACTTTAAATAGACCTATAAGTAACTTTGAGTTGGTTAGTTGATTAATCAAGTAGTTCTTGGATCTTGGGTGTGAGGCGTCATTGGTTAGTTTGTTACTAGGGTTAAATGGCTGTCCAATGTTAGCTCATTTTAATTGGTACCTAATCAAAACCGATCTAATGAATACATTACAACAAAATACCGAACTATGACAGTTAAAGGAATCAGTTGTAAAACTATTCAAGGAAATTTATATAAAATAATAATGTTATCCTTCAGTCGATGTCCTTCAAATTTCCAAATTAAAGAATACTTGAATTTGATCGACCTGAGTTAGACAAGTAGTACAAACTAGGAGGTATAATAGTGGATAGCTGTTTCTTACTGATATGAAACTATTCAGAAGTGTGTGTCTGTAACCTCACCAGGTAGCACTATCCAGAACCTCTAGATTATATGAAGAACGCTTAACCGTTAAAATGATGAGCCAGCTGGCATCCAACAGTGAACACTCTTAACTATATTTTTGAATGACCTCGTCTACTGTCATCGGTCGTCGACAGCCTTACACTCGATATAAGTGAACTTTTCCCTGATCATATCTTCTTACCATGAATCCAGGAACTACCACTTGAAGTTAACTGACAATATGCTGATATTTATTTGAATTGGACGTTTTAGAGGTTGTTAAGTCTGAATATGATATCAAGAATTGTCTGGAGTATGATAATCAGTAAAAATCAGATACTGCTACTGAACAGTTATATCACTTAGTTAATTTGCTTTGAATATACAACATATTCACTAAAACTGGAAATATCAACTGCTGAATTTCGACCAACTAGACTAACAATTAACCGTCTTTCACATAGCCTGATAGTCATAGCATCGTTTCTTCGTTGGAATTATGGATTCATATTATTGATTAGTGTAGCACTAGTAATAAAATATCCGCCGAATGTTTTCTAGTTTACAATGGTTGTCAACTTCAGATCAATTTGAATCCTATTCAACTATCCATGCAACATTTAATTCATAACACTAATAATACTACTTTAAAAGTAATCACATATTACCTACTTACTTACTTACGCCTGTTACCCCTCAAAGAGGAGCATAGGCCACTCACCAGTATTCTCCATTCAAGTCTGTCCTAACCAATCCTTTTCAGCTGTCTCCAGTTACTGTTCATCCTTTTTATGTCTGCTTCCAGTTCTCGACGCAGTGTGTTTTTTGGCCTTCCTCTTTTCCGTTTTCCAACAAGATTCCAAGTTAGTGCTTGTCTCGTGATACAGTCTGATGATTTCTACAATTTATGTCCTATCCATTTCCAACGTCGTTTCCTGATTTCCTCTTCAGCTGGAATTTCGTTTGTTCTCTTCCATAGTAGGCTGTTGCTGATGGTTTCCGGCCAACAGATATTCAATATTCTACGTAAACTATTGTTAATAAATACCTGTACCCTCCTAAGGAAGTTTGGAGTAGTTCTCCACGTTTCAGCTCCATACAGAAGAACTGTTTTGAAGTTCGAGTTGAAGAGTCTAACCTTGACGTTGGTAGACAATTGTTTGAAGTCCCATATATTTTTCAGCTGTAGGAATGCTGCCCTTGCTTTGCCAATCGTTCCTCTTGCATCTGCATCTAATCCTCCTTGTTCATCGATGATGCTCCTTAGGTATGTAAAGGTATTCACTTGTTCCAGAGTTTCACCATCAAGTTTAATATGGTAGGTGCTCTCTGTGTTGAATTTGATTATCTTGCTCTTACCCTTATGTATGTTCAGGCTAAAAATCGCTAACCAGAATAAACAAGCTTAACATATTACTTATTACCTATTTAAGTAATGTCATCAATATTCCCATATTCACTTTTCATTCTATGATAACCATTTACAAAATAATCAATAATAGTTTCTCTGTTTGTCTATCCATCAATAGAAATCAATAAGTAAAGAAAGTCAATTAATCGAAAAGTAAAAGAAAATTTTTATAGGAACAAAAATTGTTTAGGATAAACTTGTATCTCCCAATGTTAACATCAACATTGGGATGCTGATACATTCAGCTGATGAATCCAAAATGAGACGAAACGCACATCCTGAATTCTGTTTACCAGTTACAATCCAACTTAAACAAAAAGAGTTTTTTTTCGTTTTTTTTTCTTTTTTTTTGGGAAAATTAAAAATAACGTTGTTTTCTTTTCTGTTTAACATCAACAATCTTGATGAATTTCAATTCAGAGTAAATCAAATTGAATTGAGGTGATTTATGATTATATGAATGAGGTTTGTGAAAAGAATAGTGGATTAAGATTGGTCCTAGTGATATAACTCGAGGAAAGATCTTATTGTTCAGGGAACAACTGCTTGAGATTAATCATGCACGACCTTCTTGAGTGCAATTTTTATTGTGTTAGCCATGTACTTGTCAAAGTGTTACTACTGGAGACATAAACCTATAGAGTAATATGTAGTGTACATTTTTAGAGCCAATCTTTTCTAATTTTACTCTTTCTTTGAAGAAAAGTAGATTTGCTGTCATACTGGTTGTCTGAGATGTACCTCACTCCTGTAAGACATTCGTACAATCAACAGTATGCTTTTGGTGCAAAGGCTCTTCAACCAGATTACCCAACAAAAGTTGACATTAAGGACCAATTGTTCTAGCAAGTGTAGCTCTATTACTTCATCAATATAGGGAAGACCGACTATCACATAGAGGCAGCAACAACGGTAATGTGTTCAGCTCTCTGTGTTCATGGTCACTGACTACTTGGACTGATGCACATATGTGGCGTAGGTCTATGCTGTTATATGACTGACTGACTGACCGACAACATACGGTGAGTACTTCGAATGAACACATTTATTAACGATGCTTAGTAGTTAGGCATAAAGATTCCTTTCCATTATGTATTTAAACTATAGATGGCATAATCTATAAACTGGGCGATTATTTTATCTATTAACCAATCAGAATGTCAAACAATATTGATTCTTTAAGGTCAATTTATAATTAATCAACCAATCACCATACGAATGTAATTTATCCCAAATATATATATATTTATACATCTAGGCATGTATTATCCATTTAAGCCGATCACGTGTTTCACACACCCAACATTCTGTCACTCTTCCCTACATCATAGTTGGAACATTATGAACGGGATGTCAATTTATGCAGTAGATCTTTTATTGATTATTTGTATAAGTACTGTGTATTCAGCAAGACCACTTACACCTTATCAAAGAAGTAAGTAATGATTATTTAGTTATTTTTATTATATGAAATCTAAAATGACTAAAGTTAGAAATACCAGCCACCGAATATCGGTTGGCTCGTTGGTCTAATAGATGACAGTCATTCAGGAAACCTGAAGGTTTTGAAGCTGATTCCTATTCGAGTGATGTATATGTGTTGTCGAAAATTGACATACCAGAGCGAAATAGCTATCTAATACTTCTTCCCTGGTTTATAATGGTTGTCTGACTCAGGTTAATTCAGGATATTAAATTGACATTATAGGATTTGCCGCTTGTATTCATCGTAGGTTTATGTTAGTAGGGTATCAGTGAAAGCCAAAAAAACCTGCACAACTTTTATCTACTAGCGTGAGGCTCAAAAGCAGTATACACCATCGATTTCACCGGGGAATCAAATGTAAGGCCTTCTGACCCAACAGTAAACACCTGACCACTTTCGTCACTGAGCCGCAGTCAAATGGTACGATTCACACTTGTATCAATCTGTAATATAGTGTGTCAAGCATCCATTGTCATTCGTGATAACTGTCCCACTTTTAACAAGTCACTAGAATTTCAACAGCACCTTAAAATTATTCACTAGTGATTTGATTGTTGTAACTGAATAGTCTCATACAAGGATGAAATAGCTGTCTTGTAGTCTCTAGTTTTTAATGTTTCTTAACTAGTAATATTACATTTCTTGGTTGTAAATAGTTAGTAGGATGTAAGTTGTGTTCTGCCTAACACCCATTCCATAGATTTGTCGAAGATTATAAGGTTCGAACTCATATTATTCATAGTTTAAAACATTCCCAAATGTACTGATTTCTTGTAGATTGAAGTTGTATTCACATTTATTTATTCCTAAGTAATATAACTAATATCAAGTTGATCAAATCCTTAATGTCAATCTGATTCTATAATTCAAGTTGTTAAGTAGTTACTAGTTGAATTGATTGAATATAGTGTACATTATCCTTTCAATATGTTAAGTGATTAGAAGAAGCTAACAGGAAATCATTATTATTAATGTTTCGTAGAAATTAACACTTATCACTTAAATGTATCTACTGTCATAAAAGAATACAATGATTGAATTTATTGTAGACTTAGTTGAAGGCAGAACAGTTTAATGTACTTGTTATAGTGTGAAACACAGTGGATTGTGATAAACAGAGACAGTAACCTTCCAGGAAACCCTAAACACTAAGACTGGTGTTCAATGCCCAGATGTTTACCATACGTATCCAAGTCCCTTAGGCGGATATGAAGATAAATGAGGCAATGACCAAATAGTTTAATAATATTTCACTCATTCGTTTGAATACACGCGAAACTTGACTACACAGCAGATTAACAAGATGAATAAGTATAAGAATGCATATGAACTAATAGAACAGTAACATAGTGAATTAATTATTGTTGCTGAGTGTCAAATATTATGATAACAGTTCATGGATCCAGTGGAAGAGGGGGTGAAAGTAAGGGTAAGGGGAAGATGACACTAATGGAAATGAGGCGGTCGATTGATAAAAACTTAAAATAAATGAAATAGTCTTTTATAAGATCGTTCAAGAAGTTAGTTATTCTTGTTTGAATGTTCAATCTAACAGTACTCTTGAGTGCATCATCTTTGTAGCTTAGTAGGAGGATTTTGGTTATAATGAATTCTCTTGGCTGGATAAAAGTTTTACATTGATAATGTTGTTCAAAAGTAACAATGAAAGCTTCTCAATAAGATCATTCAGTTTAGTGATCAATCTACACTGTATCAATGACAATAAGTATACAATTGTGTTTACAATGTATACAATGTAATACCATTATTATTACATTGTATACTATGAATAACGTATTTCATTTTCATTCTCTTACTTTCTATTTCTATGTGTCTAATGTTCGGTACACTTAAGTTTGAACTCTAAACAGCATACAAAAAGAAACTTTGAACAGTAGCAACATAGTTTACACATCAACTTGGATGATAACACCTTTTTACTTATTTACTTACTCCTGTTACCCCTCACAGAGGAGCATGGGCCGCTCACCGGTATTCTGCGTTCAACTCTGTCCTGAGCAATCATTTCCAGCTTTTTTCAGTTACCGTTCATCCTTTTAATGTCTGCTTCCAGTTCTCGACACAGTGTGTTCTTTGGCCTTTCTCTTTTCCGTTTTCCAACAGGATTCCAAGTTAGTGTTTTTCGCGTGATACGGTCTGATGATTTCCGCAATGTATGTCCTATTCATTTCCAACGTCGTTTCTTGATTTCCTCTTCAGTTGAAAATTGCTTTGCTCTCTTCCATAGTAGGCTGTTGCTGATGGTTCCCGGCCAACAGACATTCAATATTCTACGTAAACTATCGTTAATAAATACCTGTACTCTTCTGAGGATGTTTGGAGTAGTTCTCCACGTTTCAGCTCCATACAGAAGAACTGACTTGACGTTCAAATTGTAGAGTCTAACTTTTATGTTGGTAGATAGTTGTTTGAAGTCCCATATATTTTTCAGTTGTAGGAATGTTGCTCTTGCTTTGCCAATCCTTGCCCTTACATTTGCATCGGATCCTCCTTGTTCATCGATGATGTCCCCCCTGTATGTAAAGGTATCCACTTCTTCCAGAGTTTCACCATCAAGTTCAATGCGGTCGGTGCTTTCTGTGTTGAATTTGATTATCTTGCTCTTCCCCTTATGTATGTTTTGGCTTATTAATGCTAAGGTTGCTGCTACGCTGGTTGTTTTCACTTGCATTTGTTGGTGGGTAGAGGTTGAAAGAACTAGATCATCCGTGAAGTCAAAATCATCGAGTTTTATTCTACTTGTCCATTGAATTCCGTGCTCTCCCTCAGATGGGGAGATTTTCATAATCCAATCAACCACTAAAAGGAAGAGGAAAGGCGAGAGCAAACAGCTTTGTCTTACGCAGGTCCTCACTGGAAATGCATCTGTCAGCTGTCCTCCATGCACGATTTTGCATTGTAGTTGGTCGTAAGAATTCTGGATGATGTTGACGAGTTTCTCTGGTACGCCGTAGTGTCAAAGAAGTTTCCATAGTGATCTCCCGTCTACTCTGTCAAACGCCTTCTCATAGTCAATGAAGTTGATGTACAGTAACGAGTTTCATTCAGTTGATTGTTCAACGATGATCCGTAGTGTTGCGATTCGGTTTGTGCATGACTGATCCTTACGGAAACCAGCCTCTTGATCTCGAAGTTGAGCATTCACTTAGTCTTTTATTCTGTTCAACAACACTCTGTTGAAGACTTTCCCTGGTACTGACAATAGTGTGATTCCTCTGTAGTTCTCACACTTGCTCAAATCTTCTTTCTTTGGTATATTGATAAGGTATCCTTCTTTCCAGTCTGCCGGAACCTGTTCTTCCTCCCAGATCCTCTTGAATAAAATGTGGAGCATCCTTGCCGTTATGTCTATGTCTGGCTCCTCCTGAAGCTCTTCTAGGGTTGCTGGTGGTCCTAAGCTCTGGTAAAGGAGGAGCGTTGGGCATAGGGCTAGAATCCGTATCCCGTAAAATACAAGCTTACCAAAAAAACGCTAACCAGATGAGAACACATCGGTTAGCACATTGACAGATGATATAGTTCAATTCAATTATGAAATTTATCACTTACAGTTTGATTTGACCGTTTCTATCTTTGATCATGCAAATAGTGTAACATCAAATAGACGAAAGTAACAGTAGAATATCTATTAAGACAGAAATTTTACTGTCTACTTTAATATACAAAGTTTATGTATTCAACTATTGAAATCATTTTACAGTGTACAGTTTCACTGATATACATTTAAGTCTATTGTATCTCACAATATACTACTAACTGTGCCAGTCACAATCCAAATTAAACATTATTTGTGAACTACTGGTATATCGAGGCAGTCCCCTCAAGATGCACATAAAGTAACAGAGGTTGACTAGTTTTAGTCCATTACAAATCAACGGGAAGATACTAGCTCAACTTAATTACATATATACCCATTGCACTGTCTAGACACAGTAACCTAGTGATGGCGTTTGGTAAGAAGCGGAGTGAGTTCTAATTTCAGTGTGAACATCAACATTGGGATGCAGGTAAATTCATCAGATGAGTCCCAAATAGGATGGAACGTGCGTCCTGCGTTCAGCATACAAGACACAATCCAACTTAAAGTATTCTCGTTACAAAGAAACTTTTCTCTTTGTCATATACAGTTGTGTCGTTAATCACTTTCGCTATAATTGTCTTCTGTTAAATTGTGAGATAATGTTAGAATATCAGAGAGCTGTTACAATTACCGTGGTATTGTGAGAAGTCGACTTAGTCAAGGACAATTTTTTCTATTTGGTGAACATAGAGAACGTCATAAATTACATATACATTACTTTTAATTAGTCTACTTGTACGTCCTTTGTGTTCCGCGATCATTGTTGGCTGTAGGACTGGTTTCCTTGGTTGTCTTTATTCCTCCTTCTTATTGTGATCGGATTTTGCTCCTTGTCATATCGCAACTCATCTAGTATACTGTTTAGCGTTTCTACTTTCACGCTACGTTTCGCTACCAACTACTTATGGACGACCCTATGAATAGCATCCACCATAGTATGACCACTTAGTTAATGTGACCATGCGCTCATGAAGTTATAATATAAAACGCTAATAAGAGTGCTTAATCGGTCCTTGTACTTATGCCAGATACACATTCACTTTCAGACCAGAAATCAAAGAACACAAGCCGATAAATCAACCAGACAAATTATAGTCGATTTCATGCATTCCTTCACATGAACCTAGAACCAGACTACACAGTCAGCTAATTAGAGAATTAGAAATAGTACAAAAGAGACCATTTTTAAGCTTTTTGATTGGCAAGCGGAATCGAGGACGCTCATTTCGTCTTATTCGGGACTCGTCGACTGGATGTACCTACGTTTCACTGCTGATGTTCACACTGGGGTTCGCATTCAGTCCGTATCTCGAGAGAGATAATAGTTGTGAATGGAGGTAACGTGTACACAACTATAGTTCATAAATGAGGGATTAAATACCAACAGTAACTGATCTGAATGGGAGGATTGAGCAATAGGGTGAGGGTACATAATAATGATAGAAATAAGATGTTTGCATAACTCACAATTAAAAAATTGAAATAGTCTTCCAAAACATCCTGTTAAGAGCTATTTATTCTTCTGCAGTTGTCCAACATCACAGATAGTCAATTATGTACAACATAGAACCTAACACGTATATGTATCGGTCCACATTATCCAGATGAGATCAAATTAACATGATTAATAACAACAGGAAGGAATGTAACACTGATTTTCACAAATGAATAATAGAATTCAGGATCTAGAAGAAGATAAAGAGTGAATATACATGTGTAACTGCGATTGAATCTTTGACATGTTATCCAGTCCTTTTAGCTACTGATTATCTTGCGAGCCTCATCCAATGAGTTTACAGCTACCAACACACTTAATGGTCAATGGCTTCATGGGTTACTAACGTGTTTTGCTATGGATTGCCGTAGTATTTTCCATCCTACTCCTATACAAACCAACATCGTGGAATAAGATTGCCGTTTTCTGAATATACCTAATACATATTCACTCCATTAGATGAAGGTACTCGAATGAAATTCTCTATGTCTATACATTTTTGCCACAAATGATGTTAGTACTACTTCTATGACGTTGATGTTCATCTTTTATTATTTCGATATTATGTGATAATGTGGACTAAGGTGATTGCATGTCAGGGAATGTATTGCTAATGATTGACTGATTCATACAACTCATAATATTACGTCTCTAGGTGAATAAACATGAAATGATGAAGAACAAATGGTTATCGTAAACAAAAAGTTCTTTCAACTTAAGAAATAAACAAAGACATAATTGAACTGAGATGGTTTAGATAGATTGATATTTGGTTGATTGAATTCGTCATAGATTAGAAGAGGGCACTGAACAACTGTTTCATCTTAGTATGAGACTCTTCAGTAGTACGTTCATCAATATGAAATGTCTTAGGTGAAATCTAAGGTAAGCATTATTCAGGAGTCCCATACTAGAATGAAGCAGTTGTCCAATGACACCTGATTTTTAGTGATACCTTACCAGTTAGTCAGTTACAACGTAGAACTTGGTACATGTGTACATCAGTTCAAGTTGCCATGCTTCAATTAGCAGAGAAAGATTAAATTGTCGGACCGAATCCCAGAGTAGGGGAGGTAGTAACAGAGTAAGTACTAATGGAAGGCATAGAGATCAGAGATGAGATTTGAAATAAAAAGTAATTCAGTAAAGCGAAAATTATGAGAGGCTCAAAAACTTAGAATTTAGGGGAAGACAAGGAGTGGATGCACTTGCGCCTTACCAACATCAATCTGTGACAATATCAATCAACCAAATGCCAATAGCTACAAACCATCCCAATCCATGAACATACTTGTTTGTGTGACATAAGTTATGCCAATTTCTTATAAGTCAATGAAATTGAAATTTGTTTTTCTAATTCCTATGACCAATTGACCTCATTTAGATAACCACTAAAATTCATCAACTAGTAATCGATATATGTTTCGTCCTAATATACAATTCATCAGAATTAAAAGTTCATAACCTTATCATAAAATTACACCTATGACCTTCAACTTTAGTTCCAAGCGCATAATTGTTAAATCATTCAACCAACTAGCATCATATTCAGTGTAGAGAAACTTGATATGATAGATGATAATCACTGTTAAACAATGACACTTTAATCATGGGTTGAATGAACTAAGAAAGTGACTTTGAATAAGTTTCCGACAACCTCAGTTTGTAGAGATTAACACTAAGTTTAGTTGATGGAATTCGTCACAGATTGACGTTAGCAAGGTACCATTGAAAACCAAGTAGCATTAGACAGCTGTTGTATCTTAGTGTGAGATTTCTCGTAAATACACACCTTATATCCCGCATTTAAGGACTTCAGGTTGGTGAAAACCTAACTCTCTGCACCACTGGGTCGGCATCTAATAGTATAGTTCCAACTCTTATCAATTTGCGATATAGCTCAATGACCATCTATTGTCATCTGTGATTCCCGTCTCACTCTCAACAAGTCTGAACTCTACCAGTCACAACTTCTCATAACATCCTGAAGTTAGTCGCTAATGAGCTGACTATTGTAACTGATTTGATATAGTTTGTGGAGATCAGTACTAAGTTTAGTTGGTCGCTTTTCGTTGATATACGTTATGTCTTACTGATATCTTGTAAGTAGTATAATGATTTCTCGGTAAAAATTGAATGTAACATGGTAATGGAATAGTGTTTTGGAGATTGTTGATTTTCATTTTGATATCACAAAATGGCTTCAGTTAGAGAACCACAAGAAAACAAGGGGGTATTTGACTATAATTTGTCTTAGTATGGAACTTCTTAGTAGTGCTCTTTCATGAACCCATCATGGCATTAAGTTCAAGACCTTAGGGTTCATGATGAAACTTTAACCATTAAAGCAATGAACGAACATTCAATGGTTAATATTTTTAAATTTGGTCTAGTTACTTTTATATCTGAGTGGCCTTATTCATTCTCATTGATGGTTAACTGCTTCCCACCCGATATAGTTGAACACCATCAGGAATGAATAGCTGTCCATCATCGGTTTCCAGTTTTCAATGGTTGCCTAATTGAAACCAATTCATGATACCAAATTGACATTCACCAATCTCTATAACACCCAATTACAACCTGATATACAATTTGCACAGAAACCAATCATGCAATCATACATACATACACACTCACATACACACAAATGTTATGTTATCAATAAACAAACTTAGAAAATGAAATGATTGTGTAAAAGTGACAGATTAGTAACAAGTTTAATTGATTTTATTCATCACATTTTGTTATAGATTTGGATACAACAAAAAAATATTATATAAATAGTATAATTATTACATTTCTATAACACTAAAAATAGTATTTTCCAATAAATCGATCATTTCTGTTTGTTACCAAGGTAACATTGATTAATTTAAATGAATTTCCTTTGATGATTATATAACACATGTATGTAATTGAAAGTAGCAAAAATCAATAAACCACAAGGTCACAGTCAGAAATTAATCAATACACAGGTTTATTGATTGATTAAAAGTATGACAATGATCTGATTACAATTGTTACTATCAAAAGAAAAGGATTAACAAACCTGTGTACTTAATATGAGATGATATTTGAAATGTATAGACTTTCATTAGTTTAGTTGCTTTGTAGGAAAGAATTTAACAGCTATTTCATCTAAGTATGTAACACTTTAGTAACATGTATATGTGTGAATGGGAATCGAACTCAGAATGTTTAAACTAATTAAATAGCATTAATCAATTCTAACTAAACTGTAGATACGTTTTCTAATTAAATACTGTTTACTTATATCTGAATGCAAAATCTTCTAGAAATTCTATTGAGCTATGATTTGTAGAAGTGATTTAAACATAGACGTTTTTGGTAGTTTCTCTGAGAATTCAATGAGCAGTCATAACATCCATTCTCTTCTGAGTTCCTTAAATACATTTGTCTGATTAGTTCCACTTCGTCACAGTATTTCGTCGGTGTTACAACAACTTTAACGATTGTATTATTTGATTGCTGCGTCTCCTAACTCCTCTGCTTCTATTGTTGTCATCTACAATATGATTCATAGAAAAGATGCTTAATACGGCTTTAACAGAATTTTTTCTAGTATCTTCTCGTAAGAATTAAGTTGAAACAAGTTGAAACCAGTCTGCATAGTATCATTTAATTTGTATTGTGACTGGCAAGTGGAATCCAGGACGCGCGTTTCGTCCTATTTGGGACTCATCGGCCGGATGTACCTGCATAGTGTTGTGTAAGAGTCCGATAGCTATACAAATGCCCAAAACCTCATTTGTGTATTTGAAGATGTCTTGTACACTAACGTGGAAAATGACCAGTTTCGGTAAATGTGACAAATGATGCATACATTAGTTTTAGTTATCTACTTACATATTGTTATGTTCCTTACTTCAGGTTGACTCTATACTGTGCTTTCTTGCCTGTATTCTTGTCTACTATACAATTATGCTTCCGTACTACTTCCTCCTCAATTGACTGTTCATTACTTCCATTTTTTCATGAGGTTCCATTATGTTCTACTTAGTTAAAGCTGTCCAAATAATAATGATCATATTTACATTAAACTCACTCTGGTAAGGAAGTTTTGGTTTGCCTTGATTGACCTTATATAAGTATACAAATGTCTTTGATGTTTCGGGTGATTCAAGAAGAGTAACCAACTTTCAGAACTGTTTTAGAAAACTATTTCATATATTTTAGTTGTGGGTAATGTTACCATTTCATTTCCATCCTTGTTACGTCCCTCTTATTCTATCCTCACGTTCTGTATATTTACTGTTAGTATATTGTCTCTTATTAGGAATCACAGTTAATTGGTTGTATACAAACTACTCCTATTCACTTGCCACTATCTCCTTTGTTTTGTATTAATGCTGAATTCCTAAATGGTTGACTGTGTGGTCTAATTTTATGTACATATAAAGGAATGTCTGAAATACAATACATTTCGATCTGATTGATTCATCAGCTTTGTGTTCTTTCTTTCCGGCTTGGAGACTGTTAGTCGCAGAGTAGACGTGTTCGGGCTCTGATTGGTAATTATTGAGGACATTCTATATTTTCCATAAGTTTTGATTGGCCGGTTATATCAAGCTATAAGTCTAAATAAATTTCTGTGTGGTCAGATTATTCACAAGGTATTTCGAGAACATGCTCTACATAGTAGTGCGATAAATTTCGTCATCTGATGACATCATCAAGTTTTATATCATTACTTCTAAGATCGTTCAAGATTTTCAGTATATCAATAGATCTAAATCCGTAGGCTATCACTGTTACAGAACAGCAGATATGGATAATAAGGTTGACTAGTGTTCTATGGCATCCTCTGAAGATCAATTGAAAACCATGAAGTATTCGATAACTGAATTATCTTAGTACTAAACTTCGCAACAGTACTTACTAAGGACTTCATCAGTGCTGATAAGAAGCAGAACTAGTTATTTTCTTCTGTACAGATTCTTATTATTGTCATATTACTTTAAGTTATCAGTAACCAGTACCAGTGTTCATCTTTTCCGCACTGACTTTATCATTATTTATTAGTCGTTGTCACTTCTCGGTGTAACCATACAGCGTTGGTACAGAATATATTTAAATCTTTCTAGCACTGAGCTTCCGTCGTCTTGACTTGTACTATAACTCACACTTAATAGCTGAACTAGACCGCTCACAACTTCAGCACTCAGACCCCCTAGACCGCTCTAAGTCAAAATTCAGAAGACAAATTGGTAGGAATCTTTATTTTAATGATAGAAAGCTATTTATGTACAAATATTCCTATATTTATAGTTTTCTGAAATAATAAAATCACTTTTATAAAACTTTCAATCCAAACTAAGAAGTTTCAAATATTACCCAATCAAAACAGGTAGCTTTGAGATTCCAGAAAGTTCTGTAGATAAATGATTGGATGGAATATCTCCAGCCTCTTCAAGAGTTCTGGAGACTATGTTAAGCTTCATTTCTGAGAGTCATCCAAATAATTTGGTTTACAGGTGAGTAATTTAATTGATGCGTTGCTAGTCACTGGTATCTACGACGTTTGTATGTCTCAATTCACTGGTGTAGATCTCATGAGACATCAATTAGAAATCGTATCGAAGAAGAAGAAACACCATGAAAATTCTATTTTAATCTTTTCGTTTGATTACCTTCTCATTTCTTTTATTTTACTTTTTGAGGTTTTACACCAACAAGAAATATTAGTTGTTCTCAATGTGAAATGAAAGTAGAAACAGATAAATCAAAAAGTTTTATTGAAACTGATATGTATCGTCGTCGATGTTTAGATGAACCAGAGATATTCTTTAAACCATGGTAAGTCAATATGATATGCCTATTGAATTGAGATGCTTTATGGTGATTGGTAGTCAGTGTTAGTTGATCGAATTCATTACAGATTGATGTTGATAGAGTATGGATGAAAACTATGGAGGGTAGTTACTGTCATATTACATAAGCTAATTTGTTATGACTGACTCCATAATGAAGCCACTGGATACTATGCAAGTCTTGTTCTGGATAAAGGGTGAATCTTGAACCGCAATATGATCCTAAGTGTATTATTCTCAATGATCTAGTTGGCATAAAAGACATGCCATCACAATACAATTTACTATTTCACTACTGACAACAGGATCATGCAAAGTCTAAAACAGTACAGTAAATTAAATACACAGTAGATAAAGTTAAACCACTAGACAATATTGACTCCCAGATGTAAAACATACGATTCACTTAGTCAATTCTAAAATCAAGGTTGGCGAATAATGAAATTCATTCCAACTAAATAATGTTTAATTGTACCAACATCCCATCCTCAATGACAACTTCAGTTTACTAACAAGATGAAAGAAGTGATATACTTCATGGTATTCAAACATAAGTGACATTACCATTGATCTATACTGTGTTCCCCCCCACTCATGCTAGAATTAATATTCAGCACAAAGCATCATTTTACTCATTATTGTAGGCATTGTTTGCTAAAAAATGCCAAGTAACAAGAAAACTTGCTACGAGAGTTAAAGATCTTGAGTTCGATTTCCTGAGGAGGTGAAGGGACGAATGTGTGAGTATACATTGGTGACAAGTTCCATACTAAGATGAAACAACTTTCCAATGCTCCCATAGTGTGATTTGGTATCCGATTGATTTTATTTTGTGAAAACAACAAAATTCTATCGTAGAATTCTATCGTAGATTATGTGCTTCATTCATGGCTCATCGATACTACTCAACAAGTAATGAATCAATCAGTTTCATCTACATTTAGCATTGAAAGTTGAAGTGATTTCTGGATTCAAAATTACATGTCATGAATTGATTATGGTTTATTAACTACTGAAAACTAGTGAGTAATCAATTAGCGTAACATTCCATTATATGACTCTTCAATGGGCTTACATAACTCTACTAGGAATGAATCTAAGCATATTTATGCTACATAGTGAGCACATTTAATGAATCAGGTCTTTAACTTCAGTAATAATGCAACTCTAAATTTAACAACCTCTATGACACCCTCTAGTAATAACCATTATGCGATTATAATACATTAATCGAGAGGAGAGAATCCTTGGTTATTGTGAAAAGTGGCAACTAATTTAATTCCTTCACATCAAGGTGTAAAACAAAAATCGCTAGCGCCAATTATTGATAGACACTTAATAAATCCTGTCGATTTTGACATCATGAATTTATCTAAATTAGACAACCATTGATCACCTGGATGCACTGGATAGTTGTTTCGTCCTAGTATTAGACTCTCCAGTAGTGAGAATTCATGGCCCCATCGACGATCAAACCCAGAACCTTCTCGCTCTGCGGCGATGAATTCGTGATATCAAAACTGACAGTCAACTATCTCCACAACACCCAATTATAACTAATATCAGCTCACTAATGACTCACTCCTTGAAGTAATTCACGGAATACTAGTGTGAAGACGTGACCGTTGGAGTTCAGCTGCGTCGAGAGTGAGGCATTTACCTACCAACGGCAAGGATGAGGTCGCCCAAGCGTATCACGAATTCATTGAATTAAAAATATTAACCCTTAGGAACTGACTCAGTGATCTAATGGTAAAGCGTTCCCCGGGGACCCAGGAGGTCCTAGGTTCGATCAAAACTGACAGTCAACTATCTCCACAACATCCAAATATAACACATCGTGATATGATTGAATTCAAATAATGAAAATTAATGAAGTCTGGAATAATATTGAAGAAGACAAGTCTACTATCTAATTTGAGATCGTAGATTTGTGTTGTTGTGTAGAGGGTCATGTATTTAAGTTTGTTATACTAGACCTATAACTTAACTTATATGTGGATCGATACAAGTAGCCATAACTCATCAGCACAACATAATGAATTCCAAAGTAGTGGAAGCCGTAGTAACCTATTAGTAACAAAATATTCAATATAGAGATTGTGTTAAGAGAAAAGAAAGAATTAGTTTTAAGAAAGAATAATATAAGATAAATTTACACTCAGTATTTAGACACTGATAAAAGTTGAATGTATTTTCTCAGCTGTAAATGATTTTGAATCATATGGATCAGTGTCGCCATCCAGTGGTTATGATAAATGCGGCGATTCCAACCACATAGTCCTTACTTACCGACATGGCCTGAATCAATAGTTAACTGTTTAATGAACTGATGCTTGCTTCCGTCTTGCCTGTCCCTACCTACCTATTCCCATACTAATCATCTTCATATATCAACTTATGTTGTTTTGATTTAGCATACTACGCTAGTCAATTAGCATTACAAACTTATCAACTGATATAATATATTTGCCTATTATTTCGTGATTGATTTCAGAACTCCTTACTCGAAGGATTCAATAAACACAAGCAGTTTTTCTCAAAAGTATTTACAATTAAAGACTACTAGAGCCTACAAGGTCATGTTTTATTCGCATGTATATATATATATATACTCCTTCTTTGGTTTGTGGACGGATATATCAGCTACAAAAATGTCAACAGACTCCATGAATCCGTACCAAGGTATTTTACCGAACACTAACCCGTCAAGCTTGATAAGACTTTGAAAGTATACATAATCGTTAATGGAATGTACCACTTCTCTTGTTCCCATAAGTTGAAGCGTTCATAAAGACTATTCCTGAAGCATTATTTTATCACCTTATCCCCATACTTCAACAAAACAATTTGACAGATTCAATTGTTGAAATCAATCTATACATTCATCTAATTAAAACAGTATGTCATCTGAAATAAGATGAATTGTGGAGATTAGTATTAAGTCTAGTTTAATGAATTCATCACAGATTGATGTTGCTAAAGTTCTATTGTAAACCAGAAGGCATTGGACAGTTGTTTCGTCATAGTATAAGATTCCTCAGCAGTAAACATCCTAGACTCCACACTAAATACTTCAGAAACTTGATAGACTACCTTGTATCCAATGGTAGATTTTCCACTTCCATCAATCTGTAATACACCATTTTGATATGTTATTTATTAATTGGCAGTGTATATTTAACACATTAGAAACGTATTGAATTAACATTTATAACTATATCATTCGTTACGTAACTAATTGCTCATCATTTCTTTCTTT
The DNA here is from genome assembly GCA_025215515.1 of Schistosoma japonicum. NCBI lineage: Eukaryota > Metazoa > Platyhelminthes > Trematoda > Strigeidida > Schistosomatidae > Schistosoma > Schistosoma japonicum. The sequence goes on from CM046065.1 coordinate 22,814,601, forward strand.
TTCTTTTTCTTCTCCTTTGTCAAGTATCGTTAATGATAAAAATAGACCACGTGGTTGTGCTAAACTTACTACTTATTTAAAAGAGCCTACTTCTAAAGGTCGTGTTAAAGGTAATCAATTTGATTCAATGTTAAATATTAGTTTCTATGACATTTTAGTTGATGACATAACTATTATGTAATAATAGAAAAACAAAAATTCATTTCCATGTTTTTGTTGTTGTTGAAGTCCCTAGTGGAATTAAAAGTGTACACCTCTGAGGAGTTACATACTAAGATGAGACAGCTGTACGGTGCTCTGTGGTTTTCAATGATATTCAATTAATATTAATCTGTGATGAATTCTAACATCTAAACTTAATACTTCACTCTACAAAATCACTTCAATTCAATTCTTATATTTATTAAAACAAATGATGTTGTCTGCTTAGACTATTCACTTTGAGTTTGAATCTTCCCGTTGATTTGTCATGGACTGAAATTGATTAGTCTCGGCTGTCACATGTGCATTCTTAGCGGATTGCCTACAATAGCGAGATAGTTCACAAGTATTGTTTGAATAAGACTGTGGTTAGCAAGTGGAATACAGGATGCGCGTTCAGTTCTGTTTCGGAGTCGTCAGTTTTATTCCTTTACAGTATAAGAAAAATCTTTCATTAATGTATAATAACAATATACTCGTCTGGCAGAGTCGACGGAGAAATAAAAGCCTTGGCGTAAAATCTCCAACGTGAATCATTTCCTCCGTAAAGTTTATAAACAAACACACACACTTATGAAAGTAAAAGGAAGAATAGTTCAGACAGTAGAATAAAAGAACCATACTTTAAGATTTGTTTTTTAGAGGTGGTACACCCAGAAAAATGTTAACACTAAGGTTAAGCAGAGCCATCCAAAGAGTATTCAACGAAGGGAAACTTCAGTTGATGTTTTTACCATCCATTCAATGTTTTTCGTACAAATCACTTCAAATACTCATGTAGAGCAAGCTATATTGGGAGATGCTCCAGAAATATACTCCACTATGCTAGTAGTATGGTTAAACAAGAACTTGTCAAAAACATCAACAGTTGGACATAAACCCACATAGTTGAAATACGTCATGTAGCGAGCATAAATCAATCACTTATTATTAGTCTGCTTTCTGACTAGTTATCTACCAAGATCAATTATACTAAAGGTGCTGCAGATAGCAGATCGTAACTATACGAGTTAAGAGACCAGAACCCTGTATACTAATGAATTGTTTTCAGCCTATTCTTTGCTTTGGTTAACCCTAAATCTGATAAGACAGTTGTCATCATGATTATACAATAACTTAATTGGAGTAATGCAGGCATAGCCTTCTCTTTTGTGAAATTCCAAAACTTTAGTTCAATTTATTTAGATGTTATTTTCATTTGGTTGTTTTTATTTGTCATAGATGAATGTTGGTTGGGTACTAGTGAAAACAAGCGAGTACTGAAAAGCCTTTTTTTCCAAATAACAGACTTTTCAGCTGTACTTGCCCTCGACTCCTTCAAGGAATCGACCCTATTGCTTTCTGGTTTTAAGGTAAACGCCTAACTCTCTGAATCACTAAGTTGGTGTGTTCAATGAAAGAATTCTAACTTCCATTAATTTATAAAATATCACAGTGATCAATAAATGTCATTTATGATAAATGTTCCAATCTCAACAAGTCTGAACTACACCAATCGTGATGTTTTTTACTTTAAACTAAAGCTGGAATGCCAGTTAAAGTGGAATTAAGAATCACTGTTTTAAAGCATTTAAAAATTTTATCAAATGAGTCTATGTTCATTCCAGTCTCAATGGAACTACCATTCACTTCAGACATTTATCATGGTAATAGGTGATAGGACTTAATAGTTTAGCAAATTTCATGTAGGTCATTTGATGTAAGTTCTTATTGATTCAAGTTCTTATCAAACATAAATCTTTATGCTGATATCACGAATTGATCTGAACCAGACAACCATTGATCACCTGGAAGCACTGGATAACCGTTTCGTCCTAGTATGGGACTCCTCAGCAGTGCGCTTCCACGACCCTGTTGGAGATCGAACCCAGGACCCTCTGGCTCCACTACGAGCGCTTTACCATTGGACCACTGAGCTTGCTCTTAAACTAACTATCCCCACAGCAACCCCCTTAATTGTAACAAATCTTTATATTATTACTAACCACGAATATCATCATTACGTAATTCATTCTTCTATGCCGTTCTTAATTGATGTCACTAAGTATATGATGTGATCATTTGAAAAGTATACAATAGAATTAATTACAATTCTTTCTATTCTTATGATTATCAGTAGATTTGTACTAATATGACCTCCTACCATCCACGCCTGTCCTCCACCCCCCCCCCTCCCGATTTTACAAATTCTGACTTAGTCGGTATCATTTAAAGTAGAATTCAGTCTTCAACATGAAACACTTAATCTGATTGAAATCACTATTTCAACATGAATAATCGACGTTGACAACACAATTGAGGATTCATATACAGTAATCCTTCATAATACATCTAAATGATATGAACTAGCTAACCTCATTAATATTGAACTTGAAGGGAGAATTTATCAAGATTGTATATTCTACAATTGTATAACCTTCTTGTTTTGATTTAATTGATATGGTTTTGTGAAGATCAATACAAAGTTCTGTTGATTTTATTTCTAACAATTGAGTTCCATTCGATACCACAGACGTCTTTAGTTTTTACTGTTAACCAATCAACTTAAATTTCAGTTGGATTGTGTATGGCAAACGGAATCTACGACGAGCGTTTTGTCCTATGTGGAATGTGTCATCAGAATGTATCTGCATCCCGGGAATTGACCTCTGAAGTTGACCAATTTCATTCCATGATAAATCAACGAGAATAAACAAATACATTCAAACTAATTGCTTTTATCTCAGGATTAATCAATAGAATTGAAGGTATCACTAAAATATCTTTAATATTCACTGAATGTACTGAATACAACATTTGAATAAACGACAATACTGATTTGACTTGAATAATTAACCATAAAGTGTTAAATATAAAATCTAATGATTTCGAACATGAATCTCACATAGTTATTATTATGATGTCGGCAAGCTGTTATGATGAAGAAGTGTGACCGATTAGTTGATGTGTGGCCTTGGAAATGGGAGGTTACAATAACAAACGCCAGTGAGAGTCTAGCTGGTCCCTGCACGTCTCCCCGAAGCCTACTCAATCCCAAGACGGAGGTAGAAAAAGTACAGGGCGATAAACCAACAAGACAAATCACATTACATTTCAAGCATTCCTTAATATCTACACAAACCAGAACACAACCAGAAAGTTAGATAATGAACATTAATGCAAAATGATGGAGACGGTGGTAGGAAATACAGGTGATATATACACAATCACTTAACTGTAATTCATAAATGAGAGGTGAATACTGACAGTAAATCTGCTAACCGACAGTAAAGTGTGACGGAAACGTAACAATGGCAAGGGTAAATTGTTTATATTGCTTATAACTAAAGCAACCGAAGTAGTCTTCGAAAACGTACTGATGAAATTAGAATGTACTTGGATCTTATCGTTGATTTATCATGGACTAGGTTCAAGTCCTGACGTGTACATCAACAATGGTATGCAAGTGCATTCGGCTGACGAGTCCCAAATAGGACGAAACGTGCTTCCTGGATTCTGCTTACCAGTCACAATCCAATCCAATAATATTGAAAGTTAAATATTCTTTTTCAATTGCTCAACATAACAGTCATAATTTTAACTAATCGAATGAAAATAGACAAAGTTTCTTTATGTAAATTTATTTGTTGGTGTCTCATTTAAGAAACTAAAATGACCTATTGACATAGTTGAATACATCGATATGAAAAGGCAATTTAATTAAACTGCCTACTAATTAGTAGTATGTGGATCTGATGTAAATGTGAAGACAGATTGACAAGTCGACGGCAAGTTTTCTACAATCGAAGAACATCTGGAATCCAAACTAGCTGTTAACCAACATTAAAATCATAACTTGCAATACAAAAGTCAAGACACTTTTATTGTACAGAGCTGTAACCTAGAGAACTACGAAAAGCATTATTCAAAAGCTACAGGCATTTTTGACTATATGTCAACACAAGACACTTGGATACCATCAGCAGCAATCTACTATGGCAGAAAAAACCAAGAAAAATCTCTAGAACTGGATAGGATGCATATTGCGGAAATCACAAAACAAGTCTTGGATTGGAAAACCAAGGAACACAGCGCTGGTAATTGAAGACAGACATGAAAATAATGAATAACACCTGGGAACAAGTGGGAAGAACAGTCCAAGATAGAGTTCGTTAAAAAATTTTGGTCAAAGAGGTTTGGTTCTATGCTTCACGTGGAGTAGGATGCCCTGATTGATTGACTGTTTATGAGTAATATAACTTGATTTGTATACATTGATATGAGAGAGAGGGGTGAGGAATTTACTTAGTAACGACATTAAAAAAATCAAACACTACAATAATCACACACAAAGTAGTTTATATTGTAACAAGGCATAATGGTAAACTACAGTCTCTGGAACCTGTTCTCGGTAATATCAGAACATGCTACATCAAATCCGCCATTGGATAATACTCAGTAAACTTGATAGTTGCATTCTTTAAATTGTCAACTTACTACAGATTCATTAACTACTGTCATAATTATTTCTTTAATCAGGTTATTTTATTTCTACTATGAACCCAGTGTTCTGTTTTTCTTTTAATTTAATCTTTATTGTGTTGTGAATTGTCTCTTAAGTCTTGGTTTATCATATGATGTACACAGCTAGTTGTTTCTATTTCTATAAACAACTTAGCACTGAGTTCTATTCTCTAGTGTTAATCTGTATCTTTCACTAACATCTAAATGATTCTGGGTTAGCCAACTGGTTACCTAGCAATCAGCAGTCACGTGTTTCCTATCATAGATTATAATCACAAGTCCTATTGTATCGTTTAGGCGTATGATCAATAAATCACCTATTTCGGTCACTGATGTCTTGCTTACACAACAATACCCCAACCCCATTCATCCCAATGGTTTTTCAAGTTTCAAAACTCTTAAAATATGAAGTTAATGAACAAGTATTGAAAAGAAAACAAATGTAAAGTACCCATTAAATGCAACTGTAATAATAACTAGTCGGATTTACTGAATATGTGAACCAGTAAGATTCATTTATATCGCCAACTACATACTAAGTAAAGTGAAATTACTTTAACGACAGATAGGAAGTTTTGTTTACAGACTAGAAATTGCTTATAAGATTGTAACATATAACGTTATGTATGTGTTAAGTCTCGTACTTGATGCTTGACTAGTCGCGGACTACCTTAGCACCCGAACGCTTGAACTCTCTTGGTAGCAAATCAGAAGACAGAAGACGAGTAGACAGGAACTTTATTCCAGTAAGATGGAGAGTTAAGTACAAAATATTCGTGTATTCATAGTTTTCTGAACAAAAAAATCAGTGTTATAATCCATCCAATCCGAAGTAAGAAGTCTCAACTGTTACCTAATCAGAACGTGCCACATCAAGATTCTGGAAAGTTCTATCGATCAGTGATTGGATGGAATGTCGTCGGCTCCTTCAAGGGATTTGGAGGCTTCGTTAAGTTTTCTGGGAGCCATCCCAGCAGTATGCCTGAATATATATAGCAACTTATTGCAATGATTAGTGCCGATGTAGCGTAGTATACCTCAAACTGTTGAGATATTCAATGATCTATTCCTTATAAGATCGGTTACTAACTACTGATTGCTTATAATCATTACAGCTAATCATTATCTTAACGTTTAGCATTAACTTCAGTGATTAAAATTAAATGCAGCACTTAACCATAACCCTAAATACATAAGCCAATCACTAAGTCACAATTCATTTCTTTGGGAATATATTGATTTACTATAACACATGATTTATCATTCATGTTGTCAATTGATACTCTGTTCTAATTGGCTAAGAATTTATTCAAGATCGGTTCTATAACCTTCATAATAACCTTATTAAAACAATTCTTCTCAATGAAAAACCTCTATACAATATACACTCGTCTTAATAAATTCTGCATCCAAAAGGATCTCTTCATACTGTAAAGAAATATAGAAGGAATTCAGAAGAATACTTAACAGACATAAAATAATAGTTCATTTTGTGCTAATGAGACCATAAAACTAGTTCTATTGATAGTTGGAGAAACGATAATCAACCAATCAATCAGTACCTGTTACCCTATGTAGAGCATAGGCCGCCAACCAGCCTTCTCCAACCAATTCTGCCATGGGTATTCCTTTCCACCTCTTCCCAAGTTTCGTTCATTCTCTTCGTATCTGTTTCAATTCTTGAAGCAATGTGTTCATGGATCTTTCTCTTTTCCTTTGGTCTTCAGAATTTCATGTTAATGCTTGTATTGTGACAGTTTGGTTATTTCCTCAATGTATGTCCTATCTACCTCCAGCGTTTTTTCCAAATTGATTTCTCGGTTGGAAGTTGATTTGTTCTCTGTCATAGAAGGTTGTTATTGATGGTGTCTGGGCAATGGATCCGAAGTATCATACGCAGACAGTTGTCTATAAATACTTGTATCTTCTTATGAATACTTTTTGTAGTTCTTCAAGTTCCAGCTTCATACAACAGAACTGTCTTCACATTTGTATCGAAACTTTTAACTTTAATGTTGACTGACAGTTTGTTTGAGTTCCAGATGTTATTCACTTTTAAAAATGTTGTCCTTTCCTTTCCAATCTACGCTTACACATCTGCATCAGACCCCTCTTGTTTATTGATGATACTGTCTAAGTATGTAAAGGTTTCTGTATCTTACAAAATTTCTTCGTCAAGTGTAATTAGGTTAGTGTTTGTAGTTTTGTATCAAATGATCTTGCTTTTTCCGTTGTGTCTGTTGAGGCTTGCTACTGCCGAGGCTGCTGCTACCTTTTACGTCTTCATCTGCATTTCTTGCTGCGTGGGGGATAGAAATGCTAGGTCATCTGCAAAGTCCAAGTCATCCAGTTGCATCCATGTTGTTCACTGTGTTCTATGCTTGCCTTGAAAGAGTGAGCAGCCTTGTCTGGTACCGATCTCTACTTTAAATGAATTCGTGAGGTACCCTTCATACAAAATTTTGCATTGGGATCCATATTAAGAATTCTGTATGATATTGAGTATCTTCTCAGGTACAACATAATGTTTAAGCAGGCTCCTGTCCATGTTGTCAAATGCTTTTTATAATCTATGAATTTGATGTAAAGTTATGAGTTGCACTTGAGTGATCTGAAAAGTAGCAATTCGGTAGATAATTGATCAGTCCTTACAGAATCCGACCTGTTGATCTCGAAATCGGGTATCGGCTGGTTTTTTATTTCGGTTCAACAATATTCTGTTGAAACTTTTCTTGACACTGAATGTAGAGTGGTTCCTCTGTCGTTCTCGTAATTGCTAAGATCTCCGTTCTTGGGTATCTTGATGAGGTATCCTTCGTTTCAGTCTGTTGGCACTTATTCTTCCTCCTAAATCTTCGTGAAGAGTATGTGGAGCATCGTCGCAGTTACTTCTATATCTGACTTGAGTGCTCTACTCAGGTGGTATGTTGTTTGTCCCTGCTGACTTGCTACTCTTGATTTGACATTTGGTTGGCCATGTTGCATTCTTAGATTGTTGCTGGGTCGATATTTATAGGGATAACCATAGATGCTGCATAGATTACTGATGGGTTTAATGAAGCTGTTTTATTCAAGAGTTTCTCCAATTGTTCTATTCAACTGTTTTGTTGTTCACGGATCTCAGTGATTGGTTTATCATCCTTGTTCTTGATTGGTAGTTACGGTGTATTGTATTTTACAGCTAGCTTCTTCGTTGTATCGTATAGGTTTCTTGCGTTCTTTTTCCTTGCAGCTTTTTTCCGTGTTATTGCTAGGTCTCCCACATATTTCTGTTTCACATATTCTGACTTAATACTACTCTTCACCTGCTTCTTGGCTTCTGTGTATTCTACCTATAACTTAGCTTTCTCCACTCATGTTATTCTATTATTAATTGCTATTTCCTTGCCCCTACTTTATCGATCTTATTTAGAGTACCAACGGAGACTTATTCCTAATGTTAGTGCTCTTCGTAGCCCAAAACTTCATGATATGTTGAAGTTATTGCTTTCTTAATACCTCTTCAGTTGCTCTCCATAGTAGTTTCCTCTTCTTCTAGTAGATGGTGAAAAGCCTGAAACTTATTGTTTAGAGTTATATTGAATTCATTCAGTTTATTATCATTTAGAAGTAGGATTGTTTTAAACTTTTATAATACTGTTACTTCAGTTATTCAATGCCGTTTAAGTTTTAGTTTCATTTTAGCTACTACCAGATAGTGGTCCGAAGTTATATCAGCTCATTTATAATAAGGCATAATAATATTTAATCTTTTCATTACCTTTCTATTCGATATTTTTTTATTTGTTGGTCATTTCCTGACAAAATGTTGAAATCTTTCTCGTTAATTTCATTGTATATACTCCATGGCAGAGTTTAAATGGTTAAGTTTGTTTAATCTGATTAGCCGTTTTTTTTAGCAAGCTTGTGTTTTACGGGATAGGGATGCTAGCCCTATGCCCAACCCTCCTCCTTTACCCAGGCTTGAGACCGGCAACAACCCTAGAAGAGCTGCGGGCGAAGTTGATATTTAATTCGAATGTCAAGACAGTTCTTCTGTATGAAGGTGAAACGTGGAGAACTACTACAAACACCCTCAGGAGAGTACAGGTATTTATTAATAACTGTCTACGTAGAATATTGAATGTCTGTCGCCGGAAACCATCGTCAACAGCCTACTTTGGAAAAGAACAAATCAGCTTCCAGCTGAAGAGGAAATCAGGAAATGACGTTGGAAATGGATAGGACATACTTTGCGGAAATCATCAGACTGTATCACGAGATATGCACTAACTTGGAATCCTGTTAAGAAACGGAAAAGAGGAAGGCCAAAGAACACCCTGCGTCGAGAACTGGAAGCAGGCATTAAAAGGATGAACAGTAAGTCGAGACAGCTGGGAAAGTATTGCTGAGGACAGGGTTGAATGGAGAATACTGGTGAGTGGCCTATGCTCCTTCGAGAGGGGTAACAAGCGTAAGTAAGTAAGTATATATTCCATAATGAAGTTATATGAAAAATTCCTATACAATCAGCTATTGTTGATGTTGTTGTTGATGTTGGTGGTATGACTTGTCTTCATTTCATTTCTTCTTCCTTTTTGCTTTCTTTTTTTTTCTTTGCCTATCATAGAAGTTACATTGATGAAACGTTTCTGTGCTACAGAAGGTGCTGAATCAGAAGAAATCAAATGTGTACATCATCCATCTGAAGGTGGTTATACAGAATTATGTATATGTGGTACAAATAATTGTAATTCAGCTACAAATCTATTCAAATCATTTACATATTTCAATTATTCATTCATTATATCAATTATTTACATATTTCTAATGAATAATTTAATTAAAAATTAATTAAACTACTCATTCATTCATGCATTACTAGTCAATATTATAAGTAGTATATACATAGATTAATAGAGAAATCTTTAACAATAAACTTAAGAAGAAAACATTTCACTTAATGAATTAAAAGAAAAAAACAAACATCTTAGTGATAAAACATAAAAATAAACAAAAAGAACAAATAGAAACCTACTTCATCACTTCATTCATCATGTTAATGTATAAAAGTTGTATGTTCACATGACTGATTGATTTGAGTAATCCCTATGATTGATTTATCGTCTTGTTCTGTTTTCTAAATTATGCCCAACATTAGGATTGTTATTAATACTATTATTATTCTATTTCAGTAATATTGTATGTTGTAACAATAGCATAATTTATTTTATAGTCTATTTGTGTTGTCTATCAGTAGTATATTAACATATATATCAGCTCAAATCTAGTTTTAATATATATATTTTACTACCTATCATTACTACTTATTAAATATGTTGACAAAAATATGCAAATAGTAATGTTTATTATTTATGAGTAGTATGTTCATTACTATGTGTGTAACTTTAAGTGTTACACTGGTTAGATAGACAATTTTGACGTATTTTTAAAACATCCGCGTTAAATAATCCTTTTAACCAATCAGCTTAGATTTTAAAATTATGAGCATACAAATAATCCAATGAATTTAAAGCTGGTTTATTATCCAATCAAAAGACAGTATTTATACGTCAATATTTGATTGGTTAATAGAGTAACATAGATTTTCTATGATTAATGCAATTACTCAAGTTTTCTATAGGCTTCTGTATATGTGAACTTAAAAAGTAATGATGTATCAAAGAAGTACATTGACCTTATACAAGCTCTCTACTCTAAAACTACGGGTCGAGTGAGAGCTTATGGCGAACTGTCATCGGAATTCCTTACTTCAAGTGGTGTCCGTCACGGATACACACTTGCCCCATTCTTGTTTAATTTCGTCATAGACATGCTCTTAGATATAACCTTATCTTCGTCTGACTTTTCAGGAGTTGACTTTCTACCAGGAGCCTCGCTTACTGATTTAGAGTAAGCTGATGATATAGTCCTATTTGGTGAAAACACTGACAAAATGCAGAGTCTTCTGACTACCCTGAGCAACAATGCAAGCATGTTCGGGATGCGGTTTTCCCCCTCGAAATGCAAAATGTTGCTTCAGGATTGGGTTGCGTCGGCACCTGAACTAGTGATATGGAGTGAAGTAGTCGAGCGTGTAGACCGCTTCACGTATCTGGGGAGTCTCATCAGTGCTGATGGACTGGTGACTGACGAAATCTCAGCATGGATACAGAAAGCTCGATTGGCTTTTGCCAAGTTGCGTCACTTATGGCGCAGGCGAGATATCCGCTTGCTAACCAAAGGACGAGTGTACCGTGCAGCAGTTCGCTCTGTCCTACTATACGGTAGCGAAACATGGCCGTTAAGAGTAGAGGACTTTCGTAGGTTACTGGTCTTCGATCATAGGTGTCTCCGAAGCATTGCTCGAGTATCGTGGAAAAACCGAGTAAACAATGCTGTCGTTAGGAAACGGGTTCTAGGAAAGGAGGGCAAATCAATAGATGAGGTATTGAAACTTCATCAGTTGAGGTGGTTGGGACATGTGTTACGTATGTCTAACTACCGACTGCCTCGTCGAGCTATGTTTTGCGGTGTAGGAATAGGTTGGAAGAAAGCTAGAGGCGGCCAAACCAAAACATGGCAGAAATCGATGAAGTCACTGACAAGTGGACTGAGTCATGTTGGTAGATGTAGGCTGCGTGGTTGAGGTCCGCGAGACGAAAGTCACCAATGGTTAGAGACCTTGAACGACATGGCTCAGAATCGTTTGCAATGACGCAGGTGCATCCACTCTTTGTGTTCTCTCAAAATCTAACCTTCTGAATTCTCTATCTTTCTCCTTTCAAATTTATCTCACTGAATTATACTTTTCGAATCATATCTTTGCTCCCTAATTTTCTGCATTACTGCTAATACTTCTACTATCGCTATCACTCTTGGATTTGAACTGACAGTTGCGTCTCTGTGCTGATGTGTTATGGCAACCTGAACTGATGTACGTACGTACGAAGTTCTGTGTTGTATCTATCTGTCTGTCTGTCTGTCTGATGTATCAACTTGTACAAATAGTTAACAGAATAACTTACCTATTACAGAGTTGATGACGATCGTTTATGTACGATTGAATGTTTCTAGTTGGATATCACAAGTTGTGTTGTCGGTGGACATCGGATTAGGCGTGATCTTGTTCTTGAAGCGAGAGATCACTGTCACTAGGATATCTAACTGACATAATTATATTTTGAAAGTAGCTAATACGTTTCATACCAATTATCTCTAGCTGAAGTTCACTGATGATAATTGGCCGATAGAGTGGATGATTAACTAAATCTCTTCAAGTAACAAAGAATGAAACAACATGTCATTCAGTGAGTAAGAGTAACTACTTTTATATTGACTGATCACTGAATAGTGGGCAGTGATATGTTTGTCAACTTCTTTATAGTGCTGATTGGATTCGATCGATCAAGTTATAATCTGGGCACAAGCATAAGTGACTCGACATCGATTGCACTAAGACATGAAGAAAGGTAGTAGTAGTAGTAGTCAGCAAGAAACTCTACTGGGCCTACTTTTCGTGATGTTTTGTATTCTCAATAAAACTTGTCTGCTGTCTTGAGGAAACTGATGCTTCTTTATTGATTCAATCACAGGCCACCCAGTTTCAGAGCTTAAGACCATTACCGCTGAATTGCCGTAGCAGCGACTAACCGTTTGCAGGGTTGAGATATATGCATTGATTGATCAGAGGCTAGTAATCAATGGCACGCTGACCGTGAAGTTGCCGAAAAAAGACTAATCACTCGAACTTGTACTATGAATACAACCTGATAGATTTGAAGACGTTTATTGGTTAGCACAATGACTAAGTGGTAAGAGACTTCTTAAGAGGTATGAATAGAGAGTTACAACGAAGTCATTTAATGATTGAAATCAATAGTTTTTGCACACTATCTTCTGGAACAGTTAGTAACAATAAATATGAAATATATTTTTAATCAATATCGAGTCTTTGGTCACGGTTGCGAGTATCAGTTGGCGCAGACAAGTTTCCGATTAGAGTTGCGGTTAGTTCGTGTATAGCAGTAGGCGTTATATTGCGACATAACAATTTTAAGTCCGACTTGGGGGTAGTTGTGTACAGGGTTCAGGCTAATAGAATCAAGTTGCAATCAAAAAATCACATATTACAATTGCTAGTGAATTGATGAAAAGCTTACGATTTGAACAATATGAATCTCACAGTTATTGAATGTTTGGCAAGACACAGTTTAATCGTTAAGGTCACAGTAACAATAAGAATAGATTCAATAGACTTATGGTTTCCGGTTATTTGCTTTGATATAACTTTTATGAAATTAATTAGAGTATTAATTGAATTCTATGGCTTCTTGAGGATTATCTTCAAATCAACTTTCATTACAACTACTTTTATGCACCAAATAGTACATCACTTCATAAGATAAAATATAAAACACAGTAGAGTATAAACTCTATTAGTGTAGTGTACAGGAAACGTGTTAATACTTACTTACGCCTGTCACTCCTCTCAGAGGAGCATAGGCCGCTCACTAGTAGTCTCCATTCAACTCTGTCCTGAGCAATCCTTTCCCAGCTGTCTCCAGTTACTGTTCATCCTTCTAATGTCTGCTTCCAAATCACGACGCAGGGTGTTCTTTGGCCTTTCTCTTTTCCGTTTCCCAACAAGATTCCAAGTTAGTGCTTGTCACGTGATGCAGTCTGGTGATTTCCACAATGTATGTCCTATCCATTTCCAACGTCGTTTCCTGATTTCCTCTTCAACTGGAAGTTGGTTTGTTCTCTTCCATAGTAGACTGTTGCTGATGGTTTCCGGCCAACAGACATTCAATATTCTACGTAGACGATTGTTGATTAATACCTGAACTCTCCTGATGGTGTTCGCAGTAGTTCTCCACGTTTCAGCTCCATACAGAAGAACTGACTTAAACGTGTTTATAAGCTTAACGTAAAAGTTCAATAACACAGGAGCGGGAAACGGTGTGATATCCAATATTAAGTTCATTGAAAGTTTACACTTTAAACTTTCATTAAATACACTTGAACATTACAGGTCCTGATATAATTAAAACAAAGTAGACTTCAAAGATTGTAATTCCTAGACGTTTGTTCCGGTATAATAAGGTATTATTTTACTGCTCTGATTGTGTTAAATATCATTTGGTTAGCTAATACTTAGAACTTCATTTACTTATCATTTAAAAAACTTTTATTCATAGATGCTTAAATAGTTTTCATTACTTCATAGTTTGATTGTCTATGCAAGATGCTCGGTATCCGATGGCCAAACAACATCAATAGTAACCTTCTGTGGCAAAGTATAAATCAACCAATATCCACTTGACGAAGAAATTAAGAAAAAAACGACGGATAGAATACACATTGAGGAAATCAACCATCTGCGTTACAAGGCAAGCACTAACTTGAAATTCTCTGAGTTACAGAAAAAAGGAAAGACAAAATAATAAATCACGTCGGTAATTGGAGGCAGACATGAAAAGAATAAAAACCGCTTAGAAAGAACTGGAAGGGCTGTTCAGGACAGAGTTGGTTGTAAAATGCTGATCTGCCGCCTATGCTGTAAGTGAGGTAACAAGCAATGATTGACTGATCAGTTGTCAGTCGTAGCTTCGATAACACGTTTCTGTCATCATGACTATAGTGAATCAAATTAGTCTCATTATTGGGAGAATCATGAATCCTTTTTATGGTTATCTTCTCCAATTTCTTAATATCACTGCTGAAAGAATACTTAACTTCTGTTACCTCGCGAAAAAAATTCAGAGTTAATAATTCTCATGGACAACTAAAGTTTTTGAAAGATTTGTATATTCCCATTGATTTGTAATAGACTGAATCTGGTCAGTCTTTATTGCCATATGTGCATCCTGAGCGGATTGCCTCGATAAAGCAAATATTCACAAGTATCATTTAATCTGGACTCAGTAGTCTAGTGGTGGCGTTTGACACGAAACGGACTGTGTTCGAATCCCACTGTGAACATCAACATTGGAATGCAGGTACATCCAGCCGATGAGTCCCCAATAGGACGAAACGCACGTCCTGGATTCCGAATTAAATGATCTTTGAATGATTGTTTATAATGAAATGATTTAGTAGATATTAATGAGGTTAGATAGAGAGCACTAAACAGAGACAGTGAAACCGTTAAAAATCTTCATCAATCAAAGTAGTTAAGACATATTCTGTATTTTTTTAAACTATCAATTCCACCTCATTTTATAACTACATTTAATGTAGAACAAATTTGGAAGCAAGTACATGAAGTCAACTAGTAACAATAGCATCAGTCTGTGAAATCATCGACTTATAGTCAATTCTGCATTATCAAGCACAAGCTATTCAATTTGAGTTCGTATGGCGACCATGACCAATAATTGAATTTGTTAGTTCGAAACCAATCACTGATTCAAATTTAACTACTCTTTATGTAACTTTAAGTCTTCGATTACATTATTTCTCTTCGTTTTATATACAATAATCGTAGGTGCATTATTGACACTTTTTAGTTACTCATCTGCTTAACTGTATTTACCTGTGTGTTATGACGGGAAAGTATGACCAATGAGTCGATATATGACATTGTGTGTAAGAAGTTACAATAATAAGCACCAATCAGAGTGCCCAGTTAGTCCTTGTATGTATGCCCAATTACACATTCAATTCCAGTCCGAAAATACAAAGAACACAAACCGATGAATCAACCAGACAAATCATATTATATTTCAAGCATTCCTTTATATCTGTATAAACCAGATCACACAACTAGACAATTGTGAAAGTAACATTAATCCAAAACAACAGAAACATTCTGAAGCTGGTCAGTCACTGTCGCTATATGTGCATCCTGAACGGATTGCCTCGATATGGCGATTATTCACGAAACAGACTGAGTTCGAATCCTACAGTGAACATCAACATTGGAATGCAGGTACATCCAGCCGATGAGTCCCGAATAGAACAAAACGCGCGTCCTGGATTCCACTTACCAGTCACAATACAAATAAATGATACTTGTGAATATTCGCTATATCGAGGCAATCCGCTCAGGATGCACATATAGCAACAGTGGCTGACCAGCTTCAGTCTATAACAAATCAATAGGAATATACAAATTCATCCTACTACCAATTCGCCCATTGCACGAACTTAGCACAGACTTAGCAACTCTATGTAATTGACCCGGGATTCTGTTATTACCTTGTAAAATTACATATGATGTAAAGCATACTAACTACATTGCTTGTTTTAGAGGCGTAAAAGTTACGTAACGTGATTAAAACTAGTTAGTAATTATTAAATATGCATTTCGCACTAGTCGGTAGACGCTTGTAAAACCTATCTACAGTACTAAAGAAGTTGCTGATACCTACAAAATTCAATCTAAATAGTATTAGCCACTTCAAGTTTCAATCATACTCAACTTAAACAAAGCGAATGCTAGTTTTCCAAGAAATACTTTAAATTTTTCTTTCCATTAGTATCCTACAAACATTATGAATCCTTAGAACAACTGAACATCCATATATCACTTGATCTCCATATGCTGGTTAGTCATTTTACCATTATATTAGTTCCAGTTATATTAAGTTTGGCTGTTTTACCTGCCAGCTAAACCAAAACATGACATCCGTCCATGAAGTCTCTGACTGTTGGTCTAAGCTATATTGGTAGATGCAAATTACCTGGTTAAGGTCCTCATGATAGTCGCAATAAATGGCTGGTGACACTTAGAGACATGGCTCAGAATCGGTCACAGTGGTGCAAGTGTATTCACTCTTTACCTTCATCTAAATCTTGATTCCTATTATTAGTTTTTGCACACCTTTACTTCACTCTCCCCTCTTGTATTCTGTTATTATGTTGCCTCTATAATCTCGTAGTGCTAATGTGGTATGACAACTTGAACCTACGGGCGTATGTACCCGGTTCTACGTTGATGCTTTACCTGCACTTTTTAGTTCCTCAGATTAACAGCATCCAATGGATCTACTAAATAGAAGCACTGTTCTTTATACAACTCATTTATTCGGTGGGAATTTGTATAACTGATTACGAATAAAATTGTAACCGTGGATGCTAGTGAACGTCCACAAACTACTGGATCACCACACAATAAGTAAAAGTTGTTAATTTATCATTCTGATAAGATCTGTAATACCAATACCGTAACTTCAGAATATCTAATTTTTGTTTGTTTCTTGGTTAAATATCTCCTCGATATACAAATATATCTTAATATCGCTCGGTATATGGTAACCCTTCGTCTAGATAATATCGAAGGTAAATTCAAGTGTCGTCAGAAATGTGCAACCAGTTATCAGTTTGTTACCGAACCGTGGGAGTATGTTTCTAACGGTAGTTGAGAACGAAAGTAGATTAGTTAGTTTAAACGACCTGAGATTAATCGTATATTTAAAGGAACAACTGCCTGAGACTAGCCACAAATAACCTCTTTGCAAGTAGCGTGGGATATGTTAGCTATAGACTTGTAAAAGGCTTACTGCTAAGAGTGGAAATCTGCGGCGAAGTGAGACTTTTAATGTTGATCTATTTAAATGTATCTCTTCCTTTCTCAAAAGGTACCACCTTATTGACACTACACATTGTGCAGTCACCAGTACGACTTTATCCTCAAACTTAAGGCATGTTGCTTTCAATTTTACAGCTCTGCAACTAACCTATCAGGGATGATAAAACATAATAGAATATGTGTCCTATTGACTAAGATAATGTAAACCTGACAACAATATTGAAGCTATTGCTGAGAATCTGTATGCATTAGCAGCTAGAAGGAATCTCCAAGTATGACATCAAAAGTGAGCGCAACAACATTCAGATAATAAACAACATGAATGTATTCAAAACAATAACATCCCAACAATCCGTAAGATTAGAAAATAACAAAGAGTAATTCATAAATTCAGAGTACAAGAAGACCACACAGTGTTTTTTTTTTCATGAACATTCTGAGAAACAATAATTAAGTTAATTGTCTGGCTCAATTACAGTTCCCTTCAACCCCACCCCACCCGTCAGCTGCATCGATAGATTACATAATCATAGTTCTTTTTATCTACATCTTCGTATTATTTATCAACACAAAGCGGAAAATTGTAATTTGTTATCACAAGATGCAACTATAAAGTAAAATATTCTTGATGAAAAACAAAACAACAATACGAAGATCTACTTGATGTTTTGTCGGAATAAAACATCATTAGCAAAACACTTCAATACACAAGTTATTAGTTAAGATAAAGGACAGGAGAAGAGAAGGGATAGAAGAGTGGAGAAAGTAATGCAACTATCATTCCCTACTACTATGATACTATTATTATCAACAAAGCATTAAACTGTTGTTCAAGATCAAGAACAAGACAGAGAAGAATACTGAATACTCAATTCATCTTGAATGGATCCATAAGAAGAGAGAGGGAAGTACATAGAAGTGAAATAATACTATTTGATGCATAACAAAAGATCAGAACACAATCAGTAGAGGATCATATTTATTTTAAAGGGAAATAAGCAAAACATAATTAAAAACCAAGCTGAAAAGATAAACTATGAAACTTATATCAATGGTGATTATGTAAGAAAAACAAGGGGATACGGTCACCGATAAATAAATGTAAGTGCTTATGTGTGTATTTGTGTGTGTAAAGTCCCTTGAACCTTCTGATAACTTTCCACAAACACACATACACATAGGGACTTTCCTACGTTTGGAGATTGGATATAACCGACACATAAACATACACACACACACACACAAAAGAAGGCAGGGATGAGATGTTACGAGAAAATTCCAAGGAAGCACAATGAATATCAAGTTAGGTGCAGAGCTAATACAATAGATTGATACTGATATACGTATATATGAAAAAAGAAGGCATCTGCAGAATTCCATGATTTTCAATGTGACAGAATCAGTTTGACAGTTGTTCATTAACGTAGTAAACCGGAGACTTCTTTATGAATATGACATAGATATTCTGTATACGAAATGGAATTACCACTACAACGATCTTCAACCATAAATCGACGGAACCATAATTCACTTTTGTCACCAGGACGTACAACCAATAACTAGGTAAATAATCAAAAGACAATCAAAACAATATAATAAATTGGAAATATTATTAAAAATTTAAGAAGTAAAGACTTCAACAAAGTGAACTTGTATGCTTTGTTGACTGACTGTCTTTTCAAAGCTGTTCATACAATTGTAAGCCTTGATGGATGTAAAAAGGTAACTGGATGAGTTAAAAATTTATCAACATGAGACCTGGACTGCAGATTTGATACCAGATACATGATAATGCATATAGAAGTATTTTACTTCTGAAGTTTAACATCATGGACAAACTGTAACTATACAACCATTGAAGACTGTGAAACTGGACAACTATCTCGTATTGGTAAGAGATACTTTATTCAATGAGAACAATTAAGACTGCATAGGAGAAGGTCAAACTGACGAACTTTAAAATACTAAATTGGCACACAACGGGTTACATCTTAAACTTTTTGCTAATTTATGATATACATTGAGCGATCACCTTCTAATGTCATTGGCGCCTAACTAACTCTCCCACTTCTACCAACAGAGTTGAATTATGATGGTCACTTATTCCAGGCATTACCTGTAACAGTAATATGTCTAACGAAGAAATTTTCCATCTGTTCATTCATTTTACGAAGCTCTAAATTATGTTCTTACCTGAAGAAACTACTTCAGACATGATCTGTTCAACAAATACATTGATTGTTCAAAAATTACAATATTTACGAAATATCGAAGTCGATTTTACGAAAAACGCAATCAAGTAAAACAGTAACTCTTGCTCGTCAACTGGATCAAGTGTTTAGGTGAGGGATCTCTACAATTATAAGTTCAAGATGCTTGTCTTGTGTGTATAAGTATCGTAGACCTATTGATGAAGTGAAATCAAAAAAAGGACAACTTAAGCGCACAATAACAAGGTAGTTGAAAAGTTTAACTTCTGAAAGGACATACAATGATGAAAATAAATATAACAGAAAGAGTAGATTATCATAAACAGAAAGTATTTTGGTATAAATTTATAGATTAGAGTCAGTATAACTTCAGACAGACAGACAGATACAACGCAGAACTTCGTACGTACGTACATCAGTTCAGGTTGCCATACCACATCAGCACAGAGACGCAACTGTCAGTTCAAATCCAAGAGTGATAGCGATAGTAGAAGTATTAGCAGTAATGCAGAAAATTAGGGAGCAAAGATATGATTCGAAAAGTATAATTCAGTGAGATAAATTTGAAAGGAGAAAGATAGAGAATTCAGAAGGTTAGATTTTGAGAGAACACAAAGAGTGGATGCACCTGCACCATTGCAAACGATTCTGAGCCATGTCGTTCAAGGTTTCTAACCATAGATGACTTTCGTCTCGCAGAACCCAACAACTTCAGTTCACATTGACAGACTACTTTGTATGCAATGGCTTAAGATAATGGACAATCTATGTAACTCAGAAGGTGATGTGTGCCAACTCTAAGTTCTGTAGCTCAGAGGACACATCTTCAAACTTTGCTAAAGAATTTAATACACCGAAATATGTAGACTCACCCGAGAATAATGCCAATGATTTTCACGAATTTTTCTCAATAATGTACATAGATTTCTTGAAGTATCATTATCGAAATTACACAAGTCATAGATCTAGACAATAAGAAGATATGTGAAACAATGAATAACCCAAAACATAAACATTATATTACTAACAAACAAGTGAGTAGCTTATAATAGAACATTAAAGACATTTAAATATGATATGAAAAGTTCACTAGAATGAAACAGATACTTAAATGTAACACTACCAATTTGTCTGTAAAATTCATCATTAAGTCAGAATTGTACGTCGAATATACACCACATCTGGGAGGAGAGAATAAATCCATTGGCTGTTGCTTCTCTTTTAATAATCATTCACTCTAGGCCAGTCATTATCACCCATCTAGATAAGCAGTGGTTGGGCATGTGAAATTGAAGATTCAAAATCTGATCAATTGATTTATCATCTTTACGTTGTACCTTGAGTTTAACCTCAGAATTATTTAGTCAGTAGTCTCAACAAACGCGACTAATGTTGAAAAAAATATTCGTGACCAACTAATCGTAGCCTATGGATGTCATTTACTCTTAAAGGACATATTTTACACCCATATATTAAAACAGATCGGACTGTTGTATAGTATACCTGTATAGTATACCTGTTGGTAGATGAACATTGTACCCACGCTGTGACATAAATTTGAACGAGCTTTCTGAATTCATGCAAACATCTAGTTACACACAAGCCTATCAGGGCTTATGAGACTTATAAATAAATGAAGTGATCGATGCACTCCCTATTATCATGGATCAACACTTTACATTCAAAGGAGGGGGGAAGACATATTTCGAACATGATTGCATAATTGCTCAACAGCCTAAAATTGTATCCATCATTTGATATAACCTGTGTGAACTGAACGTAATATTAAGAGTTTGAAATGAAAATAAATTAAATGGATACTTTTTCTGATTCAAAATGTTTAGGATTTTGAACATTGAACACTGCTTGAATCCATTCGAATGATACATTTGGACCAATCCATAAGATAAGATAAATTCCATTATCTAATAAATAGGCTGCGTTCATTTGTAAACGATCATATGAACAACGTATAGCAGCTGGAGGATAAGGGATGTTACCTTCGAAGTTGAGTGAAAGATCATGCTAAAAATAGTTAGGAAACAGTTAAGTTGATTAGAATTCTCATTTACTAAAGAATACATATAGACATTCTGAAAAAGCTCTATTCATCTATTGTTTACTGTTGATGTTTAGTTTAACTATCTAAGAAAATCAAAGGTGCTATTCATTAACTTCGATTCAAATGTTCACTTTTCACTCAACACAAATAAGAGTCAATTAAAAGTGAAATATATTTTGTTTAAACAAAAGCCTACTTGTATCATTTAATTTGTATTGTGATTGGCAAGTGGAATCCAGGACGCGCGTTTCGTCCTATTTGACCAGCTACAGTCTATAACAAATCTATGGGAATATACAAATTCATCCTACTAAAAGCCTACTTGCTCTAAACACATTCTGACCATTAACCAATTGTAATGGTGTCAACCAGAAGTAGCTTTAAAAATTGTTAATAACGTTAGATAATCTGGTTTGGAAAAAATAATACATGAGATTTTAGTGATTTCATTGCAGAAATCTTATTATCGTTCTGGAAAATGTCATTAGTGAATACTTCATACAGAAATGAGCTTACCGATGATTCATATGAATGTTAATTCAGTATGTTGTGATAGCCCTTTTCTAAATAATTATCTCTGTTGAAGGCAGTTTTAAGAATGCCGGAAAATTTTAAATCAATCGACAATCAGTAGATACATTAACGTAGATCTAATCAACAAACTCATACGATAAAGACCACATGATTAAAAGTCAACCGAACAAGAATAGTAGGACACCTATGTAAAACCAATTACAAATGAGCACATCAAGATGAAAAGACAGACAGATACAACGCAGAACTTCGTACGTAAGTACATCAGTTCAGGTTGCCATACCACATCAGCACAGAGACGCAACTGTCAGTTCAAATCCAAGAGTGATAGCGATTGTAGAAGTATTAGCAGTAATGCAGAAGATTAGGAAGCGAAGATATGATTCGAAAAGTATAATTCAGTGAGATAAATTTGAAAGGAGAAAGATAGTGAATTCAGAAGGTTAGATTTGGAGAGAACACAAAGAGTGGATGCACCTGCGCCATTGCAAACGATTCTGAGCCATGTCGTTCAAGGTCTCTAACCATTGGTGACTTTCGTCTCGCGGACCCCAAGATGAAAAGAATTGACACATTTGTAGAATAACTGAAAAGTTCACTTCTAAATGAGACATTCGCTGATACAATCAACTACAAGGATAGTAAAAGCTTCGAAATTCAACTATTTAGCTCAGAAAACTCAGTAACAGTAAAATCAACTGTTTGACTGGTAAATCACAACTGGTAAAATCACGTTAAAAAAAAATACAAACACTGTTACAGAAAAACTCAATTACAAACAGAATACAAACATACAATCGGATATAAATGAGGATAAATGTAACAGTTGGATTGTTTCACGTCCATTTGATTAACCAAAAACATTTGCCAACAACGATCATCAATTGTGATACCATCAGCTGAATAATAAATAAGAAAGTTGATTTAATAATGATACCAAATTAGTAGATTAATACACAAATATTGTAATTTATATCGTATAATAATAATCGTAGCTGGATAACTAGTTATTTCACTCCGGTACAGGACTACTTATTAGTGAACATCTACGACCCGATCATGGATAGAAATCACAACATTCAGACCTCACAATGAGCTCTTAATCTTCAGATTACAAAATCCTTCACAATAAGAATGTATAAATAGTTTGACGAAAGAACAGAATTACTATTGTTTTCAATAGTACTTATGTCCAACGATAATAACATACGGAATAGGACACCGAAGACCATTGAATTATGAATCAACGACTTCAAAGGTGGAACGTAATCATAACAAAACTTGAAGATACTAAGTTTAATTATGTGTGGAAAAGTCATGGGATGCTTGTTTGTAATCAATAACACCTTTAGATAGAACTAATCTCCACAAACTACTCAACTAAGCAAAAATAAAATTCATGTTTTGTATTCGTCATGGACTAAACACGGTTGAATACCACTGAAAACCAAAGGATAGTAATGGATGGCTGTTTGGTCCTTGTATGAGACTCGCCAGTAGTAGTGCGTACCCACAACTTCATCGAGGAATGGACCCAACACTCCTACGTATCGTAGTAAATGATAAACCATCAGTATCAGTTAGATAATGTCTAAGGGAACGATCTTAAAGCAACGGTAGGTCTACAGGTTTATTTTCGTCATCGCCCACAATCGGATTAACAGTGAACCATGGCTTTATGCATCAGACTCCAAAGTCAAAGGCTCGTAGAGTAATTGACAGAACAGGATATTATTCACTAATGGAGATGACTAATCAAAAGGATGCAACATTTTCTAAACCCTTGCACAGCTACAAATCTTACACAGCATCACAACAAAGACCAATAACTCGGAAATACTAAGAGAAGACAACACATTAAATCCAGTTGTGAGTTAGGTTTAGTGATACTGTCCGATTAGCTAAAGTTAGTGGAGCACGGTCGCATACTACAGGCTAAACAGCAGTAAACAACCAAGAACTTTAACCAACGATAAGGTGAACCGCTCCACAGATCAAATTAACACGAATAAAAATGCATCAAATACTAACTTACCAGGACTAAAAGCTTCCGTTTTCATTAAACATTGTATATACAATGGATAAAGTTTCATATTTTGCGGCAGTACTAATTCCCCAGGACTCGAATTCACATCATTTGGACCACCAGTACAGTGTCGACGATAAGCAGCGAGAGTATTTGCAGCTCTGGTCGTCAGATCATCCATTACTTGTAAATGTGTACGACTGAGTAACGAACGCATAGAATATTTGCTTAACCAATTCATATGTGCATCTAATTCTACAAGACGAAATACATCCGGTATCATACTTGTCACTGGAATTGATAAATTATGAATACGTAGCCTTCGTTGACCAGATAATGAAGTAAAAAGACAAGCAACCTGTAAAATTAAGGTGGTGAAATATTTACTACTAATAGCATAGAAGGTGTGGTGGAACCAAAACAGAACAACAGTCAATGAAACCACTGAATGGTAGGCCTAAACAACCTTGTTATATGATATAGTTCATATTGATTCACAATGGCGTATATACACACACAAGTAAATCAAACCTTGTTTCCAGACTAATAATACTATTAGAAACCAAGACAGGACTAGGTGGAGTGAAACACGCACTTGTGGTCTAGTAATTGAAAGTCGAAATCCTCAATAACCAAGCTATAACTACATATAAGTATTAGTCTAAGTCTACTAAAATACAATTTTCTAACAAAAAAAATAAGAATTAACTTACTTGAACAAATACAAGTTCACCTTCTTGAAGTTTATCATCATGACGTAGCTCCGTTGTAATTGCCATATCTGCACTAACACTAGCCAACTCTACATCAGTTGTATTGGGCAGGTAGCAATTACCATAGAATTCAACAGGCCGCACACCAGTACTTGTACGAACACGCATTACAGCGTTAAAAGCGCGTAAATTACTTAAAGTGCGCTGGAGATCTGCTAGGAACTGATGACCCTGAAGATCAGCCTATAGTAATAGAAGTAAAAAATTTTACGTTACCTTAGAAAAGGATAAAGCTTAATTTCCATTACCAAGAGAGTTCATCTATGATCAAAGGCGCATTTACAATAACATTGAGAAAACGAACAAAACGAGCTTGCTTATCTTGATGACCCAATCGAGCTATAATGGCTGGAACGTTAGTTTTTTTAGGTGCCACCACACCAGACAAATCTACTGGAAACTGGTAAGATTAAAAGAAGCAAGTTAGGATCCATTAACGGAGTTGTACTAACAAACTTATGACGGCAGTAAAGTGTTGGCATCGGGCAACCAGCATATGCAGCCATGCTGATCTCTAAAAACAGCAGTAGGAGGTTAAAAATGACAGACTTTCACAGCCACAATAAAACCTTTGAGATGTCAAAAGCCACTGACAAAAGGGTTTTGTGGTGACACTTTCAGATCATCGAAACCACTTCTAACCTAGTATTATTTAAATATACGTCATGACGTACACCTTTACAGTGTGGATAACCTGTAAGCGACAACAGCCTCTCGAGATCGAAAACCCTCCAACAAACGTCATCAGAAGTTTTTGAAGTAAGAAAAAATACATTTGATATAAAACTTTGGATTAACGGAGTGAAACATGGCCAACAAGAAGATATGTGAAATTACTGGATTACTAGTGCACGACAGAAAGTGCGATGAATTAAGATCTACTGACAGTTCAATATGTTACGCTGTTGAAAGTATTGAGAAGAAAATTCTGCTAGGTTTAATTTTTGCACAAGTCGATACTCATCAACCACTGAAGAAACTGATGTTTTATGTGTGTCTCGAGTCCATGTTACTCAGTCACACAGTCTGAGAAGTTACTACTGAGCTTTTCAGGCCATAACTAGCCACTTGTAAATGATTGATCAATCAGTACTCAGTGATCAATGTCATCTTCGAACTTTCTTGCTAACCATCATCAACCACTCGGCATTAATATGTAATGTCAGGTCACTAAGATTAATAGCTGCCTCACTCCCTCTATCGTTGTCCCTTCTATTACAAGTAAGGCAATTATAGTAAAAACACTACGAAACGCTAACTACGAAGATCATGATTGCTTCACTTATTTACTAAGAATGGTTTTCTGTACTAATATTTGAAGTGAAATTTGTGTAAGAGATGCTAATGATACTACTTTCCATTGTGCAAACAAGAAATGGAGCAAGACTCCAACTAATGACTCAATAACTAAAAAATATGTCATTTAAACATTACGAAATTACTCTGTTTTCTATGTTTTACCAGTCGGGTTGCACAAAATCGAAGTGAAAGCACAAATCCATCATTAAAGTACTTCATACATACCTGAAAACAATTATACTTGAATAAATGACCAGAAGTTAGCCTAGGAACTTCCGCTAACGAAGCAATATCAATATATGAATTTGGAAACAAGAAGAGATCGACACTACAGCCAACTTCTACGCATGTTTGACCGAGACCAACATAGAAATCATTATCCGGAAGAAGTAAACTCTGCAAAATAAATCAATAAAATTGAAATAAGAATGACTGCAAAACAGCCATTTTAACAGAAGCATAAAAAAAATCCAATTATTCTTATTTAGGATGCAGATGGTCGTGAACGATGTAAATAAATGCGTCAGTCTAGGTTCTTACATCCTATCAGATGAAAAGTACTTTAGCACTCGTCTCGATTTGCGGTAGCAACTTAAACTGGTGAATATAAGTACCAGATTTCGTGTTGCTTATGATTAGCTAACTGATTAAACGAATTTATTACAGTATGCTATGAAAATTCCGAAGATAGAAGGTGATAACACTTACTTTTTCCTTTTCAGTTCCTATAAGACGACGATCATCTCTATTTTTCAATTTCCCTGGTGCTTCACCAACTGGCAGGTTGGCATGCATCACAAACAGCTTTCCAGAACGGTTCGCAGCACGTAATGCTTCCACTCCAGCTTGAATTGCAGGTCCCAATACACCATCTGTAGGTTGTCTACTTAGAGCATTCTCTGTACAAAACTGTGAAGGTATCATTTCTAAAATACTAGAAATGATAACAGGATCAGGTGGAATGAGAAAACCCTCAACAGCAGGTACAAAAACATCTTCAATATCTGCAACAATATGCATTTGTGGTTTGCCGTAAGAGTTATACGAATTCTGATTGGTCGGATCAGTTTGCGGAGTTGACTCACGAGGTAGTGTATAAAAGTGTAGTTGATGATCATATGTAATAAATCCTACTCTAATTGGATTAGGCATGTCTTGCGATGCGAAATTTTCCCTGTAACAAAGAATAAAGTACCATGCATGAATTCTATTTAGTCTTTTAAAATAAACTATGTTGTGAAATGTGTAAAAATCTTGTACACAATTAGAATGTTTCAACTAAGTCAAATGTGATGCCATTACTAACTAATGCCAGTGAATGAGATAACACAATCTATTGTGAGCCGATGGAAATTAAAAATGAAAACCTATGGATGGTAACTCCATGGTCTGACGGCTAAGTACTAATTTCGCAGCCAAGTTTTCGTGTATGACATCTGATGAGGTTATGGATACGCACCACCACATATGAGTTCCACATTCAGAGGAAGATGCGCAGTGATTTGTGGTTTCCAATGGTTGTTTGAACACAAGTCCGCGCTGCTAAACTCTCAAAACAATAAATAAAGTTTGTCTATTGATAACAATGAAAATAAATTAGCTCAACGCAGTGTTCAAAAGGGCATGAAAACCGTGTTTTACTGAATTTCCAGTTTAGCAAGGTCTGGAACTACGATAAAAACTACTTCCGATCTGCTACGAATGATAAATAAAAGATGCTTATATTACTATATTACTATGCACTTGTTGGACAATATAATGATCCATCCTTGTTGTTACTCTTATGAAGATGAATTTTAAGCATTCTAGATAAGTACAATTTGTGCTCCGATGATGAAACAAACGCTAATCAACAGGTTATGCTGAAATGATATTGTGCGCCTAAATGATAGCTGCTCACAATGGAGAACTAGGAGCGTGATTATATGTTATTTCAAGAACAAGTAACTAAAGGATACGTGTTCAGCAGTTAGCGCGTTCAAGTTTAAAACATTAAGCCGCAGATTGGAAACCCGCTTCAAGCTCTGCAGTTAAGATGGGCAGTACCATTAGGTTTCACATATGAAGTGTGGCTCAAAACCAATCGCACGGATCTGCACTTAGTAAGTAAGAGTACAAATGTTCTGCAGGTCACATACATTAGTAAAGAGATTGAAGCCTAGTTGAAAAGTATTGTATTCAGTTATACATCATACTTATGAGTGTGAGGTCTGGTGACATTACGTTATTATCTAAACCTAAGTAGGTGACACGGGATCGAAACCTGTGATTCATTGGTTGTAAATTGAGTGACTTTACAGCTAAAAAACGTAATTATTGTCCAGAATAGCACAGTGTTACATACGCACAATGAATATTATTTTGCTTACCTAGGTAAATTTGGTAGAATAAACTCTACAAATCGAGAACAGAATAATTGAACCAAACCTGAACGTATAGCAGACTGAGAGACGTCTATTAGAAATATGATTGCTGGAGCTAAAGGCAATTGGTTATTTTTACAATATTCCGTTGTTGCTAACAGTTCGTAACTGCCTAAACATAGTTCAGGTCTTTGGCCTGCATCAACTCGACGCCCAGTATGATCCAAATGAGCAAAATATTCAGCCCCAACCTCAGTTAAGCCATTACAAAGAGGACACTGAAACCGTCGACCACCATCAATAAAATTCATAAAGGGATTCATATAAGCCTTACAACGTATACATCGAACTGGACCCTAAAAAAAAGGAATCAATAATATCCAAGCTACGAACAGATCTACTCAACAGTATACAGATAAAATGAAAAAAACATTTTTACCCTAGTAAATGTAAACACAAGATAAACAATTACCAGTTGAATAGAATATCTAAACAATGTATGTATGTGTATGTATATACACCATAGAACCTAGCACACATATGCATCAGTTCAATTTTTTGCTCTTCGGCAGTACAGCAAGATTAACACCAAATTAGTAGGTGGTGATAAAAAAGAAGTATGGACACAGAATACAACACAGGTAGAAAGAACTAGTATGAGGAAAGGTATAGAACAGCCTTAAGCTCACAATTTAAGGGAAAATAAAGAGTGGATGAACTTGAGTTACTGTGACTGATCCTAAGTCATATCATCCATCGTTTTCAGCCATTCGTTACAGAATTCACGTTGGTTTTAATTAAGTAGTATGACTCTACTAACACGAATCAGAGCAACAGTAAGTGACTTCATGCACTAATGCAATGTTTTGGTTTGGTCACTTCTAACTCTTCATTCTTCTCCAATATCAGTCAGCATTGTACGTCCAGATTGGCAGCGGTTTAGTTTGCGTAGTACGTGTCCCAACTATTTCAGTCGATGAAGATCCACAGCCTCATCAACCATCTTGCCATCTTTCCCCAACATTCAGCGTCTAACATCATCATTCCTTACTTGGTGATCCCAGTAAACGAAATGAATGTTCCGAAAATACAGATGGTCGAATACCAATAACTTAGGAATATCATTATATCTTAATAGCCATGTTTCTATAATACAAGTATTCCTTACTGTTAAAGAGGGAAGGAAAGTTATCTACAATATCACTCCATTCAGTAATGATATGAAGCTCTATTTTAATGTTCCACAAACCAACTGAAAGTTGATAGTTTTATTGGAACTTTTAATGATTGTTACAGGGAGCACTTCAAACTAAGAACACTGGTATAAAACCGAAACCGCGCTTCTCCAGACACACTCAGATAAAAATGAGTGGTATATATTTTCGGATTTGAAGTTAAATCAGTAAGTTGAAGGCTTGAACCCTATTTCATGCATCTCACTCTCAGCAATATTATTAGTCATCACACATCATAATTCTAATCTTCGACGTAACTCAACTAACAAATAGAAGTTTGTGCACTCGAATTCGAACCAAACTCTAAGTATGGGAACTAGTGAAACCACTCAGTTGCTCAAACGTATGGCTTTATTCAGATGGATTTAACTGATTAATTTAATTGATTCTATAGAACGAAATCGCAATAACAACAAAAATGATAAAGTCAAAGTCCAGTAAAATGAATCTGTCTTATAACTACGTTTAACTTACTATATATTAGTGAAATAGTGAACAATCTTCCTTTAATCATCAATAATTTAAATGCAGGAAAAATTCGTTTGTGTTACTGATGTGATAAGTCATTTATTATCAATGAAGAGAGACATGTTTCGTCTACTGCAAATTTTTATTATCAAATAAAATAGGTATACTACATTATATATCTCAAAGTGCTTTGATATGGATAAGCTCTCATAGCATGTCATAAAAGTCCTCGCTATCGCCTTCATGCGACGATGCGTTTTACATAAATGAAAGTTATAAATCTGGCTATTGAACTTTGGGTCATTGAATATAGAGAATCGAAAGATCTTGATTCCAAACAACTAGTGCATGTTGTACAACATCTTGGACCCATCATAATATGCGCCAAGTTGTATGCTGTTCTCAACTGACAAATGCACACCGCAAACAAGTTGTATAAGTTTATAGACGTAATACCTGTTTATATCTTACACTAACTTACTTGCGGGCCCATATCACTTATCACGATATTCATATCTTCTGTATGTTGTACTGCAAATGGTGATATAGTAAGCGAAAATGGTATCCCAACAGTCTTTAAAAGATCTGATGTAGTTGGAACCGAGTATAGGGAAGATCGAACAAAACGTGGTGCACACGAACCCTGATCACGTGTCACAAAGTCAGTTGTAACTAAAGGAGGCACAACACCTCGTTGTCCCGTATAAAATGGTCCAGTACATTGATTTCGATTGCTTTCCATGACCTAAAATAGCAAAGTTGTACAGATATACTTGATAGTTAAATTTGGAACTGTAAAAATTGGTGACTTGGGGCTATAAAGTTATGTGAATTTACAAAAAAGAACTATAACACAAAACAACAAAATGGTGAAATATGATAGAAGGAATCGAAGACACAATAAAACTACTTTTGAAGACTACTTCAAGTCATGCCATCTCAATTCGCAAATTATTCCAATAAAAAGACGCTGAGAACAGAATTCCATACCAACAATAAGAGACAGTGATCATATGTATAACGTGCTATAATAAACACGAATATTAATAAGTGCAACGATTATTCACTTTACACTAATTATTACCTCCTCATTTAAAAACACAAGATGTTAGTTATGCAAAAGACGTCTTTAATTAGTATGTCAAAAAAACTGTTCAAAAGATTAAAGTGTGCAGCGAAATGTAGAAGCTAATGTCACGAAGTTCAGAGTAGACGGATAAGTAGAACATACACAGTCACTATGATAAGATCCATAAATAGTTCATACAATTGATCATAATGTTAGACTCTTCATATCCCCCATTAATATCACAAGAGAGAAGATTCACAAGATGAAGGGCAAAGTCGAAATAATGATACAAATTACCGCAGAAGACTACGCGTAAAAAGATATTGTAAAGAAAAACAACTACAGCGTGATACAAAATATTCGAGAAAGTAAAAAATCAAGACTTCGTAAACGAGGAATCAATATGTTTGCATTGCCGTTATCTATTCTAAATCGTCACCAAGGGTTCCTAACAATGTTTCAAATGTCACGCTAACCTCAAAACAGAAAAATCCAGTTACTAGACACCCGGTTTAAATTGAACAGCATAAATATTCACAGCTTTGAGAATCTAGGTAAATCCACAGGTATCCATTACCTCAAAACCCTCTGTATTCTCCGAGGACGATTGAGTTTAGTTAATGGTAATATCCAAGATTTATGGGATATACTAAACAATGAAATTTACTTATATGATCAAAAAAGCATATAGAACGTAGTTTTAATACCTCAATAGCACTAGGTAATCCATCTGCATTTATGTTTTGAGAAAACTGCGGCTGTCTGGATACTGGGCCATTTTGATATGCTGGTTGAGATTGTAATGTATGCATTTGGCTACCGGCAGCATTTGGTAATGGAAAGCGATTCGCAGATTGAGGTGGCGGATAACTAGGTGACTGAACTCCACTAGGCCCTGGAGGCATTGGTGGCATTGGGGGAAGAAGTGGTTGCTGAGGACGAGGGGTAAAATCTTGGTTGTTTGCGGCAGGAGGCATTGGTGGCAATAGTGGTTGATTCACGTGCTGCATAGGATGAGAAGAATAATGAGACTGAGTTTGTGGTTGTACCATCTGCTCCTGACCTCCGGGATAGTAGTTTGGCGGTTGTTGATAGTTGCTATCAGGAAATCCATGCGGGTAAGCATCAGTCATGCTCGAGTTTGCGGCACCATAAACATGCTGATTAGAAACATTAGGGTAACCGAATCCCTTATCTTGTTGGAAAGGCTGATGGTTGTACAAACTCTGACCATTCTGATTATGCAACATAATGTTAGTGTTGATGCATTAGGTAGGGTATATAAATATTCAACTGAATTTAGATATTTTATGACGTATGTCCTTGTCAAACACGGCTGTCTACTCGTAGGACGAAACGTAGGACATTTAAACAACGTAAACCATACACAACTTATTTTGATAATTGTTGCCTACAATACCTTTTCCATAAGAAGTTAGCATAGCTAATTTGATTTTACTTTGCTTATTTATATTAGTTTGTGACATTTAATCCACAAATAAGAAAAATTCATTTTAAAACCTTCATACATTGCAATGTTATGTAAAGAGAAGAATTTGCATTGCTTACTGGTATATATATTTATAAGGAACAATATTACGATTAAACATTTAAAATTTACGAGAATTAAGTTATAGTTCTACCTTGATTAGAACAGAAGGCTGGATTCCTCGTGTTAGTTTTTCCTATGGGGATCTCTCAACTGATCAAACTTCCACTTGAATGTACAGAAAGATGGATCTATTACTGTGTGTTGAGGTAGATAGTTCCACATATTAGCTTCTCCACAGGAATGTTGATAATCAGTTGGTGGATAAGCGATTCTAAGTTTCATGGTTTTTCATAGCGTCCTCGCAAATTTTATGTCCCGAGAGGTTGGAAAAAGGAGAGCATGTCAAAAGCGAGTCTATTACTAAGTGTTTTGAACAATTATCAAATCTTCTCTAGTTCTTTGTATGACAGGGAGGGGTGACTTCAGTTTAATCAGACTTTCGTTGTACGGAAGAGTCGAGATTTCAGAAGTTGGGATAGTTTAGGTTCTTTGAAATCTATTTGGTAACTCGACATTTTTCTTTTGACAAGGTCTTAATATAGTCCTAATATAATCAGCATACAACAAGACTGGTGATAATAACGGATTGGGAAGATCATTAATAGTGAGCTAAATACTGTTCCATGAGGCTCTCTACTAAGTACTGTTCCCAACTAGGCAACTTCGAATCAACTCATACACTTTGTCTTAGGCAAACTAGGAGATCCTTCATTCACAGGAGTACGTTTCCTTTAACTCTGATGTTGTTCAGCCTTAATAGCTACCTAGAGTGAGTGAACTTGACGAAAGTCTTACAAAAGTTGAAACGGGCTACATTAATGGGGATCTCTCCATTTTTCAAAGTAACCTAGCCTTTTAGAGCAACTAATAACCTTCTAAGGCACTAATAACCTGATCTGAAATCATGCTGGTTATCAGGGTGCAGCGAATTGTCGTCAGAATGCTGTCTTTTAGATAATTTTCTTCTATATCTTAACAGCTACGCTAGTAAGGTGATAGTTTTCAAGTTTGTTTTCACACCTGTCCTGAAGACAGAACTAACTGCGAGGTTTTTTTGAGTTTCTAGGTATTTTACCTTGCGCTATGGCAAAATTAAAGCGAACACTTAAAGGTTTTGAAATAAAATGCATCTTGCTAAGTCATGTAGATTTTTCTACTTCGTAGCTCAAAAGCAAAGTTTTAATGCCAATTGCTTCTATAACGTGGTTTTGAGAAATTAAGTTAAGAAATTAAGCTGAAGTAATTAGCGAACAATTTTGACTGGCCAAAATCCTCATCCACTAGGATTGGAAAACTGTTTTCAGACACAGCCTTTCTTCCCCGTTCTACGATTAAAATAAGGTAGAAAGTGTTTAGAACATTCGATCAAGTTTTCGACAAGTCTCCCGCAAATCCTCATTGCATTTATAAGTGGAGGGAAAAATCTCTGTCTTTCTAAAATTCAGACTTAGTTCCAGATGTGCCAGGTATCCAAAACTCATTCTACATTTTCTTTCTTTTGTGAAGAAAAAAACGCACCGTTTTATTAAACTTCGGCGAATGATTTCTTGCTTTATGTGGTGTTGTTCACATTGTTTCCAGTATGATAACGTCAAGGTATAACTCGCGAAAAGCGTTTCATGCTGTTTTTATAGAAGAATCTGGAGTATTCGTCTCATTAACCGAAGATGTCTTCAGTATAATGCCATGCGTATTCACTTACCATGCATGTGGTCTGGATTGGCAGTAGTGTTAAGAGCGAAGGTTAACAAAGCCTGGTAACTCTTACCTGTAATTGACTAAGTAGGCATCATTCTCATGATGGGCTAAAATAAGGTCTACCAAAGATAAATCAAAATTAGGATAATGAGGAATTATTAAATTGGTGCGGATGTCAACACTATTGACTAGCCGTTATTCGAAGAAGATTTCTGATGAAACTACCCTTAAATTCTTCCAGTAAATGTTAGGTGTATTAAAATCACCCAATATTAAACAACTACTGAAGGACCAGGTACTGAGTTTGTTTAGTAAGACATCAGTTGTCCCAAGAAGTGGACCGTTAAATGATTTTAACTAATCCATCATCGACGCTCACCATACCAAATGAATCTGAAAGGTCCCAACTACTAGGACGGGCTAAGTTAAGAATTACGATATGACTTACACATAAGACTTTGTATGTTAGGCAGCTACTGTAATATCCAGTTTATTTGAAAAATTCTTCCCTACGTATCATTTATGCAACACAAACCTTTTCTGATTCACCCTGTAGTTTTCTTTATTTTTATCATATCTACATCAGATCCGCCTTTCGAACCAATAGTTCTGCCCACATATGCAGAAAACTTCTCCATCAAGTGTAATTGGGTTAGTGCTCGTTGTTCTGTATCGAATGACCTTACTTTTTCCCATGTGTATGTTGATGTCTACTGCTGCCAGTGCTGCCGCTACATTGTCCGCTTTCACCTGCATTTGTTGCTGTGTTTGAAATAGATGGTGTAGGTCATCTACGGAGCCCATATCATCTAATCTGTCCAGTACATTTCGTGCTTTCCATGAGATGTTAAAGTTTCCACAATTTAGCCAACTGCTGAAAAAAGAGAAGGGTGAGATTAAGCAGTTCTGTTTGATACTGGTCATCGTCTAAAATAAACCTGTGAGCCGCTCTCCATAAAAAATTTTCCGTGTAGTTCCACTGAAGAATTCCGTGTGATGTTGACTATCTTTTCTGGACGCCATAGTGTTGAAAAGAGCTTGTTAGTGTTCTCCTGTCCATACTACCGAAAGCTTTCTAGTAGTCAAGGGGATTGATGAAACTTGTGAATTACATTCAATTGATCGTTCAACAGTAAACGTTAGTGTCACGATTTGGTAGGTACGCGACCAATCCTCAAAGAATCAGATCTGCTGATCCCGAATTTAGCATTGACTAGATCATTTATTTAGTTCAACAACACTCGGTTGAAGATTTCCCTGGAACTGGAAGTAGAGTGATACCAGGTTATTGAATCACGCACAAATCCATAATAGGATAATTAATAACAGTTTTGTGGTACAAACACGATACAAGCCTCAGCGATTTCCTTTCCCAATACAGCCAAAGAGATTCAAGCAATTTTTTACGATTAATCTATAACACAACAAATAGGTAGTGAAAGGCATAAATTTAGTTACTTTTTCAGTTAGAAATACATTTCCCAACAAATGGAGAAACCAGATTATGTGTACAACAGTCAATTGAGCCAACTACTCAAGCGTAGACAACCAAAACTAAACCAATGTGGCTTTAAATTTCATTAAAACAAAACTACAGACATCATCGGGAAACAGCATACAGTAGTAAAAGCATATATGAGAATCTATTTATAGATAACAATCAAACAACTGTTTCAAGGCGAACACAAAGGAACAGAATTAAGAGTTTTTACGAAGATGGAGAACAATAATCAGACTCTAAATGCAAGTTAAAGAAAATTGCTTTATGTGGGGAAATGGAGGGATTCCCACCTGTGTCCCCATACAGTGTTTAGTCCTAACTTAGTAATTCTAGTTTTATAGTCCCAGGTACAATCGAACCCCAGAATACGAAGAGTAAAGCGACGTGCTTATGTACGCATGTATGTATATAGTATAGTAAGTGCTTACATATTAATAGATCTCATTATTATTTATCAGGTAACTTATTTTATTTTTAATATTAACATCACAAATAGCAGTTTAGCAGTCTGATTGTCCTCATACAAATACGCCTCGATAAGCGAATGACGATAACTGGCTTAAAGATATATGTAGTGGTTCCAACGCTACTCGGCGTCTCTAACTCCGTTCACACAAACTATATCTGGACAAGTATCTGATTACTGGCTGAAAAACTACTGAAGCCGCGACCTAGAAACCAAATACATTAATGTTTTAAGTTGTATTGTGGCTGTTAGGTGGAATCCAAGATGTACGTTTCGTTCTATTTGGGATTCGTCGGTTACATGTATCTACATCCCAACGTTGGTGTTTACAACGGGAGTCGAATTCAATCCGCTTCGTGCCAAACGCCCCCGCTCATCCTAATAACTTATATCTAAATGTTATTGCAATATTGTAGGCAGGCCATGTCATGGAAAGTGTGTAGTTATAAGGTATAAGCAGAAAGTAATATGGAATGATAAGGCCAAGAAGATGGCTGTTAAAATAGTGAGACGAAATTAGAGCTTTCAGTGTTAGGTGAATAGCAAGCAGGTGAGCAATTTGTATAAATGAAACGAGGGAAGTAATGGAAACTAGATAGCTAAATATTCAAGCGGAATAAACAAACCTACATTGAATTAGAGATTCCGTTTTGCTTAGGAAGCCCTTAGCTAAGCGGAAATGTTCATATCTGCATTAAATCGACGGATACCCATGACATGGCACTGGCGAATAATCAGGGTCTACAGGATTAGTTATTGTGGAGTAGGATCGACGATGATTATGTCAGACTGAGAATATACCTGTTTATATTAAAAAAAGAATAGGGTGAAAGTTCAGTTCTGGAGAAAAAAATAACTGGGACTTCCAGCTAGATGGTTATGCCTATTCAAGAATACTTGTTGTTGGATCGCCTATATAAACGCTTGGCGCTTTCGGCATTTATGTAGACAATAGTAAACCAGACACGTATTATTCTGAGCACTACAAGTTAGTGCCGAGTTTACACGAGCGGACTATACGCTTAGTGGGCTGGGTACGTCACGCGTTATCCTAAAGTTTGAATAAGTTGATAGTTTATTTAGTGTCTTGAAGTTATTACATAGCCTTTTATCGCTCATATAAAGTAGACAAAGGTATCTAACGTACGGATTTTACCGGTAAACTATTGGAAATGGTTGTGAAATTATTCACTTAAAATTATATCGTATCCTAGTCTTGCAATATTATGTCTTAAATGTTTCTGTGTAGTTTCTGACGATGTAAATAGACGTTTCGATAAATCTTAATATAGGGTAGTGGGGGGAGGAGAGTATGCATAATAATCCTAATTTTAAAAGCCCAGATTTCCAATTAGATTGGCTATTATAAATTTTTCATTGCATAGAACATATGCTATATATGAAATAGTGGAACATTTATACTCTTTCCTACGTGTTTGATTCCTAATGTAGCAGCTTCACGTCTTGTCAGAAGATATGCAAGGTGACAGATGTAAATGAACATTGTGGTTTATATCAGATAGAACAGCACTAGACAGCTGTCTGTCTTCTACCTTGTTATTAGTAACGTCGTATTTCTCACTACACACTTTATTAACAGCTTTCAGCACTCTACGCAACACAACATAGCCTTTTCTCAAAAGTCAGGGAAAAAATAATAACGAACATTATGCAGTAACTGGTAATATACAGGAACCGACAAGTTTTAATAATAAATGCTCGGTGATACCAACGCTGCGAAATCGCTCCACATAATATACTGAACGAAAAACCCTCTTTAATATTAGTGAAACATGCGAAGACCAAGAAAGATCAGTAGTAAAAGGTACACCAAGATAAGTAACATTTGGCGTAGTCTTATAGACAGAATCTCCAACTTTACAAACATCGCGCTAATTTACAAGGTCAGTTAGATCTTTTTCATTTCTGAAATTAACTATTTGGCATTTGAAGGGGTTAAGTTGAAGACCATTCGAACTAGATCATTATTCAACACTCGCTAAGAAACAATTCATTTTACAACAATTTAAGGAAGAAGAAACAGGCATACAAGTAGTAAAATCATCTGCGTACTTAAAAAAGGTATTTTTCATGGAAGAAGGCAGGTCAACCTATATCACTGTGATCATGCCTGTAAACTGGCATGCTCTCATGTACGAAATGATACTTGAGAATAAAACTATTATTGTTAATAAAAATGCAGAAAAAGAACGAGAAAGAAAAGCTTCTTGAGATACACCAACTTCTGTTTATAGATGAGTGAAGCACCTTCCTTTATACACAGTATGATGTTCTCTTTCGGCGAAATAAGAATACAGCAAGTTGATTATCTAGCTTTCTATGTTCATATTTTCAAGTTCATTCAGTAGTATGAGTCTAGGAACTGAATCAAAGGTGAAAGTATTATCAAAAACCATACTTCAAATACCTTCCACCATTTTTTTAAGCTAAACACTATAATATAATGTAAAACTACTGATGCTTCCAGTGTACGTCTATTGCTTCCGTATGCGAACTGACGTGGTTCAATATGTCCTTCCATTGCTGGCTGCGGCCTACGTAGTAGAAGTTTTCCATAGTTTTGAGTAATGGAGAAGTTATAGTTATGGAACTAAACTTAACATCGCCACCAGCAGACGCTTCTTCCATCATACGTGTTGCTTTATCCCTTTACAAGCCTTTTCCATCAATTTTGTAGATAAAGACTTATTAAAGATACAAGTTAGTGGCTGATATAAAGTATTAGCACGTTTCCTTAAGAGATGGTTCGAAATTTTATCAGGTCCTGAACAGCGTGATAGTTTGAGTGCTTTCAGACATTCTAAAATCTTTAATTCGGTAAATATGAGACCGCGATATTCATTCAATTTACAGTTATCAAGTAACATTTGATCAGATCCATTCAGTAGAAAGACTCATATAACGAGCAGGCATTTAGATGTGTACCTTCTTTATTCTGTGCTGACTTACTTAAAGACCTTATATTTTGTTAAAGTTCATCAGTGTTATGTATGTAATAAGTTTTTGCATTAAACGTTATCAATACATACTGTACTAATATTGTTTAAATGTATCATTATCATAATTATACACTACTACACACTTCACCCTTGGTGCCTGGTACTTTCTGCTGTACGAATTGCAAATACACTATTGCGGCAACATTCTTCGTTCTGAATTGAGTCTTACTCACTGATTGCTTGGATTAATAATTGATCCCATTTTACAGCATCAGAACTAGACACTCAACGTCTCTGCCGCTCCTCACCGCTGAACTAACTGGAACAAAAGCTACACTGGATGCTCGGGTATATATATATATCGTGTGGTGGTCATTTGGAGAACCCATCGCTCGCCTCGAACAGTGCCGTTAATCCAAGTAAACTAATTCTGATAGACATTGAACTTATTATATGTACTTGCATTAACTGTTAATATAGTATTTATTCTCATCTAACTGTTTGTAAGGCGTTATTGACTCGGTAGTGTTCCGCGGCCGCCATGATCTGTTTAGTGTATGTAAGCTCTTTAAATAATTTTCAAACATCTAAAGAACTTTTACAGGATAGAAACTTTTCAGCATACATCGCCTTCAAACGTTTTATTTCTTGATATATGAGACCATTTAACCATCCAACTTAAGTGTAATTTTTGTTCTTACAGTGACTTTCTTTTTCTCTCCTCAGTCGTTCAAGGTGTGGAGAGGTCAGTCGGTCAAATTTAATAAAAATTATTTCACCTAAACGGTAGACATCAAGACGAAACTTGAGATAAGAACTGGTGATACCTACGGTGATTTCTAACAATTAATTTGTAAAGAGGTCCCAGTTGGTTAAGTCCAGCATGTTATTTAACTCGTAAATGTTTTTATTCAAGTGATTTCCACATCTTATTTTCTTGGTAAGATAAGAAATTTCATTTCTGGCTGATTTCCCACAACCTTTTAGTAAAACTCGAATGATGCGACGGTCAGAATTCAAAAGAGGAGCCCGTTTACGAGTTTCTTATATTCAAACCTCATTTACAAAAACTAAATCGTGAGCAGTTCTGCATTAAGTTGGAAAGTGTACTAGGTTTTGGTGGCCTAAGGATAAAAGTAAAATTCATTATAACGACTTAAAGTCGTCTCATGCAACTAAAGGGACTCACTGAGAGTAGTTGTAGCAAACTCAATCCATTCATCAGCGAAATGTGACAGGATAGATGATGTACAGTCCGGAGTCACATAAGCATTGGTAATGTGTGTATTTATATTCATTAACGTGTTTAGAACGACATCTTAATGTCAGACAATCTAAAAGTGTATACTCGATTGGATCTACACCAGTTCGTGTTCACAAAAGTAGTAACATTACCACACTTTTTCTTGATAACAAAACGATCCTGATGAAAAATTTGAAAACCATTTAGCAATACCAAATTTTCATCATACAGGTCATGTAGCCATGTAGCGATTAAATCATAGTTACGATATATGTCAAGACTAAGGATAAATTGTAGGTAGTCCACTTTTCTAATAAGAGACCTGTAGTTAAGACTAAGAATTTCAGAAATAGACGTTTGATAAATATTGATTCTTTTTAGCGCACTTTGCCAGCCACTATAATGTCTTTGTTTAGATCTAAATGAACTACTCACGATAAGTCGTGGACATTTTATACAGTTGCGTAAGTACACAGTGAGATTCCGAGGCATGGTTGCGGAATGAAAACAAAGGGAAAAAGTAACTTGTTAAGATATTTGGTATAAAGTGGCAGCCCGAAATTATGAACAGGCCTTATTAATGTGGCCGCTTTATTGTTTTGGACGCGAAATTGCGTAGGCTATAGCAACAATGTCTCGCTACCTGCCTTGCGTTAGACGATAAACAAGTCACTTCATTCAATATATTCTAAAATACAATTTGATTTAATTTGAGTTGGTGCCATCATAGATTACTAGTCCGAACTTAATGCATTTGGTTTTTATAGTCTGAAGTATAATTAGCCCCTAAAATACGAAGAGTAAAGCGATGTTGAACAGACTCCGGTAAGAGTTAACCCTTATCCTAACGTTACTAAAAATGAAGGTGCAGTATTCTGGTAAAGGTCGGACATATACTTTATACAGCAGAATACAATAGTCATTGTAATTAAAGTTACATAGTATGTAACCCAGATGTCAATACGACATTGATGTCTGAATAATAACCTGTTCTGCGAATAACAGATTACAAGAGTACCTGAGTTCTAGGTCAACTACCGACTAAAACCCAGGCAACTTGTTACCGTTTATGAAGATATCAAAATTGATGCGCTTATCACCTAAATAAAACCAGCCACACTTAGAAGAATTAAGGTCTAATTTTTATTTCCAGCACCATATGGCGACTCTTTTGAGCCCAACAATGATTTCACTGAGTACGTAGGTGAATTCGTGAGGGGGATAATGAGTACACTATTTTAAGATCATCAACGTATAGGAAAGGTCTACCAAAACTTAAGCATTTGCATATATCATTGATGTAAGTTATAAATAGCAGTGAGCCCAAAG
Source organism: Schistosoma japonicum (assembly GCA_025215515.1). Classification (NCBI taxonomy): domain Eukaryota; kingdom Metazoa; phylum Platyhelminthes; class Trematoda; order Strigeidida; family Schistosomatidae; genus Schistosoma; species Schistosoma japonicum. Next base: position 22,856,607 of record CM046065.1, read on the forward strand.
CACTACCTCATATAACGCCACTTGTAGCCGGTCCGGCCTTCAACAGAGTACAGTTAACTTTAATAATTTGATATCCATGACTGAGAAAAGAGTTTAGCTATGAAAGTAATGGACCCCTAATTCATATGGGTAAAGTCTGCTTATTAAAAGCCTTAAGTTTATCATGTCAAAAGCTTTAGATATGTCTAAGTACAATACTAGTAACAAGTGCCCAAGGCTTCATTTAGTAAAGACTAAATTAAAGAGTTCAAGTTACAAGTCACACAAGAACTAGCTTTGAGCAAACCATTTTGAGAATTAGAGATAAGTTTTTCAAAGGGTAGATAATCAAGCAGTTTGTCACGAACTATTTCTTCCATTATTCTAGAGATAACTTGGGTAATACTTATGGGCCTATAGTTATATAGGTTGGACCTTTTGGTTGATTTAAATCAAGGGGAAATTTATGAAGTATTCCCCCTATTGGGAGTAAGTATCTGTTTCTAAGTAGAGGTCGGACAGCTTTAGCAGAAGTGATGAGATATTAGGTCCAACAATTGGTTGCCATAAGGTCTACTGCATAACTATTTGAGGTCCTAAGTGAGTTAATGGATTTGCAATTTCGGTCGTTTGTGATGGAGATAGATTGCATGTGGTTAGTAGCCGAGTAGATGGTGTCCACCTCAATGTCTTCCAGTGGTTTGCCCTGTTAACAAAGGTATTACTAAACAGGTTGGAAATAATATTATGGTCGTTGACAATTAAGCCATTATGTCAAAATCAAAGATATCATTATTCCTTGAAGTTTTGAGGCGCTTATTGTACAGTCGTACCAAGTTTGTACCTTTAAGCTACTGTTCATTGCTGACAACTTTTTATTAATCGCCTTTAACCTGTGGATGTCTTTTAGTTGGTTAAAAAAATCATGATAATTTCCACGAATGCTGAGAAGTCATTTGACCTGAAATAGCGATAAACGCATTGAACTACTTCGGTATGTTACTAATTTTGGTGCTAGAGCAAGACAATCCTGGAGCAACATTTTGCAACTGAATGGAAAGAATCGTATCCCAAATATGTTTACATTGATATTCAAAATATTCAAAAGATTCATCATCTTATCAGCATCGTCAATAATATCCAAGTTAAAACGACGAATGAGCTTTGTTCTTCTAAATTTTTAAACCAAGAAAGTCAAGCCCTAAATGTAAAAGATGCATGTGCACCCTACCGTAGAATACCCTTGCTTGTCTTCTCTAGTATGATACTATACGGACTGAAAATCTCCAGAGAACTTTCACCTGATGATTACTGGAGTAAACTGTAACGTAGTTTGCACAGACTGATGTAAGTTGCTTTCTCTAGAACTTCTATGGAGACGCCGTCTAAAAACCAACCTCAGGTTTTTCAATAAAATAATTTACAATTTCACTTTCTCAACCACTTCTGCCTTCTTAAAGACTGCACCCAAATATAACGTAAGGAATCTGGCCTAAACAGTCTATACCGAAAAATGCAAACACCAATCACGAAATAACTATTTTACGATACTACAGTTCATTATAGAATATGTTAACATTTCTATCCGCTCCTGTGATATTTTATTAAAATTTAAACTAACGATAAACTTACTTCTTAATACTGATAGGAACAAATAACTCTGTCCTGTACTATCAGAAAATCCAGACGTGATAAGTTGCAGACTGCCTCACACCTATAGTCCGAGTTCACGACTCATGTCAGACGCCTATATATTGATAAAACCTTACGTCGCTGTTCTTCTCTTACCAGACCAAACAACCGATAAAATAATCCCATCATACTTTGACACCCAAGCTCATCGGTCTTCAGTTTCCTACAGTTACTATATATATATTTGCTTTTCATATAAACAAGTCACATACCATCTCTACCTTTAACATGAGCAATACATTACCTTACGATTCGGATGAGTTTGTATATTAAAATTTAATTTCTGGCCAAAAAGAACATCCGAAACTGGGTGCTACACTTGTTGTTTGTACAGTTGACTTAAAACGGTGGCACAGCTCCTAAAAAGGAACAAATCGCCTGCTTGGTTATACGATTACTATATATGCCTTCGTAAATCCATCCTAATTCTTTTCTAATCTCGTGTCCGTTAACCAATGTTTACTTTGGCTTTCAAACAATATGAATTTGTAATCATTATATCCTTTTTTAGAAATACTATACTGTGTGTGTGTAATTTTGTCGCTACTTGCAATTCGACACTTCATTTTGGTAACGTTTAATAACTATACCTAAATGTATATAAACCCTTTCACCTCTGGTCATTATCCACATGGTTAAATGTTTCACTACGTTAATATACACTTCAATGTTGGATGCTTATTTGTCGTAGTAAAATTTGTTTGTGTGACCAACCAACCCCGATATGTTTTGTTGATCTTACCTGAAAAAATGACTTGCTTCTGATATCAAGAAGTAAAAAAGTAAATAATAGGTACATCTGCGAAAATAAAGTTCCGAATCAGGTTAACTGCATATAAAACTCGTGTGTTGTTTCCTTGACTAAGCATCCTAGAGTTTGCTAGATCTTGAGTAAAATTTTTCATCGTTTTAGGTTGCGCAGTAAATTTTACTCAGCCAGTTAGATGAAAAAGTACTGTAGGATAATAACAGAAGACAAACTTTCAAATATTGCGATGTTAACTGAACCGCCTAAAACATGTAGCAGACTGTACGTACAGACTTACCATTTTACTGTGTATAGTGTCAAAGGTAGGAAGATATTCAGGTGTACTGACCTCGTATTTTAGAGATGGTTTATAACTTTCAAGTGTGTACATGCTAAACTGATGTCGACTAGTAGTTTAACTCTACGGAATGTACTATATCATCATTATTGCTTAATTTTTTTGGATACCGTAGCTGCCTACATCAAGCTGACTTAGGATAAAATTAATTCATTCAGTGACTAAGTAGCTTGGCCCATCCTAACGTTGATGGCCAAATTTTTATGTTCTTTCAATGAATCCTATGTACGGGACAATTTAATGAGATAGAGTATGCTTAATGAGATGTAGAATAGGAATTAGATAAAGCGTATTATGACCATGTGACATCAAGTGCTGCTTGTCAGCTGGCCTTGAAAAGTCAAATATTTCACTTAACACCTAGTGACCAACACGTACAATTTAGCTTTGCTAAGGTTCAATGAATCCACTTCAACTTTGTAAGTGTTTTTTGGACAAACTTACTCCAGTGGCATCAGAATTCACTTTAGAATTTGCACAGAAATAATCTTCTCTTGAATTTTGAGTGGCTGTGCCCAGTTTTAAGTAGAGTGTGGAAATAGTGTTTTCTAACCTTAGAAAGTACGAACTTAGCTTTTAAATCATAAGAACATTAGCCCCAGAATCTAATGCCACCTAAAGTGGTCAATGCAGGGCACTGAAAAGCTAAAGTTAATTTATTTTTGCAAAAAACCGAAATAACACCATAATTTACTGTAAAGTATGTTAGTTTCGCTCATTTTCATACGCCAAAATGCTCGGAAAAATTGTTATTCTACTTCCTGAGTCACAAAAGTTACATTGTTTCAGATGATTGTTAAAGGATTTTGTAATCTTTCAATTGCCTTTCGTATCTAGTTATAATAGGTCATTATTATCTCAAGATGGTGTTCTAGGTATACAAAAACATAGGGATGAAAATTATTAATAGGTTCATGCTATTCCATTTTGAGTTCCTATGAATACATCAGGTTATTGGGTAAAGTACTTTAGTGGAGTCAACCGACTTCAGCTAAAGTTATAAGTACAGAAGAGGAACATGACTTACTTGGGCTATGTGTTCCCTAAACTGTTAAGAATATGAATCATTATTGATTGTTTTTACTGGATTACAATCTATTACTATTCCGTAATAACATAATCCCAAACTGCCAATAAACTAACATTGCATCGACTCATACACATCCACAATTCATAGAATGAGTGTATACATAAAAAATCAGTGACGGTGAATATAGGAGAATCTGGAATAAACGTAAATCCAAGCAAGCAGGTAGTGTAAATTATACCAAATTTTGTGTTCATTCGTGCTATTACATACAAACTGTAACGCAATAGATGTATAACCAGTAAGACTCGATAGTATGTTCGAGGGTATTAGCTGTTGTTACAGGACTCAATAAAATTTGCCTTAACTATTTTAGTTCGTAGCGAATTTCAGGATATGTTCAAAGGTAGATAGAAAATAGTACCCCTTTATTCCAGTTTACTCTGTTCTGCCCTTAATTTCCAAATGTCTTCATTAGGTCTGGTGTTTAGGGTACATATAAGACATTCCTATAGATGTTAAAAAAATACTTAAGATTTTAAAGGCGATTTCCAAGTCATCTTTATTCTAGTAAATATGTGTCCGCTGATGCCAGGGATTTCATTCAGGCTTTAAAATTAAATTCATGAACAAAGTGATTACGCTTCATGGATGTATAGGTGATACTATTCTGTACATAATAATTGAAAACCGTCTTAATGAGGAATATGTTGGATGGTGAATAATACTAATGAAACAGTAACAAAAATATAAATAAATACATTCAGTCAAGAAATTTAAGCGGAGATCATTAGATAGTTTCATACTAATCTGTTTTAGCTGAGTTTCCTGAAACTATTGCAGTCATGCAGCAGGATCTCTATTACTGTACAATGCTAAAAAATCTGGTAATGGGTCTAAAGTAACCATCATACGAGAACGACGAAATCAGTTGCTGTACACTAGCACGTTATTGGGCTACTGGACATTTAGAAGCGCGGCTTATTCTAACTTGTACGTCACTCAAGCTTGTTTAATGGTTTATTATTTCGGTACTGTAAAATATAGGCGTTCAGATAGTTTCAATACAGATGAGATTGCACTAACATGTCACAAGTTTAGATGGATCGTTTGCTATCGGTGATATCACTCGAAAGCTAGAGTACTGCTAAATGAATGAAATTTAGATTTGTATTTTGAGGAACAAACGACCAGGAGCTTGTGTTAGTTCTTCTGCAGACACCTAGTCTTCTGAGTGAGTCAGCCGAGGACACAGACCACTCCCCTGTGGTAGGTCCCAGGAGTTGGATACTTGGTAAGGAAGCCTGGTACTTCCTTTTCGTATCCTCTAAGATTCTTCTGCCCGGTTGTAAGAAAAAGACGAGAGATGTCGGGACATAAGTCATTAAGTAGTATTTTGTGCATGATCATTAAATCACCTGTTAATCTCTGGTAACACGATGTAATAGTCTAACTTCTCAAGCCGTGTCGTAAGGTAGAGGGCTCATCTCAAACAATGAGTGGGTAGAGATATTCTGTACTTGTTCTAGAAAATAAGGCTCACCCTACAAGCTGGGGCTCGCAACCTAACTGGGGCTGTGTAAGCCATAGTAAACATACGTGGGTATATCCTAGTGAAGGTTTCTCTTAAATCTCATACTATTCTAAAGGCATTGGTTGCAATTCATAACAGTAAACCATAGCGTTGAAGTCATGATTTTCTGTGGCGTCGAAACTGACGGCAGATAGCACTTTTGTGGCCGTTGTGTATGGTGACACAGCTGCGTTAATATATATATTAACCGCAACTTACCAGTGTGTTGATGTCGACTTGGAGTCCTTGCGTGACACGGTCACTGATTACTCAGCATTATATTTCGGCATCATCTGTGCATAGCAACACTGGGGGTTCGATGATCTCAGGGAGGTCACTAATGCATACAATGAAAAATGATGTGCACAAAAAAGGAACTAAATCTGAATTCACACACCATATCTAAAATGTTTTGAAGGATTGTCATGTGCTCTAAAATTTGATTGACTTTTCAGTTGCAATCTACTCCGATAATTTTAAAGCCTTCAATGCTGTACATGTTTGTTACTTGACAAATAACATTAGTGAAAATGGGGTGTGTTATAACATAAAAGGTTTCGTTGTATTGCATCACATAATTCGATGCATTATAGCAGTGATTAGCAATGAATAAAAGTGCATAACGCTTGTATAGTTAGACTTATTTTAACAAAGTTACTGTGTACCACATAAAACTATATACATGTAAGTAATCATTCTTTGAATAATTATATAAAACATTTGGACCAGGGACATTTTGGAGAAAAGGTCACATTCTCCTTAAGACTTTAGAAAATGACTACACTATCACGTGTATTCGCTGAAAGTTTACAATTGTTTCTACACGATATCTCACTGCTCACTTATATCTTGTCAAAGCTGGTGACCTGAATTATTACAAAAGACTAGACAAGATGTACTATTCCTTTTCCTACTTTTCATTAACCATATTCGGTGTTGAAAGAGTGAATTATCTTTTAATTAACGACAACTAAACAAGTTTCTACAGACCATTACCAATAGATTGGGTCATATAAGACTATCCGGTTTTGATCCACCTGGTAACGGTTTTCAGTCGTTAAAGACTATGATGTGGCTCATGATCAGTTACACTGCAGAAGTGGACTCACTTCTATAATCGTTCAAATTTCAAACTATTTTGTATTTTAGTTCTGTCATGTTCTCAGTGCATACCCTTTTCCACTTGTATTCATAGTACTTATACCACTTCTCTATTGAATTTGATCTCATCTTTCTGTGTTGATGGGATGTGGCAACTTGGACTAATAGTCATATTACCCAGGTTTCACTGAAAATGTTACTTTTAGCTGCAATGTCCTAAATATTAGTTAATTCTTGGGTCACAGATTTTTTAACTGTAAATTTTTATTATGAACTTTTAAAAATAACCTCTAATGACTATTATACAGGTGGTATTTTATTCCTGTTACTTTTAAATAGATAATGGCTTATAAATCTCGGCATCATATTGAAGTTAGCTCAGTTGCTTTAGTAGACTTAAAGGCGGAGATATCAAGGAGACAAATCGAAATAAAGCAGAAAGTTGAAAAACATCCAGACGGATGTAATGTCATTCGAAATCGCTGCGCCGAATTAAAACCTGGTAAAGTATCATTATGGAAAACATCAAAAGAGCAAATAATAGAAGAGCGTGCTAGACTTGAATCCAAAGATGTCCCATCAGATTCTGAAGAATATATAGAATGGGAGAAAAGTAAAAGAGCATTAGAAGCGAAGGCAAAACTTTATGATGCTCTACGAGAAGCTGCAATGTCAGGAAAAAAAACTAACTTATCGAAACGAGATGAAAATTATGATGATGATATTCTAGTTGATTTTGAGCAAAAAGCTATGGAAGATATCAATATAGTCCCACCAGATTCTCCTGCACGTTCATGTTCGTCATATAGTAGTGATGAAGATTCTAATCATTATCCTGCTGATTGTAATGATGAAGAATGGGAAGATTATACAGATGAACGTGGTGTTAAACGAGTTTGTATGCGTAAGGATTTATCAAGTTATGTGAAACAGTCCAGTCCATCTAAACCAGACGGTCCGTTAACGTATGCACATTTAAGGGAAGGCGAAATACGCGATCATGGTGTTGGATTTTATTCCTTTTCCGCAGATCCTGAACAAAGGGAGGCTGAAATGAATCGACTACGAGAACTCCATCGGGCTACTGAAGAAGGACGTGCTCGTGCTGAGGCGATTCGAGCAAAAAGAGATGCTAAAATGGGTCAACGCCTTGCACGCCTACGTGCTCGTAAAGGCCTTCCTGATGTTGCGACAGCTGCTGCACAGTGTTTAGGAGAGGCTGCAGTCGCTGCGACACCTACTCCATTGGGTGCAGATGCCCAGTCGGATATTCGTTTAAGCAATGACGATCTAGATGTTGCGTCTATGTTGCGTAGATTACGCGATGAAGCAGAGCACAGAGCTTCTATTAATAATAAATTAAATGAGTCGATTAACAGTATCCCTTCTGCTCCTGCGCCTGAACAACATAGAACAAATTTAGCTGATGTGCTGGCATCTCAAGATCCTAGCCGTCCGTCTTACGCTAGTAAACAAAGAGAATGGGATAAAGGAAAATCAATGATTTCAGCGCAGCGTTATATTCAAGAAGAACGAGATAAACGAATTTCGGATTTTGCTCCTCCATCTCATTATTGAAATTCATTTTTTTATTGTACATATATTCTTCTCAATGAAATATTAAAGTTTACTTATAACTCATAATTTTTGCAACTAGTCATTTGTGTGTGCTTGTTTGCATTATATTTTTGGATGTTTTAGAGTAGCTGCTCAGAGGATTTAATCACTTGGCTTTCAGCTTTTAGATTCGAATTCTGCTCTATCTACTTATATTTTGGTAAATTGGTATTAGTATTAGTTCTTGCACAACTGAAGTTTGACCCAAAGATGAGTATATAAGTCCGTACTGAATACGTGAGTAAATTGAGAAAAATGTTACTCAACACAACCAGTCTACAACGTAGAGTCATATTGGTTAGCGTTGACTTTGGTAAGAAAAGTGTAAACAGTAGCTCGTTAGTCATAAGCAACGTAGAGTTTAGCATATGTATGTTATACCACAAACAGCATAACGAGATCAATTATCAAGATTAGTATCAGAATATAGATTAACAAAATGCTATAAAAGAATGGTGGAACTCAATGTCCTAAAGTAAACAAATGGTGGATGTACATGTGACACTGTGACCGATTATAAGTCATATCACCAAATGTCGCTAACTATTGATCGCATTGACCTCGACCAGATGATCCGTTCTGATCAACAATCAATGACTTCATAGACTAATGTTACGTTTTGGTTTGGTCAACCCTAGTTTTCTTCCTTCATACCTGCATATCAGTTAACATAAGCGGTGACTGGGCCTACAAAATATATATCTTAATTGCAGTCGTGGAAGTTCGTAACATCAATTGATTTCCTATCTTTACCTAGTATTCTGCGCCTAACCTTACTTTTACTTACTCGATCGTTCTAGCATACACGGGTGATGCTTTCAAGATAATTGAAGTGACCAGAGAACTCAATAACTCCATTCCCTATGGTCAACCTAATGATAATTCAGACCACTCCTGAAGTAGGATTCCGCGTTTACAGGATGAGGAATGCATCTCAGACATACTATTCATGGTATTCATCAGACTGCATTTCGTCGAAGTCTTTACCGGATAGATGTAAATCATCTGCATATTCTAAGCAGATAAGTGCACCCCCTTTTATGAAATCAATTCCCTAGAAGTTAGGTGACGAGAGTGTAACTATTAGGATATTTACATAAATTAAATAAAAAGAAGTGTAGGAGGCAACGTTGGCTAACACCTGGAGGTCGACAATTCTGTTGACAGTCCTTCATAAGTTCTAACTCGACTAGTGATGTTCTGTTAGGCGTCTATGGGGTTTACGCGCTCCCGAAGCACGACTTTTAATAAATAACCCTAACGCAGACCTCGATCTGCAGAGTTGAAGCTGCTTTCAGGATAAGAGACGTCGCTAAATATCCTCATTTTTTAAGATTAGTAGCTACACTATTGTATGGTCTTAATGGAGGGATTGACCATTAGTATAAGCTCTGTAAGTTTTCTTGTTGGGACTAGTGGGTGAATACTTGGAGACTTTAAGCGATCATGACTTAAAAACGGTGAGAGTGGCGTAGGTTAATTTATCTATCAACTCCAAGTCTAACGTCGACTACCCCATACCGTTCACCATTTGGTTTTCATCTTATCATATCCGCGTTCTACGTTATCAGTCACTAGCTGGTTTTCATCTTTTGCTTTTTCTTTACTCCTTTCATTGTTTCGATTGTTGATTCTATTTTTTGTGTCCTCATGTAGAGTGTTGTAGTGTCCACTTATTCCTACGAGATTAACTCGCTAGCAGTCTTCCTGCAATCTTAAGGTAACTGGTGTTACTTATCAGATTCAGACTAGTCACCCGGTTTCACAGTCGGAAACAAATAAACTAACAAGAAATTTATCAAGGCAGTGTTTCCTGCCTACTATACGCATCTATTTATTAATAAATAATGCTCGAAATTCCGAGCCACTTAAGCCAATAAGCACATTGTGACTAATTCGCATTAAGAACAAGACAAACATGACACTGATCGTTATTCTGTTATTAATCATTTCATATTTTTGTTAAGTGTTGTAGAGATTCTTGAATTTAAAGATTTTATTGCTGAATCGACCTTAGTTAAAAAACCCTTGGGAACTAAAAAGGACAGGAAACTGGTTTACTGAAGTTTGTGACTCCTCAGCAGTGAACACTCTCATGACCTTCCAACTTAATATTCGCAATACTGATCTGGCACTCAGTGGTTTATACTAGTGATTTCAACCAATTTACGACATAATGCATGGCGTCATTTAATTCGGTTAGTGTATAACTGCCTCGCACTTAACATACTTGACCTCCATGGATGTTGTTTTTCAGAAGTAACTGGTGAAGTTAGTTAGTTTTGATCACATATCGATTATTTTTAGCTTTCAATGGTTTTCTGATTATATCAAGCATAGCATTAGCATACTAATGTTTTAGGATTAAATCGCGAAATAACAATAAAAGGTTTAGTGTCTTCTCTGACTGTAAATAGTTATCATTGGCAAGATACTACTTGAATTATAACCCTGTATTATCATTACTACCACGTGTTACTTAGTATTCACTTTGAATAACTGTTATGATCCAATTTTTTTAACCTACTACACACAGGATCGAATGTTACCCACTCAGATAACTTGCTCTATGAATGACGTTGCTAGTGGTGAAATACAGAAGAACAACTTTCCACTAGATAATCCTTCAACTGAATTGCTAACTCCTATTGAGGGCTCCAATGAAACATTTCGTCAAAGGCAGTCAGATGTTTTTTCCGCTTTAGCTAGCATTGAAGCAGCACATCTTGAAGTGTATAAAGCTACCAAAGAAGAACGTAAAGCTGTACGTAAAGCAGCCTGGCGACACACAGTTACAGCACCAGAAAATCTAGCAGAGTTAAAAGAACATGTAAGTTACTTTTAGTAGTTTTTCGTTATTTTGTTGTTTTATGTGGTTAAAGATAGTCAGCAAGAAGCCCTGTTTACTGTAAGTTTCATGCGGTTGTCACTTATCATGAAAGGATAACTGTAGTCATCTTAAGGAAACTGCTGTTTCTCGTGGTAATCAAATCCTTTTCACAAAGGTTCATTGATTGATACGCTACCAGTAAGAATTCAGACCGCTGTTAACTTAATTGATCACTGAATAGTGACAAACGTCATGTTGGTCTAGTCCCTTATATGACTGAATTTTATAGATCCAGTTGTTCTGTGATCCATAATCTGAATGACTAAACATTATACGTGCAATTTTCTGATGAGTTGTGTGATTGGACATGGTCGATAGAAAAGTTTTGAGCCTTCATAGTGTTACTTTGTGTATTTTACTATTTGATGGTGTCATTTTAAAATTGTTTTGAATCTAACACTAACTAGATTACAATCATTTAGTATAATAAGGATAACCACTAAATCCTGAATGTACATTGATGGCTGATGTAGGAGGTGGCTCGAAGAAATCTATGTAGCAGTTAAACCATGATATATTGCTATGGTATGAAGCCATTGACATTTAGTCATTACCATGTAAGTAGATGCAGAATAACTGACTGGGGTCATTGTGTAATAATTGATATGAGTAGTTTGATACACTAAGTGATATATCTCAGAACCAGTCAACATGGCGCAGATACATCCACTTTTTATCCTTTTGATCACGAGTTCTAGCATTCTTATATGCATACCTCTCCATTTCGTCTTTTTGAACAATACTCCCAATATTTATCCATTCTTATTCCTACTACGATTGTTTCGACTTCTGGTTTTGATCCCCTCGCGCATATTTGTTTTGAAGACGAGTTAATACACATTTATACTTGTCTCTACGTTCATTTTGACTGAACTAAAATGGCTACATAACACTTTATCCTGTTCTTTCTAAATCAGATCCTAATTTGTTCATTGTTTAAGATTGTTGGTAAATTGTATATATTACAGTATATTGTTAGCTAGTCTGATTTTACTAGTCAGTTCACGATTCCGATGAAAAATCCCAGTTGTTGAATTACTTACTTACTTACTTAAGCCTGTTACCCCTCTCAGAGGAGCATAGGCCGCTCACCAGTATTCTCCATTCTACTCTGTCCTGACCAATCCTTTCCAGCTGTCTCCAGTTACTGTTCATCCTTTTTATGTCTGCTTCCAGTTCTCGATGCAGGGTGTTCTTTGGCCTTCCTCTTTTCCGTTTTCCAACAGGATTCCAAGTTAGTGCTTGTCTCGTGATACAGTCTGATGATTTGCGCAGTGTATGTCCTATCCATTTCCAACGTCGTTTCCTGATTTCCTCTTCAGCTGGAAGCTGATTTGTATTTTCCAAAGTAGGCTGTTGCTGATGGTTTCCGGTCAACAGACATTTGATATTCTGCGTAGACAGTTGTTGATAAATACCTGTACTCTTGTGAGGATGTTTGTAGTAGTTCTCCACGTTTCAGCTCCATACAGAAGAATTGACTTGACGTTCGAGTTGAAGAGTCTAACTTTGAGGTTGGTAGACAGTTGTTTGGAGTCCCATATATTTTTCAACTGTAGGAATGCTGCCCTGGCTTTTCCGATCCTTGCCCTTACATCTGCATCGGATCCTCTTTGTTCATCGATGATGCTCCCCAGGTATGTAAAGGTATCCACTTCTTCCAGAGTTTCACCATCAAGTTCAATTGGGTCGGTGCTCTCGGTGTTGAATTTGAGGATCTTGCTCTTTCCCTTATGTATGTTCAGGCCTATTGATGCTGAGGTTGCTGCTACTTTGGTTGTCTTCACTTGCATTTGTTGTTGTGTATGGGATAGAAGTGCTAGATCATCCGCGAAGTCCAGATCATCAAATTGCATCCTACTTGTCCATTGAATCCCGTGCTTCTCCTCAGATGTAGAGGTTTTCATGATCCAATCGACCACTAGGAGGAAGAGGAAGGGCGAGAGCAGACAGGCTTGTCTGACACAGGTTCTTACTGAGAATGCATTTGTCAGCTGTCCTCCATGCACGATTTTGCACTGTAGTCCGTCGTAAGAATTCTGGATGATGTTGACGAGTTTCTCTGGTATACCGTAGTGTCGAAGAAGTTTCCATAGTGATCTCCTGTCTACGCTCTCAAAGGCCTTCTCATAGTCGATGAAGTTGATGTACAATGACGAGTTCCATTCAATTGATTGTTCAACGATGATGCGTAGTGTTGCGATTTGGTCTGTGCATGACCGATCCTTACGGAAACCAGCCTGTTGATCTCAAAGTTGAGCATCCACTGAATCTTTCATTCTATTCAACAACACTCTGTTGAAGACTTTCCCTGGTACTGACAATAGTGTGATCCCTCTGTAGTTCTCGCATTTGCTCAAATCCCCTTTCTTTGGTATCTTGATAAGGTATCCTTTTTTCCAGTCTGCCGGCACCTGTTCTTCCTCCCAGATCCTCTTGAATAAAACGGGGAGCATCCTTGCCGTTATGTCTATATCTGACTTGAGTGCTTCGGCTGGTATATTGTCAGGTCCTGCTGCTTTCCCACTTTTGGTCTGTCTGATGGCTATCTTGATTTCTTCCATCGTTGGTGGATTGGCATCTATCGGGAGGTCTGTAGGTGCTGCTTCGATGTCTGGTGGGTTCGGTGGAGCTGGTCTATTCAAGAGTTCCTCGAAATGTTCTACCCATCTGTCTCTTTGTTCTTGAATCTCGGTGATTAGCTTGCCTTCTTTGTTCCTGACCGGTCGCTCTGGTTTACTATATTTCCCTGCCAGTTTCTTCGTTGTGTCGTATAGCTGTTTCATATTTCCTTCTCTTGCAGCTTTCTCCGCTATCGTTGCAAGGTCTTCGATATACTTACGTTTGTCGGCTCGAATACTCTTCTTTACTTGCTTATTTGCTTCTGTGTATTCATTTTGTGCCTTGATTTTCACTGCTCTAGTTCGGCTGTTGTTGATTTCTGCCTTCTTGTTCCTCCTTTGTTGAATTTTGCTCAGGGTCTCTGTGGAAATCCATTCCTTATGATGGTAGTTCTTGCAGCCCAGAGCCTCTTGACAAGTTGAAGTTAGTGCCTCTTTGATTCCTTTCCAGTTATCCTCCATAGTGGTTTCTTCCTCGTTCAGCAGATCTTGTAAGGCTTGGAACCTGTTGTTGAGAGTTATTTTAAATTCCTTGAGTTTGTCAGTATCCCGTAGAGAGGCTGTATTGAATCGTTTTAATGCTGTTGCTCCAGTTATCCATTGCTTCTTTAGCTTCAGCTTCATTTTGGCAACCACTAGGTGGTGGTCTGAAGCTACATCAGCTCCTCTCCTGTTTCTCACATCTTCCATTGATCTTCTGAATTTTTTATTGATGCATATATGATCAATTTGATTCTCTGTAGTATGATCCGGTGAGATCCATGTAGCCTTGTGTATGCGTTTGTGGGGGAATATTGTACCACCTATAACCATTTTGTTGAAAGCGCAAAGATTTGTAAATCTTTCACCATGTTCATTTCTTTCTCCCAGTCCTTGTCGTCCCATGATGTCTTCGTAACCGGTGTTGTCCATTCCGACTTTGGCATTTAGGTCCCCCGTCAGGATTGTCAGATCCTTTCCTGGACACTTCGCTATAATTGACTGAAGCCTATCATAAAACTGATCTTTGTCCTCGTCGTTGCCGTCGTTGGTGGGTGCATAACACTGGATGATGTTCATTGTAATCCCCTTCCTCATTGTCTTAAAGGATGCTTTGATGATCCTGGGTCCATGTGGTTCCCATCCTACAAGTGAATTGCGCGCTTTCTTAGACAGCATCAGAGCAACTCCTTGGGTGTGTGGGGCATTTTCCTCTTCGTGCCCGGAATATAGTAGCACCTCTCCAGTGGCTAATGTTTTCTGTCCAGTTTGAGTCCAATGCGTTTCGCTGATCCCGAGCACAGTTAAATTGTATCTCTTCATTTCTGCTGCTATCTGGCTGATCTTCCCTGTCTCCCACATTGTCCGAACATTTCATGTACCTATAGAAATTTCTGCTCTGGTCGTTAGAAGGGGTGGCATCGGCCCCATGACTTCCGAAGAATCTCGGCTTTCATCATGAAGCGTCATATAGGTTCCTTCCACTTCCAGGGCAGAGTTTAAATGGTAAAGTTTGTTTGTTCTGGTTAGCGTTTTTTTTAGCAAACTTGTGTTTTACGGGATAGGGGTGCTAGCCCTATGCCCAACCCTCCTCCTTTACCCGGGCTTGGGACCGGCAACAACCCTAGAAGAGCTGCGGGCGGAGTTAGTTGTTGAATTACTAACAATTAATTCTGCTACTCATAAGTAGTATAAAATAGGACTGAGAATCCGATGTGTTGTTTGGTTAAGGAGTTATTTAGAAACCTGTATAATACAAAATAATTCTGTTTACTCTAATCAGTATATGCCAGTTTCGGTGTAAGCGAGACATCCGTTCGCCTTATAAAGATTAAGTATGGCGTACAACGTATTGATTGGTATTGGAGTAGGTTTGATAACAGCTAGTTATGTCTCACTAGTCCATAATCTTTATCGAATTATTCAGATACATAAAATTCGGTACAAATGGGCACAAAAAATGTATGCGTTACACAATTAGGAAAATGATATTATGAAAATGTTTAAAAGGAAAGTAATTGTAGAAAGCTTAGATAGAAATGCATTCATGAAAGACTTGGCTCAATTAAGAAAAGTCATCATACTTTACTGAAGAACTTAATAGGGGACTGCATCACGATCGCCACTGGCTTCTATTCTTGGCCATACCTGATAAGATCTTAACTCATTGAGTTGCGGTAGGACTCCCAGCTAGGAATTTTAGATGGATCGACAGTATACATGTATGTAAAACGTAGAACCGGACACATGTACATCCATCCAAGTTGCTACATCTTATTAGCACAGAAAGACGAACAGCAAATTACTACAAGTAGTAGTTATGTCAATCGTAGTAAAAACGAGTGGATATACAGGATTCTATACTGGGAGAAAAAATTAGTTCGTTGAAAAAAATATGAAGTAATTTTAAGTTCATATTTTGAGCGGAAGCAAATTGTAAGTTCACCTGTACCACTGTGACTGATTCTAACCATGTCACGCATAGTCTCCGACCACTGGTTACAACTGTCTCGCGAACCCCAATCAAGTAGTATACATCTACCAGCGTGTCTTAGAATAGCAGTTAGCGATTTCGTGTGCTGATACTATGTTTTGGTAGGCAACTGTTCAGACTTATCAAAAAAAGGGTATCAGAAATTCGACTGTAAGTGAAACTATCTCAGAAAAAGATGGTTCCACTATTCACAGGATAACAGGGATGACGCCAGAAGATTAGACCGATGGACAAAACACTTTAGGGAACAGTTCAACTGGCCCCCAGCGTCATCCCTGTTGCCTACCATCTCCAAGCAATCTGAGTGGCAAATTAATATCGGTCCCCCAAGTCTTAGTGAGGTTGAGAAGGTTATAGGAAACTTAAAGCGAGGGAGAGCAGCAGGACCTGATGGATTAACTCCTGAGATATTTAAGGACGGTGGTCCAGCTGCAACAGCGAGATTAACTAAGGTTTTGGCTAGAATCTGCGAACTGGACGTAATCCCACCTGACTGGTCTCGAACACTAATCGTCCTAATCTATAAGAAAGGACAGAAGTCCTCATGTGACAAATATTGAGGAATCAGTGTAACAAATATAGTGTCTAAAATATTGGCTTTAATAATACTTCGACGTCTAACTAAGGCTTGTGAAGAACAAACTCGAGAAAACTAAGGTGGTTTCAGACACGGACGTAGTTGTATAGACCAAATAGTCACACTTCGGCAGGTTCTGAAACATAGGTACACTTTTATACGCCTAACAATATCTGTATTCCTTGACCTTAAGACGGCGTTTGACTCTATCGATCGTAAGACTATGTGGCAATCTCTGTCATTGAAAGGTGCACCAGCGAAGTACATTAACCTTATACAAGCTCTCTACTCGAACACCAAATGTCGAGTTAGAGCCTATGGCGGATTGTCGTCAGAATTGATCACTTCTAGTGGTATCCGTCAAGGTTGTCCACTTTCCCCATTTTTATTTAATTTTATCATTGACCTACTTTTAGAGTTAACATTGTCATCATCTGATTTCTCCGGAGTTGACATTCTTCCAGGAGATAAACTTACTGACTTAGAATGTGCAGATGATATAGTTCTATTGGGTGAAGATGCTGATAAAATGCAGAATCTTTTGACTACCTTAAACATGAATGTAAGCATGTTTGGGATGCGATTTTCCCCCATCTAAATGCAAAATGTTGCTTCAGGATTGGCTTAATTCGGCACCAAAGTTAGTGATAGGGAGCGAAGCAGTTGAATATGTTAACCGCTTTACTTATCTTAGGAGCCTCATCAGTACTGATAATCTGGTGTCTGTTGAAATCTCGGCTCGTATACATAAGGTTCCATTGGCTTTTACCAGTTTTGGTCACTTGTGGCGTAGGCGAGACATCCGTCTTCCAACCAAAGGACGCGTTTACTGCGTAGCAGTTTAATCCGTTTTACTTTATGGATGTGAAACATGGTCATTAAGGATAAAGGATTTTCGTAGGCTTTTAGTATTCGATCACAGATGTCTTTGAAGAATTGCTCGTGTCTACTGGGACCACCGAGTAAGTAACACGGGTTACGAATAGAGCACTAGGTAAATACAGTAAGTCTATTGATGAAGTAGTGAATCTTCACCGGCTGAGGTAGTTAGGACATGTGTTACGTATGCCTGACCACCGTCTACCGAAACGAGCAATGTTGTCTGTTGTGGGAGTAGGCTGGAAGAAAGCTAGGGGTGGCCAAACGAAAACATGGCACCAATCCATGAAGTCACTGACAATTGGGCTGAGCTGTGTTAATAGATGCAGACTACCTGGTTGGGGCCCACGCGACGATAGTAACAAATGTTTAGAGACTTTAGGTGATATGGCTCAAAATTGTTGGCAATGGCACAGGTGCATCCACTCCTTGTCTTCCTCCAAATTCCAAGTTTTTGAGCTTATCATAATTTTCTCTTTACTGAATCACTTTTTTTGTTTCAAATCACATCTCTGATCTCTATGCCTTTCCATCAGTACTTACTCTGTTACTACCTTCCCCTACTCTGGGATTTGGTCCGACAATTTAATCTTTATCTGCTAATTGAGGCATGGCAACTTGAACTGATGTACACATGTACTAAGTTCTACGTTGTAACTGACTGACTGACTGGCTGACTTTGGTTGAAATACAGACTCCTATCAGTGTTGAAGAAGCATTTTTCATTTGGGAGGTATAAAGTACCTATATATACTAAGTGGCAACTGATAAAGTGCTATTTAAATGGCTTGTGTGTTATCGCACGGTAAAATAATATAATCTGCACCACCAGCATACACTTCCTCTATAGGTGTTTCCAGAATGTCGTCTACGACAAAGTTGAATAGGAATGTTGAAACTAGGCAACTCTGCTACTGGAGTTGAACGGTGGAGAAAGGTGACTATTCCTGAGGTGCTTGATTACAGAACATTTAAGTTGTTAATAGACTTTTTAAACACACGCTTTTCCAACAAGCAATACCAGAGTACAGTCTTGTTTAACGGATCAAAGGCGCCTGTGACATCAAGAAACAGTGTTGTTAGCCTATGCTAAGTATAACCATGTTCCGGCACTCGTCGTCCAGATCACCATTCAGCGTTCTCTTGAATCAGTCTTTCACATGTTTCCCATAATCTACGAAGTATAACAAAGACCATTAGTTTGGAAGTAATCGAGAGTAAATTTATCCCTTGATAGTTGTTACGTGAGTTCTTTTTAAAAATGTATACGACTACCGCTTTGTTTCAAAATGATGGAATACCCAGTTTCTCAAACGCTCCCAAACAGCCTTGTCAGCCCTCTGACTAAGAGTTCTCCATTATTCATAAAGAGATCTGAAGGATAGGTCGTCTGGACCTGATGATGTTCTGCGATTCAGAAGTTAGAGTTTTTCGCAAACCTTCTTTTCATGAGGCTGACTAGTCATCACTAACTGGGGACATCAAGATAATTTGATCGAAGTTATTCGGGCAACAGGCAAGCGGAACTGACTTTCAAATAACTCAGCCAATCATTCAAGACGATCTTGAATTTTAGTGATTGGCTTACCATCAGCTTCACAGATTGCTTCAACGACATCAGAATTCTTGCTATAAGTAACGAGTTGAAAGATTCTCCGGCAACTGCTAGATTCAACTTCTGTTTTCAACTTTTTAACACCTGCCGACCACCAGGTGTTTTGGTTCTCACTCAAGCTTTTTACGATATCATATATTATTGATCTTAACTACACTAGCAAATAGAGACTATGTAAATTGGTTCCACGCGGTAGTATCCTTTGCCTAATCTCAACATTTCTCATACGAGATCACTTATAATCAGAAAACCGTTAGTCTGTACACCAGACTAATATAACTTATCACACAAAAATGTGTAAACTTATGAATACACAATGATGTGGCCTAAATCTGAAGTTTATCGTTAATCCATCTATGAATGGATAGGCTAACAGAAAGAAGTAATAGGAAGTTCTACGGGGTAGAGTGTTTTAATAAATACAAACGTTCCTTATATATTTTCAGCGTGAAATATCTGGTGGTAATGAGAAATCAACAGTCTGTCAGACACAAAACTCAACATTTCGCAAACCTATTGCTCTCCCACCATCATCACATCGTCGACCAAATTATGTTCATCGTGATCCCAGTAAATGGACACATTATAGTTTAGCTGATATTGATGAAGACGCTGACGATCATCATAATGGTGCAATTGCTATGGCTTTGATAAATGAACTTCGTGAATCACGAAACAGTGCTACAGCATCAACAACAACTGTACAAGATGAAACACGTCATAATAATAGAATATTGTTTCGTCCAACTCGTGGACAAAAACGATCACGTCTTATTATTAATGATGAAAATCTTCCAAAAACTGAAATACACCTAGAGAGTTTATACACATTCGATGTAGATGAATCACAAGAATTAACTGATAATAATTTAATCCCATTATCTTTTCACAATGAGAATTTAATTAATCAGCCAATTTTTGTAAATCGTCGTCATAAAGGTCAATTACGTAATCGACAACAACAATTAGATCATTCAATTGAATATGATGCATCTTTAGATGAACAAACAACAACTATTATTGTTGATTCAGATTCTAATGATAAAATTGATGATGATCTTGATGGAAATTCTGATGAATTAGAAGAAAATCCTGAAGATGATAAAACAAATGATTATTTAGCTTAATTTTATTGAATATTTAATTTCTTTGAATTATTGTAACTAAACAAGCAAATTAAATATCTTGTACAGATTCTTGTTTTTTTATTATTAACAATGAAATTAGTTTAACAATCATTGTTTATCTTTTATATTTAGTTATTTGTTTTCTAGTGATAAAACTTATTGTGATAGATTGGCGCCTTAAGTTGTAGGTTCGAAACCAGGCTTCGTCTATTTTAGTTTCAACATCACATTTAAAATATGTCTTGTAACCGAGATTGAAAAACACGAGAATAATGTCATGCAATCTAGTAACATGGATCAAAGGTCATTGATTCCATACATTCATCTGAATTGGATTGTGATTGGCAAGCAGAATCCAGGACGCGCGTTTCCTCGTATTTGTGGCTCGTAGGCTGAATGTACCCTCATCCGATTTTTAATGTTCACATCGGGATCCGAACTCAATTAGTTCCGTCCCAAATAGAACGAAACGAGCGTCTTAGATTCTGCTTGCCAGTTACAATGCAACTCCAACAACACTTGTGATCTATCGCTTTATCAAGGTAATCCGTTAAGGATGCATAAATAACAAAGATTGACTAGCTTCAGTCCATAACAAATCAACGAGAAGAAATAATTACATTCTAATTCGTTTATTTATATTTGTGCAAGCTTAGGTTGCACATCAGATACCATCAGTACTCAATGTAGATAATAGTGGTAGGAAACCGGTGTAACACGTTCATATGTGCTAGATGACATAACAATAGTTAATAGGTCAAAAGGAAGGTTAAAGGTGAGAGGAATATAAAGTTAATAGGTACAAAATGTTCGACATAAATATACAATAAAAAAAATGCAGAAAATAATGTTTTGAGAAATAGTTCTTAAAGTTCAATTATTCATTATCGACTAGGTCAGTTACAACGTAGAACTTGGCACATGCATACATCAGTTCAACTTAACATTCCCCAATTAGCAGATAGAGATTAAATTGTCCGACTATATCTCAGAGCAGTGGAGGTAGTAACAGAGTTAGTATTAATGAAAAGGAATGGAGATCGGAGATAAGACTTGAAAAAATATAATTCACCAAACAGAAACTAATGATGAATTCAGAAGCTTAGAATTTGGAGGAAGACAAGGAATGGTTACACCTGTGCTATTACAAACGATTTTGACCCATGTCACCCGAAGTCTCTAACTACTGACTATGATCATCACGCAAACACCAACTAGGTGGGCTTCACCTATTAACATGTCTCAGCCCATTTGTCAATGATTTCACGGACTGGTGCCATGTTTTGGTTTAGCTGCCCTTAACCTTCTTTCAGTCTACACCTACACCATCCAGGATTGCTCGTTGAGGTAGGCGGTGGTTCGTCATACGTAACACGTCCTAACTACCTCAGCTGATAAAGATTTATTGCTTCATCATTAGATTCGGTATATTTACCTAGTACTCTATTTCTAACCCGTGTTACTTACTCGGTGGTCCCAGCAGACACGAGCAATTCTTCAAAGACATCTGTGATCGAATACTAGAAGACCAAGGAATATCCTCTATCCTTAATGACCACGTTTCACATCCATAAAGTAAAACGGATTAAACTGCTACGCAGTAAACGCGTCCTTTGGTCGGAAGACGGATGTCTCGCCTACGCCACAAGTGACCAAAACTGGTAAAAGCCATTCGGACCTTATGTATACGAGCCGAGATTTCAACAGACACCAGATTATCAGTACTGATGAGGCTCCCAAGATAAGTAAAGCGGTTAACATATTCAACTGCTTCGCTCCCTATCACTAACTTCGGTGCCGAATCAAGCCAATCCTGAAGCAACATTTTGCAATTAGATGGGGGAAAATCGCATCCCAAACATGCTTACATTCATGTTTAAGGTAGTCAAAAGATTCTGCATTTTATCAACATCTTCATGCAATTGAACTATATCGTCTGTATATTCGAAGTCAGTAAGTTTATCTTTTGGAAGAATGTCAACCCCGGGAAATCAGACGATGACAATGTTAACTAAAATTATTTCAATGATAAAATTAAATAGAAATGGGGAAATCGAACAACGTTGACGAACACCACTTAAGGTTGTCAGTTGCAACGACAATGCGCCATAGGCTCTAACTCGACATTTGGTGTTCGAGTAGAGAGCTTGTATAAGGTTAATGTACTTCACATCCATAAAGTAAAACGGACTAAACTGCTGCGCAGTAAACGCGTCCTTTGGTCGGTAGACGGATATCTCTTCTACGCTACAGGTGACGCGAATCGGCATAAATCATTTGGACCTTATGTATACCAGCCGATAATTCATCAGATACCAGACCATCAAGACTGATAAAACTTCCGAGATAAATGAGGCGATCAACGCATTCAGCTACTTCGCTCCATATCATTCACAATAACTCATTTTATATAACAAACCCATTAAATTATGCAATGTAATGTATGTTATATGGGCAATTCTGTTTATGCAATTGTGTTATTTCAGTTGGATGAGTGATACTGTTATGATATGCAGTTAACAGATATATGGATGCAGTACATAGTTCAATTTTCGAATGTACAGAATTCGCATTCTATCCATCAAATATTAAGAATCATACTTGAGAATTCTGTGGCTTTGGAAATTATTCATTTAACTGATAACAATTACAGCATCCAACTTCAAGACTACGCATGGGATTTTTTTTTTCTAATCCAAAGCCGCGATATTTAAAAATCCCACTTTTTATCTTAATTCAAGCTGAAAATTTTGAAAAAAAAAAAACAAATGTATTTCCTGATATCATGAATTGATTAAAGCTAAGAACGGTAAAACAACTGACATTTGTCTTGATATATGCGATCTCTTTATGGCAATATACATCCGAGATCTCATCAGGCATCAAATATATATGACTGAAATGATTTCCATTTGTTATGAATACTAATTATCATTATCCATTGCCACTGATGATATTCGCCTCACATTCAACTACAATAGTCGGCACTTCACACTAGAACATCATTGTTGATGTGTGCTATTCAACAATGAAGTAACTTCATAATGCTTTATAAGTCCTCATTGGTTGTCTAACTTCAGAATCCAAACCCCATCCCCCTATAGAAACCACCTGTACAGAATTACCATTTAAATTCATTGATAGCTGTTTTGTTAATCATCTAATTGAAAACAACATTATCGATAAACTACAGTTATCAGAAGTAATTTCGGGATAAGTTCAAGATTCTTTATTACTTCATCTTCTTTCTCGATCCAAATACTCCTTTTCATGTAGTTTAAAACCAATATTCATTTCTAAAAGCATTTCAAACAACAACTAGATAGTTCAAAATACAGAAAGTAACTCGTATTTCGACCGATATACAAACAAAGAAAAAGTGTACACTCATCAATAATTTGATTGATTGTTTGTCAGTACACAAAGTAAGGCTGTATTAGGTTCTGGTTAATGCTTTGTACATTTTTCACTTGATGACTTGCATAAATATACGCTCTATAACATACTATGAACTACCTGAGCTCATAATTGACACAACTCTCCTGACTCTTATCGAAGACAAAAAGTCAATCAGTAATTTGAAGCAAGAGAAAGCAGCAGAAACTGACAAGTTGACTCCAGATATATTTAAGGATAATGGACCAGTTTTAGCTGGTAGGTTGACTGATATATTAGCTAAAGCTTACTAGCTGCACTTAATTTCATCTGACCGGTCTCGATCACAGATAATCCTAGTTTGTAGGAAAGGGCTAGAATCCTCATGCGATAACAACAGAGGAAACAATTTGACTAAGTGTCTAGAAGATCGGCGTCTGTAATCATGTGATGCTTGGGAAGAGTAAGCTAGGGAGAAGCAGGTTGGTTTTAGATCTGAAGAGGATATGTTGACCAGATATTCACTATCTGTCAGATTCTGGAACATAGACATACTTATCACCGTCTGGCAATTGTGGCATTTATTGACCATGTAGATATAGAAGCTCTATAGCAGTGTTTGCAATTAAAAAACATACCAAAGAGTACATAAGCCTGGTGAACGCCCCCAATCCGGATACTACTGATCGATTTAGAACACGGTGGATTGTCATCAGAATTCACCAAGGTTACCTCCTACACGTTTTGTGGAGTAGGATGGAAGAATGTCAGGGGTTGCAAAACCAAAACACAGTCCCAGTCCATGAGGCCATTAACTGATAGTCTGTGATGGCCTGGTAGATGCAGGGTTATCGCGACTATCGTAACCAATGATTAGAGACAATGGATGACATGTCTCAGAATCGACCACAGCGGTACAAGTGTATCCACTGATTATCTTCTTCTAGATCCTGTCACTGTCTTTTCACAAACACTTCTACTGAATTATATTGTAGTTTTAATGTTGTAAATTTGATCTCGTCCTACTGGGACCTATGAGCATGTGTGCCATGTTTTAAGCTGTATATAGCTGACTGATACCCGGTCGTGCTGTTCATTGCAGATAATTTCGGACGACTTAAATAAGAAATACAGTAATCAGTCACTATAAATGAATGGAAGCAATCAGAAAACACAAACGTTACGTATATTGCATAAGAATCTATTCAATAGTCGGACCTTTTAACTGCTTTTCTCTTACTCATGTAGAACCATACTAAACAGTGTTCTAATGTTCATGGCGAAATCGAATCCTCACCATGGCCTACTTATTTTGATACACAGGACCAAGTGAATGGACAAAATACACGTTTACTTCTATAAATAAACTTCTATAAATGACTCTAAGTGTGAATGAAGGCACACCACAGTGAATCACAATAATGTGAGTGGACAGCATGTACCAACAAGTTGCACTACGTTGATAGTCAGTCGGTTATTAGCAACGTAGAACTTGGTATATATGCCCATAAGTTCAAGTTGCCACACCATGTTAGCACGACGAAATCAAATTTACAAAAATAAAACGACAGCGGAACACAACAGAGAAGGATAATAACTCAGCGCTGTAGAGATTGTTGAATGTCAACTTGATATCACGAATCGGTCAGAATTAGACAACCATTCATCACCAGGAAGCACTGAATAGCTGTTCAGTCTTAGCATGGGACTCCCCTGCAGTGCACAGTATATTGTTACTTATTATGAAGTACAGTTAATTAGTTGTGTACAAGTTACCCCTATTCACTGCCACTACCTCATTTGTTTCGTATTAATGTTAAATTCCTAATTGGTTCATTGCGTGGTCTGATTTTGCGTATGTATAAAGGAGTGCTTGAAATATGATATGATTCTGTTTGGTTGGTCCATCTATCGTGTGTTCTTCATTCTGGGTGGGGGACTGGTAGTTGCGGGACAGACGCATGCTGGCATTGAATGGTAACTATCGAGGATACCCAAACATATTTTAGATATAACAATATGATTGACGATAGAACTTGATTCATATGATACGATTCTAATCTTGATAATTTAGTAAGAAGACGATGTTTATCAGAGCTATATGATTCGTATTCGAGAAATACATTTTAAACAATCTGATCACATATAAACTTGTCAAGGTATTTATATATGAACAAATAAAGATCAACTAGACAAATTAGAGTATAAGATAAGAAAACAAAGATACTAAGGAGAACAATGTGAATTACATTACAAGAGAAAGTTAAGGTAAAGCATAAATTGAATCGAGATGGTTTGTGGAGATTGTTATCAAGTTTAGTTAATTGGATTCGTCAGAGATTGATAGTGGCAAGGTACGATTGAAAACAAGGGAGCATTGGACAGCTAATTCATTCTAGTATGGGACTTCTCAGCAGTGCGCACCCTGCCAACATCAATCTGTGACGAATTCAATCAACTAAACTTAATACCGATCTCCACAAACTATCTCAATTCAGTTACAAGAATCCGTTCACTAGTGACTAACTTCAGATTTATCGGAAGTGAGACAGTTGTCACCAATGACAATCGATGATCGTTGGGCTAAATCACAAATTGACGGAAGTTGGAATTTTATCATTGGGTCCCGGCCAAGTGATGCAGGGGGTTAGGCGTTCGCCAACTTGAAGCCTCTTAGGCGGAATCTTGGGCATGCACTGCTGAGTTGCCTACTAGAATGAAACGGCTGTTTTGTGCTCCCTGGTTTCCAGTGGTACTCTGACAACATCAATCTGTGATGAATTCAATTAACGAAAGAATAAATTGTTTCTGCACACACAAGGGTAGCTGAACGCATGCTTAAACGGCTCCAGAAACCAATAAACATGAAGAGAAGAATAATAGTACAAGATAACCAACCTTCACCGTCTAATGCATTTAGTTGAGCTAGGTCACAAAATTGATACCAAATCATCCTACATGATATTTTATAAGGATATCCTACTAAGGTTTGTTGAAGACTTAGATAAATAGAAGTTCAAACGTCAAAAGTCGAACGAAAATTTGTACATTCACTAAACGTACCCTGGTAGAATGTGATTCACAATCTTCTCCTTTGTATCTTTGATAAATGCTTACAAGTTTGTATACAACGATGCAACGAATGTACCGTCTGGTATCTGTGAAAAAAGTGCACGATTAAACTTACCCTTTACTTCTACTTTGAAATCAATAAGTTATTAAAACACATGATCTACTATGAATGATCTTAACCCTTCTAAATGTCGAACAACTGATTGGCCAATGATATGCATGCTTAGCATCTTAGTATGGATCGACTTCTATCTCCAGCCACCTAACATTTCAACATAGTGCATCTGATTTCGAGTTAATTACATTAGACAGTATTGTAACAGAACATTAGAGACTAGACAAACGTGACAATAAGCAGTATTAAGTGATCAATCGATTGTAAATATTATAATCTGACTAATTCTGAACACCAAAAGAATCAATATGAAAGTGATTTCATTCTTATTATTAAAATGATTTCATATGAACGCATGTTAAAGACATCTGTCGTGATCAACGTAGAACCTGGTGAACAAATCTGCCTGGGCTGAAGTCAACATACCACATCAGCGAAATGAGATCAGGCTAAATGACAGCATTTTAAAAGGAGCCGAAATAATAATGAGAAAGACTAGACACTAAGAATACGATTCGAGCGAGACGAATGAAAATGTCTATATGAATTAATACTGAGTCACAATGTTTAACAGAAGATAAATAGTGGATGTAACTGTGTCAGACAGACAGACACATAGATACAACGCAGAACTTCGCATGTACGTACATCAGTTCAGGTTGCCATACCACATCAGCACAGAGACACAACTGTCAATTCGAATCCAAGAGTGATAGCGAAAGTAGAAGTATTAGCAGTAATGCAGAAAATTAGGGAGCGAAGATATGATTCGAAAGTATAATTCAGTGAGATAAATTTGAAAGGAGAAAGATAGAGAATTCAGAAGGTTAGATTTTGAGAGAACACAAAGAGTGGATGCACCTGCGCCATTGCGAACGATTCTGAGCTATGTCGTTCAAGGTCTCTAACCATTGGTGACTTTCGTCTCGCGGACCCTAACCACGCAGCCTACATCTACCAACATGACTTAGTCCACTTGTCAGTGACTTCATCGATTTCTGCCATGTTTTGGTTTGGCCGCCTCTAGCTTTCTTCCAACCTATTCCTACGCCACAAAACATAGCTCGTCGAGGCAGACGGTAGTTAGACATGCGTAACACATGTCCCAATCACCTCAACTGATGAAGTTTCAATACCTCATCTATTGATTTGCCCTCCTTTCCTAGAACCCGTTTCCTAACGACAGCATTGCTCACTCGGTTGTCCCACGATACTCGAGCAATGCTTCGGAGACACCTATGATCGAAGACCAGTAACCTACGAATGTCCTCTACTCTTAACGGCCATGTTTCGCTACCGTATAGTAGGACAGAGCGAACTGCTGCACGGTACACTCGTCCTTTGGTTAGCAAGCGGATATCTCGCCTGCGCCATAAGTGACGCAACTTGGCAAAAGCCAATCGAGCTTTCTGTATCCGTGCTGAGATTTCGTCAGTCACCAGGCCATCAGCACTGATGAGACTTCCTAGATACGTGAAGCGGTCTACACGCTCGACTACTTCACTCCCTATCACTAGTTCAGGTGCCGATGCAACCCAATCCTGGAGCAACATTTTGCATTTCGAGGGGGAAAACCGCATCCCAAACATGCTTGCATTGTTGCTCAGGGTAGTCAGAAGACTGCATTTTGTCAGCGTCCTCACCGAATAGGACTATGTCATCAGCATACTCTAAGTCAGTAAGCGAAGCTCCTGGTAGTAAGTCAGCTCCTAAAAAGTCAGACGAAGACATGGTTATATCGAGGAGCATGTCTATGACAAAATTAAACAAGAATGGGGAAAGTGGACATCCTTGACGGACACCACTTGAAGTGAGGAATTCCGATGACAGTTCGCCATAAGCTCTCACTCGACCTGTAGTTTTAGAGTAGAGAGCTTGTATAAGGTTAATGTACTTCTTTGGTACACCTTTCAATGACAGACACTGCCACAGAACCTCACGATCAACAGAGTCGAATGCCGCCTTTAGGTCCAGGAAGACAACTATTGTAGGACGCCTAAATGTGTGTCTGTGTTCCAGGACCTGTCGCAGTGTGAAGATGTGGTCTATACAGCCACGTCCAGGTCTGAATCCAGCCTGGTTTTCTCTAGTCTGCTCATCACGAGCTCTAGTTAGGCGTCTAAGTATAATCGAGGCTAATAATTTAGAAACTATATTAGTCAGACTGATTCCCCTGTGATTGTCACAAGAAGACTTTTGTCCTTTCTTATAAATTGGGACAATCAGGGATTGAGACCAGTCAGATGGTATTACGCCCAGTTCCCAGATTATACCTAAGATTTCAGTCAATCCAGCTGCTAAAACTGGACCACCATCCTTAGAAATCTCTGGGGTAAGCCTATCAGGACCTGCTGCTCTACCTCGCTTTAGATTTCCTATAGCCTTCTCAACTTCATAATGACTAGGAAGAGTTAAGTCGATTTGCCATTCAGGATGACTGGGGATCGTGGGCAACCGAGGTGTGTGTCAGTGCGATTAACTTTGAACCATATTATCCAACATTTTTAACTACTAATCACAGTTGCCGAAGGGAGATTCAGCCATGTAGTCTACTTTGTTGGACTGATAACATAATTTAGTTTGTCTCACTCCCTTTAAATTTCTTCTAGGGTATTTATGCAGTGATAATGAAACTCACTATACAAAGGACTATAACGAGTGTGAAACGTTAGCATATCAGACGTGATTTGAAGCAAAGTAAGAAAGGAACACAAAGAAGGATATTCTGGTGAAAAAAACATACAAATGTCACGGCCTATTGCTTCATACATGCCTCAACAATCGGAAGACATGATTCAAAGATGAAGATTAATGGCTTAATTCTGTATAAGTCGTATTGAGTCTAGCAAGTGGAATCCAGGACGTGTTTCATCGTATTCGGGATTCATCAGTTGCGTGGATCTGCATCCCAGTGTTAATGTTGCAACCGGGACTCGAACTCAATTTTTTTTTCGTGCCAGACACCACCGCGTTCACCACTAAGTTATTGGGTTTAGACACTCACACTTGTGAAACGGGTATGTATATATAATTAAAACATGTTTGAATCTTCCCGTTGATTTATC
The DNA here is from genome assembly GCA_025215515.1 of Schistosoma japonicum. Classification (NCBI taxonomy): domain Eukaryota; kingdom Metazoa; phylum Platyhelminthes; class Trematoda; order Strigeidida; family Schistosomatidae; genus Schistosoma; species Schistosoma japonicum. The sequence continues at coordinate 22,886,511 of CM046065.1, forward strand.
ATGAACTGAAATTGACCGATCTCTTGCAATATGTGCATCCTGAGCGAACTGTTTTGATATAGCGATAGCTTACAAGAATTGTTTGAGTTGGATCGTGACTGACAATCTGATCTGGAAGTACATATGGCAAGAGATCGACTAATTTCAGTCCATGATAAATCAACGAGAATACCCGAACATTCTAATTATATTTCTTTAGTCTACATAGCGGTTAGTTCACAAAGTAGGAGAACGGTACTAATTTGCTAACTGAATTGAACTCGTAAAGTAAAACAGCGTAAATACATTTGCGTTACTATGATTAATACCACCCGTAAAATCTCCAATCACCGCATATAAAAAATGCAAACAGACGGACACAAGTCCACTTATTTCGTAATCATTTACAGTCGTTATTCAACAAATTGGAAGAGAACATACAATCAATCAAAAATATATTTGCGTAGTAATAGAAATTCTTGCACAAAACACAGGAATGAATCAAGACAAAGGCGTTGAACATTGCAATATTTCCAAATAAATTTGTATAAATTAACAAAAGATTAAAGAATGTAAAGCACCGATTTCATTGAATACATCATAATACTACTATTAGTAAAAGTAGTATTACTTATTTATTTAGTAACTTGATGAATAGCATGAGCTAAATATTTCACATTTTTCGATGACAATCCAGCAATACTGATACGTCCATCTTTAGTCAAATAAATAGAATATTCATTAGTTAATTTTTCAACCTGAAATATAAAACAGAAAAGGACTGACAGTTGACACTAACACAAACAATATATACATGTAGTGTGATGAAGACATGAGTGAGTAAGTAATGCTGACGTTAGCTACAGGGGATTAAGAAATGATGGAGGTTGTGGACCTTCATCGGCTGAAGTAGTTAAGAAATGCATTTCGTTTGCATTAAAACCGTCTATCTCGACAAGTCAAGTTGACTGGTGTAGAAAGAAGTTAAACAAAAAATTGTGGCATCACATCATGAAATCATCGACTATAGAGATCTGATTGTGGATGAGACCTAGACAATTATTATAATTAACAGTTGTTAATGTCGAATTGAAAACAGTTCACAATCAGACTCACTGGTGGAGATATACTGACATTATATCATTATCCCTGAATCGGTAAACTTAAACAATTAAATAACAACAAGATCTACAGATCTACAATAAATGCATCAATTCGAAGCTTCCTATCAGCTGCAAACAGTTCAAAATTACGAAATGTAGTGAAACTAGGAACCAAGGTTTTGAAATACTTTAGTTGGTGAAAAAGAGGAATATGGTGGGAATAACCCACTTACTTTGTGCATACATCATGCTTAAACTAATTTCAATACTCTACCATTTTACTTTCTTCAAACTAGGACGACTTTGGAAGTAGGGTTTCCACTTTATTGACTAGGTTAACTATAAACAACGCTAAGCTTGGCATATCAATGTGTTAGCTTAACTTCTTATACCACATTCGCACAACGAGTTTGAATAAACGTGATTAGTAACAGAATGTAGTTCAGTGAGAAGGAATGAAACGAAGGTATGTATGAAAGAATAATGGGACTTAAAATATTGGAAGAGACACAAAATGAATCCATCAACTATATCTTACTCATTCACTAGCCAGTATCGAACCCCAAGGTAAATGATGACGAAGGTTCGCAACACCAACCGATATGCCAACTTTTCTTACTACCTCACCATTACTTACTCGATCATTCTAAGGGACGGAACAGATGCTTCGAAAATATTAATGACCAAGACCCGCAATCTACTCATATCTATTTTTGTAGCCAATGCATCAAACCCACAGGTTAATACAAAGTGGACATCTGAGAATTATGTTCATCCTATCGGTGAGAGACAGTTGTTTCACCTACGCCAAAAGTGACGCACGTTAGCCAAAGTCAAACGAGCTTTATGAATCTGTGCCGTCATTTCGTCAGATACTAATCTATCAGGGCTGATCGGACTATCAAGATAAGTGATGCGGTCCATATACTCAAGTGCCTCACTCCCTATGATGATCCTACGCGATGGTGTAAACCAGTGCTGAAATAATATATTACATTTAGAGGAAAAGAAAAGCATCTCCAATGTGCTTGAAACACTACTCATGGTGTTTAGGAGACTCTGCATACGTCAGTGTTCTCACTGAATAAGACTATGTCCTCTGAATATTTTAAGTAGATAAGTGGGTCGCCCAGTAGGAAGATAATTCTAGGAAAGTTAAATGAAGAAAATGCAACTTCTAGGAGGATATTTATGACGAAATTAAATAGAGAGGAGGATAAGAGGTAACCTTGATAAACACTATTTGAGGTTTACAATCCTTATGACAGTTCGATATAAGATCTGACTCGACCAACTGTGTTCGAGTAGAGAGTCTCCAAGAAAGTTCATGTACATCTGAGGTATACATTTCAACGATAAACCTTGCCACAGAGCATCTCAGTGTATGCAACTGAATGCGACTTTCAAGCAAAGAAATATCACTTATGTTGAATGTCAATAAGTAAACCTGTTTTAGAACTGGATGAGAGGTGAATATTTGATCAATAAATCCACTTCTAGGTAAAAAATCAGCATGGTTTTCTTGAGTTTATCGTTATCTGGTTTCAAATAAGCACCAAATGATTAAAGAAACTAACATTTTAAGCACTAGGTTAGTGAAACTGTGGTTATCACTTGAGGATTTTAATCCTTTACTTTAGACTGAGACGATCAGCGACGGAGACTAGATGGGAGTAAATCCAACTAACAGACTTAAGCTAATGTACCAATTAACCAACCTGTTAAAACTGAACCACCATCGTTTCAATTTAGTTGTGACCTTTTCAACGTCACTAAGATTTGAGAGACCTTTAATTATTGTTTTAGAAAACAGTATCAATAGCACTTTATGTAAAGTGAGTTTTTTAGTCATTCTATAAGTGTAGTAAATCATCAGTTCATTTCGATGGATTTGTTTATGATAAGTTGTCTTTATTCCTGTTGACTGTCTCGTTTGGTTGATCTTGAATCATATGGTTGATTGACCTTTTATGTGCGAGTTTATAAATCAGATTTATGTTGATATCTCTTTTGATCTCCGATCGATCTAAGTGTGTTGAGCTTTCAGAAATGGTCAAAAAATTTTTCTATCATGAAACCTTATGTTTAGACCCAATTGGATTTACTATGATTGTGTATGCACATTGACTGAAGGTCAACCGGACAAATTTGTCAACGGAAATACTAAGAAAAATGAAAATAATGAAACGCACGAAGATAATCTATTACGAAAAGGAGTACCAAAACGAAATAAACTATATTTAGTCAACGCAGATGATGACATTTTTCTTGAGAACAACAATGAAAGTTACGAACTCAACAGAAGTCATATCATCTAATGGAGCAACAAATCTTAGCCATTAAGAAGGACAATAAACATTCATAATCAATTCTATGATACTTACAGCTAATTATGCCCTAGAGTACATTAATTCTAGAACCTTATTCATATGTAACGATCATAATAAAACTCACTTGTGATGGATTAAGCCCAGAAAAACAGAACATTCCAATTTGATTAGTAATATGTGACCAGTCATGTTGAGATCCTGCTTCGATTAAACCATTCTTTAAACTTTGGCGCATTGTTATAATACGATCAGCCATAGACTTCAGATCAATGAGCCTTTATTTTTATTAGTTAAAAATGAAATAATAAGAAGAATGAGCCGACAGCTAGATGGTTGGATGTAAAAATTGAATGAAATAGTTGGCTATTTTTATTCTTCGAGTATATATTCGTGTGCTTGACTTCGAATTACACATTCCAACATTGAGATATAATGACAATCGATGTAAGGAATCATTGTAAACAGGGAAGGTTTCGAACCTAGTAACTGAGAGCTGAATGACTGATTAGCTAATTGTATCAACTTGCTTTACAATCTTATCAATTTGCTTTATGTAGTGTCATTATGTGCTATAATTTTACCAAATTTTTTTAAATAATTAATAAATAAACCTAGTTTTTACGACAATCAATAATAAAAATTAATTGCATACTTCTTAGTTACTGACTTCAGGAGGTGCTTTTAAAAGTTCCAGTAAGAGGAGTGTGACCAATAGATATCAACAATAACAGGGGGGTGAGGTAGCTGCCTACTGATGACACTAAATGATAATCACAATCGCGTATTAAGTGAAGTTAGAATCATAAACAAATGGAAGTCAGAACAGTGATCTAAAGGTTAAGTGCTCGCTGTGGAGCATGAAGATTTCGATTTCCATCCGTGGTAATGGAATCATAGATGCGCACTGTCCCATCAGGACGAAACAGATATACAAATGCTGATTTATCGTTTTCAATGGTTATTTAACTGAGATTCATTTATGAGTGATGCAAACCTTTATTGTTTCTAACAAATTGTACTAACAGATATTGAGAATAGAAATTTACCATTTTCGACGTAAATCAACATTAGACATTAATTCAGCAGCAATACGTGCACCGTGAATTGGTGGATTACTGTACATTGGTCGAATAAGTATTTTAATTTGTGATAAACAACGTTCGGCTTCATCTGATGAAGAACAAAGAAGACTAAACGCACCAACACGTTCCCCGTATAATCCCATATTTTTAGCAAAACTTTGTGTAAGGAATAAAGTAGGGAAATTCAATTCGTCTGTAAAATAACGTATTGCTTTCGCATCATTATTAATGTCACCTGAAGCGAATCCCTGAAATATATTGATAAATAGATGAAAATTTTAAACAATTTATGTTGAATGGTTACAGTAGTTGCACCGGAGTGTCAAATCACAATCATAAAGAAAATGACCAAACATTGAGAATATGGCTGGAGATGAAGTAATTCTCAGTTTCTCTAATAATTAATTGCCGTTGTTTTGTAGACCCTAACAAAGTAGTCTGTACAGACCAACATGGCTTAAATCAACAGCTAGTAACCTCATGGATTAGTGATATTTTAGTTTGAATGCCGTCCTAGCTTTCTTATAGCCTACTCTTACGTCTACAAATACTGCACATCAATATAGGCGACGGTTGAGCATAAGTGGCATATGTCCCAGCCACCTCAATCAATGGATATTCCCAGCTGACCAATTATCAAAAGAAAGCAATGTTATAATGTGGTAGCCTGACTAGAATTTCATTATGACCCAGTAAAGCTTTATCGGCTGAAGCACTCATTCCTACTATGTTAGGACTGATCTGTAGTAGTGATAAAACAGAAGACTTAATATCTGAAGATGCAGTTGTATGATGTACCACGCACTTAAAAAAGATTGATTGTCTTGGAGAACTGTTTTTCTGTAGACTATTTGGGGTGTATACAAAGTGAGTGTTTTATTCCCATTATTACTATGTTGCCCTTGACCTAACCTCCAGTTTTACCCATTAACTGTCAGTGTATAATTTCTCATTATGAACTACGGTTAACTGATTGTGTATACGTTACTCCAGGTCATATTCACTATTACTCCTTTTCTGTATTATTGCTCGTTTTCTAATTGGTTGACTGTGTGGTCTGGTTTTGTGTACATAAGAAGGAATGTTTGAAATATAATAAGATTTTGTCTGATTGGTTCGTCAATCTTGTGTTCTCATATATCTAAATTGGGACTAAATAGGCATCGGGCAGATGTGCAGTGATCAGCTAGAAACTCTCATTGGCGCTCGCTATTGTTTCTTTGTGCGCACAAGGTCGTATCAACCACTTAGTCATACGCACCGATCATAACAGCCCCTTTCTAACGGCATAACATCATACTTACCGACAGTACAAGGATGAGTTAGACCAGTCAGTTACAATGTAGGACTTAGTACATGCGCACATTAGTTCAAGTTGACATGCTCCATTTAGCAGATAGAGATTAAATTGTCGGACCATATCCAAGAGTAGTGGAGGTTGTGACAGAGTTAGCATTAACGGAGAGGATTAGAGATTGGAGATAAGATTTTAAAAAATATAATTCAGTTAAAAGAAAATATGATGATTTCGGATGCTTGGAATTTGGATGGGACCGTGATAAAATGATTTATTCAGGCAAACAGTATTTACACAGATGCTACATCCTCATAACGGAAGTGATGAAAGTCGATCATAAAAACGGCACACCTCTAACGTCACCAGTGGTATAACCTTCATTAAAACATTCAAAACTAATTACATGAGTGGCATATACGTGATCATTTCAAAACAGTCATCATCCTTTAAGAAATGCATCAATAACAAGTCAATGAATATTAAGAACTTATTTCAATGAAGTGTCAGACAAAAAATATCTGCGAAAATTCATAACATACTTGATAGGCACAATCAAAAAATGGAATTAAATCACGTGATTTCATAATCTCTCCAATTTTCCTCCATTGATCAAATGATGGATCAACTCCTGTAGGATTATGTGCACATGCATGTAATAAAACAAAATGTCCTTTAGGGATTTTTGACAAATCCGACAAACATCCATCAATATCAAATCCACATGTATTACTATCATAATAACGATATTGATGTACATTCAATCCACTATGCCTAGAATGTTTATTATTTTAATGAAAATGAAAATGACATAATAATTTGGATAATCGGATATAAAACAATCATCTAAAGAACGTAGAACAAAAGGACAAGTTTAAGTGACTACTAAAAATGATATTTGAGAATTCTTCACTTCATCCAACCAATCAATCAACAATAAAAAATAAAGTTAATATGAATGAATGAATGAATATGGTGAGATGAAACGAAAGATTAATTAATTCACTTCATAGAGACTTTTTTCCTAGTATAATAAGAGAATATTCCAGTTGAAGAAGAAGCTAATCAACATTCATCCGATTCTGGCTACACCAATTATACATAATACTTACTAGTTGACATCTCGAGCACCTAAAGAAGATTGATTATCTTCTAGAACTGTTTTCTGGCAAATTATTTCATTTATTTTGGTTGTATACAAAGTGGGAATGTTGTTCCTATTATTATTACGCTCCCATTGTCCTTTTCCTCCCATTTATCACATTGACTATAAGTATATCATTTTTAATTGATGAACTATATCATTTGCTATCCTCCCCTAAATATTATGTTTTCGAATTTATCATAATTTTCTGCTTACTGAATTAAATCTTCGATCTCTAATCCTCTTCACTAATACTAACTCTGTCACTATCTCCCCTACACTGGGATTTGGTTCGACAATTTAATCTCTATCTGCTAATTGGGGCGTGGCAACTTAAACTCATAATTTTCTCTTTACTGAATCACTTTTTATTTCAAACCTCATCTATGATCTCTATGCCTTTCCATTAGTACTTACTCTGTTACTACCTCCCCTACACTGGGATTTGGTTCGACAATTTAATCTCTATCTGCTAATTGGGGCGTGGCAACTTAAACTCATAATTTTCTCTTTACTGAATCACTTTTTATTTCAAACCTCATCTATGATCTCTATGCCTTTCCATTAGTACTTACTCTGTTACTACCTCCCCTACTCTGGAATTTGGTTCGACAATTTAATCTCTTTCAGCTTATTGAGGCATGGCAACTTGAACTGATGTACGCATGTACCAAGTTCTACGTTGTAACTGACTGATTGGTGAACTATAGTTGATGAATTGTGCATACGTTACTCCAGTTCACAGTCACTGTTACTCGTATTTTGTAGTAGTGTTAGATTTTTTAATTGGTTGACTGAGTGGTTAAGTTTCATGTATATATATAAAGGATATATATAAAGGATTGGACTCAGTGTCCGTCGGCAAGGTGTACCTGAGATCTCGAGGGAAATTTTCCACGGTCCATAATAGACTATGTCCCTCGGTTTCAGTCTAGGGAGTGAAAGCACAAAAACCTACGTAAAAACACAGGGTTTCCCAACGACTACCTCCAAACAGCTAACATCAGCAACATAGTGCACACAGTGTTGAATCACTTAGACTAGTGGCTGGCATACTGAAACGTGATCATTGATGGAATTCAATAATTAGCAAATAAAGCCCTAATGATAAGCAATTATGTACTTGTAATGAATAAAGAACCTACACGAAAATGGGTATATGATTGCCCCAAGTAGGTGACGGCATCCAAATGTGTTTTTGTTCTGCGAATTCATTCTAAGATTTTATATTTTAAACAGAAAAAACGGTAACACCTACAATAAAAGCTCCACCAATTCTAAGAGCACCAGTGCCAGATATTGTCTGAACTGTAGCATTCTAAACAAAATATGAAAGTTACTATAGTACAATATTGAATTTTACCTGGAAATCAACAGCAAACATAATAATTATAAGTTTACAAAACAGGTAACTTACAGTCTGAATTAAAATGGCGCTTATCATAACAAAATTCCCGACCTTATGGTTGATTAGTGTAGTATTAAGCTTATTCTGGTTATAATAAATTCCTATGTTTGATGCAATTCCCGATGTAAACTTCATCTAATGGTGAGTCCTAAGCTGCTTACAACTAATTAACTGATATCGGAAGACATTTTCTTCTAATAAGAGAGAGTACCAAAAGCGATTCAATAATATGGCACGGATGATGATGGGATGTTAGTCTATCAATCAAAGGACGAGAATGCTATGCAGCGACCTGTTCTATATTACTGTATAGATGCGAACAGCAACTATTAGGAGTAGATTACATTTATAAGCTACTAGTGTCCCGACCGTAGCTGCTACCGTGACGTGGTGGTCGGGCTTGCCTATCGCGATGACCCAACCGAGCTATATTGGCTGGAACGCATGTTTCTCTAGGTCCCACCATGCCAAGCAGGTCTGTTGAAGAGCGATAACACTAAAGGCAGCAACCTAAGATCTGAGGGTGAAGTCGTACTATTGAATGCAGTGGAGTGTGATAGCAGTAAGGTGATTCCCTCAGATAACCAGCATCTGCAGCGATACTGCCTTCTTAAAGGAAGAAAGGGGTTAGAAAAGGTCGACCCTAAAAATGTCACACCTCACCTTACTCCACGGATTTCTGTCTCCGGTAATAAGGCCTTCTAAAGAACGGAGCTAATACTTCAAAAACTTCCAATAACAAGGTCGTGCACGATCGACCTCAAGTAGTTGTCCCTTGGGCCCTGCGATCGCGCTCCCAGGTCACTATGACCAATACTAACCCAGTTTCCTACTCAGGTACCTCAAAAAGTAATATCCTTCTATGGTATAAGCAGCTAGGAAGTGACAACCGCCCTCATACTTCTAACAACACACGAGATCATCTTGTTCGAGGTCAAATTCCACCATCTTAATAACTTTCTTATCCTCATACCTAATCCTTCTAGCATAACTTTATCACCTCGCACTTCTCATGCTAATGATTCACGAAACGTTATTCCTGGTCTCCTGAAACCTTGCACCAAACTATATATCGGAGCTTATAACGTTCGAACCTTGTGCCAAATAGGATGACAAGCCTCCTTAGCTATGACTCTAGATTCCTGCTTCATCAATGTCTGCCGCATCTCTGGAACGCGTATACAGGATCCAATTACAATGAATCGCTTGACCTCATCTTGTCAAACTAAAGAACTGGCCTGGTTCACCCTTCATGTTCCCAGAGACTCCACCGCTACCACTCGGGGCCTTGCTGGTGTAGGTATAGCACTACGTCGTAAATGACTTACTGAGGTATAGCACTAAGTTCAAAAGCTGAACAAGCTCTCCTCGATCGGGTTCCAATAGACAGACGCTTGTGCGCTGTTCGTCTAAATGGAACGGTAAGAACTCGGAAAGATAGGGACACACTACGTTGCTTCTTTGTTATCTCTGTCTACAATCCCACTGATTGCAGCTCAGATGAAGTGAAAGATGAATTTTACAGAAAGCTTTCTGACCTTCTTTGTAAAGCTAAGCGCACTGAAGTAGTGATAGTGGCTGGTGATTTTAATTCCCAAGTAGGTAAACTAAACGAAACCGAAAGGCATTTAGGTGGATCCTACGGTGTTGAGGATCAATGAACAGATAATGGCGACCGTTTACTACAGCTATGTTCAGATAACCGTCTATTTCTCGCAAGCATAAGAAAAGACATCAGTTGACTTTGCGACCTCCACAATCAACTCAACTCTGGACTCAAAAAGACCACATTGCAATCAGCCACCGTTGGAGAGGCTCGATAGAAGACTGCCATCCGATTTGGAGTGCACGTTTAGACGAAGATCATGCCTTAGTACGAGCGCGCATCAGTCTGCGGCTCACGACGTGAAAGATCCACGACAGGGATTCCCCTCAGAGTTTAACTTAATGATGAAAAAGTCAAAAATACATTTCAGGAACAACTAGAAAACCAATTATTCAATTGCGTAAACTGTACCCATCCCGAGTTAGCTTGGAATGATATCTAAAAAGCTGTTGAAACAGTAGTAATATCTACTAGTAAACTAAACAAAAAGGTTAAGATAACTCAGTGGGTTTCAACTGCATCTACTGAACTGATAGATGCTCAACATCATATCCCATTTGATTCAGAACACGATGAGGAGCGAAGACAACTTAAACACAAGCTGGTTGAAAGCTTACGCAATGATCGTGAGCAGTGGTGGGTGGTGAAAACTAAAGAGATGGAAAAGGCAGCTGCAGTAGGTAACAGTAGGCAACTGTTCAGACTTATCAAGGAAACGGGTATCAGAAATCCAACTGTAAGTGAAACTATCGCAGAAAAAGATGGGACCATTATTCACTGTCAATCCAGAAGACTAGACCAATCGGCAGAACACTTTAGGGAACAGTTCAACTGGCCCCCAGCGTCATCCCTGTTGCCTACAATCCCCAAGCAATTTGAATGGCAAATTAATATTGGTCCCCCAAGTCTTAGTGAGGTTGAGAAGGTTATAGAGAACTTAAAGCGAGGGAGAGCAGCAGGACCTGATGGATTAACTCCTGAGATATTTAAGGACGGTAGTCCAGCTGTAGCAGCGAGATTAACTAGGGTTTTGGCTAGAATCTGGGAACTGGATGTAATCCCACCTGACTGGTTTCGAACACGAATCGTCCCAATCTATAAGAAAGGACAGAAGTCCTCGGGTGACAATTACCGAGGAATCAGCGTAACGAATATAGTGTCTAAAATATTGGCTTCAATAATACTTCGACGTCTAACTAAAGCTTGTGAAGAGCAAACTCGAGAAAACCAAGGTGGTTTCAGACATGGACGTGGTTGTGTAAACCAAATATTCACACTTCGGCAGGTTCTGAAACATAGGTACACTTTTATACGCCTAAGAATATCTGTATTCCTTGACCTTAAGACGGCGTTTGACTCTATCGATCGTAGGGCTATGTGGCAATCTCTGTCATTGAAAGGTGCACCAGCGAAGTACATTAACCCTATACAAGCTCTCTACTCGAACACCAAATGTCGAGTTAGAGCCTATGGCGGATTGTCGTTGGAACTGACAACCTTAAGTAGTGTTCGTCAACGTTGTTCGATTTCCCCATTTCTATTTAATTTTATCATTGAAATAATTTTAGTTAACATTGTCATCGTCTGATTTCTCTGGGGTTGACCTCTTTCCAGGAGATAAACTGACTGACTTCGAATCTACAGACGACATAGTTCAATTGCGTAAAGATGCTGATAAAATGCAGAATTTTTTGACTACCTTAAACATGAACGTAAGCATGTTTGGGATGCGATTTTCCCCCATCCAAATGCAAAATGTTGCTTTAGGACTGGCTTGATTCGGCACCGAAGTTAGTGATAGGGAGCGAAGCAGTTGAATATATTAACCGCTTTACTTATCTTAGGAGCCTCATCAGTACTGATAATCTGGTGTCTGTTGAAATCTCGGCTCGTATACATAAGGTTCCATTGGCTTTTACCAGTTTGGGTCACTTGTGGCGTAGGCGAGACATTCGTTTACTGACGAAAGGACACGTTTACTGCGCAGCAGTCTAATCCGTCTTACTTTATGAATGTGAAACATGGTCATTAACGACAAAGGATATTCCTTGGTCTTCTAGTATTCGATCACAGATGTTTTTGAAGAATTGCTCGTGTCTGCTGGGACCACCGAGTAAGTAACACGGGTTAGAAATAGAGTGCAAGGTAAATATACCGAATCTAATAATGAAGCAATAAATCTTTATCAGCTGAGGTAGTTAGGACATGTGTTACGTATGCCGAACCACCGCCTACCTCAACGAGCAATCCTGGATAGTGTAGGTGTAGGCTGGAAGAAGGTTAGGAGCAGCTAAACCCAAACATGGCACCAGTCCGTGAAATCATTGACAACTGGGCCGAGCCATGTTAATAGGTGAAGCCCACGTAGTTGGGGTTTGCGTGATGATCATAACCAGTAGTTAGAGACTTTGGGTGACATGGGTCAAAATCGTTTGTAATAGCAGAAGTGTATCCATTCCTTGTCTTCCTCCAAATTCTAAGCTTCTGAATACATTATTAGTTTCTGTTTGGGAAAATTACACTTTTTCAAATCTTATCTCCGATCTCTATTCCTTTTCATAAATACTAACTATGTTACTATCTCCCCTACTCTGGGATTTGTTCCGACAATTTAATCTCTATCTGCTAATTGGGGAATGGTAAGTTGAACTGATGTATGCATGTACCAAGTTCTACGTTGTAACTGACTGACTAATCAAAGGCGCAGAGTAGAACGGAAAAACGAGAACTCAACTGACAAGGTTGTGGGTCCTCATCAATTGAGTTGGCTGGGGCATGTACTATGCAGACCCAATCACCGCTTACTTTGAAATATGACTATGACCGGCGTACAGTAAGATAGAAAGCTAGAGGTAGCCAATCCAAAATGCGTCACCAGTTTATGAATTTAATAATTGTCAGTCTAGGCTGTATTGGTAGGTGCAGACTGTCTAGTTTGAGTCCATGTAATAACAGTAATCGAAGGTCGCAGAAGTCGGGTCGCGACATAGTTTAAAATCAATCGAAATAGCGCAAGTGTATTCACTAACTGCATCGCCTTAAATCGTGAGCTTTGAAACTTTTGTACATCTTTCCACGAGCTATTTATTTCTTCTTGAATCACATTCTCGGAAGTATAAAATAATTTTAAAGACTAGGATCCAGAAAGGAGATAAAAAGTAAATGTACCTGCGCAACTGATTATGAGACTTGTCACACACCTTTAATCATTAACTACAGTTATGGCTAACAACTCTAATCAGGTGATCTTTGTCAAACACTATGGCTCAGATCGACAATCAATGATATCACGAGCTGGTTCTACCTTTTGCTATGATCATCTGTAGCTTCTTTTCATCTTACTCCTACACCAGCGAACATTGCGCGCCAATAAGTGGCGATTTAGTCTAAGTAATGTATATCCCGACCACCTCGGTCAATGAAGGTTCACAACTTTATCAACCGATTCGCCACCATTTCTCCAATACGCCCCAGCAAGCCCTAGCAATGTTTACATTCTAGTTCTAACGAATATGAGCAAAGTTTCAAAGATACCTATGACCAAGTAATAGAAATAATCATAAGCCTACTTCTAAAGGTTGTTTCACGATCATAAACAAAACAGACCTAACTACACTCCAATACACCCGTCCTGTGTTCAGCAATCAAGTGCCTTATCTACGTCCCAGATGATGTGAACTGACAAAAGCCAACTAAAATTTTGTAAGATACAAGACAATGAGTTAATGGAATTTCCAAGATAAGTGAAATGACCGATATGTTCAACTACCTCACTACTTACCGGTAGCTAATGCATTCAATGTAAACAATCGGTTGTTTGATTCTCCATTAATTTTACAAGATTCGACTGACGAGAGAAGTAACACTGTAAGTGAATTATTTCCCACACTATAATAGTCTAGTCAAACAGTTGGATCAACCTTAGACATTAACCACATATTTTCTAAAAATATGTGCAACATGCCTAGCTTCGAAAGTTACTAACCAGTGGAAAGTAACTGACATAAGAGATCGGACAAATTTTTTTATAATTAGAAAGCAGTAGATAGATTAGACAGTTGAAATCTAATGGACTTTCTGAACCCTAAACGACCTAACACTTTTTATTAGTGTCCTTGGTATTTATATGGTTGCCCCACAGGACCGAGTTGTACTGTTTAGGTTATACAAATCGTAGATGGTGAGTAGCCATTCTAAAAATTCAGTGTGAAGTCGCTCACCGAAAGGCATATATAGTAATGAGGGAACTGTTGACATAGTATGTAATTATGATTAACATAAAACTTGGCATGTATGCACCGGTCCAAGTTGCCATACTGTTGGTATAGCTGTTAGGGTAATCAATTTTCAACCAGAAGATTGGAAGTCCGAGTCGCGTTCACTTTAATTTTGGAAATTAAGCAATATCACCAGCCGTTTGAAAAATAAACTGCATCCAAAAGCCAAGTACACGTATCCGTACTTGATAAATGAGTTAGATAAGATCCAACAGGACCGATAAATTGGACAGAATGAGAGTCAACAGTGAGTTGACGAATAAAAAACTAAACGAGAGAAAAAAGCGGTCAGACTTACGCAACGATCTTTGATTCGTGGAGACTGTTCAGTAAGTGCAAGCTTAATGGATAAATCGCAAAATTGGGGAATGCCACTGATTGGAGCATACTCCTTATTCAAATTTTTCGCTAATAAAAGTGACTCCGCCTCTTTGACAGATGGCAAGACAAAAGGTTTTCCATTATCATCCCTATAGGCTCCAGCTCCTAGATTAATTTTCTGAGGATTGGTGTCACGATTGTAGGCTTCAGTAATTCCCAAAATTGCATCTGGAGGTCCCAGCTTAACATGGTTCCAGTGAGAACTACAATTGTGTATGTAGATGAAATGAACCTTACCTTAATCTCTTAATGACATAAGTAAAGACTGGAGATTTGGTAGGCATTAAAAGAATTTCGACAGTTCTTTAGTTAACAGTCACAAACAATGAAGATCTGAAAAAAAGGTATTTCAGGTCACATTTGAAGTACGAATGTAGTTTTATCATACAAAGTATTGCACGTTAATAATTCCATGCATTTCAATCCTTCTAAATTGTTTATAAATTTACTGTTAATCGACTAGTAAATCTAGAACTTAGAATGAAATCATAAAATAGGGAGAGTTATCTTACATAGAAGTTTGGTTGCTTTAAGGCAAAACAAACGAACTATGTAACACTTCTTAAAGCATAATAATCTTAGACTAAAGCGATCCTACAATCAGGAATTCGCCACTTGGCACAATTAATCAGTTTACTAAAAGAACATAACTACAACTACTGCAAAACTATACTGAATTGTATAAGTAATCGAGAAAGTACTAACAGGAGAGGATAAAAGAAGTAGGCATTTGTTTGTATTTTGTTTTATTAGGTATTTGTATTAGTCCTGGTAATGGCATGAAAGACGGGATGTTTACACATGAGCTGGTGTCTTGCAAAAGTCTTAGCCATCTTCAGTAATATTTTGACACTAGTGTATTTGCGAAAGGTAGAGTTTGTAACCCTTCAGTGAAAGCAATTTTGCTCTAATCTTTTGAAACCTGACCCCACCTAGTTAAGAACGTTTAAAGGATGAGTTTGACTGTCATCGATGAGAACCACTGGAAAAACCATGTTAAAAATGCTAAGATTCGTCAACATTTTTTTTGAGTGATAATCAAAATAGTATTATCATCTTGAAACACTAAGTGGCACATCATGTATTGATTCCGACATTGGGATTGGGTAGGAAAAGCGACTATATTTAAATAAAACTAGTCCACTTTTATTGCACATCTTTACAATATTACCTCATTATTTGTCCCGTATATTTCTTTTGACGCCCAGTCATACTGAAATACATAAATTATTAATTTCCCTACACTGCATCGATGCTAGATGTAGGTCCAAATGTACCTGGGTCTATGGTGTTCGTGTCTGACTTAGGGATGACTCACAGTAAACATTTACAAGTAACAAGGACAAAGCTGACTCCTAATTAACGATCTTATGTGAAATCGATAGCCGTATGCACTAGTTCCCTCTAGGTCCTTAAGACGTTATTTTTAACGAACTTACTCCAGTCTTCGATAGCCAAGTGTTATCGTTAATCCTTACATTCACTAACAGTAGGTCAATACTAAACTGTTCAACTTTCAGCAGGAGTAGCAGGTTTAAATCGCATTCTAATTATTTATGTTTGAGTAGCCAGATGATATTACTAGCCGTCATATAAACTGTATGGATTAAAGACAGACATGTAAACCTGTGGTTCAATTAAACTACATCTAATAGTCCGGTTACACAACACTATTTTTGAGTATCAGCTGAGTTGTGACAAGTAGAACCAACTGATAATTTTCTACTGTTTTTTGATCAGGTAATTACCAAGACGTCACACTGACTAGATAGAACCTTATAATGACAGATACAATGTGATGTGATACAACATTGCAGAGTAATGTGTGGCAAGGTATAAAAAAAAACAATTGATTGCACGAGACATCTCAGAAGCTTATTTCTAGAAACAAAAATGCGTAAATTAGGTGTTAAAAAGCATAAGTTCACACCACGTAAAAAACGCCATAGTATTTTGTTGTCTTGAACTGTTGTATAGGAAACGAACAGATTAAAATCACATCACTTAAACCCATGCACCTTCGTGTATATTTATTATACGGATTTTAAACTTAGTCTTTAACTGTAGTAATAGTCGTATCGCGGATATTTCTGAAAGACTCCTTGTTAAATCAATGAAATATGCATGAAGCGCTTTAAATCAGTACACATTCAGAAGTTCCGTGTAGACACATACAAATCAGCTTCCAGTCTGTCAAAATTTATCCATATACCGAGAAGACACTTATGCACTAAGGTATGCGAACCATTATAGTTGTGAGGTGTAGACACAATATCCGCTTGCTCAGTTTGAAGATGAAAAGACTTTTCGACCTTCAAACTATGTCACGAGCAATTAAGTTGGTTTTGTTACATTTTTATTGATGTGTGTGAATCAGAGTATATGAAGATCACTTCCAGAATTGTACAAGTTCGGTAACAAGCATCTTGTCTACAATAGTATATCACATCTCGTATCATAACAAATACTCCATTGACCAGTAAGATTAACAAAAATGAAAACCCCAGTTCAGCATAACCTTGAACACTTGAAAAAGGACAATTGTAAGGAAAAGCTAGTAACTTTGAGCACGCCTTAGAAAAAAGACACAACCACGTTAAGATGTACCGGGAACGTACAAGCCGACACAATTCCAATATCCAATATTTGTATGACGAGCTACTTAAAATCAGTTGACTTCTTAGTGCTTGCGTCTTAAGTCAATTTTTAGTCTTCGGTTTCTTCCTGTAGTTGGCTAGATACATGGGTACTTTGGGCATGACAGTTTCAGTTGGTTTTCGATATTGTTTTTTTTAATTTTTCACTTTTTTTGCCACTTTCTCCTTTTTCCTTTTTCTTGTTATTTCTTTTTTTCTTTTTTTAAGTCCTTGCAATGCACCAGTCCCTGTTCCCCTTTTCCATCCTTGGTAGGCTGCTTCGTAAGGCCCAAAAGAATACCGTAGAATAAATGGTTGTGAATGCTAAGGTTCAAGGTTTGTGATTAATATTAAGCTTTTTTTAGCTCTTGTTCCAGGAGCCTCTAGGTACACTATAGCGGTACACATAATCACCTAGCTTCTTGATAACAAACAAAGGTGGAGGCTGCAATCGCTTCCCCTGACACCGAGTTCCAGTAAAGCAAACTCATAATGTTAATCCTGATATCACGAATTGTTCTGAATCAGACAACCATTGATCACCTGGAAGCACTGGACAGCTGTTTCGTCCTAGTATGGGACTCCTCAGCAGTGCGCATCCACGACCCTGTTGGGGATCGAACTGAGGACCCTCTGGCTCCGTGACGAGCGCTTTACCATTGGATCACTGGGCTGGCTCCTAACGGTTGATATTTTTAATTCAGTCAATTCGTGTTACGTTTGCGCGACCTCATCCATTGCCGTCGGTGGGTAACTGCCTCACACCCGACACAGTTGAACTCCACCAGTCACGTCTTCACACTAGAACTCCAGGAATTACCTCAAGGAGCTAGTCACTAGTGAGCTGATATTCATAATGGCTAGAAATTAGCCCTAATTTGTGTTCGTGCTCTCTGATGGGTAAGTGATCATGGGTTTCTTCGAGATACATGAATGTATAAGGAGATCAGTATATTTTTATTTGGGTGTCCATGCGTGCTTAATGTGTTGCATACGGTGAATATGTCTCCCCTCAACCGTCTGTAGCTAAGGGTGAACAGCACCAGCTGTCGTAGTCGGTCTGAGTACTGTTTTTTTTCCTAAGTCTGGCTACGCGATTAGTTGCCCATCTCTGGACCCTCTCTAGAAGATCGGCATCCATTTCGAGGGTAAGGGGATGCAACGATGTTGTGGTTTTCTAGAAGCTTATATGTATGTCTTAAATATTTTGTGGAACAGGTCCGCTATCAGCATGACCAGCTGCCTACGGACTCGGTGGAACGTGGCGTATGTTTTCACGATAACCATATGAAGGTTTTTCCTAGTCGTCAACTAGTCGGCGAAGGTTAGACCTAGGTCTCGTTCCCTGGTGGTACTAGTTATATGTTACCCACTTACTTAATAGCCCGGTTGAGTACAATCTGGAGTGCGGTAGTACATTAAATGCAACTTTTGTAAATTCATGGTTAGACCGTTGTCACTTGTCCACTGCTTTATCTTAGCCAGTTCCTGTTGCAAACGTTTCGCATCGTCATCCTCTCCTACAGCTCTTCACAATTTTATGTCGTCAGCGCATATAAGTTTGGACGAGCGGATATTTAGTGGGGAGGGGGCCATTAGTGAAGACAAACAGCTGTGGCTCGAGAATCGAGCCCTGTGGTACTTCTGGTGTGGCAGGCCTTTAGTCTGGATACACCCTATTCACTTTAGTACAGAACTGCAAACCTCAAGTTTTGTTAAGCAAGATTATCAAGGAGTTGTTGGTTGAGATCTGCGTCCAGGCTATAAAGGGGCTCTTCGCTATGGAAAGTTTGGTACCTGTTCTAGTTTCAGTCTGATTAGGACAGGAGTCTGGTTCTCTCGTTAATTTAACTTTCATTCGGTTGTGCTGGCTGACGGAGTGGTAACTGTGTATTGAGGATGATAGTACCACCTAATGAATACTCTGTAGGAAAGCCAGTAATCAGTTGATAGACTAGTGATTCCAAGCTCCTCGGCTTTCCAGAATGTCCTCGTGAATTTATATCCCGGAACATAAAAAAGGGGAGCTCATAACAGGAGTGAGCCTATTAATAAATGTTTTAAATATTGTTATCTAGTCCTCTCTTGTTCTTTGTTTGACAGAGGAAATAAATTCAATCTAGCCGGCCACTCGTCGTACGGAAGCTTAGAGATTTCAAGAATTGGACTAGTTGCGGTTCTTCGAAACATCTTCAGTAACTTGGCGTCTAACTTTCTACAAGATCTAGCTGCTTGAATAAAATATTCGGGTTTCCGTTTAGCAAATAAAGTGTAAAAAGTCAATAATCTATTCGCATCGATTAATCTAATGGCTCTGTGTAATAACTAGAGTGTTCAAAAGCTTCAAACCGCGACTGCACGACAATGTGTAGCAACCTTTAAATAGTTAATCATGGTAACTCCAAGATCAGTGTGCACCTGAATGACACGAAGCTGTTCATTGTGTGTGTATTTGTATCCTGGTTTCCAATACGGATCATATTTCATTTGGTGTCATTTACTGACAGTTTCCAGATGATAGATCGATTTTCCGATTTCTGTGAACCTCTTCGAAATTCCGTACAATATACTTTGTCATGTATAGCTCTTCAAATCTTAATATTATCAGCATACAACAAGACTGGTGATGATGACGGATTAGAAGGGTCATTGACATTTAGCTTAATACTTTTCCACGAGGCTCTCTACTATGCACTATTTTCAGCTAGGCAACTCCGAATCAACTCACACACTTTGTCTTTGGCAAATTAGGAGATACTTCATTCATAGGAGTATGTTCCCCTTAACTTAGTTCTTGTGCAACCAAATTAGCTACCTATAGTGAGTGAACTCGACGAAAACCTTACTAAGGTTGGTACAGGCTACATAAAAGGAGGTTTCTCGATTCCTTAAAGTACATTAGCTTTCTCGTGCGACTAATAACGTTACGAGGTATTAGCAATCTGACCTTAGACGTGCTGCATTTTGAAGAACAGCGAATTTTCATCCAAATACCTAAATAAAGCCTCTCACGTAATTTTCTCCATGATCTTAACCACTAATGGGTATATGGCGGTAAATAATCCCCAAAATAAATAGTTGCATAGGCTCTCGACATTGATGCTGATTATGTTTGTTTTAGCGGACACAACTAGTTGAGGGCGCGCGGTCACGCATCACCACCAGATCACGACTCGAATCACCGTGGGTAGCATCTCTCTCTAGTTTGCCAGCTTAGACGTTGCTATCCCACTGAAGCTCTGTTTACAATCAAATATAATTTCTCTTCCATCCTTCAGCGCCTTCTGATTTCACTCATTCGTAAGAGTGGTTCCAATCGATAGAAGTGGCTCTGGTTGTACAACAAGCGTAACTTGGTCATATACCCGGGTACACTTCAAGTGATAGTGAGGCATGTATGTTACTTTCTTTTTATTGCATGAAGTATCCCCATGCGGAATGAAAACTATTCTGTTTTGTCTATTTTTACAGTAATGTGAGTTACCATTAAAAGTATCTGAAATTATTGAGCTGTTACGCTTCAAACGACTCTGCATAATGGCTTTCTGTGACGCTTGGACTATTAGTAAAATCGTCGGAGATGAACTGCAATTTAATGATGACTGATCTAGTGTAGTCTTTTATGCATACTCCTTCTTTATTGTTCGTAAAATCTTGTCCAACCACTTTACTATTTTCTGCGGTATAGTATGATGAGAGTTCGTGTCTCCTGTTTTGTTGGGGTTATTTATACAGGCCTTAGGTCGCAGAATTCTGGGGACAAATATTTCTCTAAAAGAATAAGTGTAAACCTTTACTGAGGTTTAATCCACACATGGCTGATGGAGTGTTTTAATATCCTTTGTCTCCTCTCCCCAAATCATAGCTTCAGATTATTAACCGACTCTGGGCACATACTCAATGGTCGTAAGCTACCCAGCAATACAGTTTAATCAGCACGTTAAAGAACTACCGGGAATTCCTCTAAATTGGGTTTCAGTTTTGCTGATCAAGGGATTTAGATCTTCAACTCAGAGACTCTACTTTTATTGGGCATTAATGAATCTTCCGTTGATTGACGTTTTCCTTACCTCATCTCACCGTAGAACATAAAGCATAGATAGAAAATCAATAGACAATTGGTGCATAAATACAGACAGCTTATATTCGCATAATAATATTAATTAAGAGGTCAAACTGTGCAAGTATCAATGAAACTGTGAATGTTTACGCAAGTGATAATAGCCAGCTACAAAATTTTAAGTAAATAAAGGTGAATGTGCATAATTGAGTATGCGACGTGAAAAATTATATCATAGATTCAGTGTGAATAAGTTTATTGGACAACCAAGAATCCCAACGGCACACTCGGTCCGTGCTCTTAAATCCTCCAGCTTTGAAGAATCTACATAGTGTTCTGTGTAGTTATTGATTTTCACAGAATGTCTAGTCACTGTCATTTATGAGAATCCTGTTACTGTTATCCAGTATGCTCGATAGACGTTAGAAGAAATAGCTTGAACTCTCAAATTAGGATATACTTATATTTCAATCCTAGGAGATTCCAATATTTCAAAATGAACTTTTCTGACTACACATTTGATGGTGTAGATGATTTTATCGAATTTCGACTTCTTTAAATTTTTGAGGATTCAGGGCAGTTCGAGCAAATGATTGGCTGGAACAAAATTTGGACAGTGAAAGCTCTTTCAACTTTCTTAAACAGACTAGACAAATTTGCATAAAGTCTCTACATGATGATAAACACCAATAGCAGCGCAAGCTGATCAATACGTTTTTCATAAACCAAAAAAGCATTGTCTGTCATGCTAAAGTCGGAGCCACCCATCAGTTGGGTATAAATTCGCCTACTGAAAGTAACACAGACGCTAACGAGCCTCTCGCTACTGGAAACAGCGTAGTATTCAGACGAATGTTCTTTAATCACACGTACGATGTTTTAAGAGCTACAGGGATCACTAAAGTTAATCTGACGATTAGAAGGGTTGTACAAAAACTGAGACACTATGACAAACACACGTTCCTTGGGCCGAAAAAATTCATCCCTGTGTCCTAAGATAACCCACTTCTTGACCCTTTACTAGGTGAATCGTTCACTCACAGTTTATTTCAAGCTATGGCTCCGGACGAGTTAGAAATGTTTAATATCGCTCAAAACTTTAAAGGATGCTAACGTAATAACCCCACAAACTACCGACCATTGACTTTCCTCGATACACCGCCTATGGTTATGGAATCTCTAATCAACAATAGCCAAAGTGACTACTTTAAATTCATCAATTTCTTTGCACCCCAATAGCATGATTAAAGGAGAGGCCACTCTTGCATCACAAACTTACTAACCTACTTACTTACGCTCTTAGCATAAGCCATTTACTAGTATCCTCCATCGAACTCTGCCCTAAGCAATCCTTTACAGCTGTTTCTAGTTCCTATTCATCCTTTTAATATCTGCTTTTGATTTTCGACGAAGTATGTTCGATGGCCTTCCTCTTCTGCGTTTTCCAACAGAATTCCAAGTTAATATTTGTCTCGTTGTGCAGTCTGACGATTTCTGCAATGTATGTCCTATCAATGTCCAACGTCGTTTCCTGATTTCCTCTTTGGTTGAAAGTTAATTTGTTCTTTCACATAGTAGGCTGTTCCTGATGGTTTCCGGCCAACAAAAAATTCAGTAACTTGCGTAGACGATTGTTTATAAATACCTGTACCCTCTTGATGATGTTTGAAATAATTCTCCACGTTTCAGCTCCATAAAGAACTGTCTTGACGTTCAAATTAAAGAGTCTCACGGTCAGGTTGATTGACAGTTGTTTGGAGTCCCATATAATTTTCAACTGTAGGAATGCTGCCCCTGCTTTGCCAGTCCTTGCCTTTATATCTGCATCAAATCCTCCTTGTTCATCGATGATGCTTCACAGGTGAGTGAAGGTACCCACTTCTTCCAGAGTTTCTCTATCAAATTCAATTGTGTCAGTGCTCTCTGTGTTGTATTTGAGGGTCCTGCCCTTCTTCTTATGTATATTCAGGCCTACTGGTGCTGAGGTTGTTGCAACGTTGGTTGTCTTCACTTGCATTTGTTGGTGTGTATGGGCTAGAAGAGCAAGATCATCCACAAAGTCCAAATCATCGAGTTGCATCCTAATTGTCCATTGAATTCAGTGCTTCCCATCAGATGTAGAGGTTTTAATGATTCACTCAACCTCTAGAAGAAAGTGGAAAGGCGACGGTAGTCAGCCTTGTCTGACACCAGTTCTCACTGGGAATGCATCTGACAGCTGTCCTCCATGCACAATTTTGCACTGTAGTCCGTCGTAAGAATTCTGGATGATGTTGACGAGTTTCTTCGGTACTCTGTAGAGTCGAATAAGTTAACCAAATGATCTCCTGTCTACACTGTCAAACGCCTTCTCAAAGTCAACGAAGTTGATGTATAGTGACGAGTTTCATTCAGTTGATTGTTCAACGATGATCCGTAGTGTTGTGACTTGGTCTGTGCACAACCGATCCTTATGGGAACCATCCTATTGATCACGAATTTGAACATCCACAGAATCTTACTATCTTTTTAGCAACACTCTGTTGAAGACTTTCCCTGGTACTGACAATAGTGTGATCCCTCTGTAATTCTCTAATTTACTCAAATCTTCTTTCTTTGGTATCCTGAGATGGTGTCCTACTTTCCAGTCTGCCGGCACCTGTTCTTCCTCTCATATCCTCTTGAATTAAATGTGGGGCATCCTTGCCGTTATGCCTATATCTGACTTAAGTACTTCAGCTTGTATATTGTCAGGTCCTGCTGCTTTTCCCCTTTTGATCAGTCTAATGACCATTTTGATTTCTTCCATCGTCGGTGGAGTGACATTTTTTGGAAGATCTGTAGATGATGTTTCGATATCTGGTGGGTTCAATAGAGCTGACTTACTGACGAATTCCTCAATCTGTTTCACCCATTTTTTCCTTTGTTCTTGAATCAGGGTGATTGGCTTACCTTCTTTGTTCTTGACCGGATTTACTATATTTGCCTGCCAGTTCCTTTGTTGTGTCATATAGCTGTATCATATTTCCCCCTCTTGCAGCTGTTTTCACTGTCCTTGCAAGGCCTTCGATGTACTTCTGTTTGTTGGCCCTAATGCCCTTCTTTATTTGTTTATTTACTTCTTTATATTCAATTTGCGTCTTGATTTTCTTTGCTCTTGTTCGGCTGTTGTTGATTTCTGTCTTCTTGTTTCTCCTTTGTTGAATTTTGCTTGAGGTCTCAAGATAGATCCATTCCTTATAACAGTGATTCTTGCTGCCCGGAACCTCCTAACAGGATGTAGTTAGTGCCTATTTGATTGCTTTCCAGTTATCCTCCACAGTGGTTTCTTCTCTCGGCAGATCTTGTAAGTCTTGAAACCTATTGTTGAGAGTTATTTTGAGTTTCATGAGTTTCTCATTATCTTGAAGAAAGGCTGTGTTGAACCGTTGTAATGCTGTTACTCCAGTTATCCATTGCTTCTTTAGCTTCAGTTTCATTTTGGCAACAACCAGGTGATGATCTGAAGCTATGTCAGCTCCACCCCTGTTTCTTACATCTTCCATGGATCTTCTGAATTTTTATTGATGCATATATGATCGATTTGATTCTCTGTAGTATGATCCGTTTGACCCATGTAGCCTTGTGTATGCGTTTGTGGGGGAATATTGTACCACCTATAACCATTTTGTTGAAAGCGCATAGATTTGCAAATCTTTCACCATTCACGTTTCTTTCTCCCAGACCCTGTTGTCCCATGATATCTTCTTATCAGGTGTTGTCCATTCCGACTTTGGCGTTTAGGTCCCTCATCAGGATTGTCAGATCCTTTCCTGGACAATTCGCTATAATTAGTTGCAGCCAATCATAAAACTGATCTTTGTCCTCGTCGTTACCGTCGTTGGTGGGTGCATAACACTGGATAATATTCACTGTAATCCACTTCTTCATTGTTCTGAACGATGGTTTGATGATCCTGGGTCCATGTGGTTCTCATCTTACAAGTGCATTACTTGCTATTTCGAATAACATTAGAGCAGCTCCTTGGGTGTGCGGAGCATTGTTCTTCGCAAGTGGAGTATTGTAGCATCTTTCCTGCAGCATTTTTCACTTTATGGCCGGAGTATAGTAGCACCTAACCTGTAGCTAATGTTTTCTGTCCAGTTTGGGTTCAATGGGTTTCTCTGACTCCGATCACTGTCAAGTTGTATATCTTCATTTCTGCTGCTATCTAAGTGGTCTTCCCGATCTCGCACATTGTCTGAACACCCCATGTACCTTAAAGAATTTTCGCTCTGGTTTATAGAAGGGGGAAAAGGCATCGGCTTCATGACTTCCAAATAATCTCGACTTCCAACATAAGGTGTAATTATCATTTCTTTCACTCCCAGGGCAGAATTTAAATGGTTTAATTTGTCTAATCTGGTTGGCGTTTTTTCTAGCAACCTTGTGTTTTACGGAATAGGAATGCTATTCTCTATGCCTAACCCTCATCCTTTACCCGGGCTTGAAACTGGCGAAAAACCCTAAAAGAGCTACAGGAGGAGTTAACCTAATGTCCGCAATGAATAAGCCGTACTAGAATCCTCGACAAAAACAGTATTTCCGATACAATATATCTTGATTTTTCAAAGGCCTTGGACTAAGTAATTCATGTTTGCTTCATCCACAAAATGGCTCAGGTAGGCATCATATTTATGCTACCAGACTGTTTTAGACCATTTCTCGGTAAACGGTTATTAAAAAGGTGAAGGTAAATTACTCATTTTTTCAGGCTACATAATGTCATAATGGTGTTCTCCAGGGTCCAGACCTAAAACCACTTCTCTTTAAAATGCATATAAACGACCTACTCCAACAAGTATCTTCCATACTACCACTGTATACCGATATTGTCAAACTTTGGATGGGAATCTGTAACCAAAACGATAGGCTATAACTATAGGATAATTTCCTCTGACTTCATGGTTGGCTAGTTAAAAATGGGCTTACTTTCAACTTCATAATGTCGAACTTTATCCATCTGCAGCACAAAACGAATCGTGCATACATTGTAAATAATCTCTCTCTATGTGAGTGGGTAGTAAAAAAGAAGTTACAGGTCTTCTTCCCCAGTAAGCGGAAGTTGGGTGCACTATTGAGGAATTGGTCAGCGGAACCACATTTCGAATCCCAAGAAGATTCATTAAACCTCTCCCATCTCAACAAACATGGATCTCAACTCTTGCGTGAACCAGCTTACAAATGCTATGCATTCAGTTCAGCCAAGTCGAAATTGACAGTAATTAACAAACGTCGTTATCCAACCTGATATAAAATATTACACACATGTTTTGTAAGTCACAACATTCTGCGATGACCGCTCAGCGAAACCTAGAAAGAGTCATACGAAGTCTTAAAAAAGAGAACCAAAGTACTATGCTATTGATAAAATGGGTCACGAAGAGATCGTCATAATTGACGGTCACAAAACACCCTATCTATAATGATAGCCCATTCAACGTCAATTCAATTGAAATCCGGTTTCGATAAAGTCAGTGCTCTTCAATCAACGATCAGCAAGCAGAAATAAACTTTACTGAGCTACATAATGATGAAGGCTACACGTTTTAGTAGAGCTATGAGGTTCCTAGGACACATAAGTGAATACCGTATCAACTAATTTCTAATAATTCTCTACCCTCGACGTTATGGAATGTATTTTACTTAAAAAGTAATTAATAATATACCGTTTCCTCTATTTAAGTTATGCAGTTTGCTTATTTTTGTATGATTTAAAAAATAACGGAAAAACGTTTTATTTGTGTGCGCATTCGCAATATTTTTCACTTTTTTCTGGCTACATTGAGCTGTCAAATTCACTCTTTTTATAAAAGATAAGTATACTTATAAATTTTACTTTGTCAGTTTTAAGGCCGTCCGAAAACGAGGAGGAGAACCCAGAAAAAGAGGAATGTGCTTTGTACAAAATTTTTATGTAACGATAGCATAGTGTAAGCACAGACGTCCAAAACTTGCTCGAGGTCTCAAGCTATCAAAGGGATTTTTATATATGCACAGCACATTGGGTTTCATTTAATCAGATCACAACAGGACGCCACATGAAGAGTAACAAGTTCTCTAATCAACCAGTCTGAAAGTCGATATCCCGTTAATGCCCTATTCACGATCGAACAAACCTTCCTCTCCATCCACCATTCCCTTCTGAATTGTTTTTACTAGTACGTGTGGGCTTAATCGTTAGTAGCTACTCTGGTTATTCAGAAAACGTAACTATGTCATATACATTGTACTCTTCAAAAGTTTGCGTTTCTTGGTCGCTTAGGACCTTAAACCGACTGCTAAATGTCACAAAAATGCCTTATATGCCAACCACGCACTGCTCTCTTAAGCAAAATTTTGACCAATCAGTGAGTCAAGGCCTGTGACCCCATGTACAGCATTGGCTGCCGACCAGAAAAATTAGCTGCTCAGAAAATGTTCTGACCATTTAAATAGTAAAAGCTTCTACGTAATTTTCAATAGTTTTAGTTACTTTCATTTAGAGTATGGAAACATAGTGTTTTTTCCCACTCATTCCAGATAGACAAAACTACGAATTCAAAGAAGGACTACGAAGTGTCTTCGTGTACCCAAGTTCAAATAATATAAGAGACACCTGTCAACACCAGACTGGGATTACTTCGAATACAACTGGCTTAAAAGTGACTTCAAAATGACTTACGAAATGCCAAACACTTCCGTGTACTTAATAGGACAACTGTTCAAAGTAAATTTGAACACCACCAAAACTTGGGGTGCAATGCAGTAGACTGGATTGTAAATACAATTTCTTTTCATTAGGAGTAATAAAATCCCTAAACTATCTACCTATCTAAACAGTCCATGCAAATTTTGTCTGGAACTTCCAGGAAAAACAAGAGTTATTAGATGTTACCCCGTTAAAGCTGATTCTACTTATATATTTTTATGTACCTTTGTCTGTACCTGATGGAGTTGGTGATCCATTGCTACTAGATACAGTAGTCTACATAGCAAGGGCTTTTATATACCGTCCAAAACTACTTGAAATGAATTGATTATTCTATTTTGATAGACTTGACTTGAGCGATTGTACGATGACCTTGAAAGCCTTAATTGTAATGAGCCAGTAACAACCCTCTAAATCAAAACCAACAATTTCTCCCCGAATTCTAGTGATTTATTAGAATTCTAAACTAAGACTCATTGTAGTATGCCTACCTCACGTAAATCAACGGTAAACAACAAAAAATTTATCGTTTTAAATTACATACAAATAATATTAAGGCTTAACCGAAACCCTAAATGTAATGAGAAATCCTGATTCTCTAATGGATTCTTTTTAATTGAAATTGAAAAGTTATACGGGACATTTTTTACTTTTATATTATCAAAAACTTATGTAAGTTATTCTAGAATTCTCCAGACTTTATTTCACGATGCATTTCATATAAATCTTCATCTAGATGACTTTATAGCGTCCTTCCTTGCGGTTCAAAGTACGGTCTCAAGTGACACACAACTGGGCTCCACACTGACTAGATATTGTTAGTATGAACTCCCATTATGGATCAACGAAGTGTTTGCTATGCAATACGACTCTGTGTACGTAACCTATGTTTGAAAGTGATTCATAGGGTTTCCAACTGTCATTATATATTATTATTCCAGGTAAGATGTATTTTTTTACCAGCTGAAGGGGTTTAGTGATTGATCTGTCACGAAACTTATCACAGTGTCCTTTGCTTAATGCTCATACCAAAAAGCTACAAATATAAGAAAAAATGAGCTACGTACCCGATTTTCTCTAACCTGATGTCCCCTTTTACACCTTTGTTTATGAATCAATGCTTCGCCGATTTCGACTATTCTTCCTCGTCCCCCATATTAGATTTGTAAGGGGACTAATATGCCGGAACATATTTTACAGCAATATTCATACCACTGTATTACCGCCTTTTTAGAAACATTTCAACTACCTTTTCAATAATTTAAACAAGGATTTGTTTCAATTTCAACCAGAAACAAGGAAAAAAAAGAATCTTTTCAAATGTACTTTATATACTAGCGCTCAATGCTACGAAAGCAGTAGCCATCTCGTGTTCCTTGGGTTGTGAAAATTATTCTTGCCACACCGATAATTTAATACTTTTCTGAATGATCCCATAGTTTGTAAACGAATAACGAAATTCTTATCCCTAGTAAGATCTAAAACACGCTCCATCGTTGACACGATGCTTTTATGTGTCCGCCATGACCTTGAAACATTTCCTTTGTTCCTCATTGGTTTGGTCATAAAGTCATTTCCACCCTTACTTCTCAAGGTTGCGCCTAACGTTTGTTTGGCAGGCCTATGCACTTAATAGCCTATCTTGATGATTAAAAAGTGCATGATTAATTCGAGATTACAACTGGGAGATCCTGGAAATGACCTTACGAAACCTAAGCCTTGTTCGGTAGGACTAAGTTACTATGACAACCTTTAACGATCATCAGGGTGACCTTTGACCACGTTTAGTAAAAAAACTACCTAAACTAGGGGCTTGTATTACTAATAATAAGCAAATATTGTAAAATGTAGTAAGTTTGCAATATTAATGAACCTCTATATGTAAACTATGCAGCATAATCTAAAACCAGCATCATTAAAACCATGGTCTTAATTTCGCACTGCGATCTTAAAAATTGCTTCTCATTTCTCATTGGACTGTTAGTAGCATTTGGTTTTATTTTTGATGTAGTTAGTCGGAAAACATATTATGAAAGTAATCATTTCGTGACTATCTACATGTGATAGTAATTTTTTTTATAAAATGTGCACTAGCTAGTGCACATTTTATAAAAATTTTCGTCCAAAGAAGAACGAAAGGATTCACAAAACTTGGGCGCCGAGTGTATGTAAAACATATAAAGAGAATATATTTGCAACTTCATTTGTATAAGCTTCTGTAGTAGGATACACAAAGTACCACAGGAGACAAAGGAATTCATTACATGTTGATACTCTGGCTTCAACTGTGATATATGTCTGATAACAGTCTCGTTAAGGTTTTATGAAATCTAGCTTAGTTTCACTCTCATTATTTAATACATTTCTACCTACACACCAGATAGATACACGACATTATTACGTAACACTCACGATTGTGCACATGTATCTAGTTACGTTTACCCACCTAAGTTGTATAGAAGTTATGATCAAAACCTCAACCTGTGTTACTTATCTAAGTAACCTTTTTGGTGAAAGTAGCTAATTATCATACTTTCATTTAAGTTAGCGTACGATAAATAGTCATATGAAATCAGCTGTGAGCAATGAACTTGGAAATATGACTCGCTTTCTGTTTGTCTTTTATCTCTTCTTTAGTCCTACCGTAATGTGAATTCTGTACCACGTAAATAATCTGTAAGTAGTTGCAGAGAATTTACAAAAATTGACCAAACCAAAGATTTAGCGTAACCTTTCAAGCATATTAGGTAGTGGGTTATCATAATTTACACAGTAACTGGTACGCTGTATATGGACTTGCAGATGATGTCGAAATGATATATATGTTCTTTTTCCTTTCGAACAGGGATATAAGTTAAAACACCTATGTTATAATGAGAGAGTAATATAATAAGTGCAGTCACCCCTGTACACATAACTCAACTTTTAGTATTGTAAATTTCCAGTTTGGTGTATTTTTGTAGTGACGTCTATCTTGACTTCCAAGCACGATTGCAATTTATATGGTATGAATGTGATTCGGGTAGGATAAGCCATTATCATGTTCGTCTTTCACGCTTTTCATAGACGTCATGTACTGATGTGAAGGTTCAGGTTGGCTATTTAGACAAAGGTAGTTTCGTAGACACTTAACATCCATAACCTTCTTGAACTGAAATTGAGTCCCGTGACTTATCACCAAACTACTAAATCAAAAAGGTTTGTAATAATTATAGTCGGATGAAGTGATCCTTTGGTTCTTAGTGTTTGTCAGTTGTTCTGTATTCGGAGATTTAAGTCATTTTTCCTGGAAATTCGGTAGTTATGTAGGTTAGATCAACGTTTAGTACTAAACCACTAAACAACGAGTAAATTCATGGCTACTTTCTCCTGAAGTAAATTGTTCACAATGCGGTGAATATTTCTTGGTCACATTGCATACTACTCAAAGGACGTTCACTTTTGACTAGAATATTTTTTAAAGTCCCTAACACAATTTAAGTGATACAAATAATCAACTTTAGATCTCCAAAACTTCTGAAAGTTAAGAGTCCCCTTGGCTATTATAAATCAATTTAGGTGACAAGTATTTCAAACTATGGGGGGAGGCTAGTATTCACCATCTGGGAGATACCAAGCAAACTTTCTGAATCCGTGTGCTAAATTATGTTGACGTGCCGTCAACCGTAGGATGTACTATTTTTTCAAAAGAGAATTTTCAACACACTTTTGAAATATTTTGAATGTACCTCTGGTTAAACACTAGTGAAACTTCCGAAACATTTTCTATTAGTTAGGATTAAAATTTTCAACTTTATTGTAATTTTTATTACTGCATTTGAAGTGGAAGTATCTTTTTTCATCTTTTTAGTGTTTTGGACAGAATACGTGAATGTTTGAGAACTAACCTCGTAAGATTGCGTGGTAGGTCGGCTTGAGTACTTGGCGCCAAGTTGCCTTACAATCGCTAAAGGCTTATCATACTATCTGGTCACCAATACCCAATTAAGAGTAACGCATTTCAAAAGTGTGACACTTTCAGTGTTTAGTACCTTTATCACAGATAGTAGTAGTTTTAGTGTTGATTTTGACGATCTGGTTGTTCATAAGGAGAATTATAGGAAAGATTTAGTAACTAAGACGTTGCAGCTTGGACAGATGGGCATTTCTTCTAGGTCTGATTTTATATTTAACTGGTTGAGTGATCGATGTTGTGAAAATGTACCTTTATAAGCATATATTTATTTACTTAGCTCTCAAACTTTATTCACATAATCATTAGATAAAATGATTCTAGAAAAAAAGCAAGCATACTTCATTAATCACATTCTTGATTAGCTTACTATCATTTTTTAAACCTTTCGATAAATTATTTAATCTACTCTAATAATTTAATTATCTTTTATTAAGGTTATTCAAAAAGTAGATTATTAGTCATTATTGATTGAAGTATAGGTATGATGTTTGTTGTTTTCAAAAAGAATACAATAAGTCCAATCAGAAGTATTTAACCTTCATTTAATTTAGCTATGTGCTGTATATTCGTTACACTATTTTTAAACTGTTGTTCGGATATGGATTTGAAATCTATTATGTAAAAATTTAAGGTACATGGTGCTACAGGTCCGATCATAAGTGTTTTGGAAGCATCATCCATGTATCCGGGAATGACAGAATAATACTGAAGTTAGCAACGGAATACTAGACAATGGTTGCAAATCGATTGATGTGGTAGAGAACGTTCATCGATTGGAGTGCTTGGGACGTTTATTCCGTATACTGAACTACCATTTATCTCGATGCACTATTTTGGCTGGTGTAGGAATAAAATAAAAAAACTGGAAATTTTGAAACCGAAACGTGGTATCAGTTCATGAAGTTGTTAGTTGTTGGTCCTAGACATTGGTAGGTATAGACTGCGTGATTATGATCCAAGAAATCATCGTAACCAATAGTTCCAGATGCTGGGCAGCAATAACACAAATACCACCACTCTTTGTTTTCGTTTAGGCTTTAATTTATAATATTTTTGGTACCTTTCCATAAATGATTTTCTTCTTCTTGGATTTCATTTTCTGTCTGGTCATTTTCACTACTATTGATATTACCGTTACTTTATTATTCATCTCCCGACGCTGATGTGTGGCAACTTGGGCTTATGAATGAATGTGGTAGGGTATATGTTGTCCGTAATCAGTTAAATGATTTTCGTGTACGTTTGCTTTGTAGTGTAGTATTCACTATTCTCAGATAGTCTACGAGCTCTTACGTACATTGGTAGACCACTTTTTTCTCCTTCACACTCTCAGAACATAATTAGTACGGATTTAAGAATCTCAGTCAACGAAATGTTTATGATGCCGTACAATTATGGTTGTCATATCGAATCGACTAATGTAATTAAACTTTTATATCATAGCGATTCTGTGCAATAAATCTTAGTGGTCCAGAAGCTTAATGTGATTATGGTTAACTTACTTTATGACTTTGTAGTGAAGTCATAAAGCAATACTTTTTCTTTCATACCTTAACAAAATAAATGTGATTATCTTATTATTTTTTCCTTTCAATTGTTCTAGAACCACTCTGTTAACCAGTTTCGTATGGCACTGTTGTTGAGATAATGAATTTTATTTATGATTTACCTGAACGGCTTTTGACAGTGAAATCATAGTAAGTTGTTTCAGATCTTGTTTCCTATTAATGGGTCGGTTAATTTCTTTCGAAAGGTTAGATCATGTGATATTCAACAATTGAGTATCATAATGCTCTCTATGACGATCTTTAAATTAATGTCATCGACTGAGGTGGTTGACGCATGTGTTACTTATGACCAACCACCACCTACCTTGACGCGAGTTGCTGAATGATAATGAAGTAGAATGGAATCAAGTTAGGAGCGGCCATACAAAAACATGACATCAGTCAATAGAGTCGCTGATTACTAGTGTTAGTGGATGCAGACTACTTGGTTGGGATCCGTGTGAATGTCGTAGCCAATGCCTGGAGACTAAACGTC
The DNA here is from genome assembly GCA_025215515.1 of Schistosoma japonicum. Taxonomy (NCBI): domain Eukaryota; kingdom Metazoa; phylum Platyhelminthes; class Trematoda; order Strigeidida; family Schistosomatidae; genus Schistosoma; species Schistosoma japonicum. The sequence goes on from CM046065.1 coordinate 22,920,518, forward strand.
ATAGCTGACAATTGGTCACAGAGGCGCGAGTGCATCCATTCTTTGTCTTTCCTCAAATTGTGAGCTTAAAATTATTTTATAGCTTCCTTTCTACGAACTAATTCTTTCTCCCTGTACCGTATTTTGTGTCCACACTTTTTTCTTACTACCATTGAAGTAATTACCACTTCTACTTATTCAGTGTTCATATTGTTGTGGTATTGAGGTATGGCGAGTTGGACTGATGCATGCACGTGCCAGGCTCTATGCTGTACACACATGACTGACATAAATTAGTTTTTCTCATATTCCGTATGACACTCATGTTTTCGGTAATTTCGAATTCTTTCGTGGACTGCTGTTCCCTTTTGGTACGTAAACCAGTCACGCTGCCTAGTGAGATAAATCACCCACTACGTGTGGCTAGAATGAAACAATCCTGGAGAGAGGACTTTATTGGCAGACAGCAACAGAGTGTGCAAGTGTAATACCTACATTTACAGCATAAAATTCTCGGTTTATTGAGCCATTAATTTGGGACTTTTGGTATTGTACCGTAACTTGAGTGATTCATAAACTAATGGGCTCTGTGCTTGAATAGATTGTTTGCGCCAATAACATTGTGACTGCTCTTGCCTTACTGTTTAAACGTGACACAGCACATGACTGGTTGGCTAATCTGTTTTTCTGTCAGACTGAGGTGAATAATTACTCTACCGGACAACATCACCAGAGCTTAGTTTATGTGGAGGTAAGCGTTTTAATTATTGCACAAGTTTGTTCTGATGACCTTATCTCCGATTGATTCTCGTCACAGGTGTTATCATATTAATATGTATATTTTTGTACATATTGCTGTTTGAAATCCTACATACGGAAAGTATGGACTCATAATTTCGGGTGTTTACTTCATAGTTCATAAACTTGTCGAGTAGATTCATCCGTTTCCAACATGAGATTAATATTCCTCTTTACCATTCACTATTTCACTCATGTTCTTTACCAATCAACTTCAGTTTTTCTGAAATAATGATATTGATTATTGCCATGAAACACGCGGTCAAGATTCTCATATAGATCATGTGAAAATTTCTTAGTTGTACTAATTGGAAAGAAAAAGCGACTAATATATAAAGCCAGTATAATTTGCTACAAGGAATAACCTAACTTTTTTAATCATTGAATCGTATTGTTTTAAAAAAATGACTGAAATCCTGTGTTGCTTCTCCACTATATCTTCTTCAAAGAGACAAAGGATACTAAGCACTCGAGGTTTATTTACAAAGTTTAAAGAGTGTAATTATGATGCGCACAAAATATCCATCATATTTATGCATGAATTGTAATCTTAATTTCAGCTTCCAAGTTATTGCATTATCAAAATTCAAACAATATTTAGACGATTGTTTAACCAATACAAAATTAATTTTTGATGAGTTTCAGGTAAGTCTAACTTGTCATTTTATCAATACAGCGAATATATATGTAGTGGTTATCACGTTTCCTTTTGTAGAACTTGTCAATAGATTTTCTTTATAGTGATTACAATCGTCTATATGGGTCACGGGCAGTTCAAAGAACTTATTTTTAACTGTGAATATCCATAGATACTAGATTCTCGATTGCTGAAAGGCGTTACATTTCACTAAACATAGGTTCAGTAGTATGCTCAATTATGTAAACCCATTTACTAATCAAGATTGGAAAAAACCAGCGGCTTAGCTGTTTATTGCTCTCGGTTTTTAGTCAGCAGGTCTAAGGTTTGAACTCTACCTCACCTGCCTTAGTTCAGGTAGCTGAATAATGTCACTAGCTCTTATACTGATCTGAATTCGGTATATGGGTGAATGGATGTTAATTAAATTAGTTATACACGAGTTGCATAACAATTGACCTCTGCGTTCACCAATTTTTCAATGTTAATTGACAGTCAGTTAGTTATCGGCAACGTAGAACCCGGCACATATGTGAGTAGGTTCTAGTTGCCATGCCACAGTACGACATGATTAAATTTACATGAATAACACGACAATAAAATGCAACAGGTGGAGAACAATGTAATGGTGTTTACGAAAGAGTAATAGAACTTAGGATCTTTTAGACCAACTCTGAGCTATATCACTCAGTGTATCACGCTGACCCTAACCAGATGGTCTGCATCTACCAACATAACTTAAACCAACAGTCAAAGACTTCATTGATTGATGCCATATTTCGGTTTGATAGGCTTTATCTTCTTTTCATTCTGCTACAATTGTAGTCAATATCATGAAAGAAATATCGAAATATGATGTTTTTTTATTTTTTAGTTTCCTGTTTAGCCAAATTCATATTAACTCAGGCGTTAATCTACTAAATAAACATAGTCCAAATACCCTCCCACTAGATTTGTACTTCTGTCTTTCCCTTGACGAATTAATCCAGTAACCATATTAATCAAAATACAGAAGGAAGTTAGATGATTATTTCTGATTCTGACTATTGATAGTACATTACAGAAAAAATTTTAGTATCTATACATTTCAAGATGACTTTGAAAACTATCCATTCAGGATATAGGTTTTATGCCTACAGTTTAAGAATACTAAATGATAATTTTCAGAAGAATTCTTTTTTTGGCTCATATAGATCGAACTTTTTATAGAGATAATCCATTTGTCAACAGTTATTTGTTTCAGTGACGAAATCAATTAATACATTCAATTGTGTGCATACAGAAAATAGACATGTCTAAGAATAGATTCCAATTTAGATAACACTTAAAATGATCTTAAAGATTTTGTGTAATCAATTACAATAATAAAAATGTTAACAAGGAAGATGTACAATAGAAATTAAAGTCTGATGACTGGAAATTTAAACCATTGCTTATTAAATACTATCGTCTATAGTATACACGTTTGTTAGCATCTTATCACACTTACTTACTTACTTACGCCTGTTACCCCTCTCGGAGGAGCATAGGCCGCTCACCAGTATTCTCCATTCAACTCTGTCCTGAGCAATCCTTTCCAGCTGTCTCCAGTTACTGTTCATCCTTTTTATGTCTGCTTCCCATTATCGACGCAGGGTGTTCTTTGGCCTTCCTCTTTTCCGTTTTCCAACAGGATTCCAAGTTAGTGCTTGTCTCGTGATACAGTCTGATGATTTGCGCAATGTATGTCTTATCCATTTCCAACGTCGTTTCCTGATTTCCTCTTCAGCTGGAATTTGGTTTGTTCTCTTCCATAGTAGGCTGTTGCTGATGGTTTCCGGCCAACAGACATTCAATATTCTACGTAGACAGTTGTTGATAAATACCTGTACTCTCCTGATGATGTTTGCAGTAGTTCTCCAAGTTTCAGCTCCATACAGAAGAACTGACTTGACGTTCGAATTAAAGAGTCTAACTTTGAGGTTGGCGTTTGCTAAAAAAACGCTAACCAGAATATCTTATCACAACTAACCACTAAATCTTTGAAGTCAATGTAGGTGAAGTCTAATTCAAAATGTACTTTTAGGCCGTCCCTTGTTGTTGAAATAATGAAGAGTATTTGTAGCTTTTATAGTGTTGTTCTCTACCAGCTAGATGGTTTCTTTTTTTTGAGAAAATTTCATTGTCTTTTGAAACAACATCAGTAAACATTTCAGAAAAAGTGAGCTATTTTGAGAATAACTTCATAATATGCTAACAGCCTGTTCTGTTGATAGTAGTATTTATATTACACTATTTATTGATTCGTAATCCAATACATCCAGTTTGTGTCGTTTTTGAGAATAGAAGACATGCATAGGCTACAGGTTTTTGATCATAGATACCTCCGAAATATCTGTCGTGTATACCGAAAAGATCGAGTATGGATTGTTGATACTAAATAAAGAGATTGTAAATCGGTTGATAAGATTAGAAATGATCATCAATCAAGGTTGTTGAGATATGTATTACTGCTGTCAAACTATCTTCTACTTCAGTGCACGATGTTGACTGATGTGAGAGTAGGATTTAAAGAAACTAGGGTTGACCAAACCGATGCATAACATCAGTCCATAAAGTGATAAACTGTTGGTATGAGCCGTGTTGGTAGGTGCAAACTGCCAGATTGAAGTCATTGTTCGATAATTGCAATTAGTGTTTGAAGATATTGGATTGCAGGACTGAAAATCGGTCCCATGATTCTTTCATACATACTGCGTTTTCATTCCCTCAAATATATTTTAGTATTAATCCCATTAATTTATTCTCATCGTGCAAATGCGGTTAGGCGAGTTGGATTAACGCGTATATACGTTAAATATTACGTCGTTTATTACTGTGTAAGCAATCAAGGTTGGAGAAGTCATATCCAGCTCTATTTGAATGTGAAAAACTGTATTCATCCCAATATCAGATTTGGTCGTACGTGTGTCACATACTATGGTGTTATAACAAATTTAGACTTCCCATTTGTTGGGTAGAGCCAAAAAACCCCTTGCAACAAGTTCAGAAAGGCGTAAAAATTAATAGAGAAAATTGTGTCCAATCAGCACGCAGATAGCTTTTACCAGAAAATTCTAGACCAATGAGAAGTCACGTGATATCTCTCTGATTGGATAGTTATCTTACTACTACTGTGTCTAGTAGGATGTAGAAATCTCTAGAAGCCTGAAGGATATTTATGATAATATAAATACCCTAGTTTTTGTACACAATTGACACCTTGCAGTAAAGTGTTATTTTGCCGTATTTCCTGTCTTCTTTCTCGTGTTCACGTTGAAGTGTAGTTTTAGCCTGGGGGGTCGAGTCAAAGCTTAGGAGTCAAATCAAGCGGTCCACTTAGACGAGATTAATAATTGACGACAGAGATTTTGCGGTCGAATAAGAATCTAAACCGCGCGTCACAACACCATTATAACATTGTCAATTAATTACAGGCTTTAACAATCTTAAACTAGGAAGCATTGATTTTCGTGTTCAGTTAGCTGATAGATCATTTCTAAACAGTTAGTTAGTTAGTTATAGTTTATTTTCTATTCATACTTAATCTTACTATTTTTAGAAAGTAAATTCTAAAAGTGATGAATTGCAAACAGTGAACCAATTAACATTTCATGCAGCAGTTCATCCACAGAATTATTATCTAAATCGTTATGATGATATTTTACCATGTAAGTTGCTAAACATTCTAGAGATTTTATATGATTTCATTTGAAAGTGCATCAATCCTGACTCCTTCAAAATACTCTTTATTTGTCATTACTTGCATATTTTATTTCCCTTTAGTATGGTTTAAATTTCCTTGGCAGTTATTATAAGCTAGGAACTCAAACTGTGTCAGTGGCATCAGTCGTTGAAGTCACTAACTTCTGGTCTGAGTCACATTGGTAGATGTCGACTACCTGGTTGGGGTCCGCGTGACTGCCGTACCCAGTGGTTGGAGACTCTTGGTGACATGGCTCAGAATCGATCACAGTGGCGTAGGTGTATACATTCTTTGTCTTCACGTACACCTTGAGACTAAAACTACTCTACCTTTCTTTCTACAAACTAATTTTTTTCTCTCTCTCTCTCTCTCTACATATTATATCCTTATATGCAATCTTCCTTTTATATATTACTACCATTAAAGTAACTGATTCTATGAATTCGGTGATCATCTTGCTATGCTGTTGAGGTGTGGCAACTTGGACCGATGCACTTATGTGCCTGGTCCTACGTTGTATCTGTCTGTCAAACTGTGTCATCGTTTTTATGCTTTGCTAGGATCATGTGCATTGAGGTTTTATCAAAATCCAATTTATTTAATGCATCATCATAGTGATGCATTGGTTATCGGAATGTAAATGGGACCGTACGGGTTCACTACTTTCATCCAAACAAAGTGTTCGTATTCCTTTAAACTTTATAGTCTTCATGGTCGTCATCGATCCTTTTGAAATGAACTACACCGTTCAATCTGTTGTCTTCATAAATATGCTTCAACATTTCATAGATTTTTCTGGTTGTTTGTCACTATTTACACAGCTTGTAATCGATCAGGAAGTCAAATTTTGAGTGACTACATTACATAATAAGTATCTGATCCAGTACCATAGATTAAGTGCATCACTCTGTTGTATCATTTGTTTAATATATTCCCATTACTAACGCATGCAATGCATTAACAGCTAATAACCTAATTGGGCGATGCCATATTATGTTTTAACCGCCCTCAATTTTCTCCTATCCTAGTAGTACAACAGCCAGCAGCGTTTATCGGAGGTAGCAGTGGGTGTTCGGGTACGTGCCCATTCCCTTCAGTTAATGAAGATTTTCAGCCTTATTTCCAACCCATATTTTATCCTATATTCCTAACCTCAGGATTACTTACTCTGTCGTGGATGATACTTCAAAGATACCTATGATCAAAGATCTACAAATGTGTTCAATATTGATAACCTTTGATTCATATTCACATAATAAGATGTAATATAAATTTTTCTCGGTATATCCGTCCACCGGTTGGCAGAAAGACGTCTCATCTACGTCACAAGTTAGCAAAAATTTATGCCTATGTTTTGCTAGATATCAACTCATAAGAGCTAATAAGATTTCTAAGATAAACGAAGTGATCAACTGATAGGTCGAACAAACCGAGAAGAATGACTAGCTGTCAGAACTGATTCTGTGAAGATTATTTTATATGTTTTGGTCATATATGCATTGCACATTTTCTATTATCTACGTATTACTTTTACACAAACCTTCCATTTGACCTATAAGTTACTGTGTCATTTTCCATTCTTGAATTATAACCGATTGATTGTATGAGCATTACCCAAGTTACGTGTCATTATTACCCTTGTTTATTAATTGGTCAGCTCTGCGGTCATGTTTTGCATGTATATAAAGAAATGCCTGAAATGTAAATTGACTTAGCTGATCGAGTCATGAATCTATGTCCTTCTGGTAGCATTGAGATAGACTTGCAAACGTGCAAAAATCAGTGGCGTTTGTCCTCGGTTACTGTACTGTCTCGGGCACAGTTATATTGTCTATAAAATGGTCAAACGATCAAAAAATAATATAAATCCACCCAACTACCTCGCTCCCTATTATCGACCTCGATGATAATGGAGATTAGTCCTGAAATGCGATTTTGCATTCAGCGAAAGAAGAACATCCCTGAGATGGTCGTCTTGTTACTCAAGTTGTTCAAAAGACTCTGGGTTTTTATAGTATTCTCGTAATTTAATATGCTGGATTGCGGAAACAAAAATAACGTAAGTTAAGGATTGAAAAGGAATACTTGTTGAAACTTGCACTCCAATATATAACACTTGAAGTCGACAGTAGTGTTTACAACGGACAATATGTTGAACTTTGAAGATGTTGAGCATAATCTCAGTCAGTTGTAGCACATACACACAAGTCTACTGGTATGTTCATGCTTATTGTTTTTTTCTTGTACTTCAGATGACCAAACACGAACTATCTTAAAAAAGAAAAATGACCAAAATTCAATACAATTTTCCGAAGTGATTGTTTTTTTTTATAAGAACTTTGTTTATTGTCATTTAATGATTTGAATTGTTATCATATAACTAGGTCGGATTGTTATGTCGTAAGAAATTGGGTGATTGGATGGCCGAGTGCCAATTTACTTGTGCCTAGTTGATAATTGTGCGCCTGCCCTCTGCCCACTTAGTCCCAACCCGAAATAAGAAGAATGCGAGCCAATAGATCAGGCAGACAGAATCGAATCATATTATATTTCAAGCATTCCTTTATATATACATAAAATCAGACCACACAACAAACCAATTAGAAAATTAACATGAATACAGAACGAGGGGGATAGTGGTAGTGAATAAGAACAACTTGTACACAACTAATTAACTGTAGTCCATAACAAGAAACAATATAATAACAGTAATTATGCTAAATGGGAGGATAGGGCAAGCGGAGCGTAACAATAATAGAAACAAAATGTTAACATTACAGAAAGTTCGAATAAATGAAATAGTGTTGTCAAACACAGTTCTGAAAGTTTGTTACACTTCTTTGTGGCCCGGCATAACACGGATATACATTTATTAATCACTGAATGGTGATTAGTTGTAGGGAAGATTTGTAGCTTAGGAGTTTGCGCTGATGAAGTCGTCCAGAATAATGATGAAAACTTCTCAATCAAATCATCTAGTTCTGAGTACTCAGTGTAATTAATAATACACAATATCAATTTTGTGTAGTCGAGTCAGTTCATGAAATCAGTGACTGTTAGTCTGAACTGTGTTAGTAGATACAGCTTGTTTGTTTAGAGTCCTTCCGACTGGCATACTAAATGGCTGGAGACTATGGGTGGCAGTCATAGGGACTCAGAAACATTCGTTCTTTATCTTCCCTTGAATCCTGAGCTTAGAAATATCCTCGTATCATTCATTATGCCCAATGTATTTTTACTTCTACTGTTATTTTAATGACAACATGATATTTAATTAATCAAATATTACCACTAACTCGAGATTGTGATTGGCTAATACTAACGACTGTTCATCTCTGCTGAATTTTCCGTATCCCCAATCAAAGAAATAAGAACACTTGTTGTTAAATCTAGCTAACCATTTTGGGATACTATATTTCAAATAAGCACAAAAATATATACATACACTTTCAGATCACACAATTACAAAAATTACGTCAATGGAGAACAGCAGTGTAACTAATAAAAATTCTGATTAATGAGTGCTTAATTGATTGACTGTAATCTATCAGCCTTAAATGATTTGCTAACTGTACGGGATTCATCATAAGTTTGCATTTATATCTTCAACTGGGGAGAAATCTAAGACGTTCAGTCTCTCCAGCTACCATTTAACCATTAGGCTATAATGAAGATTTGCACATTAGTAAATAACTTCAGGAGGTAATTTCGGGGTTCTGCTGAGATGTAACCAGTGGAGTTCAGTCACGGCTTGAATAACGGCAATTACGCCGAAATGGCTATGGGTAAAGTCGTAAATTGACTGAAGTTAGAAGTGAAAACAATCGGATAACAACTCAGTAGTTTATTAGGGGTTTACCATAGAATCTGAAGTTCCTGGTCGAATCGCAGATACTGATGAGTTCCATACTACGGAAAAGCACATGTCTAACAATGTTACTTCCTGGTTTTCAATAGTTGTTTAACTTAAACTTATTTGAATTGAGATGGTTATTTTTGTAGAGATTGTTATTCTTATTTGATTAAATATGTCACAGATTGATGTTGGCAGGGTATCATTAAAACCAGGGAGCACTGGACAGCTGTTTCGTCCTAGGGTGGAACTCTTCAACAGTGCGCACTACATATTCCACCCCTTAGTTAATAATTTTAAATTCAATAATCTCTACAGTACCCATTTACAAATTTCATTTTGTGATTAATTTCAGTTATCCACCAACTTTACTGATTACATTAATGCTAATTTTATACGAACTATTGAACCACTTCTATCTTCCAAAAATGATGCCTTACAATACACAGCAAATAATCATTGTGAATTTATTGCTACACAAGGTCCACTTAAACAAACAATAGGAGATTTTTGGTATATGATTTATTTGTTTAAATGTCCATTCATTATTATGTTAACAGGGTGAGTTAAGATAATTTCTAAAAGAAAAAGTTACTGTACAATAGTTCAATTGAGATGATTATTTTTGTCGAGATTGATGTTTTAATTGATTGAATATGTTACAGATTGATGTTGACAGGGTAAAATTAAAAACCAGGGAGCACTGGTCAACTGTTTAATCCTTGTATGGGACTCCTAAGCAGTGTACACCCTAGATTCCGTCCCAGGAGGTTCAGGTTGGCTAAAACTTAACCCCCACCCCACCACTGGGCTGGCATCTAATGGTAAAATTCCCACTTTCATCAATTTGTGATATATAGCGCGACGACCATCAATTATTAGTAGTGGCAACTGTCTCATTCCCCACAAGTGGGAATTCTACCATTGGATACAGACCCAGTGGTGGAGAGGGTTAGGTGTTCACCAACCTGAAGCCTGGGGTGCACACTACTGAGGAGTCCCATATTAGGATGAAACAGCTGACCAGTGCTCCCTGGTTTTCAAAGGTAGTCTACCAACATCCATCTGTAACATATTCAATCAATTACTATACAACAGTTTATTTTGCAATATTGTAATCTGAAGATTATTTCTAATCTAATCATTACACGTTTAACACTTCATTTGGAAGTCTGAACTAAAGAAATTTTGACATGAATTAAATAAATTATTCGACTTTTTTAAACTTACACCAATTGTGATATGATTGAGATAATTGTCTGCCAATCAACTAATGAGTATATTACACAACAGTTGGATTTGTATCACACTATTGATGTGAAACAGTGACCTGTGTAGGTTACGTGTCTTTGATCATAGTTGCCTTTGAAGCATCACTTGCGTATCCTGGTACGATTGAATAAGTAATGTTGAGGCTAGACAGAGAATATTAAACGAAACTAGCAAATCGTTTGATAAGATTATAAATGATCATCAACTAAAGTGCTTGTGGCATGTATTGCTACTGCCAAATTACCTCGAGGAGTGATGCCAGGTGATTTAGCAGTAGAATGCAAGAAAACTGTTGGCGGATAAATCAAAACATGACATCAGTCTATGAAGTTACTGACTGCTGATGTGAGTCAGGTTCGTGGATGCAGACAATCTGGTCAGGATCATCGAGCAATAATCCTAATCAGTGATTGCAGATGTTGGATAAACTGGAAAAGATTCGGTTACAATGACAGTGATGGACTCACTCTTTATCTTCATTTATATATTAAGTTTTATTATTCTTTCATGCCTAGCTTCGTTTCATTCCTTCTTGTTGACCAATATTGTGGTACTAATGTTGTATGTGTTCGTATTAATCGTGTTAATGTGGTGTGGTAACTTGAGCTAACGCAAGTATATGCCATACTGTAAGTTGTTTATAACTCACTGAAGTCATTTTCGTATTTATCTTACAGAATGGTTTATGAGATCTTTTTTGCTGGTTTTCCGTTATATAGGCTTCATCATAATGGTCAAATTATTTGTGATTTATATTGGCCAGAGAAATTCAATACTCCAATATCTTATAAATGCATTGATTTTGAAGTATCAGTGACATTACTTGAAGTTAATCAATCGAATTGTTTTGTCAAAAGAATTTTCCAGGTTTCAGTGGTTAGTTTTTAGTATTCACAACTAATTAACGCTACTTTGTTAGGATTATTTATTTATCATTGAACCTATTTCATACACACTTACAGGTCAACAATCGTTGTATTTCTTGATAGAAAGAACTGTGCTCTGGAGTTCTATAAAAGAAAGGTGTGCCTAGGAAGTTTATTAGCATCGTAAAGGCACTGTATATGAACAACTCAAGCAGAGTGGGTGGGGAGTATACAACCACCTCTATTATTTCAATTCATCAGAGTGATGCAGTTTTCCTCTCTCATCATCCCTTTTCAACCTTACTGTCGGTGTCAATCTGAAATTAGCTCCGAAGGAACTATGTGTTATTGATGTTGATTATCTACTTGAAGATAGGCTTTATGACCTTGAGTATGTAAATAATATCGTATTACCGTGCAATGATGCATCCATCCAGCCATCCGAATAGCACTTAATCAGTAGGTGATTAGTATCCACAAGTATGGTATCCATTTAACAATACTGGCTGGATCCTGGCTAACATCAATATTTGTAATGATCGTAATCGAAAAGTTCGTGTATTTTGGTAATTGTATGAGTGTTGACGGTGGTGAGGTGGGCCATGACAGGTGAGTTCTATGTACACATAGTAAGAAACAGACCAACTTATACAAACATCTTACGCCGTCATAATGTAAATCTAGCTGTTAAATGTCGGGGTTAAAACACCTCGGTGAAAGCAGTTCTATTCTATGTTTGTGAAGCCTGATCTTTTTGAGCATTAGATGTTTAATGGGTCCGTGTGGTCGATCATCATTATCTCTAAAAGATTGATGATATCCGCTGTCAAAAGCATAATATTGAAACCGAGATTCTGCAATGTGTTCTCTGTCTGAGTGATAATAATTCAACTGGTGTTTCCATTTTGACGTATTGGCTTCTGTGGTTTGAAAATGTTTTACGAATGTTATAGGTGCACGTGACGCTGTTCGAACACTTGGAAGAGAGTGAGTATATTACCAATCCATTCACAATCTAGACGTAACCCAACCGGCTCTTCGCCAATCAGTTTTTTAAAGGGAATATGATGAAAGCCAATGGTTTCGAAGTAGTCGAGAGTGGACTCATTTCCCGATAGTTTTTACACTGCTTATATGGGTCTTTCTATAAAAATAGGACGGCGATCTCTCCATTTCAGGATGATGGAACACTCTTTTCCCTTAACTTTTCCAAACAACTTCCTCAATTTTTGCGACTAGGAATTCTCCACCATCCTTAAAAAGGGTTATCAGTAAGTCGTCTGCACCAGATGGTTTGTTGCTGTCCAAAATTTAAAAATTTTTGCGGATGTTTTCTTTATTATGTGAACCAGTCGTCAACAGCCAGAGAGGACAAGATAGTCTCATCGAAGTTGCTTGATAACCAACCGGTTGAACCAATTGCTATCCACTGTCTGAGTCGACTTTGGATGTTAGTGATCGTCGTGCCATCAGTTTCACAGATCTTCTCACTGCCAGTGACTCAGATGAGTTGAAAGAACCTCTGTGAGGTGCTAGATACAGGTGGTACTCCCAACTGTTTAGCATTACCGTCAGGTTTCCCAGTCCTCACGCAAGCTTTCTACAATTTCATTAGGTAAGTATCTTCGTGTATCGTCGAACTTATGAGTCATCGGTGTAGATCGACGTGCCTCAAGGAATTGTAAAGAACTTGGAAACACCTGATGTTCATAGGCGGGGCGTTTCACATATCTGCTGGAGACATAGTCTATCATATCAATGGAGTCATGCGAATTCAGCCAACCTTATCTATACTTTTCAGTGAACGATCACCAAGCCCACAACCTAACTCGGATTGATATTTGGTTACAACAGAAGTTACAGTCATCTTACTAGTATTAACCCATTTAAAACTAAACATTTTCTAACCACTGAAACACAAGATAAGAGTGGCGTAAATGAAACCATGATCAGAGTCCGAATCGGTATTCCAAGAGGAATGGCAGTCTTGAATGCAACCACTCTAGCTGAAACTGGTCTCAATATGCTCAATCTGTGTTCAGGTTTGCTTTACAGATGGAGAGTAAACAAGATGAAACGGAAAGATCAACGAACAGAAAATACATGTTTGTATTAAATTGACAGTAAATATTGTTAACAGGGCAGTATAGAGAGTCGCTCATGTTCTACGTAATTATCTATCATCATAATTATGTTCGATCTTTAATACTGCCCAGATCAAAGCAGGTGTTTTTCTTAGGGTGCCGTCGACAAAACGGACTACAGAAAGAAACGGAACATCGTTCAATGAGGTCTCAAGGTAAGTGGTGAGGAAAACACGTTCGTACACTAGGATCCTAGAGCTCATGTACGCCAATGATTTGGAATACGAGTTTTCCAACTTATTTAGGTGGAACGTCCATATCCACCAATCCACCTCTATCCTTGCACATTTCTTTTTTATTGAAAACCCTGCTTCATGAGGTGTGTGGGAACTTTCCTGACGGAGACGCTAAAAATGTTACCATACAAGGACATTTCGAGATGGGGGGAGCAAATCCCTTTCGCCCTCTGCTATACTAGAGCATTTCGGTGCCTTCGATGTTAAGAAAAAATTTTTATTGGAATGGGAATACAGCGTCTATCAACTGATTCGTATGCTTAATGTAAAACTAAATTGAAGTGTTAAAATCGAAGTGAAACACTTTCTCGACTTCCCAAACTGAATTAGATGTAGAGAAGTTCCAATCTATAGTTTAGTACTTACTGGAAGTCAAATGCCGTAATTACTAAAACTGCCTTTGTAATAGACTAGCGATTTTACTTTATTTTGCATTAGGGTGATCAAGAGTAGATGTGCATTACTAAGTAGTATAGAATGGCAGTAATTACAGTCAAGTCAATATTAAAGTTATTTTAATATGCATGTAAATATCTAATGTGATATTAACTATCTGAACTTTTTGTTTCTAATCATTTCTATATTAGTCAAATGAATCAATTGAATTATCACATAATGTAACTCAAATACATTTTACAGAATGGGAAAATTTCAGTATACCAACAATTAGAAATATGCATGAACTTGTAGAAGAATATGAAAAAGATTATCAGCTACTTGTTAATCAGTCTACAGTATCAATTGGACCAACTGTTGTACATTGCAGGTAACTTTAGTTAAATATAACATCATAAATGCAAAATTCAAATGTATTTGAATCTTCCCGTTTATTTGTTATGGACTGAAATCGATCAGTTTCTGTTGTCATTATGTACATGCTGAGCAGATTACCTCGATATACCGATAATTTACAAGTATTGTTTAAGTTGGATTATGACTGGCAAACGGAATCCAGGACGCGCGTTTCGTCTTATTTGGTATTCATCGGCTTAATGTACTTGCTTCCCAAAGTTGATGTTCACACCGAGATTCAAACTCAGTTTGTTGCGTGCCAAACGCAACTTCGTTCACCACTAGACTACTGAGTCTAAACACTCGCACTTGTACAACGGGTATGTATATATGATTCGAATATATTTGGATCTTCCCGTTGATTTGTCATGGACTGAAGTTGACCAGTCTCTGTTGCTATATGTACATTGTGAGTAGTTTGCCTCGATATACTGATAATTCACAAGTATTGTTTGAGATTGTGTGAACTCAGTAGCCTAGTGGTGAACGCATTGGCTTTCGGTATAAAAAAAACTGAGTTCGAGCCTCAGTGTGTACATCAAAATTGAAATGCAGGTACATCCAACCGACTAGTTTCAAATGGGACGAAACGCGCGTCCTGTATTTCGCTTTTCAGTCACAATCTAACTCAAAAAGTCATAAATGCATATCCCATTTTTCGTTATCAAGTATCAAGAAGTTAACTGTAGTGTTCTCCATATTCAGTAAATATTTTGTTTGTATTCAGCATTTTCGATCACTTTTTACATTCGTTGAATGGCTTACCAGTTTGCATATCTGTCTGCCAAACAAAGGATGAATATACTACACAGAGTTCGAGTCTGTATTACCCTATAGAATGGAACCGGTGGAACATAATGTTTCCTGATGGAGAGGAGTGCGATGCAGGGAAACTAATAACGGTTGTGAATCGGTTTTCATTGCACAGATAGATTCACTCTTTATTTTTACCTAGATGTTAAGTCCCATTGTTCTCTTATGGATAGCTGCGTTTTATTGCTTCTCGTTGAACAGTGTTTTGGCACTAATGTCATTAATTTGATCTCGTCGTGTTAATGTGGTATGGTAACCTGAGCTAATCCACGTTTCCGTTATCACTTTATTGTTGTTCGTAGTAAGTGCTGCATTGTAAAGTTTAATTTCCACCGAACAATTTAGTTTAAGTGTTTGAAATTATACTGTGAAATGTCTTTGATGATTATGTCAATATATCGCAGTCCGACATGCCTAAATAAAATGTAGCGCACGTTATGAATTCCACTTTAATAACAGGAACTTGTGTCAATCCTCTCAGGATGTGCATATAACGGAGACTGATTAATTGCAGTTCTCAACACCAAGAATAAATCAAATAATCTAAGCTAGACGCGTAAGCATGTAAATATGATATACATTCTCTATGTAACTTTATCTCTTTCAACATAACCACCGTTCCATGTTCAGTGACCACAAACATGTCTGACAATCATTACTGGCTGAAGTTATCAGCAACTTTTTCAAGGTTTAATAAATTTGTTGCACTAAACAATTATTGACCATTTACCTATTCATTTTATGAGTTATTTATGATTTGTCAATGCTGATATCACGAATCGATCTGAACCGGACAACTATTGGTCATCTGGAAGCACTGGACAACTGTTTCGTCTTAGTATGGGACGTATCACGAATTAACTGAATTAGAAATGTCAACCGTTAGGAGCCGGCTCAGTGGTCCAATGGTAAAGCGCTCGTCGCGGAGCCAGAGGATCCTGGGTTCGATCGCCGGTGGGGTCGTGGATGCGCACTGCTGAGTCGTCCCATACTAGGACAAAACAGCTGTCCAGTGCTTCCAGGTGATCAATGGTTGTCTGGTTCAAATCATTTCGTGATATCAGCATTGACAAATCAACTCTCTCCACAACAACCCCCTTAATTATTTATGATTATTAAAATGCTGTTATCATTAAGGATTTCGCTTCAAACCATAATTTTCACCATATTCATGTTTTACATCCAGCATTTTGGGCTACATTAAAATAAATATTTTCATAGTTGACAGTCACGGATTTTAGCAGCTTAAAATGAATTCGTCACAGACTGATGTTGGCAGGGTACCATTGAAAACCAGGGAGCACTGATCAACTGTTTCATCCTAGTATGGGACTTCTCAGCAGAGCGCACCCTAGATTTCCCCCCACCCCGCAGAGGCTTCAGGTTGGCAAACGCTTAACCCCCATCTCACCCTTGGGCTGGCATCTAATGATAGAATTCCCACTTTCATCAATTTTTGGCATAGCGTGATGATCATTTGCCATCATTGGTGATAACTGTCTCACTTAATGGTACATCAATCTGTGACGAATTCGATCAACTAAACTTAAAGCCAATCTTTACAATCCATCTCAATTTAATTAAAGTGAGTTCCTTAATAAAAACTACTCAATGACATGCAGCATTTAAACAGTGAATCAAGAGTAGACTAGGAATCCTGGTTACAAAGCACTTGTGATCAATCAAAACGTTGAAAATAAACTTAGTCGCATCACCTAAATCTATTTTTGATTATTGTTTCTAATTTGCATATCTCAAATAAAACAGATCATGCATAGTTTGGTTTCATCGAAATTCACTTCAATACCTTTTAGCGCTGGAGTAGGTCGAACTGGGACATTCATTAGTGTACTTGTAGTTCGACGACACCTTCGATCTGCATGTGATTTTATTAGTATACCAAGCATCGTTTTAATGTTACGAATCTGGCGTTGTTGTATGGTTGAATTGAAGGTAAGTTCTTGGATTGTAGCCGATTTATTGACTATCATGTCAAATGAATGATAATGTATAATTGGATAATAATATTATCATATTAACATAATTATGGAGCAGTCACGAGTAGATAATCGCATACAGCGAAAGATGGGAGAAGGGGTTGGGTGAGGAATATGTAATAGGGTGTTGTCAGTATTATAGAACTAATTATCTCAAATTGGCGTAGATTAGGCAACCACTAGTAACCAGAAAGTACTGAACAATGAAATAGTTAGAATTTCACTGGGAATGGGAATTTACATAAAATGCAGTACGTGTAAAAATTCTGCAGAAAATGGTTGTGGACATTCTTAAGAAAACGCGGAAATCCTTAGAAAATTCCTCCAAAAGTATAAAAATCCTCTTCTAAAGATGTAAACACTTAGTAGAAGACTCGGAAAATTTACGGGAGAATTACAGTTTCCTAGGAAAAATTACTCAGTCCAATAAAAGACGTGTGGTTTCGACAGTTTCCACAAAATTCCTTAATGGAATCTCTGCGAAATTTCTGGCAAATTCTTGAAACCTTTCTATAAAGTTGAAATTTTAGAGATATTCAATGCAAGTGTGTGGTAGTCGGTCATAATCAATATGGAACCTGACAAAAATGTAGGTGTACCTAAGTTTCCATACCATATTACTGAAAGGAAATACTTATTAAAATAGTGATAATAGTATAGGATATGATTAATTGGCGGAGTAAAATTAATCCTGAAAATAAGGATCTATGAGCAGATAAATGAGCAAGCGCATCTGCTCCGTTGCGAGCCGTGTCAAGTAACTTTTCCAATCACTAGTTTGGATAATTCAGTTAACTCACACCATGCAGTCTCCGTACACCAATGCAACTCAAATAATCAATCACTTTATGGATTAATCCTATATTTCGGTTTGACAACTTTAAATTTCTTTCCATTAGATCCGTGTGTCGAGGTAGTCGGGGATACGTCGTGATGTGTCAAGCATCTCAGTCGATAAGCATTCGTAACCTCATCAATCAACTCGTTATTTTCGCCTAGCGTTCTGTCTAACCTCAGCATTGATTACTCAGTCGTCCTAGGATATACGAATGATGCTTCAAAGGCACTTACAATCAAAGACCTGTAGCCTATCCATGTGTTCTACTTTCATAGCCTGTCACATCCACAAAGTAATACGGATAGAACTACTGTGCAATATACTCTATTTAGTTGACAGACGCATATTTTGTCTACACCAGAAGTATTGCAATTTGGTAAAGTAGACGAACTTTCAGAATCCGTGCCGAAATGTTGTCAGACACCAACTCACCTTAGACTGACGAGACTTCCAGTAGTTGATACACTCAGTTACTTCGCTCCCTATGATTAGTTTTGATGATAATGCAAACCAATCCTGAAGTAACATTTCCATTTAGGAGAGAAACGCATCCTCAGTGTTAATATGAAGCAAAGATAATTCTCCACTTAAAGAATGCTAAACAGTGCTAACTTCAGTAACCAGAGTATTCGTTCTAAAATTAGTAGTGTGTAGTTATTAAGACCAAGGTAAAGTGGGGACTTGAGTGCAAAGAATGAGTTTGAAATAATGAACTGGTAAGCCTCTAATCTGTTCCTTTAAAATCCCAATCGTCTAATATTGTAGACGGTTATAAATACGGTTTTGTTGACAAAGGCTACATTATCATAGGTTCAAGAATAGAATTTTTGATGATTTCGCATCCACCTTTACACAGTCAATTAGGGTACTACACTCACGATTGAGCTAATAATTCCGGAACCGGCTATTCACTTAGCAAAATATAGCACCAACTTCAACTGACTCCTCATTGATCCTGTTTATCTATCTAGACATAAAGATACAACTTGTTCGGGAAGCAGAATTCCACAAGTTAGCGGAAGAAATAAATGAATAAGCATACAGCTCTTGCGTGTAAATATAGTAAAAGAAAAGGTGTCCTTGAATGTGAGACGACTGATATAGTGTGAATTACGGTCGGTCACAAAGACAATAGCCTTGATAAGAACCTATACCAGAAATCCCAGATACCAAGGCTGTTATTCTATTCCCGAACATCTGCCTAATAATTCCTAGTCCCCGAGCTGGATAGAAGAACACAAGACAAGTGACTAAACAGCCAACCGGTAAGACTATGTTTGACTCATTCGTTTTTATACCCACACTGTGGACCAGTAAGAAGGACAAGAATGACCAAGAACTAAGAGAACAGATACATTGTTAATTATTGTTGCTGAATGGAAAATAATATGATAACAGTTCATGAGTCAAATGAGAGGTTAGGGTAAAAGGAACATGACAATAATACAAATAATCGATTTACATGTACTCAAACTAAATAAAATAGTCTTTGGAAAGATAGTTCCGACGGTTAGTTACTCGTCTTGAATTACCCAATTCAACAACTATGAAAATAACCTGCTAAAGTATAAACAAACCAATTGGATGTAAAGTATCCTTCGAAGCAAAGAACACGAGAGATAAACACCATGAAAAACTTTAAAATCTCACACGTTATTTCTCTAGGAATTTATCATCCCCATCAACAACAGCATGTAAAGCTAATAATTTTTTTGATTGTTTACATAACGAGAATTTTGGTTGGCAACAATGTTTCGATTCGTAATTATAATCAGAATTTATTGTTTTTTGATTTCAAGGAACAGTATCTATTTCTACATGAATATTTTGCACATATACTAACCAAATGAAACCTACTATTCACATGAAATTGTACTAGAAAACATACTACTGGTAAGTGATGAACATGTTCAAAGTATGCCAAGTAGACTGATGAATACAATTAAGTTGCAAGAAAGAAACCCATCTATTTTATATTGATGGAGGGATTTTGCTTTCTACTATTAAATGTATGAATTATGAGTACACAGTACATATTTCTGTACATATATTTGTTGTTATTTCAAAGTACATAGTGCCGCTGTAAGCCAATTTTGGTGTTCTGCTTACAAAATAACAAACTCTATGGGACTTGAAAAAAAGATTATACGATCAACAAAATCCGTTAGTTTTTTTACAGTTAACGGTGATGTTATGTTTGTTGATCGAGATGGTTTAATTGAACAATTTTTTTTTATCTTTCCGGAAAACATCAGCGTCTATTTCTTATGTAGGAGTGATCTTATTTGTTATTTGTTCCACTAGTTTTATGTCCTACTGTTCATTCTAGTGACTTTGTTCTTGATTAATCGTCATCATGAGAGAAAGAGTTTTAAGAATCCTAACGAATCTCTGAAAGTACAGTGTTTACATCCATTGGCAATCATGAGCATATCAACACAGATCTGATTTATCATATTATACGGAAGAGGTCAATCCACCGTATGATGAAAGGTCTTCTAAACATGACACCTAAAAGAAATACAAGGACAAACGAATCCATAAAGACAACGAATTACAAATAAAGCCACACATACACTTAATGAATAAATATCTGTGAAACTTCTGCAGAAATAGAAGACTTCGAAAACGAAGTAACTTTGCAGTCAAACTCTATCAAGTGTTAATTGAGGTATGAAGGAGTATTTAATTCGTGATGAATGTCCTTATTGAAATACACTTAGAGGTAAACAAGTGAGGAGTGACCTTAACGATCTGGGAGCGTGGGCACAATGCTTAGGAGACAGCTGTCTAGGGCCGGTCACGCATTACCTTTCTGTATAGTTTTGAATGTTAGTTCTGTATTTCTAGAAGCTTCACCGCCAGAGAAGTAGATCCATGGAGCAAGGTTAAGTGATATTTTTAGAGTTAGATTTATTTTGGACTCCTACAAATTTAAAAAGGCAGGATTGTTGCAGATGCTGGTTATTTGAAGTAAACATCTTACTACCCTTAAAACAGAAATGCAACTTCACTTTCTAACCATAAGTTTATTACTTTTAATCAGTCGCTTCCCGAACAATCTGCTGAACATAGTAAAAACGAAAGTAACAAATGTTTCGACCAGTGTAGTTCGAATAGGTCATCACGAACTACGAGCCTGACAACTTCAAAGTAAAAGCTGTTGTCAAGTTTCTAGGTTGCTGGAGAGCCAGTAACAAACCACCAATGGAGCGTTACAATATGATGGATCCAATCCCTCCCCCTCAGTAAAAATACTAAATTAAGAATACTTGGTTAGGTTAGTTAGCATGGAGCAATCCAAGTGAGTGATTTGTGTTAAGCATAGTTAGAAAGAAGTATTGTAAATGTATTATCATCTATTCATGAGAGAGGATCTTATATGAGAAGTAATAGAATAAAGTGTTATTTTAATACATCATAAATTGTATTTATTTTCAGAAAGTTGAATGAAAATTGAAATTTATCACCAGTGCAAAAAACGTAAGAACCATGAAGCTATTAAAATCCTGTAGTATATTGAAGTAAATCAACAAAAGTAACATACATTTCTTGTTAGTTATACACACAGAAATGATTTGACAAAAAAAGGTGAGCAGTAAATGGAACGTAGCGTAAATATGTATTCCTAGCTTTTAGCGTACATTTTCATCATTAGCGTAGACTAACACTGAAGTCAACAGGTCGTCTAGATTGGACACTACCAGATGAACTAACATTGAACAGAGCTTTACGGACAACATCTGCATCTACTTCGATTGGAACACCACTTGATTTATTAAGAGATTCACGAATAACTTGTTTTGCTTGTGTTTCAGTTTGTTTTCTATACAATGTGAATAAAAAGAGACATGGAGAATAGTATTTAAATAGGTCAGTAGTGAATGATGTAGGACCTGGAATATGAGTGTATTCGTTACATCTCATCAACATAACAAGATGAATACCGAGGTATTAAAAATAGCTCAAAAGAAAAGCAGAGAAAACGAGTGCATTTGAGCTATTCCGACGGTTCTCGAACAAGTTACGATAGCTGCATAGATACAAACAAAAAATTTGCATCCATCAACACATCTCTAATCGGCAAATCCATGAATAGGTCTTATGTTTTGCCTTGGTCATCCTTAACTTTGAAGACTGAAGCTAGTCAGCATATCGAATCTAGATAGGTTATAGCTGGGCCTGGGTTAAAAACCTCAGTTAGTAAATATCTATACTTTTATCAACTGACTTAACATTTTTACTTAGTATCCTGAGTCTAGCCTCAGCATTGGTAGTTACTTGATCTCACACATAATGAGTAATGTTTGAAGACACTCATGATAAAATGATACACACATATCCTCTGCTCGTTTTACATTTATGTAGTAAAACTACTATGTAGTGGACTACTGCGCAGTATGTACATTCTTTGGTTGATAGGTGGACATTTCGTCTACACCATATATGATGTAATTTGAAAAATCAGAGAGACCTTCTGAATTCATGCTAGGATTTCATCAGATACCAGGGCTGATGATACTTCCAAGATAAGTGAAATGGTCAACTCACCCGGCTACTTCACTCCGGTATTGCAGACCAGTCCTGCACTATTTCACATTCAGAATGGGAGAGACGTATCCAAGGAAGCTTTCATTATTGCTTAAGGTGATTAGAAGATTGCATTATGTCAACATGTTCGCCAAATAAGATTATGCCATCTGCATATTTTAAGTTGATAAGTGGATTCAATTGTTGAATGTAGGAAATGCTATACATTCTATTAACGATTTCTGATTTTTAGAACATACAACCAAACAAAAAGTGCAAAAAATTTATAGATTAACCTTCCATAATTAGGCCCAAGTCTTGAAGCCAAACGAGCAGAAGTGTCACGTTCATTTGATATTTCACTGACTGGAGTAGTGAGGCTTACACGCATTGGTCGACCATCTAGTTCGCGGCCATTATAACGTTCAATTGCTTCAAGTGCATCCGAAGAATGATTATAAATTACTTCTGCTTGACCAGGACGTGTAACAGTGCATAAGCGTAAACTTCCAACACTGCTAAATAGTTCCTGTGAAAAAAATAGAAAAAAGGTGGTTGAGAATTATGAGTTGGCATCGAATGAATAAATAATTATACCATATACATGTACTTAATCACCGATATCTTTGGAATTTGTCTGATGTATCATGGAGCTGCCGGGCAGCAAAGATGAGGCTGAATGCAGGGTATACTAGATAATGATATCAAATCGGTGGATTCGGCTGTGGATTTTTATCTAGCGAGTTAGTTAGAACTTATGACCCAACTACCGCCTGACGGGCCATCTGAGAGAAGTAGGTCGGAAGAATAATAGGAACGGCTGAATCAGGACGTGTCACCAACCCATGTTATTGGTCACTGGTTTGAGTTGCGTTGGTAAATGCAAATTAACTGGTCAGAGTTTGCGCTATAAGTGAGTTTAGTTGAAGGCCTTAGATGATGGTTCAAAATCAGTCAAATTCCCTCAGATCTACTTACAATTGATCTATTCTTAGATTATGAATTTTTATATTCTGTACTTACAACCCTTATCACAAACCACTTTATCTCGTGCTATTCGTCTTGTTAATTCCACTTCGCTATGTTGATGTGATGTGGCAGACTGGGCTGATGCATGTTTGTAATAGACTACATTTCAGTTATGAGTAAAAGGACAAGATAAGACATGGAACTGATTATACCGGTGGCACAATTTACAAACAGCTACACTTTACATCAGTGCCAACAACTTCTAACCGGTGAAATACAATACTTGCATGGTTGATAAGTGGTCAAAAATTCCACTGTTCCGTCACTCCGTAGCAGAACTGTTGGTTAATCAGTTTCATATTATAAACTGTTTGGAAAACATCTGAGGAGCTTCTTGAATGTAAAATATCATTTGAAGGCTCCTTTCTGTTACTTAAATAATGCAACGGTTGGTAGTCCCATGGGTTAATCGCTAATCATCTTGAGTCTCGTCAACTGTGATGAGTTGGTGGCTGATGGTATCTAGATATAAAGATAAAAATCTTAACCTATCCTCATCTTCCTTTTGGAGAATGTATTGTGGATCAGCCAGCCCTGTATTGTGGTTGAATACATGGGTAAGTTAGCAGTTGAATATATATTCGAATTATTAGTGCATAGTGGGACGGCGAGATGAGTAGTAAGGATAAATAAAGTGCTAGATAGATATGACAAATCATTTGGTGAGGATATCAGCTTTTCCTGATTGAAGGGGTGGAGACTTTGTCACATACGTATAGCCACTTGTTATTTAATTCCTCGTGCAAATACATCGGTTGAGTAAAAGTTAAGGATGGGCAGATCAAAATATTTCTGAGTCGTGTTAAACGGTGAAAAATTCTTGAAGTCTTTAAGATCAGAAGCTAGATTTACCGCCAAAGCAAAGATTCATCCAACATTCTGTATTCATAACTATTATTTTCGTTGCGTTCTTCGAAATTATCATGCTTAGATGTGCCTTATTTTCTTGGAATGTTTCCGTGTAATGTAATGCAACAAAGAAACAATTTAAATATATACTCTGGGCTTTTATGATTCAGAGATAAGTTTGGTCTAATGAATATAGAGAACTAGAAAATAATGAGACTTAAATGACTGAGCACTAGGACTGTATCTCAGTGGTTAGGACGTTTGACTTACAACCACTACTGTCGCAGGTTCGGACCCTAGTTTACCCACATCAGTTTTGGAATTGTGTAGTATCCCTTTTTCTTATACTCAGTGTAGCTCAAAACCAAGTAGACAAAATTATACCCAGTAAATGGGCAAGTAAAAAATGATGTAGAGAACATAACGATTACTTTATGCAATGCTATCATTTGTGATAAAGTTAAACTTATTTCTGCTATAGTGCAGAACATAAATGTGGATTGAAAATTAATGGACTGTAACTTACGAACACATCATCCAATGTGACGGATGGTTGGAGATTTCGAATTTCCACACGGAATCCTTGTATTGGACTAACCTTAGGTCCAGATGTAGAAGTTGATACTGGCACTTCATTAAACGGTAATAAGTTAGCGAATAACCCAGTGGGAGGTGCAGAGTTGTTAAGAAAATCAAGGGGGTTAGGGAGAGGCAATGGTAAGCTTAGCAGATCAGGAATACCCGAGCGTAGAGAGATTGGGCGTGGTTTACGCTGAAATATGTAATATAAGATATATATATATATATATATATATATATATATATACATAAGGTCCTAGTAACAGAAATTTTAAAATCATTGAATAAAATTATCATTATTCACTGGACTAGATGATATACTTTAATCCTACACTTTTCGCGCGTACTTAATTCTAAGTAACCCGAAAATGTATGCACCACAAATATCTTAAGATTCACAGTCTCAGGTTTCTATCCAAAAATGCTACACAACTAGTATCCATCAAGACTGATAAGTAAAAATGAAATCATAACTATAATGTGGATTACAAAACCCATCATCAACTTACTGGGTTTCGTGGATTGTTTATTTGACTTCCAAAAAGTTCATTTTTAATCTACATAAGAAAAAATTGGTTTACGTTAAACTATGTGATAGTATTTAATTTAGCTAATAATGGAATAAAACAGTCAGCTAATAATAACAAATGTAAGGCCTAGCATAAATGTGCATTAACTTAAGTTGCTGTACCACAATAGAATGGCAGGATGAAATTAACACGATAAGTACCAATGAAGTAAAAGTAATCGTAGCAGTAATAATGATAATGACTATGCACGGGGAATATGGTTTGGGGAAATAATGAAAAGATGTATTTAGTAATACTTGATCCAAAATCTGCGAGAAATGGAGTCAGTGTATACATGTGCAACTGCGACCAATTCCGATGCATGTTGTATGACGTTCGCAACAAACGTTTGTGGTTATCGAGCAGACCCCAATTCGTACTTAGCTAGGGCTTACATTAGCATTCAATGATTTAATACTGACGTTATGTTCTAGTCTACCAGCCCCAAGTTTTCTCCAATGAAACAAAACATAAACAACAAGAAAATAATATGAATTTTACTGAGTTTATACCGAAATATGCAGAACAATTACCTTTAATTTACAGCACTCCACCAACTTCTAAATTTAGACACGGTTCGAACGACGCTAAAAGGTATCATTACTTATTAATGGATTTTTACTAGACCCGAATAAATACAATCAACTATAACTACAGTAGAGTGTGACACAAATGTTCAATGGTAAAAGTTATTATAGCACCAACACATCAAGATGAAATCAACAAGTTACATAAGGTGGTGGTACATATAAAATTCAGAAACTAAAAATGGAGAATATGGTTTCGAGATCTAGGGTAAAATAATGAATTTATTTGTGATATTGCTCGTAACTTTTAGCCATGTTGCTTAGGGTACCCAACTTCTGATTATGAATATCGTCCAGACTTTTACTAAAATGGCTGCAACCAAATAAGATCACCTTAAGAAATTATAAAGTTAAAATTGGGCCATGATGTACTATTAAAATTCTAAGTTACCACAATCGTGAAGTATCAGTGTTTTACCAGGTAGTTTTTTGTATCCTGCTTCAAACCACATTGTAGAAGTGTGGGATTCTACTCAGTTTCCCAAACTCAGGTGAGGCAAAGTTTGAACTCTTAACTGTGGTTGAGTCGGAAACCCACTGAACCACATTGTATTGGAATACCTCGCAAACTATCTTACCGAAGATTATAATTGTGTATTAGGAGTAATAAACGCTCTTCGGCAACACTTAAAACTCATGATGCGTGCTTCAAATTAATCATGTCAAAACACTTGAGCGAGTTAAACAGGTAGGTACTAAGTTAGTAATAGGTCTGTTGAACCTGTCATATGATGAGTCTATAAAGCGCTTAAACCTCCCCCCTCATCTTATCGTAGGACACAAGGTGACTATATATTAGTATTCCGTATCCTAAATAATGATTTGGGTGTTAATAAGTAATATCATTTTGTTCTCTCAGGAACTAATCATTTCAGAGGTTTTTATGAAGGGATGCAAACAATCACAAGGTGGAATTCCGCTTTCCACTACTGGAACGCATTCCGCGAATAAGTTGTATCAGCCTAATCGGCGGACTTTTTTAAGATGGATGCTTAGCGGAACAAATACTGCAAAGGTCAACACAAGTCGCTAGACCTACTGTCCATATTATTGAAGACTGATTCACAGAAAATGACCACTAACTGCAATGTGGATTGTAAATAGCAAACAAACCAGTTAGATTTTGTTCAAATATTTTCGTCCATAGTAATATCACGCAAATTACCTTTCCGGCTGTGCTTTGAGTAACAGGCAAGCTGGTAGTGTATAAACGCTAAAATAAATCACGATTTTGATGACTGCACAATGTTATCTCACTAATTCAATTCCTGAACTCTAACGAATTTTCTTAGCAAAAACTTTGTAAGCTACCGGTAGTATGTGACAAAGCTGCTAATAACCATGAAAAGCACTCATGAAGAAGCTTCTTCATGATGAGACAAGCAAAACTCTACACACACTTTTTACGTCAATAAGACGTTAAAATTACATCCTGAACAAATACCCTTAGAGGTTAAATCACCCCTCCAGAAAGGCAGCTCTGATCAATACAAACACTCACCACTTACTGATAATTAGCCTTAAAATAATCAAGTCATTTTATCAAGGGTATCGGCGGCACCAAACGAGTACAACTGTCACGTAACACTGTGGTAACTTTAATACCATTCTCACTGTTGGATCCCAGAAGCCACAGCTTTAAGGACTCGCGATCATTTAAAAGTTAGAACTTCTAAAGTATTAAACAGAAAATCACCATGGGAGGATTACTTTCACATCATTATGTTTTGAAATATATATATTGAAGTAACTTAAGAACTACATACCGTTCTGACAGGTATAAAGAAAGGAACTCGAGGAGTTCGGCGCGCATATACTGTGTTCCTAGACCTCAAAACATTTCTAGCGTCACGAAATGTAGAGTTACGCTGCCGATTACGACTGCGAAGTAGTGTCCGTGCATCTGGTGTCCGCACAGTAAGATTAAGCTTGTTTCTCAGGTCATTCCGACCATTGTTTACCGATGTGTTTGTCCTCCCTAGTCGTTTTCTAAGATTTCAATGTATAACAATATTGAAAATACTTACTTTACAGAGACTTGTCTGAGTCGTCTTTCGAACGTAGCGTTCATCATTGAAAGAAAAGCACAACGCGCCACCGAAATTCAAACACTGTGACTGGTTTCAAGATTAGCAGCCATAAACCAATAAGCTTCTTTATGCTCTCCCTTTGATGTCCATATACTACTATGGTGATGGTTTTTCAGCCATTAGACCTAACAATTATTACTGGGAGTGGCGTTGATAAAGGTGTTGGTTTAACTTAGAATAAATGAATGTGTTTGTTCTGAATGAGTAGAATTTCTGGAGTTATCAGAAGTTATTTTACAGGACTTTTGACTAATTAGTGGCAAATGAGGAACTTTGGAATAAGGATGTGGAGTGGTGGAATCAGCGATGTCTAAACTTCAAAATCTGCCAGCGGAAAAAATAAACTTGGGATTATTTAGATGAATATTTATTTTCTGATATTCATCAGAATCTCAATCAGATCCCACTTTTTTCGGACCATTAGGGATAAATGGTTATTTGAGGACCTAAATTCAGATACACGTTTGTTGTTGTTGTTTCTTCACCAGAAAAGAGTTTTTGGTTGATAATAATAGATTTTAGCTTTTCTAGAAAACAGCGACTACCCCGTCCTCAGTTTTAACTTTCTTGCGAGACTTTATTAATTTAACTTAAGTTAAAGTCGCCTAGACTCAGATCCACTAACAGGTGTATTTAAAATAATAGGTTATTAATGCTATCGTAACTCTGACGTCATTGCACACTGAGACTTTCCGCTGGGTATTATCATGAAGGCAGCTAAACAATCTGTCTTCTAATCAGTACCCAACATTTTCAAGCAGCCTAGAATTATCCTTCATTACACACAGGCCTTTGAAACTAAAACTATAATTCTAAGTGAAGTAAAAAACAGATTTCCAATGACATAAGGGCTTTTTAAACAGACCGGGAAAAGCACTAGGAACAGATAAACCCGTATCTAAACCCTAGGCCTTGCTACTTCGAGCAGCTCATTTTTTTAGGTTAAGTTCGGAACTTCCTAATTACTTGTTTTAAGTGTACAAAGTGAGCTATAATGATGCTGCAGATCTTCTGTCTAACTAGTTCTTCATGACACCCAAGCTGAAATCTTTGAGTTTCAGACATGGTCTTCAATCTTATTATTAAACAAGTGTTCAAAAATTAAAATGCCTAAAAAACGCCTTTCCTTAAGCCCGCCAAAGTTTTGTTTTTTGTCTCTAGAGAGCAAGTTTAAGTCTTACAAACTTCCGTTCTCTAACAGATCTCACTGTTCCGGACGAGTGAAGGCTGTCTCACTTTACCCAAATCTTTAAAGGATGTTGGCCAGTAACCGCTTAATACCCCCCACCAAGGATGGAATTTTCACTACCTAAATACATATTTAACTACCTAGCATCCATTTCTTGGTTTACGAACGGTGTGGTCTTATGAAACGACATTCCTACATCGCAAACATGCTGTCTCTGGTGGACTTCTTGATCAGCATCCTAGACCTGGACGGAATACTCGTTGTAATATTTTTAAATTTCCAGAAAGCCTCTGACTGAGCTAGCTATCCTATTCTCATTCACAAGCTGGAAGGGGTAGGTATGCACACCATAACCAGATTGACTTAGGTGGGTGTAGATTACTCATATGTCCACTATAAACAATATCCTAGGGGTGGCCTTCTGCATTTACTTCCGGGAATTCTCATTATTCAAATCCATATAAACGACTAAACCCAACAAACGTCGTCCAAGTTACTGTTCTCCTCTGATTACGATACACTTTGGAACGAAATTCATAACTAGTAGGATGGAATTTTACCGTGAAAAAATCACATTCGATTACAATGTTCAGTAAATAAGAATTCGCTGACTTTTAACTCGTCAAAATGTGAAGTCAACAATAATAATAATTTATTCCCTGATATCAGGAGCAAGCCATTTTTACAGGCAAGATCATCAAAAATATTTCAGACGGCAATAAAGTTTAATTGTTGCACAGACGTATTATACTGTAACATATAAAGATAATCGAATAATAGACGTTGTTTTAAATTGGTATGTACAGAGCGCCAATTGCAAATAAGACCTTGGAATAACCTTAGGTTATTAAAAATTAACAGGAGAGGTTCATGTTATCATATCGAAGGATTATACATTCTTTTTAGGGCTACACGCCCGCACTGTTACACACGCAATGTCACCAGTTTATCCTGAAGAGAACCACTAATAGAAAGATTCAGGTGTTTCGGCCCCCTGTGATCTTAGATCTTAGAATGTATTTAAAGAAGAGCCATACAGTTGACATAAAAGCCATATGCAAAACGCCCGTCAACACTAAACTCCTATCCCTTGGAAAACGGGCGGCCAAGATTCGACTTATAAAACCTTAAATACACTTTAGCATCGACTGGGATATTTATTTGAAATTAGCATCTACACACTTCTTAAACGAAACACTGAGAAAGTGGAGGTACAGTATAACAGTTTGAATTGCGGGCACAATTCGCTGCTCCTAAGTGTGAGTAGACTTCGAATTTCCAACAGACTAAAGGAGTTCAAAGGGTAATCTACTGAGTTAATCGAGAAAATATTAGACATATTCTTACGAACTAAGACAGAGGGGATTCTTTCCAACCTATTAATGCTTTTTTCGCTTTTAAATATTTTATCTATCTACGTCTTTTCTAGAGAGAATGTCAGTCCATTGCTAATAGAGACGGAAGCCTACTAACCAAAAGATTTTATATCCCCTTCACAACAATTTTGACCTTATGTAGCTCGACTTATGGCGTAAACTTGTATCCGATGTAGCACAGAATATTTAAACAAGGTATGAACATAATTCACTGAGTTACAGGATTAAGCTGCTGATAAATTCACATCACTAAACACTAGCAAATACAAAACAATAAGGGAAAGCGATCTAAATACAAACAGCACGTACAGCCTTAAATACTTTAGTGCCACTTTTCAAACCACAAGAAGGTCAAGGGTGCCCTATTCGATGATGTCGTAGGTGTCTTTTCACGTTTTCAGTATGTATCAGACATCTCACAAACTTAGTCACTCTGATAAATTACTTGTGAGATCCAGCTCTGAAATAAACCTGAAAATACACCCTTCTAAGATAGAACATGAAAGACATATCACAAGGATTTGTGCGTTTAGCTAATCCTTTGGTTATTAGTTCAAGAAGGCGCGCAAAAGGTACTACACCCACATCAATCTGGGACATTCCACCATAGTGCAAATTTTCTCAATCAATTTCTGAAACGAAATGTTGACAATAATGTATGTCACGTCAAAGAATGAATTGTGATACATACCATGCTTTGTATGAACCATTGCGCAGCTCTGAAAATAAATTCGGGTACAAGAGAGCATTTTTGCCAAAAGATATATTCTTAATTTTTTTGCAACACAATAATTTTTTACGTTCAAATAAATTACTGTTGTTATCTCCAAACATGACCAAGTTCTTCGAAGCAATCGATAATTATTAATCCTAAAAGCGTTAATAAACTCGACTTGACCATTGCTTACAGACTAGAGTTCTAGTTTTAAAATACTATGTCATTACTAATCGTTGATAGATTAGGTATCAGCTAATTGTTACCTAATAGGATTGTGTACATAAGAGCATACTAGTTCGGAAGCATTAACTAAAGAACATGAGTTCACAAAAATATATTTAATGATCTCTGCCATTAGCTGAGCCAGATTATTTGCATGATCATTAAATTGGCTTGATTCTCATGACATGATAAGTGGCGTGGTGTAACTGTTTAACTTGCCTAAAGTTATACTCTTTGATGACTTCGTTAGTGTAACACACCGTATGTTTGCCAAGTTTTGTGACTAATGAAAAACTGATTAGTGGCTAAGTTGTATTTAATATAATATTAATCGGGAAAAGTAAAAACACGTAAATGCATGCCACGATGCAACGAGTTTTATGGATCATATTAAGTAAAGCGTCATTATCATCACTGCCCTTTACTTGCTGTCTAAAGAGCGAAGTGATGTTCATTGAGTACTTGAAATAAACGACGATACGCGTGGTAGGGTTAATCATTCCAATGACTACAAGTCCATTTATAAGCAAAGTCTTTGGTAAGAAACCAGTGTAAGTGCTAAGAAGAGGAGAAACTAGTTATTTTTCATGTGACTTTGCTATTTTTTATTTAATTGTAAAGTGAGCGGAAACCGGTACTGCTTTTCATTTTCTCCGCTGAACCTTGTTAACTGTTATTGGTTGTAATGTCATTTTAGTATGCTAATTACTCTGTTTTTCCCAAGGTCGTTTTTGTATCTATATATACAGACTTGAATTGTAATAGAATTGAATCTTCCTGGTGCTGCTTTGGTGTTCTTGATTTTGTTTTGGAGTGAGTAATCAGTATCGAGTCGTTGGTCACGGTTGCTAGTATCAGTTGGCGCAGATAAGTTTCCCGATTAGAGTTGCGGTTAGTTCCTGCATAGCAGTAGGCGTTAGTATTTATTATAATATTCCGACATATCAATTGGCGACGGGTGATGGTGACTGTGGATCCTACCAAAATGGATTCGTTGTTGGATGAACAACTCAAACTAATGAAGCTTTTTACAAGCCTGAATTCTAAGCTCGAATCATCCTCGAATGTTCCTGTCCCCAACTCTGCACTTTCAATTGATGGAATTATTAATAGTATTGCTGAATTTAATTATGATCCAAAAGCTAATGTTACTTTTGATACCTGGTTCCGGAGATATGAAGATTTGTTTACGTATGATTTAGCTTCACAGGACGATGCATGGAAAGTTCGCCTACTTCTCAGAAAGCTTGGTGCAGCAGAACTTGACAAATACTGCAACCTAATTTTACCTCAAAATCCTCGAGATAGAACATTCTCTGAAACCTGCTCAACTCTCAGTCAACACTTTGGTGACAATTCTTCTCTATTCAATATTAGATATCGTTGCCTAAAGTTAAAAATGAATGAATCAGATGATTTCTAAACTCATGTTGGAGTTGTACACAGAGAATGTGAACGGTTTAAATTAAAAGACCTATCGGAGAACCAATTTAAATCGTTAATACTCATCTGCAGCCTACAGTTAGAAAAATTCTCTGATATTCGAACGCGATTGCTTCACAGTCTTGACCAAGAACCAACATTGTCTCTAAATGACATTGCCGCAGAATATCAACGACTGACCAATTTAAAGCATGATACTGCACTTGTCCAGTCTGGTGGTAATGGTGACACTGAAGTTCATGCTGTTCGTCGAAAACCTATTTCTCATCAAGTCACTCCAGCAATCACCTCAACTTATTGTGATAAAGCAGCCGAAAAGAAGAATATTACTCCCCCATCCAGATGCTGAAACTGTGGTGGATGGCATTTCGCCAAGTTTTGTCCATTTAAGAACTATCGTTGCAGAAAGTGTAACAGACTGGGACACAAAGAAACTTTGTGCAGGCAGAAAGACATACGCACTCGATCACGTTCCAAAAGAAGATTCCATTCACCGAGTAAGCCGGCTGAGTCACTTTCAGTATCCACCCTGAATCACGCACATCAGAGACCAGCCAGAAAGTACGTTTCTGTTCGGATAAATGGTCATACGGTAAGCCTCCAACTTGATACAGCATCTGATATTACTATTATTTCTAGAAAAACATGGATTAAAATTGGGGAACCTGTACTACACCCTACAGAACAACTCGCCATAAGTGCATCAGGCGATCGTTTGATGATCATTGGCAAAATTGTGTGCTCAGTGTCATTCAACGAAATAACCACGGATGGAGTATGTTATGTGGTTAACAACAATCTTAACTTGTAGGGGCTAGATTGGATTACAGACCTGAAACTAGATGCTGTTCCACTAAGCACCGTATGCCACCGAATCGTAAGAATGAAAGACGAGAAAGATTTCATGAAGCTTCTAAAGGAATTCGACAAAGTATTTACAAAAGGGTTAGGATGTTGTACCACAATGAAAGCTTCTCTTCGCTTGACACCGAATGCCTCCCCAGTCTTCCGTCCCAAAAGACCAGTCCCATATGCTTCGCTACCAGAAGTCGATGCAGAACTTCAACGCTTAGAGAAGCAAGGTGTTCTTATGCCAGTATCATTCTCGGCCTGGGCAGCCCCAATAGTCGTCGTAAAGAAACCTAATGGTACACTACGCATCTGCGCCGATTTTTCGACCGGTCTAAATGACGCTCTAGAACAACACCATTATCCTCTACCGGCTCCAGACGATTTGTTCACTATTCTAAATGGCGGTAGTTGTTTTGCCAAACTAGACCTGGCAGATGCTTATTTGCAAGTCGAGGTTGAACCAGCGTGCCGTGAATTACTTACAATAAATACGCATCGGGGACTTTTTTAGTATACGAGACTACCGTTTGGAGTCAAAACTGCACCAGGTATTTTTCAACAATTAATGGATACGATTTTAACCGGCCTCACCGGAGTGGCCGTGTATTTAGACGACATACTGGTTGTCGCAGAATCACCAAACGAACTTTATGATCGACTTGCGACTGTACTGAAACGAATCCAAGACCGTGGGTTCCACCTACGCCCAGAGAAATGTCAATTTTACCTTACGTCTGTGAAATATTTGGGATTTATATTCGACAAATCAGGTCGTCGTCCAGATCCAGAAACATTGAAGCCATTCAAAAAATGCCTGCACCCTATGATGTACCTACTCTGCGATCTTTTCTAGGACTAATAAGTTACTACTCAGCATTTTTACCGTCTTTGCATGAGAAGCGAGCACCGTTGAACCATCTACTGGGGAAAAATGTTAAGTGGAATTGGACGCAGCAATGCCAAACAGCGTTCGATGGCTTGAAAAAGCTCCTTACATCCGATCTTTTATTGACGCATTATGATCCGAAGGTGCCGATTATTGTTCAGCGGACGCATCTGCATATGGAGTCGGTGCAGTTATCTTGCATAAATTTCCGAATGGAAATGAGAAAGCCATAATGCACGCTTCAAGAACGCTGACACCTACTGAAAAGCGCTATAGTCAAATTGAGAAGGAAGCTTTGGCTATCGTCTTTGCAGTACGGCGGTTCCATAAGATGGTGTATGGACGACACTTCACAATATTAACTGATCACAAACCCCTGTTGGCAGTTTTTGGGTCGAAAGCTGGAGTACCAGTGCATTCCGCAAATCGTTTACAACGTTGGGCGTTGACGCTGCTCAGATATGATTTTGATATACAATACAAGAAAAGTGAGGATTTCGGTCAAGCAGATGCCCTATCTCGACTCATAAGCAACTATCCTACGACAAGTGAAGAGTCAGTGATTGCCGCCATCGATACGAGAGATTACGCTAAAGAAAGTTTCATTCGTGCTGTAAGAGCACTTCCTGTTACCACACAGCAAGTTGCTGATTTCACAAGAAGAGACAAAACGATTCAACGAGCAATCTATTATATGCAGCACAAATGGCCACGTTCTCTAGATGAAGAACTGAGACAGATATATCAACGTCGACAAGCTCTGTGCCTAGTAGAAGGGTGCCTTATGTTTGGGGATCGAGTAGTGATACCATGTGAGTTACGTCGAGTAGTACTCAAGCAGTTTCACGCTGGACACCCTGGAACAGCTCGAATGAAAGCAGTGGCACGGAGCTATGCAAACTGGCCGAAAATGGACGCCCAGATTGAAGACTTGGTGAGAAAGTGTGACCGGTGTCAGCAAGCATCTAAAAACCCACCGAAGGCGGAACCAGTAAGCTGGCCTGTTCCTGCGGGTCCATGGAGCAGAGTACATTTAGATTTTGCCGGACCCATGTCAGGAGTCTACTACTTGGTGTTAGTAGACGCATATTCGAAATGGCCAGAGATCCATCCTGTAGTTCCTCCGACCACGCAGAAAACCCTGGAAACATTGATGAAGATGTTCGCGTGTCATGGGTTTCCAGAGACACTAGTCACTGATAACGGGTCCCAGTTTACGTCACAGATTTTCAGTGAATTCTGTCGAGAAAACGCTATCACACATATTCGCTCCCCACCGTATCATCCGCAATCAAATAAACAAGCGGAGCGGTTCGTGGATACTTTCAGAAGAGCTGTCCTAAAACTAAAGAGTAAGGGAAGCCTAGCAGAAATTATTCAGCGTTTTCTACTTGTATATAGAAGTACCCCAAACAACAGTGCTCCAGAACAGAAATCACCAGCAGAAGCACTCATGGGACGGAAACTGAGAACGATGAATGAGGTAATGAGGCCGGCAAAAGTGAAAAGCAACGATGATGATATCTATAGAAACGGCACGCAGGTGTACGTAAGGAACTACAGACCAGGAAGCAAGAAATGGAAAAACGAAGTAATTAAAGGTAAAAGAGGAAAGGTGATGTATGAAGTAGCAGTGGGAGGACAAATATGGATCCGACATCGCAACCAGCTGCGAAGAAGGTTTGGTGAACGAAAAGCAGATGAACCGAACCTAGCGCTTGAACTTCTTCTTGACACTTTCAAGCTCCCTACGGAGAAACCAACATTAATTGCAGCAAACAACAAGAAAGGAGCATCCGAAGAACAACAGCCAATAAGACGGAGTGAAAGAAAACGAAGAGCCACAGTGAGGTTCCAAGAAAGCGAACTTTTCTCAAAAAGGGGAGGTGCTAAGAAGAGGAGAAACTAGTTATTTTTCATGTGATTTTGCTATTTTTTATTTAATTGTAAAGTGAGCGGAAACCGGTACTGCTTTTCATTTTCTCCGCTGAACCTTGTTAACTGTTATTGGTTGTAATGTCATTTTAGTATGCTAATTACTCTGTTTTTCCCAAGGTCGTTTTTGTATCTATATATACAGACTTGAATTGTAATAGAATTGAATCTTCCTGGTGCTGCTTTGGTGTTCTTGATTTTGTTTTGGAGTGAGTAATCAGTATCGAGTCGTTGGTCACGGTTGCTAGTATCAGTTGGCGCAGATAAGTTTCCCGATTAGAGTTGCGGTTAGTTCCTGCATAGCAGTAGGCGTTAGTATTTATTATAATATTCCGACATATCAATAAGAAATATATCGCAACTTGTGTAGACTTAGAATTAAATAACACTGATTATCTTACCATAAAACTAGAGGCCCAAATCGTACCACAGTGGGTGTGCTTATCATTTCGTGTTGTGATTTCAAGTAGTAATTTAAAATATAATAGTAGTTTATAGAGTGGTCTGAGATGGAGGGTAAAATTAAAATTATTTGATTCCCAGAAATAACGTACAAACCAGACATGTTGAGGGTAGATTGTATCTTGTTGATGGCACCCATCATCATTGGTATTGAAAGATGAGTTATTAGCACTTTCAGCTAGAATGTTATTAGTTGACAGTTAGTATAAGTGCCTTAGAGAAGTTTTCTGGGACAGAATCCGTAAACCCGGAGTAGGATGAAAGGAAAGATCATAGAAGAAAGGTGAAAAATGATCATATGACAACTATCTTTCACTCAGAGTTACTAGCAGTATTTTTTATTCTGTATTAGGCACTACGGTTATAATGTTTTGAATTTCGTGGGGTTTGATGAGACATTTTTATGTGCTTTAAGAGAGAGTGATAAACGAAAGAAGATTTGGTGAACACCCACTGATTTCAGCAATGAAATACTCAGTACACCAAATCAGTAAAATGGATATATTGTAACACATTGTAGCAGAGTTTACAAAAATGTGAATATCGTGATTGATAGTAATCGATAAATAATGTTGATGTGTAGTATCGAAGGTCCTATCTAAGTGTACTGTGATAAAATTGAGGGTTATGTATCTTTCTTATTTTATGGAAAATTATTACGTCATAGATGATAAGGCCATAAAAACGGTAGTAAGTGATCCATAAAGAGTCGTGTAACCAAGACTAAAACTGCATTTAAAGTCAACTCGTAATTCTTTTTTGGACATGTTTAAACAACATACTACGTGTGTTATTCATGCTTCTAAGGATAAATCCAAAATATTTGGGTAGGGGTCGTACACGTACCCCATACAGACCGGGTGCAGCGTATTTCGTTCGGAAGTTTTTAATGAAGAATTTCGTTAGTTGTCCAGTTTAGAGAATTATAAAAATAGTGAGCACGGCTTATTCCAGGTAATCTGAATATCTATTACTTAAAACGCTGGTGGAAAGAAGTATCTGAACTTTAGATTCATTTAATTGAAGTATGGTTTAAGGGTTATGGTTTTTGGTGTCCTTGATTCTACATTTACCTTAATTAAGTGGTTATTGTTACTTCTGATTCCAGATAGATAGAATATCAAGATTCCATTGATTCAGGGACACCTTAGTCTGGGGCAATAGGTTGTAAGCTACATTCTGTTTCAAGATCGACCTCATATAAATGTAACATTGTCTGTATCAGTTAAATTCGTAATAAAATGAAGAACTTAAAATATCTTATCGAATAATGCCGCTAGTAATTGGTTTGTGCAATGATAGACAATTATCAGATTTCACATTCTACTATCTTTCTACCAGGAGAAACGCGAATCAAAAATAAGGTGAATCACTGACCCAGAATGGCTTTGATTTGATGACTA
The DNA here is from genome assembly GCA_025215515.1 of Schistosoma japonicum. Classification (NCBI taxonomy): domain Eukaryota; kingdom Metazoa; phylum Platyhelminthes; class Trematoda; order Strigeidida; family Schistosomatidae; genus Schistosoma; species Schistosoma japonicum. The sequence goes on from CM046065.1 coordinate 22,959,186, forward strand.
ACCATTTATGTGGGACCTTGTTAATAATCTTCTTAAGGTGAAAAATCGTTCTAAGAACATTTTATCGAATTGTTTAGTTATATTATATCTGAAGTCTAGCCAGCATGAATAACATAACCTAGCCTTTAAAAATCCATATGGGTTAACATAACGTAGACCGTTTCAAGATAAATACTGGAGCACCCGACACTTAAGTATGTATTTCATTACTCCACACACAACAGAGGAAAGATTTATGGCCCAGCACCTCTTTGTTTCATACAAGCCTGGATTTCATTTTGAGAAGAACGTATATAAATTGAAAATGCTTTCACCTTTTATTATAAAAATTTAAACACTAAAGTATCCTTAGAAATACAGCTGGTGTATTAATTTTAGCAGCCTGAATTTTGTGTTTAGACGACAATTGTATAAATTTTATCTTAGTAGCAACGCATGTTTTTGTCAATGGAACTGGATACGTGCGGTATAGTAGTAGTATAGACACATACCACAATATATATTACAACCAATCAAAATGACAGCGACCTAGTAGACTTAGACATCACTCCCAAGTGGAGTACAATTACCAATCAAAATAAAGAGATGAACTGGGTACAATCATACAATTTAATCCACCATCCTACCGTTAAAATGAAAGTGAAATTCATACCCGATACTTACAGCACGTATAATGTCCTCCCTATCAATAAGGACCAGCATAAACCCATCCCTAGCATTCGGAGAAATAAATTACGTGACAAACACCAAATCACGAGGCACAATATTTTTGAATCACTGGATTTAAAAGTCTATGCTAGGAACAACAACAAGCGATTCTTCTCCTCTCACCCTAAGTCTGTTCCGCCTGAAAATTACTTCAAAAATAATAAAATGACACATTCAACTGCATCAGAGCACCATGTGCTAATTACTCCAAAGGCCGATTTTAAGCAGAAAAGCCTCCTCTCTCTACCCATACCGTTTCTATTCTTACCAGATACTGGGAAAAATAATTTTAATTTAGGCGATAACCCGTTCTAACAATAGGAAAACTTACGACCTAAATGCTTTTTTACAGTAAATAGCTTTAATTACGTGTACATAGCTATCAGTTACTACTTGGTTGCAAATATGGGGCTCCAAACACTCCCAAATTAGTAGACACTTATATAATCGCAATAATTTAACGTTCTGTTACCATCAGCCTCGACTATAAAATAGTTTGTGGAAACTTCAATCTTCCCAGAGTCCATTTGCGCACATTCTGTGGTCCGACATTTTATGGAAGTATAATTAAACATATCAATATACACGGCTGGAAACAAGATGTGCAGCTATTTGCACGAAACAATAACACTCTCTAATTGATATGCTGTCATAATATAACACCGATATCCATAGAATATGGTGAAAAACTCTACAACAGTGACCCAAACACAGTCCTATGCACTCTACCATTCCTTATGAAAAATAGCAAGTATAGAACGACTTGTAAGCATTTTCAATATAATGACTTTGTCTATGCTAACTGAAGCATCTTTCAAATCCTAGTTAGATGCTTTAAATGGGCCTGCTTCTTTGATAGTGGTAGCATTGCTGAAACATTAGAAACATTGTACTCTACCATAAAGCCCTTAATAGACACTAAAGTGCCAACAAAGACGGGATACAAAGCAATATCCAATTACATCAACATTCAAGCTAAGGCCAGGCTGTGTAAACTAGGGAAAAGTTTTTTTCATCTAAAATGACTTGACCGCTCTGAATCAAATACAGTGTTTGCTAGAACAAGCAAAATGTCAACATAGAACTCGCGCATCTCTAAACCTGTACCATTTATTAGAAAAACGCCTAAATAAAACTGAAAAATACAGTACTCATTCAATACTGCAAAACAGAGTAATCTACGATGACCCACGAGTTATATACGAACTTCTCAGCAAAAGGTTCGCGAGTAACAAAAACACAATTTAAACGCCAAACATCACTTTAGACAGTATATGCAGTACAACGTTAAGTACTATAACACTTAGTTTAAAAAAATATCAGTGAAGCTATAAGGACGCTTAGGCCAAATAACAGCTCATGGACAGATAACACCACATCAATCTTCTACAAGCATGCTGGGCCAGATACACCTATTCTCCTACTTAAAATGTTCACATTCACTAGAGGTTGAAACATCCTGAAATCTGGAAATCCACCAACATACTACCTAAACATAAGACAGAAGCACGAAACTTGGTCCAAAACTATCGACCAATTAATATCCCGCTAGTGATCCCGCCAGTAATGGAGAAGGTAATCACAAATAAAACATCTGACTACCAACTAAATGGAGGCTTATTTAGTGCCTCCCAGCATGGTTTTATCAAAATAAGGTCATGTGCCACATGCCTCAATGATCTCTTAGACGAGATTACTCGAAACCATGATCAGAAGAAGTTAGTGATAATACTATACCTCGACGTAAAAGTACCCTACGATAGTGTACTACATAGTCTATTAATCTGCAAACTGCAGTCCATAGGAATCCCTAATCTTCTCCTAGGATGGTCCAAGTCATTCCTCACAAACCGATATTATATAGCGAAGTAGGCACTGTAAGGTCAACACCACGACTTATAACCAGCGGAGTCGTGCAAGGTAGTGTCCTAGGGCCCTTACTCTTCATTGTATACATCAATAGTATATGCAGGTGCTTCATAGAAGGAAAGACATACCTGTATGCCAACGACTTAAAATTAGTCTATAAAACAGAAAAACAGGACGTAGCACATTGCATCCAAAACATGCAGGATAAGCTAAACAATCTAGGTAAATAATGCTCTGACTGGTGTCTGGAACTCAATATTGAGAGATGTGGGTGGATTTGTGTGGGGGACCCAAAACTTGAAATGCAACTTATATTTAGCGACCACAAACTCCCTAAGCTTAATACTGTAACCGTCCTAGGCATACAATATTCTCACAACATTAACTTCTCTGAGTACATCTCTGCCAAACTATCCAAATCACAACGACTCCTAGGTTTCATTCAAAGAAACTTTCATCAAAATAAGTCAAGATTCACTTTCTACAAAATAGGTCTAGGGTATATACTTGAGTACTGTTCCTTCCTATTTAGCAATCTACGAACAAGTGACAGAATGAGAGTAGAGAGTGTGCAACTCTACTTTACACGGTAGATGATTACAGACAATTCCAAAATAGAATGCAACACTAGACGTTACATGCTGGAACTTGGACCTCTATCGAAAAGAAGACTTAAAACAAACCTAATCCTCTTTTATAAACTGTTGAACAACACCTCAACTAATATTGAATTCTATCTACACTCAAGACTATTATATGGGACAAAACACTTTGAAGTTGAAATTAAAAGATGTATGGAAAAGGCTTGGGCACGCTTTTATTTGGTTAGGTATGGTCAAATATGGAACAAACTGCTGGCAGAATTACGCATAGCAAACAATCTCCCAATATTTTGCAAGCTACTTAATATAGTTCTTAAATATATTAGTCCTCTGGTTGATCAAGCCACTTATTTAGACACCCTGGAAGTAAATGGTCCCCTTAATATCTGAAATAGACTGGACATCAATGGCATGCAACGCAACGACTTGTTTGAATAAAAAATGCCGATAGACCATTTAACTTTCATCTACAGTTTACCTGCCAAAAACTAAACGGCTTATAGTCAACCGGATCATGCTTTGGACCATTCTTATACCTCCTTTCCGCTTTTTTTCTTTTTTTCTTCTTTTTTTGAAAGTTTACACGAATACCAGCTCTGCAAACTTCAATACCTCACGATGGATGTGCAGATACTAAACACCTCACATCCGATACCACTTCATACTTCTCCTAACTGATCCTTGTCATACCAATTTAGTAACATTCAGGTATTTAGTTTCTAGTTAGTGGCCTTAGTAGTCTGTATGACCTGTAATAAAATGCCTGCTCATATAATTTTGACTAAAATGAAACTTGTGTCGCTGAGCGACGAGTAATGCAATATGATTTCCATCGGACCAGTAGATTTACGAGCTTAACACCATAAAACGAGGGAGGGTGAAGTTTTCAGCCGGTAGACATAATGGTGTGGAAGATAATTTCAGAATCCCCTTGTCTGTAGGTGGGAACCTGCTTAATGTTTATGGCTACGTACTACGGTTCTAACATGAGTAAGCATTCAGTAGCGATGTTTGAAATGCTCTAATATGTGCTACTCGGGCTCACACATATAAAGTTTAATTGGCTTTACCTATTCATCAGGACGTCCTACTGCAAGGAAAAACTTAACCTAATAAAGTTAAGATTAATAAAGATTATCCTCATACATAAACATTAATTACATCTATTGACATACTATGAACTAAATTTATAATCATCAAGTTCCCATCGTAACTACCTGAACTACTAAAAACATGCCACTTGTTAAACCTCACCTTCCACAGATACCGGGTGTAAACATTACTATTGTTATCTTTCGTAGTAACCAACCTATCAAGGATCGCAAATTAACTCTTTACCAATTCAAACAGTTATGCTCACTGATTGCTTAAATAATCAGAAAAGTATAGCTGTTATAATACTGTTGCTCCATTCCGCTGTTTGTTTTTCTTCTTTCTCTTCAGTACTTCGAGATCGCCTTATACTAAGCAGACAGTTGAACACCTACATTTTCTGTCATAATTTATCCCCTCGAAATGTTGGCATAAATCCATCCTGTCATTTTTCTGTGCTACAGGGTCGTCCCAAAGCCATGTTTGTAACGGACGCTACATAAATGCCAATTTAAAACAGATTTTATTATTCCACCATCTTTGTGTATCACAGTATATCGTCTGATATGATTTGTTGATCTTGCCTGTAAAAATGGTTTGCTCGTGATATCAGGAAATTAATTATTATTATTATTAACTACTTGACTGCATCCAAAAACTCATTACCAAATTACTATAATCCTTATATCCCGTATGTACATTTGAATAATTTTTCAGAGTATCCTCATACGGCAATTCACAACCATTCACACCTCTACTCATTGCTCCTGCAACCAATTGCTAAGTCAATAACTAATGACGAGCCCAAATACAATCAACTTTTATTTCTGCCACTAATAAATAGCCAACCTAATAGCACCCTGTCTTGCCTTATAACAAACACCTTGTGCGTGAAAAATAACGATGGCAGTGACGACCGAAAAATTGTGACTGTAGAGCAGTCACCCACTATCCACTCACTGGTATCTGAACAACGTAAAACTCAACAGTTTATCGCAAGTCAAAAGTTTATCCAAAATTCTAAACCTGACCCCTTCATCTATGACGCTTTAGACTAATTTAACCTCATAGGGCACTCGCTCGGTCTATAGCTACTAAACGCACGATTAGTATGCAACAAAGTGATCGACTTAGCTTCGGTTGCATCAATCTGCAAACCCTCAATTATTATGGTAACTGAGGCACGGACTGCTCCTAATGTCTCTGATTTAAGTACATCTTTTGATAATTATAATCTGTATCGTAGTGACAGGCTACATAGACGTGGAGGGGGTTGCCTTACATATGTTAACTCGAAGTTAAACTCACTTCTGTTTGATAAAAACAGGTCTAAATAAATCACAAGACCCAGTGTGGATTGTTATGAGACCTACTGTTTCAGAATCTTATCTATTCGGCTGTGTAAACCACAAGCCTAACTAATCAATAGGGGATATAACTTTACTGTCAGGCATTTTTACACTGGCTTCTTCCATACTCTTTACAGGTAGGGTTATTTGTGGAGACTTTAACATGCCTGATATCTCATGGTTTCCCGCCAAAGCACCGAAGCGCTGTGACTTACTTATAAAAAGTTTAGAGCTTGGTGGCTGGTCACAGGATTTCCGTAGCCCAACCAGATATAAAGACATTTTCGATTTAGTTTTTACATATGAACTTACCCTATGTACCGTCCATACAGGGAAACAATTCGCAGGCAGTGACCACAATATTGTCATGTGCAGCTTCAAATTAGAAATTACAATTTATAAATGTCCCGTCACATTACCTAGCAGACCCTTCCACAAGATAAACTGGACGTGCTTTATGGCTTACTTCGGACGTCTTGACTGGAACAACTATCTCGCGGAAGATGATGCTGATAAGCCGACTGATATACTCTACTACAACACTTATAATGCACTTTACATATCTACGCCTTTAAGATATACTAAGCCCAAAATACTAAATCCAAAATGTATGCTTATCGCCACTAATGCAAGAAGAAGCCTGCGTAGACATTTATCTAATCTTATAACCTTGAAGATTTTTCCTCCCTTATAACGATGAAAGAAATATGTATTGAGGCCGAAACAGAACGTATACAAACGAAAATTGCACTATAAAAACAGGCTACTATACAAAATAATTCTACAAGACTTCACGAGACCTTCTGGAAAAAAATTAGTAGCTATACGATAAAGGGTAGAAACCTCTTTATCTGCGATAATAAAATATGTGATGACCCTTGTCGTATAGCTGATCTATTCAGTGAGGACTTTGCCACAACACTTACCATTTAAAACCACATAGACAGGTACAAACCCACTACGCCACTATCATGTGAAATCAGGGAGATTACATTCACTATATAAAATATTACGAAGGCCATCATTACGTTAAAACACTCATACGCCTTGGGCCCTGATGGTATACCAACTAATATACTTAAAACTGGTGGTACTGACTTCCGCCTGGCACTTCTTAAACTATTTGCAATATCACTCTCTACTGCATGTTACCCTAGCCTATGGAAAACTACATGTGTCATTCATAAGTTTAAATCTGAACCTGTAGGAAATGTAGAGTACTACCGCCTTGTCAACCTAATCTCTGTTGCATCAAGAGTAATGGAAATAATAATCAAGGTGGAATTACTCCAGTATTCACTTAAGAACGAACCGCTCTCCCCCTCCCAACATGGATTCTTAAAGACTAGGTAGTGTGATACATGCTTGTTGAACTATCTAGATGACATAACTACACATCGGGACAGAAGGCTCCTAGTGTCCGATTTATTTCTCGATTTCGGTAAAGCTTATGACAAAGTCCCTCACTAGCGACTGCTCATTAAACAAAAGTCACACGGGGTCAAAGACCCACTTCACTCATGGTTTGCATCTTTTCTGGAAATAACAGAGTAAACAGTAAAATATAATAACAGTATATTATCACTTAAACCAATTACCAGCGGTGTTATACAGGGTAGTGTACCGGATCCCTTATTATTCATTATTTTCATATATGACATGAAGAACGTTAGAAAACATGGCCGACCGTATCTATATGCCAATGATCTCAAGATAGTATATAGCTTTAAACCGGATGCTTTAAAAGATAAGATTTTAATACAAAAGGACCTCGATAGTCTATCTACCTGGAGCCGAAAATGGCGACTACCACTTAACAAGCAGTAAATGTGGAGTCATAAACATAGGCAACTATTAACCACAGTTCACGTTTTGTCTAAATGAGTCCGAATACTCCAACCAACAAGCGACTTCGGTATTAAATATTCAGATAGCTTAGAGTTCACGGAACACGCCTTCTCTATAATGTCTAAAACTGGAAGATTAACAGGCTTCCTTCTTAAAAACTTTCATACAACGGGCGCAAAGCTTACTTTGTTCAAGATATGTGTAAGACCTACACTCAAGTACTGCTCATTTATCTTCTCGAGCATGAATAGCGTAGACACGATACGTATTGAAAGTGTAAAAATATTTTGCACATCGAATTCTGGGAATTAACAGTGACATGAACTACACGACTAGATGTAATACACTCTCTTTAAAACTCCTGTGTTGTCACCAACTATGACAAAACTTAATATTCTTCAATGCAATTATCGACGAATTTTATTCTCAGCTTTTTTAGCTCGTGGAACCAAACGCCTAGATACGATCTTTGGGACTGCGAGGCAACATTACTTATCAGTAAGTACCAATCCCAACATCACTGTACATTTTTTATCCTGTTCTACAGTTAACTCTGGAATATACTACCATAAAATATTCGCACTGCTAATTCTATCCTAAGATTCAAACGACTGGTCACTCCATATCTAGAATTTAAAGATTTGTATTAAATTTTCGACGACTTACCACTTAACTTAGAATCAATAAGCATCATCTTATTAGGGTTCTAAAGTCACATATACTACAGTTATGTACTTTGTAGTTAAAAAACGGAAAAAAGAAAATTCTGATTTAAAACTGATTATTTTGCTATCACTAATTGGATTCGTTTTTTCTTTCTACTTCATGTGTTCTTCCATGTCACTGTCTCCTAGATTTTGTGACCTGCTCTCTTAAGGAATCGGTCTTTGTGGGCGACTTACTCCAAACTATGGCTAGGAGCGTAATTCACGCCTCAATAACTCACCACTCGTGACCAACCCACAAAGATTAGCTCTTCTAATCAAATTTCAATTACTCAGCCTTACCCTGTTTCTGGATAGTCTCTATGGTTCATTCTGCTTACTTACAGCCGTTTCCAGCGATTACAGCGCCACGGACGTATAGCTCGTGGCTGTTTGCTGGAAGTGTTTTACAACACATAACATACCTTTAGTACCCTAGTACTGTAAAATGTATAAATTTTTACGATTGTCTTGGTAATTAATTAATATTTTCATATTGTGTGAATCCGATAACAGTGAATCAGTATCAAAACCCTACTAAAGAAAAACAATATCGTTCTTATCATGCCTGTAAACTGGTATGTTCTCATGTATAAAATGCTACTTGAGAATAAACTATTATTATTATTATATGAAAACCATTCAGACCAGTAAAATTACGATGTTTTCTCACAGTGGCGATGACTAAACATTTTTGAGTATTCTAGTTTTGCTGCATTGCAAAGTCTAAATTGTCACGAGAATTATAAGTGCTGTAGTAGAGTATTTTAGTCAGATTGTCAAAACTATTTACCGTGAAGTAGTTTCCAAAGTCACAGCATTTCATATTAATCTGGAAGCTTGTCCAGTCAGTCTCACAGAGGTGACTACTATGTTTACTGACCACATATTTATACTACGCAGTTTTTAAACCTAAAAAATACATGATATTATTGCAGTGGATACTTTAAAACTTTTCTCTATAACTACAGTGTATAATAAGATTACCGATAACGACAAAATTTATGATATTTTTCAGTGTAGATGGGGTGCAGATATACGGAGTCTAGCTAACAGGCTCCAAACTTCCTTTAAGCATTTTTGGGCGTAATAGGAAGCCATGAGTTTTCAGAGATGTTTAATTCACCACAAACGACCCTGACTATAGGGGGTCGACAAATAACCAATTTAAAAATGCCTGATAGCGAACCGATGCCATCTACTGATGAGTTAAGTTGGAGGTATAAGCAGTCGAAAAAAATAGCATAACTGAAGTGTAGGTATTAGAAAAGCCATAGAGATATTAATAACTTGAATAAACCTGGCAAATCAAATAGGAGTGAGTTCAAGCTTGAATTAATATGTATAAGACTGTTTCCACTACCATTAAATTTGTATTGTGACTGGCAAGTGGAATCCAGGATGCGCGTTTCGTCCTATTTGGGACTCATAGGCTGGATGTACCTGCATCCCAATGTTGATGTTCTCAGTAAGATTCGAACTCAGTCTGTTTCGCGAATAATCGCCATATCGAGGCAATCCGCTCAGGATGCACATATAGCAACAGTGACTGACCAGCTTCAGTCTATAACAAATCAATGGGAATATACAAATTCATCCTACTGTCTCCACTACGTTCATGTAGGTCGTTATTATGATATAGACTCTGATTATCAGGCGATATATTTAAATCAAAGTTTTAAGTAGTTAACAGCCCAACTATCATAGCAACTAAGGGGTGGCAAAGTTCAATTGATCATTAATGGTGGGTTAAATAACATCTCAAGAGGTTATCTAATCAGCTTCTTTTTATAGGAGGCTTCACTAAAATCTCGACCAAACCTGTCAAGAAATATCTGGGGTTCAAAAAGAAGGGCGAAGAGTCGCTGAAATAATAATAATAATAATAGCTCATTCTCAGGTAGCATTTTGTACATGAGAGCATACCAGTTTACAGGCATGATCAGAATGATATAGATTGTTTTTAACAGGGAATATATAGAGAGTCATTTTTTGAAAATCATGCTATATGAAGACATTAATTATTATTTATAAAGTCAACTGTAACAAGGTCCAGAGTTTGCAGTGTTAAGGAATAAGAGATGTGTTATGTATTGTAGAACACTTCCAGCAAGCGTTCGCGCGTTTTTTGACTGTGGTGCTGTATTCGCGGAAAATGGCTGTGGGTAAGCAGAATGGATCACAGAGACTATCTAGAAACGGGAAAAGACTGAGTATTTGATATTCGGTTAAAAGAGCCAACTCTATTACACGTATCGTCGTTCATTTTAAATGTTCAATTAACGTTTTACTGCTTAGGAACGAAGAGAAAAGATCTGGGTCATGGAACTTGTCAAAATGTGACATGTGTCGTTGTACTCATGATCTTTTCTATTATTACCACCTGAAATGTAACCTAGGCACTAATCAGTTTTCTACTAGTCAGTCGGCCTGGCCACTATGGTTATAGTTTACCAAGCTAATGAAATCATGGGGCGGTGCAGCTTTACGCAAGGAAAGCTACCGCGTCACCCCATAAGCTATATTATAGGAATCAGGTAATTAATTATACTTCTAGCATGAGCTAATAAGGCTTGCTCATATTAGGGCCTCGTCGAGGTAAATGATGAAAGATATATATTTATAAGAATAACAGCTAACAAAATGGTACAAGGGGTCTGTGTTGTGTAGTAGTATGGGTAAGAGGTAGAGTAAGTTAGTGGGAGATAAAATATAATTTGAGCTGCCGTAAGCAATGCAGTTCCCCCGCCTTAAAGAGTTACAGGAGTTACCCATCATCCAACATTTCAAGTTAGTAAGGTTTTTGTATCTGCTGGATTTTAGGATACACGGAATTAAGCCAAGGAATTTTCTCCTTCACGGAAGGTGGTGCTGACCGTAGATGATCAGATTCGGTACTCTATTATAGCGACTGAGTAGTTATGGAAGCTGAAAAAACACTACATACAATGCATTCGTGATTAAAGTAAGATCTGATATGACAATCGAATGTGACTCTTTTGTTTCCAATTACCAAATTTGAACCGTCATTAACCTGTTACTGTGCAGTCGTTGACTTTATCAGCGTCAGTAATCTGAAAAATCATGCACTAAAATAAACAATAAATATAGCTGTACTTCTGAACTGGTCCTACTACTAATTAAAACGCAAAGGGTTTGTGTAGTCACTCCTTGTAACGATGTCTATCTACAGTGGAGGCTGACCCAACCAAGTATGCTTCATGGCTATCAATGTGTCCGACAATTTCGACAAACCAAAAAATGTGATATATATCACTTTAGTGTCTAAATTAAGCAGAGCAATTTGGAGTCAATCACAATTACGTTGTACTTAGTTGTGGTAGTGGCTTTACTAACAGCACACTATAATATGGGATATAAGCTAAGGTAAAAACACTTTGTCGTCGCCAGAGTAGTGTAAAACGCAAGAGGTAAACATTGCTTATTAAAATGACGTTCATTTAAAAGGCCAAATAACTAAAAAATCGATATTACCTACACAAACATTTTCCAGGCAAACCGAAAAGCGGCTAGAACTTTTTCCACAAAATTATGCCAATAAATGTCTTTATAGGGGCGCCATCAATGCATAATTAGGAAGAATTTGGTCCTTTTCGTAGATGTGCAATGAACTAGAACTGGTTGTTCCATGCTGCTATACGTTCATCCTAGGAAGATTGTCTCGATATACTGATAGTTCACAAAGTTTGTTTGAGTTGGATTGTGACCGTTAAGCGTTTCATCGTGTTTGGGACTCGTTAGCTGGATGTACCTGCATTCCGGCGTTAATGTTTACACTGGAACTTAAAATTGCTTTGTTTCGTGTCAATCGCCAAATACAGGGATAGAGGTACACTAAGCTGATTAGTCCTAAACAGGACAAAACGCGCATCTCAGATTCCGCCTGGTGGTCACAATTCAACTTATGCAACCCTTTCAATACTTTCAAAATGTAGGCTGAAGCCTAAAGCAAGTTATAAAACTTTTCCATCGATCAATAAGCGCACCTGTTTTGAAACTTTCGAAACTCTAAGCACCTTAATTTCAAAATTATTAAACTCCGATTTCAGTGCGTTACCTGGATAAGGCTTTTAACAGAACTTCTAACGTAGGGAGACATTGGCAGTACATTCCACAGAGTCTTTAGGAGGGAATGTCTGCTTAACCATTACAATCATCAAGGAATAGTATTTTAGAGATTACTTCTATGTTATAAGTTTTATTAATAACTAGGATTTTTGATACTCAGGATCGACAGGAGCACATGTATTACGCTTCTGTATCATGTAAAGTATTTTATCACCACTATAGTCACTAGCATGCATTCAAATACCATAGTAGTGCTCAGACTCATTCTTGTGGCTAAGAAACAACCAGTCCAAAAATCAATTAAAAAACGAATGAAGTGTATGTTGTGACTGACATTACATCATTACATCACTGTGCAAAGCAACTATCGTTTCGAGCGAATATCAGAACACCCTCGAACAGAAATTTCATAAAAACGACCAGTTCGTTAATTCTACCGATTAAATTTGATGTTCGGGATATGATCTTGGTATATTACATAGCCTTTAACTCTTGGCACGTTGATGGATAGCTGGTAATATTCAGTTCTATACTAAATCTAACAGGACATCGTTATGTAAGAGAACATGAATGAACCTACGAAAAAATTTGTGCTGAATATTTATGGTCTGATAATTAAACCGTTAAACTCCTTACCTAATGAGTCTACGTTGGTACCTTCTAATAAATTTTTTAAGGAATATTCAATGGATATCTAGTTTGTGTGGGCACTGAAAGATAATATTGTTCGAGGAATACACTTGTTGCCTACCTTTTTAACACTTATTCAATCTTTTCCCTTCAGTTTCAAAAGCAATATAGCCAGTAATAAATCTTCCAAAACCAAGGACACTTCTACGACCTAGAAGCAGATCTGAAGCCACGTCATTTAACTAATTCTGACAAAAAAGTTGAAAGTTGAACCTGATGTTTGAAAGTTCACTTTGTTTTGGTTTATGAGGCGGTGATTTGGATCTTTGGCGAAATGGTCTGCTCAAAGCTGAACGTCTATTATATACCAACGTACACAGCCATATCCGTCTTTATCCTTATAGGTGATTTTATTTTTAAATGTTTCAAATAATTCCTTAGGTCTTTACTATATTCTAAGTGGCGAGGGCCATAGATTCGACATAGGATGGTATGTAGTTTAACAATTTTTTTAAATTCAGTTCTCAGGGTCTTATCAGAAACATCACCTTATTTATGGGCTGCAATGGGTGTTGGTTTAGCTATTTCTCTGTCGGTGGTCGGAGCAGCCTGGTAAGTGGGATCTCGTTAGTTTGTAAATATGTATACAGGATATATATCACGTAATTTTATAAGCCACCAGACCTCGTAAATAACTAGTTTTTCAGCACTTATCCTTCTCTGATGTATGCTAAATATGTGCACTTTAGAGCTTGTGCTTCGTTAATAAGCCACAACATGATTTCTTGGTTACGAAATCTAGGGAATGCCCCAGTAATAGAGGGATGCGATTACTAAATGTTGGATTGTCACCTGAGTTTCGTTGAAATTCTATAGTAATTCTCTAAGAAGATTTCCCCTGCGTTTCTTTTAAGTTTCTTGCCTTGATTTTAGCTGCACTTCATCTATTAGACTTCATTCGAGGAGATATGGTTCGTGCTTACGTAAGCGCCTTACTTTTGATGAATAGAAAATGCATCATTTTTTCTGCCGGACTCTAAGAAATTTTCATTGGGCAAATGCAGTTTTTTGGCGTGCTTGTTTATGTCAGCCTGACAGTTTAGTGTCCTGGTGGCGCATCAGTGTAAATCGACAGATTTAATTTATCATTTTGAAATAGTATCTATATTTATTACAGTACAACAATACTACACTTAACTGTACTGTACGCCTAATAAGTTCATGACATTTTCAGGATATTTAATTTTAGTAGATTTTGAGTCTAACTTAGTAAACTATAAGCAATCTATTAATACATAGTTATCGTACCATTAATGTTAAGGAAATAGTTATATGAAACAGAACTTCATACGAATGAATAAATTTACGTATTAAAAGACAGAACATTAGTTCATTAAATCACTGTTTTTTCGAGACATGTTGGCTAGTGTAGACTACGTAGTTGAAATCTACACAACTGAAGTCAGTTATTAGAGACGTCCTTAGACATATCTCAGAATTGATCACAGTAGTATGGATTTATCCCTCCTGCATTTTCCTCCAGATTCTGAGCTTTATAGTTCTCCCGTATCTGCGCTTTTACTTTTCTCAAACTATTTTCCAAATGCTTTGTTGTAGTCTTTCCTATTACAATTATTTCAACTCATTTTCGACTCCATTTCGGTAGTTTTTCGTTTTGTGATACTGTAACTTTCTTTGTTCATTTTTGGAAAGCTGCATGTTGACCATGGGTGATCATGTTTTTTTAAATTTTACTGTATTACTTGGCGTGATTAACACACTAGCATAATAGGTGTAATCTTTTTCGAGTAAGTATTGTAAACACTATTTAATTAAATTTAACGGAATGACACGAACTGCCTTTACAAGGTTAATTTGTTGGTTGAGGCACAAGACATCCTTTAGGTTATACCTCAATACTTCGTTCCACTTATATCAGTTTGGGCTACTTGGTTTTACCATATCTTCACTTTTAAAGTGCAGCGCAAATCTAGTTTCGCATTCATACTTGGTTATGCTTCAGGAAGGTTAGGTGAAAGAAAATTCAGTTTGTCTTTTCAGGTGAATAGATCATCTTATTATTGGGTTGTTTTTTGTATAGTCTTAATAAGTTCCTCCTCCCGCTCAGTTCTTAAAGTGCAATTTTAGCTTTATTCAGTGAGATATTGTATTGATCTAATCACAATCGTAAACTAAAAGTCACAGTTTTATTTAAATATGCCTACCAGTTTCATGTAGGTAAGAACAATTCCTACCTTGAATTATGCAGGCTTTCTGATGGCCTATTGTATATTGACATATCGGTAAATAAAGTTCTTTTATGTAATTTACCGTTTAATTTAAATCAGAACGTATAGAGGTATTCAATATTTTTTTATTTAAAGGGGCATCTACATAACAGGTTCTAGCATTCTAGGAGCAGCTGTCAAAGCACCTCGTATTCGCACCAAAAACTTGGTCAGCATTATTTTCTGCGAAGCTGTGGCGATTTATGGAATCATTACAGCTATTGTTATGCTGAGTCAAATTGGGGTTGGTTAAACATTTATTAATTATTCCATACTGTTGTATTGTTTATGGCTGACTGACTGCTGTTATTTTTTCCATGTTAGCCTGACTGTTATAATGTTAATCTACGTCTCAGTACAAAACAGGAATATTGTGTGCTCTTGGTGATATGGAGTTATTGATAGGTTAATAATCTAATATTTTACAATACCAGTGTCATAGATCGGTGTAAAATAGAGTACTGATCAAATCTGGCGAAAATGTTGACGTGTCACTTTCTTGTTAGTACATCGGTATATATTATTACATATCCAAGCATTTAACAACCACTATGGGAATCCTATCTACCTGATTAATATATATTACATTACTCCTCTGTTCAAATCGATACAAACGTCAGTCAGTCAGTCAGTCAGTCAGTTACAACGTAGAACATGGTACATGCGTACATCAGTTCAAGTTGCCATGCCTCAATTAGCAGATAAAGATTAAATTGTCGGACCAAATCCCAAAGTAGGGGAGGTAGTAACAGAGTAAGTACTAACGGGAAGGCATAGAGATCATAGATAAGATTTGAGATAAAAAGTGATTCAGTAAAGAGAAAATTATAATAAGCTCAAAAATTAGAATTTGGAGGAAGACAAGGAGTGGATGCACCTGCGCCATTGCCAACGATTTTGAGCCATATCACCTAAAGTCTGTAACCATTTGTTACGATCATCGTGTGGGCCCCAACCAGGTAGTCTACATCTATTAACATGGCTCAGTCCAATCGTCAATGACTTCATGGATTGGTGCCATGTTTTCGTTTGGCCACCCCTAGCTTTCTTCCAGCCTACTCCTACACCAGACAACATTGCTCGTTTCGGTAGACGGTGGTCAGGCATACGCAACACATGTCCTAACCACCTCAGCCGGTGAAGATTCACTACTTCATCAATAGACTTACCGTATTTCCCTAGTACTCTATTCCTAACCCATGCATTGCTTACTCGGTTGTCCCAGCAAACACGAGCAATGTTTCGGAGACATCTATGATCGAATACTAGGATCCTACGAATATCCTCTACTCTTAAAGGCCATGTTTCACATCCATAAAGTAAAACGGATCTGACTGCTGCACAATAAACGCGTCCTTTTGTCATTAAACGAATGTCTCGCCTACGCCACAAGTGACGCAAATTGGCAAAAGCCGATCGAGCCTTATGTATACGGGCCGAGATTTCATCGGACACTAGACCGTTAGGACTGATGAGGCTCCCTAGATAAGTAAAACGGTTAACGCATTCAATAGTTTCACCCCCTATCACTAACTTTGGTGCCGAATTAAGCCAGTCCTGAAGTAACATTTTACATTTGGATGGGGAGAATCGCATTTCGAACATGCTTACGTTCAAGTTTAAGGTAGTCAAAAGATTCTGCATTTTATCAGCATCTTCACTCAGTAGAACTATATCGTCGGCATATTCTAAGTCAGTAAGTTTATCTCCTGGAAAGAGGTCAACCCCGGAGAAATCAGATGATGCCATTGTTAACTCTAAAAGTATGTCCATGATAAAATTAAGTAAAAATGGAGATAGCGGACAACCTTGACGAACACCACTGGAAGTGGTCAATTCCGAAGACAATCTGCCATAAGCTCTAACACGACATGTGGTGTTCGAGTAGAGAGCTTGTATGAATTTAGTGTACTTCTCCGGTACGCCTTTCAATGACAGACATTGCCACATAACCTTACGATCAATAGAGTCAAACGCCGCCTTAAGGTCAAGGAATACAGCTATTGTTGGGCGTCTGAAAGTATGCCTATGTTCAAGAACCTGCCTAAGTGTGAATATTTGGTCTATACAACCACGTCCGGGTCTGAAACCACCTTGGTTTTCTCGAGTTTGCTCTTCACGAGCTTTCGTCAGACGCCGAAGTATTATTGAAGCTAGTATTTTAGACACTATATTCGTTAAACTGATTCCTCGGTAATTGTCACACGAGGACTTCTGTCCTTTCTTAAAGACTGGAATGGTTAGTGTTCGAGACCAGTCAGATGGGATTACGTCTAGTTCCCAAATTCTAGCCAAGATCTCAGTTAATCTGGCTGCTAAGACTGGACCACCTTCCTTAAATATCTCAGGGGTCAATCCATCTGGTCCTGCCGCTCTCCCTTTAAGTTTCCAATAGCCTTCACAACCTCACTGAGACTTGGGGGACCAATGTTAATTTGCCATTCAGATTGTTTGGGGATGGTGGGCAGCAGGGATGACGCCGTGGGCCAGTTGAACTGTTCCCTAAAGTGTTCTGCCCATCGGTCTAATATTCTGGATTGACAGTGAATAATGGAACCATCTTTTTCGGAGATAGTTTCACTCACAGTTGGATTTCTGATACCCGTTTCCTTGATAAGTCTGAACAGTTGCCTACTGTTACCTATTGCTGCTGCCTTTTCCATCTCTTTAGCTTTCGCCACCCACCACTGCTCACGATCATTGCGTAAGCTTTTGATTAGTTTGTGTTTAAGTTGCCTATGTTGCTCATCATGTTCAGAACCAGATGGGATGTGTTGCCGAGTATCTATCAGTTCAGCAGATGCAGCTGAAATCCATTGAGTTTTCCTAACCTTAAGGTCTAGTTTATTAGTAGATATTACTGCTCTTTCGACAGCCTTTTGGATATCGTTTCAGGCTTGCTCAGGTTGAGAACAGTTTACGCCGTTTACTAATTGGTTTTTTAGTTGTTCCTGGAATGCATTCTTGACTTTTACATCATTAAGTTGAACTCTGGGGGGGGGGATCTTTGTCGTAGATCTTTTACGTCCAGTGAGTCGCAGACTAATACGCGCTCGCACTAAGGCATGGTCTGAGTCTAAACATGTGCTCCAAAACGAGCGGCAGTCTTCTATCGAGCCTCTCCAACGATGGCTAATAGCAATGTGGTCTATTTGAGTCCAGCGTTGGGTTGATTTCGGAGGTCGCCATGTCAACCGATGTCTTTCCTTATGCTTAAAGTTGGTGTTTGCGAGAAATAAACGCTTATCTGAGCAAAGTTGTAGTAACCGGTCGCAATTGTCTGTTCGTTGAGCCTCAACACCATATGATCCACCTAGGTGCCTTTCGGTTTCATCTAGTCTACCTACTTGGGCATTAAAATCACCCGCCACTATTACTACATCAGTGCGCTTAGCTTTGCATAGAAGGACAGAAAGCTTTCTTTAAAATTCATCTTTCATTTCATCTGAGCTGCAGTCAGTGGGAGCATAGGCAGAGACAACAAAGAGACAACGGCGTGCGTCCCTATCTTTACGAGTCCTTACCGTTCCATTTAGACGGACTGCGCACAAGCGACTGTCTATTGGAATCCAGTCGAGGAGAGCCTGTTCAGCTTTTGAACTTAGTGCTATACCTACACCAGCAAGGCCTCGAGTGGTAGCAGTGGGGTCCCCGGAGACACGAAGAGTGAACCGAGCAGATTCCTTATTTTCACAAGGTGAGGTTAAGCGAATGACTGTGCTTGGATCCTGTATACGCGTTTCAGAGATGCAGCAGATATCGATGGAGCGGGATTCTAGAGTCATGGCTAAGGATGCCTGTTGTCCTATTTGACATAACGTTCGAACGTTGAAAGCTCCAATATACAACTTAGTGCGCGGTTTTAGGAGACCAGGGATAACGTTTCGTGAACTCAAATCACTAGCATTAGAGACGCAAGGCGATAAAATTATGTTAGAAGGATTAGGCACGGTGATAAGAGAGTTATTAAGAGTTGAAGGTGGGATTTGGCTTCGAACAAGATGATCTCGTGTGCTGTTAGAGGTATGAGGGCGGTTTTCACTTCCTGGCTGCCCTCACCATGCAAGGGTGTTTCTTGAGAAACCTGAAAAAGAAGGTAGATTAGTGTCGGTCTTAGAGACCTGAGAGCGTGACCGCAGAGCCCAAGGGACAACTGCTTAAGGCCTGTCACGCACGGCCTTTTTACGAAGAGTTTTTTGAGTATTAGCTCCGCACTTAAAAGCCCTTAGTGGGCACCCTTGCCGCCGGAGACGGAAATCCGTGAGGTAGGGTGAGGTGTGACACTTTTAGGGTCGACCTTTTCTAACCCCTCCTTCCTTGTGAGAAGGCAGCATCGCTGCAGATGCTGGTTGTCCGAGGGAAACACCTTACTGCTGTCACACCCCTCTGCAGTCAGCAGTACGACTTCGCCCTCAGACCTTGAGTAGCTGCTTTTAGTCTCATCGTTCTCTAATCGACCTGCCTGGCATGGTAGAACCTACAGGAACATATGTTCCAGCCAATATAGCTCGGTTGGGTCATCACGATAGGCAAGCCCGACCACCACGTCAAGGTAGCAGCTACGGTCGGGCAATACAAGCGAAGCAAAAAGTTTATCACATATTTTTTTTTAGGTGTAAGCTTTGTGGAAATAGCTATTGTGAAACAACCAGAAAACCACATACGACGTCTGCTATGAGAACTACAGATTTAGGATCGTAGTCGTATTAGGTCCAGCTAGATATAAAACTTGTGTATACATAATTCTCGCATATCATTTGACTTCATATATATATATACGATTGAGCAGATGCACAAAAAGAAGTCGGTACGAACTAGGTTAGAATGTAGTTTAGGGCCTAAACAGACGCACAGAATTCAAGCAGACCGGAAGAGGGGGGTTCAGTCACAATTTGAACATGCACACAGAAATGTTCAATTTAAAAGTTGATATGTTCAGAGGATGATCTGGGTCTCTACACACTGGATGCTTCTGTCTGGACGAAGAGCGATTGTTGTAACAATCAAATTTACTAAAAATTACTGGCCAGTAAATTTATAGGACATTTGATCAGAAAAGTTTCAACTGATATGTTTTTCACTAAATATTTACGGTAAATCATTAAGAACACATAAAGCTCCATCCAACACAGATAGCTTCCCATCATGGCTCAACACTAGTATCTATAATTTTACATTAGAATACATAATCAGTGCCCATAAATTGGTGGTAATAATCGTACTGTCGCTGATAAGTTGAACGTACAGACTCAGTTTGAAAGTGCCTACTCACTGACAATGGTCTAATTCCTCTCACTAACAAAAATGTTGAAAGGTTAAGATTCACTTTAATAAACTGTTGCTATAAATACACAAATATCAAACATAATGGGAACGGAATTCCAACTAAAAGTCATAGAAAATCACTTTTTAAACTTAAAAACTAGAATTTAATAATTACTAGCTCAGATGAAGGTTCCAGTATAGTTTTCATGGATAAAACTGATTATATAGAAAAGATAAACGCTTTGGTAAGTGATAGTACTGAATCCCAGGAGTTGTCGACTAACAGTGATACCACCGAAGAGATTGAGAAACAACTAAGTCACTAAAGAATCTAAAACAAACCGATTTCATGCTCTGAATTATATGAAAACCTCGAGCCTACGGGTACAAATACGGCCTGATTGTATGGTCTTCCGGCAATACACAAAAGCGGTACACCCCCGCTCTGTTTTAGACATGCTGAATCCATGCAACTGCGAAATGGCTGTTGAAACTCGTTAAACCGCCTCATAAAGAAGTCGTAAATCACAGTTTAAAAGAATGAAGAACTTAAAAGTGAGCAAAGAATTCATGATATCATTAGACGTGTCATCATTATTTACGAACGTTCCCTTAGTAGAAGATATACATAAGCTTTGATTATAGAAGTTTCAAAATTATTATCCCCTAATCATGGAATAATCGAGCAAACAATGTTGTTACTTGACACAATGTTCTAGAGGAAGTTGGTGAGTTGATGACGTTGTGGACCATCATTGATTAAAGTGGTTGGGATATGTATTACGATGTTTTCCCAACCACCCACCAACTACCTCAATTTACGATGTTGACTGATGTAGAAGTAGGATGAGAAGACACTGGGTGGCCAAACGGAAAAATAACAACACTCCTTGAATACTTTAACTATTAATCTAAGCCTTGATGGCAGATGCAGACTACGTGGTATTCGTGATCAGTAACCGACTACACTAAATAGCATGGTTCAAAACCGGTGACGTTGGCGCAAGTATATTCACCATTTATGTTAAGTGCCATTATTCCTCCATACACACCTTCGCTTCATTCCTTCATGTTAAATCATATTGTCGTGCTAGCCTGTTATCTCGTCGTGCTAGTGTGACAACTTATACGTATGCGAATATATGCCAGGTTATCTGTTGCCTATGACTGACTAAAAGGTATACTTAGATTATTTAAATTGAATAATGGTCCCTTCTAGGTCATTACTTGCATTTATGAGTGTGTACGTCAATATATTTGTAATTGATTGTATGATGTTATGCATCAAAGGTTTGGCGTTCAACATCTAAAAGAAGATAATAGTTGAACGCATCTACACCATCCCGACCGATTCTGAGCCATTTCACACCACAACCCTAACGATTGGTTATGACATCTCCACTGACCCTAGCCAGACAGTCCAGATCCACCTACAAACCCAGACCAACAATCATTAACTGACTCCTCGTATTAGTTTGGACTCCTATAGATTTAATTCACTCTACTTCTTCGGCAGTTATCATCGCGCGCCTCGTTATACGGTTATTTAGCCTACGTGATATATATCCCAACCACTCTAGTAGATGAAGATCCACAACTTTTTCAATTAGTTTGGCTTGTTTCATATGAGGCCTACATCTAACTTCAGCAACACTTACTCAATGTTAAACCTCCAGTTGATTAACTGATAACAAATATAAAACCACAGGTTAGAAGAATAGGTTTGCCTCTCTATTAAAACGACATGCTTATAAATTATTGACACAAAAATAAACTTTGTTGATAATCATGGATCACTCATTTTCTAATGAGCCCATCATATCGTAGAATGGTTTTGATTATTTGTCTTTCCAACTTTTTTTATAATCATAGTCATACAGCTCAGCTGGGGCAAGTGAAAGTGTTATTCGTCAAGCACATCGAGCAGGTTATGCAATGTTTGCAGCCGGACTAACTGTTGGATTTTGTAATCTTATCTGTGGAGTGTGTGTTGGTATGGTCGGTTCAGGTGCAGCTTTGGCAGATGCGGCGAATTCAGCACTATTTGTTAAAATACTTGTTGTAGAGATTTTCGGTAGTGCGATTGGATTGTTCGGAATAATTGTAGCTATTCTTCAGGTAAGGAATATTATTTTGAAATTGGATTATGCCAAAAAATTAATTAGTCAAGGGTTATTTATTGCATCTGTCTTTTTCGTTCATTTCGCTTTAATTGTTCACTGCTCACAATCGTTTCCCAGACTTTCCCAATTAGTGACCTGATTTATCTTCGCTCCTCATCACGAGAGTATCAGTTCGATAGACGTTTGAATATCGTGTCAAACGACATGTAAGTGAGCCTTGACTTCATGTTTACTTAAGTAAGCCTTTAATTCGTGGAATTTTCTTTAGCTTTATCGTCGCTAAGCTCAATTCTAGTGGGTCTTTCTGTTGTGGTTTTTCTACGTCTAGTAAGACGCAAGCTCATATGTGCTTGTTGGGCATATCCATAGTCTTAGGATGTATTCCAGACAGAGCGGCAATCTTCTACCGAGTCTTTCCAACGGTGATTGATGTGGTATATTTGAAACTATCTTTGAGTCGGTGCAGGAGGTCACGTGGTTGCTCAGTGTTTATCCTTGTACCTAAAGTTGGTGCTTAATAGAAATAAACGGTTGTTTAAGCGTAGTTGCAGCAGACGGCCACCTTATCCGTTCTTTGAGCTGGAACGCCAGCAGCTCACCTAAATATCTTTTAATCTGGTAAGCCTACTTGTGAGCATTGAAATCACCTTTCACGAGTATGAAGTTTGAGTATTCAGCTTTATGAAGGGGTTCAGGAAGCTTTCCGTAAAATTCGTCTTTCACTTTGTTCGGGCTGCAGTCAATGTTTTTTTAACTTGATTTAGCCTACCGATTCGGGCGTTAACCTACCCCACTGTGGTTACTATGTCTGAACGTTTGGATTTCTGAGGATGGTTAGAGAACTTCCTCTTGAATTCATTTTGTACCCCATCCGAGCTCCAATTACTGAGAAAATAGGCACAAATGACAAAAAAGGTGTTGATGTGTGTATCTATCCTTTTGAGTTCTTATTGTATCAGCATATAAACTACCGTTGGCGAAAATTCTCTCATGAAATGCCTATTCTTACCAAACACTTAACTTTATCTTCACTAGCAAGACCACGAGAAATTGGTGTCGGTTCCACAGATCAACAAGGAGTAAATCACTGTTTTTCTGCATTGATTAGTCAAAGCTAGATGGATGACCATGTTGGGATCCTGAATGTGTGTTACTGAAATACACCAATAGAAAGAGATTCTAGGGTTTTAGCCTATCGACTAATTTGTCAATATTCGTACATTAAAAGCTCCAACATGAAGTTTAGAGTGCGGTTTCATGAAGCGTGGGATAGCACTTTACGAACTCAAATCGTTGACATTAGTGCCACATATAACAAGTTGAAAATAGAAGTTTAAGGTTCATAGTCAGTGTAGGAGAACTTTTAAGAATTGAATGTATTTGATCATGAACATAGTTATCTTGGGTATTGTTAGAGTTGTAAGGATAGTTGTCACTTCTCAGCTGCCTGGATTATAAAAGAGTTCTTCTTAAGTACCTGAAAAAGTAGCTGGATTCGAGGTGGTTTCGATGACTCGAAAACGTGACCATGGTTACTAAGGACTTCTTGAAGCCAGTCAGACACAATCGTTTCACAAGTGGTTTTTGATATATTGAATCCATTTTTGGATAGGCCTTAACACCAGAGACGGAAATCCATGGATTATGGTGAGGTGTCTGTCTTTAGTACCAAACTTCTCGAACGCCATCCTTCCTATGTGGGAGGGCAGTGTCGCCGTCACGCCGGTTGTTTGGAGTAAACATCCGATTGCCACCATACATTTGTACAGTCGGGAGTAAAACTTTGTCCTCTGGACTTTTAGCTTGCTGATTTTACTCCTACTTCTCTTCATCTTACCAGCCTAGAATGATAGGATCTTAAGGATTGATTGTTTTAGCAAGTATATCTTAACTCATCATCATAACCAACAACGTAGAACTGGGCACATACTCCCATAGGTTCAAGTTTCCATACCACATTAGCACTACGAGATAACAGAGGTAACATGAAAACAGAATACAAAAGGGGAGAGTGAAGTAAAGGCATGCAGAAACTAATAATAAGAATCCAAATTTAGATAAAGGTAAAGAGTGAATACACTTGTACCACTGTGACCGATTCTGAGCCATGTCACCAAGTGTCACCGGCCATTTATTGCGACTATCACGCGGATCCCAACCAAATAATCTGGATCTACCAACATGGCTGATGCCATAATTTGGTTTGGTCTCCTCTACCCTTCTTCCATCCTACTTCAACCCTAGCCAACTCTAACGAACCCCACTTGAGAATGAAATTTCTCGTGACAATTCGCCATGTGCTCTGACTTGACCGGTGATGGCTGAGTAGAGAGTCTCTATAAGGTTTATGTACTTTTGAGGTACACCTTTTAATGACAAAAATTACCGCAAGACTTCATGGTCTGCCGAGTCAAAAGCTGCTTTCAAGTTAAGAAAGACAACTATAGTCGGACGTTGGTACATATGTCTATGTTCAATCATCTGGCACAGTGTGAATATTTGATCAATGCAACCACGTCCACGTCTGAAACCAGCTTGGTTTTCTCGAGTCTGCTGTTTTCTAAAGTTGGGTAAACGCCGAATGATTGAAGAGGATAATATTTTGGTTACTATATTAGTTTAACTGATTCCTCTCTGGTTATCACAAGAGGATTTCTGTCCCTTTTTGTAAATGGGAACGATCATCGAACGAGATCAATTAGATGGATGATGTTCAGTTCGCAGACGTCGGCTAATATATCAGTCAACCTGCTAGCTGAAACTGGACCACCATCCCTAAAGATATCGGTGTACATGCTATCAGGTCCAGCTGCTTTCCCTCGCTTCAAATTGTCTATAGCCTTCCCAACCCCACTGAGAGTTGTAGGACCTGTGTCTGTTTTCCATTTAAGCAGCTTGAGAATAGTGGGTAAGCTAAGAGAAGTTGGCGGCCAGTTGAACTGTTACCAAAAGTGTTCCACTCATCACTCTAATCTAGACAGAGTAAGTCATAGACCCGTCTCTTTCCAAAATACTTTCACTAACCACCTGTTTCTTAATACCGGTGTCCTTGATAAGTCGGAGGAACCGTCTACTATCACCTACCGCCGCCGATGCTTCCATCGCTTTTACTTTTGTTGCCCATCACTATTCATGATCCTTACACAGACTGTTTGTCAGTCTACGTTTCAATTGTCGTCGCTCTTCATCATTCTCTGAGCCTGCTCCAATGAGTTTCCGAGCCTCCATAATTACACTAGAAGCTATAGAGATTCATTGGTCTTTCATAACCTTTAGATTAAGGTTAGATGCAGATAACGCTGCTGCATTTACACCTGCTTTGAAATCATTCCAAGCTGTTTCGGGATGAATTTGTTGGTTGTGGGCGACTAAATGCTTGACCAAACCATTTCTAAATGTAATTTTGGCATTTTCAGTCTGGAATTGATATCTAAGGGGTTTGCATGATGTAACCTTTCTGCGACGAGCAAAACGCATAGAAATACGTGCTCTCACTAGGGCGTGGTCGGAATCTAAACACGTGCCCCAGAAAGAGCGGCAGTCCTCTATACAGCTTCTCCAACGATAGCTGATGCCAAGGTGGTTGATTTTCGTCCATCGTTGTATGAATGTTGGAGGTCGCTAGGTTAAACAGTGTTTCTCTTTATGCTTAAAGTTTGTGTTAGCTAAAAATAAACAGTAGTCTCAACATAATTGCATCAGACGACCTCCGTTATCCATTCGCTGGGCTGGAATGCCGAGTGACTCATCTAAGTGTTTTTTAGCCTGATTTAACCTACCAACTTTGGTATTAAAGTCCCGTGCTATAATTATTACATCTAAGCACTCTGCTTTCTGAAGGAGGCTGGGGAACGTCATATAAAACTCGTTTTTCACTCCATGTGTACTGTAGTCAATTGGGGCATAAGCAGTGACGACGAAAAGACATCAGGGTGTATCCCTATCTTTCCGAGTTCGTACTGTGCCATTTAGACGGACAGCACATAATCGACTATCTACAGGAATTCATTCGAGAAGTGCCTGTTCTGCCCGTAAGCTTAGTGCTATGCCTACGCTAGCAAGGTCACGTGAACCTACTGTTTAGTCTCCAGATAGATGAAGAGTGAATTATGCTGTTTTGCTGCATTGATTAGTGAAGGTCAAACAGATGGCCATGCTGGGGTCTTGTATGTGTGTTTCAGAGACACAGCATACATCAATTGTAAGAGATTCTAGTGTTTTAGCTAACGCAGCTTGTTGACTGATTCGACACAACGTACGTACGTTAAAAACTCCAACGTGAAGTTTAGAGCGCGGTAGCAGGAGACCTGGTATGGCATTTCGGGAACTCGAGAAACTAGTACAAGTGGCATGCATAGAAGATGTAGTGGGCGAAGTGCAAATAGTAGGAACCAGAGAAGGAGAACGTTTGATCATGAACAATGTGATCGTGAGTCCTGTTAGAGGTATGAGGGCGGTTATCACTTCCCGGTTGCTCACTCCGTGGAAGGGTTCTTCTTGAAGTGCCTGAAAAAGAAAGTGGATTAGGGGAGATCTTGATGACCCGATAGTGTGACAGCTATTTGAGGTCGGTCAGCTCCGTTTGTCAGAAGGGGCATCGGCCTCATGATTTCCAAAGAATCTCGGCTTTCATCATGAGGCGTCATAACTCTTCGAAGTGAAGACCTTTCAACTCCCAGGGCGAAATTTAAAAGATTTTTTCTGATTTGCACTTTTTTAGCAGGATTGTTGTTTTTACGGGATAGGGTTGCTAACTCTATGCCCAACCTCCTTCTTTTTACCGTGTTTGGGACAGGTAGTAATTCCTGCAGAGTTCCAGACAGAGTTGTATATCTTAACTACTTCATCATGATAGGCACTTCGACCACTTGAAAGTTTTAGCAATGGTTGGATATTTGATTTATTTGTTTCAGAACTGAGAGATAGATTTTTGTGGTCTATTTATTTACTCATTTAATATGTACAGACTAACATCCTTGTTCCTGCGAGAATTAAATTGATACTGTTAAGTGGTCATCCAGATCGATGTTAGTGAAGTAGCCAGATTCTAACGTCTAAATCTCTGAACTAATTACTTCACTATTTTGTGTTTATTTACCCCAGTCCTTTGTTTTAAATTCATATTATTTATCTTCTTTTTAGATTTCTGGTAAGAAAATTTCCGACAAAGGTTGATTATGCCAACTTTCTAGTTTTATTTACTAACACTTAATGATTCCATATTACTGTTTCGTTATTGATTTAACTGTATAAGTCTATACCTTCTCTTCTCTATTTGTCTTTGTCTTCTTCTATTCGTCCATTTACTCATGTTCAACTAAACGGTTTATAATCATCAATTTTTCTTTTTTATGGTTTTATGATGATTATAATTTGTAGAAAATTAGTTCATCTTTAATTAAATGGTGTTACATATACCTTTGTACCTTCATTACTTATCGGTTATACCTTTATGTTGCATAATATTTGATATTATTATTACTACTACTACTACTGCTGCTACTACTACTACTAATACTACTACTTCTACTACTACTACTACTAATGATAATAATAATAATAATTGTGAAGTAGACAAGGTAATGATGATGTCCGTTTGTTCTTTGTGTTTTCTTGCTTTTACTCATTACACTCGCAAACAAGTATACACACTACTTACTGAGTTTACGTTATTCACATTCCACTTAACAATGAAATGTTCTTACTTATGTCGTTTTAATGTGATCACTACATAAATTCTTATTTGTTGATAAGCATTATTTTGTCAGATATTTTGCAAGTAAAAAGGCACAACAGATCTGTTATGTTTCATTCACTTGTTACCTTGATGCGTGATATTGACTGACTTAGGAGTAGGATGAAAGAAAACTACGAGCGACTAAATCAACATATGTAAGAATTTCATGAAGTCGTCAACTATTGGTCTGAATCATGTTGGTAGGTGCAGACTAATCGACTGCGATAGTTATAATTGTTATGACCATTAATTGGAGATGTTAGATGACATGTTTCAGAATTGGTTTCAATGGTCTAAATGTATTCATCGTTTCTACTTTGGTATTCATCTTACCGTGCTTATGTAGTATGGCAGCTTGAGCCGGTACACACATTTTTCAGGTCTTACTTTTTACATGACTGACTGTAGTCTGTTCTGTTCTATTTGATCTGTTGATTCCTAGAAGTATGTCCATGTGAGATACGGCTCTAAGATTAAAGAGTCCAAATGTACCTCTACTTATATCAGTTTCGGGCAACTTGGTTGTATTGCTGGCTTTTATATTTAAATCATAGGTGCATATCAAAAACATGAATCTTCCGATGGTAAATTAGATACATTTGACTCGATAACAAATACTAAGTAGTGGTGACTCTAGTCAACATTAAAAGATAAGACGGAGAATGTAATTTGATATGCAAGATTTTGAATAATTATAGTGCTCAGGATATATGGGAAGGTAAATAGTGAATGCATCAGCGACATTGCGGCCGATTCTTAGGCTTGTCATATTATCATCTCCAATTTGTGTCCCCATTCATTGTAGGTATTCCAACCCGGTAACCTACATCTATTAGCATAACTTGGTTCAGTATTCACTGACTTCATGAGTTGGTTTGGCCACATCTAGCTTATGGAATTTATTCATTCGACCAGCCCCAAGCTGATTCTCGAGTCTTGTTACATACAGGGAAAACATGACAGATTATTAGTAGATCCTAACCCTTAAGAAAATTAAAATCGTCTACAATAAACCTAAAGCAGCCTGTCGTCATAATAACGTTAGTTGATCCTGGCAAGTACTTTCCTTGCCTGTGACCGCAGATATCCCTAACAAGGTTGATATCCACAAGAAACCCTCGTAACGTCACGACTCATCAGGCCCTAATGGCCTACTCCCGGAAATTTTTAAGGATAATATCGGATTTATGGTAGCAAAATTAACTAGACTTATTTAGAAATCGGTTTATGTTTAGTGATTTTGAAATGAGGTGAACATTCTTTTTATATTTAATTTGGGTCTTCATCGTTCGCCCAACAACCATCAGTCTATCGTTCTATTTTCAAATGCATCGGAATTATTAACTCCCATAATACTTTACACATTGTGCGAATCCCATGAAAGATTGGGTGGTGAAGAGCTGGGTGCCTTCGATTTGTTGGACAGAACTATGCTTTAGAATTGCCTGTTGGAGAAGGGTGTACTTGAGACGTTTATTAGCGTTTAAAGACTGTACGCTAGCACCTCAGTCAGTGAGAGAATACAATCATATCTCCGCATTATTCTAATGCACCAGGGAGTTAGGCATGGTTACCCTACCTCACTATTTCCCTTCAAATTTCTGGAAATAGCTCTGAAAGTAGTGTACGATTGCCATGTGGATCTGTTACCTGGAGGTAGACTGTTCAACCTTAAGTATGTGAATGCTACTGTACTACCGTGTGGTGATGAAATCGTACTTAATCAATAGGCAATTACTGCTAATACATATAGTATACACTTTGTAGTAAAGTTCGTGTATGTGAATAGCTGTGGCATTGCAAATGGGATGATGAATGAGATCAATCTAGGCATAATGAAGTTTAGATCGACTTAAGCCAGTCTCAGTCATCTTTATCACCGTGATGTATGACTTAAAATTTAGGTTTACAACATATTAATGAGAAAAGTTCTGCTTCGCTTGCTAAACTTGGACTCCGAGCTAAGGATATTCGACGACTATTTGATCACCTTTATCAACAAAAGATTACAAACATTTGGTGGGATCACTGTATTGGTGGTTCGTCAATGTGTGTTCGATTGAAGCGGTAGTAATCTAATTACCATCATCATCATGAAGCACCGACATTTTTGCCTGAATATGTGTAACCAATGACATCCTAGAGGCTCACATATTTTATGCTATTTCTGATGTTGGGACTAAATTTAGAAATCAGAGAGTTGGTATGTAACATAGCACCATGAAATCAAAGAGGGCTGCAGAGAGAGGATTGGCCATTGTCAGTTTATTCACAGATTCCTGACTGGGTTCTCAGAGATGCATCAACACAGTGATGATTTAAGACATTTTCAGATATGGTTGAGAATGGAAGTTAGTTCTTATACTGCTATGGCTTTCATTTTGCATTTTCATTAGATAAAGAAAAGTTGTATCTAAATGAAACCCATCTTGGTAATATTTTCCACCAGCTAATCCATTTCGATAAGTAGAAGATGACGCTTACTGATTAAGTCCAATCCATATTTGAGGGTGAATATTGCCACCAGATTAGTGGAGTTTCTATGGGTAGTCTTTTAAGACTACTCTTACTAGATGATGTGTATATAGCATATGTGGAAAACTTAGCTAGTGATTCAACAGATGAGATGTATCTTCACAGGCGGTACTCATAATATTTTAGTTATTTGTAAGAAATTCGATGACATCAACAGTTTATTAAGTAAACTAAACAAAACTATATTAGTCTTCATTTGAGGAGGAAATGAACAACCAATTTCCTTTCTTAGATATAACTGATCAGTCGGAGGGAGGATGGTCCAATCAAACATTCTACCAGTGAAAAGCCTATATGAACTGGGTAGGTTTCGTCTGGTACAGTATAAAAGAAGTTTAGTAAAGGGTTTATTCAATAGGATCAGGCGTATTTGTACAAATGATGCAATTGAAGTAAATGAGAATCTGTTGATAAAAACATTGATATTTACTGAATACCCAAAAATATCGATAAATCATTAAGAGAGCCTGTCTATATTACTTAACCATACAGTGGTGATTCAAATATTCTTGTGCTAAAATGAAGACTTAAATTAATTAACGGCAGAACCTATTTATTGATAAATCAAGTGTTATGATTATCAACAATCCTAAACACCATTTAGATGATCGTGTCACATTCTATAGAGTTTATCAACTTGTGATTATTTTTTGATGAACATACATAGGGAGGACTAATCGTAATTTACGTGTTAAGATCAGTCAGTTACAACGTAGAACCTGGTACATGCGTACATCAGTTCAAGTTGTCATGCCTCAATTAACAGATAGAGATTAAATTGTCGGACCGAATTCCAGAGTAGGGGAGGTAGTAACAGAGTAAGTACTAATGGAAAGGCATAGAGATCAGAGATGAGATTTGAGATAAAAAGTGATTTAGTAAAGAGAAAATTATGAGAAGCTAAAAAACTAGAATTTGGAGGAAAATAAGGAGTGGATGCACCTGCGCCATTGCAATCGATTTTGAGCCATATCACCTAAAGTCTCTAACCATTTGTTACGATCATCGTGTGGGCCCCAACCAGGTAGTCTGCATCTATTGACATGGCTCAGCCCAATTGTCAATGACTTCATGGACTGGTGCCATGTTTTCGTTTGGCCACTCCTAACTTTCTTTCAGCCTACTCCTACAACAGACGGTGGTCAGGCATACGCAACACATGTCCTAACCACCTCAGCTAATGAACATTCACTACTTCATCGATAGGCTTACAGTATTTATCTAGTACTCTATTCCTAACCCACGCATTGCTTACTCGATGGTCCCAGCAAACACGAGCAATGTATCGGAGACATCTATGATCAAATACTAGGAGCCTACGAATATCCTCTATTCTTGAAAGCCATGTTACGTGTTAAGATAATTGAACATATAGCGAAATGTAGAATGAATTTGTATATTCTCATTGATTTGTTATAGACTGAAGCTGGTCAGTCACTGTTGCTATATGTGCATCCTGCGCGGATTGCCTCGATATAGCGATTATTCAGAAGTATCATTTAATTTGTATTGTGACTGGCAAGTGGAATCCAGGACGCGCGTTTCGTCCTATTTGGGACTCATCGGCTGGATGTACCTGCATTCCAATGTTGATGTTCACAGTGGGATTCGAACTCAGTCCGGTTCGTGTCATACGCCACCGCGTACACCACTAAACTACTGAGTCCAGCCGATGAGTCCCAAATAGGACGAAACGCGCGTCCTGGATTCCACTTGCCAGTCACAATACAAATTAAATATAGCGAAATGGTTTCAGCGGCGAACAACCACTAATGACGGAACACGAGCACATCATAAACGATCCTTATTCTTTATTGTTAGCTAAAATTTATATCAAATAATCTTTTGCGGTGTCATATAAAAGTGATTTAGGGCGTGTACCAAGGTTCATTGAAGTGATAGCCATGCGAAAGTTCGAATCCCCCCCTTTTTATGTATTAAGTAACAATTCGTCCTTACACTAAGTCTACCCATGTAATAATGATCATTAAACCCTGAGTAGTTTATTTCCTATTACCTATATTTTCTTATAATTCGTCGAATTTGATCTTTATTTTCCATATTAAAATTTCTTAACAAGTTTATGTTTGTGTTCCATTTGTTCGAAATGTGTGTTACGTAATCACCTAGATCACATAGAACTCTGATAAACTTCGTCCTCTTATAGCATTAAATTGAGATATTTTTGTGGAGATTGGTATCGCATCATCAATTTCAGTCCATGACAAATCAACAATAAGATCCATATACATTCAAATTATCTAAACATACTCGTTGCAGAAGTGTAACTGACTGGACTCAGTAGCCTAGTAGTGAACGTCGTGATATTTGACACCAAACAAACTGACTTCAAGTCCCAATGTGAATATCAACACTGAGATATACGTCTACCCAAGTGACAAGTCCCAAATTGGATAAAACGCCTATCCTGGATTCTGCTTCCAGGTCACAATCCAATTCAAATAATAATAATTACCCTGTTTAGCATATTTTTCTATTGATTACAAGATGAATATCAGAAGCTCCACCACATAATTACAAACAGTAACCATTTATTATTATCATTATTATTACTATTATTATTGTTAAATGAAGTTCACCGTAGTTTCATTTTATTATTGTTACCAAATTAAGTAGATTGATCGAATATATTTTTTCCATTTTAGATTAAGAAACGTTCATCAACAAGTGTTTTCCTAGATGTATTCCGTCGTCCAAGATCATTACGTATTAAAGTGAATATCTGAAAAAAAAAAAAGAAGAATCAAACATGAGATTATCGATGTACTGAATTCAATTATTAAGTACCAACTACATATAAAGTGTATTTTTTTGACGTAACATTACTAAAAGGAGGCTATTAGATAGTTGAAGTAAAGTAGCCTGAAGGGGAAGTCTGCACTTAAGTCTTCTGATTGTATACACTGTCATATTTACAAGACGTATTTGTAGTCCTGAGTGAACTAACTCTTGATGATGAATCTTAATCTACATCGTAAAACTTCATAAACGTAGATGAACCTCTTGTTGAACTGACGTATTTTAAAATGATCAATAAGTGCCCAGTATCCAATATCACGATGGAATATTATTGATCAAGTTTCACTGTGACTACTAATCTAAGTGGCATAACATTTTATTGCGATCATAGTAAAACGTCACTTCAAGACTGGTCTGTGTTATCTATTAGACTGATTATCGGGAGTGAACAAGTTAAGCGCGATGACCACTTAACCACTTATCTGGGAAGTCTTATCAATCCTGGTAGGTCGATGTCCGACGAAATAACGGCTCGAATTTAGAAAGGGCTTAACTTTTACCAACTTGTAGTGCACGCTCTAAATTACTCTATTAGTGGGAAGCCTTAGGTGAAAAACACGCATGCGTAGATCGTTGATAATAGATGTCTTTGAAGCATCATCCGTATATCATCGGATGACTAAGTAATATTGATGACAGACACAAAATATTAGGGAAAATTGTTAAATCGGTGGGTAAGGTTGTGAACCTTTATTGACTGAAGTGATCGAAACATGTATTACGACGTATGACCACTCATCCACCGATTACCTCATCTAATGAAGTTGGCTTGCGTAGTAGCTGGATGGAAGAAAATTAGAAGGCAACAGTTCATGAAGTCTTTGACTTTTTATTTGGGTCTTGGTGGTAAATGCGAATTACCTGGTTGAGGTTTGGGTCAGTGGCTGTCTACATTAGACATACGGACATAAGTGCTTGCTTCTGCATTTGTACACGTATGAATGACTGACTGGTTTTTGGTAGTTACAACTTTATCGATATGATTCAATTTACAGTAAAGGATTAATTCGTACTAAACCGAAATGTTTGGAAAGTTGACATCCTAATTGGTACTTAGATTTTTGCAACATTTAACACCATCAAATGAAATTAGATGACAGGCATTACACAGATTCATTGCTAAAGTTATTTTGGTTACGGTAATGAAGGTATATTTATCTGATTTCTACTAGCTTCTTATAATTAGAGTATTTGACCTAGATCTTTACGAACAGTGATAAATATTTGTTTAAACTTCTTTGACTGTCTAATCTTAGCAGTGGTTAAGTTTACCTGATATGACAGTCCAACAGAAGCACGTTGCCCCCCCCACCCAACTCAGAATAATCTCATCATAATCTACTATGTTAGGTTGGTTGTCTGGAGATTAGTAAGTCAATAAGTAGCGGACTTAAGGTTCGATGATGAAGTTGATTGTATTAGGAGCTGGAAGAGGATCTGGCGGCACCATGTCAAGCGCAATTATTTTCTTATGAAGAAAAATGTAGTTAAAAGGGGTTGGTCTGAAAAAACAACACACCATACTGTCTCAAAAATGATAACGGAGATAAAACTAGGAAATCACTGAGCTCATAAATGAAGAATTATTCGTAAAAGTGTTTGATTATTGTCATGAGTGGAGTGTAAGATACGTATTCTGTCTTACTAAGGACTCATCAGTTAGATATACCTGAATTTCACTGTTGATATCTACAAAAAGATTAGAACCTTGTACCTATCACTCTCCACACCCAATGCATTATCAACTTGATTACTAACTGCTGGACAACTACATAATTCAGCATCTGGTATAAATCCGATTATAAAGGTTTATGTATGCTAATGGTGACTGATCATTTGCATATCTTAAAACCAGCAACTAGTAAATACAGACCGTTAATGAGGCTAAACGAAGTGCTTAGAATTATTTTATATACTTTGATTGTATTCCCATGAAATAAAGAGTCTGATTGATCTTCATTGAACTCTAACTATAGTATACTGATGCCATTGACTGTGTTGTGATATCCGGTGAATTGTGCGCATATTCATATGACTAATTACGATGAACACAACTAATTGACTGTTTGGTTCAGCTCAGTTTTATTTATTCTAATCTTTTGATAAAAGCTAGAAAGAATCAGGTCTGAGTAGAGAAATACTAAGATAATCAAGTTACTATTTAGAGTAATGTTTGAGTTAAATTTTGAATGGCAAGTAGAATTCAGGAAGGGCTTTTCGTCCTATTCGAGATTTGTTGGCTGGATATACCTGCATTCCAGTGTTGATATTCACATCGGGATTCCAATTCAGTTTGTTTCCTGTCGAACACCACCTCGTTAACTACTAGGATACTAAGTTCAGACAGTCGACAGGTACGTAGGTATAATTAGAATGTTTGTGGATTTTTCAGTTGATTTGTTATGGACTGGAATTGGCCAGTCTCTGTTGTCATATTAAGTTGTTATCAAATAGTTAACATTCAAATAAAATGATAAAATACAATATAAAAAATAATTCAGTGAAGAAATTGGTTTCATTTTGACGATGGGATCATTTACTATCGTATATACAGTTGTTTGTATAAGATATTTGTCTATTAAAAAGAAATACTAAGTGCTTACATAATGAATTAATCAGGAATTTCATGTATGAAAGGAATTACAAGTGTTGTTTAAGTTGGATTGTGACTGGTAAATGGAATATAGGACAAACGTTTTGTCCCATTCGGGACTCATCAGCTGGATATACCTGCATTTCAGTGTTTATGTTCCCACCGGGACTCAAACTCAGTTCGAGTACATTTTAGTCACGTGTGTTACATAATGGTTTAAATGATGAAGTAAGACTGTTATAAATTAGAAGAACGAGCACTAATTGACCAATACGAGGAAAAGACATATGCTGAAGATAGCAGTAGTTATTATAAATGATAGAAAAGGTTTATCAAATTAGTTATAATGTATTAGGTCACAGAATCAATACAAGAACACCTGATCAAATCAGGCCACCTTTCTCCTCCTCAACATAATTTATGTTGTTAAATGATTGACGTCAAAGTGGAGCACGAATGAACATCCTTTACACAACTGAAGCCTTGACAATCCAGAAGTTCAAGCTTTATCTCTGCGTTCAAAAACAGTACATTCAACCTTTAAACTTATTCTAGTTCTAATTCTTCTTTATTTATTTAATTATTTACTATCACTTTGGAGTTGCTTTTCTTTAACTTGATGAACCTCTTCTGTATCTTTTTATAATCACAACTGCAAACCTTCAATATAAGTTTTTACTTCATATCAATCAAATAGAAAATTATTGTTCATTCTTTTAATTTGCAAAGTTAAATTCAATTTAGAACATCATTTAATTTAATTTGTATTGTGACTGGCAAGTGGAATCCAGGACGCGCGTTTCGTCCTATTTGGGATTCATCATCTATCAATTTAGAACAGTTTTACTTCATCATTTAAACTATTACGTAATACAATTATGATTACTTTGTTATGTAAAACTTATCATATAATCACTTTACTTTTCTTTCAACAGGCAAATATCTTGTAGAAATGATTATCTATTCAATGGTACATCTTTAGTAAATGATTCCATCGTCGAAAAAGAACCACGTTCTTCATTGAATCATCTTTGTTTTTCTTTTTTTTTTTTTCTTCAAAAAATGTACTAACTTACATTTCCTATGAGAATAACAAAAAATCCTGATAATAATAAATTTTGACTTAATAAATCAACTAAACAGAATAGTAATGCATCAAATGTGAATAATAACCATTCATTTCCATAGAATAAGACATCCCCGAATGAATTACCATCATCTATAGAATGTAAGAAAAGACAAGAAGTAAACAAAATGGATACTGTCTATCATCAAGAGAAGGTGTATTACTTAGAAAACAACGTAAAATTGATTAAGATTACGAACTAGAACATTGTTAGACGACCGACAGCGTATATTGAACTCATATTTAAACTTTAAGCTCCAAATAAACTGAATTCTTGGAACAATACATTTCTCATCTGAATTTTCAAGAATTGTTCATCTATATCTATCAAGAGACTTATTAGTAGACTTAGAACACCCAGATAACGTATGCCTATTTGGTGAAGATGTTGATAAAATAAAGTTTTCCAATAGTATTGATTAACAATGTTAGCATATTTAGGATAAGTTCTTTCCAATTCACGTACAAATTGTTAATTCACAAGTGACTTATCGGTGTCATTGTCTGCACTAAATATAGAGAGTAAAGTAGTAGAGCTCGCTGACCACTTAACCCGATTGTCTCGGAAGCCTGACCAGTCAGGATTGAATGGTGTCAGATAAAATATCACAATGAATTCAAAGAGCTCATTTAGCTTATGCCAACTTACACCATCTTTGGCATGTGCAATATATACGTATAACAATCAAAAGACATAAAAGTTCATTTTGTTTCAACGCACGGATGTGAAACATGACCATAAAGAGTAGATGACACTCGTAAACTATTCATACCTGATTATAAATGTATTCAAAACATCACTCACATTTTCTGGGACTACTGGGTTAGTAACAATAAAGTTAAAAGGAGAGTAACAGAGAAAGATGATAAATCAGTTGATGAAATCACTTGTGAATCTTCATCAACTGAGTTAGTGATTGAAATATGCATTACAACAGAATTCTAACACCAGTCGCCTCGACGTACTATGTTGACTCATGTCTGACAAGAATGGGAGAAAAATAACGAATTGGACAAACTACAATGTGGAATCAGTATGTGAAGTTATCTACTGGTTGTTTCAGCCATGTTGATAAATACAGACTACTTAGTTGGAATTTATGCGATTGTCGTAGTTAATGGTTGGAGTTGTAGTGTGACATTGATGAGAATCGACGGCAGTGGAGACGGAGCATTTCCTTACATTATCAGACTGAAATTATCCACTTCATTAGTTTCCACGAACTAATTCTTTCTTTCAGTATCATATTCTAAATAACCACAGTGTTTTCTTACTACCACTAATATAACTCCTACTTTTTCCAATTTGATGTTCATCTTTCTTTGGTACTTAATTGTGACAACTTTGATCGAAGCACAAGTGTTTCAGTCTGTTAGTTGTACACAACTGACTGACTAACTTACTGTAACTAAGCAACATATAAACAACTTGATCTACATAGTAGGTATTTACGATTATGTTAGGAGTTGAACCTAAGACTTTCTGTTTCATTCGTGAAAACCTAAACTTTAGACTTCAGAGTTGATATTTAGATTTCACAACTTAACAATCTTTACAAAACCTCTACTGTTTTATTACTCTTTATATTATAATCAAATAGTTAAAATAACTAGAAATGCTGATTACTCTAAAACATTCAACGTTAAATTAGTCGTTTGAAGACATCACTTTTAGCACTAAGCATGAAAGCTGAAATCTGTATTTTCAGTAAAGTTGTAGTTAACCACTACAGATAAGTCAATTACTAAAGTAAAACTTCTGTTCATTGGTTACCAACTTCTAATTTTTGTCCAGTTATAGTCAGTTCATGGTGAAAAACTACAACTTTAGTCAGTCAGTCAGTTACAACGTACAACTTGGTACATTAATTCAAGTTGCCATGCCAAAATTAGAAGATAGAGATTAAATTATCAGAGTAAATCGCAGAGTAGGGGAGGTAGTAACAGAGTAAGTACTAATGGAAAAGTATACAGATCGGAGATAAAATTTGAGGAAATATACTAAAACTTTAACAATCTCTGTAACTTCTCTCGTTCTTCCAAACTTTCATAGGTGATCAATAAAGTTCATGCATGCCAAGTATCAGACATATTACCAATGGCGATCTATGATAACTGCATAATTTTTCAGACTGACTAAAGTTAGGAATGTAAGCTATTGAATGCCAATCCAGAAATCTAAAGGTGAAGTGCTTACTACGTAGCCTGAAGCTTTTAGGCTTGATCTTCGGTAGGATCATGGATATATACTACAGAGTTCTATACAAGTACAATAAATCCGTCCATTACTACTTCTTAATTATCAATGATTATCTGACAAAAGTAAGTCTACTATGTATACTTTAGGTAGTATGTACGAATTAGTACGATATATGCCTGAATTGAGGTGACTTTATGGAGATAAGTATTAAATTGGGTTATTTGTATTTGTTACAGATTGATGCTGGCGCATATTTACATGCATTGTCCGTGAGACATAAAGGTACTGGGTTCGATTCTTTAGAGAAATGGAATGCATACACTGTTGAGGAGTCCTATATTAGGACGAAATAGCTGTCTAGTGCTCTCTAGTTTTCAGTGCTAGCCAACTAACATCAACGTGACGAATATACACAACTAAACGACGTATACTTTTATTGATTCATGATAAAATTACACAGAAAATAGTGACGTTATAATACTTAATTAACATCACAACTAACTAAAGTGCATCGATAGTGGTGGACGACACGAATTTGAATGACTAAATTACGATAAGATTTGTGATAAGTTATGGTTATCAGTTCATGCAGTTTAAGCATAGTATACCATCGTGCTATAGCACTTCATTGAAATATTGAATACAGTAGGTACATAGATTGATCGATATCAAGTTATGATGATGTAACTTACTAAATAAGGATTAACATACTTCACTATGGATTACACACCGTTAGAACATGTTGGCCACAGTTACTAAATGGTTACTAAAACAGAAGTAGATAAAGCTGGGTTCGAATATATACGATCTACTTATTATAAGGTGAATGTTTTAACTGTTAATTCAATGTGTTCTGTACAGGCCATGGTAACCACACTTAGCATAATAATCTTTCTACTGTATATTTCTTCATTGGTATGTATGATAAATGCGAGACTGAACTGTATTATTGAACTCTGGTGCGTTGTGCAATTTGTGACGTTGGATTCTTTTATGTCGAAATATATATTTGTCGCAACTTCGTTCTGAGCTTCTTAATCATACGCTTACTTTGCAATTGTCGTATGTATATAAGTGATTGTTAATGACGAAGGTCAAACCTAACGAGGTTACAAATCCAGCCAATCAGAACGAAGTAATGAACCGAAACGAAGAATACGCTGTCCCAGTTCAAACCTTTTTGAATTATTTCTATCTGTCGTCCATTTAGCTGTTCATATTACAAACTGCCATTCGAACACCTAATAAATCATAACATCAACTGTAATCGGTTGGTTTCACTCGGGTTTCATTAAATTCCAAATAAATAATTGTGTAGCATTGAAGCATACTTGTAACGTTTGTAAAGAAAATTGGGACAATCCTATAAGTATTATTAAGGTTAAACATCAGGTATTAGATAAAGATGGAAAGTCAGTTAATAAGGCTGTGAATGAAGTAACTGAGTTATGTGTTATACATTACAAACTATTAACTAGTTTAGAGAGGGATTTTTGCTGGCTTAGGATTATGTTGAAAGAAATTTATAGGTAATCAAACCGTGACAGGGAATCTTCTTATGAAGTCATTAAACTATTAGTCGAAATCATATTAGTGGATGTACACTAGTTAGCTGAGGTTGATACGATAACTTTGATCAGTGATGGGAGATTCTGGGTGATACGTTTCGGAATCATTTGTATTGAATGAGATAAACCAACTCTGTTTCCTTATCTAAATTCTAAGTCCCAGTATTCTTTCAAATATACCTTTCTATTTCTTTTTTCGTATCATATTGTAAGTATATTTAACCTACATCATTATGACTGTTATAGCTTTATCGCGGCTTGTTTGCTGTTTAACTTGTTAATTTTATGCCATCAAGTAATTGTGGTATATCACCTTCAAATGATTAGTATTTGTTACAGTATCTACGTTATTAACTACCAAGTGGTTGTAAACATGAGATCTTACAAAATGGTAAGTTGAGTAGTGATATCTGTACTGTTAAATTAGGTACTCAGGAGATTCATACAAGTAAAACCAATGCGAATCGCTTATAAGTCCCGAAATATGTCTATATATATATATATATATATATATATACTGGTTAGCGTTTTTTTTTAGCAAACTTGTGTTTTACGGGATAGGGGTGCTAGCCCTATGCCCAACCCTCCTCCTTTACCCGGGTTTGGGACCGGCAACAACCCTAGAAGAGCTGCGGGCGGAGTCCACTAAGTAAAAAATAGAATTCTTACCAATATAAAATAATCCTTCGAATGTACTATCATCAAATTCCCCATCAAGAATATCTTCAAATGCCTTACGACGTACAATTCTATAACGTAAACCATCGGGATCATCCTTAAAAGAAAAACCAAGAAATGAATGATACTGAAATATACGAAGATAATCTGTAACGTTAAATAATAAAACTAGTTGATTGGTTCAATAAATTATTACTGACAATCAAGAACGATTACTAAACTGTTAAAAGTACATACATTTATCTCCTACGTTCCTGATTCGAAACCTGGGAAAACACTGATCTTAGTTAAATCTTCAGGTTAATACCACTAGCTAGTATGCGACAATGATGTAAAGTGCAGTTTA
Source organism: Schistosoma japonicum (assembly GCA_025215515.1). Lineage (NCBI taxonomy): Eukaryota > Metazoa > Platyhelminthes > Trematoda > Strigeidida > Schistosomatidae > Schistosoma > Schistosoma japonicum. The sequence goes on from CM046065.1 coordinate 23,001,356, forward strand.
TTTGTAGTATGGGGACAAATATCACTTCACTGTTGCTTATATAGTAGAAAAAATCTTCTTAAGGTACTTGACGAGGAAGTGGGCAAGAGATTGTCACGACGATCTAGGACATTGACCACAGACTAAATACAACTGCTTTAGGCCAGTCGATTACTGTCTTTTTGAGTGTAGTTTGGGATGTGTGTGTTCACTAATTCTCAGACCTAACAGCCTGTGATGGGAATTCATGAAACAACGTGAGGTATACTGAATGCCTTAAATTGCATACTTTCATTATTCTCTGATAATATTGCTTGAATTGATATCCGTTTGAAGGAAACACTCTACTACTGTCAGAACACTGCATTGTCGGAAGTATGACTCCGCCTCTGTAATTAGTCTACCGACTTTGATGTCAATGCTCTACAACCTGCCAGTGTGTGACGGTAAAACATGATGGTTAAAGTTTTCTTCTTGTTGTAACTTAATTGATCGTCTTGATGTACAATATTGACAACTACATCAAGATAATAACCGTTGTCAAGCAGTATATAATCAGTTAGGTTCAAAGTTGAATTTATGCTTAATAGTCAAGCTGACTTGATTGATATAACTAAATACTTTATCTAGACTTCCAAGCGTTTGTTTGACAGTTAAGTGTAATTTGTTTGGTTTGTATATAATTGCCAAGTAAGTTAATAACATTCACATACTTAAGGTTGAAGGTTTCTTGTCAGATAACGAATCGACACCATCACTATATATTTCCTTTAGAACTGTTTCCAGTCTGTTGTCGATGGTAACTTTAAGAATCCGTACCCATGATTAGACAAGAAATCGAATTCGAGACTCTCAGTCATCTTAGTATTCACACTAAAATCAATTTGTGGTATGATTCAACACTTATTCATTGTCATTAGCTATAACTATCTCATTTTTGGATTATCTGAACTTCATTAATCACGAAGTTTTACTTGAACTTCAAAAACTTCCATAAAGAATCCACCAGTGAGCTAAATACTCCAATCAAATTGAAGTGATTATGTTGTTACTTGGTATTTGTCATTATGATTAAGTGTACACTACTGACAAATCTCATAGTTTCATAAACATTTCTGTCTAAACTGAATAACAACCATCAATCAGTGTGTTATATTGTTTAACCTGAAAAAAGAAACTTCAATGTTATTGACAAAGTTGTCAGATAACTTAGTAAAATCTTCGCCATAGTTAACTTTCTGCATAATTTAGTAGGTTAACATGAATGAAATTACAAAGCAGCATGATAGCATACCAAAAACATCACATCTCAATCATAAGTCTTTTCATGACCTTTAAAGTTGATTTTTCTCAATGACAAAGGTATGTTGGTTTATTAGTTAATGGGACGTCTAAATATAATTTGTGTACTACTGATATATAGAGGCAATCCGCTCAGGATGCACATATGGCAACAGAGGCTGAGCAGTTTCAGTCCATTACAAATCAACGGAATGATACAAGCCTATTCTAAATTGCATATATACCCGTTGCACAAGTGTGATTGTTTGGATACAGTAGCCTAGTGGTGAACGCTGTGGCGTCTGACACGAAGCGGATTGAGTTCGAATCCCAATGTGAACATCAACATTGGGATGCAGGTACATCCAGCCGATGAGTCCCACGTAGGACGAAACGCGCGTCCTGGATTTTACTTGCCAGTCACAATCCAACTTAAATATAATTATTGGACGTCTATTTGTTTTCAGCGTGATACTACTTCTGAAATCATCTTGATTTATCGTAACAGGTCAAGTACAATTGAGTGTTCACAAATCTACCAAACATATTGGTGTTGTCTTCGATTTTCTAATGTTGTTCGTTTGCTCTCTACACCTGGGTAATGTTTCTGAGTTTTCTAGCACCATACCAACCAATAAATACTCTCGTAGTCAAGGAATAGATAAAGTATAGGTCTCATTGTTTCTTATAGACATAAAGTTAGTGTTCACTTATTTCAGTTATCTCGTACTTTACCTACACACGATTACATCCAAGGTCATTTCACAAATATACCTTTGAGTGACTCGACTAAGGATAAAATGGATCCAGGATCAGTCCACATGGGCATGACTTAATAACGGACATTATTTTGTAGTAGAAAGTGATTAAAATAACTTGGATTTATACAAGTTATTTTCTTATTCATAACCACACTCAGAGAGTCGAGTTCACAACTTATAAGCTTCTCAGTATAAGTTTAACCGTTAGACTAGTGAACTAACCATGATCCAATAGTTGATATTTCTGACTTTAATCAATTCGCGATATATTTGATAGAATACATCAATTACAATAGATAGGGAATCATCTGATACCTTATATATTTGAAATCATTTGATCAAGTCTTCTCATAAGAACTTTAGAAATTATCTGCTTAGGTTAGTCTCTAGTGGGTTGATAATTAATTGTAATTCAGTATTGTGGAGATTGTTGAATTTGAAACAGATGTCCAGTACCAGTCCCTAGTTTCCAATGGTTATCTCAGGCCAACTTATGATATATCAAACTCAATAGACATTTCTGAATATGACAATACTCAGCCATTATTATGCAACATAATTTGTTACCAGAAGTATAATAATGAAGTGAATAGATGCATCTACAATACTAAATATAAGGTAACACTTACTCTTGAAATGAATCTTTTTAGATATCGGTTGATATTTTGATAAGCTGTATTTGTAATAGCCTGTGGTGATGTATGTTTTCCAGTTCTTTTATCAATATTCATAGTTAAATTAAGTAGTGATGCATATAGACGATCAAATGTTTGACGTAATCCTGATGGTAAAGCCATTCGATAAGTATGATCATTTGAATCAGGTGTAATACCACGTTTTGGTGCAATACCTTCATTTTCAATAGATAACATTTGTGTAATACCGCCTAAATCAACATCGGAACGACCTGTTGGTGAATGACCATGAATGTAATAGCCGAAATTGGATTGAGCAAATATAAATACAGAGATATTAGCTACACTGCATAGATCTGCGAAACTACGTAATTTATCAGAGAAACACCTTTCCCATATGGTGACTGAAATAAACCATTGAATGATCCCTAAAATAAGCAGTATTTTGAAGAAAAAAAACAATGGAAGCATTTCATAAGGTAAAAATGATTCTGTTACATTGATTGATTACTGAACAATGACCGATAGTGACTGCGTGGACTATAAGTGATTTGAAAGAAATCGACAGGACACTATGCCTAGCCTAGATTTTGTGCTAACAAGGACTCGTCATTAGCAAGATATAATGATGCTTCCAGTGGAATTCTCACAAGAATCACTCAGTTTCATAGTCTGTGGTACTATTGCTGAGTTATCCCGTCTCTAATGGAACTTCTGTAGATGTTACTAATTAGTAACATATTTAACACATATAGAGTTTTATTTATTCTGGTTGAATTCGATTGATAATATAGGAACTTGATAAACACACTATTGTAATTACATTCGGCACATCATTTGAATATGCTTGTATTTCCTTGTTGATGCTGTTAAAGAATGTAATTGATCAGCCGATATTTAAATACGAATTGCCTCAATAGTCCGTTAACTTACAAAACTGTAAAAATGGGTATATGGAAAGTAAGTGGAACTCAAAACGCATGTTTCGTCGTAATTAGGAGTCATAAGTTACATATACGTTCTCCATTCTTGTGTCGATTCTTCCACGTGGACTCATGTTAAAAAAACACCGTGTTGTTTATTGAATTACTGAGTTCAGATAGCCACACCTCTGCAACCAGAATGTTTATATAATTTGAAAGAGTTTTCATTGTCTTGTTCTTGGTGTTCACCTGGATCTACTGAGTTTGAGTTCTGATGTGTACAATAAACCTGGAACATAGGCATATTCGGTTGATGAGTTCCATAAAGAACAAAACTGGTTTCCAAGATCTCACTTATCAGCTCTAATTCAACTGTAATCGTAACTCAAAAAGATTCGACACAGTAACCCGGTAAAACTTCTGGACAATCATTCTTTTGAACATATATTTATTGGAATTTTAATCAAAACTAATGGGGACTACTAGTAAGATGAATTTGTATATTCCCATTGATTTGTTATAGACTGAAGCTGGTCAGTCACTGTTGCTATATGTGCATCCTGAGCGAATTGCCTCGATATAGCGAATATTCACAAGTATTACTTAACTTGTATTGTGACTGGCAAGTGGAATCCAGGACGCGCGTTTCGTCCTATTTGGGACTCATCGGCTGGATGTACCTGCATCCCAATGTTGATGTTCACAGTGGGACTCAGTCTGGACTCAGTAGTCTAGTGGTGTACGCGGTGGCGTCTGACACGAAGAGGATTGAGTTCGAATCCCACTGTGAACATCAACATTAGGATGCAGGTACATCTAGCCGATGAGTCCCGAATAGGATGAAACGCGCGTCCTGGATTTCACTTGCCAGTCACAATACAAATTGAATAATAATGAAGACTACATTATCGGACTACAGGAAAAGTATGAAGTAAGTCAGTCCTAAACAAAAACAGGGTCTAATGTATATGTGCGCGTCGGCTTAAGTTGCAGTACTGCAGTATTATCATAATGAGATCAAACTGATAAGATAAACACTATAGTAAATTTTAACAAGGAAGAGTAAAAGTATGTGAAAACATAATGGAATACAAAGTTTTGAGTAAACCATCACTAATGTTACTGACTCACAGTAATATTACCTAATATATTTAATCACTGATCTTCACTAACGTGTGATGACCCAAACTAGTTAATCTGAATCTTGCTACACACCTCAGATCAACAGTCGACTACTTAATAAGCTATTACTATGTTTTGGTTAGGACGTCCTACTAATACACCAGCCGACATCGTGCATCTCGGTAGTTGGTGATTGGGTATATTTAATGCATGTACCAACCACTTCAGTCAGTCAACATTCAAAATCTCATCAATTGATTTGTCATATTTGTCTAACACTATGCATTGATTTCGCCATTGTTAATTTGGTTAGTCCAGGATACACGAGTGACATTACGAAGACAGTTGTAATCGAAGACGAGTAAAACACTATCATCTTCATACCCAGTAATTTACTAGAAAAACTTTTTGATAGAAGATGGATCCCAGTAAAGTTAAATGTAAATGTGACTTCTAGAAGAATATCTGTGAAGAAATTGATTAAAAAACAGGATAAACGATAAGCCTGACCAACACCATAAAGAGTTAACAATGTCAACGATAGTTCACTATAAGTTCTAGCTTATCATTTGATGTTTAATTAAAGAGCTTTCATAAGTTATATACAATTTTACAGTAAACCTTGTAATGAACTCTGAAAAGTTATGAAATACAAGAAAGAAATTTAGTTATTTGTTAGTTAGTTACAAAACGATATCGGTTTGGTACCACTTACAAAGTAATAAGTATTGAACAGCTGATTTGTATGGAAATTCTAAACGGTGCACATCACTAATTCCTTAAGAAACTCAAACACGGGGAAGAAATAAATGCACAGTGCTATCTAATTTTCAGTGGTATCCAACAAACATGTATGTATACATAATAAACGTAGAACTGTGAAGATGCTTACATCAGTCCAAATTACTTTACCTCAAAAACACAACAAGATTAATACCACATATAGTAACAGTAGTAGTTACTTCAATGATAATAATAAAACAGAAAAGGGTGGACATAAAAAATACGGTTCAGGGAGGAAGAAATAGAGCTTAAACAGAAAGTTATGGATTAATTTCAAGTTAACGATTTAAAAGAGGATAAAAAGTGGATGCATCAGAGCTACTGTTTTCGATTACTGGCCATATCATCCAAGTTTCCAACCTTTGGTTACGGCATTTGCATGAACCCCATCCAGGTAGTTTTCATCCACCTACACGACTCAGACCAACAGTCAGTGATTTCATGGGCTGACGTCATGTTAAGCTTGGTCGTTCTTAGCTATGTTTCATTCTACTCCAATATCAGTCATCATCGTGCCTTGACGTAGACGGTGGTTAGACATAGGTGACACATGTCCCAAACACGTCAGTCGGTAAAGATCCATAACGTCATTGACTGATTTACCACCTTTACGTAATACCTGTCGTGTAACCTCGTTATTGCCTACCCGGTGTTTTCAGTTAACACTAGCGATATCTAGAAGATATCGATGATCAAATACCAATAGTCTACCAGTGCCATCTGCACTTGATGGCAACTTCTCACATCCATACAGTAGGATAGAGTGAACTGCTGAGCAGTATACTCTTACCTTCATTGAGAGACGGATATCTCGTCTAAGCCATAGGTGATGTAAGTTTGAAAAAGCTAAACGAGCTTTTTGAATTCTTACCGAGATTTTGTCAGAAACCAACTCGTTAGGGCTAAATCAGACTTTCGAGATAAGCGAAGTGGTCGACTTACTAAATTACCTCACTTCCTATTTTCAGGTTAAGTGTTGATGAAGGTTAGTCCTATAGTAACAGTTAACATTTACAAGAGAAGAAATAAGTGAATCTCCTGGTTGGAGATCAATTCTTGAAAGGTCAGACAATGACAGTGTAATTTCCAACAGCGAATCAATTATAAGATTAAACAAAATGAAGATAATGGACAGTCTTGACAGACATCACTTGAGGTTACAAGTTCAAATGACAGTTTGTCATTAACTCTAACACAACTAATAGTTACAATGAAGGGGGTTGTTGTGGAGATAGTTAATTTGTCAATGCTGATATCATGGCTCAGTGGTCCAATGGTAAAGCGCTCGTAGCGGAGCTATAGGGACCTGGGTTCGATCCTCAATAGGGTCGTGGATGCGTACTACCGAGGAGTCTCATACTAGGACAAAACAGCTGTCCAGTACTTCCAGGTGATCAATGGTTGTCTGGATCAGATCAATTCATGATATCAGCATTGACAACTAATAGTACTTAAGAGTAAAGAACAACAATTAATATAAATCTGTAATAAATACAAACAATTAAACTTAATGCCTATTCTTCATAGAACTATAACCATTTCTTAAAGACATTTACCGGTTACTGCAAAAATTGACAGAATTAAAGCAATTCGAAATATTCGATTCTGTGAACTTTGATAATCGTATAAATTCACTACAACATTTGATTTAGCATCTGATGAAGCTAAATTCTCTAATCCAATAACCTAAAAAATAAATAAACAATAATCATTGAATGGATTAAGTTTAATGAATTGAATAAATGGATAGTTACACTAGTAGACAATATTCATTTAACTTGTCATTATTCTATAAAAGAACTTCTAAAGAATATCAAATGGATATAGTTAAGAAGATAGAAGAGAATTTCATTGAATCTGTTCAATCAATCGAACAGTCTATAAAACAGAACGAAAAAGAGAATCTACTAAGAATATCGGATTTTGTTCTAACGAAACTGTTGTTTTCGAAAGTGGTTTCAGATTTACCGTTAGCTTGAATTCATAGTTATTTATGTGAGTCGACATTAATCTGGTTAAAGTAGAGAATAACATTCAATTAGTCAATCAATGCCTGTTATCTCTACGTGGAGAATCAGCCGCTGACCAGCATTCTCTAACCAGCTCTGTCATGGGCTTTCCTTTCTAGTCCTTCCCTTCATGCCTGCTTTCAATTACCATCCCAATATATTCTTGGGTCTTCCTCAATAAGATTGTAAGTTAGTGCTTGTCTTGTGACACGGTTTAATGATTTCTTCGTTGAGTGTACTATCCACCTAAGGCGTCTTTACCCAATTTCTTCCTCATCTGGAAGTTGATTTGTTCTCCGCCACAGAAGGTTGTTGTTGAGTTCTATCAATCACTTAACAAATATTTTATGATTGACCTCTTTATAATTATGCCATCGAAAATAGTTTAAGAAAAGAATGAAACAGAAAGATGAGTGTTACAGCCGCAGTGAATACGGAAATTGGCAGATACGTATAACAGTCCAAGCTCTGATACCGTATCAATACAGTAAGATAGGTACTAAGGTAGTAGAAGTGATAGTGACATAGATTGCCTTGCTGAAGAGTTTCGAACTAGGGCGAAACAACTCTATCAGTGTTCTCTGGTTTTCAATGGTACTGTAATAACATCAATCTGTAACGAATTCAATCATTGAAAAGTTTAATTGACAAAACATAAAACGGAATAATGATTTTACATGCTTCGTGAATTTAACGTAGTTTCTAGGCTTCTTATTACTTGAAAATGAAAAGAACAGAGAGATAATCCTGTCTCTATATTGACGAATTTATAACATGCACATTCATGAACCATCATAAATACGCAGTTAGAATTCTAAACACTCATACTCGTTTCTTAATAGAGTTTAGTGTTATGATTAAGGTGATATAGTTACAGTTACGATAAAGATTCAGGGCTTGGGGAATGTTTTGCGGTTATTTTAGTGTGTTAGATTCAAGTTACTGATATGACTCATTTGAGTGTTGTACACAAGTGTCATAGAGATAACTTGATAATTGATAGATTTAACATCATAGTTTTATGAACTCATATTATGAAAAGAAAACCTAGTTTTTAAACATAAGTTTAGTTGTTTGAGTTGGATTGTGGTTGGCAAGCACAATCCAAGACGCGCATCTTATCCTTTCTGGGATCTGTCAGCTGGATATATATGTATCCCAGTGTTAATGTTTATGTCAAGACACTAACTGCATTCGTTGCATTCCAGAAGCCACCGCGCTTACCACTAGGCTACTATGTCCGCTTGCCAGTCACAATTTAACACAAATGATACTTGTGAACTATGGGTATACTGAGGCAATACACTAAGGGTGTATATATGGCAACAAAGACAGATCAATATCAGTCTCTGAACAATAAACGGGAAGATCAAAATAATGCTAATTTTTTCGAGTAGTGCAGAAATGTTTCTATTATTTCTAATCTCTAAGTAGTTTATTTCAGATTACTCGAATTAGTGTTGATTGACTAATGACGTCATTTGTCATAGACAATTAAAAAATCAGTAATCTCTAAATTGCATTATTAACTTCGCTGTTATTACTATGCTATGCCGCCTATTTTTACTATTACGTTGATATATTCATGTTGTGCTGTATGAGATGCAACTAACAATGAAACGGTTAAAATGTACTCCTGAAGTTTCAGAACTTAATGGAGTGCCGGTTTATATGTGCATGCCAATGTAGGTCTACAAGATCTAGTGATTTACTCTTAAATATGCTGTGCTTATATAATGTATATAACATTATCATTATGAGAATTATATTTACCTGCATTAGAATAAGCACTGAAGAGATAGTAATTAGATAACTAGTTTTACGATATGTTTGTATTTCATTCCATTCATTTGCCACATAAATTAACCGCCATACTGATATACCTGTATCGTCTAGTTGATTATTCATTGTTGTTGATTGTAATGAGAATTTGAAGTCTCTCTTACTACGTAACTCTAAATCATCTGTAACATCTTCGATATGTGTATATAGAGAATAGTAAGTATAAATAAAAAAATAAGAAATGAATAGGGAAAAGAACAATTAATCAAAGAAGTAAACACTTTCATATCTATTTTACAAAGGTTTGATTTATTCACATGGTTGACATGAATACTAACTATTCTATTATTATTTGATTGAAATATGTTACAGATTGATATTGGTAGGGTTACACTGAAAATCAGGGAGCATTGGATAGTTGTTTTGTTCTAGTGTGGAACTTCTCAGTAGTGTGTACCTCAGATTCAGCACCATGGGCTTAAGGTTGATGAGCATCTAATCTTCCGTATCACTGGGTCGCCATCCAGTAGTAGAATTTCCACTGGTGAATCAAGATCTTGTGTTTTTATTCTATTCCATACAGGTTAGCTTGTGTCTGATTGACTACTTTTTTAGATAAGATAAATGTCGCGTACTAACGTTCATGTATATTACTCATATAAAAGTTGTAACTCGTCGAAAGTTCGAACATCACAGTTTATGTTGAACAATACTGAAGTAACATGTGACCGGTTAATTCACTGGATGTATAAAAATGAGGTTATCGACAATGTTGTATTTAGGCACTAGAAGTTTCCTTTACCTATTGAATATTCAGTAGATATTTATTCTCTGTTAGAGTGTAATGTTCATTAAAGGTTTCGTTTGAAACTTTAACTTCTATTAAACAGGTGTTTTTCATCCAATATGTTAAATAATACTGTACTGGACATGTTAATAGTAGATAGTTTCTCAAACATTCCAGTAGCTTCAATGAAGATTCCATTTCAATATACGACATTCATACGATTAACTGGACAAACATAAAATGCAGTAAAGTATTGGTTACAATACATTTGATGAATATCGAATACATTGACGATGAATTCAGTCAATCAATGTACTGAGTATCCTTTTGGTGACAAAAACTTATTTGATTACTGAAGAATTTCTTCTCTTAATTTGATTACTAAACAAACCTTACTAACCTTTAACATTTTTTTAATAATCATATACGCATTGTTGAAGAAGAAATGAATTGATCTATTCAAGCAGTAAATGACCTCCTGTAGAACAGAGATGCAAGTACTGATTTATCATTGAGTAATGACTAATATCATGTCTATCAACATTAACTGAATTCTATTGATCATATTGTAATATGGGTTATTAGTTTATGTGACTCGATATCATAAAGATAAAAGACGAATTGAAGGAAGTCAGTTGTGTGTCGCTCGCTAATAAAACGTATATGAAATCTCGAGGTAGCTTATATTCACTGGTAGATTCTATCCAGGTTCACTCAGTTCTCAAATGAGTTATTAAAACCTTGATTAATCACTTGTGTGAATGACATAAGTACCTCGAAACAACCTTGCTAAAGACAAGATATCAGTCCCTTCAAAAATTAAAATAAAGTAAGAAGAACAATATTTACCTAGTCAACAGTGAATTGCCCTTTTCAGATACATACAAGCTAATAATAATAATAATAATATGGGACTTCCCGACGGTAGTGTGCATTCATAACACCACTATGAAAGATTGAATTCAGAATATTCATTCTTCACATTGAGTGTATAAATCCCAGACAATAGTAGCCTAAAGATCACCAATTTAATTTAAGATGAGGTTTCAAATATGCAATAATTTTAACTCGTTCAATATGAGGATGAAATGCTTTCTTCTAAACAGTTCATTTTGTTAATATTTCAACATTAGATTGAATTCATTAACTATTAACATAACCGAACACAAAGTGACAACAACAGTTGAACTTTAGTGGTTTTGTAGAGATAGATATTGTATGTAGTTAACTGTATTTATCACAGAATGATTTTAGTTGAGTATTAGTGAAAACTACATAGAACTAGACAGTTATTTCGCTCTATACTAATTATCTCACTAGTAACTCAATTCAAGATGATGTATGTGTGAATTCTATTATTGGATACTGGTCGGCAAAGTAGTACAGATGATTGAACATTCACAGTGTAATCTGAGGGCTTCGGAGTTCCATTCCCTGACAGAATTGACGTGTTCACTTCTGATGAATCTTACACTAGGACGATATAACTGTTCAGTGCTTCTTGATTTTCAATAGAACCTAATTAACTTCAAGCTATGACAAAATACAATCAACTAAAATAAATACTCAATAGCTTCATTATATTAACTAAAATATCATTTTGAATTGAGATGGTTATTGTTGTAAAAATTGATAATTTAGTTGATTGAATATGTCACAGATTGATATTGGCAGGGTACCATAGAAAATCAAAGAGCACTGGATAGCTGTTTTGTTCTAGTGTGTAACTTCTTAATAGTGTACACCCCAGATTCCGTACCAAGAGCTTAAGGTTGACGGCAAGCGCTTAACCCTCTGCCACATCGGCGCGGCATTCTATGGTAAAATAGAGTGCACCGCTAAGGCGTTCCACACTAGAATGAAACAGCTGTCAATTGCTCCTTGGTTTTCAATGGTATTCTGCCAACATCAATCAGTGACATAGTCAATCAACTAAAATATCATTTTGTTTAAATTTATGCATAAATTTATTCCTTACCATCAATCATACTGTATCGGCCTAATATTTGACTTCTTGAACTTGATTGTAAATCTGTATTCGATCCTGTATTATTATTATTATTATCATTATTACTAATATTAGTAATATTATAATTAAATTTAGGCGGTTCCCAATCAATTAAAAATATATCCATTGTACATTGAACAGCAATTAAATGTATCAAATCGATAAATTTCAATATAAATGCAATTGCAATATAAATTAATATGAAGTCATCAGAATTTGGCAAACTAATTAAATATACACTTTGTACCTAAAAAGATAAATAAATAAGTTGAATAATTAACTTCATATTGATTCTTTGAAGTGTTTCAATTAAGAAGAATGAAGTACTTTGAGTAATACGATCAATATACATCTCTTGAATACAACAGATTCAAGTGATATCGAGATCGTAGAGAAGTTTTGTAGCTCAGAAGGATGGTTTAATCGCGTTATCTTAACTAAATGGTTTAATTGCCAAGATTTCATCGTTATTCTGGTCGATTTCATCAGTGAGAGTTTTTAAAAGAAGTGAGCTATGAGAATCACTATACAGGTGGCTTGTTCAGTCAACGTTAAATTTGATTGGTTGTTATTATCGACACTTGTTCTGTTACCTTTTACGCATTTCATTCACTTCTCAACCCTTTTGAACCTGATCTATAATATTGTAATTGTTTATTGAGTTTTTTAATTAGTTGATAAATTGCATTTATCTCAATATGTTAGTCGATTATCAATTAACCTGAGCTCCAAGAATCTATAAATGTCTTTGTCTCTTGTTGTGTTTTCTCTGTCGACGATAACCACATTTCCCCAATTAACATTGAGATCACCATTATCGGGACTGATTGAAGGAGTAATTAAACAGAGTTTATAAATTTAAGTATTACTAATGAGTAGAACAAAGATATGGATCTGTTATGTGGACAATACATTCTTCATCATTAAAAAGAATCAGTTGAAAAATGCTCATTGTCTAGTTACCAACACCTTTAAAGACCTAAAATTTATTATAGAAATGGAATTGGATAACAAACTATCATTCTTAGATGTGCTAATTACTAAAACCAACACAGGGAGACTAGAGACTCAAATATACTGGAAATCAACCCATACTGATCAAATTTGTAATACAACAGCAACAATCCAATGACTCAAAAAATCATTAGTGTACAACTTGTATTTCGAAAGGCGAGAAGTACAGTGACACACGACGCAAAGAAATAAAGAAAAATGCCTGAAGACCGTCTTCCAAAAGAACGGCTATCAAGAAATGTCTCTCAAGAACACCAACAAACTCAAAATAAAACGTTAAAATGAGCAAAACGATCATTCTACCGTACATTAAAGATATGTCGAGAATTTCTACCAAGCCATCATGGATAAAGATCACACACAAGCTAACAGGTTTATCTCAGTCATTTCTGTGCAAATCACAGGATATAGATACAATCGAAGACAAAATTTAATGTCATCTATGAAATCAACTGCTCTAACTGTGATAAACACTAGGTTAGGTTAAGCGGCAGATCCCTTCGTCTTCGTAAACATAAACATTAATTAGCCGTCAAACTGCGCGACGTATAGTCTGTTACATCAATACATACAGACAATTATAGACACAAGTTTCATTTGGAAAATGTAATAAATTTAAACAGAAGACACAGAGAAAGCCAGAGAATTTTTAAGAAGCTTGGCATTCACGTCAATAGGCAATCAAAACAAATTGAGAGATGTAATTAATCAAACTCAATAAACAACTACAGTGCTGGGGAACTGGTCAGGATGGAAGAACAACAACACAAATGTGTAAAATGTGACATAACAAGTGTCGACAATAACAATCAATCAAACTCAAGGTCGATCAAACAAGTTGTAAGTCACTTGTGGGGAAATTCACAAAGTTCACTTCTATCAATAGTTTGCACCTATGAAGTCGTCCAGAACGATGAAAGCTCTTTAATTAAGCCACATAATTCAGAGATCATGATCAAATCAAAACTGAATTCATTAATTAAAAATCATGTTCTAGATCTTCTGAAGTGACTATTATTATGTACAAGAAACTGTTGTAAACTTTTCAACTTGTATGGTTACATGATTCTTTCATTCATTTGATTACATCATCAAGTAGTTAGTTCAATAAGTTTATTCTTACTTATTATTGGATGTTATTCATTAGATAATCTGAACAGAATTAGAAAAAAAGAACATCCAAGCAGAGTAATACATGAATGCACTTGGTCCTCATCAGGTGATTTCATTTTATTTTATGAAATTGACTGAAAGCAATAGACATGTACAATAGAGGTTGGCAACTGTTTCACAAATCAGATTAACAATATATAATGTCAATAGCGTTACGAAACTTCAGCAAACAAAAATTTTGCTGTTTATTAGTCACTCTGAAGAGTTTTAAGATAATAATCTATGGTCATGTATCCAACAATTTTCGTCCTCTTAAATAAAGGTTAATTGAAATATATATTTTTAAGAATTTAAGAAAGCAAACGTAGTCTACGAAAGACACGTAGATTTCATGTGTTCGATGAATTATTCAACGTTTTCTATCAATCTGAAGATGAAAAAAGCATCGAAATGTAAACCCGTTTTCAGAGACTGCCTCCTTGAACTTTTTGTACAGAGGCTAGTAATCTTTTGGTTTACCTAAATTGTTATAACTTGAAGTTGATGCTTAAAGTTCTGGTTTCATTCTAAAGATATCGGCAAACACCATCTCTTCAACAGACATCAAGAATTTGTTACATCTAACACAGCAAATTCAAGTAAGGAATGTCAAAACTAATTTTCCAAAATGCTTTTATACCATATTAACATTTAACTTCCTGATGGAATCGAATGTGTACACTGCCACTGAGCAGTTTAATAATAGGACGAAATAGCTATCCAGCACTCCGCTGTTATCGATTGTCACCCAACTGAGGTCAGTCTATGATGAACACAAACAACATATAAATGTATCAAGACAAACTGGTTTCTGATTGGCTAATTCAAAGTTTTATTCTAAATCCATGCTGATTGGTTAATATGATTATTATTCGCAAACATTTTGAAAAATGTTCAAGGTCATCTCTATTTTAAAGTATACTTAAAGTATGAATATAATGAATGACAAACCTTATAAAATACTAAAAAGTATATTGAAACAAAGTAGATAACTAATAAAAATGCATTAGCAATATTTCCTGCAGAAAATAATATCAATTTAATAACTAGCATAGCATCTAAACGTAGTACACCAGCACGACGTGACCATATCCATGTACGTATCATAGCAAAGCATGCAGCTAATGTTGACAATGAACCAACAGCAATACGTAGAGCTAGATCAAATGCTGCTTCTTTAGCAATCGAACCACTATATGTCACTGAAAATGTGATCTATGTAGAAAGAAAAACATAACAATTAATAAGAATTAAGCAGTGAGGATGAATAAATTGCAAAGTAGATTGTTTTGATTAATAAATGAACTGAGGAGGTTTTGTGGAGATAGAGTGGTAGTTTAATTGTACTCATCTTACGTTGATGTTGGCTGGATATCACTGAAAACTAAGAAGCATTAAATCATAAGGTGATAAAAGTCAGAATTCTATCACTAAACACCGTTTTAGTGGTGCAGACGGTTAAGCGTTTGCCACCATAAAAATACAGAATTCAATTCATTAACAGAATCAATAGTGCACATTAACATTGAGGAATCTTATACTAAGACGAAACATCTGTCCTGCTTTTTAGTGGCATCCAGTCGATATCAACATGTAACGAATACAATCAACTAAACTTAATGATATAAATACTTATTAACCAATGTAATGTGCCAGTCAGTCAGTTACAACGTAGAACTTGGTACATGCGTACATCAGTTCAAGTTGCCATGCCTCAATTAGCAGATAAAGATTAAATTGTCGGACCAAATCCCAGAGTAGGGGTAGGTAGTAACAGACTAAGTACTAATGGAAGGCATAGAGACCAGAGATGAGATTTGATATAAAAAGTGATTCAGTGAAGAGAAAATTATAATAAGCTCAGAAATTAGAATTTGGAGGAAGACAAAGAGTGAATGCACCTGCGCCATCGCAATCGATTTTGAGCCATATCACCTACAGTCTCTAACCATTTGTTACGATCATCGTGTGGGCCCTAACCAGGTAGTCTACATCTGTTAACATGGCTCAGCCCAATCGTCAATGACTTCATGGATTGGTGCCATGTTTTTGTTTGGCCACCCCTAGCTTTCTTCCAGCCTACTCCTACAACAGACAACATTGTTTGTTTCGGTAAACGGTGGTTAGGCATACGCAACACATGTCCCGACCGTAGCTGCCAGCTTGACGTGGTGGTCGGGCTTGCCTATCGTGATGACCCAACCGAGCTATACTGGCTGGAACAATAGTTCCTCAAGGTCCTACCATGCCAGGCAGGTCGATTGAAGAGCGGTAAGACTAATAGCGGCAGATCCAAGGTCTGAGGGCGAAGTCGTACTGCCGACTGTACAGAGATGTGACGGCAGTAAGGTGTTTCCTTCGGACAACCAGCATCTGCAGCGATGCTGCCTTCTCACAAGGAAGGAAGGGTTAGAAAAGGTCGGCCCTAAAAATGTCACACCTCACCCTACCTCGTGAATTTCTGTCTCCGGCGGTATGGGTGCCAACTAAGGGCCTTCAAGTGCGGAGCTAATATTCAAAAAACTTCATAAAAAGGCCGTGCGTGACAGGCCTCAAGCAGTTGTCCCTTGGGCTCTGCGGTCACGCTCTCAGGTCTCTAAGACCGACACTAATCTACCTTCTTTTTCAGGTTCCTCAAGAAACACCCTTGCATGGTGTGGGCAGCCAGGAAGTGAAAACCGCCCTCATATCTCTAACAGCACACGAGATCATCTTGTTCGAAGCCAAATCTCACCTTCAACTCCTAATAACTCTCTTATCACCATGCCTAATCCTTCTAACATAATTTTATCGCCTCGCGTCTCTAATGCTAATAATTCGAGTTCACGAAACGTTATCCCTGGTCTCCTAAAACCGCGCACAAAGTTGTATATTGGAGCTTTCAACGTTCGAACGTTATGTCAAATAGGACAACAGGCAACCTTAGCCATGACTCTAGGATCCCGTTCCATCGATATCTGCTGCATCTCTGAAACGCGTATACAGGATCCAAGCACAGTCATTCGCTTGACTTCACCTTGTGAAAATAAGGAATCTGCTCGGTTCACTTTTCGTGTTTCCGTGGACCCCACCGCTACCACTCGAGGCCTTGCTGGCGTAGGTATAACCAATGTAATGAGTGATTAATTGTTCTTTTCTTATTGATTATGAATCCAATAGATAAAATTGTAATGTGTTCAGTAGTCTACATAATTCGACAACAAATGTACCATGTTAATGATATCAAGTTGATTGAAGGCAGATGATAGTATACCCCCCATCATAAACAGAATATTTGTTAATACTCAATGATCAATTCGTGTAAAAACATCATTTTGTAATGAAGTCATTTGTAGTCTGATTAAGATCAATTAACTTACTTGAACTTTTTTCCCTTTACCATAATCATTTGTAGCGTATAAATTTGAATAATCAATTTTAATAACTGGTGGAAGTATTTGTCCATCAGTAACAGAATCTTGTGATGTAACTTTGATTTCAATATTTGATGCATAACGAACTAACTGAGGTACTAAAAGATAGAAAATTAGTATCGAAATTTTAATTGATCAAGTTGTAAACAAAAACACACAGTAACATTAAAGTATTAAAGGATGATGATTATAAATGTGAATGTAAACAACTTTTTCCACCTTCTTTCATCTGACGAGCCTCAGAAAGACGAAACATTTGCTTTTGGTTTTACTACTGGCTAAAGTTTAACTTTACTAACCATAGATAATCAAATAAACAATGTGCTCAATATTGAATCATGGTTGGGAATTGAAAGTTAGTTTATGCATTTCGTCCAATTTGGAACTCATCAGTTGAATCAACCTGAAGCTTAATTTTGATATTCACTCAGTATTCATCATACTTTGGTAGTAACTTTGTATTAAAATGTTCACATGATGTTTTATTAATTTAAATTGTTAGTATTTTAAAAAGACGAAGTAAATAAAACAATCGAAACTATTTCATTGTAACACTTTATTTAAAAGATCTTAATTGAAGAATATCAATAAGTGCTGGATAACTTTGTGCTTCACATTCATATTAACTGAATGATTCAATCTCGAAAAGATTGAACTTATAACTCTTTGACTTAGAACCACTTTTACAATTGCCATACTAACGTTTCAAATTCTCTTCATTTCAGTAATACATAATCAGAGGGTGTGGAGGATATCATCTTACAAGGTACACCTAAACATAAATGTGTTATACCGAGAAGAGCAATTAACTTCTTGATCTGTTTTTAAGAAGATTGTTTTATTTATCTTGAGTATATGTATATTCATTATTTTATTTTGATTATTATCATGTTCTCATTGTCCTTATCTCTCAATAGACTGATATTCTGTTATCATAACATTCATCATTCAGGAAGTATATTCAATTAATTGTGTATCTGTAACCCTTTCTTCAGTCTCTAGTCATTATTGTTCCCATTTAGCATTATTGCTATTCTTCCTATTGATGTGATACGTCGTCAGGTTTTGTATATATTAATGATGGAGTGAAATATAATCTGACTGTCTGCTAGTTGACTTAATTATCTTGTGTTTCTTCATTTTAGCTTGAGAGCTTTTAACTACGGGGAAGATATGTGTGTGCATTGATTGGTATTATCGAAATCACTGTTCTTCATATATTATGAATGTCTGATTTTTCAAGATCTAACAAAGTAAGCACTGATAAACAAGGGGAATGAGATAGACTACCTACTGAAATGTTTCCACCACTTTGATTATAACTGTACACACATTTCAATTAACCATTCTGTAGACTCAATCTAATAAACGCATATAATACAGGTCAGTCAATCACATACTCAGAGATTAATAAACTAAGAAAAAACAAAATCAATCAAGACAACTAATTACAAATAAAGTCATCAGAATAAACTAATTTAGTACACTTGCAAAATGAGTGAAAATTTTGATTTCGCAAAGAAATGTTAACTGTTATGATGCTTTCCAAGAACACAGTAAGATCACAGTAACATCAAACCTTCTTTTGAACTTGATAAGTTTAACATTGTGAAAAAGTAGAATTTGAAAGTATCTATGTCTTTCCGTTGATGTTGTTATGAACTGAAATTGATCAGTCATTGTCGTTATATAAACATCATGCGCGGATTTTCTTAATAGAACAGTAGTTTGCTGGTATGATTCAAGTTGGATTATGATTGGTAAATGAAATCTAGTAGTCATGTTTAGCCTAATTTTGGATACGTCAACTGAATCTGCATGTGTATCCAGGTTGATGCTCACACACAGACTGCAACTCAATTCATTTGTGTCAAACTACTTCGTGTTACTAACCAAGCCACTAAATTCAGAAAGTCATACTTGTACAACGAGTTAAAAGTAATTGCATTTCTCTCTTCATGTTGCTATGATTTGGAAATTGATTAGTTTCTGTTGCTTTATGTTCATAATACTGGTACATTCACCTGACGAATACAAGATAGGATGAAACCCTTATTCTTATTCCATTCACTTGTCAATCAGAACCCAATTCTAATCAATTTGTAAAAATACCTTTCAAAAGAAAAAAAAGGCATACTTTTCAAATATTCCTTACATTTCGATGTTGATGATGTTTTCCCAGCAAAATTATCAACCATAAATAAACGTCGAGTTAACTCCCATTTATCTTGTATTGAAGCTTCTAAAGATACAGCAGACGCTGTATTACCAAGTGCTAATGCTTCATTTAAACTATTTTGATCTGAAGTTGTTATAATATTTGGAAATTTCCCATATTTATCTATAACAGCTGTATTACGTATTGGTATGGGAACAAGTTGACTTTTTTGTGTTTTATTATCATAATAGTAAATGTCTTGATGAATTATTCATTGAAGTTGTTATCTTCTATTAAGGAATATATTCATATTATTAAAACATGATAAAATACTACATTCTAAACAGTCTACATATTCAAATCGATTGAATGTCACTTAGAGACCCGACAGACAGATACAACGCAGAACTTCGTACTAACGTACATCAGTTCAGGTTGCCATACCACATCAGCACAGAGACGTAACTGTCAGTTCAAATCCAAGAGTGATAACGATAATAGAAGTATTAGCAGTAATGCAGAAGATTAGGGAGCGAAGATATGATTCGAAAAGTATAATTCAGTGAGATAAATTTGAAAGGAGAAAGATAGAGAATTCAGAAGGTTAGATTTTGAGAGAACACAAAGTATGGATGCACCTGCGCCATTGCAAACGATTCTGAGCCATGTCGTTCAAGGTCTCTAACCATTGGTGACTTTTGTCTCGCGGACCCCAACCACGCAGCCTACATCTACCAACATGACTCAGTCCACTTGTCAGTGACTTCATCAATTTCTGCCATGTTTTGGTTTGGCCGCCCCTAGCTTTCTTCCAACCTATTCCTACGCCGCAAAACATAGCACGTCGAGGCAGTCGGTAGTTAGACATGCGTAACACATGTCCCAACCACCTCAACTATTGAAGTCTCAATACCTCATCTATTGATTTGCCTTCCTTTCCTAGAATTCGTTTCCTAACGACAGCATTGCCCACTCGGTTGTCCCAAGATACTCGAGCAATGCTTCGGAGACACCTATGATCGAAGACCAGTAACCTACGAATGTCCTCTACTCTTAACGGCCATGTTTCGCTACCGTATAGTAGGACAGAGCGAACTGCTGCACGGTACACTCGTCCTTTAATTAGCAAGCGGATATCTCTCCTGCGCCATAGGTGACGCAACTTGGCGAAAGCCAGTCGAGCTTCCTGTATCCATGCTGAGATTTCGTCAGTCACGAGGCCATCAGCACTGATGAGACTCCCCAGATACGTGAAGCGGTCTACACGCTCGACTACTTCACTCCCTATCACTAGTTCAGGTGTCGATGCAACCTAATCCTGAAGCAACATTTTGCATTTCGGGGGAGGGGATACCGCATCCCGAACATGCTTGCATTGTTGCTCAGGGTAGTCAGAAGACTCTGCATTTTGTCAGCGTCTTCACCAAATAGGACTATGTCATCAGCATACTCTAAGTCAGTAAGCGAGGCTCCTGGTCGTAAGTCAACTCCTGAAAAGTCAGACGAAGACATGGTTATATCTAGGAGCATGTCTATGACAAAATTAAACAAGAATGGGGACAGTGGACATCCCTGATGGACACCACTTGAAGTGAGCAATTCCGATGACAGTTCGCCATAAGCTTTCACTCGACCTGTAGTTTTAAAGTAGAGAGTTTGTATAAGGTTAATGTACTTCTTTGGTACACCTTTCAATGACAGACACTGCCACAGAACCTCACGATCAACAGAGTCGAATGCCGCCTTTAGGTCCAGGAAGACAACTATTGTAGGACGCTTAAATGTGTGTCTGTGTTCCAGGATCTGTCGCGGTGTGAAGATGTGGTCTATACAACCACGTTCAGGTCTGAATCCAGCCTGGTTTTCTCTAGTCTGCTCTTCACGAGCTCTAGTTAGGCGTCTAAGTATAATCGATGCTAATAATTTAGAAACTATATTAGTCAGACTGATTCCCCTGTGATTGTCACAAGAAGACTTTTGTCCTTTCTTATAAATTGGGACAATCAGGGATTGAGACCAGTCAGATGGTATTACGCCCAGTTCCCAGATTCTACCTAAGGTTTCAGTCTCGTGCTTTTGCGGGTATGAGGGCGGTTGTCACTTCCCGGCTGCCCATACCGTGGAAGGGTGTTTCTTGAGGAACCTGAAAAAGAAGGTAGATTAGTGTCGGTCTCAGAGACCTGAGAGCGTGACCGCAGAGCCCAAGGGACAACTGCTTGAGGCCTATCACGCACAGCCTTTTTATGAAAAGATTTTTGAATATTAGCTCCGCACTTAAAAGCCCTTAGTGGGCACCCTTACCGCCGGAGACGGAAATCCGTGAGGTAGGGTGAGGTGTGACATTTTTAGGGTCGACCTTTTCTAACCCCTCCTTCCTTGTGAGAAGGCAGCATCGCTGCAGATGCTGGTTGTCGGAGGAAAACACCTTATTGCTGTCACACCCCTCTGCAGTCAGCAGTACGACTTCGCCCTCAGACCTTGAGTAGCTGCTTTTAGTCTCATCATTCTCCAATCGACCTGCCTGGCATGGTAGGACCTTGAGGAACTATTGTTCCAGCGAGTATAGCTCGGTTGGGTCATCACGATAGGCGAGCCCGACTACTACGTCAAGGTGGCAGCTACGGTCGGGTCACTTAGAGACCACATGATAAAAGTCAATTAATCACATAATCAAACATGAGAAACAACTTTTACATGAAGTAGATGATTATGATGATAACATTGATACTGTTGAAAAATGACAATTTCAATTTAGTTGTAAAGTATGTTTAAATGGAATGCCTCTGTTTTAGAGAGGTGTGAGGTGATACTTTTCTAGTAACCAAGGCAATCTTGAGATGGAAGTTATGTCAATGAGATAGACGAATACATATAACTAGGTTCCTTAATACCGAATAATGTCCCGATTATTGATCGATAATCAGAAAAGAAATACACAGAAGTATCATAAAAGAAACTAAACAGTGAAATCAACTACAGTCTTTTGTTCATTAAATTGTAATACACTGCCTGTTTATTTACGCATCGATTAAAAAATTTCAGCTCATATGAGACGGACGCATTATGCTTCACAAATAAATCATTTACGAGTAGATAATTTAGAGGTTGTTGAATAGAAGTTCCATTTCATGAATAGACCTTTGTTAGACAACTATTGAAAACCACCGATCAGTAAACAGCTCTTTAGTTCTCTAGCTTAGAAATCCGTAGTGGAAGCACGTATCTATATCTCAACTCAAAGATCAAACCTAGAATCTTTAGGCTTCAAAGTAGACACATTGATTTCTAAACCATTCAGTTTACATATCACAAACTAAATGAAGTATTAAATGTACATTACCGATTGCGAAGTTCATTTCATGTTATAAATTTCAGATCTGTACTGTAAAGAAATGAAGTCCAACTATGCTGAGTGAGGTATACAGTTACCAACCGAAGACACTAAATACTGATCGTTGATTAGCAAAAATTAAATGATATTAGAAGTGTCAACTAGAGAAAACTGCCTTAGACAGGATGTGATTCTTTACTTTAAACAATTCAACAATGTGAATATCATCCATCCATCTTCCATGGTTTCAAAATGGCTTATCATGTATGTGATGACTTTATTGGATTAACTACTTTATATATCAGTATTTTACCATACAAGTAGATAGATGACTAGTTATATTACGTCAGTAATTCATTATCATAAGCAACAATCGACTGATTATAACGTACTATTACAGATCATCTATGTAACAGAACTTGATTTAATATTTTGTAAATAATCTCAGCCAGTCAAATTAAAGACATTCCCAACGTTACATTTGACAAGCTGATCCGAGTTTCTTCAGAGAAATAACCAAAAATCGGAAATTATCGAATATAAACGTCACTACGAATGTTCATTGTATGTTCAACTTTGTTTCAATAGATACTTAAGGAAAAGCGTAGTGAGAAAGAAAAATCGAAAGTTCAATCGAAAGAGTTGATTGACACTATAGTTTTGCCATACCGAAATGGAATATCCTAAGAGATAGGAAGAATTTTAAATAAACATGGTATACATATCATCTACTGAACAAACAATACACTAGGCTCTGCACTTGTAAATATCAAGGATAGAGTAGCAAGAAAGAACAATCAAACTGTGTCTATGAGGTCAAATGTAATTAATACAATCCCATATACGTAGAAGAAACATTACGACAGTTGAATGCAAGGGTAAAGGAAAATATAGCTTTGTTCAAAGTATATTCCTAAATCCTCTGAGTATATAAGAAAACTTGAAAATAAGTCAGCAGTAGCATTACATTCAAGAGGAATAAAACACAGCATCAATTTTGACGGAATTAAAATCCTTCAAAAAGGTTCTCATGGACATAAAGGAAGGTTACTATTTGAACCTCGACATATGTGAGCAAATCCCAGTAATATAAACCGAAAAGATGGAGTAGTGTTAGTTGCGCCATGGCAACTAATGACTAAGAAATGAATTCAAACATCTACTACCCAAAACTCCCAACACACTCCAATTCTATTGATTGATTTTGTTTAGAATTATTTAGTCTGATTACACACTTTAAAGTGTTACCAATAGTAAATATACATCCTTCCTTCGACTCATAATTATCATTACATCGATTTAATCTTTTACATGAATTAAAATGGTTTAACAACAAGTCAATCTTCAGATTGTCTATCCAGTTTCCGTAACTATAGGCCAGGCCTGTGTATGTGCACAAATGACTGCAACATGTAGTTTTCTTCATGCGCAACAATTTTAACATTAATTCACTTACAATGACTCATGAAACATTTGCAAACTCTGAATACGATTTGACAGACATAGTGACAGTTGACCTCTAATTTACATTTATATTCGACAATTTCTGATTTCTAGTTATTCCCCTGAAGAAGTTCCAATCAGCTTACCAAGTGAAGAACGTTGGAATTTCTTTAATTTCACTGGCTAAGATTACTTACAAATATATTCTATCTACATGTTATACATTTCATTTGTAATTGGATGTTGTGAAGATTATTGTGTACTACTGATTAATCCCTTAGTAGAACGAAACAGCTATCCAATACAATTCAGAATAGGCTTGTATCTTCCCGTTGATTTGTAATGAACTGAAACTGGTCAGCCTCTGTTGCCATATGTGCATCCTGAGCGGATTGCCTCTATATAGCGGTGTGGACATCAACATTGGGATGCAGGTACATCCAGCCGACGAGTCCCAAATTGGACGAAACGCGCGTCCTGGATTCCACTTGCCAGTCACTATCCAACTTAAATATAACTTGTGTAATACCGCTATATAGAGGAAATCCGCTCAGGATGCACATATGGCAACAGAGACTGACCAGTTTCAGTCCATTACAAATCAACGGGAAGATACAAGCCTATTCTGAATTAGATATGTACCCGTTGCACAAGCGTGACTGTCTGGACACAGTAGCCTAGTGGTGAACGCGGTGGCGTTTGACACAAAGCGGACTGAGTTCGAATCCCAGTGTGAACATCAACATTGAGATGCAGGTACATCCAGCCGATGAGTCCCGAATAGGACAAAACGCGCGTCCTGGATTCCACTTGCCAGTCACAATCCAACTTAAATATAGCTATCCAATACACATCCTAGTGATAATTGCTTAATCAATTCATGAAATATCCACATTAAAAAAGGTACATATTATCAAGGTTAGTTGAAGGCTAAAATTTATCCAATTAGATAAGGTATTCATTAATTTAAACTAGCTAACATAACACATAAAGCATAACATGAGATCGCATAGTAACTATCAAATTACAATAACAAATGTAAATGAATACATGAAAACAAAAAAAAAGGATACATGGATCATAGAAAATTAGTGGATATTTTTCATTATCAAATAAATCATCTACATTTAATTCACACTGTAAAAAAAGAGGAAGAACATAAAGTTACAATTTAATAAACAATGAAAAACATTACGACAATACGAACTTTTTAGTTGAATAGTTAGTTAACAGAAATAATCTTTTGATCACGTGTCCCGAGCTCGAACCCTGCCCTAACTACATCCTCTTGGTTTATTAGCTGGATGCCTCAAGGAGGACAAAGTAAACTGAGATGGAGGAACATTCAGCTGATGAGTCTTAAATGGGACGAAACGTGCTTCCTGAATTGAAAAACATATGATATGGAGATTTCTGTATTCTTATTATTGTATTATGTTGAACGACTAAAGATGAGTAACGAACTTTCAGAACGTTGTTTGAGAAGACTATTTCAA
Source organism: Schistosoma japonicum (assembly GCA_025215515.1). NCBI lineage: Eukaryota > Metazoa > Platyhelminthes > Trematoda > Strigeidida > Schistosomatidae > Schistosoma > Schistosoma japonicum. Next base: position 23,027,433 of record CM046065.1, read on the forward strand.
TTATTTTAGTTGTGTATCATATAAACTCTGTATTTCTAACAGTGTTACCCTCCTTGTGACCTGTCCACCCATCAAAAAGGCAGACGGTGAGTTAACAGTGTATGGAAATATTTTAATAGGATTAAATAAGGCGTTACAAGATCATTTGAATCTCTAACTCATACCTGATGATTTATTTACTAGACTGAATGAGTGTATGGTATTTTCCAAATGAGATTTTTCGGACGTTTATCTCGAAGTTGAGGTTGCAGAGGATTCCAGACAGTTACTGATAATAAATACGTAAAGAGAGCTATTTCAAAATAGTAGACTGCCATTTAAAGTTAAGTGCCGTTCGGTAAATTTACAACAGGTAGTGAATAATGTGCTGGCTGATATATTGTTCGATATGCTATACATGAGCAACAATATATTCCTTATTTAAAATGAAAAGGAGCATCATGTTCATTCACACGTCTTAGCTTATACTATTGAATAAGGTTTCAGGATTGATGTGCTTTGGTAAATACAAGTATTAAGTTTGATTGTATGTATTTGTCACAGAATAATATTGGTTAGAGACTACTGGAAACTAGCAAGCATTGGAAAGCTGTTTCGTCTCAGTATATGGCTCGTCAGTAGAGCACACTCCCCGACTACACCAAAGAATCCAAGCCAAGGCCTTCAGTCTAAAAAATGCATAACACCTGGATGATCGTCGCTCCACATTACAAACTAATGAAAATGGGAATCATACCACTGGACGTTGGCTGGTTCTGTGTTGCAGATAGATAAGTGTTTATCAACAGACCTGAAGGCTTTAGTGGGACAGTGGGGTGTGAACTGCTGACGAGTTCCATACTAAAATGACACAGATTTCTAGTGCTTCATGGTTTTCGATGGTACCTAACTAACATGAGTATGTGACGAATACAAACGAATTAGGTTTTAGTATAAAATTAGTAGAGTGTTCATTCTTCATATCTTGTATTAAATATTCCGGACATTTCTGGAGTAAGACATGTAATTGGTCAATCATCACGATACAAAGTGTTTGAGGGGAAATTACTAAATTTTGTATACATATATATTTTATTGTGTTATTGGCTTATTGTTATATACGTGAGTGTGACTGCTCTGCTTCTTGATCGGTTAGTTGGATTATTGTATCTGAGTAGAAGAATAAGGCAAGTCCAGGAATAGCTGCAAGTTTTTGGAACAGGACAACAAAACTAAACCAGCCATCTGGTATACATATAGTAGTAGGACTTATTAGCTGGATAGTTATTAAACAAAAATAGGCATTTGTTTGTTACACGTTCGACTAACTGTTCTCACTACCTCCTATCAGGAAAATTGATAACATGATTAGTGATGTCAATATACAAAAGAATCAATAAGAAGAACAAGTTCGGAAACCTCTGAGGAGACTTTATATCCTTATTACTATATGCCACCATTTGACCTATTAAGTATAATTGTATCATTTTGTACTGCAGTTTATTAACTATAAACGTCTTATTAAGTTTGTACGTTGTAGTCTGTTACTGATCTTCATAATCCTGTGTACATTGATATACGATGATATCAAAAAGAGGTTAATTAGTTGTGAATTAAATTAGATTGTGGTTAGCAAGCGGAATCATGAGTCCACGTTCCTTCCTATATAAGATTTATCATTTGGATGTACCTACATTCCAGTGTAACAGTTTATACCGGAACTTAAACTCAGTTCATTTTGTGTCGAACGCTGCCTCATTCACTACTAGGCTATTGAGTTCGAATAACCTCATTTGTGCAACAGGTATATGTATAAATATCATCCAGTTGATCTTTTGTTGACTGAAGGTGATCAACCTCCGTTACCATATGTGCATACTGAGTGAATTGCTTCTATGCAGCTATAATTCACAAATATTAAGTTTTATTGTAGTTACTCAGTGGAATAAGTGAGATTCATTTTGTTCTATCTAGGACTCGTCAGCTGAATGTGCTTGCATCCCAGTATTGATATCCATGACAAATCAACGGGAAGATTCAAATACATTTTGATTTCAGCTAGTGGACCAACTTAATCAACTGAAGATTTCTACTCATAATATAAAGTCATTATATACACATAATGGTAAAAAACTAACAATGTATCTATATAGACTAATCAGTGAGTAGAGTAACTCAATGTTAATATCTTAGTTCTTTATGTGGTTAGTCATACCTTAAATATATAGCTTACTAGTACAGTTTAAATCTAAATGATACAAGTTCGAGTCCGTTAGTAAACATTTAACAATTTATGATACATAGTCTATCATATTGATGCATCCCAATTAACATAGAAATTCCTAATGCTTATCTTATTCCTATAAAACAAAAAAAAAACAAACTTACAGTTTGTTTATATTTTGTAGCAAATTGAAATGCTGCTTTCATACGTGTTGAAGTATCTTTGCATAATTGTAATTGTCCACCTTGTGATGCATCTTGATAACCTATAAATTTACCATTGACTTCATAAGCTGCTAAATAAATTTTTAAATTATCATTAGGCCTATAAATTGTTTTCAATGTTGTATCTTTTAAAATTGTTGAACCTTTAGCTGGACTATAATAAATCCATGGCATATTAACTACCCTGAAATAAAATTAACATGTAATTGAATTGAGGTGGTTTATGAGAAGATTGAGATTATGTTTTCTAATTGATTGAATTCATCATAGATTACGGTTGATAAGGTACTATTAGAAGTCAAGGAGCACTGAATAGCTGTTTAGCGTTAGTTGGCAACTCCTTAGCAATACATACCCTATGGGTTTCAGGTTGGTGAATGTCTAACCCTCTGTTCCACTAGATAATGTAGCATCAAGTGGTAAAATTCCTACTTCCATCAATTTATGACATAGAGTGACGATCATATATTGTCATCAGGGATAAATGTCATACTTCCGACAAATCTGAACTCCACCAGTTACTACTTCTCATTACAGCTTCAGCAACATTCTGAAATTAGTTACTAATGAGCTTATTATTGCAATCTAACTAAGGTGGTTTGTGGAAGTTGGATTAGGTGTCTGTAAACCTGAAACATCCTGTAATGAAATCTAGGGTGCTTACTGCTGAGGATTCGCATAGTACGATGAAATAGTTATCCAGTGATCTCTAGTTTCCAATGGTACCCTAGTAACATCAATCTGTGATGAATTCAATCAACTAAAATCTGACAAGTAATTAATGATAAAGTAGAAAATGAAGTTGCTTAAGACAATGTGAGGTAATTAAGATAAGCTAATCTTGTTACGCGTGTAGTAAATTTTTCCATTGATACGCTTACAATCCATGTTGCATCAACATTATTTCAGTGCATCAGAGCAAGTTGCCATGCTCTGGTTGGCAGATAGAAATGAAATTGTCAAAACAAATTTCAGAATAGTGGAGGTAGTAACAGAGTTAGTATTAATGGAGAGGATAAGTGATTAATGATATAATTTTAGAAAATATAATCCAGTAGACAGAAAATTAAAATCAATTGAGGAGTTTAGGATTTGAAGGAGGGCAAGAAATGGATGCGCCTGCGCCACTGCGAGGGATTTTGAGCCATGTCACCTAAAGTCTCTAACCACTGGTTACAATCATCACGCTAACCACAACCAGGTAGTCAGCACACATTAATATGGCTCAATCCAATTATCAATAGCTTTATAAACTGGTGCCATGCCAAGCAAAATCCACTTGAGCAAGAAATTAGGAAAATGTGCTGGAGGTAAATAGGACACATATTGAAGAAATCATCAAACCACGTCAATAGGCAAGAAATAACTTAAAGTTCTCAAGGTCAAAGGAAAAGAGGAACACTATGAAACACAATCAATAGGGAATTAGAGGGGAGACGCGAAAAGGATAGATAAAAGTTAGGGAAAACTGGAAAAGGAAAGCACAGTACATAGTTGGTTGAAGTATACTGGTTGGTTGCCTATGCTCCACGTGGGGTAACAGGTACTGATTGATTCAGCATTATAAATAAGTAATTACAATCCTATAGGAAATACTCGAGGAACTATTTTCTGATAGATTCTTATATACATATAAACTCACTTTTGTTATGTACAGTTAAAATATATTATGACTACAGTATTGTGTATGGACAAGGTAGTAATATTCTTAAACTGTTCTCAAATAATAACCATCATAGACAATCAGTGATCATCTGAACAATTTGTAGCTAATCAAAAACAACTTATCGTTGTAACTATGCGACAAAAAAAGTGTGAAATCGTTATGAAGAATTCATTTGTTAACAATGTTGAGTACAAGCTACAATAGTAAGCATATCAAACTTAACTGTAAGTAAGTAGTATAAGTAGTATTTATTGCTTAGTACTTTAATCACTTAATTTAGTACCTAGAACTTTGTATTAAGTATTTCCAATTGAAGTTACAAAATAATGCAATGAATACTTAGCAGTTATAGTAGCATTGTATTGTACGAACTAGAAATGGGATCACGAACTGTAAGTGGTTGACAGATAAGTAATTAAGTAATCAAGGAAATAAGGAATTTGACTAGGAATATGTTAGGTCGGACCACAAAGAAGCGTAACAAACTTTCAGAACTGTGTTTCGAGAACACTATTTCATTTATTTGAACTGTCTGTAATGTAAACATTTTGTTTCTATTATTGTTACGCTCCGCTTGCCCTATCCTCCCGTTCAGCATAATCGCTGTTATTAAACTGTTTCTTATTATGGTCTACAGTTAATTAGTTGTGTACAAGTTGTTCCTATTCACTACCACTATTTCCCATCCATCCAATCCCCCAATTTCTTACGACATAACAGAATACATAAGTATGCATGTAGGATTATCAATCTCATAAATGAAGATAAGCTTGTAGCAGTCACTGATAACTCTAAACATAATATTTTACATGTTGTACATTATTATTCATTGTATGCATGTTACAGTATGATTGAACAGTGGACCTTATCTGAACTGAGGAATTCGGTTTTAATTTGCTTAGTTTCAGTTAGTTGAAATAAAATTATTTCGTATCAACTAGTCATTCGATCTTCACCGGCTGAGGTGGTTAGGACATGTGTTGCGTATGCCTGACCACCGTCTACCGAAACGAGCAATGTTGTCTGGTGTGGGAGTAGGCTGGAAGAAAGCTAGGGGTGGCCAAACAAAAACATGGCACCAATCCATGAAGTCATTGACAATTGGGCTGAGCCATGTTAATAGATGTAGACTACCTGGTTGGGGCCCATACGATGAACGTAACAAATGGTTAGAAACTTTAGGTGATATGGCTCAAAATCGATTGCAATGGCGCAGGTGCATCCACTCCTTGACCTCCATCAAATTCTAGTTTTTGAGCTTCTCATAATTTTCTCTTTACTGAATCACTTTTATTTTAAGTCTCATCTCTGATCTCTATGCCTTTCCATTAGTACTTACTCTGTTACTACCTTCCCCTACTCTGGGATTTGGTCCGACAATTTAATCTTTATCTGCTAATTGAGGCATGGCAACTTGAACTGATGTACGCATATACAAAGTTCTACGTTTTAACTGACTGACTGACTGACTGACTAGTCATTCGTCTTTTATATTACACGTGGAACTTAGTCAAGTATCTAAGCTTAAGTTGAAATTAGTTATTGAGTTATACAGCAACTATTTCATTTAGTGAGTCCAGTACATTAAGAAAATCAACCGAATCTTTTACTAATCCAACATTGTACGATTCTACAAGCCTAAATGAATGATAATAAGGCAACCAATGATAATGTAGAGAATATAATGATTAACTTAGCATACAACACCAAGACAATGCAACCAACGTGATGAGAAGGCGAATCTCCACACACGTACACACATACAGAAGGATATAGGGATTATGAAATATAGTAATACATCTATAATAACATCAAGACTAAAAGTACACATAAGTCAATCTGATTGTTTAGATTCATTTGAACCTCTTATTAAAAACCCCAAAATTTACGATTTTATTCACTAAACAATGCATAACACACTGAGATAAACTCTTAATACTAACAAACACTGAACTTAAATTAACGCTAACCTTAATTGGAAGTAATTTAAACTGATATAAAAGACTCATTTAATTTGGATTATGACTGGTAAGTGGAATCCAGGATGCGCGTTTCGTCCTATTTGGGACTCATCGGTTGAATGTACCTGCATCTCAATGTTGATGTTCAGAGTGGGATTCGAACTCAGTCCGTTTCGTGTCAAACACCACCGCGTACATCACTAGACTACTGAGTTTAGACAGTCATGTTTGTGCAATGGGCGAATTGGTAGTAGGATGAATTTGTATATTTCCAGTGACTGACCAGCTTCAGTCTATAACAAATCAATGGGAATATACAAATTCATCCTACTACTGATATAAATAACTATTTACATTATTCACAACAGTACTGATATTACATAACTAACAATATAAATAAATCATAATAGTAAGCTATAGAATTGGCTTGAATAATTACATGAATCACAGAGAATTTGTAGACACTTCTTTATTGTCAATTTCTGATTGAATAAACGTGACTGTACATTCATGAATCTGATTAATTCATTTCAAAGTTTGTGTCAATTGGTTACAATGATTGTTTATTGAAGATATTTTAAGAAAATTGGTTAAGTTCGATGGTCTACTATACTTAAGCCATTAAGATTTCTTATTGATGTTGTGATCTTAATCATAGTCATATGTGGTTTCAATTTAATATAATGAAATGTGGATTGGTTAGTTTCTTCCTGTTGTTATGAATGAATGTCTGGAATATAAAAGTTATGGTGATCAATAAGCATCAGTCTAATATGATATCTTTGTGGTAGATTTTGGCATCATTGGTTAGATGAAAGCATTAACATCAATTTCATCGAGGAAATGTTTTCCATACTGGAACATATATATACATATAGAGTTTCTTATAGACTACAATTATCTATCTAAAATAAGACAGTTTATCTAATATCTTGAAAAGATTGTCTCAATACACCTTATTGAATAGTGTTCAATGAACACCAATGACTAGACTATAATTGATATTATTCAATAGTCAGTAACCATTCAGTATATGTACTGAAGAAAAACACAGAGAATGAGGAAATTCTACCAAGTTAGTATAAGAATAAGATTCATTTCCATCACAAAGTGATATCAATTGAAGGTTTTTTGAAATCACATTCGGAACTCTTTGTCATTAAACAATCATAAATCCCATTTCAGATTGAACTAATCACGTTAAAGTTATTCTGTTAAACTATCACCTTGAAACTATCAGATCCAAATCTACTGTTCAATAATCTAAACTTCAGTTGACTCATTATTCAGCACAATAACAATCAATGCTACCAATAGGAGTATATGTCTACGAAGAATTATTTCTCACTAAAATTTCACTCAGAATTTAATCCTTAGTATGATAGTAAAGGCATTTATGGTGATACAGTTAATTCATCAAAGAATTTCATTATGCTTTTAATGATTAAAAAGAAAACATTCAAACAAACATCAACTTTTAATTTGGATTATGACTGGTAAGTGGAATCCAGGATGCGCGTTTCGTCCTATTTGGGACTCATCGGCTGGATGTACCTGCATCTCAATGTTGATGTTCACAGTGGGATTCGAACTCAGTCCGTTTCGTGTCAAACGCCACCGCGTACACCACTAGACTACTGAGTCCAGACAGTCACGTTTGTGCATCTATTTTATCTCATCATGTAACTCTTATTATCAGTAAAGAATTAGACAAATATCTACAGACACTGATTATAGTTTTAACAACATTTCAATTAAGAGTAGTGAATAATGTCAACCGTCCACTTTATATACCTGAATAGTTTTAATTATTTCTTGATAAAAGAGCAAAGGTGAAGGGAGGGGAAACTTGCTTACTTACGCCTGTTACCCCTCTCAGAGGAGCATAGGCCGCTCACCAGTAATCTCCATTTAACTCTGTCCTGAGCAATCCTTTCCAGCTGTCTCCAGTTACTGTTCATCCTTTTAATGTCTGCTTCCAGCTCTCGACGCAGTGTGTTCTTTGGCCTTCCTCTTTTCCGTTTTCCAACAGGGTTCCAAGTTAGTGCTTGTCTCGTGATGCAGTCTGATGATTTCCGCAAAGTATGTCCTATCCATTTCCAACGTCGTTTCTTGATTTCCTCTTCAGCTGGAAGTTGGTTTGTTCTTTTCCATAGTAGGCTGTTGCTGATGGTTTCCGGCCAACAGACATTCAATATTCTACGTAGACAACTGTTAATAAATACCTGTACCCTCCGCCCGCAGCTCTTCTAGCGTTGCTACCGGTCCCAAGCCCGGGTAAGGGAGGAGGGTTGGGCATAGGGCTAGCACCCCTATCCCGTAGAACACAAACTTGCTAAAAAAACGCTAACCAGAAGGGAAGGGAAAGATGGGGACAAAAATCAATGTAATACATTCATTAATAAAGAACTTACCAACTAGTAAAATCACTACTAATTGAAGTTCTTTGATTAGTAAGTCTTTGAAATTCTGAACATGTACTTGTTGATTCAATGCCAATACCATATAATGTATTCAATTGTAAAGTGCATAAATTAGCTAATAGTTGACATGCTGTAATATTATTGTAAGCAGTCTACAATAAGAAAAAAGATTATTCAAATGACAGATTGTTTAAATGATAATGCCAATTCATTGACTATTGTTTTAAATTACAATGTGTTATTCACTAAGTTATTGAATCAAAATGACAATAACCTTGTTTGATAAGTAGACATTTCATGATCTATCGTTGTAGATATTCAAAAATGTAAATGATCAGTATACATAGTTGTGGTAATCTCTGATACTTGGCTCAAGTGAATTTAGACAGTCACATGACTCATGTGTACTTTTATTCCTGATGTTTTTTTATAAACGCGTTGCTATGTTTTGTAATCTATGTATCTCCCCCCCCCAGTGTATGTGTTTGCTAGTTCACTCTTCCGTTATATTGTTTCGGTGACATCTTCTGGTCGGACCCTCTTATTTCTTATTTGTCATTAGTTGTCCAGTTCTCACATCTTTGTGACCATCTATGTTTGGGAGGTTGTTATTCCTATATGCATATATATATTTCCGGTTAAATTCCTTATGACCTGTATCTTAGGGTTACTGGATCGCATGATTGCTGGTTCATGGATTGTTGAATGATGACTGCCGATTGCTTGTGATTCATATTGCTGGTGAATAGAATACAATCCTGCTACTACTCATTGTGTTTTCACTGTTACTACGTGACTGCGATTCGGAATTCTAAGTGATAATAAGAACACCATAATATCCTTAGTGTGTTCAGTACTTACAAGTTTTAGTATGAAATGTGTTAAAATGGAAAACTGACGACAGTGACTAATAGATTACTGCCGTGAATATCGATATTAAAAAACTACAGATCTTTGTTTTCTGGAATGTGACACTGTTCCATGAAACCGTTAACTGTTGATCTAGGACATATTGTCAAGTGTAGACTAGTTCTTTGGGCTCAGTGTAATAGTTATGATTAGTGGTTAAACGCACTTTGTGACATGGCTCAAACTCGGTCATATCAGCGCAAGGGAATCCACTCAACAGTTCCTTCTAGATCTTGAGTCATATTGTTCTTTCATACACGCCAATATTTCACGTCTTTCTATTAATCCATATTGTTAATTTAATTTCGTTGTGTTATTGTGGTATGGCAAAATGAACTGATATCTATTTGTCCTAGGTTTATTGTTTTTCTAGAAAGTAACATTATCAACACAAACTTTGCAGTATAATGATCTAGTAAGATATGTTCATTATTAAATGATAATAGAATATGTCAGCATTAGATCTGATTAGTTAAACTTCGTGAATGTATAAAATATATCGTTATGGACAACAACTAAACAATGGTGAAGGAGTTCTAATAAGTTCTTCCATTTACAAGAATGTATTAATGGCACAGATTCCAACATATGTTCTCAGTCTTTCATCTAATATGATTTTAAGCAGTTAGATTGACAATGGGCAATTTGAACTGCTCTCCGTTAGTTGTTTGCATGAACTCATGTTAATTATATTGAAGAACCTGACTACTTTGAGAAGATATATTAGCTTAAATCAGATTTATTCCTATTTACTTAATCTAATTTATGTTATTTAACAAAATGAGAAAAACATGAATGCTTACTGAACAGAACGCGGTTGCTGAACGTGCCTGTGTTTCAAAATATTTAGAGGATATTCCTGTTTGTGAACTTGTTTCACCCTACAACAGAACAATAAATGAGAATATAGATGGGAAACAAATGTTACAAGTTCGACATGACAATGCATCAAATCGGTGTCTCACAATTCATTATTATTTTGGATATGATCAAAACTTCTTTGCTTGCTCTAACATTGACTATGAAAATAGAAATGATCAAGAAAAGGCTAGTAAATAATAAGTCGTGTGGTTGCTAGAACCAATCAATGAGCGGTATTAAGGTTAGATGCAGAGTACTAGGCAAATATAACGAATTTTTGTGGTTGTAAATTATCGTTGATTAGTGTAATTGAGACACATGCCCAGCTACACCTTAATTAAAGTTGGAAGTTTGAAGAAAACGAAGGGTTGCCAAGACAAAATGTGGGATCAAACAATCAACTCATTTACTATCGGTCTTATCTATGTAGTTAGGTTTAGACTACCTGGTCGGCGTGTTTGCGATAATCCTAAACAGTAGGTGAAGATATTGAGTGTTGTGTCATAGGAGCAGTCACATTACTACTGATGTTTTTACTCCTAGTTCTCTACTAGATCTTGTGTTTAGAAATTATGGCGTATCCTTCATTCTTTAAACTTTTTCTTTATTCTAGAACCGTATTCTTCATGCTTAGTTGATTTTATTGTCCATGGTATTGCTGTGACTTCACTAGGTAATTCCACTTTTTTTGCTCTAGTGTGGCGACGTGTAACAGTGTGAGCGTGTTCTAGATTATAAGTTGCTTAAAGCTGATTTACTATGTAAAAATAACATTTCAACCTGCGAAGCAGTGAATATTGGATTAGGATTCATTCAGTAGTTTTTCAAAAATTACACTACGTAGCTATTGTATTCAAAAAAATTTGTCTAAAATATGTAGCATTTTATCATATTTTTGTTTTATATTCTCTAACACACCTAATCTTCGAAAGAACAGACGGTATCTAAGTTTCAACGAAGTTAAAAACATACAAAATATGTAGTTTTGGGGAAAACTTACGGCAGGTAATATTAGTGTAAATGTATCAGATCCTGTCGGAACAACGGGGCTTGTACTAGAAGCTGAACTAGAACCACTAGTTGTTGTTGGTGTAATACCGGGAAAACAGACTCCATCAACCTATTAAAATATGTGGTATGACAAGAAAAAGAAGTTTAATTCAACTGGTTGTAACTTAGAAGCTACTACAAAAATATAGAAATATAGCCGATTTTAGTGAAAATATATAGACGTTTATTATTTTATGTGATACAAAGAATGAAATAGTCATACGTTAAATTAACTTAATTCAATTTGTAATTATTTGGTATCTCTAAAGGTATACAACAAATAGCAGTAAATACATATTCGTACTTATAGTTATGCAACCATTTGGTTTATCTAATAGATGTTACCTGAGAGTTAGTCCCTTACAAGAAGAGTTGAATAATTAACTATTGACACAGTATAGAAGTAATGCTGAGACAGTGAAAAGTATTTGCACCTTAAGAGGATGGAGTGGTGTTTTCTGTACTGAATAAGTTATCAATAATGCCTTTATTGTCATCCTCCCTGTGATCATTTGCATGAAATTTGAGAAAGAAGTTTGACTAAATAAGCATTTTATTACGTCATCAGAATGTGAACTGAAAGTTGTCAATAATTTGGGTGCAGACATTAACAACGAATCGTAATTAGAACTTTAACGTTAATGACTTCTCGTACTAATTTGTTTACAGTGCTACTCATTCAATAAGCAAATACTAACTTAATATGCATTAACAGGTTCCTCACAACCTAGGCTCTATATGAAATTTAAAAACTACAAATATCTGCAAAAGGTATGTTTGTGACCTGAAGAAGTAACTGTGCAAGTTATCCGTTAGGTTGATGTCACTAGACGATTGTACTTCCTCAATTTTGTTTGAAACAAGACCATATAAAAAATTACCAGTTAGATTAAGTTTAATTGTGAAAAATAGCAATGTTTATTTGCTCATTTTATAAAATACTTTGATTATTTGGCCTCGAATTAAGCTAGTTCAGTAAAATGGTAATCATTTTTGAGTCCAGAATGCAACTCACATGTTTCCAATATCAAATATTTCTCTGACGAGCTAATGTAAACCGAATGATTTCTATGCGCTCGCATCTTAGTTTTGGTCTCAGTTAATGACGTCATCCAATAACAGATATTTACTACATGGTCGCACTAATCCGTACAAATCAGCTAAATCTAAATTTTTATCTATTAATTATTTTATTGCCTACTGCTATTATTGAAAAGATGCTTCGATTGGTTATAAATAATAAAGGTTTAAGTGTAAAAAGGAGGACATACTAGAGTATATAGAACATGAGAGTAAATGAACTTTAGAAGATTAATATGCACTTGACGAAAAAATGTGGTCTAAATTACACAGCCATCAGTTGTTTCGAACTTGAAACGGGAATTATAGACTAATATATATTTTTAAGTAGTGGAGATTAGTTGTATTCGGAAGAAAGACAGATACATAAAGTCACCATATGCATTATTATTATACCTCGGATGCTGTACACTTAGTTTGATAACTTTGCAATCATTTTAACAATCAATTAAACTGCATGACAACTATTTTGAAACTAATCACCATACAATGAGTAGAAACTGATGATTGTGTTTTCATAACATATAGTAGCTTCTACTTCGTAAGTAAATGTCAACAACAAGGGTTAAACACAGATGATTGATTATTAAAGAATGTAGTAAACTCACGTGGGAATTCGGACATGTACATGATTCAGGCAATGAAGAAGCACGCAGCATTTGGATAGTTGTTCGACACGTCAGGCACCTAAAAACTTGTTTAATTAATATTCGGAAAACTTACGTAGAATTGACTGGCGTTGTACTATTTGAACACATTATGCATGTTTGACTAGCTAGTGATGTTCCCGACTGGTCAAGATAAACTAGAAGCATAAAATCAATAAATCAATGTACTTACCCGAAATGGAACCTGAAGGGCAAGTACTGCAACTTCTGGTAGCTTGCATATATGAACCAGCCCTACATGGTATGCAGAATAAGCCGTCATCACTGACAGTCTTTGTAATAACTAATAATAAACATTGCTCACTTCTCCGTCAGCACACTTAACACAATTCACATTACCACCGCCAAAATTTTTAATGGTTTTATAGCCAGGTTGACAAACACATGAAAAACCTTGAAATAAAAAAACATATCCATACCATCCTCTGACTGTTTTTGAAAAGTCAAATTCTGTGAACATTTTACACATAAAAGATTCGCAGTGTTAAAGTACTCTGCATTTGAATCTGCGGAACCAACTGAACAGTTTTGTTGGGAAATCAAGTTAATAGAATATGCTCGAATCGATCTGATGAAAACCAAAATAGTCAACCCACAAAATATTAGCATGTCGTATTTGAAAAACAAGTGTATCGCGTTGCTATGTAGCAAACAATAAAAACAACTTATAAAATCATTTACTAAACACTTATATATATTTATATATAATAAAGAAACTAATAAAAATATTTGCAGCATTATGCAACGTTATTTAAATATGTAGTATCACTCCCTTTCAACGCGCTCTGCTGGAACGAAAATTATTGTCTTGACGAGTTCCGATTCTTGTCAAAATTTTTTTGCTCCACCCAAGAAAGACGCAGTTTAAGCCCAAAAGATTTTCCTTTGAATTTACATTTCTTAGATTTGTTTTGTTTAAGTACTTACTTTAAAAAGGGTTTAGTTTCGTGAAGTTAAACTTTAGCTCTCAACTGGTATCATTATTTGACACTAATATTAGCGTGTAATGAAGATTAACAAACCTGAGTTTATATCCGATTGGAGCTTTTATCCCCTCTGTTTATAATTTATACAGCTATTAAAAGTCGCACTGTTCATCACACTTTTAATTTCGGAATAAATTTGTTTGTTGAATTACATTCGCCAGCGGTGGGGAAATGAAAGAGATCCTACTAACATGCTATGTATTGAAGCCTCAAGGGGACTTGTGAATACTGCCAAGTATCCTATATTCACGGCACACTGTAATAAGGATTCTTTCGAAAGAGTCCTATGGATGATTTTTCAGAGAAAGGAATGAAGTTCTTCAGGGGGGGGGGGAATACCTGAAATCTTGGACACAAAAGACATACTCACAGTTCTAACGGACAGACCTCAGTTCTCGATCATCAGAAGTGCCAGTGGACTTGAAAAGAATAAGCACTACATAAGGAAGTCTCATGAACCAAGAGAACAACTTTGAAAGCCTATCAAACTTCACAATTACTATCCTCACAGACACATTTTAGTACACATATATGGGTCACATACTTAAAAGTTACAGTAAAACTCCATGGGCTCCTAGCCACCTTGTTCCTTATCGCCAACAATGACTTTTAGTTATAATCTGCTATTTTTTTAATATCAACAAATGAGATTTCTGGGAAATAGATGGTCATGATCAATCCGGTCCTGAGCACCCTGCAATCAAAAAACTTACTCCGAACCACTTATTCCCTGTTATATTTCTTAAGCTGTTAAGGGTCATTTTGGATGATCTATGACAGACTGATCAGATTTTACTCAGTTTCGTTATTACAAGTTAAACAGAAACTCACAGACACTAAACTAGAATCCAACAGACCTCGGTCTGTAAGAAAGTTTTTCTCAAAGCAGATAAAAATTTAAACTATTGACGCAAGCCAGGCCTAGATCTGAAAGACAGGGTACGATAAATCTCCTCGGTCCCTTCACAAATGGTTTTTGAAGATCCTGATTAAGATAACTATGTACCAAAATGTTGTCCCACAGTATCAGACAAATGTTTGGAATAAGAGGTGAATCAAAGGAAAGCGGTCTACTCTAATTAATTTATTCCTAAATTTATTGTAACGAACAGTCTCTTAGGAGGGATCTAGCCTCCCAGGACTCTTCCTTTGTAAGCTTCTGACACTTCACATGTATTATAGGATGGCAAGTACATTCCCTTTAATTGGGTTTTTTGTAATCTGAGAGGGCAATGTTTGAAAATGATCAGAACCGGGTGATCCATTACACTACATACTACCTGATGTATTAGCTTTTTATAAAATTCGCAGTAACAGTGATTCTTTTAGTGCTAAACTGCATCCTCGTGACTCCCAGCCACTTCGTAATGATAAATCCAACTAATATTGGGGGCTGGCTCTACACGTGTGCTCTTTCCTATGTTACCACTAGAATTTCATTTTCAGACCTATCTATTGGAACGTTCTGTGGTGTAATGTAAAGAGGAGTCGTGGTTTCTGCTTGGTTAGTGTTTTCCGTAGACCACTAGAGCTCTAGATCCCATGAACAGTCCATGCAGCACTTCATTTGCATTATACCCATTCACTGTTAATTGATGATTGGGAAGCACTAAGGCCCGTGTTCTGGTGATGAAGTCGTTCTTCTGGCTTTTAAAATGTGTGGTGTCATTAACGTGTTTCTCTCTAGACAATCAGTATAATGATGAGGCTGCCATCTCACAAAGTAAGGATGGGATCGGTAAAGGGTGACTCTAAAAATTCGCACCACACCTTAATTCATGGATTTTCGTCTTCGTAGGTAAGGACTTCGCAAACACGGTGTTAGCTCACACAAAGCCACCCTAAAAATACTACTGCGTAACCGACTCAAGAAGCTGTCCTCAGAATGCTGGGGTCACAGTCTCGAGTCGTCAAGACCTATAGTTCACTTTCTTTCTAGGTGCCTCAAGAAGAACCAATAGGTCTCTGAAACCACCAGTAAACTAAAGAAGGCTTATTTACAATAAGTTTTGTAAAGAAACCGTTTTGGGTTACATCAAATGAGTATAAATGTACAACAATTAAAATTGGTTGAAATTGTGAAACAATATTCGGAATTAAACATCAAATTGAAGTAGTATATATAAATATATATATGACACTGAAAGAAATTATTGACACATTTTTGAAGAATCCAGTAATTAATTATAGCATAAGTTCAATTTGATTAGATTTATTAGACAACTAGTAAACCCAAAATAATTAAAAGATCAAAGTGTCAATGAAATTATGAATTGCTGCATCAGTGGTGATAGAAGATGGATGAAAATATGTACTGTTAACTATGTGAAAATAGATAGAAAATCAATAGATATATGGTGTAATATAAACTCATTTGATACATTTTGAACTATTTCACTGAGCTTAGGAAGACTATACGTAATCTTACACAAGGTAAAGCAGAAGGACCTAAAAGAAATCAGTATGAGATCCCTAAATATTAGTGTACACTCTTACTGTTTCAGAGATTAAACTCGAAGTACTCAGGCCTCACTGTGGTAAGTTGAAGAAAGCAAAGTAGCAAGTCCAACAGGTTGACCCCAGATATTTTTAAGAATGACAGTTTACGGTAAGTAAGTTGGTTAGCTAGTATATAAGCCTGAGTTTGGAAACTGTACTTCATTCTATCGAACTGGTTTCAAATGCTGATCATTCCAGATTTAAAAGCGAAACAGAAATCCTGTGGTAGCCGCAGAGGAATCAATTTGACAAACATAGTGTCTAGATTGTTAGCCTCTGTAATCATTTAAAGTTTATTTGATTCAAGGACGTACATGCTCAAAAAACTAGGCTGGTTTCAGACGTTAATAAGGATGAACTGATCGAATATTTATTCTGCGTCAGGTTTTTAAAACATGCGTACTTACCAAAATTCAGCAATCGTGGTATTCTTTGACTTAAGTACAGCTTTAGATTCCGTATATGAAAATTACGTAAGCCGTACAAAGGATCTCCACTTGAATATTACTGGTTAAGTTTAAGCTCATGGAGGGCTTTTATGAGAATTATCAGCCTTGAGCAGGCTTGTTAGGTATTCCCTTTATCTTCGCTTCCATTTATTTTTGAAATAGATTTTCTCCTGGAACCCTGCTTTTTTAATTACCAAGGGGACAATCACATTGACATTACTGAACATTATTTGGTCGAATTGCCGTCCGTTTTTAGACCTCCAGACTTTTCGGTAGTGACGTTCATAGAATGAAATGGTAGCCAGTGTCTGTTCAGAAGTACGGAACATTGTTTACTAACTTACTCTTTTAGACTTGTTACATCATATCAATTCCAAAATACTTGTACTGCTGTCACAAAAGCTGTATTATCAGGTATTTTGGTTGACTGGTTAATATACGCAAACAACCACAAGCGTTGTTACTGTTGATTTGACTCATGGAATAAGAAAAACTAGTATTGTGAAGGCTAACAATCGCAATCAATCAGGCCTATTCATAAAGCCTACTTGACATTCATTTAACTCTTCAGGAATTGATTTCTTTCCAACCCTCTCCATCGACAATATAATTTCATAAGGCGAAGATGATGACTAAATTCGGTCACCTGAACGTCTTGTTCAACATCACAAGCATATTTTGGATGCGTTTATCTCCATGTGAATAAAAAACTCTACTCCTAAACTGGTTTGCACCATTGCTTAGTTTGCTCATAAGGAGTGGAGTAGCCTTGCGCTTTGATCACCTTGTTTATCTCGGAAATGTCATCATCCATGGTGGGTCGGTGTCTAATGAAATTTCAGCGTGGATTCAAAAAATATGCTTGGCCTTTATCAACTTACGTCACTTGTGACCTGTATAGGCGAGATATCCGTATCTTAAAAAAATAACCAAGTACACTGCCTTGCAACTCACCCTGCTTCAATATATGGGTGAGAAACAGGCTATGAAAACGGAAAATATGAATAGGCCTCATGTCTCTGATCATAGAAATCCATGTAGTATTTTCGTGAATCATGGAATAGACGAATGAGTAATAATGATGTTAAACACAGAGTACCAGGAAAACATTGCAAATAAGTCGAAAAGGTCGCAAACCTTCATCGGCTAAGATAGTTAAGATATATATAGTATATGTCTGCCCACTGCAATTCTCGCCTCCCAATGTTGGCTGGGTTAGGAATACCATGGAAGAAAGGTAGAGACAGTTACACCAACATATGGTACCGGTCCACTAAGTTTTTAGCTGTTTATCTAAGCCATGTTGGTAGATGTATACTACATGGTTGGGGTCAACGTGGTAATCATGATAAGTGGGTGGAAACACCGGGTCACATGACTCAGAACTAGAGACAGTGGCGCAAGTGTATTCACCCCTTATTTTAATCTTCCTTAATTGTTCTATTATTCTTTCGTACATATAAATATTTTTTAATTTCTTTTTAAATTGTATTGTCGTGCTATCCTCTTAAATTTCGCCATGTTGTAATGTGATATAGCAACTTGAACCTACTATCACATATTCCAGGTTTTCCGTTGTCGATAACTGACTAATCCGGAAAACAAGCTCTTACATTGTTACATAAGGAAAAGAACAACCTGCATTTTAGTTTGTTGAGCAGGGACTCAATGATGACACACAGCTTATACCACGACACCAATTGTTAACCCTTCTACCATACTCAACGCATGCCTCCTTAATTATAAAAAAGATACTGAGGGAGTTGAATCCGCCTAAGCCTCGTGGTTTGAGTAGAATCTGCGGCAAAGTCTCTAATGTGTGAATCAACTCCATTTCCTCTTACTACTCTCTTTAACTGCCCACTAGCTGAGAGCAAGCTACTTTCTGAATAAATGAGAGGTGTGATCAAACTCGTATATAAAGAAGGGAGCAACAAAGGGAAAGTCTTTCGATAAATTTCCGCATCGTCCACAGTAGCGGTCATAGGAAGAAGCGTTAGTGATTATTTCTTTAGTCATTTTCTTAACAATTCTCGACTATCTGCATCATCACATAGCTTCCATCAAGACAAGTATAAAATCACTAACTCCCTGAAACAGTTGAATAGTTAGACTCTGACCGTAGAGTTTTACTATCTAGTGTGTATTGTTACCTTAGATTTCTCCAGAGCTTTCGACAGAGTAGATTGTCGAAATCTTTACGGAGAATTGCATTTGTTAGGTAATGGTAAACGCCTTATAAAAATGGCTAATGTACTACTAATTGGTAGGTCACTAGAAGTCAAAGTTCGTTTTTTTGATTAATCGGTTTTCAGTGACTAGGGAAATATTATATACTTTAATTTTGGGCCACTTGACTTCTTACTGTTTATATATGTTTCTCGTTTTAACTCAGACTCGAAAATTTTCAAATATGCTAATGTTGTAAAAATTTAGTGAGAGATTCAACGTACCTTAGATATTATAACTCTTCAAGAAGATTGGAATAAGATACAAATTAGAATATAATTTACCTTATGTTAATGTCAATAAGTTCAAAGTACTAATCTCGAACAGTAGGAATACATTATCTACGTACAATCTTGGTTGGTTCAGTATTTCTCTCTCTTCTTCAGGAAAGACCTTAAGTGAAACCCTCCACAATATTCAAAGGGTATATTCCTACTAGCATTCTGCAGCCAATATAGTCTGTTTGGTCTTAGAGTTTCTGCACAGTTCCTAAGGTAGTTTGACCCCTAAACTTCCCACCTACGTTTACAGTATATTCCTAAGACCTCACCTTGAAAGAACCTCAATCTCATGCCCCTAACTTATGAAGGATATTGTTACACGGGAATAAGTCTAATGAAAAGCAACCAAAGGGGGAGTGTTAAAACCGAAATTCTTGTTAACGTTTTAAAATCGACGTTGTTTCTGCATAGGGCTAACATATTCTTGAGTCACATACGAAATCACAATAGGATAACCAAAAACACAATTTTATTGGTGCTAAAGTGGTACTCAATAGTTCTTTTTCCTTGTGCAACCAAGGGGATTAAGTCAATCCGTACAAGTAATTTGTTCAACGAAAAGATGTTTCTAACAAATGAAGAAACCAGATTCTGACTGCAACCAACGAACGGAGTCAAATCATACGGTACAGACAGTCAAAAACATCAACCCTTTGGAACACAACCTCGAGATCCAGTAAAGCAAAACCGAAGATATCAGTGGTACGTAACGTATGCCAGTAAAACATATAAGAGCCTGACTGCGAACAGGAATTCAATGACTTCTGTGACAAAGTTGTGAATTAACAAAGTTGGACAATAAAGTAATACCAAATACACGTTAAAAGAAAATGCTTAATGTAGTGAAACGGAGAAAGTTTTATACAAGTAAAATGAACTTTACAGTTTGTGTGACTAAAATATGTACCCTATGCTGCTAGACCTAAGGTATTAGAGTGGCATAGTGAATAGAACAGAAAGGTCAAAGGAATTATGATCATGAGGCATCATATAACCCATATCCCACTTCATCCCAATAGGTCGATGGTATTTTTCTGTCCAAAATTATACCTAAAAGGATACTATTACAGGGTGGTAGCGGATAAATTTGTGATAGCATCTTTGTGACTAGAATAGGTCAACAAAGCAAATTCTTACCAGGAGAGATCACATCGGTACATCCCACATATCTTTCAGAAGAAAACTCAACGCATATTTCGACACTGAAGGCATTGCTGGACAATATTATAGGAGCACCACTCTGGGTACTCCTCTTCGAAACTCTTAATTTAGTTCTTTCTCTCCATTTTTAGGTGCAATGTAACCAGTATTGTTCTCTCCCAAACCAAGAATACTTTTACTAGATGGAGATCCAGTGTGAGATCATTTTGCTAATTCTACCAAACAAAGTCGGAATTAAGGTTGATCTTCAGACCACTAAATTATAATTCTGCAACGCATGCTCAAAACAAGCTAACTGACTGCCTAACTGCTGGTCGTCGAAAAATAACCAATCAGTGACACACTCAAATAATATAAGCATGCAAATCAACTATCATTACCTAAAAGTATTCTTCAGGCTAGTATTCCAACAATGAAGACTGTCAAAGCCCCAACATTATACTTAAATATCAAAACGCAAGTGTGAAATAGCAATTAATTTGAAGTAGCCAGTCATGAAATTATTGGACATTGGAATTTAGGTCATAAAGTTTAGCGGCACTTACTTACAATGTCGCTTTGGAGGTCTGCAGGAATAAGGTTTGTTTTGCCCTATTTTGTAACGATTCACTCTAGTTATATCAGATATTCTTCGATTTGTGCAAAAGCTGTCAGGGAATGCTTGAAAAGCGAGTACAAGCTTGACGCTTCTAAACGGATCGGAAAACATATAAAAGTGACTAACTGGAAAGAAGGGAAACCTATTAGTACTGTCAATGATATTTTTATCATTTTATTTCTAGGAAATGTATCATGAAAGTTGCTGTGAGTGGATATGAACCAGATTCTCACCAGGGTAGTCGAAGTAATGTACCACCATTAGAAAATAACTTAATAGCCTAATGTATGTTTCGTTTCCATACGACTTGTTCTTTGTATTGATGTAGCTTTGAGTTCGATCTGACATCTCTCAGTGGTTAGAAATTTACACTTCGTAGCGCAGGGGAATTAATGTGATATACACTGTATGAAAACCATTCCGGTATATTTTAGTAGCAGTCTGTTTCCCTTCTATTCATCTTACTCTCACCAGTGTTGATAGTCTCCGCTTGGTGCAGACTGTGTTTTAAAACTTCCCTTTTCGCGCAGATGTGTTTATTATCAACAGTTATATGGTCATTTTCATAAGCAATACGTGCTTCACATTCGTAAAGTTCATCTCCCGATTATATCATGGATAGTCTTCCTATCACTGGTATTACTACTACTTAAGTAATCGTCAGTGTTATTTTTGTAGATGAGGTGACAAGCCTGTTAATATTTGTGCTAGTTCTTTGTGACTAATTAGATTTCTGAGATGATTAATTCGTAAAACTTCTAGAGGAATAGATGAGTGTATTAAGCATAAGTAATAGTTTACTGAGCATTTATATTAACTACAGTTACTTTAGTAGCACATACTCCCCGTACATCTAATACAGTTTTAGAAATCAACATGACTACTTGTTGAGATTCGATTGAAATACAATCAGACTTAAATATCAGTAAGTACTATGGAAGACGAATGCCTAGTTGACATACTTTTATGTGAACTGTCATTTGTCTTATGAAATGTGCTTTTTTCGAGTTTATGTTCACTTCTCTACTGACCGTAGATATTCCAGCAGTACTGAGTGACGAATCATGCCAGACGAGAAGACTAATTTATAGTTCAAAGTTATCTATCTACTCGATTGTGATTCATCACCTCTGCATAGGCCAGATACGTCACTTACAAGGCAAGTGCCTGAATTATTTTTGCAATCAGTTGATTTGAATCACCAGCTTACTTTTCATACTGAAGTCATTTACAGACTAGTTTATATTGAAGGTTCCATAATGTCTTGTTTCATTGAGAATTACGGCGGTATTGAGAGATCTTGCGTTGTTACAAAGGTTTTTCGCCTACCCGCAGGATTCAGTCGAGCGTTGATATTTTGTTGCTGTATCTGCCTTATTAGGAAATATACCACATTTACGGATCATGCTTCACATTAAATTGCTTAGATGTCTTACCTTCAAGCTCTCCTCAGCGTTCCCATCTCTAAATCGAACGGGACTTTTGTACTTGCAGACGATAAGCGGTAGTCAATACAGTCAATATTTGTTGAGCTAAAGTCATATGGTCTGGTTAAGCCTTTATTCGAAGTCAGCAACATTGGTGGACTCACTGTGGGATTGGCATTTCAACCGAACGGATCTTTAAAAGAGTCAATGTTTTACAGCATCCAGACTGCAGTTGGCAAATGATTACCTTTGCGCAATTGGGAATATCTTATTTTTATCACTTAATAAGTTTAAAGTAGACTGGTGGCGTAAGAAAGGGAGCTAGGAGCAGTCAGACCAGCGGATGCTTGACTAATAATCTTAGCCGTATTATTAGATGAAGTCTAGCTACCGTAATTAGTAGTTGGACTGGGTAACATGGTTCGAAATAGTTCGCAATCGAGTAGTTGGATCCACCTATCTTATCCGTGATTCTGAGGATCAAAATTACTTTGGAATCCCACAGACTAATCCCTTTTTTGAGCCGCATTCTCTATGTCTAGTGATCCTTACTATCACTGATTTTGATAATTTAGACCGATGGGCATGTGACAGGTTTTATGTTGATCGAATAGCTTCATAAATGTTGATTGCCAAGTATATACAATATAAATTCTATTTTATATATCATTACCAAGGTTAATTTTGATAATTTCAAATAAATTGAGCATTGGATAGGTTGTTTATAAAATGAGTTATATATATTTGTAAAATTCCAATGAGTAGAAATTAAAATTTCTGACGTTTCGCGGCTTAGTGTAAGTCGCTTCTTCAGAGAAATGAATAACCGAATTGAATTAGCACAAGATTAAATAATACAATGGAACAAATCAGAATCAAAATAAGTTCGTACAATCAAAATTGCGAGTTTCGATCATGTCAAGTCATTTGGGTCAAGGTAGTTTGATGTGAGACATGTGTGCATGCATATGTTAGTGTGATGTGAATTGAGATTATGTGAAAATAAAATTGTATGTATGTTCATGTGAATAAAATGTGAACGTAATTTAATTGTGATCGGTTGGATAAAAAGTCCATGTTGGGTGGAAAATATTCGATGATTATACCAACTGCATTTAAATTTTGATAATTTGATTCGGTTATTAATCAGATTGTATATATCATTACCAAGGTTAATTTTGATAATTTCAAATAAATTGAGCATTGGATAGGTTGTTTATAAAATGAGTTATATATATTTGTAAAATTCCAATGAGTAGAAATTAAAATTTCTGACGTTTCGCGGCTTAGTGTAAGTCGCTTCTTCAGAGAAATGAATAACCGAATTGAATTAGCACAAGATTAAATAATACAATGGAACAAATCAGAATCAAAATAAGTTCGTACAATCAAAATTGCGAGTTTCGATCATGTCATGTCAAGTCATTTGGGTCAAGGTAGTTTAATGTGAGACAAGTGTGCATGCATATGTTAGTGTGATGTGAACTGAGATTATGCGAAAATAAAATTGTATGTATGTTCATGTGAATAAAATGTGAACGTAATTTAATTGTGATCGGTTGGATAAAAAGTCCATGTTGGGTGGAAAATATTCGATGATTATACCAACTGCATTTAAATTTTGATAATTTGATTCGGTTATTAATCAGATTGTATATATCATTACCAAGGTTAATTTTGATTGTACGAACTTATTTTGATTCTGATTTGTTCCATTGTATTATTTAATCTTGTGCTAATTCAATTCGGTTATTCATTTCTCTGAAGAAGCGACTTACACTAAGCCGCGAAACGTCAGAAATTTTAATTTCTACTCATTGGAATTTTACAAATATATATAACTCATTTTATAAACAACCTATCCAATGCTCAATTTATTTGAAATTATCAAAATTAACCTTGGTAATGATATATACAATCTGATTAATAACCGAATCAAATTATCAAAATTTAAATGCAGTTGGTATAATCATCGAATATTTTCCACCCAACATGGACTTTTTATCCAACCGATCACAATTAAATTACGTTCACATTTTATTCACATGAACATACATACAATTTTATTTTCACATAATCTCAATTCACATCACACTAACATATGCATGCACACATGTCTCACATCAAACTACCTTGACCCAAATGACTTGACATGATCGAAACTCGCAATTTTGATTGTACGAACTTATTTTGATTCTGATTTGTTCCATTGTATTATTTAATCTTGTGCTAATTCAATTCGGTTATTCATTTCTCTGAAGAAGCGACTTACACTAAGCCGCGAAACGTCAGAAATTTTAATTTCTACTCATTGGAATTTTACAAATATATATAACTCATTTTATAAATTCTATTTGTTACTGTTCCGGGAACTGATACGATATTTCTTGTCTTGTCTGGTTATAGTTTCTTCACAGGACGTATAAACGATCCTGTAGTTTAACTATGCTAAGTTGGTAACTCTACTTCAAAATGTTTCACTGGGAATGCTTTACTGCATGTGACGAAATTCTGCTGGATGTGTATGGTTTTCAGGATCATCTTACATCACTTCCCTGTGGTTGATGTCGATTATTCGCGAGAAAAATTTACCTTCGTTCTGAAGTAGCCAGTCGTACGGACTTCATACCAATCGATCACACAGTAGTGAACAATGTCCTGCTTGCCTAGTTTTTAATCCTGCTTAAATTCTGTTGCAATGTGTCTATTAATCTAACGTGACTGAACACTATCCACTCTGCCTTGATGCTAGGTGATTGCAAGTAGTCAACCAGGAAGCCTTCCGTCACTAATCGTCCTATAGATTTGAATTTGTGCTTCTTGGCATTCAAGTCATCAGTTTAATATTATAAAACTTCGAAAAATAAGTGCCCATTTGGGTTGTCCAAGTAGGCAGTTTCGATCACTATGTTAGTATATTAGATGAATTATGGACCAAGGTACTCTATCTTCAGTAGTATAAGAGTTTTATATACAAAATATGTTCTATTCAAAAATAAGAACAATACATCTGAACAACCATTTTGTTATTTAGCTTTTAATAGTTTCAACATATTCATGCGCAAATGATCCGGAGCAACATCCACTGGTGTTTTACCATCCTAAAACGCAAAACTAGTTATAAGTGAATTCACCAACTTGGATAAAATACTTGTGTAACAAAACAAATAACCGAAGAAATACTAAGTTTTTAGTTGGAAATATAGAAGTAAGCTATCGTGATGATATTAGAGTTCCGCAGTTACATGTATTTCCAGAGATGCCTAAAACTGAATTAATTCGAGTTTCGGCCTTTGTCTGCACCGTAATGGTAAAAGGAATGTTTTATTAGAGTCCATGTGGTAGTCACGAATAGTGACTGGAGACGAGTAGCATGACATAGAATTGTCCACGGTAATATGCTGTATGTACTCCCTAAATATTGAGTCTTCTCGTACAGTTTTCTTTAATTTTAGTCATTCTCATGTGGTACGTGGACTTCAGCCGACGTAAATTTGTTCCAGGATCTACGTTGGTTGTGGTTGCTAATAGCGAAACTGTTACTTAGTCGTGGCTAGTATTCTTAAGGTCAAACATCATATTTTCTGTCGATAGTTTTGAACTCCTGCCTTCATAATTGTAAGACATCAAGCACCACTTCTATGTTTAATTTTATGTTTGTGAAACATTCGTACATTCGTAGGTAACTAATACTAAGTTATAGATTCTTACTAGCTATATTATATCCTTCTCATTACTACTGATGTATCAACTAACGCTATTTCGGTATTCATCTTGCTGTGTTTATATACCGACAACTTGGACTGGTGCAAATGTACCAGGTTCTACGTTTTTTTAGGAATGATAGATCAGTGTTGGGGCAGCATAGTGAGAAAAGATGGGGTCAGACTCAGGCTAAAATCATAAATTAGTTTGAGTTTCTAAACGTCCGTCGCCTCTTACCTATTGCATGGTATAGTAGTTGAGAGAATCCTAAGGATGACTAAACCGATGTATATCAGTCCATGAAAACCAGCATTGAATATGAGCCATGTTGGTAGGTGCAATCTATATAATTTTGAGTCCATAGAACTTCTGTGATCAACAGTTAGAATTGCTGGGCGACAAGATTTGGAATCACACGTGCATTCACACTTTCTACACAAACCCTTTCAAAGTTAATTTATGCAGTTTATTACGTCAACTCATTCTCTCCAAATAATCTTTATGCTTAAGCTTTTTATTACAATAGTATACTACTGACTGTGCTGAAGTGATACAGCAACTTGAATCAACTGCATATAGGTGACAGGTTCAACATCGCTTTGATCAATGTAGGAAAATCAAGGTATAAAAAATCGAAATATTGAGATAAAACTTACTAAATCTTCATGATCTGTGGAGGCACCGTAATTCATCAGTAAAGTTACAGCTTGAAAATTACCTTCCTCACATGCATAGTGTCTACATAAGTTAATAAAAAATAAAATGAGAATAGTGCGAAATAAGTAGCATAATTTTTCCAGTATAAAGTGAAATGCATGGTTGATTTAACTCTAGAAAAAGTCATATGTTTCGAAATAACTAGTTACAATAAACCACTAGTGACTGTAAGTTCTTATTTATCTGCAGGTATATGAAACACTTTATGATTCAGCAATTTTTCCAGTCACTGGAACTATCATGGGTGTAGCGTACCTTCTGTTGTGTTCTTTCCTGTCTAGAATTCTACAGCATCATAACTTCGTTGCTTTGATCCCAAATCAGAACAAGACTTGAACTAGAAAACGAAGTATAGTTCAATAATGGAAACAGCCGAATAACTATAATGACAACATTAGAGTTCACATAAAATTTATGTGAGAAACTCCTCTCATTTTCTCGTTTGTTCGTTAGCGCTGATTACCAATCAGCGTACATTGATGCAAGCATATTTTGAGGATGATTTAGTCAAGATTGTATCTTGCTAACATCATGAGCCAGATGGTACATTTATGGAGCATCTTTTATCTTTCAAGACAACAATATCATTACATACTTCCGAAAGAAGTGAGCAACTAGAATTGACCGACGGCTTCTTCTATTTACACGGAGTCTGATTAGTTATCTACAATTGTGCTGTCCCTATCCGTATATTTACTGTAATGGCCTGATCTCTTGCCATGTAGTTGTCCTTTAATTCTATTGGCTGGATCAGTTTCTATTAAACTGTCCAGCTCAGAGAACACATCTCTGAAATCCTCATTTAAGCTGATGTTCTCATCTCGTTTTATTATGTAACTAGAATTAACTGACAATCCTAAGATGGAGAGACAAATATGTTTTATCAGGAGTAATTTATCTACGTAGGTACAAGTTATGCTTGACTAATTTGGACTCTCGTGCTTTTGCGGGTATGAGGGCGGTTGTCACTTCCCGGCTGCCCACACTGTGGAAGTTATGCTTACCAGGTTTTGAACTACAAGTTTATGTAAGGCTCTCAAAACCTGTAAGGGAGAATCTCAAATCACACCACATGACATAAAAATGTGGAGAGTTATGTATCAATTTGAAATGTCGATATGCTATACCATAGAATACAAGTTATCAGTGTTCCATATAGTAATAGACTCCGAGCTGAATAGACTAACCAGTCAGAACCATTAACTGACATTCCATGTGAATTTTTATACTAATACGGAAATATTTGGATCACAGTATATAGTACCATACTTGGTTTTTGATTAGCAAATGCTGAGATTACAGCATTCTGTCCATGGAGCGTGCGTCGCACATTTCTTACAAACAAAACATTTTTGTCCTGATACTTATTCATAACTGTAGGATTCATTAAAATTCAGCATGGATGTACAACATAGAAACTGGAACTTACGTGCATCGGTCCAAGTTGCCACAACTCACCAACGCATTAAGATAAACATCAAACTAATACAAGTAGTAGTTACTTCAATAAAAATAAGAGTAGTGTGGATATATATAATATAGTATAGGAATAAAGAATTGGCTTACAAAGGCGTATACAGTTTAGTAGGTTTTTACATGAACACAAGAAAAGCATAGTGGGTGGTTTCAGTCAACAGGTCGACTACATTGGTTCGCAAAGTCCGATAGTATTAATAGCCATCACAAAATGTGGCCTAACGCTTAGGACAACCAGTAAATGATATAGTAATATTGTATATTGCACTGCATGGCGCATAAATTCGATGCAGACTCCATGAAATAGAATTTAAGCATCCTTAATAACATAAATGTCTGTACCAAACGCAATATTAGAATTATTATCGTAATTAGTCCGCCTAATAGTTACAAAACTCTACCTTATTTCCTTAAACAGTTGGTTAGAACAAAATAAGGAGAAATCAAACCGAAATATAACACTAGTCCATGAAGTCGAGTTAGTGGATGCAGACTACTTAGTTGCAGTTCCCGTGGTAACTGTAGTTAGTAGTTGCAGACGTGTCTTAGAATCAGCTGCGATAATGAAGATGCATTTAGTCCGTTTACTTATAAACTTTAAGTTCTAGTATTATTTCGCATACACTTTTTTCATTCTATCTTCTCGAAACACATTATTAACGTCTAGTTAAACACGTTATTATTGCTAGTATGGTTATTTCAACACCTTTATTTCTTCATTTTGTAGTATAACAAATTGAGATAACGTACATTGGTCTACGTGATTCATGATCGGCTAATGCCATCTTCTCCACAGACAGCAATGCCTAACCATACGTAAAATTACCCTGAGTCCTACACATGACTCTAAAGGTTTCATACAAAATGCTAAATAGACAGGTTTATCATTTATGTTGACATAAAATAATTACTTTACTGGCTTATTTTCATACCAGTAAATCGATGTGTATGAAACAGAATATTTTGTAATATGTTGGAATCAAGTCATCATGGTATCAAGATTTCGTAATAAATTCATTAAAATATTAGGCATTGATTTTGTTTTAAAGACTGGGGTGATTGAAGCGAGATGATTTACAAACTACAGAATAACTGTTTTATGTGTTATGCTAAAAAAATAAAATCTACTATTGAAAAACAAGTTGACAGATAATAGCTAAAGAAAACAGTCACATCCAAGATAACTTACAAGGGTGTTTGTCGTTTTTTATCAGTTGAATTAACAAGTGTTGAAAACATCACAACACGTTCATTGTCAACATCTTCTCCCGTAGCGGTATGATCTAAAAGAAGCTTAGCTATATCCAAATTTTCGGTAGCGATTGCACGATGAAGTGGTGTAATCCCACCCCAATCATGTACATCTGGCTTAGCACCAGCACCCAAAAGCTGTTTCGCTAACTAAAAAGAACAAATTTATACATACAATTCTGAACTTATTAGATTAGCACAATAAAGTTTCGATTGTTGAAGTAAAAGATAGGCGTAAGCTGTTAGTTTTTGATCATGGGTATCTCCGAAACAATGGTCATCTATTGTGAGATGACCAAAGAGTGGGATGCTGAAACTAGAGATAGAGTGAATCTTCATCGATTGAGGTAAATGGGATGCGTTACGCAATTCAACTGGAAAAGCACCTATATAGCCAAAACCGGATTGCTATATTGGGATTTTTGAAAAAATAGTAAAATGCACAACTTGACTGGGTGGCTCGAGTAGATCCTTAGATTAGATGCAAACGGATTGTCAGTTTCGTAAATGTCAAGCAAATAAGGATGTCTTAGTGAGATTAGGTGGTGTTTAACTGTATGTTTGGATATACGCAGTAATTTAGAGTGGTATTCTTACATACTTCGTAACTATAGTCTAAATACAACTTAAAATGAATAAAAATAATGTATACAGTGGGTGATCGAGAATCCTGAGTGAATGTAGTGATGAACCATGCGAAAAAACACCCACCTGAAGACGATTTTTAGAAGCACAATAGTGAAGACAGCATTGACCTGTTGAATTTACTACATTCACATCAGCATGTTCCTGACTTATTAGATATGAAGCCACATTATCACGTCCAGCGGAAACAGCGATCATAAGGGGGGTCCAGTTAGACTAAAAAATAATGAATGAAAAAGCAAATTTGTAGAACAAGTTTCGTAAATTTGAGAATCTCCGAACGGGAAAGTAATTTTTAAAAAGTTAGGTAAATAGAGTTATGTTCACGTTAAAAACGGTTGTATAGAATTAGTGACAGTATATATGCTTGTCTAACATTAGGCGTCATCGTTACCTCACACAGAATCTTTAATCCGTTGTATAAAAGCATCAAATTGAATAGCCATCAGACACTCAGATATGGCTTAGGATGAGAAATCTGTTCTTGTTCTCTCAAAATATTTTGTATGATAGCGCAATAATAATTCCCTACACTGCTTTCGAAAAGCCCAACCGTTCCAGCATACAAGGTAGGCAGTAACTAGTTAAAATGAGAGATGTTTAGTTGACAAACAAGATAATTTTGAACATGTAGTAGATGCGTTTTCAATATGTAAATGGTAGCCTTAGTTATACTTTAAAAGTGCTCTATTATTATTGCTTATCCACAAAAAAATGTGACTGCCACCGTGAAACAATTACGAACTATGATTGCGACTGTTGAACATAGCATATTAATGCAATGAAGCCCAGATACCAGCACTTGCCTTTAAGCCACACTACATATGTGAAGGTTGATAGCACTACTCAACTGCCAAAACTGAAGTGAATGGAGCGGGATTATAATTTACAATCTAGTAGTTGAAAACCAAACCGCCTAGCAACTAATTAGTGGACTGTAGTTCATCACTATTTACCAGACATCTGATTAAATTCCTAGCTTCACATTACGCTTATTTTATTAGAAATGTAGTACAAGGAGAAGTACATGAACGACAAACTAAAAATACTTCCTACATGATCTTTAGAATCTTTATCAAATCCTTTAGCCAGAAGGACTTTTAACAATTCCAAATGACCTCCATATGCTGCCCAGTGAAGTGGATTTCGCCCGGCCTATACGTATTAATCACGAAATAAACAAAATGATTCGCACTAAAACCTGATCAACATGTAGTTTTTCCCCATCTGATTCCAATATTTTTACAACTGCCGTAACAACTCCATCAGATGCAAAACGGCAAACTGCTAAATCAGACATTGGGAGTGCAATAAAATGAACGGTTGTGATTTATACACCTATAAAAGAAACGTTAGATAAGACGTCACTATATGGACTAGCAAAGCATTATATAAATAAACTGACAAAGTTATAGTAAGTGAATTCATATTCTACAAAAACATCTTGTTTGAGCACAAGATTTGACACTTCGAAACATTTGACCTTACTGATTATAAAGTAAATTAGACTTACTTTCTACTTAAAACACATTTTGGTGCTACTGCACAAAGGATAATATGCACCACATAAATAAAGAGGTGATTTGAAGAAATAGACGGACGGGGAATGCAACCAGAGATGATAAATCAAAGCATATAACTAAGTAGGAATAGCCTATAAAACCAGTCATCAGCTAAAACTACAGATAAGATATCCATTTAGTTGACGAAGACTACTTCAATTTTGAAATTCAACACATAACTAAAGAGTCACCAGTGAGTCGCATTACCTTTAGGTACTTATACAGGGAGACGCGATGTACCAACAGAAGCCAGTCCTGTACAACAGTATTCTATACCGCTGCACATCAAAATCAAAGTGCAATCAGATTGCACACTATCCAGTTACCTGAAAACATGCACTGGAAGCAGTCCCACTTTGCCAATTGCTAGGTTTGTTTATTTGCATTATCATTTCACGTAAAGTACATCAAAGTTAACAAGTTTGCTGTTCTCTTTACAAATTCCAACGGGTAAACTAGTAGTGTAATCAGACCTGAGAATTATGATGAAAATGGCTGCCAACATGGATAGTAAGACAGCCAATACTTTACAACAGCTAATTGTAGGTACCACGATTAAAGGCACTAAAATGGTTTTTAAACTTATTTCATTATATAAAACGCCGAAACACAATGAGGAACCCACGACGGAATCCACTTACAACAACGACTTTGAGTATGCCTTAGCGACCAAGGGAAAGTCGTCGTTATTTGACAATGCCCTGAACGATGAACATTTCGGGTGCTTCATTATGTGCATTATTAGTGTCGAAATTTCAGTGATCAAAACCTATAACCAAAATATCAGAAGACATGTCAACTTTAAAGGTTCTCGTAAACTACGTGTTGATACTAAAGTTGGGGACATTACACGTAATTGTGGAAGGAAAAAATAAAGCTGATACCTCAGATCCCCAGTTTTATTAATTGATCAAGTGTAAGTATAGTATCCACTTGTTTTATAGCTATGATATTTCACTTCATTGGGTCTCAAAAAGGAAAACTGAGTTTCTAATGACATCGTGATAGAATAAATAATCAAAAATATAGGAGGGAAGCAACTGTCGTATTGTTTATTTCGGAATACTTTTACTCTTCATTGTCATAATTTTGTGTTTATACTGAATGTTTGTGTTTCTTGTGTCAACTTTATGAGTCCGCTGAGGCGTTGTCATATGCAGACCAATAAACTGCAACTTCTTACATATTTGTTTAATAAACAGCGTTAAGTTAAATAAATTGACTATGACTTTCATAAATTTATGAAACTACAGGTTAACCTGTACTAATTGGCTGTAACTTTCCTTTTTCAGACCACGCAGCTATAAAAAAACATGGTAACCTGAAACAGCTGTGTAGACATGACTTTTGCTATCGAACCAATGAGTTTCAAGGTCACAGTGGACACCTGAAACCACCATGCTAAAGATAGTGCTAAAGATAGATCTTATTAGTGATAGAAATCTCATTATTCATTTGATGGCTATAAGATTGTTAAGAAAAGCGGTAAATTGTCAATGTATTGTAGAAATGACAGTTTTGGAGACCGAAGGAACTCGAGATGACAATTGTTTCGTTGTACTGGGTGCTGCTGTAAAAGGCCTATCCGAAGGGATTCTTTTTTGCTCGTTCTAGGTTAGAATTGAAACGAATCTTCGTTTTAATTATCGATTAAGTGATTGGGATTAAAGCAACGACAGCCACTTCACTCACGGATGTTTCTGAAAAGGCGGCAATTAAGTGGTATGAATATAGGCGTGAATTATGTTACGGCATTTTAGTCCTCTTACTGATCCAATATGAAGGACAGTAAAAAATAGTCGCAATTGACGAAGCATTAATTCGTGAACGAAAGTACAATAGGGGATGACAGGATAAAGAAGACTGTGTGGGTGGCTCCTTTTTCTAATACTTGTTGCTCTTGGGACAAAGCATTAAACAAAGAACGATTCGTGATAGATCGGCCACTACACTCCTTGAGTTTGTAGAAAAATACATCTCACCTGGGGTAATGATGTATAGTGACGACTGGAAACCCTATGAATCACTTTAAAACATAGGGTACGCACAGAGTCGTAGTGCATATAAAAAACACTTTGTTGATTCATCAACGGGAGTTCACATCAGAAATAACGAATCAGTGTAGGGGCAAGTTAGATATTACTTGCGACCGTACTTTGGATAACAAGAAAAGATTCTATGGAGCCATCTAGATAAAGGTTGATATAAAATGCATCATAACATTAAGTCTGGAGAGTTCGAGAATAACCTACATTAGTTTTTTTGATGATATAAAAATAATATATCCTGCATGACTATTCAATTTCAATTATAAATAATTTATAAGAGTTTAGGGATTTTTCATGGTATTTCGGGTTACGGTTAAGCATTATTATTATCTGTATATCGTTTTAAAAGATGAATATTTTGTCGTTTTCCGAAGATTTACGTGAGGAAGGCATATTACAATGAGTCATAGTTTCGAATTCTCTAATAAATCACTCGAATTGGAGGAGCGATCGTTAGTTCTGACTTAAAGGGCTGTGATTGGTTAATTAAGATTAAGGATTCTAAGGTCATTTTATGGTCACCCAAGTTAAGGTTTTCGAGTTATTTGCTTAAATGAACGATTAGCTTTACCAAATGCAGACTACATACTTTAGTAGCGGTAAATAATCCCCTAAAAAATAGCTGCTTAGGTTCCTGACAATGTAAATGACCATGTGTATTTCAGCGGACACGACTAGCTGAAGGTGTCCGGTCACGCATCATCCCCGAGTCACGACACGACCCAACGTGTGTGGAAACTTCCTAGATAGCCAGCCTCGACGTTCCTATCTTACTGACGCTCTATTCACGATCGAAACATAACTTCTACTACATCCCTCACTGAATTCTGATTCGTTCTTATTAGTACATGTGGGTTTAATGGTTAGAAGTTGCTGTGGTTTACAGCAGACGTTGCTTGGTCGTGTACCTGGTGTACTTCATTATTGAGCACGACGAGATCTGGCTATAATTGTAACTGTGAGTTTCTTCCTGTTTACATTTGTCAACAGTATTTTTGAATGATGCTACGTCAGTAGATTCATTAATGGTGCTGTTTGACATCAAGTTGAACTTTCGACATTGTAGAGTTGATTTGTCATCAAAACATTTACTGACCAGTATTAAGGAGCCGGTAGGGAGCTCCTTCCTAACACTTTATTCGCCTATCTCCCTCATCGGTCAATTTCTGCCCAGCCTGATATTGATGTTGTAAAGTCTTGTGCTTATTGCGCGTACTGCTTTTGGAGAAATTAATACAATTGACTTTTGGGGCTCAAGGGCTGTTCGTAGAAACGTTAATTGGTGCTATAACAAATTAAATGATTTTTCTGACAAAAGTTGACTTTTACGTCTGTCAGCATACATGATTGCTTAATGGTGACCAGTGATGGCGCGTCATAGCATGAGTGATGGGTCTCATTGAAAGGAAATTATTTGTGAAACTAAGATGACCATTTCTTAGAATGTGGTTGTAACAATGTTGAAATATTTTGTAAGAATCTGATACCAGCATATGTGAAACATTTAAAACAATAAAAGACTACTAGCGAACAAGCACGGGTTTATTAGAAACAGCTGTTCGCACCGTTGTTCGTTTACTCTCTACTATCTCTTGTTCAGTATCCTAGATATATATATATCTGGCAACTTTACTGAAAAAAAACCTAAATTCTACATGGAACTGTGCATAATACTGACCTGATTCTATTAAGCCCACCTCCTGAATCGCGAAATCCACTTTATTTGTTTAAAATTCGCTCCATTTCACTGCACCGAGCATTTCCTTTTAACTTGTATTTAGTATAAATTTATTGTCCACCACCACTATAAAAGACTTTACTTTGTTAGTTCACATTTTTGTTACCGAAGTTATTGGATTTTGTTCATAGTTGGGCTGATATAAGCTTTTGTCAGCATGTGATAATTGCAACTGATGTTTTCAGTTTCGTTTTACTTAATCTAAGGTCGTGTTCCAAGCCATATAGGGTTGATGTTTTTGACTGTCTACATTGAAGTGATTTGACTTAGTTCGTTTATGGTAGGCAGAATCTAGTCCCTTTATTTGTTAGGAAAACTTCTTTATCTACAAGTGAATAAATTGATATTTTACTACTTAGTTGTCGCGTTAAATGTTAATTGCACAAGTTAATTGAATCCATTCGGGAGTATAAGGGAAGAGAACTGTTAAGGTTTGTGTACTAAACACATCATTATCATTGAACAAAGTACCACGTTTGCACAAATAAATATTGTTATTGGTTACTCTGAAGTGGATTCGTGCGTGATTGAAGAACCTGCTTATCCTATGTAGAACCAACGTTGATTTTTGAATTTTAAAGGGATTTTCGCTTCTACACAAACCTCTCTGAGTAAAGTCAGTCTTGTGAAACCCGCGTTAGTCAACTAATATCCACCAGAATTTAAACAGTTTTATTCTTTCGACCACTATATTTATTTTCAGAACTATTGCACTCCGTATGCATATTTTATTGCTCCTTAAAGTTTGCAATTTTAACTTTTGTAACATTTAGTTACTATGCCCAAATTTATGTAAATCTTTCCATCCATAAGCTTGGATGTCCCACTACACTACAACATATTTTAACCCAGGACGTTGATTTACCGCAGTATAATTTGTTTGTACAACAACTCACTTCTGCAATGAGCTGATATTTTCGATCACGCTTGTGAAAATGGCTTGCTTCCTATATGAGAGGACAATTTATTATTACCACTCAAAAGGCATAGAAGCCCACTAATATACATGCATTGACAAATGAAAATAGTAAAAATCGATGAAAGTCTTTGCTCTTGAAAACCACAAATAGAATAACTTCGGTGAAAATAAAATTGCACTGCAAACACTTCCAATCACCTTACGATTACAGAAACGTTTACATCGCACATCTTCCTAATGGTTTGTTCATTCGAGGCCTGTTCGAAACAAAAAGTAACTAATTTTTGTAAATTATTTATATAAAACTACTTCTAACAAAATTTCAGCACATTACAATGATGTTTGTTCGATTTGTTGATTTTCTGTACAGCCATTTTTGTGTCTTGTTCACTAAGACACCTGGAGTGTAAGTAAACAACGGTCAAAATAGGTGTTTAGGCTTGGATGGGACTAAAGACAATCTATATCTTTCGTTTTTTTATTATACCACTACGCACAAAATAATGACGAGATAAAGTGGTGATTTATCAAATTCATTTAAAGCTCGTTGGGAGAGCGGCCGGTATGAGTACTCTAGACTCTTTCTCAAGAGTCTCAGGTCAGCAAATGCGTCCTCTAGAGTGCGCACTAACCAGCAGTCCCACGTTAGGGCAAAAAGGGTTATCCAGTGCTTCCTTATTTACAATGGTACCCTACTAGCATCAATCTGTGACAAGCCCCGTAAACTGAAACCTAATACCAATCTCCATAAAACATCTCAAATTAGTTTATTTAGTAAGTTTATTTAGTTTATTAATTCCCTCTTAGTTGCCAGGTACGTTCTTACGAGTAGTCTGTTATTGAAACTAAGCGTTATTGGAGAAAACATCTTATGTCCTTTCATTCTCTTAATTGCATACTGCCAAAAACTGTAAAATCGTTTTATATTCAAAGCATTCTGCGTCTTGGTTTGACTCAAACATTTTATTCATTCATTTATGATGTCAGTAATGGATCGTTTTAACATGCTAGATCAACAAATATAATATACCTAATATGATGTTTTAATTAGTATCTTTGTATGGTGTAAATTCAATAACAGTAATTCTTAACCAAAACCCCTGTATGTAGATAAACCCATATCTTTTTGATCATCTCTATG
This sequence comes from Schistosoma japonicum, assembly GCA_025215515.1. Classification (NCBI taxonomy): domain Eukaryota; kingdom Metazoa; phylum Platyhelminthes; class Trematoda; order Strigeidida; family Schistosomatidae; genus Schistosoma; species Schistosoma japonicum. Next base: position 23,065,310 of record CM046065.1, read on the forward strand.
AACTGGTTTGCTCTCATGTACAAATTGCAACTTCAGAATAAAGCTATTATTGTGTTGTTTCATTTGTAAGAAGCAAACCATATTTTACGGGTAAGATTAGACTTTAACAAGATTCAGTAGTCACACGAGTGAATCAAACTTCAGAAAACATACTTCCATGATTAAAATACGTAGTAATGTAATTAGACATATAGGCATGTTATTGATAAGTGGAACTGAAAACGTTTATACATGTGTCGTAATAATTTAACATTACAAAATATGAAATTCCGAATTGTAGGGTGCAATTAAATTGTGCATGCAGACTAGAGCATACCTGAAAGAGGCTATAGCAGCCGATAAAGTCAGATCCTTTAAAAGCGGAAATAAACTAAGTTATAAATGTGGCTTTTATAAAAACGACCATGTTCAGAAAGATACAGAATTCGAGAGACAGGGCTAAATTTTAAGCACAATTTCTTGTGGAATATAGATTTATGTTAAGTTTAGATGTGGGTTATATATAAAAGAAATTCGACTAAAAGAGGAAAAAGTAATAAGCATCTGAGTAATGTGAACGGATAAAAGAGTGTGTGACAAAAATTGGGATAAATTAACTATGATGTGTTAACTGATCAGCTAACCAAACGATCAATTTTTCATAAAAGTTATATGATTGTTCAGGACTACTGGATGAACAACAAAGCTAAGCAAGGCGTACTGAATAGGCAGATTTGAACAAACAGGCTAGGGTTAAAGGTAATATATGGAGTAAAATCAAAAAGTACAATATATTAGGAAATATAGCTGATCCAATGTACTAATAGGTTTTGTGATATATTTTGGATGTTATTACTAGTTTCGAGGAGAGTGTGTGTGTGGAAGGACTGTGTATGCAAATCATTAATAAATTTATAGAAAAACATCATCGAATTTTGGGGCACGCAATAACCACAGATCAACTAGTGGAGGGAGGCACAATAATCGTCTTTTATTTAGTGCTTAGCTTATAAATATGGCCTGTCGAAATTTGTGAATTCGTGTATCCTATTAATATACAGAAGAATAAAAGGGGACCTAGGGAACTTTTTTAAACAACTAGATTAGTAGAAAGTTTGTGCAAAAAAATTGGTCATTGTATCACATTATCTCCTTCTTCGTTGCAATCAATGAATTGAACCGGCAGTGTAATGGGTATTTGGTTCTGGATGACTTTCGTATTTTGAGAAGCTTGTAGCGTAAGACTTTGTCAAAACCTTTCATGAAGTCGAGAAAAATAGTCGACGTTACCTTTCCTTTATCAAGTTGGTAGGTTATGTCGTCAATATGATCTTATAATCACGTGTCATAGCTAATAAAAGCCAAGGTTTTGAGATCGAGAGCAAGTCGTGTTTTACAGGTATTGAACTATTTCTATCACTGAGTTAATTGGTCGGTTGTTTTCTAAATCCGCAACCGGCTGATCTCTGATTTTTGGGACATTATGCATGGTTCACCAAGCAAACGGGTAGCATGCTGTAGACAGTGATTTTGCAAACAATTTAAGAAGTAATAAGTAAGAGTTTTGGTTTCCATCTTTTATAATGCTATTTTGGACACCATTTGGCCTTTCGGTATTTGAGTGCTTTAGTGTACCAATCGCTTTAGAAGTATTTTGTTTGGTGATTTTTACATTTGAGAGTTCATATGATGGCAATATGGTAGATTCATAGATACCGACAAAGTTTCCACTCGCTAATATTGTAGTGGAACATTCAGTGAATAATTCATCATTAGATTTCGATTCGTTATATAAATAACTGATACAAGTAAAATGACTTCCACCCTTCTTCGGAACTCCTAATTTTGTTCCAAAATATTTTAAGAAGCCCGGACGGATATTTCGCTTACGATGGCAAGTTTTTCTACTGCCAATGCCATTTTAATGCGTATTGTCACGGTAATTTTACATGTTTTATTTTCTTTTAATTAGAGATAAAATGATTGGATCTAGCAAACTTAGGCAACGTATCTTCGGAGTTGTCTTTGCATATGAATTGGAATGAGCAAATCTTTTAGAATTCTAAGTTTTGGATGTTTTAATGGTGCAATTTTATCTAAAACATTATTTATGGTATAGTATAGGATGCCAGTGGATGTGTTGGCGTTTGTTTTCAGTAAAGTAGCTTCTACAATCGGGACTACTGAGATACATTTCGTGGCCCTTCTTGTCAGCTTGAAAAAAATCTACGAAGTACAGTTGTCTGATGCTTAGATGTAGCTTTTCTATCAAAGGTGGATACGAAAATATTATGCCTTTTCGGGGAAAGATTATTTGTTGGGACTAAGTTCAAAACGCTTCTAACCTTGATAGGATTTCAAGCACTGAGTCCATTCTCGACCCTTTGTGTGTATTTGACCGGAGAAACCAGATTACTAGGGAATAGGTTTTTATTTTCTTATGGTGAGCAGGAGACAATGGAGTTCGATCTGCGGATTTAAACATTCAACACTTCTCAACATTCAATATAAAATAATAGAAAATACAATCCCTATGCAGGATAAGAAGGTAAATGAATACTTGGGATAATTTTTTTAAATTGTACTTAATAAGATATGCTGTTTCAAAGAACTTTGGATAAGACGATTAGGAAGTTATTTTTCGAGGAATAAAATCTACGAGCTGTGTGCGGCTACGTGAACATAATAATATAACATGAGCTTTCTTAATTACCAAATAGCAAAACAGATAAAATATAACTTGTAACAAGTAGTCATATAAAAAACTAGGTAGCCCAGAATTTAAGCGAACATCTGAAGATGGCAGAAGAACTCATCGTAAACTACTAATTTTCAGTAACAAGTCTTCAAAATAATGACAGCACTCATTCATTTTTAACAGATTAGGATTCAAACAAATTAATGTATCAAACAAAAGCAAGGGCAGAAAGTTTGTGGGTGACTTTAGTGAGGCCTTTTACATGTCACTAATGTCATACAGATATCAACTTTGACACAATGAATATATAGTAAGTCCTTGTTTCGAAAGATACAGTTTATGTCGTTTTAATGACCTGATATTGTAAATGTCACAAGTTCAGGATGTACTGTACTCACTCAATATGCCACGCATAACCAACTGTCAAGGTATTATGGTACTGCTGTCAACATGACAGTTTTTGTGACAGAATTAAAGATGGCGTCACTATTATAAACATAGAGTTAGGGAAACAAATTTTGATATCTGTTTCAGAGGAATACAGATAATCCGACTACCGTTAGTATATTCGGAAATTTAGTACAAAGTTAATGCTAGTTTATAATTATGGTCATGATGATACAGAAAGCTTAACTCATACACGAAAGAGCAGTAAATTTTACAAAAACAAGTGGATTTACAGTAATAACGTTCTTAATATACTAGATCATTGTGTATGGAGATCACGTTGAAGTAAGTAACTATTCACCACCAGCTTGAAAGTGTTGTGAAATTCTGGGCTTTCAGGGAGACTGGAATAATAAACTGAGGATGTACTTCATCACTTTCGATAGTGTAGTCATTAATTGAAATGCCAACATGAATACAAGTAAGTATAATCAGCAAGTTTACAGTAAACTTCAAAAAAATGAATAATGCGAAAGTGCATTGAACAACTGGTTTCTTATTTTTTATGAGTAGACTTTCAAGGTCATATATGTTTTTCCTTAAGGTTACTTTCAAATCTTAATTTCACTTACACAGTTAAGAACAAACACATTGCATCTTAAATAACCTACGAACATGAAGAGCATACTTAAAAATAGAGGTGTCAACGGTTAGTTATTAACTTGTTTTTAAATATATATACTATAATTATTATGATATCAAGAACATTAATTGAAAATTTTATGACATGTAACTTGTTTCCTTGAGCTCTATGCAAGATGATTTTGTAGTGGTTTCACATCAAAAGACCTCTTATTTGATTTAAATTATATGGGTATGGTGTGATAATTTTTAATTTCAATGTTGACCTAAGCCAAGATCTTGTCACACGTTCGGACAGTGAATTGTACGTTGTAGTACGTTTGTTCATATTTGCAGGAGAAAATATCAGGACATTAATTTTTTTACTGAAACTGTAGGCAATACAAAAAAATTGTTTTGTCTAAGTAACAAGTTTGTATTTAGGCTTTAGCCATCCCATTGTAGTCACATCAATATACGGTTGCGTATTCGGTTAGTATATTCAAATTGGTATACTTCATTAGTATAGCTGGTTAAATATGTGTATGTATATGTACGACAAAACTCAGAGTAAACTGTTTATCTTGTGATGGCAACGAGTGATTAGAATCCGGAGGTTATTAGGCATAACGTTTTCGAATATGCGTCATTACAACAACAAACCAATAACCAGAGGGTCACTTCATGTTCATGCAAATAAGAAATCACTAGTTGTGGTAAATAAAGGCCTATGATCTACATAACCTGATAATTCTTATTACTTTATAAAAGCACAGAATGGTAGTACAATGTCTCCTAACATTTCTAAGTGTATCTGGATTCAACCTATTGTTGCGAACTAATTATGATACACCATGGTAACTTAATTTTAAAAAACGAAATAACCGTCACGTCTATATCAATGTAAAAATCTAGTGCATTTTAATTTTTCGGTCGAAATTTATCTCATTAGCATTCATTTTAGTCCAAATAGGGCATAGTGATAGTCGTAGAAAGCATTTTTCTGATTGCAGGGCTTGTGTGAGAAGATACCAGTGAATTTGAACTCTATTTCTAAAGGCTCAAGGGTACTTCTAATTGGTCGGTTCCAAATAGGTGGGATAGATGGAACGTTTCGAAATTAAATTGTATAATACTCACATGAAGTTAACTTCTAATCTTGATAGATATTCTAGTAAAGTATTTCTCCGGTTGCTTCTTGAGCTAAGTGGATGAAATTACCGAAATTAATTAACCGAATGATGACAAATGTTTGCTAAAAGTTTATGATATTGTAGTATTTCTTAGAATTTCGAATAGTGATTAGCGAAACAAATGAGGCAATAACCAAGGTAAATGACAGCATTAACATATAATCATTATTCTTGTTAATACTGATATCAAAAAAGATTGAAATTCATTGAGACTAATTAGTGTACTAACTTTTAGCTCCTTAGAATTTAGGTCTATTACTCATTTAGAGCACTATTTTCCAACGAACTTTACCTTAAAAGTTTAGAAGTTAAACATTGTAGCGTTATATTAGTTATTGGTTTACACCATATATTTAGACCACTCTCCGTCAATTTTCTAGATGATTCGAGTAACATTATAACTAACTGCTGCGACAATAGTATGTTTTTGTACTTAATAGTCACCAAATGTCACTTTTAGGTATGTAGATCTCATTTGTATACTTAGGTGGAATTTGGTGCATTGCTTTAATTGACTTGGTTTTCTCCACAGACAGACAGACAGATACAACGTAGGACCAAGCACATAAGTGCATCGGTCCAAGTTGCCACACCTCAACAGCATAGCAAGATGATCACCGAATTCATAGAATCAGTTACCTTAATGGTAGTAATATATAAAAGGAAGATTGCATATAAGGATATAATATGTAGAGAGAGAAAAAAAAATAGTTTGTAGAAAGAAAGGTAGCGTAATCTTAGTCTCAAGGTGTACGTGAAGACAAAGAATGTATACACCTACGCCATTGTGATCGATTCTGAGCCATGTCACCAAGAGTCTCCAACCACTGGGTACGGCAGTCACGCGGACCCCAACCAGGTAGTCGACATCTACCAATGTGGCTCAGACCAGAAGTTAGTGACTTCAACGACTGATGCCACGTTTTGGTTTGGCCGCCCCTAACCCTTTTCCAACCCACCCCAATACTAGTCATCATTGAGCGACGTGGTAACCGGTGTTCGGACATACGTAACACATGCCCCAACCATCTCAGTCGATGAAGTTTCATAACCTCATCAACAGATTTACCATTATTCCCTAATACCCTTCGTCTAACCTCATTATTAGTTACCCGGAGATCCCAGCAGGTACGAGATATATTTCTAAGACATCTGTGATCAAATGCTAGTAACCTACGAGTGTCTTCTACCCTTAATGGCGATGTTTCACAGCCGTAAAGTAGAACAGGACGAACTGCTGTGCAATATACTCGTCCTTTGGTTGATAGACGGTTATCACGCCTACGCCATAGATGACGTAAGTTGGCAAAAGCCAAACGAGCCTTTCGAATTCGTGCAGAAATTTCGTCAGACACCAACCCATTAGGGCTGATCAGACTTCCAAGATAAGTGAAGTTATCAACGCATTCAACTTCTTCACTCCCTATCCTTAGTTTAGGGGTTGACGCAGGCCAGTCCTGAAGTAACAATTTACACTTAGAGGGGGAGAAACGCATCCCAAACATCCTGGCATTGTTGCTCAGTGCGACCAGAAGACTCTGCATCTTATCAGTGTCTTCACCAAAGAGGACTATGTCGTCTGCGTATTCTAAGTCGATGAGTGGATCTCCTGGAAGGAGATCAATCCCAGAAAATTCAGCCGAAGTAGGCGTTACTTCCAGTAGCACGTCTGTGATAAAATTAAACAAAAACCGATATAGTGGGCAGCCTTGACGAACACCACTTGAGGTCGTAAAGTCAGATGACAGTTTGCCATAAGCTCTGACTCGACTGGTAGTGTTCGAGTAAAGAGCCTTTTTTTTGTTTGAGTACATTGAAGTAATGTGGTTTTCTCCACATTACTTCAATGTATTCAAAGAAAAAATGAGCATCTTCCAGACTGGTTTTGTAAGAGCTAAATATAACGTTTAGGTATCTCAGTTTTACCTCATTTGGTAGATTGCTACCGTAATGTAGGGGAGGCCAAGTCACTTATATATATATATAAATATATATGTATATATGTATATATATGTATATATATATGTATGTATATATATGTATAAAATGCGAAATGTAGTCAGGTGAAGGTACGTTCTGTCAAAATAGTATGTAAAGAAACTGATCGAACCATGCATTTTTAACGTTTTTTTTATTGTACATTTCGTGCAGACTACTGAAGTTTTTAAGTTTTTAAATTCCTATTTTAAAACGAAAAAGCTATTCAGTGGTTCGTGATTGCCAATAATTTCATAAATAATGTTAGTCCGTGATTTTAGCCTATAGGATATACTCACTTTCGTAGGACCTATTTTATGCAGTGTTATTCATGCTGTTGTGTATTATTGTATTATTTTACTTCGTGGATTAATCTTACGTGTTGAAGTATGTTTATGTAAAAAATCATTTTTTCTTCCTAACCTCCATTCGATTTAATGAATTTTTTCCTCATACTTTGTGTATATATTTTGTAAATCCATAGCAACATTTAGGATCTATATTTTTCTAAAAAAATTAAAATAGCCAATATGTCCAAATTAAAAATTAATTCAATAAATGTAGACTTCTATTTCCTATTTCATTTCTAGGTTATAATAAGGCGGAGTTGTAATAATGATTGTAGTACATATTTTATTCATTAGCACAGGTTTGAATATAGTAAAGTACTGTTCAGTAAATTATTATTAACTGCCATTTAGATTCATATGTCTAAACTATATAGTATTTAGTCCTTCCTTATATAAAGGATAAACAAGTTGGAAGCGAAACTTACACAAACCACGATGGTGGTGCTTTTTAAATTTTACAGTAGTTGAATTTACGTTAGATTTTAAACATTAGCAGAAGTGTGTACGTACAGTTGCCCCGCAAACAGATGAAATTGGCTAAATAGAACAAGACTAAAACAGAAAGTAGTAGCTCAGAAGTGTAAATAGACATCTGATTTATTATAGGATCAATCAATCGATCAATCAATCAATGCCTGTAACCTTATGTGGAGCATAGGCCGCCGAACAGTAATCTCCAACCAACTCTGTCCTGAGCTTTCCTTTCCAGCTCCTCCCAAGAGCTCTTTATTTCCTTCATATCTGTCTCCAGTTCCCGGCGCAATGTGTTCTTGGGTCTTCCTCTTTTCCTTCGGCCTTCAGGATTACATGTTAATGCTTGTCTTGTGATACATTCTGTTGGTTTCCTCAATGTGTGTCCTATCCACCTTCAGCGTCTTTTCCCGATTTCTTCCTAGGCTGTAAGTTGATTTGTTCTGTCATAGGAGGTTGTTGTTGATGGTATCTAGCCAACAGATTTGAAGAATCCTACGCAAACAGTTGCTTATAAATACTTGTATCTCTTGAATGATGCCTTTCGTAGTTCACCATACAAGTTTCAGCTCCATACAACAGGACTGTCTCCACATTTGTATTAAAAATTCTGATGTTGATTGACAATCGGTTTGAGTTCTAGATGTTGCTCAGTTGTGAAATTACTGCTCTTACCTTCCATTGTCAATCCGCACCTTCACATCTACATCAGACCCTCCTTGTTTATCGATGATGCTGCCACCCTGGTTTGTAAAGGTTTCTACATATTCCGGAATTTCTCCGTCCAGTCGAGTAAAATTGAGTTAGTGTTAGTTGTTTTGTATGGAAGAATCTTGCTTTATCCGTTGTGTATATTGAGGCCTACTGCTGCTGAGGCTGTTGCTGCCTTATTCAGCTTTATCTGCTTTTGATGCTGTGTGTAGAATCGAAGAGATATGTTGGTCATCTGCAAAGTCCAAGTCATCTAGTTGCATCGATGTTGTCTACTGTATTTTGAGAATGCTTTGAAATGTTGCAGTCTTCATGATTCAGTCAACCACCAGCAGATAGAGGAAGGGCAAGAGTAATCAGTTTTGTTTAACACCGGTCCTCACTTCGAATGCATATGTGAGCTGTCCTTCATGTACGATTTTGCACTGTAGTCCGTCGTAAGAAATTCTAATGATGTTGACTATCTTTACGGATACGCCGTAAGTCGTAGAATATTCCATAATTTTCTCATATCAACGCTGTCGAATGTGTAAAGTGGTGAATTGCATTTGATTGATTGTTCATCAATGAACCGTAGAACAGCGATTCGGTCGATACACGATCGGTCCTTTAGGAATCTGGCCTGTTGATCTCGAAGTTATGCGTCGACTGGATCTCTTATTCGGTTCAACAACACTCTGTTGAAAAATTTTCCTGGTATCGAAAGACAAGTGATACCTCTGTAGTTCTCGCAATCGCTAAGATCTTTCTTGAATATCTTGATAAAGTATCTTTCTTTCCAGTCTGCTGGCACTTGTTCTTCCTCCCAAATAGTTCTGAAGAGAATGTGGAGTATCTTTGATGTTGTTTCTATATCTATTTTCAAGGCCCCGCTCAGTTGGTTTGTCGTCTGGTCCTGCCGACTTACATCTCTTGATTTGCTACTCGTATGGCCATTTTGATTTGGTCGACTGTTGGTGAGTCAGTGTTAATCGGGAGATGCATGGCTGCTATTTCGGTGACTGGTGGGTTCAGTGGTACTGGTCTATTCATCAGCTTTTCGAAGTGTTCTACCCACTTTTTCGTTGTTCATTCACTACAGTGATTGGTTAACCAGCCTTACTCTTGATTAGCCGTTATGGCTTACTGAATTTTCCAGCTAACTTCTTCGTTGTATCGTATGAGTGCCCCATGTTTATTTTTCTTCCAGCTGTTTCCGCCGTCATCGCTAGGTCCCCAACATATTTTCGTTTATTCGACCTAATGCTCTTCATTCGCTTGTTGACTTTTGTGTATTTGGCCTATGCCTTGGCTTTCTATGATCTTGTTCGGCTGTTATTAATTGCTAACCACTTGCTCCTCGTTTCTTGGATCTTGTCCAGAGTACCAACAGAAATTCATTTTTCATGATACTGCTTCTCGCCTCATAACATCCTGATATGTTGAAGTTATCGTTTCTTTAATCTCTTTCCAGTTGTCCTCCATTTTGATTCTAACTTCATCTAGTAGATGATAAAATGCTTGGAACTTGTTGTTGAGAAATATTTTGAATTGGTTGCGTTAGTTGGTACCCCGGAGAAGGGGTTAAATTAAAATCTTGTATAGAAACCTCTTCTTACCTGATCAAGCAGTTCGTATGCTATAGAATAGGTAGAAATATAACTCGGTTTACTTCCCTTTAAAAATAAAGTGGTTATGATGAATGAAATACGTTTTATATCAAATTACTGCATATGAACTTACCTAAGTGAACTGAGAAGCATGAAGTAAGGATCTGTGGTTTTTACGGAAGCCCATAGCTTGCTGGTGATGTCTCAGTGTGAATAAAACGATAATTTAGTTAGGGTCACACCAAACAACGGTAAGAACTTTCTGTATTGTCAGAAAAAGTTATAGAAGTAAATGATAGATTAGTAGGGATGATTGACTTAATTCAGACCACGGATGGTGTTCACTCAATGTGTATCTAGTTTGGTGTTCTGTAACCTATGAAACTTGTAATGTGGGTTGGTTCAAGCGTATACTTTGTTGGGTGGATGGGGCCTCAAGATATGACCACTGGCGACTTTTGCTTGTAGAAATGCTAACTTGATGTTTGGCAATTTTAAGATCTAGTTATAGTTGAATACTATGAAGCTAAGTATTTGTCACTTCTTACAGTGATGTCTTATTTATTTTATATAAAATAGTAGTGTTAATTGACTTGAAAGGTAAGTTGATAGAAAATTATTGATTAGCTTTGATGAAGGTTTAAAATATAAGCTTTTGCACTCATAACCTGTAAGATCTACATAACTATGATAGTAGCTGTTAGTTTTAGCGAACATCGGTCTTAACCGAGTGTTGGGTTTTTGAAGTGTATGCACTAGTAGTTAGTTCTCACATTCAAATGAAATAATCATCTGTTGCTCATGGAGTTTTGTTCTCATTAGTATCAATTCATAATGTAATCACCGTATTATTTTTGAAGAAGGAATTTGTATTGTCCTGTTATTGGGATTCGGAACTGATATTGTTCACTCCCCTCTGTTACTGTTATTACTGAGGTAACTTCTGCGTCTACTATTATGGTGCTAGTCTTGCTGTGCTCTAGAGGTATGGCAATTAGGGCCGATGCACTTAAGTGCTAGGTTCTGTGTTGATCATACATACATCCAACTGTTGAGTTTAAAAAATAAGGAGAAACACACATTTTAGATTTCACTCTTAGCTACACTTTTAATATACTGAATTCCGTTTCAGTATTTCCCCAACCAGGTAATCTGCATCTACTAACATGGCCTAGACCAACAGTCAAGGACTTCATGGACTGATACCATGTTTTAGTTTGACTGCCCCTACCCTTCTCCCATCCTACTTCAACCGTAGCCAACGTCGCGCTGCGAGGAAAGTGGTGAATGGAGCATGCGCACCACACGACTAAACCATCTTAGTCGATGAAGATTAATGACCTTTTCGACTGATTCACAATATTTCCCAAAGTGATCTCATGTACTATTAGGGGTATGAGGGAGGTCATCACTTCTTGGTTGCCCACACCGTAGAAAGGTTCTTCTTGAGGTATCTGAAAAAGAAATTGAATTAATGAATGAATTATATATATATTTCAGGCCCACTAGTAGTCTTTTGACCATCTTAAGCATTAGAGCAAGCATATTTGGGATGCGATTATTTCTCTCCAAATGAAAAATGTTCCCTCAAGATTGGCATGGTTTGGTATTATTTGTACGTACAAGTTTTGAGATACCTTAGATTGTATCTGGGGGTAGAAAATTGTTATCAAGAGCCAAATCAAAACGTGACATCAGTACACAAAACCATGAGCTATTACTTTTAGCCATGTTAATAGATACAGACTACCTGTTTAGAGACGTTCCATGACATCACAGTGTTATGCATGCATTCACATTTGTTGGTTAACCCTTAGATAATCAGTTCCGAAATTATCTCGCGCTTTTGTAAAATGTTGCTGCAGGATCAGCTCGCTTCGGTGCCGAAATCGGTGAATTGGGGAAAAGAATATGTTAAACCTGTTGACCGCTTCGCTTATTTAAAGAGTTTCATTATTATCGATGGTCCGGTGTCAGATGAAATCTCAGCAAGAATACGGATAGCTTGATTGGCTTTTGCTAACTTGCGTCGCTTGTGACGTAGGTGATGCATCAGTTTATCGATGAAAAAACGAGTTTACTGTGCAGAAGTCCGATCTGTTTTACTTTATGGATGTGAAACTTAGTCACTAATTATACAGGATATACGTAGGTTACTAGTATTTCACCATAAGTGTTTTCGAAGTATTGTTTGTGTTTTCTGGGACCACCGTGTAAGCGTTATGTGTTTAGGATTGGGTACTAGGTAGATATGGTAAATGGATTGATGAAGTAGTGAATCTTCATTAGCCGAGGTGGTTAGGATATATGTTACATATGCCCAACCACCACCTACCTCGACTAATGACTCTGTCTGGTGTAGGAGTAGACAAGAAAAGGGCAGGTCCGACTAAACCAATACATAGCAGCAGTCCATGAAGTTATTGACAATTATTTGTTAGATGGAAATATTGACGGCATCATAATTGTTGTGATCTCCTCCATATACATCAACAAATATACTTGTACTGCATTTGAATATATTCATTGTAATACTAATAAAGCCGAATGTTATAATCAGTCATGATAATTAATAGATTTAAAACTTACCACAGTGTTATCAATTTATTAATTATGTACACATACAAATTTCTACTTTTGTAATTTATTCGAATGTAATAGTCGTATTAAACTCTATAGCATGAACTATATGGATCTGGATAAACAAAGACTGTTAGTACATGAACGTTACATTGGGATATCAATGAAGACACTACTTTATCAACATCACACTTTTATAACATGAAAGTGCTTATTTCTTCGCGTTGATATCATAGACTCAAATTGAGTAATCTCTGTTTCTATATGTACATTTTGAGTGAACTACCTCGATACACAGTAGTTTACAAGTATGATTAAGCTTCATCATGACCGACTTGTAAAATCCTAGATATGTGTTTTATCCTATTTTGGATATATTGTTCACATCAAAAGTTAAACTTAGTTCATTCGTGTGAATACCAGCTTGCTCGTCGCTGAGATACTGAGCCATGACAGTCATAATCTTACAACAGGTATGCATATATAATTTGGATGTGATTGTGTCTCCCGGTTATCGGTTGAAATTGACCGAATTCTGTTGTAGTGGAGTTCAAGGCGAAGAGATTGTGTTCGAGTTTCTGTGTTAACGTCAACATTGGGTTGTAGATACATCCAGCTAACGAGTCCCGAATAAGGCGAATGGGGCATCCCGAATATTCATACTTGCTTACCAAAATCTAACTTTAATCAACTTTTTCATTTGTATAATAGATGTTAATTCGTTATAGAATGATCTACGTTGAATGCCATTGGCAAACACAGAACAATTTGCGGCTATTTTGTTTTAAAGCGAGACTTCTTAGGGACGGCACACCCACACTACCCTACTGGTGATTGAACTTTCAGATCTCTCAGTGAACGTTTAACCATCAGCTGACATTCATCAGTAGAATTCCCACTACTTTAATCAATTTTCAATATAACATTATCGATAATAAATGATGATAACTGATAATCGTAGAGCGGATCTATTTTAGAATGAAACAGCTGTTTAATGTCCCCGCTGATTTTAAATTGTAATCCACTGGAATTAATCTGTGATGAATACAAACAAAACAGTTCAAAAATAGCTTATTTTCACAACATTTCCCTAACTTGAATAATAAATAATCAAGATCCAATCTTCGAAAATTCTGTGCAACTCTTTCCATTAGATGTTCAAACACTCCTTTCTGTTGATCAAATACATTTGTTTCCTTAATCAAATTAAGTTTATCCATTTTTATTCTACTAAGTATTATTATTGTTATTATTATTACTATGATTACTAATAATACTACTAGTATTACTACTAATTCCTTGTTAATTTGTTAATGATTACATCTTAATAAGAATTAGACAATGAAATATGTCTACTGAATAGGTAGCTATGAATTGAAAGTACTTGGAAAAGATTTCTAACTTAACCTAAAACTAAATATACTACTGAATTCCAATTAAATTAATGGGTTATAAGGTCAACTCTCTTCAAACTATTCATTACTTTTATGAGTGTTTTAATGAAATAATGAATAGGTGAATTAAGTATTTGACCATTTTATTTTTATTAATCAAGTACAGTGAATTATTCATTTTACAATTCGGAAACATTTATATTTATTAAAATGGAAGGCAAGTTTCTAATCGATAGATCGATTTCTGAATAGTACTTTGATATGTAGATGGTATTGACCGCTCAACAAATTGAAGCGTTTATCTACAAGCTACTATACTGGACGTTCGAATTCCGCTTCAATTAAGTTTAGGTTTGTTTCATTAACAGTGTGACTCGAAGTCAAGTATATAATTCACTGTCTTTTAAATGTAATGAAATTAATAAAGTTGCGACATCATAATAAAAATCAGACTGTACCTCGACAATCAGTTCGCTCTAAAATGAATTTTTTTCAGGCAGTCGAACTTGGTGACTTTAGGTCTGATTGGCAATTCCAGCTTTTAATCAAGTTGTGATGTAATAAAGTGATACCATTCAATATCACTAATGACGTTGTTGTTTTACTTCATAAAGTGCCAGTACTTTAGGACATTATCTCAATACTAGTGAAATATGTACACCTTATTGTAACTTGGTTTAAAGGTTTGGAAAACCGTTTTTACAAGACAAATTCATGTGTCCTGTGGAATTCAGAGCTGCTCTATTTAGTTTAATAGTCTAAAATGTTACTAAAAGCAGCTAGATAGCGCCTGCCGCTTACATTTGACCACTTACCATGTAAACATAGTGCACACAATGTCGAGTTAACCGGACTACGTTGCAGCTTGGAACGTAGAATTCGATTAGTGCAAAGTGGACAGAATAAACATGACGTAAAACCGATTGAGTGGAATTGACTTATAATTATGGAAAATAGGTAAGAGTTTTAAGGTCAAGGTAAACTTAGAAACTGGATGTTACGTTTTTCTATGTGAAGAGTTTAGGCTTGAATTGATGGATAGTTAATGCCTCCTCTTTATCCAAATTAATGATTTGTACCTCTTTCTTTTGCAACTTATTCAACTTCATGATTAATTTTGATAGAGGATTGTGTTGGAGCAACATAATCAGTAGTTACTTTGCAAGTAAGCATTGTAAATGTCTTAGTCCTCCCTGGAGGTCAATCCTTGTTTAACTAGTTTTATGTTAACCTCTTGGACTGTGAAAATTAAGAAATTTGTGTTATAACTTCTCAGTAAGTATCTAATTCCAAGTACGCCTTTTGTGTTATGAGTATTTACTAAGACGGCATCTAGGTAATACAGATTTTCGTGTGAACTACCTTCAACCACTTATTAATCATTTTTCGTAATCTGAAAGGTAATAAATGAGGATACCTTTGAATCTGAACAGATTTTAAGGAATAATAGTTAGCAGTACCAGAATATAAACGATCATAGAAATATTTCTGTGTTGTCGGTCCAACTATTCCTACGAAGTCAGTTATACTAAGAACATATATCATCATATTACTAGACATGTTTTATCATAAAGACAAAGTAAAAACAATAAAAAGTTTTATACATTGATAAATCATTTAATGTTGACCAATGTAATATTTTTCTAGTTATTTCTATCATGCTGATCGAAATCTATGGTTCCTATTTGGAATACTTCAATGTTACTGTAATGGTTGGTTGTTTGAAGGTAGTCAATAGGAAGCCCTATCTCTCTTAAGTTTCATGCTATGTGGGCCTCATCGGCAAAACGTACCTTCAATGTTAAAGGGACTGATGCTGTTTGAACGATTCGAATTCAGGTTGCCTAATTTCACAGTATGAGGCTCTTACCACTGTAGGACTGACTGGGATGTTTACGTTAACTGATCACTGTGTTGTGACCAGCGTAATGATTGTTTATTCGTTTTATAGTGTTGACTATTTCCTTTCGATCAAGATGCTATATTGCTACTAGTCTCAGTCCGTCCTACAGTGAAACAGTTGTGTCTCTAACAGCTCAGAAGTAATGATCTCAGACCACAGCATTAATGCTAAATTTGTTTTTATAATCATCCATAGAATTCAATCAAAATAGCTTTATGTATCGAAAAGCTATTTATTGCATGAAACAGAAGCTATAGTAACTCACACATTTTACATTGAGATCTATACTTACTGATGACATTTGTACAAGCCCCCTAATCTATACTGACCTTCTACCTAATTGCTGAAATTGTGCTTACACTTCTCAAAGTTTGTTCAGTTTCATTTTTACGTAATCTTACGTAATATTCAGTCTTCGTAAATTCTAAACACACACTTCCTTAGTTGAAGATGAATTGTGGTTGGAAGAGTTGTGGACACACGTTTTGTTCAATTTAGGACTCGTCACATAGGCACAGCTGAACCCTTTTGTGTTGTTCACACCAGAAGTTGAATTGATCCTATTCGTATCAAAACCAACTCGGTTATTCATTTGACTACTGAGTCTGAACATAAACACTTATGCAATGAGAATGTATGTATACTTCTAATGTGTTTGTTTCTTCCTGTTGAATATGGTAAGAACATAATTCAATCAGTTCTTGTTGCCATACAATTTAATGAAAACGGTGCTTTAATGTAATGAACCAACTGAATAAATAGACAGGAAAATGATTGAAGTGCTTAATTACAACATACTTATTTAACAAGTAAAAAATTATGCATAATACGAACCGATTAATACACTGAAACGTTGAAATAAATACCAACAATCTGACTAATTGATTCTATGTAAACTGTAGGTTTACCTCGGTACATATTGTTCATTTGTTTTGTTTTTTATTCCCCCCCTACAACTAATCAATTCGGGTCTAAAATGTGTTTTCTTGTTACCAGTTTACTCTTTTGTTGTGATTATTGAAAAGAAGAAATCAATAAGTGTCAAGAATATTAATTGTTTTATTGTCCATTTGGCTAGTATTTCAACATAAACATAAACATTTTACGTGTATCCCTTCTTGTGTGTGTATGTGGGAGTATGGGAAAAGAATGTATATGATACCCAATATTATATAGTAAACAGTAAAAACACTGGTTAGAAACTTGCCTCTTCCTTCTGCCTTGAATACACAGTTGTTTATTCATTTTAAATGTATAAACCAATGTATATACCACCATTGAACGCCCTCTCAGTGGTGTTTTGGGTTGAGCATTCACCAACATGAAGACTTTAGGTTCGATTTCCCTGGTGAAATTAATTTTGTACACTGTTGAAGAGTTCCATACTAGGACAAAACAGCTGGCTAGTGTTCCTTAGTTTTTATGATGCCCTACTTACATCAATCTCTGTGAAAAATTCAATCTTCTAAACTTAACACTAATCTCCACAAAACCTCCTCGATACAATTGTATTTTACTGTTTATATCAGTCCTTATTTCGGATTTTATTCACTGTTTTGATAAATTCGTTTTTAACAATTTCTTGGTGTCATTTGTGAATGTTATCAGTGAGTGGAAATTGTTTGTTTGATGTTTGTGTTGCGTTCGTGTTCAAAAAATGACCTTGTTTGAAGTACCAAAGAGCACTGAATATCTAGTTCATTAACAGTGTAGGAATTATCAATAGGATAGAACGCAGAGCCATTAGGTCTAAACAATGAATATCTAGTCATTTGAATTATTGGGTTCATGTTGAATAGTACTTATTTCTGAAGTCAGTCAGTTGGCGATGTAGTGTAATGTTCACTGAATATCGTTATTGAAAACTGTCTTAACTCTTGATATGTCACCGATTACTACTGCTTTCTAGAGTTTTAGGAATTAAATATTGAAGTAATTAATGATTTGATTATTATTGTTGTTTAGTTGAAGAAGTTTCGTAAAAATTTCCGTAAAATATATGGATGTATTCGTCACACATTGAATCACTTTTCATAAAAGACTCATCATATAAACTCTAGTAGTAAAAATCACTAGTGACTTAATTCATATGAGTTCCTAAAATGTTAGTGAGAAGTAGTAAATAGAAGATGAGTCGAGTTGTTACCAATCGGTTAAGATGATCGTCATGCATTTGCAAGACATTACGAGGGGTGTGACTTGGGATTTTCAGGTTTCCTGGTGTACATTACTGGCTTGTGATCCAATGATTTACATTCTTAACTTCAGTTAATCGAAGATATATTGCGCAATATACTCCAGTGCCACAGGTTGATAACTACACTGCTAATGTTTTCCTATTACAACTCTGCTAATTGCCTTCTGTAATCAGTCACTGGTAATCACATGATGACTGCTATTATTGGACATCATAGAAGTTGTTGAATTTCAAACTTTACATAACGAACGGCTGAAGTTCTAATTGTAAACCATTAAATATCAACTCCATGATCTTAGTGTTATGTACTAATAGCGAAACCTGAGTACTATGTGTTGCATTTATGTAGCATTTAGAGTACACACTGCTACAGGAAGTCCCGTAATGATCCCTGATTTTTAGTAGTTGTCTAATCTAAATCACAGTAGTATTTTTTAAAGATCTGTATTTTTGGCTACTCCTTTAGCTACACTGATTGGGACATCCGAAAATGAAATAAGTGAAATGGAGTTCTTACCTGTGACTCAAGGTTAAACGCTTTAATCATTGAGTCACTATTTCGAATAGTGCTATACTTCTATCGATTTGGTGCTCTAGCCAACGCTGTATTTTCTAAGCTAGATACTTTATCTGTGGAACTTTTATTGTCGCACTTGGGAGAAGCATTACTATCTCCTATTCGGTGTATAGGCAGGAGTTTTAGATGTTCATATTTACAAGGAGAATCAATAACAAGCAAATCGTCAAAATAAACTGATTGAATAGACTCTTTGGAACATTCAATTGACTCTGACAACTTTCTTTTTTTCTAAATTACAATTAATATTTCAAGATTGAATTATTTAGTTGAAAGAATACAACATAACATTACTTGTTGATTTCGAAGATCCTCGTAATACTCATGATTAGTGCTTTCAGAATTCGGGTGAACAGGTTATGATGAGGTGAATGATTCCACTCTTTATCTTCTCTTGGATCATATTTACTTAATGTCTTTTATTCTGTTAATTGATTCTTTAATCATATTTTCTAACGCTCACCATTATTACCATCACTGGTACTATTAGTTCTACTTTGCTGATGTTCATCTGTTTGTGTTGATGCGAATCGATAAAAGTATATGCTAAGTTATAAGCTTCTTTTGATTAACTGACCGATTGACCAAAAGGTTATGAGTTACTGGGAGGTCTTAGGTTTCTCATAAATTGGCCACTTATCACCAAGGTCCACGTACAATCTTTTGGAGACTGATCCTCCATGGTTTAGTTAAACTCACATCATCTAGCTAGGTAGTTCGAATAGGTTCATGGTAATGGTCGCAAACTTTGAGGCTAAGTGAAGCGGTATCGAATTTGCCATGGTACATCACTTCCTACATATTTGATAATACTTTGTGGTAATGAGTGCCAATTACTGTGTAGTATAGGTGAATTGGAATATCCTACCAACTGCCTCCAACTTGTATGCATATCAACGTATTGTACGTGACGCCTAGCCACTTAGACTAGTAACTACCACTTAGTCGATAGACTTTAATCAGTTATTGAACTAGATCCTACATACAGATTGATTAAATGACCATAAAATGAATTATACCCAAACATTTGATACAAATTCAATACAATGGAAAGAAATAGATGGCAGATAAATGTGAACTAGGCAGAAAAGTTAACGTTTCTCTTCATTTTATTATCATGATCAAATGAAAACATAAACATACTTACATGACCTTATTACTTTAATTCAATTAAAGTAATACATTTTGATGAGAACAAGTTAAAACAAAATAAAGTGACAGTTTGTTGCTTGTTTATAACCTTTTCCAAATTTGTCCAAATGAATTAGATGGAAATAAGATTATCCTGCTTTTATTTTATCATTAGATGACATGTTGACAAGCTAATCACAATGTATGTAGAGTTACAAATGTTCAAATGAATACCTTTTTATAGTTTAAACTACATGACAATCTGGTATATAGTTGAAGCAAGTTTATCGATTTAGGATGAATTCGCATCTTCCTGTTGATTTGTTATGGACTGAAACAGGTCATTCTCTTCTGATATACGTGTATCCTAAGAGGATTGCCTCGATATAGCGATTATTCACAAATATTATTTAAATTGGATTGCAACTGGCAAATGGATTACAAGACGCGCGTTTCGTCCTATTCAGAACTCGTCAGCTGGATGTATCTGCATCCCAATATTGATGTTCACAGTGGGATTCCACTTACAGTCACAATCCAATTTAGACAACAGTTTAACGAATGCCTAAAATAATTTCTAATTCATATAGACGATGAATATTTAGATGTTTCTTTCATACAACTTATATTGGCTTACATGTTAAATGCGGAACAATGTGTGCATGTATACATGTATGTATGTATGTATGCACAGCATGGAACTTCACACATGTACATCGGTCCAAGTCACCGCATCTCGAAAGCACAAGGTGATGATCATCAAATTAATAGGAATAGTAGGATACATCAATGATACCAATACAAAAGTGTGAACACATAAAATATGGTACATTGAGAAAGAATTAGTTCGTTGAATGTAATGCAAAATATATTTTTAAGATTACGATTAAGCAGAAAACAAAGAATAAGTGAACATACTACTACACTGTGATCGATTCTGCGTCAAGTCATTTGGAGTCTCCAACAACAGGTTATGACAATCGCCCAAACTCCAATCGAATAATTTACATCAGCCAACATAATCGAAATCATAGTCAGTGCCTTCATAGACTGATACTATGTTTTCATTTGGCTACATACAGCTTTCCTCCATCCTTCTCCAATATCAATCAGTGGTGTTTATGCATATGTAACACATGCCCCAATCACCACCTCAGTCGATGACTTTCCACAATCTCATCAGCTGACATAGCAATATAATCAAATTCGCAAGAGTATTGTTTTCAAGTTGTATACAATCAATTTTGAAATGTTATTACTGTAGAGATGTGTTTATATCAGTTCATTTTATTATCTTTCTTATTATCTACACAGAGTCCTATAGAAAATTCAGAATCACCTACAAAATATTTACGAATTAACTAACTAAAATGTTAGATAATTAAAAATCTATATAATAGATCATCAGTCCCTTGTAAATATAGGTGAGTGATTCAAGGTTCGTTTGTAGGTAAGGAGAAGAGGGTTGGTGTGGGGGGCGTAAGAAACTGTTATCCATTTTGATATTCCTACTTCACATGGTAGTCTATTATTCAATAAACCATTATCAAGGTTAATTCTTTGTCAGTTCACCATAAATAAACAAGATTGTATAACAAAATGATTGAATCACATTTGTTATTCAACGTCAATGTCATCAAAAGTAAACATTTGACATGTTGAACAATATCATGTTTATTCAGTAATGATAAGCAACAAATGTTTCTTAGGAGCAATATATGAAGGTAATCCAACAGCATATTTCCTGTAATCGTAGATAAAACTCATGCATTGTTGAATATTTTTGTAAAAACCTGGAAAGAATTATCTCGCTCCTTATCGTTTCATTCTTCTACTATGCATTTGTCAGATGGCATTGACTATAAAGGCTCGTTTGACTTTTGCCAAGTTGCGTCACCTATAGTGTCGGCTAGATGTCTTTCACTTTGTCAAATGTTGTCTGCTAAGCTGTTCTCTCTATTTTACTGCACAGATAGGGAACGAGTCCATTAATAGCAGATGACATTCGTATTTTATTGGTAGTTGAGCCTAGTTGTATTTTAAACATCATTCGTGTTTTTCGAGACCATTGGGTAAGAAAAATGTGGTTAGATGCAGAGTATTAGTGAAAGATAGTAAATCAGTTTGTAAGGAAGTGAAGCTTCATCGAATGAGGTAGTGATTGGGGCATGTGTTACATATGCATAACCACCACTGACTGATATTGGAGAAGGATGGAGGAAAGCTGTATGTAGCCAAATGAAAACATGGTATCAGTCTATGAAATCACTGACTATGATTTCGGTCATGTTGGCTGATGTAAATTATTCGATTAGGGTTTGTGCGATTGTCATAACCTGTTGATGGAGACTCCAAATGACCCATGCGCATATGTCACTGACTGACAGACTTTTATTATTGAAAATTCTTTCTGTGTCATGGTATTTATTTGTTTAATTGGTTATTAGGTATCTCTGTAAGCATGTGGTAGTAAAATTTTTATTGTCTTAGTAGATGTTTTAAAAAAATGACATAATACAAAGTACTATCTCTGATTTTCTTGTAATATTCCCTATCTGTATTAGCAAATTACCTAAGCTCTCAATCACCTCCTAAAGTGGCAAACAGTGCTAGCGCTTATATTATGATTCGCAGTGATATTGATAAATTGAAGCTTTTTACATATTTAGGTAAATCGGTTAAATGGTCATAAAGTTGATTCTCAAAAGTGAACTTCAGTAAATGTTTACTTATGCGAATTGGGGACTACCATTAGCGATCAGTATACTAGTGAATAAATACCATTATTGTAAAAATAAGCAATCATTTTTATTTAACTGGATTCCTTGAAAACATCTGTGAAACCCAACCCAACAGTAGCTCGATGGTTCTATGTATTCTATTCATAGAATCTTCAAAATACTTTGATCAACATATGACTTGAAATCTGTATCTCATATGGGTTAGGTTTCATCTTGAATACTGTATTCATGTGGTTTGTGTATATTTGATCGAATACGTAGATACTCTAGGGCGTGTCCACCGAGTAAGTATAACATAGAAGTTAGTTTTACTATTTTGATTGGTTCTTCTCTATCAAATATTTTAATCTGCTTAATCTTTCTTTTTATCTGAATATTTTACTAATAGTACCTACCGTTAACATATACCGATTAGAGAAATTCTATCTCAATTATTGAGTATGAACCAACAAGTCGTTTTGATTAATCCTATTGTTGAATGTTTTGGATACTTTTGAATTTATTTTGATGGAACAAATTACTATGTTTGGTATGTGGCAGTTACTTGTCAGTGGCAGTCGACGAGGTTGTGTATTATATTATAGATTGACTGGAGTCAGAGGAATTAGCTGTTAGATAGAGTCTTATTTGTCTTAAGGTTAGACGTTTTCCGTAAAGCTTGAGAGTCTTGGACTTGATTGCCACCCTGTAGAGTAATGAATGTGTAGTTGACTGATCATGATATAAAATATATCACTAGTGAATTCTTAGGTTTGTATAAAAATCAATCAAGGGGCCATTTACATGTATTCACAATTCAATTTCTCATTTTAAGCTTTTCATGATAAGCGGTAATTCACTTTTTATTGTTAAACATGATATGAAAATATTATCATTACACAAAGTGGACTTTAAAACGAATTAAGTATAATTTTACTAAAAACTGTAAGTTGTAGCTTTGAGTTTATTATTCTGTCAGTGATGTTGACTTACCTACTATGATCTAGCAGCTTACTACTAACTGAAAAGCAGTGAAGTGGATTAAATGGTTGTCAATTGTCGATGAAATACACGAGTTGTATGTATAATTAATGAAACTTTGTTTCTAGCAGACGTGTTCATGTCATTGAAACATCGCTCATTTATTTTGTAGAAATCAAGTAAGCAGGTTACATTTGAGGCACTAGGTTAAAGCAGAGTACAGATAAACATAAAAGCATAGAAACTCTACTGACTTCCATGTCTGAGATATGGGTTACCGTAACCCGACTGCAGTAAGTTTGTACAACATTAATAGAGGAGAGGGGAAAACTATAATACGGCAATTACCTATTAAGTTATTGACTGTAGATGCAAGCGGTAGATGTGATTTATACGGCCTAACCTGAGTGACTGTTAAATAACCTTGGTAGCCTTAATCGGAATGAACCAATCACAACACTCTAAATCAAAATCACAGATTTTTCCCTAAACTCTAGTGATTTATGAGACAGCTTCAAGCCAAGACTCATTGTAATATGCCTCCACCCTCCCTCCAACGGAATCTTTGGCAAGAGATGAAATATGTATATTTTCAAAAAATATACGAGTAATATTGAGGCTTAACCATAATCTGGAATGCAATGGAAAATCCGAAATTTCTTATGAATTGTTTATAGCTGAAACTGAAGTCTATTTTTATTTCATCGAAGTACTTATTAAAGCTAACCTCGCATTCGTTTGACTTAATTTCACAATGCATTTTATGTAAATATTCGTCTAAATGACGACATAGCATCCTTCCATGAGATCCGAAGTTCGGTCGCAAAGGACACTTTATTCAACTCTTCATATGTTTAGTATTATTTATATGAACTCTCGTTGATGGATCAACGAAGTATTCCCTATTCACTATGACCCTGTATACGTACGTCATATTTGAAAGTGGTTAATAAAGTCTCCCATTATCACTATATATTATTGTTTCAGGCATGATTTATTTTTCTACTAGTCTTGACAAGGTGACTTATAGAAGAATTTGCCTCGATTCTAATCTTAAACGAATAGAAAAGGAATCTGATCTGGTGAACTTCTTACACCAACATTCAGTGCACAGAAATAATATCAATTGCCAGCTACTTGATTTTGTAAAAAACTGTCATTTTTCTACATTTACAATATAAGACCTTTCATAACAGTTCCATAGTTCGCAAACGAAGCTTATTATCACTAAACAAATTTAAAAAACCCTCTGCCGTCAACATGATATTTTCAGGTGGCCGCTGTTACCTTGAAACGTTCCGGTCGTTCCTTATTGGTTTGGCTGTAAACGTCATGTCTGCTGATGCAAGCAACGTAGTTAGAAGGTCTATGTAATAACTGCAGTTAGTAATTGTAGACATTGAGTAACATGGTTCAAAATCAATCACAATAGCGAAGACGGGTTAATTTTCATCGTCCTTATTTATTATCTGAAGTTTAAGTATTCACTCATACATACATTTTGTTATATTTCCTTAAATCATATTCCTAATATTCATTTTGATTCACTTACTAATCAAGTTGTTAGTTTTGTCTCATCATGCCGATGTATGGTCATAATGATGTTTATTTCAGACTCTACGTTGATAATGATTAACTGTTGTTTCCTAATATCTTCCTTTAATGTTCTTGTTTTGTAAATTTAACTGCATAGTGTTGCTTACTGAATAGTTTACAGATAATATTCAGCGGTTTTTAAGTGATAATATTAAAGTAAATCAGTTTACAATACAATTAATTGGAGATTTTATTAAGTTCCTAAAGATGCTTTAATTTCATCCCACTAAGTGGTCTATGTTGAATAATCATTCAAAGCCAGGAAGTATTAAATGGATGCTTAATCCTAGTGTAGGACTCAACAGTGCGCATCCTCAACCCTACTATGGAATCGAGAACAACAACTTCATGCTTTGTGGCAAACGCTTAACCATTAGGCAACTGAGCTTACATCCAAGGTGAGTATTCTTAGCTCAGTCAGTTTGCGATATAAATTAACGACTTTACTTATTTCCATCGGTGCATATCTGCTGTACACCTGACCTGGCTGAACTCTACTTGTCATGTTTTCCTGGTAGAATTCCAGACATTATCACTAGAAGTCACGTGTCAGCTAATATTGATTGTAATAGGGTATTGTGGAGATTGTTGTATTTGAATTGGATATCGAGCATTGATCCAACTTACTTAACCGGGTGTAGTTATGAATAAACACTGAACGGCTCCGATACTAGACCAAAAGTTACTTTTACCTACGATAATAACTGAAGTAGCAACTGGTGGGGAAGAGGAGTGGCCAAACTGAACCAGTACTATTCCTTGAATGTTGTACTGATACAGACTATTGAGTGTAGACTATCTTGTTCGGGTTCACGCGATGGTTGTGATGGACGTTATATGGTAACGTGGATCAAACTCGATCACAATACTGCAAATTCTTTCACTCGGTATCTTTCTGAAATATATAGGCTTAGTATTATTCTATACTTGTATCTTAGCGAATCATTTCTTTTTCCTAACTATACTGGATATGACTAAACATTTGTAACCACCACTAATGTTACTACGACTTCTGTTACCTTAGAGTTCATTTTACTGAGACAATTCAGTGTAGTAACTGAGACCAATGTCGATATGCTTCGGATTGTTGGTTGAACACGATTAACTGATTTCGTTTGTTTCCTTATCGATGAAATACTAACCAGAGTTGTTTGATTTCTCTTGTTCTTTGTTTTATCAGTTCAACGTAGTACTAGTTTAGATACAAAAAAGCAAGTCGGTGAATCTGTCGATGAAGAAGATGACAGTGATCGTATTAAAGTGGAAAGATCTTGCATTTCAAAAAAACGTACTTTTATTCGTGATGAGCATGGAGTATGTAGACCTGGCGAACTTGATGAAGATGTAAATTTGGATAGAAATCATGAATCACGATCATCTGTTGTGGACCGAACAGCTGCTGAACGAATATCATATCGTTTAGTTCAACAGCGTAGTTTGGATGTAAGTTATAGTGAAAGTGTATTATCAAACAGTTATAGTGTTGCTTTAATGTATATTCTTGTAATAAAATACTTTAAAAAATAAAAGTGAATGACTTGATGAAATTAACAAGATAAATGACAAAATAGTCAAAATGAGATAGTGGGATGTGGATAACCATATAGTTCCATGCTGAGGATTCGAAAGAAGCAATAACGTGAAATATAGTGGAAGATACATTGTGAATGCATCTTCGTCACTGTGACCAATTCTGACCTATGCCACATAGTGCCTCTAGTTTTCTTTCAATATTTCTTTACTTCAGACAATATTAAACATAGTAGTGAGCGGTGGTGGGACATAGTTAATGCATGCTTGGACCACTTCAGTCGATGTAGATATACAATGTGGTCAACCAACTAATGATCGTTGCTTAGTGCACTATGCCATACCTCATTATTGATTAAGTGCAGGTTCAGTTCTTTTAATTATTTCAGGTACACTATAAATGCACGAGTTATTTAGTAGTTTTTAAAAAATTCGAATTCAGGAAAAAAGAAGAAAGCTGTTTAACAATCTCACTTCAAACACATCATTATACACTCGATGCACTACTACCTTTGAGAAATAACTTTAATGATTCTAATTAGGAGGAGTGATTAGCTAAGTTCAATTATGTCAAGTGGAAACCAGTCACCTTAGAATGTTATAAGAAAACTGTAGGTGGTTTGAAGGTCAAACATTCGCCATTGGGATTAGAAATTCTGGATTAGATCCCTTTTAGTACAGTCATGGTTGCATAATACATTTGAGAAGATCTTGAATAGTAAGAAATATTTGTTAACTAGAGAAATTCAACACTTTGCCAAGTATTTCTCTACTCTATATTCTCTACAATTTATTAGTATATACAGGTAATAATTCAATGAATAGAAAATAAATCTTCTCATGTTTTACCACTCAGAGTAAACCAATTCTTTACTCAATAGATAACCAAATCAGATTAATTTTAGCTTAAATAATACAAAAGATTAACAAATCAAAGTAAAAATATTCATTACAATCGAAACACAAGTATGACTGTGTTGAAGTTACATCATCATTCGACAGAAGACATTTCACAGTGAGTAATGTGTGCATGTTTGTTGATGTTTGGTAACTGTCAGGGAGTATAGAAAATGTTGTATGGGAAGTGAGGAGAATGACGATAATCAATGAGTGTTGTTGTCTAAGAATGTGAGAACTGTGAAACAATTCGATTGAAGTTGTTTGGTCAGATAATCCGCATGCAGTGACTGATAAGACGTGGATTTCTACTATTTGCAGTATACAGTTCTGTATAGAGGTGAAGGGGACCTCTTTTCCTGCTTTACATTCATTGAATTCAATGTGAGTAGTCGCTGTGACATTTGATTGTATAGATAAACTGTTGCATTCTGTACACATCAACAAACATGCACACATTTCTCACTGTGAAATGTCTTCTGTCGAATGATGATGTAACTTCAACCCAGTCATACTTGTGTTTCAATTGTAATGAATATTTTTACTTTGATTTGTTAATCTTTTGTATTATTTAAACTAAAATTAATCTGATTTGGTTATTTGTTGAGTAAAGAATTGGTTTACTCTGAGTGGTGAAACATGAGAAGATTCATTTTCTCTTCATTGAATTATTACACATAAATACTACTTATTTGTAGAGGTTACTTGCTCAGTGCTTAATTCATGTGAACAATCTCACCTCTTCTCTTCGTAATAATTCTCGTTCTATTGTTGTTTATGTTGTTTTTACTGACAGTTTGGTTTATATTGTCAAATGGATCGTTTCAACATTGATTCATGTAACAATGAAGCATCGTCTAGTTGTCAGTTATCAACAAATCATGATGATATCAATGAATTACAGAATGAATCATTAAGTTGTATTGATAATGAATTACCAATTCTTCATGATGATGTAATGAATGATGTAGAGTGTATTGACGATACTCGTATTCATCAACATGAAATGTATGTTAATCCTAGAATTAAAGAAATTGGCAAAGAATTTACAATTAAAGATGTACTTGGTCATCGTGTCCCTGAATTCGAAACAGACAGTAGTAAAGATGATGACAGTGTTTTATAATCAATTCTATAGTCATTAATTATTATAATAATAATTATTATTAATAGTAGTATCTATGTATTCTGATAACATGATATTGATTGTTTTCCTTATCAATTGAACCTAATGCATTTATCATTAGAGATTAACTGTTACCAGTGTATCTCATGGATCCGTTCATGCAATCAACAGAAACTATCATTAAGAAAAAAGCATATTCTTGAAATATTCATTCAGTTGAGATTTCGGTTTACTTTTTGTTGCATCTTCAAGTGAGTTGATAATGACGATGATGATGTTTCCAGCATATTCAATTATTCATTTATATTCTTTGATGCATTCAATGCATATACAGTGTAATCATTATCAAAGATTGTTACTTTGAATTGTTTAGATTGATTCATTTCTATCTTTTATGATTGAGTATATGATTGTGTAATCATCCACCTCCTATTCTCTCTACAGTATTCTAATAAGTTGATGATGTAATTCATTAAACAATAAATAGATAGACAAGTGGTCATTGCTGAATACAACATAAGTGTATGAATAGTGAATATTGAGCACATTATGAATAACTTGTATTGTTTATCATTTCTTTTCTCACTTCTTCATCTCATTCATAGATAAATGACAATTGAACTTATAATTGATTGATGCATACTCATGTAGATTGTAATTCATAATGTATCACTTCATATTCATAAGGATGAATGACTGTAATTCTAAGAAGTGTTGTTTATTTCGTCTTCTTACTACTCTGTATCTGTACATAAACATTATCTACATTGATACTTTCAGTTTTCAGAATAATCAATTATGTTTTAGTTTGTGTATATAATTACATTTATACATTACTAGTATTCAATCATAGATATTTTCGAAGAATTCAGTGACTATCGAGCTGGCACAAAGTAAGTTAAGAATGAGGTACATAGTAAAGATGGTAAATCTGTTGATGAAATATTGATTATTCATTAATTGAGGTGGCTATCAAATCTGTAACGTATGTACGATTACTATCTGCCTCAACAAGCACTAATATCTGCAGTAGAATTTGCCTAGATAACAGTAATTGGTAGTTAAGCCAAAACGTGACACCAGTCCATGACATAATTGACAAATTGGCTGATTCATGTAATTAAGAGCAGATTACCAGGTTGGGATTTGCGTGATGATGGTAAATAATAGTCAGAGATATTGGATTGCATGAATAACAATCGTTTTGAATGATAAAGTTCCATTCATTTTTTGATCTCCAGCGAACGTAATGTTTCTGTATTCATGGAAATAGTTTTCCACTAATTTATATTTACTTCAATTTTATATTCAATGCCTTATTCTTTCCATTACAACTAATACTGGTACGGCCTCTACTTCTCCAGGATTTAGATTAAACAAATTCTTTCTTTTTGTTAATTGGAACATAACAATTTAAAATGACGTATGTACCTCATTCTAAGCTGTGGTGAACAATATCAACGTTAAACAGAATCTGAATACAATACAATCAGTATGATGGAAATGTGGTTTTAATGAATACAACATTCATCTAATGAATGATTACACAACACATCATGACATTCATATAATCACATTCAATATAACCACAATGTAATCAATACACTACTGCTATATTCACTCAGTTCACTTCAAATATCCACACACACACACACAGAGTGACAGACAGTTCACTACTGTCCATTATGAATGAATTTCAATGGAATGCAAATTATCAGCTGTACGACTAGTAGTCTGCACTATTCCAAACATTAAAGTCAATAATCATAATTAGTCTTCTAGTTGATACAACTCTTCTCAACATAATCAATGATCTATGAATGTAGAAGATATGCATAGACTATAAGAAGATAATCAGTCCACTTTCCATTGGATATAATGATACAACAAATTGAAGGTAACATATCTGACGATGAATATTTAAGGTTAAATCAATGAAAGTGGTTGATGTATGTATCAGTGTACATGTAAATTGCCAGGTAATTCTATGCAAACTACTACTAACTGTAGTGTATGTAGATGTAAAAAGATTTCGAAAGAGTCTTAACAAAGTCGCTGAATCAATTCATGGAGCAATCGACTACTGGTTTAATGAATTAGGATTATTTCGTCTCGATAGATTCTTATTAGCTTCTTCAAAAGTTATAAACCGCAATAATGAATAATTCAGACTGAGTAAATAGACAAGTTATTCTTCTGAAATTAGCTTATGATCTATGGATGTTGTCAGGAGGTTGGCTTCTATTGTCAAAATACATAGTGTATACATCAATTGATGATGTTGTGTGGTTGATTATCATAATGATTCTAATAAAATGACATATTTTGGGTTGCATAGTAATTGAATGAAGTACACTCAGTTGTCAAGTTCACAAGTGAAGGTGTATATGTAGGGGGTCGGATGATTAACCGGTTTTTGGTTTTTTACAAGTCAAATGTGTTGATGAATCAACAAGCAGGAAGTTATTCATTGAAGTACATGCAATGGAAAATGTATAAATTCGTGTTAATAAATATCCGTCGAATTTTTTCAGACTCAAAGTTCTTTTTGATCACTGATTTTTCTGGTATTTGTACTAAATACTAAAAGCTGAGTCAATATTCTACTAGACGACTTCGACTTTGCAGATAACCTACGTTATTCATCCTACACACAAAATGAAATGTAGATGACGAACAGTGTATTAGCAGCCTCTGCATCAATAAGCGTCAACGTACACAAAAGAATAAAATTATCCGAATGATGTATGTGAACGCTAAACGACTTGATGTGGTTCATGAGTTGATTTAGAAAGCATTCACATGTGATTTCTTCCAAAACACACTGATTATTCAATATATAAATGTTAATGTCAGTGAAGAACAGTAGCCGAAAGAATAGACAAGTGATAAGGTTCATAGTCTGTTTTGTTGGAGAACTGAGCTTGTTGACGAATGTCAAATTTAGTTTGAACTTGGTTTCGCGAAACCTGATTGAAACCACTTATCAACAACAACATAATGCACGTGAAACCGAATTACTTGGTTTAAAATTGCTGTTTTGCAGTTTTGTCTAAACTGCATATATTGATGAATGTTTGCCAAGAAACGGTAATATGAAAGGCGACATTGATGCTTACTAAATTTGACTTTAACAGAGACAGGACTACCTGTACATTTAGCTTTTAGGAGGCACAATGTCCAACAAAACAAGCACTAATAGCTCTGATAAATTGACTTATAATACTATGAGTGACACTATATAGAGATAACTCTCGGGATGGTGTGTGCTTAAGATTGTAGTTCATTTTTATGTTTTAAATATGGCGTCATAGTAAAATGTGAGCACTTTATGGATCGAACGATTTGTGTGAACGGTGAACAATTTAAAGGTTTTCATAAGTTGCTTTAAAATCCTTCACATGTGTTCATTAGTTGAAAAGATCGGTGGCTATCTAATCATGTGAATGCGTTTGTTCATTGCAGATTATTTGGCTTGTGAGCAGGAACACCAGAACAAACCAACCAGGATTTATTAAACATTTGAGATATTCATACCTAAAGCGGTCACCATATTATTATAATTATCAATTCAACTGTTTCTCTGTAGCAAATTTTATTGTCTCATGATCTAGTAATTTGTATATTATTGCTTGATAATGCCTGCCAGTGTGGCAATGCGAAAAGACTTAATAATTCAGCCGAATTCGGAGACACGGCTAGCGTTAACAAGTCGTGTTAATAAATATCTGGCGAATTTCGTTAGACTTAAGGTTCTTTAGATGACAGACGTTTATGGTGTTTGGACTAAATACTAATTGCTGCGTCAATAGGCTACTAGACGACTTTGACTTTGCAGATAACCTACGTTATTCATGCTACACACAAAAACAAATGTAGATGACGACGGAGAGCGTATTGTCAGCTTTTGCATCTGTAAGCATCAACATACACAAAAGAATAGTATTATTCGAATGATGTATGTAAACGCTAAACGACTTAATGTCCTTCATGATTCGCTTTAGAAGGCATTCACATATGTACATTATTCGAAGAGGTCGGTGGCTATCTAATCATGTGAATGAATTTGTTCAATGCAGATTATTTGGTTTTTTAAGCAGGAACACCAATACAAACCAAACAGGATTTATTAACCATGTAAGATATTCATATCCTATGTAATAAACTTGTGTTACTTACTGTAAACTATTCATTCATAGATACTGTCTTTTAATTGGGTAAGCGTTGTTAAGAGAGTAGGCGAGTAGGTTGGCCTATTATCGAATGGATCGCCAGCAAGTTAAACATCATGCTTAGTGGTTTCCATACTGTACAATTTCACATCTATGTATTACTTGTATTGAACCAAATGAGCTAAGCTGCACTTATATGTTTGTAGTTACAGAAAATAATCACCGAACCCCACCATCACCACTTAAATTCTTCAATAACAGATACCTTTGAAACGATGTACTACCGTCTCGACGATACATTTTGGTATGGACAATAAATTCATTTGAATTATGTAAGATTATGAATTTCAAACAACTAAAGCATAATGAATTAACAATTTTATGTTTAAACTAATTAAAATTTGACAATATGTAGAGTGCACATTTGTTGTTAATTAGTACATTAAAAATTTTAGTGTATTTGAGCAAAGAATGTTTCTGTTATTGAATAAGAATCAGTTACGTTTGATTATGTTGTTGATCTTCAGTAGGTTCATGAACTTGATTTTGATTGAGAGGCTGCTGTAGCAAATCGACATGCGCGTCATCGATTTTAGTGGTTGCTATTAAAAGATATAAATGTTTGTTAGAAATTCGCCTGATAGGATTATTGCATTGAAGCATAGTGATAAGAACAAGTCAAATTCAGCATGTACATCTGATAACTGTTTCTGAGTTGACTTTCACGTAAATTTTTACTATTACAAACATACAACAGTAGATAACAATCTAGGGTACTTGAAAATAAAAATTCTATGTCTTATGTGACTTGATCGACATAAATATTTCAATATTGTCAACAGAAATGCCATGCTGTCAGTAACTAGTGTTTCTGGTCTCTGGCATTCAAACATTGTAGTAGATACACGATACATCAGTGATATCTCACATACACCTCTAATACACTGTTCATTTTAATTGTTCATGCTTCATAACACTGAGACTCGACATGCTTATTAACAATGTGGAAAAATGTATAATTTGAAGTAGGAGAAATTTGACGAAATCTCTCATATGTGAAATAAACTTATCCAGTTCAATAGAATCAACTCTCCTCAAAACAATGATAGTTCTGTCGACATGTGTAAACGTTGGCAGATTTGTGTGGATTTGCCAACGTGATTATTTACAGATGATGCATACATGAAGGGTAACCGGAAAATACGTTTTACTTGAGACCAGATCATGAATTCGTCTCTCTCTCTATCAATATCTCTCTTGCTGAAATCAACTCATTGAAAACAAATTGATTTCCTCTATGATTACAAGCTAATGTTTATCATTCACTTTCGTCTAAATATCATTATTCCAATGTGTAAACAGCATGAACATACTTCAGGCCACAGAATATTTTATAATGTTAAACAATTAGAATGCCAATTGCCGATAAACATTCACTTATATTCATCAATAGTATCACAAATATAACTCAAGAATCAATGACAAACCAACCTGAATCAGATTGTATTTGGTTGGTAGTGGTGTTTTGTGTAGCTGAAATAGACAATAATAAATATCAAATGTCATATTACGTGTGATTTATTATTTCGAAAGTTTACTCTATTCAACGCCATCATCATTTTCATTGTTTCGTATCAATGTTAAGTTTCTGGATGGTTGTGACTTTATGTATATATGAAGGTATGCCTTGAAAGTAATATGATTCTGTCTGGCTGTGTTTTCCTATATTACGGCTTAAGATCAAGAAGGCATAAGGTGAACTAAATAGACACGCATTGATGTGGCTGTAGTAATCAGATTCATTACGGCATAACACTGTAAATTTACCAAATGGAATAAGTTAATTGGTGGTGGAGCTGTTGTACGAGACGAGATGGTGCATGTGAATGATTATCAGTAAGCCAAATATGATCAATGAAATCCTTGACATAAATGTCTCTTATCTCAAGCTCGCTTATAACATCAACAAAATACATAATACATAATACAATCACAGATAAACAAGTCGTAATCACATGACAGTAATGATGATGAGGAGGACTGAGTATCATCATTTATGAGATGAAGTCTATGAATGTTTGTCACGTTTCAGTTAGATAACTTTCTAAACTTTTTTGAAATTTCTTTTGTCATACAACAATGCCAAGTTTCAAAGCAGGTAACAGATGGATTCATATTCTTGTTTCTTTCTTCTAACTAAGTTTGATAACCCTTAATTATTTTCAATTTTCTATTGTTATGCAACAACAACATAAACGAAGGCAGGTGACAGCTGAGTACATCTTATTGTTAATGTCCACCTAATAACTACCATCGCCTGTAAACGCATCACACTGCCCTGTTGTTTCCGGCATTAAGTGGAATAATGTTAAATACATTGCAAAATGTAGTAATACTACTTACTATTTTTATGGGTAACGAATAGATATACAAAAAATCCAAATCCTGAATAAAATATAATCAGAATAATAGGAATATTGTTTTAATGAATTCAACAATCATCTACTGAATGATTACATAACTCATGTACAGTATGAAATACTTGAATGAAATTACATTATTGTCATATGAGCATGGGCTTCAAAATCAATAGTATAAAAGTGACAGAATTACTACTAACAACCAATTGTCAAATTCTCATTGTTGTTTACTAAGAGAAAGTGTTGCCGATGAATTTGTCTTTCACAGTGGGGATAAGGTCTATGCAAAATTAAAGGTCCTCTTCACAGTATACAAGTTAACACTTACAAATTCATATAACATCTATTCTTTGTAAACATATAAACACAATCTACTATTACACTGTAAACACTCACCGCAAAGTAATAGCAGAACAACCGTGATGATTATTATTCTAAGCTTTCTATCCATTGTTTGCTCACTTGGTAAATGATATTCTTCTGTAATGATTAATTAGTAGATGTATATATACACATCTATTGTCACTCATATAATCAATCACATTCAATGTCACCACAATGTAATCAATAAACTGCTGCTGTATTCACTCAGTTGACTACAAATATCCACACACACACACACACACAGAACGACAGACAGTTCACTACTGTCCATTAGGAATGAATTTCAATGGAATGCAAATTATCAGTTATCCAACTAGTAGTATACACTATTCTGAACTTTTAAATTCTACTAGTTGATTCAACTTTTCTAAACAAAATCAATAATCTGTGAAAGTAGAAGTTATGCATGGACTGGAAGTAGAAATTTTCAGCTTAAATGAAGTATAATTTTCTGTAAAGTATTTTCAATCATCAAAATATGATGCATGAATGTAGCTTCTCAATTGATTTGATTGTTTCATATTGAAAATGGAATATTCCACTGGTTTCAGATGTGTGCTGGGATGGATCCCAGAAAATTCAACGAAGCCTCCAGATCCCTTGAAGGAGCCGAAGATATTCCATCCAATCACTGATCGATAGAACATTCCAGAATCTTGGCGTGGCACGTTCTGATTGGGTAACTGATGAGACTTCTTAATTCGGATTAGATGGATTATAACACTGATTTTTGTTGTTCAGAAAACTATAAGTACACGAATATTTTGTACCCGATTTACTCTCCATCTCACTGGAATAAGGTTCCTGTCTACCGTCTTCTGTCTTCTGATTTGCGACCAGGAGGGTTCAAGCGTTCGGAGTGCTAAGGTAGTCTGCGACTAGTTGAGCATCAAGAACGAGACGTAATAATTTACTGTAAAGTATTTTCAATCATTAAAATATGATGCATGAATGTAGCTTCTCTATTGATTTGATTGCCTCATATTGAAAATGGAATATTCCACTTGTTTCAGCAGTGTTGATTCGATTTCTTCTTCTATAAGATTCTCAATTGAATTTGTATAGTAATGTGATAAGAAAAGAATGGAATTTGTCGATTGTCAATCAAATGTCTTGGAGTAAATTGCCTAAAGAAGACCGATTCTTCACGAGAGCACATCACAAACTTGGAGAGATAGTGACAAAGAAGAATATTTGAAATACGAAGCAGATAAAGGAATCTAATTAATAGTAGCAAAATAATCAGTTTTAAATCAGAATATTCCTTTTTTCCGCTTTATCTTTTACAACAACGTACATGAGTGTAGTGTTTGCAGTTTAACAACCCTAATATGATATTGTTGATTGATTCGAGGTTGTGGTAAGTCGTGGGAGATTTGGTGATTTTGGATATGGGGTGATCAGTCATTGAACTTTAGAAGAGAATTAGCAGTGCAAATATTTTGTAGTAGTTTATTTCAGAGTTTACTCAAGAATAGGATACAAAAATTCAAAGCAATGTTGTGTTTGGTACTGATTGATAAATAGTGTTGCCTCATAGTTCCGAAGATCCTATCAAGGCGTTTGGTTTCACGAGGGAGAGCAAGCCGAGAATGATATTCGTTGATAATTTTGTAGAAAAATATTAAGTTTTGTCGTTGTCAGCGATGGCGTAGGAGTTTTAATAAAAGGTGTTTTACATCTTGTCTTGTAGTTCATGTTACTGTTTGTTCCCGGAATTCGGAGTGTAGAACTGCCTTGTACACTTTCTATACGTATCCTATTTATGAGATTGATGCTCGAAAAGATAAATGAGCAGTATTTGATTGTAGGTTTTACACAAATCTTAGACAAAGTAAGCATTGCGGCCGTTGTATGGAAGTCTTTATCAAGGAAGCCTGTTAATTTTCTAGTTTTGGACATTATACAGAAGGCGTGTTCCGTGAACTCTGAGCTATCTGACTATTCAATACCAAAGTCGCTTGTTGATTGGAGTATTCGGACTCATTTAGACAATACGTGAACTGGGGTTAATAGTTGCCTATGTGCATGATTCCACGTTTACTGTGGTTAAGTGGTAGTTGCCATTTCCTGCTCCAGGTAAAAAGGCTATCGAGGTGCTTATGTATTAGAGTCTTATATTCTGAAGCTACCGGTTTCACCTATAAACTATCTTGAGTTAATTGGCATTTAAATACAGTCAGCCATGTTTTATAAGGTTATTTATGTTGTTTACGTGAAAATATTGAACAATATGAAACCTAAAACACCACCTTGTATAACGCCGCTGATAATAAGATAAGTTGATAATAGACGGCTAGAATGTTGACAATAGACCTTGTATGGATAACAATTGTTTTAAATGATTAAAGTTCCTTCATTGATTGTTTTCTGGTAAACTTAATGTTCCTGAATTCATGAAAATATTTTTCCACTAATTTATATTTACTTCAATCTTATATTCAATGACTAATTCTTTCCATTACAACTGGGACTATTACCGCATCCACTTCTAGGGGATAAAGTAAACATCCATTATTATTTCTTTCTGCAAATTGAAACACTGAGATTTGAAATGACGTATGTACCACATCCTAAACTGTGAATTAACAATATCAATGTTAAACAGAATCAGACTACAATACAATCAGAATGATAAGAATATTGTTTTATTGAATACGACATTCATCTAATGAATGATTACACTACACATCATGACATTCATATAACCATATTCAATATAACCACAATGTAATCAATGAAATACTGCTATATTCACTCAGTTCACTACAAATATCCACACACACACAGAGTGAGAGACAATTCACTACTGCCGATTATGAATGAATTTCAATGGAATGCAAATTATCAGCTATCCGACTAGTAGTCTACACTCTTCTAAACAATTAAGTTAATAATAATAATTAGTCTCCGAGTTGATTCAACTCTTCTTAACATATTCAATGATCTATGAAAGTAGAAGATATGCATAGACTATAAGAAGATAATCAGTCAACTTACCATTGGATATAATGATACAACAAATTGAAGGTAACATATCTGACGATGAATAAGTAGGGTTAAATCAATGAAAGTAGTTGATGTATGTTTCAGTGTACCAGGCGATTCTATGCAAACTACTACTAACTGTAGTGTATGTAGATGTGAAGAGATTATAAAAGAGAATCTCAACAAAGTTAATGGATCAATTCATGAAACCATCGACTATTAGTTTAATGAATGAGGATTGTTTCGTTGCGATAAATTCTCATGATCTACTACGCAAGTTATAATCCGACATTAATGAATAATTCAGACTGACTAAATAGACAAGTAAGTTTTCTAAAATTAGCTTATGATCTATGGATGTTGTGAGGAGGTTGGCTTCTATTGTCAAAATACATAGTGTATGCATCAATTGATGATGTTGTCTGGTTGATCATCATTATGATATTAATATAACGACATATTTTGGGTTGCATAGTAATTGAATGAAGTACACTCAGTTGTCAAGTTCACAAGTGAAGGTGAATATGTAGGGGGATGGATGAATAACCAGGTCTGGTTTTTACAAGTCAAATGAGTTGATGAATCAATAAGGAGGAAGTTGTTCATTGAAGTACATGCAATCGACAATATACACATTTTCTCAATTCTGTACTTTTGCAATACAACAGAATTCAGATAGAATCACTTAATTATTAAATAACAGGTATATGCTGTACACATACTGTAGAAGTTGGAAAGGACATGCTACTTGAAACAAATGAAGAAAATGCATATCCTGAAATGTTTAGTCACAAGTATATTATGACGAAAACTGGAGTAGAAACAGTTCAGAACACGCGCAAGAAATCACTATTCATGCGCATACAATTCAGAGGTGATGTTGTTAATGAAATATTTAGCCAGATGTTATGCAGAACACTTATATGAGGACGTTTAACTCAGATAGGTTAAGATAATTGTTTTTGTCGCTTTCGATAGTAATAACGAAACTGAAAGACAAATTACCTAGAACGGTCACCATATTATAATAATTATCAATTCTACTTATTCTGTGAAGCAAATTGTATTGGCTCATGATCTTGTTATTTGTATTTCTGTGCTTAACAAAACTGCCAGTATAGCAATGCGTAAACAGTTAATAACTCAGTACTTCTTTATTTGGTCCAAACTGAAAAACAGCTAGCTTTGACAAGTCGTGGTAATAAATATTCGGCAAGTTTAGTTAGACTCAAGGTTCTTCAAATGACAGAAACAATTGGTATTCGAACTAAATACTAAGTTTTGAGTTGGTAGCCTACTGGACGACTTGAAATTTGCAGATTATTTAGCATTTTTGTTCCACATACAACAAGAAATGTAGGTAACGCCTAACAGTATAACGGCAGCCTCTGCTTCAGTAAGCCTCAACATCCACAAAGGGATAGTAATATTGAGTGGTAAACTGATGGAATCTTCAAGACCGTCATTTTTAAGTTGAATTGTGACTGGCAAGCAGGATGCAGGCCTATTATCACATACCATTTGACACTCATCGGCTTGATATACGTGCATGCTAGTGTTGATATTCATACAAGGTTTCAAACTCACTTCGCAATATCGAGATGACCTAATCAGGATGCACATATATGAACAGGTTGACTAATTTCAGTCCAGCATAAATCTAGTCTAGTTTGAAGTCAAATCAACTTCTATTGATGAAATTACCATTCGATCATCATATGTATGCTCATGTTTGTATGCAAATTTAACTAGAAGTGAATGTGTGAAAATATTAAAATTGTGGTAATTAGTTGATGGTCATACAAGAGGTTTATTCCAGCTTCTTCACATGAGTTCGAATCCAACATAAAACAGCATCATTCTTAATTGAATTCGTATAGTAATGTGATAAGAAAAGAATGGAATTTGTCGACTGTCAATCAAAAGTATTTACCATCGAAAGCTTATTACCCTGTGAAAGTATCCTGTTTTGTGGCTTCAATAACTTCCATACAGTTCGATAGAGGAGAGCCAAATGAGTACGTTAACATTGAATAATTTCAGATTATGTAAACTTTACGATTAGATTACATTGAGTCTAATAAATAAACTTGAAATAAGCCACTGATGAGTCTATTCATCATCTTCATAGGCATAGGTGATTGAGGTATGTTTTATGTGTGGATTCACTGTCTACATCGACAAGAAATATTGTCGAAAGTAGGAGTGTATTAGAAGGAGGCGAGGCAGAAAACTATCAATGCATGATATTGCTAAGTGTTTGTGGAGCATGTGATTGAGTTTATGCAATGAATGTGACGAGTCATTGAAGATATTGTGTGACATGGATGAAGTTGTAAGAGTATGATGAAGAAGATATGCGTGGACTCATTGTTATTGTCCTCTGGAATTGAATTCCAGTATTTTATGTAGATCTTTTCATCTCATCTTCTCAATGTTAAGGCATTTTCATTCACGTTACTGATACATCACTTTGTTTCTTTTTGGTACTCCTCTCGTTTATTCATTTAATGCAAATTGTGTGACATCTTGCATTCGCACAGATATTCACCAGACTGTATGTTTATTCTGACTGCCTACCGTCTGCTATGTTGCCACAACCTGTGTTTACAGTCTCATGTACATTAAAATATTGTGTAAACTCATTTCTCCAATTCATTCAATGTATGATAGTCTCTTCAACGTAAACAAGATTCAATGATTATAGTTGGTTGGATTTGCATTATAAAAATCATCATTATTGTCAATGTGGTAGAATGTCACATGGTTTTGTATAACTGTATTTTGATTACTGTTTCGCAGATATTTAAATTACCTAGTTCTTCTAGCTGACATGAAATCTCATACTACGGTGAACTGAAATGATTTAGGAATATTTGTAGATCACTAGGATGTTTCTTGGTAATTACGGCTTTTATGCTCATATTGGAGGGAAGTATCAAGTCAGTTGACTAGCCATAAGGCCCTAACATGTACGGAGCTAACTGTGTATTACATGGCTCAGAGTTGGTGATGATAATGAGGGCAAATTTTTTCATTGCTCTCTTT
Source organism: Schistosoma japonicum (assembly GCA_025215515.1). Classification (NCBI taxonomy): domain Eukaryota; kingdom Metazoa; phylum Platyhelminthes; class Trematoda; order Strigeidida; family Schistosomatidae; genus Schistosoma; species Schistosoma japonicum. The sequence continues at coordinate 23,106,930 of CM046065.1, forward strand.
TATATAGATACCTTGAAATTGATACATAGCTTCGTCCCCACGATCTATTTCTTTCTCGCATTACAATATCCTATACGTTCACTCTTCGTTTAATTATTATGATTATTATCTTCGAAGTAACTACTTCTTCTACTAATTCCGCATTGATGCTGGTGTGCTGCTGATGTGTTGAGTCGAATCGAGTTCTATGTTCGATCTAAATATATACATGCATTACCTGTTACACTTACAATTTATTTTATTGATGTTCTTTCTCCTCTCCCACTGCGTTTCTTAGATCGCTATATCATTCACAAAGTTTACTACTTTATCCACCTGAAGTAATGATTGATCCATTGAAGACGTTATACAACAATCATCATTGTCATTACGCCGTTTCATCGACCTTAACTTCCGACAAGAATTTCATCATCTTCAATCAACTTAAATTATTCTTGAATGGATGGATTAGCTTGAATAATGAATCTAGTTTTATTTGCCTTATTGGCTTTATTATACTACTCATAGTAATTTGTTATTTTTATAGAGATTTTGTTGTGTATCTTTATGATGCTTGTTATACTTTGTTGTATTTCATAATTGGGACAGGTTTACATATGATCCGATATGGTTTAGTGCGTATTTTATTCATGTTATATAGTTTGTTATGGTGTCATTGTATTAGTTATAATTTGTCAAGAATTTTGAGGCGATTTGATACTTCTACAGTGTGTACCACTACAACTACAACTACAAGTAGCCGTAGTTTATTGTTGAAATCATCTCGAAGATCGTCATCATCAGCATCATCATCTTCAATGAATATCATGATTATGTCAGTACTTGGAAGTAGTCAGCATAACAAACCTCATGATGTACATGTTTATGCATAGATGGTGATATTGATAATGATGTTTTTTGTTTGTTTTGTTACTCAATCCTTCAATAATTTCACTTTTCATGTTTATTTATGCATATTCTTACCAATGTATGTAAACCTTATATGATGTTGTTTGTAATCTTGTGAATAATAATAATTCACTCAATTAACATGTAATTGTTGTATTGTGTTCAATGAATTAGATAGTCTAGTAAAGTGTCTGGAATAGGGACAAATGTTTTGAATAATCCAATAAAAGAAACTAGTATCAACATACAAATCAATTATTCATTGTCATACGTTCTAAGATTTGTTAGTCTATCGGAAGATAGTTGAATGGCGTTGTTAAAAAGCGCTGTTTGAATTAAATTTCGTTGTATTTGACTGTTGTCATCAATACATGTCAAAATCGTGGATACTATCTAGTGGATTAGATACTACAACAAGTACTAGAATGTATTTTCTTCCAAAACACACTGATAAATCAATGTATAAATGTTAATGTCAGTGAAGAACAGTAACCGAGAGAATAGACCAGTGATAACGTTCAAAGACTGTTTAGTTAGACAACTGAGCTTGTTGACGAATGTAAAATTTAGATTGAACTTGGTTTCGCGAAATCTGATTGTAACCACTTATTAACAACAACATAATGTATATAAAACCTAATCATTAGGGTTTGTAAATGTTGTTTTGCATCGTTGTTTAAATCGCATATATTAGTGAATGTGTGCTGAGAAGCAATACATTTGAAACACGACAATAATGCTTACTAAATTTGACTTTTACAGAGACAGGACTGTCTGCACAGTTCAATTTTCGGAGGCACAATGTCCAACAAAACAAGCACTAATAGCTCTGATAAGTTGATTTATAATACTATGAGTGACATTGTATAGAGATAACTCTCGGGATGGTGTGTGGTTAAGATTGTAGTTCATTTTTATGTTTTAAATACGGCGTCATAATACAATGTGAGCACTTTGTGGATTGAATGATTTGTATGAACGCTAAACGACTTGAAGTTGTTCATGAGTTGCTTTAGAAATCATTCACATGTGTTCATTATTAGGTTTGTAAGCAAGTACACCAATACAAACCAAACGGGATTTATCAACCACGTGACATATTCATATCCTATGTAATAAACTTGTGTTTCTACCTGCAAACTATTCATTCATAGATACCGTCTTTTAATTGGGTATACGTTGTTAAGAGAGTAGACGCGTAGGTTGGCTTATTATCAAATGGATCGTTGGCATGTTAAACATCGCGTTTAGTGGTTCCCGTAATGTACAATTTCACATCTATGTATTACTTGTATTGAACCAAATGAGCTAAGCTGCACTTATATGTTTGTAGTTACAGCAAATAATCACCGAACACCACCGTCATCACTTAAATACTTCAATAACAGATTCCTATGAAACGATGTACTACCGTCTTGACGATACATTTTGGCATGGACAATAAATTCATTTGAATTCTGTAAGATTATGAATTTCAAACAACTAATGCATAATGAATTAACAATTTAATGTTTAAACTAATTAAAATTTGACAATATGTAGAGTACACATTTGTTGTTAATTACTGCTATAAAAACTCTAGTCTATTCGAGCAGGGAATATTCCTGTTATTGATTGGAAATCATATTGGATAATTAACGTTTTGTCCTTCCAGAGGTTCATGAACTTGTTTTCGATTCTCATGTTTGTTTAAAAAATTGAATCTATCTATATCTTCTTGATTGATTACTATTTAAAGATGAAAATGTTGAATAAAAATTTGTATAATAAAATTATTGCATTAAAGCATAGTGATAGAAACAATTCAAAGTCAACATGAACAATTGATAACAAGTTTTGAGTTGACTATCACGTGGATTTATATTATTATAAACACACAACAATAGACAACATCACAAGTTTGTTGAATATACAAATAATGTGTCTAATCTACCTTGACTGACATAGAGATTCACAATTTTGTCAACAAAAATGCCACGCTGTCAGTAACCAGCATATCTAGTCTCTGGCATTCACACGTTGTAGTAGGTACATGATACATCAGTGATATCTCACATACACCTCTAATACACTGTTCAATTTAATTGTTCATGCTTCAAAACACTGAGAATCGACATGCTTATTAACAATGTGGAACAATGTATAACTTGAAGAAAGAGAAACTTTAGGAAATCCCTCATATGTGAAATCAACTTTTCCAGTTCAACGGAATCAACTCTCCTCAAAACAATGATAGTCCTGTCGACAGGTGTAAACGTTGGCAGAATTGTGTGGATTTGCCAAAGTGATTATTTACAGATGATGCCTACATGAAGGGTAACCGAAGAATACGTTTTACTTGAGACCAGATCATGAATTCGTCTCTCTCTCTATAAATCTTTCACTCTCTGAAGTCAACTCATTGAAAACAAACTGATTTTCTCTATGATTACAAGCTAATGTTTATCATTCACTTTCGTCTAAATATCATTATTCCAATGTATAAACAGCATGGACACACTTCAAGACACAATACATTATATGATGTTTAGTAAATAGGATGCTGATTAACAGTAAACATTCACTTCTATTCATCAATAGCATCACAAATATAACACAAGAATCAATGACAAACTAACCTGAATCAGATTGTATTTGGTTGGTAGTGGTGTGTTGTGTAGCTGAAATAGACAATGATAAATATGAATGTCATATTACGTGTGATTTAATATTTCAAATAGTTACTAAATTGACACGCATTGGCGTCGCTGTAGAAATCAGTTATATGACGCCATAACACTGTGAGTTTACCAAATCAAATAAGTTACTTGGTTGTGGAGCTGTTGTGTGAGACGAGATGGTGCATGTGAATGATTATCAGTAAGCCAAATATGATCAATGAAATCGTTGGCATAAATGTCTCTTATCTCAAGCTCGCTTATAACATCAACAAAATACATAATACATAATACAATCACAGATAACCAAGTCGTAATCACATGACAGTAATGATGATGGGGAGGACTGAGTATTATCATTTATGAGATGAAGTCTATGAATGTTTGTCACGTTTCAGTTAGATAACTTTATAAAATTTTTTCAAATTTCTTTTGTCATACAACAATGCCATGTGTCAAGGCAGGTAACAGATGGATTCATATTCTTGTTTCTTTCTTCTAACTAAGTTTGATAACCCTGAATTATTTTCAATTTTCTATTGTTATGCAACAACAACATAAACGAAGGCAGGTGACAGCTGAGTACATCTTATTGTTAATGTCATCGTGATAACAACCATCACCTGTAAACGCAAAACGCAGCCTTGTTTTTTCCGGCATTATGTGGAATAATGTTAAATACATTGCAAAATGTAGTAATACTACTTACTATTTTTATGGGTAACGAATAGATAAACAGAAACTCCAAATCCTGAATAAAATATAATCAGAATAATAGTAATATTGTTTTTTAATGAATTCAACAATCATCTACTGAATGATTACATAACACATGTACAGTATGAAATACTTGAATGAAATTACATTATTGTCATATGAGCATGGGCTTCAAAATGAATAGTATGAAAGTGACAGAATTACTACTAACAAACAATTGTCGAATTCTCATTGTTGTTTACTAAGAGAAAGTGTCGCCGATGAATTTGTCTTTCACAGTGGGGAAAAGGTCTATGCAAAATGAAGTGTCCACTTCACAGAATACGAGTTAACACTTACAAATTCATAAAACATCTATTCTTTGTAAACATATAAACACAATCTACTATAACACTGTTCACACTTACCGCAAAGTAATAGCAGAACAACCGTGATGATTATTATTCTAAGCTTTCTATCCATTGTTTGCTCACTTGGTAAATGATATTCTTCTGTAATGATTAATTAGTAGATGTATATATACACATCTATTGTCACTCATATAATCAATCACATTCAATGTCACCACAATGTAATCAATAAACTGCTGCTGTATTCACTCAGTTGACTACAAATATCTACACACACACACACAGAACAACAGACAGTTCACTACTGTCCATTAGGAATGAATTTCAATGGAATGCAAATTATCAGCTATCCAACTAGTTGTCTACACTCTTCTGAACTTTTAAATTCTACTAGTTGATTCAACTCTTCTCAACAGAATCAATAATCTGTGAAAGTAGAAGTTATGCATGGACTGGAAGTAGATATTTTCAGCTTAAATGAAGTATAATTTTCTGTCAAGTATTTTCAATCATTAAAATATGATGCATGAATGTAGCTCCACAATTGATTTGATTGTTTCATATTGAAAATGGAATATTCCACTGGTTTCAGCAGTGTTGAATCGATTTCTTCTTCTATAAGATTGTCAATTGAATTTGTATAGTAATGTGATAAGAAAAGAATGGAATTTGTCGATTGTCAATCAAATGTCTTGGAGTAAATTGCCTAAAGAAGACCGATTCTTCACGACAGCACATCACAAACTCGGAGAGATGGTGACAAAGAAGAATATTTGAAATACGAAGCAGATAAAGGAATCTAATTAATAGTAGCAAAATAGTCAGTTTTAAATCAGAATATTCCTTTTTTCCGCTTTATCTCTTACAACAACGTACATGAGTGTAGTGTTCGCAGTTTAACAACCCTAATATGATATTGTTGATTGATTCGAGGTTGTGGTAAGTCGTGGGAGATTTGGTGATTTTGGATATGGGGTGATCAGTCGTTTGAACTTTAGAAAAGAATTAGCAGTGCAAATATTTTGTAGTAGTTTATTTCAGAGTTTACTGAAGAATAGGATACAAAAATTCAAAGCAATGTTGTGTTTGGTACTGATTGATAAATAGTGTTGCCTCATAGTTCCGAAGATCCTATCAAGGCGTTTGGTTTCACGAGGAAGAGCAAGCCGAGAATGATATTCGTTGATAATTTTGTAGAAAAATATTAAGTTATGTCGTTGTCAGCGATGTCGTAGGGGTTTTTAGAAAAAGTGTATTACATCCTGTCGTGTAGTTCATGCTACTGTTAGTTCCCGGAATTCGGAGTGTAGAACTTCTTTGTACACTTTCTATACATATCCTATTTATGCGATTGATTTTCGAAAAGATAAATGAGCAATATTTAAGTGCAGGTTTTACACAAATATTAGACAAAGTAAGCTTTGTGGCCGTTGTATGTAAGTCTTTAACAAGGAAGCCTGTGTTATTTTCTAGTTTTGGACATTATAAAGAAGGCGTGTTCCGTGAACTCTAAGCTATCTGACTATTCAATACCAAAGTCGCTTGTTGATTGGAGTATTCGGACTCATTTAGACAATACGTGAACTAGGGTTAATAGCTGCCTATGTACATGATTCCACATTTACTGTGGTTAAGTGATAGTTGCCATTTCCTGCTCCAGGTTAAAAGGCTATCGAGGTGCTTATGTATTAGAGTCTTATATTCTGAAGCTACCGGTTTCACCTATAAACTATCTTGAGTTATTCGGCATTTAAATACAGTCAGCCATGTTTTATAAGGTTATTTATGTTGTTTACGTGAAAATATTGAACAATATGAAACCTAAAACACCACCTTGTATAACGCCGCTGATAATAAGATAAGTTGATAATAGACGGCTAGAATGTTGACAATAGACCTTGTATGGATAACAATTGTTTTAAATGATTAAAGTTCCTTCATTGATTGTTTTCTGGTAAACTTAATGTTCCTGAATTCATGAAAATATTTTTCCACTAATTTATATTTACTTCAATCTTATATTCAATGACTAATTCTTTCCATTACAACTGGGACTATTACCGCATCCACTTCTAAGGGATAAAGTAAACATTCATTATTATTTCTATCTGCAAATTGAAACACTGAGATTTGAAATGACGTATGTACCACATCCTAAACTGTGAATTAACAATATCAATGTTAAACAAAATCAGACTACAATACAATCAGAATGATAAGAATATTGTTTTATTGAATACAACATTCATCTAATGAATGATTACACAACACATCATGACATTCATATAACCATATTCAATATAACCACAATGTAATCAATGAATTACTGCTATATTCAATCAGTTCACTTCAAATATCCACACACACAAACACACAGAGTAAGTGCTAAGAAGAGGAGAAACTAGTTATTTTTCATGTGATTTTGCTATTTTTTATTTAATTGTAAATTGAGCGGAAACCGGTACTGCTTTTCATTTCCTCCGCTGGACCTTGCTAACTGTGATTGGTTGTAATGTCATTTTAGTATGCTAATCACTCTGTTTTTCCCAAGGTCGTTTTTGTATCTATATATACAGACTTGAATTGTAATAGAATCGAATCTTCCTGGTGCTGCTTTGGTGTTCTTGAATTTGTTTTGGGGTGAGTAATTAGTATCGAGTCGTTGGTCACGGTTTGCGAGTATCAGTTGGCGCAGATAAGTTCCGGTTAGAGTTGCGGTTAGTTCCTGCATAGCAGTAGGCGATATTATTTATTATTATAATTCCGACATATCAATTGGCGACGGGTGATGGTGACTGTGGATCCTACTAAAATGGATTCGTTGTTGGATGAACAACTCAAACTAATGAAGCTTTTTACGAGCCTGAAATCTAATCTTGAATCATCCTCTAATGTTCCTGTCCCCAACTCTGCACTTTCAATTGATGGAATTATTAATAGTATTGCTGAATTTAATTATGATCCAGAAGCTAATGTTACTTTTGATACATGGTTCCGGAGATATGAAGATTTGTTTACGTATGATTTAGCTTCACAGGACGATGCATGGAAAGTTCGCCTACTTCTCAGAAAGCTTGGTGCAGCAGAACTTGACAAATACTGCAACCTAATTTTACCTCAGAATCCTCGAGATAGAACATTCTCTGAAACCTGCTCAACTCTCAGTCAACACTTTGGTGACAATTCTTCTCTATTCAATATTAGATATCGTTGCCTAAAGTTAAAAATGAATGAATCCGATGATTTCTTAACTCATGTTGGAGTTGTAAACAGAGAATGTGAACGGTTTAAATTAAAAGACCTATCGGAGAACCAATTTAAATCGTTAATACTCATCTGCAGCCTACAGTCAGAAAAATTCGCTGATATTCGAACGCGATTGCTTCACCGTCTTGACCAAGAACCAACATTGTCTCTAAATGACATTGCCGCAGAATATCAACGATTGACCAATTTAAAGCATGATACTGCACTTGTCCAGTCTGATGGTAATGGTGACACTGAAGTTCATGCTGTTCGTCGAAAACCTATTTCTCATCAAGTCACTCCAGCAACCACCTCAACTCATCGTGATAAACCAGCCGAAAAGAAGAATATTACTCCCCCATCCAGATGCTGGAACTGTGATGGATGGCATTTTGCCAAGTTTTGTCCATTTAAGAACTATCGTTGCAGAAAGTGTAACAGACTGGGACACAAAGAAACTTTGTGCAGGCAGAAAGACATACGCACTCGATCACGTTCCAGAAGAAGATTCCATTCACCGAGTAAGCCGGCTGAGTCACTTTCAGTATCCACCCTGAATCACGCTCATCAGAGACCAGCCAGAAAGTACGTTTCTGTCCGGATAAATGGTCATACGGTAAGCCTCCAACTTGATACAGCATCTGATATTACTATTATTTCTAGAAAAACATGGATTAAAATTGGGAAACCTGTGCTACACCCTACAGAACAACTCGCCATAAGTGCATCAGGCGATCGTTTGGTGATCATTGGCAAAATTGTATGCTCAGTGTCATTCAACGAAATAACCACGGATGGAGTATGTTATGTGGTTAACAACAATCTTAACTTGTTGGGGTTAGATTGGATTACAGACCTGAAACTAGATGCTGTTCCACTGAGCACCGTATGCCACCGAATCGTAAGAATGAAAGACGAGAAAGATTTCATGAAGCTTCTAAATGAATTCGACAAAGTATTTACAAAAGGGTTAGGATGTTGTTCCACAATGAAAGCTTCTCTTCGCTTGACACCGAATGCCTCCCCAGTCTTCCGTCCCAAAAGACCAGTCCCATATGCTTCGCTACCAGAAGTCGATGCAGAACTTCAACGCTTAGAGAAACAAGGTGTTCTTATGCCAGTATCATTCTCGGCCTGGGCAGCCCCAATAGTCGTCGTAAAGAAACCTAATGGTACACTACGCATCTGCGCCGATTTTTCGACCGGTCTAAATGATGCTCTAGAACAACACCATTATCCTCTACCGGCTCCAGACGATTTGTTCACTATTCTAAATGGCGGTAGTTGTTTTGCCAAACTAGACCTGGCAGATGCTTATTTGCAAGTCGAGGTTGAACCAGCGTGCCGTGAATTACTTACAATAAATACGCATCGGGGACTTTTTCAGTATACGAGGCTACCGTTTGGAGTCAAAACTGCACCAGCTATTTTCCAACAATTAATGGATACGATTTTAACCGGCCTCACCGGAGTGGCCGTGTATTTAGACGACATACTCGTTGTCGCAGAATCACCAGCAGAAGCACTCATGGGTCGGAAACTGAGAACGATGAATGAGGTAATGAGGCCGGCAAAAGTAAAAAGCAACGATGATGATATCTATAGAAACGGCACGCAGGTGTACGTAAGGAACTACAGACCAGGAAGCGAGAAATGGAAAAACGGAGTAATTAAAGGTAAAAGAGGAAAGGTGATGTATGAAGTAGCAGTGGGAGGACAAATATGGATCCGACATCGCAACCAGCTGCGAAGAAGGTTTGGTGAGCGAAAAGCAGATGAACCGAACCTAGCGCTTGAACTTCTTCTTGACACTTTCAAGCTCCCCACGGAGAAACCAACATTAATTGCAGCAAACAACAAGAAAGGAGCATCCGAAGAACAACAACCGATAAGACGGAGTGAAAGAAAACGAAGAGCCACAGTGAAGTTCCAAGAAAGCGAACTTTTCTCAAAAAGGGGAGGTGCTAAGAAGAGGAGAAACTAGTTATTTTTCATGTGATCTTGCTATTTTTTATTTAATTGTAAAGTGAGCGGAAACCGGTACTGCTTTTCATTTCCTCCGCTGGACCTTGCTAACTGTGATTGGTTGTAATGTCATTTTAGTATGCTAATTACTCTGTTTTTCCCAAGGTCGTTTTTGTATCTATATATACAGACTTGAATTGTAATAGAATCGAATCTTCCTGGTGCTGCTTTGGTGTTCTTGAATTTGTTTTGGGGTGAGTAATTAGTATCGAGTCGTTGGTCACGGTTTGCGAGTATCAGTTGGCGCAGATAAGTTCCGGTTAGAGTTGCGGTTAGTTCCTGCATAGCAGTAGGCGATATTATTTATTATTATAATTCCGACATATCAGTAAGAGACACTTTACTTCTGTCCATTATGAATGAATTTCAATGGAATGCAAATTATCAGCTATTCAACTAGTAGTCTGCACTATTCCAAACATTAAAGTCAATAATCATAATTAGTCTTCTAGTTGATTCAACTCTTCTCAACATAATCAATGATCTATGAAAGTAGAAGATATGCATAGACTATAAGAAGATAATCAATCAACTTACCATTGGATATAATGATACAACAAATTGAAGGTAACATATCTGATGATGAATGTTTAAGGTTAAATCAATAAAGGTGGTTGATGTATGTATCAGTGTACATGTAAATTACCAGGCAATTCTATGCAAACTACTACTAACTGTAGTGTATGTAGAAGTAAAAAGATTTCGAAAGAGTCTTAACAAAGTCGCTGAATCAATTCATGAGATCATCGACTACCAGTTTAATGAATGAGGATTATTTCGTTTCAATAGATTCTAAATAGCTTCTATAAAAGTTATAAATTGAAATTAATGAATAATTCAGACTGTGTAGATACACAAGTTATTCTTCTGAAGTTTGCTTATGATGTATGAATGTTGTGAGGAGGTTGGTTTCTATTGTCAAAATGCATAGTGTATGCATCAATTGATGATGTTGTCTGGTTAATCGTCATTATGATTTTGATAAAAATGTCATTTTGTGTGTTGCATAGTAATTGAATGAAGTACACTCAGTTGTCAAGTTCACAGGTGAAGGTGAATATGTAGGGGGATGGATGAATAACTACGTTTGGTTTTCTACAAGTCAAGTGAGTTGATGAATCAATAAGGAGGAAGTTGTTCATTGAAGTACATGCAACGGACAATATACACATTTTCTCAATTCTGTACTTTTGCAGTAAAAGAGAAATCTGATAGAGTCAATTAAATATTGAATAACAGGTCTATGCTGTACACATACTGTAGAAGATGAAAACAACATGCTACTGGAAACAAATGAAGAAAATGCATATTCTGAAATGTTTAGTCACAAGTATATTTTGACTAGTGCTGGAGTAGAAACAGTTCAGAACACGCGCAAGAAATCACTATTCATGCGCCTACAATTCAGAAGTGATGTTGTTAATGAAATATTTAGCCAGATGTTATGCAGAACACTTATATGAGGACGTTTAACACAGATAGGTTAAGATAATTGTTTTTGTCGCTTTCCATAGTAATAACGAAACTGAAAGACAAATTACCTAGAACGGTCACCATATTATAATAATCATCAATTCTACTTATTCTGTGAAGCAAATTGTATTGGCTCATGATCTTGTTATTTGTATTTCTGTGCTTAACAAAACTGCCAGTATAGTAAAGGGAAAACAGTTAATAACTCAGTACTTCCTCATTTAGTCGAAACTGAAAAACACAGCTAGCGTTGACAAGTCGTGTTAATAAATATTCGGCAAGTTTGATTAGACTCATGGTTCTTCAAATGACAGGAACAATTGGTATTCGGACTAAATACTAAGTTCCGAGTTGGTAGCCTACTGGACGACTTGAAATTTGCAGATTATTTAGCTATTTTATTCCACATACAACAATAAATGTAGGTAACGCCTAACAGTATAACGGCAGCCTCTGCTTCAGTAAGCCTCAACATCCACAAAGGGATAGTAATATTGAGTGGTAAACTGATGGAATCTTCAAGACCGTCATTTTTAAGTTGAATTGTGACTAGCAAGCAGGATGCAGGCCTATTATCATATACCATTTGACACTCATCGGCTTGATGTACGTGCATGCTAGTGTTGATATTCATACAAGGTTTCAAACTCACTTCGCAATATCGAGATGACCTAATCAGGATGCACATATATGAACAGGTTGACTAATTTCAGTCCATCATAAATCTAGTCTAGTTTGAAGTTAAATCAACTTCTATTGATGAAATTACCATTCGATCATCATATGTATGCTCATGTTTGTATGCAAATTTAGGTAGAAGTGAATGTGTGAAAATATTGGAATTGTGGTAATTAGTTGATGGTCATACAAGAGGTTTATTCCAGCTTCTTCACATGAGTTCGAATCCAACATAAAACAGCATCATTCTTAATTGAATTCGTATAGTAATGTGATAAGAAAAGAATGGAATTTGTCGACTGTCAATCAAAAGTATTTACCATCGGAAGCTTATTACCCTGTGAAAGTATCCTGTTTTGTGGCTTCAATAACTTCCATACAGTTTGATAGAGGAGAGCCAAATGAGTACGTTAACATTGAATAATTTCAGATTATGTAAACTTTACGATTAGATTACATTGAGTCTAATAAATAAGCTTGAAATAAGCCACTGATGAGTCTATTCATCATCTTCATAGGCATCGGCGATTGAGGTATGTTTTATGTGTGGAATCACTGTCTACATCGACAAGAAATATTGTCGAAAGTAGGAGTGTATTAGAAGGAGGCGAGGCAGAAAACTATCAATGCATGATATTGCTAAGTGTTTGTGGAGCATGTGATTGAGTTTATGCAATGAATGTGACGAGTCATTGAAGATATTGTGTGACATGGATGAAGTTTTAAGAGTATGATGAAGAAGATATGCGTGGACTCACTGTTATTGTCCTCTGGAATTGAATTCCAGTATTTTATGCAGGTCTTTTCATCTCATCTTCTCAATGTTAAGGCATTCTCATTCACATTACTGATACATCACTTTGTTTCTTTTTGGTACTCCTCTCGTTTATTCATTTAATGCAAATTGTGTGACATCTTGCATTCGCACAGATATTCACCAGACTGTATGTTTATTCTGAGTGTCTACCGTCTGCTATGTTGTCACAACGTGTGTATACAGTCTCATGTACCTTAAAATATTGTGTAAACTCATTTCTCTTATTTATTAAATGTATGATAGTCTCTTCAACGTACACAAGATTCAATGATTATGGTTGGTTAAATTTGCATTATAAAAATCATCATTATCGTCAATCTGGTAAAATGTCACATGGTTTTGTACAACTGTATTTTGATTACTGTTTCGCAGATATTTTAATCGCCTAGTTCTTCTAACTGACATGAAATCTCATATTACGGTGAACTGAAATGATGTAGGAATATTTGTAGATCACCAGGATGTTTCTTGGTAATTACGGCTTTTATGCTCGTATTGGAGGGAAGTATCAAGTCAGTTGACTAGCCATAAGGCCCTAACATGTACGGAGCTAACTGTGTATTACATGGCTCAGAGTTGGTGATGGTAATAGGGGCAAATTTACTTTTTGTCCTTTTTCATATTGATAACTTGAAATTGATACATAGCTTCGTCCCCATGATCTATTTCTTTCTCGCATTACAATATCCTATACGTTCACTCTTCGTTTAATTATTATGATTATTATCTTTGAAGGAAATACTACTTCTACTAATTCCGCGTTGATGTTGGTGTGCTGCTGATGTGTTGAGTCGAATCGAGTTCTGTGTTCGATCTACATATATACATGGATTACCTGTTTCACTTACAATTTATTTTATTGATGTTCTCTCTTTTTCCCACTGCGTTTCTTAGATCGCTATATCATTCACAAAGTTTACTACTTTATCCACCTGAAGTAATGATTGATCCATTGAAGACGTTATACAACAATCATCGTTGTCATTACGCCGTTTCATCGACCTTAACTTCCGACAAGAATCTCATCATCTTCAATCAACTTAAATTATACTTGAATGCATGGATTAGCTTGCCTTGCCTTATTGGCTTTATTATACTACTCATAGTAATTTGTTATTTTTACAGAGTTTTTATTGTTTGTCTTTATGATGCTAGTTATACTTTGTTGTATTTCATAATTGGAACAGGTTTACATATGATCCGATATGGTTTAGTGCGTATTTTATTCATGTTATATAGTTTGTTATGGTGTCATTGTATTAGTCAAAATTTGTCAAGAATATTGAGGCAATTTGATACTTCTACAGTGTGTACCACTACAACTACAACTACAAGTAGCCGTAGTATATTGTTGAAATCATCTCCAAGATCGTCATCATCAGCATCATCATCTTCAATGAATATCACGATGATGTCAGTACTTGGAAGTAGTCAGCATAACAAACCTCATGATGTACATGTTTATGCATAGATGGTGATATTGATGATGGTGTCGCTTGTTTGTTTCGTTTCTCAATCCTTCGATAATTTCACTTTTCATGTTTATTTATGCATATTTTCATCAATGTATGTAAACCTTATATGATGTTGTTTGTAATCTTGTAAATAATAATAATTCACTCAATTAACATGTAATTGTTGTATTGTGTTCAATGAATTAGATAGTCTAGTAAAGTGTCTGGAATAGGGACAAGTGTTTTGAATAATCCAATAAAAGAAACTAGTATCAACATACAAATCAAGTAATCATTGTTATATATTCTACGATTTATTAGTCTATCTGAAGATAGTTGAATGGCGTTGATAAAAAGCGCTGTTTGAATTACATTTCGTTGTATTTGACTGTTGTCATCAATACATGTAAATATCGTTGATACTATCCAGTGGATTAAACACTACAACAAGTACTAGAATGTGTTCTCGTCCTTAGAACACTGATTAATCAATGTTTAAATGTTAATGTCAGTGAAGAACAGTAACCGAAAGAATAGACCAGTGATGACGTTCATAGACTGTTTAATCCGATAACTGGGCTTGTTGACGAATGTCAAATTTAGATTGAACTTGATTCGCGAAACCTGATTGTAACCACTTATCAACAGCAACATAATGCACGTTAAACCCAAACACATTTGGGATGGAAAGTGTTGTTTTGCAGTGTTGTCCAAATTGCATATATTGATGAATGTTTACCGAAAAAAGGTAGATACAAAAGGCGACATTATTGCTTACTAAATTTGACTTTAACGGAGACAGAATTGCCTGAACAGTTCACTATTCGTAGGCACAATGTTCAACAAAACAAGCACTAATAGCTCTGATAAGCTGACTTATAATATTATGAGTGACACTGTGTAGACATAACTCTAAGGATGGTGGGTGCTTAAGATTGTAGTTCATTTTTATGTTTTAAATATGGCATCATAATACAATGTGAGCACTTTGTGAATTGAATGATTTGTTTCAACACTAAGAAACTCAAAGTTGTTCAATAATTGCTTTAGAAGGCATTCACATGTGTTCATTATTTGAAGAGTTCGGTGGCTATCTAACCATGTGAATGAGTTTGTCCATTACAGATTATTTGGTTTGTAAGCAGGAACACCAATACTAACAAAACAGGATTTATTAACCACGTGACATATTCATATCCTATGTAATAAACTTGTGTTTCTTCCTGCAAACTATTCATTCATAGATACCGTCTTTTAATTGGATATAAGTTGTTAAGAGAGTAGGCGCGTAGGTTGGCCTATTATCGAATGGGTCGTCAGCATGTTAAACATCGCGTTTACTGGTTTCCTTATTGTACAATTTCACATCTTTGTATTACTTGTATTGAATCGATTGAGCTAAGCTGCACTTATATGTTCCTACTTACTGCAAATAACCACCGTCACCACTTAAATACTTCAATAACAGATTCCTATGAAACGATGTACTAGCGTCATGACGATACATTTTGGCATGGACAATAAATTCATTTGAATTCTGTAAGATTATGAATTACAAACAACTAAAGCATAATGGATTAATAATTTTATGTTTAAGCTAATTAAAATTTGACAATATGTAGAGTACACATTTGTTGTCAATTTGTACTATGAAAATTCTAGTCAATTTGAGCAGAGAATGTTCCTGTTATTGATTGGAAATCAGTTTGAATTGATTACGTTGTTAGGCTGGCGTGACCTCACCAAAATTTGGTTCTACTTTACCATCTGTTGAAGTGGTTTCTATCAGAAGATATAAATGTTGAATAGAAATTCGCCTAATTGGATTATTGCATGAAAGAATCATGATAAGAACAATTCGAATTAGGCATGAACAACTGATAACACTTTGAAAGCTGACCTCCACATGGTTTTTCTTCTTTTCTAAACAGTTAACATTTTGTGTCATTAACTAGCATATCTGGCCTATGGTATTCTTACCGTGTAGTAGGTATACGATACATCAGTGATATTTCACATACACCTCTAATACACTGGTCATTTCGATTGTTTATCCTTCAAACCACTGAGACTCGACATACTTATTAACAATGTGGAAAAATGTATAATTTGAAGTAGGAGAAATTCGACGAAATCTCTCATATGTGAAATAAACTTATATAGTTCAATAGAATTAACTCTCCTCAAAACAATGATAGTTCACTCGACATGTGTAAATGTTGGCAGATTTGTGTCGATTTGCCAACGTGATTATTTACAGATGATGCATACATGAAGGGTAACCGAAGAATACGTTTTACATGAGACCAGATCATAATTGTCTCTCTCTCTCTTCCAATCTCTCACTTTCTGAAATCATTCCATTTAAAACAGACTGATTTTCTGTATTATAACAAGTGAATGTCTATTATTTATTTTTGTCTAAATATCAACATTCCAATGTAGAAACAGCATGAACATACTTCAGGCCACAATACATTATATGATGTTAAATAAATAGGATGCCGATTAACAGTAAACATTCCCTTCTATTCATCAATAGTATTAGAATTATAACACAAGAATCAATGATAAACTAACTTGTATCAGTTTCTGGTTTTTCGGTAGTAATGTGTTGTGTAGCTGAAATAGACAATGATGAATGTGAATATCATATTACGTGTGATTTACAGAGATAGAGAATGACTAACTGTAAGTACTCATTTTGAAAGTGATATTCTTCTAGATATAATTTAATGCTATTCGGCATGATAGATGTTGTTCATTCTATTTGTTCATTCCCCTCACTCTAACCTCGTATTCGACTATGCTCATTCTGGACTGAATATCAGATGAAGTAGGCGGTGTGGAACGTTCGACTATTGAATGGAGAATTTCAATTGTTACCAATCAGTGCATTGATTTTTACAAGGTAAATTTACACATTGCTCAATCATTGACGTCGAAACAGAATGATCACACTGTTACTAGTTGCATTGAATTCAAATGTCACAATTTATCCGAATAGCAAATCAAAGACAAGAATCAATGTCAAACTAACTTGCTTACAACATGGGTCAAATATTTCATTCGTTGTTACTACGTATTATTTCTTTGTTAGTGAGCACCATGTGGCTACTTTGGCACCTCTTGATTAGGTATTCAACATACTATCTATTATCATCAGTATTCTAATCATTTTAGTTCGATGTTGTGTATATTGTCGTATTTGTGTTTGTTATCATTAATTATATTGTATTAGGATACCACTTGTTAGCAAGAATCACTGGACTATTGGATTCTGCTAGAGGTGGGAATCTACTATCGACGGAGTTGTCTAATATTAATAAGTTGGCTGCAGTTTTGGATAGTCCATGATTAGATTCTTAATTGTGTTGTGGTGGCACACTCCTAAACATTTATACACTTGCATGAATCGATATCCATTGATTTCAGTGGAATAATTGTTGTCGAATTCATACCATTTCACTATATCGAATTGAGATTAACCACCGGTTGTTCAACTCGAGTTGTATACACTTCATAGATTGCACTATTATTTTAACAGTCTGTATTAGATATGTTGGTTGATCTGTTGTTGTTGTTGTTGTTGTTAAGGGAATGGAATGAACATGCTCTGATTAATTTATTACTGTATAATACATGGATGGAAGATTTCAGTGTGCATTAACATGCTCATATTTCAATTGTATTAGTGAATATTCATTAGTATGCTAACAAATGGCACACTTCAGTTATCAAAAAGTATAGCTGAATAATAAATACTACTTACTAGTAATATTCATTCGTTCATTAGTAGTAGTCTTGGTAGTAATGCTAGTGTGCTTTGCTAATAGAGAAAACAAAATCAATGTGGAGACAATGAATATCAGAAGAAACATTGCGGTTGTGTTTTATTTGTTCATTATTTATCAACATTTGAACAAACACATTGATGACGACCTATTAGCTCCAACTATTCCTTTGTTTGCTTCATACACTATTCATTAACACTACAGACAGGTGAACGGTACTCCTCTGCGTTTTATTGGACGACTAAAGAAGAGTAACGGACATTCAGAATTGTGTTTCGCAATACTATTTCAATTATTTTCATCTCCATCAATGTTACCTTCTGCTTGCTCTATCCTTCCGCCTAGTATATTTGCTATAAGTATATTGTCTTTTATTATAAACTACAATTACTTGATCGTGTACATGTTACCCTAATTCTCTGACATCATCATTTTCTTTGTTCCGTATGAATGTTAAGTTTTTCATTGGTTGTGACTAAATGTATATATGAAGGAATGCCTGCGAAGCAATATGATTTTGTCCGGTTGATTCATCAATCATGTGTTTTCCTATTTTACGGCTTGGGATCAAGTAGGCATAGGGTAAACAGACTAGACACGCATTGGTGTGGATGTCGTAATTAGTTTCATCACGCCAAAACACTGTAAATTTATCAAATAAAATAAGTTACTTGGTTGTAGAGCTGTTTTCTGAGACGAAACGGTGCATGTGAATGATTATCAGTAAGCCAAATATGATCAACCAAATACTTGGCACAAATGTCTTTTATCTCAAGCTCGCTTATAACATTAACAGAATACATAATACATATTACAATCACAGATAAACAAGTCGTAATCACATTACAGTAATGATAATGAGGTATGATGATCATTTAGAATATGGGCAGAAGACATTTAGTGAAACGAATGGATGTTTGTAAGAGCATCGTCACTTAAGATGATGATGTGGACTGAATACCATCATTAAGAGATGGAGTCAAATTCAACGGCATGGTACATTGAGTCTGTAGGAAACTAATCAACAATATTGAAAAAATGTTAATGTTGATCAACTGGCAATCAATACATGATTGGATGTAACTTTTAAATTTTTATGCCTCTATATCATATATCAAGGCAGTTGACTGACAGGTTCCTACTTTCATTTCTATTTTCTAGTTGCGTAATATCACCTGTGAATGCATCATACTGTTCTGTTATATCCTGTATTTCAGTTTATTAATGTAAATGTGTAGTGAAATGTAGTAAAATAACTTACTATATTTATAAGCACAACTGAAGTATTTATAGAAACCGAATCCTGTGTAAAATACAATCAGCATAATAGAAATATTGTTTCAATGAATTCAACAATCATCTACTGAATGATTACATAACACATGTACAGTATGAAATACTTGAATGAATTCACATTATTGTCATATGAGCATGGGCTTCAAAATCAATAGTATGAAAGGGACAGGACTACTACGAATAACCAATTGTCAAATTCTCATTGTTGGTTACTATGAGAGGTTGTCGCCGATTTTTTGTATTTCACAGTGCGAATGGGGTCCATGCAAAATGAAGTGTCTTCTCTACAGAATACGAGTTAACACTTACAAATTCATATAACATCTATTCTTTGTAAACATATAAACATAATCTACTGTAACACTGTTAGCACTCACCGCTGAATAATAACAGACCTCCCATGATAATAAATAGTAGAAACGTCGTCCCCATTGTTTGCTTTATCAATGAACTATATTTTTGTGTAATGAATAATTAGTAGATGTTTATATACAGCGATACATCTATTGTCTTTTATATAATCACATTCGATATGACCACAATGTAATCAATGAATTACTGCTATATTCACTCAGTTCACTTCAAATATCAACACACACACACAGAGTGAGAGACAGTTCACTACTGTCCATCAGGAATGAATTTCAATGGAATGCAAATTATCAGCTATCCAACTAATAGTCTACACTATTCTGAACTTTTATGTTCACAATAATTAGTCTTCTAGTTGATACAACTCTTCTCAACATAATCAATGATCTATGAAAGTAGAAGTTATGCATGGACTGAAAGTAGATATTTTCAGCTAAAATGAAGTATAATTTTCTGTCGAGTATTTTCAATGAATCAAATATGATGCATGTATGTAGCTTCACAATTGATTTGATTGCTTCATATTGTAAATGGAATATTCCACTGGTTTCAGCAGTGTTGAATCGATTCATTTTTCTCTAAGATTCTCAATTGAATTTGTATAGTAAAGATGATATATTTTTTCGAATTTTTTAAAAATAGTTTTCACTATTGTGGCATTAACTATGAGTAAACATTATTGTGTTTTAGTTACACACTTTCTTGTGTATTTATATGCATAATGTAATGACGTTATGCACCTAAATATATGCACTGGACTATGTTATATAACCTCAGACACAATCATGATCACAAACTAGTGTAGGTGGCGGTTAACTGTTCTTTTCTGTAATCAAATGTATATTTGACTGATCATGATATAAAATATATCACTAGTGAATTCTCAGGTTTGTATTAAAAATCAGTCAAGGCGCCATTTACATGTATTCACAATTCAATTTCTCATTTTAAGCTTTTCATGATAAGCGGTAATTCACTTTTTATTGTTAAACATGATATGAAAATATTATCATTACGCAAAGTCGACTTTAAAACGAATTAAGTATAATTTTACTAAAAACTGTAAGTTGTAGCTTTGAGTTTATTATTCTGTCAGTGATGTTGACTTACCTACTATGATTTAGCAGCATACTGCTAAGTGAAAAGCAGTTAAGTAGAATAATTGGTTGTCAATTGTCGATGAAATACAGGAGTTGTATGTGTAATTAATGTAACTTTATGTTAATAGTGGGCTTGTTTATGTCAATGCAACATTGCGCACTTATTGTGTAGAAATCGAGTGAGCAGGTTAGATTTAAGGCACTGGGTCAAAACAGAGTACGAACAAATGAAAGTAGAAAAACTCTACTGACTTCCATATATGAGATATGGGTTACCGTAGCCCGACTGCAGTAAGTTTGTAGAACATTATTAGAGGGGAGGGCAAAACTAAGATACAGCATCCATTTATGAATTTAATAACTGTAAATGCAAGCGGTAGACATGAATTATCCGGCCTAACCTGTGCGACAGTTAAATAACCTTGGATGCCTGGTCGGAATGAACCAATCACAACGCTTTGAATCAAAATCACCGATTCTTCCCCAAAATCTAGTTATTAATGAAATAGCTTTAAGCCAAGACTCATTATAATATGTCTTCACCCTCATTCCAAGGGAATCTTTGGCAAAAGATGAAATATGTATATTTGCAAAAAATATACGAGTAATATTGAGGCCTAACCATAATGTGGAATGCAATGAAAAATCCGAAATTTCTTGTGAATTGTTTATAGCTGAAACTGAAGTCTATTTTTATTTCATCGAAGTACTTATTAAAGCTAACCTCGCATTCATTCGACTTGATTTTTGCAATGCATTTTATATAAATATTCGTGTAAATGACGGCATAGCATCCTCGCATGAGATCCGAAGTACAGTATCAAAGGACAACTTATTTAACTCTACAACTGTTCAGTATTATTTATATGGACTCTGTTATCTTACGATAAAAAGGCCTACTGCTATATGCGAACTAACCGCAACTCTAATCTGAAACTTGTTTGCGCCAACCGATAATCGCAACCGTGACCAACAACTTGATAACCGATTACTCACCCCAGGCCAAAATCAAAAAGACACTAACGCAGCACTAGGAAGATTCGATTCTATTATATCCCAACTCTGTATATATAGTTACAAAAGCAACCATTTAAAAATTAGAGTAATTAGCATACTAAAATGACACTACAACCAAACACATTTAACAAAGTACGAGCTTAGGAAGTGAAGAGCAGTACCGGTTACTACCTATTTTACAATTAAATAAAAATAGCAATATCGAGAATAATTGCATGAAAAATGACTAGTTTCTTCTCTTCTAAGCACCCTCTCCACTTTTTGAGAAAAGTTCACTTTCTTGGAACCATGCTGCGGCTTTTTGTTTCCTTTCACCGCGCCTCAGTGTCTGTTCTCCTGCAGATGTTCTTTTATCGTTGTTTGCTGCAATCATTGTTGGTTTCTCCCTGGAAAGCTTGAAAGTATCAAGGTGAAGTTCAAGTGCTAGGTTCGGTTCATCCGCTTTCCCTTCACTAAACCTTCTACGTAACTGATTGCGATGTCGAACCCATATTTGTCCTTCTGCTGCTACTTTATATATCAACTTTTCTCTCTCTCCTTTAATTACCCCGTTTTTCTATTTCTCACTTCCCAGTCTGTAGTTTTTCACGTACACCTGCGACTTGTTCCTATAGGTGCCATCTTCCTTGCCTTCTACTTTTGACAGCCTCATTATCTCATTTATCGTTCTTAGTTTCCGTCCCATCAGTGCTTCTGCCGGGGATTTCTGTTTGGGAGCACTGCTGTTAGATGTACTTCTGTATACAGGTAGGAAACGCTGAATGATTTCTGCTAGGCTTCCCTTACACTGAAAGTATCTGAAAGTATCCCCGAACCGCTACGCTTGTCTATTTGATTGCAGATGATACGGTGTGGAGCAAATATGTGTGATGGCATTTTGTCGACAGAAATCACTGAAAATTTGTGATGTAAATTGGGACCTGTTATCGGTGACTACTGTCTCTGGAAACCCGTGACACGCGAATATCTTCCTCAATATTTCCAGATTTTTCTGCGAAGTCGGAGGAACTACCGGATGGATTTCTGGTCATTTTGAATATTCGTCAACTAACACCAAGTAGTAGACTCCTGACATGGATCACGCTAAATCTAAATGCACTCTGCACCATGGTCTTGCAGGATCTGGCCAGCTTACTGATTCAACCTTTGAAGAGTTTTTCAATGCTCGCTGACAGCAGTCACACCTCCTTACCATGTCTTCAGTTTGGGCGTCCATCTTTGGCCAGTATGCATAGCTCCGTGCCACTGATTTTATTCGAGCTGTCCCAGGGTGTCCAGCATGAAACTGCCTGAATACTACTCGACGTAACTCACATGGTATCACCACTCGATTTCCGAACATAAGGCACCCTTCTACTAGGCACAAGGCTTGTCGACGTTGATATAGTTGTTTCAGTTCTTCATCTAAAGAATGTGGCCATTTGTGCTGCATATAATAGATTGCTCGTTGAATCGTTTTGTCTCTTTTTGTGAATTCAGCAACTTGCTGAGTGATAATAGGAAGTGCACTGACAGCATGATTGAAACTTTTTTTAGCATTATCTCTCATATCAATGGTAGCGCCTACTGACTCTTCACTCGTCTTTGGGTAGGTGCCTCAATGTCGAGATAGGCCATCTGCCTGACCAAATTCCTCACTCTTCTTGTATTGTATATCGAAATCATATCCAAGCAGCGTCAATGCCCAACGTTGTGACCGATTTGCGGAATGCACTGGTACTTCAGCTTTCGACTCAAAAACAGCCAGCAGTGGTTTGTAATTAGTTAGTATTGTGAAGTGTCGTCCATACACCATCTCATGGAAGCGCCGTACTGCAAAAACGATAGCCAAAGCTTCCTTCTCAATTTGATCATAGCGCTTTTCAGTAGGTGTCAGCGTTCTTGAAGCGTGCATTATAGCTTTCTTATTTTCATTTGGAAATTTATGCAAGATAACTGCACCTACACCATATGCAGACGCGTCCGCAGCAACAATAATCGGCACTTATGGATCATAATATGTCAATAGAAGATTGGATGCAAAAAGCTTTTTCAAGACATCAAACGCTGTTTGGCACTGTTGTGTCCAATTTCAATTAACATTTTTACACATCAGATAGTTCCGCGGTGCTAGCTTCTCATGCAAAGATGGCGAAAATGCTGAGTAGTAACTTTTGAGTCCTAGGAAGGATCGCAGAGTAGGTGCATTGTAGGTTGCAGGAATTCTTTGAATGGCTTCAATGTTTTCTGGATCTGGACGACGACCTGATTTGTCGAATATGAATCCCAAATATTTCACAGATGTAAGGTGAAATTGACATTTCTCAGGACGTAGGCGGAATCCATAGTCTTGCATTCGTTTCAGTACAGTCGCAAGTCGATTGTACAGTTTGTTTGGTGATTCTGTGACAACGGGTATGTCGTCTGAATATACGGCCACTCCGGTGAGTCCAGTTAAAATCATATTCATTAATTGTTGGAAAATAGCTGATGCAGTTTCGATTACAAACGGTAGTCTTGTGTACTGAAAAATCCCTGATGCTTATTTATTGAGAGTAATTCACGACACGCCGGTTCAACCTCAACTTGCAAATAGGCATCTGATAGGTCTAGTTTGGCAAAACAACTACAGCCGTTTAGAATAGTGAACAAGTCGTCCGGAGCCGGTAGAGAATAGTGGTGTTGTTCTAAGGCATCATTCAGATCGGTCGAAAAATCGGCGCCGATGAGTAGTGTACCGTTAGGTTTCTTTACAACGACTATTAGGGCTGCCCAGGCCGAGAATGATACTGGTATAAGAACACCTTGCTCCTCTAATCGTTGAATTTCTGCGTCGACTTCTGGTAGCAAAGCATATGGGACTAATCTTTTGGGATGGAAGACTGAATAAGCATTCGGTGTCAAGAGGAGAGAGACTTTCATTGTGGTACAACATCCTGAACCGTTTGTAAATAGTTTGTCGAATATCTTTAAAATCTTCGCGAAATCTTTCTCGTCTTTCATTCTTACGAGGCGGTGGCAAACAGTGCTTAGTGTAACATCACTTAGTTTCACATCAGAAAACTGATCTAAACTCAACAAGTTTAGATTATTGTTAACCAAATAACGTACTCCGTCCATGGTTATATCATTGAATGTCACTGAGCATATAATTTTGCCGATAATCACCAAACGATCTCCTGATGCACTTGTGGCGAGTTGTTCTGTAGAGCATAGTACAGGTTATCCAATCTTAATCCATGTTTTTCCAGAAATAATAGTAATATCAGATTCTGTATCAAGTTGGAGGCTTACCGTATGACCATTTATTCGAACAGAATCATACTTTCTGGTTGATCTCTGGTGAGCGTGATTCGCAGTGGATACTGAAAGTGATTCAGCCGGCTTACTAAGTGAACGGGATTTTCTTCTAGAACGTGACCGAGTGCGTGTGTCTTTCTGCCTGCACAAAGTTTCTTTGTGTCTCAGCATGTTGCACTTTCTGCAGCAACAGTTCTTAAATGGACAGAACTTGGCAAAATGCCATGCACCACAGTTCCAGCATTTGGATGGGGGAGTAATATTCTTTTTATCGGCTGGTTTGTCACAATAAGTTGAAGCGGTTACTGGAGTGACTTGATGAGGAGTAGACTGTCGACGGACCGCGTGAATTTCAATGTCACCATTACTACCAGACTAGACAAGTGTAGTATCATGCTTCAAGTTGGTCAGTCGTTGATATTCTGCGGAGTGTTATTGAGAGACAATGTTGGTTCTTGATCAAGACGATGTAGCAATCGCGTTCGAATATCAGCGAATTTGTCTGACTGTAGGCTGTAGATTAGTAATACCGATTCGAATTGGTTCTACGATAGGTTTTTCAATGTAAACTTTTCACATTTTTTGTTTACAACTCTAACATGCGTTAAAAAATCATCTGTATCATTCATTTTTAACTTTAAGCAACGACATCTAATGTTAAACAGAGAAGAATTATCACCAAAATATTGACTGAGAGTCGAGCAGGTTGCAAAGACCTGACCTGTCTGAACATTACTTGTCACGTTTAACCGCTGTAATTCCCTAAAAGTAAGTCATACGTCAGCTGATAGTGATTGTAATAGGGTATTGTGGAGATCGTTGAATTTGAATTGGATATCGAGCATTGATCCGAGTTACATAACCGGGTGTAGTTATGAATAAACATTGAACGGCTCCGATACTAAAGCAAAACTGTTGACCAGTGCCATCTCATGGTTATCAATGGTTCTGTAACTTAATCCAATTCGTAATATTAAACTGAAAGTCGATAAGTTTCACAACTAACTTCTACAACTAACACTTCATTTTTCTGTCTATAAATACTCTACTGAAAACGCCTTCTAGTTCATCTCTATTCAAATTTTATATCTCTCTTGATAACCGCTACATGTCCATTCAGTTTACAATGATATTCACATGTTAAACTAATTACAATGAATTGTCTGTGGTGTATAGCTGAAGAGAATGTAATGAAATACCAAATGAATTCAATGTATTCTGCAAATATAGTCATTTTAACTTTGTATTAAATCACGATGGTAATAAATTGTATAAACTTTCAATATTCGTTTGTCAACATAGTGATAATTAGTTTCTCTTATTATTAACTAGTACATGATTTAAGTCGTATCTCATAATTTATTGAATTTCGGACAAACGAAAAACTTGTAGAACATGAATGGATTATTATGAGAAAGTAATTCGAAATATTTCACTTGGAAACTAAAAGAATGTTGTAATTTTGGTATCGAGGTTTTTCTTACTTCCAGTTGATGATGTTATGGATAGAAATTGATTATTCTCTATTGACTTATGTAGAACTTGAGTTGATTACTTGGATAGAGTGTTAGTTTACTATAATAATGAAAGTTGAATTTAATCTAGCAAGTGGAATGCGAGTTATGCAGGTACAACTGACATGCGAGTCTCGAATAGGACAAACGAACTTTTCAGATCCCACTTGCTAACCACAATCAAACTTTAGTAATACTTGTCAACTATGCCTATATCTGAGGAATCCGCTCAGATTGTACATTTGGCAATGACTGGTCGATTTCAGCTGTTAATAATACCAACGACGGAGAGGAAAGACATAAATACTTTCAACTTAAGTTAACGTACAGGCTACAAAAGTGTGGTTGTCTAAACACAGCAGCTTATAGGTAGGCGCAGTGCTGTTTGACACTACTCAACTGTATTTGAATTCTATTGGAAATATCTACACGGGTTCATGCACATCTTTCTGATCAGTCGCATATAGGATGAAATACTCTTGCCATATTTCAATCGTCGACTACAGATGAACATTAGTCACAAATTTGGATTGTTTTTCTTCTTTTTTGTTGTTTGAGGTTATACATTATATGTTAATTATGGAATGAGTATGTTGTTCTTATTACTTCAAGTTATCTAGTGAATGGTTACTGTATATTAACGCGTAACTTATGATGAAGATTTCATTTTGAAAGTTCATAGTTACCTAACACTATCTACTGTGAATACATTCAATGTAACTCAACCTGATATATCTGTTGAAACACATAAATCTAAGGAAAATTAAAGCTTGAAAGGAAAGTTGTTATATCTTGAACATATCCAGCGATGACAAATTATGAAATAAAGTGTGATCACGATAATAAAAATCAGTTCACGATTACATCTGCCCCATAACTACTAGTTGCCAAGCCGAAACGGAAAGCATAATAACTAAGCCAGCCGCCAAACAGTCAGATTATAGTTTAGTCATTAATTTATATACATACAAATCCTGTACCCCTATGCCACCAATAAGGAAAAAAACGATTATATAAAACAGAAACAATAACGACTAAAAACTGAGGGTACAAATACACAATTAAATGATTGCAATTCCTGAGTAACAATGAATATGATGACAGTTTATCTGTCTAATGCGAGGTTAAGGCAATGGAAACATGATAACACTAGAAATAAAATAATCTAATTATTTATTAACTGGAAATAAATGGAACAATCTTCAGAGAAAACAGTTAGTTGCCCTACTTGAATTACCCAACATAACAAAGGTCAGTTGAAATTTCCTTTTATTACTAGCAGTAATGTAAAATGGAGTTTACACTATACGAATAGAAGAACAATGAAATTATGTAAGAGTCTAGAGATGAAAGAAGAAACAAATGCCTTCATTCTTCAAAATTTGGTAATAATGAAGAATTGAAATGAGAGAGAATAAATTATTAACCATTAAATTAATCTTGTATCAATTAAACTGATGAACAAAGTAGGTAGTGATGAGGTTGTATAAATATTCTATTGAATCAATTTATCCAATTTATGTACGTATGTATGGATCAGTGTGTGTGTGTGTGTGAATGTTTGTAGAGTACTTATGCACAGACCCACTGGCACATTTTGATGGTCAACTTGAAAGTCATTAGTTGTTCTCTCTTGGTATCATGTAGTCACTTCTTAACTGACTTTAATAATCTTCTGTTGAATTAAGTAGGAGGATATTAAAAAATATGATTATGGATTTGTTTATATGTACTTTTGAGATTACTAACTCCACAGAAGTAGTTAATTGAACAGAGACACATGGGTTTAGGAAATTCATCTTTATTTCTTTCTAAGTCTAAATGGCTGAAATGAACTTGCAGTTGTCTAGGGAAGAACAAGTCGATGAAATCTGTGCTATGACTATGACCTGATAGACTCAAAAATGATGTTTAGTTATCACGATGCCTGAGTGACTAAGACTGTAACCTCGTAAAGGGTGGTGTAAAGATAAGACGAACAAACGCAACCAAACGCTAGTTTAGATCAAATTATTTACTGAGTAAAAACAACAGCTACCATATATCATTTACTAGACCAGTTGGTAACAAGAAATACAACTTCTGCTGAATAAGTGTTATGTATGTTGTTCCATTTAATGAGACCATAATAAGCTTACAATAAATTCATGACGGAAAACACACATAATAGTGGTTAATGAGACTATATAAGGCTTACAATTTGAGCAATACAACTATCATAGTTTGTGAATGTTTAATCAAATGTAGGTTAGCCGTAATAGTCCCAATAACAAGATGAGTAGATTCGATAGACTTGTGATTTCCAATTCTTTTCTTTCATATACCAATAGTAGTTGTAGAAAATGTCACCGAAATGTGATTGTAATGAACAGGTTTATCTAATGCTTTTCTCATACTTTGCATTCTAAACATATTAATGTTGGTATCTAGGAGTTGCTGATTTATAAGTCATCATTTCTATGAGACCATCGTTATTCCCAGCTATGTCTTGATTAGTTTTATATGTTTCTTTATAAAAATCATTAGATGTCCGTTCCAATCTAGTAAGGTTCGGAAACTATCATTTAATTATAACTCAGTTGTTTAATACAGCAAGAAACATGCCACAGCATAATGGACTTCCACAGAATTCTTTCTTGTACTTTGTCTTTGAAGAGTGTCATTAATTGTTTATAATTATTTATACGAGCACATTATTTTGTATATCGTTCAATGAGATACCAAGTAACTACATAGGCTCCGTGACAGTTGTTTACTCGAACACAATTAGTTTAGTTAATGCAAATGGTCAACTGTGATCTGAACTTGCAATTTCATCCAGTGTCTGTCAACACTGCATGGTTTTTTACATTTTCATTTGATTTGATTATTGAATTATTGCCAGAAATAACATTCATCATCTGAATTTTGTTGTACTGATTTCCTGCCAAGAGGCTTAATTATACACTTGATCATAGTCCTGTTGAGTGGCGACGGTGGTGAAATGCCGTTGTTTGTTCACATCGAGCAACTATACAAACATGTATGGGAGCTATTTCACTTATTGTAAATGGAAAGCCTTGTTGCAAGACTGATGTACGCCAACGCCTAGACTAGGAATAGGAAGTGAAATAGTTGAGTGTGTTTGTCGCTTGGATTGACTTGACGTCTGATAGATTCAGAAAGCTTGTTTAACCTTGGTCAATTTGCGTCACTCGCGCGAAATACTGTCTGCCAAAGGGCGAGTACATCATGCAGCCATTTACTGTGCTTTACTATATGGATATGAAATGTGGCCTTTCAAACTAGATGATATTGATAAATTACCAGTTTATGGTTCGGAGAACTTGGTACGAATAACAGATTGAAAATTAGTTATTGTGATTGAGAATCATAGTCGTTTGAGGTAATTGACACACTTATCACACATACCCAACCAAAAGTTACTTTTACCAACGATAATAACTAAAGGTGGCAACTGGTGGAGATTAGGAGTGGCCAATCTAAACCAGCACCATTCCTCGAATGCTGTTCTTATTTATACTATTGAGTGCAGACTATCTAGTTCGACTTCACTCGATAGTCGTCATACACATTATGTAGTAACGTGGATGAAACTCGATCACAATACCGCAGATTCTTTCACTTATTATCTTTCCTAAATATTTGGGCTTTGTATTATTCTATAATTGTATCTTGGCGATTCATTTATTTTTCTTAACTATACTAGATATGACTAAAATTTTTAATCAACACTAATATTACTTCGACTTTTGTTACTCTAGAATTCATGTTACTGAGACAATTTAGTGTAGTATCTGGCACCAATGTATTTGCTTCGAAGTGTTGGTTGAACACAATAAACTGATTTCGCTTGTTTCACATCAATGAGATACTAATTAGAGTTGTTTGATTTCTCTTGTTCTTTGTTTCATCAGTTCAACGTAGTACTAGTTTAGATACAAAAGATCAAGTCGATGAATATGTCTGCCTCTTAACTACTAGTTGCCAAGCCGAAATGCAAAGCATGATAACTAAGCCAGCCGCCAATCAGTCAGATTATAGTTTACTCATTAATTTATATACATACAAAACTTGAACCCACCATGGCACCAATAAGGAGAATAACGTTTATGTAAAACGGAAACAATAACACCTAATGACTGAGGGTACAAATGTGCAATAAATTGATTATAATTCCTAAGTAACAATTAATATTAATTTATCCGATGTATGTACGTATGTATGTATCACTGTGTGTGTGTGAGTGTGAATGTTTGCAGAGTACATATGCACAAACCCACTGGCACATTTTGATGGTCAACTTGAAAGTCATTAGTTGTTCTCTCTTGGTATCATGTAGTCACTTCTTAACTGACTTTAATAATCTTCTGTTGAATTAAGTAGGAGGATATTAAAAAATATGATTATGGATTTGTTTATATGTACTTTTGAGATTACTAACTCCACAGAAGTAGTTAATTGAACAGAGACACATGGGTTTAGGAAATTCATCCTCATTATTTCGAAGGCTAAATGGCTAAAATGACCTCGCGATTGTCTAGGGAAGAACAAGCCAATGAAATCTGTTCTATGACCATGACCTGATAGACATAATGATGATGTTTAGTTATCATTATGCCTAAGTGACTAAGTCCTTAACCCCAGTGATGAAAGGAGGGTAAAGAACAAACACCACCAGATGTTAGTTAAGACTAAATTATTTACTGAGTAAGGTTCGGTAACTATTCTCTAATTATTAGTCAGTCGCTTAATTAAAGCAAGAAAACATGGTAGGGCATAATGGACTTCGACAGAATTCTTTCTTGTACTTTATTTTTGAAAAGTGTCATTAATTGTTTACAGTTATTTATGCAAGCACATTATTTTGTATGTCGTTCAATCGGATACCAAGTAACTACATAGGCTCCGTGACAGTTGTTTACTGGAACACAATTAGTTTAGTTAATGCAAATGGTCAACTGTGATCTGAACTTGCAATTTCATCCAGTGTCTGTCAACACTGCATGGTTTTTTACATTTTCATTTGATTTGATTATTGAATTATTACCAGATATAACATTCATAATCTGAATTTTGTTGTACTGATTTCCAGCCAAAAGGCTTAGTTATCAACTGGAACATAGTCCTGTTGAGTGGCGACGGTGGTGAAATGCCGTTGTTTGTTCACATCGAGCAACTATACAAACATGTATGGGAGCTATTTCACTTATTGTAAATGGAAAGCCTTGTTGCAAGACTGATGTACGCCAACGCCTAGACTAGGAATAGGAAGTGAAATAGTTGAGTGTGTTTGTCGCTTGGATTGACTTGACGTCTGATAGATTCAGAAAGCTTGTTTAACCTTGGTCAATTTGCGTCACTCGCGCGAAATACTGTCTGCCAAAGGGCGAGTACATCATGCAGCCATTTACTGTGCTTTACTATATGGATATGAAATGTGGCCTTTCAAACTAGATGATATTGATAAATTACCAGTTTATGGTTCGGAGAACTTGGTACGAATAACAGATTGAAAATTAGTTATTGTGATTGAGAATCATAGTCGTTTGAGGTAATTGACACACTTATCACACATACCCAACCAAAAGTTACTTTTACCAACGATAATAACTAAAGGTGGCAACTGGTGGAGATTAGGAGTGGCCAATCTAAACCAGCACCATTCCTCGAATGCTGTTCTTATTTATACTATTGAGTGTAGACTATCTTTTACGACTTCATGCAATAGTTGTCATAGACATTATATGGTTACGTGGATCAAACTCGATCACAATACCGCAGAATCTTTCACTCGTTATCTCTCTGAAATAAATAGGCTTAGTATTATTGTATACTTGTATCTTAGCATATGATTTCTTTTTCTTAACTATACTTGCCTTGACTAAACTTTCTTAATCAGCACTAATGTTACTACGACTTTTGTTACCTTAGAATTCATATTACTAAGAAAATTTAGTGTAGTAACTCAGAACAATGTTGATATGCTTCAGACTGTTGGTTGAACACGATTAACTGGTTT
Organism: Schistosoma japonicum; assembly: GCA_025215515.1. NCBI lineage: Eukaryota > Metazoa > Platyhelminthes > Trematoda > Strigeidida > Schistosomatidae > Schistosoma > Schistosoma japonicum. Next base: position 23,139,629 of record CM046065.1, read on the forward strand.
CGCCTGTTTTATATCAATGAGATACTAATTAGAGTTGTTTGATTTGTCTTGTTCTTTGTTTCATCAGTTCAACGTAGTAGCAGTTTAGATACAAAAAAGCAAGTCGGTGGATCTGTCGATGAGGAAGATGACAATGGTCGTATTAAAGTGGAATGATCTTGCATTTCAAAAAAAACGTACTTTTATTCGTGATGAGCATGGAGTATGTAGACCTGACGAACTTGATGAAGATGTATATTTGGATAGAAATCATGAATCACGATCATCTGTTGTGGACCGAACAGCTGCTGAACGAATATCATATCGTTTAGTTCAACAGCGTACTTAGGATGTAAGTTAAAGTGAAAGTGTATTATCAAACATTTATAGTGTTGCTTTAATGTATATTCTTGTAATAAAGTACTTGAAGAAACAAAAATAAGTGACTTGATGAAATTAACAAGATAAATGACAAAATAGTCAAAATGATATAGTGGGATGTGGATAACCATATAGTTCCATGCTGAGGATTCGAAAGAAGCAATAGCGTGAAATATAGAGGAAGATACATTGTGAATGCATCTTTGTCACTGTGACCAATTCTGACCTATGCCACATGGTGCCTCTAGTTTTCTTTCAATATTTCTTTACCCCAGACAGTATTGAACATAGTAGTGAGCGATGGTGGGATATAGTTAAAACATGCTTGGACCATTTCAGTCGGTTTAGATATACAGTGTGGTCAACCAACTTATCATCGTTGCTTAGTGCACTATGCCATACCTCATTATTGATTAAGTGCAGGTTCAGTTCCTTTAATTATTTCATGTACACCATAAATGCACGAGTGTCGGAAACTAAGCTAAACGAGGCTCAATTAATGACCGCCTTCAACCTGAGAGTACGATTTACCTTTCTATTATTCAGGCAACGCGTCAATTAAGTTTTGTTGCTTTTTAATACTTCTCACACTGTAATATAAGAGTTGACCAAACTTTGTTTATTGATTCGAAATGATGTTTTGGACATAGGTAAGAAGTTTAGCTGTTTGCAATTGTCACAGATTGATGTTGGTTGAGTACCACTAAAAACTAACAAGCATTAGATAACAGTTTCTTTTCAGCATGTGACTACTAAGTAATGTGCACCATTAGAAATTGACGAATGTGAAAATTTCACCACTGGACTCTGGCTTAGTGGTTCAGATATTCGTACTTTCACTGAGAAACTTAGTGATCCTGAATTTTATTCTCCGGTGAAATCGAAGGTGCACATTGCTAAAGAACACCATTCCAGAATAAAAAAGCTATCCAGTGCTTCGTGGTACCCAACCAACATTAATCTGTGGCGAATACAAACAACTAAGCGTTTATCTCAGTAGACATTGCTCTCTAAACTTGTGGTGCTCAACGCCCACTTGATAAATAATCTATCTTCTGATATAATTGATGCAATCAAATCAGTAAATACTCACATCTAAGTTATTGAATTGTCAAAAACTTGGACTGTGTGTGGGAATATTCATTTTATTCTCTCCCTACCACGTCTTCTCACTAAATTACTCCTCATATACTAAAACATTTGCTACATTTCAGTTTCGGGTGTTTCAAACATCCTTTGAAGTCCCCAAGTAAAATGAGTCGGTTGTCTTGTCATCTGATGCTCCAATGTTTTCATGTGATGATTTTGCATTTCAGGGTAAGGGAAGGGGAGACGTACGTTAATAAATAAACAAATTGATTCATTCACTGATTTAGGAACAAATATATAATTCTGAATATGTAACACTTGTTGGCATTAACTATTGCATATACTGTTGTCACATTGTTTGATATTAGTTAGAACTTTCATCATTAATTAGTTGAATTGATGGCGTGTTCATGTCATTGAAAATCAGCAGGTTTAGATAGACCTATTGAGTTATTCTAAAAAAGAAGAGACTGTTTATATATCGAGGCATTGTGTCAATGATGCAATGTTATTATACCATTTAAACATGACTGATTATTCCATTGAGTTACTAAACTGATTAGATACTGTGTCATATGTGTTAGTGTAAGCTGGTTAAATGTATTTAAATATATCTTATTGTGTTGAAATTCCACGAAACTGTTATTCTAATGACCAACTCCTTGAAATAGTTCCTGGAGTTCTATTGACAGATGTAACCAGTGAAGTTCAACCATGTCGGATATGAGGCAGTAACTCACTGATAACAATGGATGGGGTCGCGCAAACGTACCACAAATAAAGTGAATTAGAAATATCAACCATTGAGAGTAGATTCAGTTGCCTAATAGTAAAGCGTTTACCGCAGAACCTAAGGGTCTTGAGTTTACACCCTGATGAAGTCGTGAATACGCTCTAGTGAAAAGTCCCCTACTGAGGTGAAACAACTGTTTAGTGCTTCCGAGTGGTCAATGGTTGTCTAATTCACACTAATTCATGATATCAAATAGACATTCCACAATATACACAAAACCCAATTACAATTAAAATCAGCAAATGATAGATCACTCAGATTAGACTAACCTGTGACAACTTTTGTTAAAGTATAATACAATTGGATTGACTTCTTCAACGTAGAATGAAACTCTTCATTAATACAATCAGTCATTTATTATGTAGAACTTAAAGCGTATACATCAAGGTTCAAGTTACCTTACCACATTAGCCCGATGAGATCAAACTCACAAACTCACAAACTCACAAACACAACAGTATAGTTCAATAGAAAGAAATGAAGCAAACATGTGGAGGAAATAATAATGAAAATTAAGATCTAGACGAACATAAAGAGTGGATGCACTGCATCAATGCAGATGGAATGGAGACGTTGTTCTCCTCTTGATGATTCGATCCATTAATTTGGCATCTAATAGTCCAGGCTAGAATGGTATACAGAAATTTTCAAGAAGCCTCAAGAGAGTTGATAACACTCAATTCAACTACCATTCAATAGGATTTCAAGTAGTTTTAAAATGACATACTGCCATCGGTTGATTTTGCAACTTCTTGCGTCGAAATTAGAAAAATAAACATAGTGATTTCTTATCAGTTCCTGAGTAAACAATAACATGATATCTGTGTACATATTTTACAAATCAGTTAATTCTTTCTTGTAATTTGGTAGTTTTTCAGAAATTTGAATTCAGAAGAAAGAAGAAAGCCGTTTCACAATCTCAGTTTAAACACATCATTATACACTCGATGCACTACTACCTTTGAGAAATAACTTTCATTGTTTTAATGAGGAGGAGTGATTATCTAAGTTCAATCTCTTAACAACGTATATCCAATTAAAATACAGTATCTATGAATGAATAGTTCGCAGGAATAAACACAAGTTTATTACATAGGATATGAGTATGTCACGTGGTTAATAAATCCTGTTTGGTTTGTATTGGTGTTCCTGCTTACAAATCAAATAATTTGCAATCAACAACCTCATTCATATGATTAGATTGCCACTGAACTCTTCAGATAATGTACACACACGTTAATGCCATCTAAAGCAACTCATGAATGACATTAAAACGTTTAGCGTTCACACACATCATCTGATACACAAAGTGCTTACAGTGTCCTATGACGCCATATTTAAAACATAAAAATGAACTACAATCTTAAGCACCCACCATTCTGAGAGTTATGTCTATACAGTGTCACTCATAATATTATAAGTCAGCTTATCAGAGCTATTAGTGCTTGTTTTGTTGGACATTGTGCCTTCGAATAGTGAACTGTACAGCCAGTCCTGTCTGTGTTAAAGTCAAATTTAGTAAGCAATAATGTCGCCTTTTGTATCAATTTTTTTTGGCAAACATTAATCAATATATGCAATTTAGACAACACTGAAAAACAACACTTTTCATCCCAAATGTGTTATGGTTTTACATGCATTATGTTGTTGTTGATAAGTGGTTTCAATCAGGTTTCGCGAAACCAAGTTCAATCTAAATTTGACATTCGTCAACAAGGTCAGTTGTCCAACTAAACAGTCTATGAACGTTATCACTGGTCTGTTCTTCCGGTTACTGTTATTTACTGACATTAACATTTATACACTGATTAATCAGTGTGTTTTGGAAGAAATCACATTTGAATGCTTTTCTAAGCATCTAATGAACTACATTAAATCGTTTAGTGTTTACATACATCATTCGAATAATACTATCTCTTTGTGTATTTTGAGGCTCACTGATGCAGATGCTGCCAATACACTGTCCATCGTCACTCACATCTGTTTTTGTGTGTGAGATAAAAAATTAAGTAATCTGCATAGTTTAAGTCGTCTAGTAGCCATTTTACGCATCACCTAGTTTTTAGTACAAACACAGAAATCTTCTGTCATCTGGAGAACATTGAGTCTAACGGGATTCGCCGGACTTTTGTTAACACAACTTGTTAACGCTAGCCGTGTTTCCTATTTCGACTTGATGAGGAAGTATTGAGTTACTAACTGATTTCGCATTGCTACACTGGCAGGTATTCTTGAGCAGAAAAATACAAATTACTAAATTATCAGCCAATACAATTCGCTACACAGGATCAGTAAACTTGATGATTATTATAATATGGTGACCGTTCTAGGTAATTTGTATTTCAATTTCGTTATTACTTTCGAAAGCAACGAAAACAATAATCTTAACATATCTGCGTTGAACGTCCTCATGTAAGTGTTCTGCATAACATCTGGCTAAACATTTCATTAACAACATCACCTCTGAATTGTAGGCGCATGAATAGCGATTTCTTGCAGGTGTTCTGAACTGTTTCTACTTCAGCTTCGTCATAATATACTTCTTTATAAACATTTCAGGATATGCATTTTCTTCATTTGTTTCAAGTAGCATGTTCTTTTCATCTTCTACAGTATGTGTACAGCATAGACCTGTTATTCAATAATTAAGTGATTCTATCTGAATTCTGTTTTACTGCAAAAGTACAGAATTGAGAAAATGTGTATATTGTCGACTGCATGTACTTCAATGAACACCTTCCTCCTTATTGATTCATCAAATCATTTGACTTGTAGAAAACCAAACCTGGTTATTCATCCATCCAAATCCATACATATTCACCTTCACTTGTGAACTTGACAACTGAGTGTACTTCATTCAATTAAGATGCAACCCAAAATATGTCATTTTATTAAAATCATAATGATGATCAACCAGACAACATCATCAATTGATGTATACACTATGCATTTTGACAATAGAAGCCAACCTCCTGACAACATTCATAGATCATAAGCTAATTTCAGAAGAATAACTTGTCTATTTACTCGGTCTGAATTATTCATTAATGTCGGTTTATAACTTGCGTAGTAGCTCATGAGAATTTATCGTAACGAAATAATCCTCATTCATTAAACTAGTAGTCGATGGCTTCATGAATTGATCCAGTAACTTTGTTGAGACTCTCTTTTAGAATCTCTCCACATCTTCATACACTACAGTTAGTAGTAGTTTGCATAAAATTACCTGGCAATTCACATGTACACTGATACATACATCAACCACTTTCACTGATTTAACCCTACACATTCATCGTCAGATATGTTACCTTCAATATGTTGTATCATTATATCCAATGGTAAGTTGACTGATTATCTTCTTAAAGTCTATGCATATCTTCTACTTTCATAGATCATTGAATATGTTAAGAAGAGTTGAATCAACTCGGAGACTAATTATTATTATTAACTTCATTGTTTAGAAGAGTGTAGACTACTAGTCGGATAGCTGATAATTTGCATTCCATTGACATTCATTCATAATGGGCAGTAGTGAATTGTCTCTCACTCTGTGTGTGTGTGGATATTTGTAGTGAACTGAGTGAATATGGCAGTAATTCATTGATTACATTGTGGTCATATCGGATATGAATATATGAATAACAACAGATGTGTCTCTGTGTATAAACATCTGTTTTTCATTCATTTCAGAAGAATATCATTCACCGATTGAGCAAACAATCGATAGGATGCTTTGAATAATAATCATGACAGTAGTTCTGTAGTACAATATTCAACGTCTTTTTTATGTTGTGCGATCGTCAATGTAATTGATTTTTGTCATTCCTAACTAATTCATACTGGTAGGCGTTCCCTAATCACGTATACAAATGGCATCAACAAACGACTAATATACTTTATTTCATTGAAGTGAGTTAATACGAAAACAGATACATTGAGTTAGTCAGCCGTCGGAACTTATCTTTCACTTTAATGCATAATGGCTAATGCAGAGATGCGCTGCGATAAATGTCACTCGAATTGATCAAACCAGACGGTTTTTCAGTTGGCTGCTATCATTATTTAACTTGAATCAAAGGTTTATAAACAATCATTTAATTTGTATTGTGACTGGCAAGTGTAATCCAGGACGCGCGTTTCGTCCTATTTGGGACTCGTCGGCTGGATGTTTATAAACAATGTCATCTTAGTAACTATACAGTTAGTCCTTCATATTTCACTCAGTAATTATTAGAAAGTAACTTATTTCTATTAAGGTGAACATCAAAATGGATAGTTCATAGTATATGCGGTCTGATAAATAAGTTTATCAACAGCATGAATTTAAGGAATGAATCAGTCTACGATTCCTCACAAATGAGACCTAACTGTGAATATTTGTCTGTTATGCGTTCCAGTGTGTAGGATTTATGTGAACATAGAGTTTCATAATAAACAGCCATTTATTTCAGCGAATGAGAAATACGAATTTCGCTTCGTAATTATGTTTCATAGCTGACTAGTTGTATTTATCGAAGTTCCGTTTTCAACAATCGCCATGCAGAAATCAGACACTGGTGAATCTAATCGAGATCCCAATGTAACACCATCTATCTACAATCAAACTACAAGTCTGAAAGTATCAAAGTCTTGTTATTATGGGTCATGATAGTTTAAAGTGAAACAAGTTTGCAAACACATTGAAACATGTTTGTACATGTTGGTGTACTGTGAATGAGTACAAAAGTGTGTTGTGAATTACACAACTTCTTTTCACAGAAAGAAAGAATCAAAGAGAAAATAAGGCCAATAACCACATCAGAATCTATTGATTTACCAGCTGATCACAATCTCTTAGACAGAACTGTAAGCAGCTAGCAAATCATATTACTGGTGTACGGAATGAATCTTAATATACACAGAAAACTCTTTACTACCTATGGAATTACACAAATTTTAGAATCTTTACTAGAAGATTTACCAAATAAAGACTCACATGTAATACTTCTGTAGGATTCCCATTTCTTTTAAAAGACATCCCACTCCTAATCTGTCGAAAGAAGAATTTAGACCTCTAATACACAATGACTACTTAGGTAAACAAATGTAACACTACCGTTGTTATGAATAAAGTCTTTGATGAACGAAAGATCTTAGAATATCCATCGTCAGGACCAAATCAAACGACTAACGCAAGCAATTATATAAAGGTGTTGGACTAAGTCAAATAGAAGCTTAGTAAATTTATGAAGGAAATAACGTCATTTATCGGTAGCCTATTATGGTTGAGGCTATAAGTGGAATCGAGCACAACCTCGTGTTTTCATGGCTCACTGAAGATTAATAAAGCCAGTAACCCACTAACACCAATGGTTGACTACATCAACACTATGAAGCATGAGGTGTCTAACTAGCTAAGGATTGTACTAATACCACCATAACAAAATCTACATAATGTTATCAAAGCAAAATATAATTTCAAATCAAACGGTTATAAAGTAATAGTCGAAAATAATGCAACGACGGTAGGCTATGAGCTTGTACCTCCATTAAGCAGTATTCCAATTTATGCTTATCTAGACATTCTTAATATTTTGCTTGAAAATTATTATACATTACCAAACCAATGTTCTGTAAGCAACATTTTGATCATAGAATCCTTAAAATTATGCTGAAATTCAACTTTGTTTTCCTTCAAAGGAATTACATACAAATAAATTACCGGAGTAGAAATGAGATTACCCCAGTGTCTCTGATTGCTGCTGATTTGTTTATATCACTGCTAGAAGTAAACTACATAGCCATGGTGAATGTGTTTTTGAAATTGACAGAGATTCTCCCCGTGGTGCTACCGTCCGCCACAAAGACGCTAAAATCCTGACGATTGCATACAGAATCTTTGTTTCTACAAATACGATCGGACAAGAAGCTCAGCTCACCTATGCCAACAACACTTTGCCATCATTGAAATGACGTCTCTGAGAACCATTTCAAAATTGATTGGTATATTATCGTATTAGACTAAATTCTCTTTTACAGATGAAAACGCATGCAATAAGTTATTGTTTTAAAACTGTTTTGTAAAATGTGATCTAAGTGAGAGTTATAAACTAACCACCTGTCAAACGCCGATACACTTTAATGGCCAGTTATACTCATTTTACTTTAGCACATCTATTCGGTGTGAAGATTTCTGAAGCTCTTAATCATTCTGGAAGATCTACCACACATATGACGTCAGAAGAAGATCGACAACAGGAATTCAAAAAGTATAGTTAACAACTACAAGTTTTATAATTTCTTCATGTATGATGTTAAAAATATATGAAAAATAAAGGGGACAACTTTCTATAAATTAATTGGATTCTCACTAATCAATACCATCATTCTACCTTACCAGCATAACACAACAGCAGAAGTGCAAAAGATTCTACTGAAACATGGGATTCACGGGTACTACAAAACAACCACATAGCTTCGTTGCGCTTTAGATATAACAAGAGGAGATGTCCTGTTCACCTTCATTCAGAACTGTATACTGCACATAGTAGAAATCAACGTCTTATCAGTCATCGTATGTGGATTAACTGACCGAAAACCTTCAATCGAATCGTTTCGCATTTCTCACATTTTTAGACAACAACACACATTGCTAATCGTCATTCTCCTAGTTTTCCATACTTAAGGATTTCTCAAATGTATTATTCGACCGTGACTGTACTAAAACGGATCTAATGCAAAATTTTTAATTCCAATGGCGAATGTTTGACCTTCAAACCACCCACAATTATCCAATAACATTCTAAGGTGACTCGTATCCACTAGACATAATTGAACTAAGCTATTCACTCCTTGAATTAGTTCCGGGAGTTCTATTGACAGATGTAACCAGGAAAGTTCAACCGTGTCGGATTTGAGGCAGTAACTCACTGATAACAAAGGATGGGGTCGCGCAAACGTATCACAAATGGAGTGAATTAGAAATATCAACCATTGAGATTAGATTCAGTTGCCTAATAGTAAAGCGTTTACCGCAGAACCTAAGGGTCTTGAGTTTACACCATGATGAAATCGTGAATACGCTCTAGTGGAAACCGGAATTATAAACCATGTGACATATTCATATCCTATGTAATATACTTGTGTTTCTTACTGCAAACTATTCATTCATAGATACTGTATTTTAACTGAATGTACGTTGTTAAGAGAGTAGGCGCGTAGGTTAGCCTATTATCGAATGGGTCGTCGGCATGTTAAATATCGCGTTTACTAGCTTCCATACTGTACAGTTTAACATCTATGTATTACTTGTATTGAATCGATTGAGCTAAGCTGCACTTATATGTTATCAGTTACAGCAAATAACCACCGAACACCACCATCACCAATTAAATACTTCAATAACAGATTCCTATGAAACGATGTACTACCGTCTCAAGGATACATTTTGGCATGGAAAATAAATTTATTTGAATTCTGTAAGATTATGAATTACAAACAACTAATGCATAATGAATTAACAATTTTATGTTTAAACTAATTAAAATTTGACAATATGTAGAGTAAACATTTGTTGTTAATTAGCACTATGAAAATTTTTGTCTATTTGAGCAGAGAATGTTCCTGTTATTGATTGGAAATCAGTTTGAATTGATGATGTTGTTATGCTGGCGTGACCTCACCAAAGTGTATCTCATAATCCTCTACAGGCCCTTCTTTCTTCGCTAAATGTGAGTCATCCTCTCCATCGGTTTTAGTGGTATCTATATAAAAAAATATAAATGTTGAATAAAAATTCGTCTTATAAGTTTATTGCATTTAACCAGTGTAATAACAACAATTTAAATTAGACTTGAACCAATGATAACACACCAATGTTGCATCTCTTGCCCTATCTTTCAGCTTAGTATATTTGCTATTAGTATATTGTCTCTTATTATGAACTACAATTAATTGATCGTGTACATGTTACCCCAATTCACTGCCATCATCATTTTCTTTGTTTTGTATGAATGTTAAGTTACTTATTGGTTGTGACTTAATGTATATATGAAGGAATGCCTGAGAAGCAATATGATTCTGTCTGGCTGGTTCATCAATCTTGTGTTTTCCTATTTTACGGCTTGCGATCAAGTAGGCATAGGGTAAACAGACTAGACACGCATTGGTGTGAATGTAGAAATCAGTTTTAATACGCCATATCACTGTAAATTAACCAAATGAAATAAGTCACTTGGTTGTGGAGCAGTTGTATGAAACGAGATGATGCATGTGAATGATTATCAGTAAGCCAAATATGATCGACAAAATACTTGGCACAAATGTCTCTTATTTCAAACTCACTTATAACATCAACAAAATACATAATTCATAATACAATCACAGATAAACTAGTCGACATCACATGGCAGTAATGAAAATTTGATAAGTAACTCATTAAGAATATGGAAATACAACTCACCATTTTTATAAGTAATGAATAGGCAAGCATAAAAACCGATTCCTGAGTTAAATACAATCAGTATAATAGGAATATTGTTTTAATGAATTCAACAATCATCTACTTAATGATTACATAACACATGTACAGTATGAAATACTTGAATAAAATTACATTATTGTCATATGATCATGGGCTTTAAAATCAATAGTATAAAGTGACAAAATTACTACTAACAACCAATTGTCGAATTATCATTGTTGTTTACTATGAGAACTTGTCGCCAATGAATTCGTCTTTCAAAATGGAGATTAGATCTATGCAAAATGAAGTGTTTTCTTCATAGAAAACAAGTTAACACTTTCAACTTTATAAAATATCATTTCATTATAAACATATAAAAACATTCAACTATTATACCGCAAACACTTACCGCAAATTGATAGCAGAACTACCGTGATGATCATTATTCGAAGCATCCTGTCCATTGTTTGCTCAATCGGTAAATGATATTTTTCTGAAAAAATTATTTGTAATAGTTCTTTATATATACAGAAATGCATCTATTGTTATTCATATATTCATATCCGATATGACCACAGTGTAATCAATGAAATACTGCTATATTCACTCAGTTCACTACAAATATCCACACACACACACAGAGTGAGAGACAGTTCACTTCTGTCCATTATGAATGAATTTCAATGGAATGCAAATTATCAGCTATCCGACTAGTAGTCTACACTATTCCAAACAATAAAGTCAATAATAATTAGTCTTCTAGTTGACTCAACTCTTCTCAACATAATCAATGATCTATGAAAGTAAAAGATATGCATAGAATATATGAAGATAATCAGTCAACTTACCATTGGATATAATTGTTTTGATGAAAGTTATTTCTATAGAACTGGATAAGTTGATTTCACATATGAGAGATTTCGTCGAATGTCTCTTTTTTCAAATTCTACATTGTTTGACATTGTTAATAAGCATGTTGAGGCTCAGTGGTTTGAAGAATGAACAGTCAAAATGACCAGTGTATTATAATTGTATGTGAGATATCACTGATGTATCGTGTATTTTCTACACCGTAAGAATACCATAGACCAGATATACTAGTTACTGACAGCATGGCATATTCATTGTTAAGATTGTGAATTTCAATGTCAGCCAAGGTAGATTTGAATCGTGTTTTGTATTTTCAACAACCCTTCAATGTTGTTTTTTATCGTATGTTTATATTAGTAGAAAATCACGTGTAGGTCAACTCAATACGTGTTATCAGTTGTTTATGCTTAGTTTGAATTGTTATTATCATTAGGATTTAATGCAATAATCGTATTAAGCAAATTTTCATTCAACATTTCATTTGTTTTCAGAAACTAATAAAGGAATGCCTAGGCAATCAAGAAGTAACAAGCGCATTTTGATTCAAATCAAATTCATTAGCCGACTAAAGCTCAAAAAAATGAATAATTCAAAGTGATTTCCAATCAATAACAGAAACATTCACTGCTCAAACAGACTAAAATTTTTAATGTACTAATTAACAACAAATGTGCACTCTACATATTGTCAAATTTTAATTAGTTTAAACATAAAACTGTTAATTCATTATGCATTAGTTGTTTGAAATTCATAATCTTACAGAATTCAAATGAATTTATTGTCCATGTCGAAATGTATCGTCAAGACGGTAGTACATCGTTTCATAGGAATCTGTTATTGAAGTATTTAAGTGGAGATGGTGGTGTTCGGTGGTTATTTGCTGTAACTGCTAACATATAAGTGCAGCTAAGCTCATTTGGTTCAATACAAGTAATACATAGATGTGAAATTGTACAATAAGGAAACCAGTAAACGAGATGTTTAACATGCCGACGACGCATTCGATAATAGGTCAACCTACGCGCTTACTCTCTTAACAACGTATATCCAATTAAAAGACAGTATCTATGAATGAATAGTTTACAGTAAGTAACACAAGTTTATTACATAGGATATGAATATCTCACATGGTTAATAAATCCTGTTTGGTCAGTATTGGTGCTCCTGCTTAAAAAACCAAATAATCTGCATTGAACAAACTCATTCACATGATTAGATAGCCACCGACCTCTTCAAATAATGAACACATGTGAATGTCTTCTAAAGCAACTTATGAAAACCTTTAAGTCGTTTAGCGTTCACACAAATCGTTACATCCACAAAGTGCTTACAGTGTTCTATGACGCCATATTTAAAACATAAAAATGAACTACAATCTTAAGCACACACCATCCCGAGAGTAATCTCTATACAGTGTCACTCATAGTGTAATAAGTCAACTTATTAAAGCTATTAGTGCTTGTTTTGTTGGGCATTCTACCTTCGAAAAGTGAACTGTACAGGCAGTCCTGTGTCTGTTAAAGTCAAATTTAGTGAGCAATAATGTCGCTTTTTTTATCTACTTTTACTTGGCAAACATTAATCGATATATGCAATTCAGACAACGATGCGAAACAACATTTTTTGAACTTTTAGATTCCTAAACATAAGGCACTCCTCTACTAGGCATAGAGCTTATCGACTTTGATATAGCTGTATCAGTTCCTCATTTTAGGAACTTTGCCATTTGTGCCTCATATCACAGATTGTTTGTTGAATCGTTTTGTCTTTTCTTGTGAATTCAGCAACTTGTTGTGTGGTAATAGGAAGTGCTCTCATAGCATTAATGAAACTTTCTTTACCGTAATTTATCGTATCGATGGTGGCAATTACCAACTTTTAACTCGTCGTAGGATAGGTGCTTAGTGGAACAGCATCTAGTTTCAGGTCTGTAATTTAATCTTGCCCCTACAAGTTAAGATTGTTGTTAACCACATAACATACTCCATCTGTGGTTATTTCGTTGTATGTCACCGAGCATACAATTTTGCCGATAATCAACAAACGACCGCCTGATGCACTTATAACGAGTTGTTCTGTAGCGCATAGTACAGGTTTTCCAATTTAAATCCATGTTTTTCTAGAAATAATAGTAATATCAGTTGCTCTATCAAGTTGGAGGCTTACCGTATGACCATTCATCCGAACAGAAACGTACTTTCTGGCTGGTCTCTGATGAGCGTGATTCAGTGTGGATACTGAAAGTGACTTAGCCGGCTTACTCGGTGAACGGAATCTTCTTCTGGAACGTGATCGAGTGCGTGTGTCTTTCTGCCTGCACAAAGTTTCTTTGTGTCCCAGCATGTTACACTTTCTTCAGCGATAGTTTTTAAATGGACAGAATTTGGCAAAATGCCATCCACCACAGTTCCAGCATCTGGATGGGGGAGTAATATTCTTCTTTTCGGCTGGTTTATCACGATAAGTTGAGGTGGTTGCTGAAGTGACTTGACGAGAAATAGGTTTTCGACAAACAGCATGAACTTCAATGTCACCATTACCACCAGACTGGACGAGTGCAGTATCATTCTGTAAGTTGATCAGTCGTTGATATTCTGCGGAATGTTATTGAGAGACAATGTTGGTTCTTGGTCAAGACGGTGTAGCATTCGCGTTCGAATATCAGCGAATTTTTCTGACTGCAGGCTGCAGATGAGTGTTAACGATTTAAATTGGTTCTCCGATAGGTCTTTAAATTTAAACCGTTCACATTCTCTGTTTACAACTCCAACATGAGTTAAGAAATCACCTGATTCATTCATTTTTAACTTTAAGCAACGATATCTAATATTAAATAGAGAAGAATTATCACCAAAGTGTTGGCTGACAGTTGGGCAGGTTTCAGAGAATGTTCCACCTCGAGGATTTTGGGGTAAAATTAGGTTGCAGTACTTGTCAAGTTCCTCCTGCACCGAGCTTTCTGAGAAGTAGGCGAACTTTCCACGCATCATCCTGAGAAGCTAAATCATACGTAAACAAATCTTCATATCTCCGAAACCAGGTATCAAAAGTAACATTAGCTTCTGGATCATAATTAAAGTCAGCAATACTATTAATAATTCCATCAACTGAAAATGCAGAGTATGGGACAGAAACATTCGGGGATAATTCAAGATTAGATTTCAGGCTTGTGAAAAGCCTTATTAGTTTGAGTTGTTCATCCAACAACAAATCCATTTCAGTAGGATCCACAGTAACCATCACACGTCGCCAATTGTTATGTCGTAATATAACGCCTACTGCTATATACGAACTAACCGCAACGCTAATCGGAAACTTATCAGCGCCAACTGATACTCGCAACCGTGACCAACGACTCGATACTGATTACTCACCCCAAGACAAAATCAAGAAGACACCAACGCAGCACTAGGTAGATTCGATTCTATTATAATTCAAGTCTGTATATATAGTTACAAAAGCAACCTTGGAAAAAACAGAGTAATTAGCATACTAAAATGATATTACAACCAATCACAATTAGCAAGGTCCAGCGGAGGAAATGAAGAGCAATACCGGTTACCGCTCACTTTACAAACAAATAAAAATAGAAAAATTACATGGAAGTTAACTAGTTTCTTCTCTTCTTGGCAAATATCCATCGTCAGCACCACATCAGATGACTAACGCGAGCAATTATACAAAGGTGTTGGAATAAGTCAAATAGAAGCCAAGTGAATTTCTGAAGGAAATTACGTCATTTATCAGCAGCCTATTATGGTTGAGGCTATAAGTGAAATCGACCACAACCTCGTATTTTCATGGCTCACTAAAGATTAATAAAGCCAGTAACCCACTAACACCAATCGTTGACTACATCAACACTATGAAACATGAGGTGTCTAAGTAACTAAGCATTGTACTAATACTACCATAACAAAATCTACATAATGTTATCAAAGCAAAATATAATTTCAAATCAAACGGTTATATAGTTATAGTCGAAGATAATGCAACGACGGTAGGCTATGATCTTGTATCTCCATAAAGCAGTATTCCAATTGATGCTTGTCTAGATATTCTTAATAGTTGGCTTAATAATTACTATACATCACCAAACCGATGTTCTGTAAGCAACAGTTTGATCATGGAATCCCTAAAATTATGCTGAAATTCAACTCTGTTTGCCTTCAAAGAAATTACATACAAATAAATTACTGAAGTAGAAATGAGATTACCACAGTGTCTCTGATTGCTGCTGATTTATTTATATCACTGCTAGAAGTAAACTACATAGCCATGGTAAATGTGTTCTTAAAATTGACAGAGATTTTTCCCGTGGTGCTACCGACCACCACAATGACGCTGAAAATCCTGACAATTGCATACAGAATCTTTGTTTTTACGAATACGATTAGAAAAAAAGCTCAGCTCACCTATGCCAACAACACTTTGCCATCATTGAAATGACGTCTCTGAGAACCATTTCAAAATTGACTGGTATATTATAGTTTCACACTAAATTCTCTTTTACAGATGAAAACGGATGCAATAAGTTACTGTTATAAAACTGTTTTGTAAAATGTGATTTAAGTGAGAGTAATAAAATAACCACCTGTCAAACGCCGATACACTTTAATGGCCAGTTGTATTCATTTCACTTTCAGCACATCTATTAAGTGTGAGTATTTCTGAAGCTCTAAATCATTCTGGAAGATCTACCACACATACGACGTCAGAAGAAAATCGACAACAGGAATTGGAAAAGTATAATTAACAACTACAAGTTTTATAGTTTCTTCATGTATGATGTTAAAATTTTATGAAAAAAAAACGGGACAACTTTCTATAAATTAATTGAATTCTCACGAATCGATACCATCATTCTACCTTACCAGCACTGCACAACAGTAGAAGTGCGAAAGATTCTACTAATACATGGTATTGACCTGTTCTAAAAAACAACCACATGGCTTCGTAGTGCTTTAAATTTAGCAAGAGAAGATGTCCTGTTCACCTCTATACATAACTGTATACTGCACATAGTAGAAATCTACGTATAACCAGTCATCGTATATGTATTATTCGACCGAACAACTTCAATGGAATCTTTTCGCATTTCTCACATTCTTAGACAACAACACACATTGATTATCGTCATTCTTTTAGTTTTCCGTACTTAAGGACTTCTTAATTGTATTATGCAACCGTGACTGTACTAAGACGGATCTAATCCAGAATTTTTAATTCAAATGGCGAATGTTTGACCTTCAAACCACCTACAACTATCCAATAACATTCTAAGGTGACTCGTTTCCACTCGACAAAGTTGAACTTAGCTAATCACTCCTCCTCATTATAACAGTTATTTCTGGAAGGTAGTAGTGCATCAAGTGTATAATGATGTGTTTGAACTAAGATTGTTAAACGGCTTTCTTCTTTTTTCTGAATTCGAATTATCAAAAAACTGCCAAATTACAATAAAGAATTAACTGATTTGTAAAATATGTACACAAATATCATGTGGTTTTTCACTCTGGAACTGACAAGAAATCACTATGTTTATTTTTCTAATTTCGACGCAAGAAGTTGCAAAATCAACCGATGGCAGTATGTCATTTTAAAACTACTTGAAATCCTATTGAATGGTAGTTGAATTGAGTGTTATCAACTCTCTTGAGGCTTCTTGAAAATTTCTGTATACCATTCTAGCCTGGACTATTAGATGCCAAATTAATGGATTGAATCATCAAGAGGAAAACGGCGTCTTCATTCCATCTGCATTGATGCAGTGCATCCACTCTTTATGTTCGTCTAGATCTTAATTTTCATTATTATTTCCTCCACATGTTTGCTTCATTTCTTTCTATTGAACTATACTGTTGTGTTTGTGAGTTTGTGAGTTTGTGAGTTTGATCTCATCGGGCTAATGTGGTAAGGTAACTTGAACCTTGATGTATACGCTTTAAGTTCTACATAATAAATGACTGTTTGTATTAATGAAGAGTTTCATTCTACGTTGAAGAAGTCAATCCAATTGTATTATACTTTAACAAAAGTTGTCGCAGGTTAGTCTAATCTGAGTGATCTATCATTTGCTGATTTTAATTGTAATTGGGTTTTGTGTATATTGTGGAATGTCTATTTGATATCATGAATTAGTGTGAATTAGACAACCATTGACGACTCGGAAGCACTAAACAGTTGTTTCACCTCAGTAGTGGACTTTTCACTAGAGCGTATTCACGACTTCATCAGGGTTTAAACTCAAGACCCTTAGGTTCTACGGTAAACGCTTTACTATTAGGCAATTGAATCTACTCTCAATGGTTGATATTTCAAATTCACTCCATTTGTGGTACGTTTGCGCGACCCAATCCATTGTTATCAGTGAGTTACTGCCTCATATCCGACATGGTTGAACTTCACTGGTTACATCTGTCAATGGAACTCTAGGAACTATTTCAAGGAGTTGGTCATTAGAATAACAGTTTCGTGGAATTTCAACACAATAAGGTATATTTAAATAAATTTAATCAGGTTACACTAACACATATGACACAGTATCTAATCAGATTAGTAACTCAATGGTATAATCAGTCATGTTTAAATTGTATAATAACATTGCATTATTGACACTATTCCTCGATATATAAACAGTCTTTTGTTTTTCAGAATAACTCAATTGAACTATCTAAACCTGCTGATCTTCAATTACATTAACATGCCATCAATTCAATTAATTAATGATGAAAGTTCTAACTAATATCAAACAATGTGACAGCAGTATATACAATAGTTAATGCCAACAAGTGTTACATATTCAGAATTATATATTTATTCCTAAATCAGTGAATGAATCAATTTGTTTATTTATTAACGTACTTCCCCCCTTCCCTTACCCTGAAATGCAAAATCATCATATGAAAACGTTGGAGCATCAGATGACAAGACAACCGACTTATTTTACTTGGGGACTTCAAAGGATGTTTGAAACACCCGAAACTGAAATGTGGCAAATGTTTTAGTATATGAGGAGTAATTTAGTGAGAAGACGTGGTAGGGAGAGAATAAAATGAATATTCCCACACACAGTCCAAGTTTTTGACAATTCAATAACTTAGATGTGAGTATTCACTAAACTAATTGCATCAATATTATCAGAAGATAGATTATTTATCAAGTGGGCGTTGAGCACCACAAGGTCAGAGAGCAATGTCTACTGAGATAAACGCTTAGTTGTTTGTATTCGCCACAGATTAATGTTGGTTGGGTACCACAAAGCACTGGATAGCTTTTTTATTCTGGAATGGTGTTCTTTAGCAATGTGCACCTTCGATTTCACCGGAGAATAAAAGTCAGGGTCACTAAGTCTCTCAGTGAAAGTACGAATATCTGAACCACTAAGCCAGAGTCCAGTGGTGAAATTTTCACATTCGTCAATTTCTAATGGTGCACATTACTTAGTAGTCACATGCTGAAAAGAAACAGTTATCTAATGCTTGTTAGTCTTCAGTGGTACTCAACCAACATCAATCTGTGACAATTGCAAACAGCTAAACTTCTTACCTATGTCCAAAACATCATTTCGAATCAATAAACAAAGTTTGGTCAACTCTTATATTACAGTGTGAGAAGTATTAAAAAGCAACAAAACTTAATTGACGCGTTGTCTGAATAATAGAAAGGTAAATCGTACTCTCAGGTTGAAAGCGGTCGGTAATTGAGCCTCGTTTAGCTTAGTTTCCGACACTCGTGCATTTATGGTGTACATGAAATAATTAAAGGAACTGAACCTGCACTTGATAAACAATGAGGTATGGCATAGTGCACTAAGCAACGATGATAAGTTGGTTGACCACACTGTATATCTAAACCGACTGAAATGGTCCAAGCATGTATTAACTATATCCCACCATCGCTCACTACTATGTTTAATACTGTCTGGAGTAAAAAATATTGAAAGAAAACTAGAGGCACCATGTGGCATAGGTCAGAATTGGTCACAGTGACAAAGATGCATTCACAATGTATCTTCCTCTATATTTCACGCTATTGCTTCTTTCGAATCCTCAGCATGGAACTATTTGGTTATCCACATCCCACTATATCATTTTGACTATTTTGTCACTTATCTTGTTAATTTCATCAAGTCACTTATTTTTGTTTCTTCAAGTACTTTATTACAAGAATATACATTAAAGCAACACTATAAATGTTTGATAATACACTTTCACTATAACTTACATCCAAACTACGCTGTTGAACTAAACGATATGATATTCGTTCAGCAGCTGTTCGGTCCACAACGGATGATCGTGATTCATGATTTCTATCCAAATTTACATCTTCATCAAGTTCGCCAGGTCTACATACTCCATGCTCATCACGAATAAAAGTACGTTTTTTTGAAATGCAAGATCTTTCTGCTTTAATACGATCACTGTCATCTTCTTCATCGACAGATTCACCGACTTGCTTTTTTGTATCTAAACTAGTACTACGTTGAACTGATAAAACAAAGAACAAGAGAAATCAAACAACTCTGGTTAGTATTTCATCGATAAGGAAACAAACGAAATCAGTTAATCGTGTTCAACCAACAATCCGAAGCATATCGACATTGGTCTCAGTTACTACACTGAATTGTCTCAGTAAAATGAACTCTAAGGTAACAGAAGTCGTAGTAACATTAGTGTTGATTAAGAAAGTTTAGTCAAGGCAAGTATAGTTAAGAAAAAGAAATGATATGCTAAGATACAAGTATACAATAATACTAAGCTTATTTATTCCAGAGAGATAACGAGTGAAAGATTCTGCGGTATTGTGATCGAGTTTGATCCACGTTACTACATAATGTGTATGACGACTATCGAGTGAAGTCGAACTAGATAGTCTACACTCAATAGTATAAATAAGAACAGCATTCGAGGAATGGTGCTGGTTTAGATTGGCCATTCGTCTTTTCCACCAGTTGCCACCTTTAGTTATTATCGTTGGTAAAAGTAACTTTTGGTTGGGTATGTGTGATAAGTGTGTCAATTACCTCAAACGACTATGATTCTCAATCACAATAACTAATTTTCAATCTGTTATTCGTACCAAGTTCTCCGAACCATAAACTGGTAATTTATCAATGTCATCTAGTTTGAAAGGCCACATTTCATATCCATATAGTAAAGCACAGTAAATGGCTGCATGATGTACTCGCCCTTTGGCAGACAGTATTTCGCGCGAGTGACGCAAATTGACCAAGGCTTAACAAGCTTTCTGAATCTATCAGACGTCAAGTCAATCCAAGCGACAAACACACTCAACTATTTCACTTCCTATTCCTAGTCTAGGCGTTGGCGTACATCAGTCTTGCAACAAGGCTTTCCATTTACAATAAGTGAAATATATTGCATACATGTTCGTATTGTTGCTCGATGTGAACAAATAACGGCATTTCACCACCGTCGCCACTCAACAGGACTATGTTCCAGTTGATAACTAAGCCTTTTGGCTGGAAATCAGTACAACAAAATTCAGATTATGAATGTTATTTCTGGCAATAATTCAATAATCAAATCGAATGAAAATGAAAAAAAACGTGCAGTGTTGACAGACACTGGATGAAATTGCAAGTTCAGATCACAGTTGACCATTTGCATTAACTAAACTAATTGTGTTCCAGTAAACAACTGTCACGGAGTCTATGTACTTACTTGGTATCTCATTGAACGATATACAAAATAATGTGCTCGTATAAATGATTATAAACAATTAATGACACTTTTCAAAGACAAAGTACAAGAAAAAATACTGTGGAAGTCCATAATGCTGTGCCATGTTTTCTTGCTTTAATAAAACGACTGATTAGTTATTAAATGATAGTTTCCGAACCTTACTTGGCTGGAACGGACATCTAATGATTTTCATAAAGAAACATATGAAACTAATCAAGACATAGCTGGGAATAATGATGGTCTCATAAAAATGATGACTTATAAAACAGCAACTCCTTGATACCAACATTAATATGTTTAGAATGCAAAGTATGAGAAAAGCATTAGATAAACCTGTTCATTACAATCACATTTCGGTGACATTTTCTACAACTACTATTGGTATATGAAAGAAAAGAATTGGAAATCACAAGTCTATCGAGTCTACTCATCTTGTTATTGGGACTATTACGGCTAACCTACATTTGATTAAACATTCACAAACTATGATAAAACGTCATCACTATCTACTGTGTTCATCAGTGGCTTTGATACAAGATTGATTTTATGATTACCACTTTATTCTTTCTTATTTCGATTATTCAATATTATCAAATTTTGATGAATGAAGGCATTTGTTTCTCCTTCCATCTCTAGACTCTTACATAATTTTATTGTTCTTCTATTCGTATAGTGTATACTCCATTTTATGTTACTGCCAGTAATAAAAATAAATTTCAACTGCCCTTTGTTATGTTGATTAATTCAAGTAGGGCAACTAACTGCTTTTTCTAATGATTGTTTCATTTATTTCCAGTCGATGAATAATTAGATTATTTTATTTCTATTGTTGTCATGTTTCCATCGCATTAACCTCGCATTGGACAGATAAACTGTCATCATATTAATTGTTACTTAGGAATTATAATCATTTTATTGTGTATTTGTACTCTCAGTTCTTAGTCGTTATTGTTTCTGTTCTATTTAATCGTTATTCTCCTTATTGGTGACCGAGGTGGCCGTGTATTTAGATGACATACCCTTTGTCGCAGAATCACCAAACAAACTGTACAATCGACTTGCGACTGTACTGAAACTAATCCAAGACCATGGATTTTGCCTGCGTCCCGAAAAATGTCAATTTTACCTTACATCTGTGAAATATTTGGGATTTATATTCGACAAATCAGGTCGTCGTCAAGATCCAGAAACATTGAAGCCATTCAAAGAATGTCTGCACCCTACGCTGTACCTACTCTGCGATCCTTCATAGGACTCATAAGTTACTACTCAGCATTTTCGCAATCTTTGCATGAGAATTAAACACCACTGAACCATTCGCTATGTAAAAATGTTAAGTGGAGTTGAACACAGCAGTGCCAAACAGTGTTCGATGTCTTGAAAAGGCTCTTTGCATCCAATCTTCTATTGACACAATATGATCCGTAAGTGCCGATTATTGTTGCTGCGGAGACATCTGCATATGGTGTAGATGCAGTTATCTTGCATAAATTTCCGAATGAAAATTAGAAAGCTATAATGCACGCTTCAAGAACGCTGACACCTACTGAAAAGCGCTATGATCAAATTGAGAAGGAAGCTCTGGCTATCGTTTTTGCAGTACGGCGCTTCCATAAGATGGTGTATGGACGACACTTCACAATAATAACTGATTACAAACCACTGCTGGCAGTATTTGAATCGAAAGCTGAAGTACCAGTGCATTCCGCAAATCGGTCACAACGTTGGACATTGACGCTGCTTGGATATGATTTCGATATACAATACAAGAAGAGTGAGGATTTCGGTCAGGCAGATGCCCTATCTCGACTCATAAGCACCTATCCAAAGACGAGTGAAGAGTCGGTAAGCATCACCATCGATACGAGAGATTATGCTAAAGAAATTTTCATTCATGCTCTGAGAGCACTTTCTATTATCACTCAGCAAGTTGCTGAATTTACAAGATGAGACAAAACGATTCAACGAGCAATCTATGATATGCAGCACAAATGGCCACCTTCTTTAGATAAATAACTAAGAGAGCTACATCAGCGTCGACCAGCACTGTGCATAGTAGAAGGGTGCCTTATGTTCGGGGATCGAGTGGTGATACCATGTGAGTTACTTCGAGCAGTACTCAAGCAGTTTCATGCTGAACACCCTGGGAGAGCTTAAATGAAATCAGTGGCAGCGAGCTCTGCATAGTGACCAAAGATGGACGACCAAACTGATAACATGGTGAGAAGGTGTGACCGCTATCAGCAAGCATCGAAAAACTCTACTAAGGTCGAACCAGTAAGCTGGCCAGATCCTGCAAGACCATGGAGCAGAGTGCATTTAGATTTTGCTAGACCCATGTCAGGGGTCTACTACTTGGTGTTAGTAGACGCATATTCAAAATGGCCAGAGATCCATCCGGTAGTTGCTCCAGAGACACTAGTCACCGAAAACGGGTCCCAATATACATCACAAATTTACAGTGATTTCTGTCGACAAAATGCCATCACACATATTTGCTCCACACCGTAGCATTCGCAATCAAATGGACAAGCGGAGCCGTTCGTAGATCTTTTCAGAAGAGCTGTACTAAAGGCAAAGTGGAAGCGGAACCTAGCAGAAATCATTCAGCGTTTCCTACCTGTATACATTAGTACCCCTAACAACAGTGCTCCCGAATAGAAATCACCAGCAGAAGTACTTATGGGACGGAAACTAAGAACGACAAATGAGGTAATGAGGCTGTCAAAAGTAGAAAGCAAGGAAGATGACATCTATAGAAACGGGACGCAGGTGTATGTGAGAAACTACAGACCGGGAAGTGGGAAATAGAAAATCGGGGTAATTAAAGAAAGAAAGGGAAAGGTGATATCTGATGTAGCAGTAAAAGGACAAATATGGTTTTGACATCGCAATCAGTTACGTAGAAGGTTTTGTGAAGAGAAAGTGGATGAACCGAACCGAGCACTTGAACTTCTTCTTGATACTTTCAAGCTGCTCACCGTGAAACTAACAATGATTGCAGCAAACAACGATAAAAGAACAGCTGCAGGAGAACAGCCACTGAGACGCGGTGAAAGGAAACAAAAAGCCACAGTACGTTTCCGAGAAAGTGAACTTTTCTCTAGGAGCGGGGGTGCTGAAAAGAAAAGAAACTAGTCATTTTTCATGTCGTTACTCTTGTTTTTGATATTTTTAGCCAATTATATAATAAGCGGTAATCGGTACTGCTGTTCATTTCCTCCGCTCAAAATTTGGTAATTATGATTGGTTGTAGTTTCATTTTAGTATGCTAATTACTCCGATTTCTACAAGGTCCCTTTGTAACTAGATATACAGAGCTGGGAATATAAGAGAACCAAATCTTCCTAGTGCTACGTTCGTGTCTACTTAATTTTGGCTTGAGGTGAGTAATCAGTATCGAGTTGTTGGTCACGCTTGCGATTATCATTTGGCGCACACAAGTTCCAGATTAGAGTTGTGGTTAGTTCGCGTATAGCAGTAGGCGTTTTTTCGTAACATAACAGCGTCTATATAAATAATACTGAACAGTTGTAGAGTTAATTAAGTTGTCCTTTGATACCGTACTTTGGATCTAATGGAAGGATGCTATGCCGTCATTTAGACGAATATTTATATAAAATGCATTTTGAAAATTAGTCAAATGAATTCAAGGTTAGCTTTAATAAGTACTTCGATGAAATAAAAATAGACTTCAATTTCAGCCATGAACAATTCATAAGAAATTTCGAATTTTTCATTGCATTCCACATTATGGTTAGGCCTTAATATTACTCGTATATTTTTTGAAAATATACATATATCATCTCTTGCCAAAGATTCCCTTGGAAGGAGGGTGGAGGCATATTACAATGAGTCTTGGCTTAAAGCTGTTTCGTCAATCACTAGAGTTTGGGGAAGAATCGAAGATTTTGATTTGAATTGTTGTGATTGGTTCATTCCGACCAGGCTTCCAAAGTTATTTAACTGTCACACAGGTTAGGCTGGATAAATCATGTCTACAGCTTGCATCTACAGTCAATAAATTCATAGGTGGATGCTGTATCTTTGGTTTGCCCTCCCCTCTATTAATGTTATACAAACTTACTACAGTCGGGCAACGGTAACCCTTATCTCATACATGGAAGTCAGTAGAGTTTTTCTACTTTTACTTGTTTGTACTTTGCTTTAACCTAATGCCTCAAATGTAACCTTCTCACTCGATTTCTACAAAATAAATCTGCAATGTTACAAAGACATGAACACGCCTACCATAAGCATAAATTTTCATTAATTACAAATAAAACTCCTGTATTTCATCGACATTTGACAACCATTTAATCCACTTCACTGCTTTCCAGTTAGTAGTAAGCTGCTAGATCATAGAAGGAAAGTCAACATCACTGACAGAATAGTAGACTCAAAGCTACAACTTACAGTTTTTGCCCAAATTATAGTTAATACGTTTGAAAGTCGACTTTGCGTAATGATAATATTTTCATATCATGTTTAACGATAAAAGTGAACTACCGCTTATCTTGATGTGTAACTTTAACACAGTAAAGTTTACTTAGAGTTTATGCCTCAATAGCGAAAACTAATGAATCGATATTTGTAAAAAATATCACTTCTGTGTCAGACAGTCGTAAGTAGTTGTAACGATCTCTTTATTCATCAAGATTTGTGGTTTGGTTCTCCTCTATCTAACAATATGGAAGTTATTGAAGCCATAAAACAGGATACTTTTACAGGGGAATAAGCTTCTGATGGTAAATACCTTCGATTGACAATCGACAAATTCCATTCTTTTCTTATCACATTACTATACAAATTCAATTGAGAATCTTATAGAAGAAGAAATCGAATCAACACTGCTGAAACCAGTGGAATATTCCATTTACAATATGAAACAATCAAATCAATTGTGAAGCTACATTCATGCATCATATTTTAATGATTGAAAATACTTGACAGAAAATTATACTTCATTTATGCTGCATATCTACTTTCAATCTATGCATAACTTCTACTTTCTTAGATTATTGATTATGTTGAGAAGAGTTGAATCAACTAGAAGACTAATTATGATTATTGACTTTAATGTTTAGAATAGTGTAGACTACTAGTTGGATAGCTGATAATTTGCATTCCATTGAAATTCATTCATAATGGACAGTAGTGAACTGTCTCTCACTCTGTGTGTGTGTGTGGATATTTGAAGTGAACTGAGTGAATATAGCAGTAATTCATTGATTACATTGTGGTCATATCGAATGTGATTATATAAAAGACAATAGATGTATCGCTGTATATAAACATCTACTAATTATTCATTACACAAAAATATAGTTCATTGATAAAGCAAACAATGGGGACGACGTTTCTACTATTTATTATCATGGGAGGTCTGTTATTATTCAGCGGTGAGTGCTAACAGTGTTACAGTAGATTATGTTTATATGTTTATAATGAAAAGATGTTATATGAATTTGTAAATGTTAACTCGTATTCTGTAGAGAAGACACTTAATTTTGCATTGACCCCATTCGCACTGTGAAATACAAAAAATCGGCGACAACCTCTCATAGTAACCAACAATGAGAATTAGACAATTGGTTATTAGTAGTAGTCCTGTCCCTTTCATACTATTGATTTTGAAGCCCATGCTCATATGACAATAATGTAATTTCATTCAAGTATTTCATACTGTACATGTGTTATGTAATCATTCAGTAGATGATTGTTGAATTCATTGAAACAATATTTCTATTATACTGATTGTATTTTACACAGGATTCGGTTTCTATAAATACTTCAGTTGTGCTTATAAATATAGTAAGTTATTTTACTACATTTCACTTAACATTTATATTATTCAACTGAAATACAGGATATAACAGAACAGTATGATGCATTCACAGGTGATATTACGCAACTAGAAAATAGAAATGAAAGTAGGAACCTGTCAGTCAACTGCCTTGATATATGATATAGAGGCATAAAAATTTAAAAGTTACATCCAATCATGTATTGATTGCCAGTTGATCAACATTAACATTTTTTCAATATTGTTGATTAGTTTCCTACAGACTCAATGTACCACGCCGTTGAATTTGACTCCATCTCTTAATGATGGTATTCAGTCCACATCATCATCTTAAGTGACGATGCTCTTACAAACACCCATTCGTTCCACTAAATGTCTTCTGCCCATATTCTAAATGATCATCATACCTCATTATCATTACTGTAATGTGATTACGACTTGTTTATCTGTGATTGTAACATGTATTATGTATTCTGTTAATGTTATAAGCGAGCTTGAGATAAGAGACATTTGTGCCAAGTATTTCGTTGATCATATTTGGCTTACTGATAATCATTCACATGCACCATCTCGTATCAGACAACAGCTCCACCACCAAGTAACTTATTTTATTTGATAAATTTACAGTGTTTTGGCGTGATGAAACTAATTACGACATCCACACCAATGCGTGTCTAGTCTGTTTACCCTATGCCTACTTGATCCCAAGCCGTAAAATAGGAAAACTCATGATTGATGAATCAACCAGACAAAATCATATTGCTTCGCAGGCATTCCTTCATATATACATTTAGTCACAACCAATAAGTAACTTAACATTCATACGGAACAAAGAAAATGATGATGTCAGTGAATTGGGGTAACATGTACACGATCAAGTAATTGTAGTTTATAATAAGAGACAATATACTTATAGCAAATATACTAGGCGGAAGGATAGAGCAAGCAGAAGGTAACATTGATGGAGATGAAAATAATTGAAATAGTATTGCGAAACACAATTCTGAATGTCCGTTACTCTTCTTTAGTCGTCCAACAAAACGCAGATTATCTGGGGAATATCGTTCACCTGTTTAATGTGTTAATGAATAGTGTATGAAGCAAACAAAGGAGTAGTCGGAGCTAATAGGTCATCATCAATGTGTTTGTTCAGATGTTGATAAATAATGAACAAATAAAACACAACCGCAATGTTTCTTCTGATATTTATTGTCTCCACATTGATTTTGTTTTCTCTATTAGCAAAGCACACTAGCATTACTACCAAGACCACTACTAATGAACGAATGAATACTACTAGTAAGTAGTATTTATTATTCAGCTATACTTTTTGCTAACCGAAGTGTGCCATTTGTTAGCATACTTATGAATATTCACTAATACAATTGAAATATGAGCATGTTAATGCACACTGAAATCTTTCATCCATATATTACACAGTATTCAATTAATCAGAGCACGTTCATTCCATTCACTTAACAACAACAATAACAACAGATCAACCAACATATTTCTAATAACGACTGTTAAAATGATAGTTCGAACCATGAAGTGTATACAACTCGAATTGAACAACAGGTGGTCAAGTCAACTAGATATATTGAAATGGAATGAATCCGACAACAATTATTCCACTAAAATCAATGGATATCGATTCATTTAAGTGTATAAATGTTTAGGGATATGCCACCACAACAAGATCAAAAATCTAATCATGCCAAGTAGCATTAAATTATATCTAGAAGAATATCACCTACAAAATGAGTACTTATAGTTAGTCATTCTCTATCTCTGTAAATCACTCTTAATATGACATTCATATTTATGATTGTCTATTTCAGCTACACAACACATCACTACCAACCAACCTAAAACTGATACAAGTTAGTTTGTCATTGATTCTTGTGTTAGCATTTGTGATACCATTGATGAATAGAAGTGAATGTTTACTGTTAATCGGCATCCTGTTTATCTAACATCATATAATGTATTGTGGCTCGAAGTATATTCATGCTGTTTACAAATTGGAATGATGATATTTGGACGAAAATAAATGATAAGCATTTGCATGTAATCATACAGGAAATAAGTTGGTTTTCAATGAGTTGATTTCAGCAAGTGAGTTATTGAGATAGAGAGAGAGAGAGACGAACTCATGATCTGGTCTCAAGTAAAACGTATTCTTCGATTGCCCTTCATGTATGCATCATCTTTAAATAATCATGTTGGCAAGTCGAAACAAATCTGTTATTTATTACACATGTTGATAGGACTATCACTGTTTTGAGTAGAGTTAATTCTATTGAACCGGTTAAGTTGACTTCACATATGAGGGATTTCGTAGCATTTCTTCTTGTTTAAATTATGCATTATTCTGTATTAATCATTGTCTATTACAGCTGCTCAACACATCACTACTAACCAACCAAATTCTGATACAAGTTAGTTTGTGATTGATTCTCGTGTTATATTTGTGCTACTATTGATGAATATAACTGAATGTTCACTGTTAATCAGCATCCTCTTTATTTGCTGTTCTATTTGTTTACTGACTACTGTTACTTACCTTGTGTTGCATTGGATTTCGCCAGTGTTTTACCGTTGAACTTTATTGTAAGCGATTCTTTCCAAAGTGATTTTTGTTGTTTTTATCTTTTTAAGTTTCTGCTTACATTTTTGACGAGGTGTTTATTGGCTTGCCTTGTTTTGTTAACCAACAAGATTTCAAGTTAGTTTTTTTGCGTTGTGATACATTTTCTTGATTTTCACGATCTATGTCCTATCCATTTTTATCAGTTTCATGATTTCCTATTCAGCTGAAAGTTGGTTTGTTCTCTCTCATTGTAGTCTGTTACTGATGGTTTCTATTTAATCGACATTCAGTATCTTGCGAAGACAATTGTTTGTAAATTCATGTCACCTGCTGAGGATGTTTGAAGTAGTTCTCCACGTTTCTGCTCCATAAACAAGAACTGTCTTGACATTCGAATTGAAGAGTTTGACTGTGAGGTTGATTGACAGTTGTTTGAAGTCCCATATGACTTTCAACTGTAAAAATGCTGCCCCATCTTTGCCAATCCTTGCTTTTACATCTGCATCGAATCCTCCTTGTTCATCGATGATTCTTCACAGGTGAGTGAAGGTAACCATTTCTTTCAGAGGTTTTTTATCAAATTCAATTGTGTCGGTGCTCTCGGTGTTGAATTTGAGGATCTTGCTCTTTCCCTTATGTATGTTCAGGCCTATTGATGCTGAGGTTGCTGCTACTTTGGTTGTCTTCACTTGCATTTGCTGTTGTGTATGGGATAGAAGTGCTAGATCGTCCGCGAAGTCCAGATCATCGAGTTGTATTCTACTTATCCATTAAATCCCGTGCTTCTCTCCAGATTTAGAGGTTTTCATGATCCAATCGACCACTAGGAGGAAGAGGAAAGGCGAGAGCAGACAGCCTTGTCTGACACCGGTTCCTACTGAGAATGCATTTGTCAGCTGTCCTCCATGCATAATTTTGCACTGTAGTCCGTCGTAAGAATTTCGGTTGATGTTGACGAATTTCTTTGGTACGCTGTAGAGTCGAATAAGTTTCCCAAATGATCTCCTGTCTACACTATCAAACGCCTTCTCAAAGTCAACATAGTTGATGTACAGTGACGAGTTCCATTCAGTTAATTGTTCAACAATGATCCGTAGCGTTGTGATTTGCTTTGTGAACAACCGAATTTTATGGGAACTATTCTGTTGATCACAAATTTGAGCATTCACAGAATCTTACAATCTGTTCAGCAACACTCTGTTGAAGAATTTCCTTGGTACTGACAATAGTGTGATCCCTTTGTAATTCTTGCATTTACTCAAATCTTCTTTTTTCGGTATCTTGATAAAGTGTCCTACTTTTCAGTCTCCTGGCACTCATTCTTCCTCCCAAATCCTCCTAAATAAAACGTAGAGCATCCTCGCAGTTATGTCTATATCTGACTTGATTGCTTCAGTCGGTATATTGTCAGATTCTGCTGCTTTCCCACTTTGATCTGTCTAATGACCATCTTGATTTTTTCCATCTTTGGTCATAGTGACATCTATCGGAAAATCTGTAGACGATGCTTCGATGTTTAGTGAGTTCAGTGGAACTAACTAATTCTAGAGTTCTTCAAAGTGTTCTACCCATATGTTCCTTTGTTTTTGAATCTCAGTGATTAGCTTGCCTTCTTTGTTCATAACCGGTCGCTCTGATTTACTATATTTGGCTGCCAATTTCTTTGTTGTGTCATATATTTGTTTCATATTTTTTTTATTTTGCAGCTTTTGCCGCTGTCGTTGCAAGGCCTTAAATGTACTTCCGTTTGTCGGCCCCAATACTCTTCTTTATTTGTTTATTTGCTTTTGTGTATTCAGTTTGTGCCCTGATTTACTTTGCTCTAGTTTGGCAGTTGTTGATTTCTGCCTTCTTGTTCCTCCCTTGTTTTATTTCGCTCAGGGTCTCAGTAGAAATCCGTTCCTTATAATGGTGCTTCTTTAGAGTCAAGGCCTTTTGGCATGTTGAAGTTAGTGCTTCTTTTGACTTCTTTACAGTTGTCGTTCACAGTGGTTTCTTCTTCTTTCATCTGATCTTGTACGGCTTGAAACCTGTTGTTCAGAGTTATTTTGAATTCTATGAGTTTGTCATGATCTCGAAGGAAGGCTGTATTGAACCGTTGTAATGCTGTTACTCCAGTTATGGATTGCTCCTTTAGCTTCAGTTTCATTTTGTCAACCACTAAGTGATGATCTGAAAGTATGTCAGCTGCTCTCCTGGTTCTCACATCTTCCACTGATCTTCTAAATTTTTTATTGATGCATATATGATCGATTTGATTCTCTGTAGTATGATACAGCGAGACTCATATAGCCTCGTGTATGCGTTTGTGGGGGAATATTGTACCATCTATAACCGTTTTGTTGAAAATGCATAGATTTGTAAATCTCTCACCATTCTCATTTCTTACTCCCAGTCCCTGTCGTTTTATGATGTCTTCATATCCAATGTTGTGCATTCTGACTTTGGCGTTTAGATCCTCCATCAGGATTATCAGATCCTTTCCTGTATACTTCGCAGTTATTGATTGAAGCTTATCATAAAACTGATCTTTGTCCTCGTCGTTGGTGGGCGCATAACATAAGATAATATTCATTGAAATCCCCTTCTTTATTGTCTTGAAAGATACTTTGATGATCCTGGGTCCATGTGTTCCTCATCCAACAAGTGCGTTGCGCGTTTTCTTGGACAGCATCAAAGCAACTACCCGGGTGTATGAAGCATTTTCCGTTTCGTGGACGGAGTATAGTATCCCATTTCTGGTAGCGAATGTTTTCGGTCCAGTTTCAGTTCAATGGGTTTCGCCGATTACAAGCACTGTCTTATTATTTTTGCTGCTATCTGATTCACCTTCGCAATCTACCATATCGTCCAAGCATTCCATGTACTTATGAAAATTGTCGATCTGGTTGTTATAAGTGAGGAGAAAAAACGGCCTCACGAATTCCATAAAATCTCGCCTTTTATCCTGAGGCATCGTAAACATTCCTTCCACTCTCAAAACAAAGATTAAATGATGCAGTTTGTATATTCTCGTTGACATTATTTTAGCAAGCAAGTTTTAGAAAAGATGGGGATGTCAAGCGCATGCCCAACCCTCCTCATTAACCCGAAAATGACACCAGCTTAAAGGATCCTCATGCTGTTTACAAATTGGAATAATGATATTTGGACGAAAATAAATGATAAGCATTCGCTTGTAATCATACAGGAAACCAGTTTGTTTTCAGTGAGTTGATTTCAGCATGTGAGATATTGATGGAGACAGAACTACGAATTCATGATCCGGTCTCAAGTAAAACGTATTCTGCGGTTACCCTTCATGTATGCATCATCTGTAAATAATCACGTTGGCAAATCGACACAAATCTGCCAACATTTACACATGTCGACAAAACTATCATTGTTTTGAGGAGAGTTAATTCTATTGAACTGGATAAGTTGATTTCACATATGAGAGATTCTGTCAAATTTCTCCTACTTCAACTTATGCATTGTTCCACATTGTTAATAAGTATGTCAAGTCTCAGTGATTTGAAGGATGAACAATTGAAATGACCAGTGTATTAGAGGTGTATGTGAAATATCACTGATGTATCGTGTACCTGCTACTACGTGAGAATATCATAGATCAGATATACCTGATTGTGATAGCACAGCTATTTTGACTGAATTAATTTACGGGCTGGGTTCCGTTTCGAGCCCTGATGGTGATGATGATGGACGGTTGTGTTAGGTTATATTATCTTCATCACGTGAAAATAGAGCTTCGCTAACGAAGCGCTAATCAGTTAATACTTGTATAACCTTTCAAGCGATACCTTTGTTTTTGAAAAATCTGTTTTGACGCCTAATGTTAACAGCCAAGTTTCTTTTAAAGCCTAGAGGCCGATACCCCTTATGACAACCAGTGCAGCCATTAACATATGAAAGACTTTACCATCAAGTTTAAAATAAATAACACCGGAGATGAAGACATCGTTAGACGACAAAGACTGTGTAAGAAGAACAAAAACGATCAGAGCTTCACAAACCTATGGGGCTTCAACGAAATAATTACAGTTGCCACCGTATTCTCCTACAAACGTATACACAAAACTACATGGATTTCACCGGACCACATTACGAAGAACCAAATCGACCATATCTGCATAAATAAGAAGTTCAGAAGGACCATGGAAGACGTAAGAGAAAGGAGAGTAGCTGACATAGCTGCAGATTACCATCTGGTGGTCCCTAAAACGAAAGTGAAGTTGAAGAAGCACTGAATAGCTGGAGCAGCAGTATTACAAAAGTTTAACACAGCCAACCTTCGATGTACTAACAAACGCAACTAATTCAAAATAACTCTTAACAACAAGTTCCAAGCATTTCATCATCTACTAGATGAAGTTGTAACGAAAATGGAGGACAACTGGGAAGAGATTGAAGAAACGATAACTTCAACATATCAGGAGGTTTTGGGTGGCGTGAAGCAACATCATGAAGAATGAATTTCTGTTGGTACTCTGGACAAGATCCAAGAAACGAGGAGCAAGTGGTTAGGAATTAATAACAGTTTGACAAAATCATAGAAAAACAAGATATAGGCCAAATACACAGAAGCCAACAAGCAAATGAAAAAGAGATTTGGGTCGGATAAACAGAAATATATTGGGGACCTAACAACGACGGCGAAAACAGCTGCAAGAGAAGTAAACATAAGGCACCCATACAATACAGCAAAGAAGCCATTAAAATAGTTAACATCATAAACATTTCTTGCGACGGATTAAAGTGCAAAAATCGAACATGAAGCACAGCTCAAAGATGCATTCGAAGTAAGAACCGGTGTTAGACGAGGCTGATTACTCTCACCCTTCCTCCATATGCTGAGGGTTGATTAGATTATGAAGACTGCAACATATCAAGGCATTCTCGAAATACAGTAGACAACATCGATGAGACTAGATAACTTGGACATTGCAGATGACTAACATATCTCTTCGATCTCACACACAGCAACAAATGCAGAAGAAGACATATAAGGTAGCAAGAGCCTCAGCAGCAGTAGGCCTCAACGTACACAACGGATAAAGCAAGATCCATCCATACAAAACAACTAACACCAACTCAATTGCACTTGACTAGACGGGAAAATTCTGGGAGATGAAGAAACCAGACAGAACCATATTACATTCCAGGCATTCCTTCATATATACATTAAGTCACAACCACTAAGTAACTTAACATTCATACGGAACAATAAAAATGATGATGGCAGGGAATTGGGGTAACAAATACATGATCAATCAATTGTGGTTCATAATAAGAGATAAAATACTAACTGTAAATATACTAAGCAGGAGGATAGGGTAGGAGGATTGAACATTGATGAAGATGAAATATTTACTCCACAGACAGTTAAAATAATTGAAATAGTATTGCGAAAAACAATTCTGATTGTCCGTTACTCTTCTTTAGTCTTTCAACATAACGCAGATTATCTGGGAAGTACCGTTCACCTGTTTAATGTGTTAATGAATAGTGTATGAAGCAAACGGAGGAGTAGTCGGAGCTAATAGGTCATCATTAATGTGTTTGTTCAGATGTTGATAAATAATGAACAAATAAAACACATCTGAAATGATTCGTCTGATATTCATTGTCTTCACATTGATTTTGTTTTCTCTATTAGCAAAGCACACTGGCCTTACTACTCAGACTACTACTACTGAACAAATGAATATTACTAGTAAGTAGTATTTATTATTGAGCTATACTTTTTGATAACTGAAGTGTGCCATTTGTTAGCATACTAATGAATATTCACTAATACAATTGAAATATGAGCATGTTAATGCACACTGAAATCTTTCATCCATATATTACACAGTATTCAATTAATCAGAGCACATTCATTCCATTCAGTTAACAACAACAACAACAACAACAACAGATCAATCAACATATTTCTAATAACGACTGTTAAAATGATAGTTCGAACCATGAAGTGTATACAACTCGTGTTGAACAACAAGTGGTTAATCTCAATTCGATATAGTGAAATGGTATGAATTCGATAAAAAATTATTCCACTGAAATCAATGGATATCGATTCGCTTAAGTGTATAGATGTTCAGGAATGTGCCACCACATCACGATTAAGAATCTAATCATGGACTCTTCAAAACTGCAGCCAACTAATTAATATTAGACAACTCCGTCGACAGTAGATTCCCACCTCTAGCAGAATCCAATAGTCCAGTGATTCCTGCTAACAAGTGGTATGCTAATACAATCCAATTAATGATAACAAACACAAATAAACAATATACACACATCGAAATAAAATGATAATAATACTGATGATAATAGATAGTATATTGTATACCGAATCAAGAAGTGCCAAAGTAGCCACATGGTGCTCACTAACAAAGAAATAATACGTAGTAACAACGAATGAAATGTTTGACCCATGTTGTAAGCAAGTTAGTTTGACATTGATTCTTGTCTTTGATTTGCTATTCGGATAAATTGTGACATTTGAATTCAATGCAACTAGTAACAGTGTGATCATTCTGTTTCGACGTCAATGATTGAGCAATGTGTAAATTTACCTTGTAAAAATCAATGCACTGATTGGTAACAATTGAAATTCTCCATTCAATAGTCGAACGTTCCACACCGCCTACTTCATCTGATATTCAGTCCAGAATGAGCATAGTCGAATACGAGGTTAGAGTGAGGGGAATGAACAAATAGAATGAACAACATCTATCATGCCGAATAGCATTAAATTATATCTAGAAGAATATCACTTTCAAAATGAGTACTTACAGTTAGTCATTCTCTATCTCTGTAAATCACAAGTTATATGATATTCACATTCATCATTGTCTATTTCAGCTACACAACACATTACTACCGAAAAACCAGAAACTGATACAAGTTAGTTTATCATTGATTCTTGTGTTATAATTCTAATACTATTGATGAATAGAAGTGAATGTTCACTGTTAATCAGCATCCTATTTATTTTACATCATATAATGTATTGTGGCCTGAAGTATGTTCATGCTGTTTCTACATTGGAATGTTGATATTTAGACAAAAATAAATAATAGACATTCACTTGTAATAATACAGAAAATCAGTCTGTTTTAAATGGATTGATTTCAGAAAGTGAGAGATTGGAAGAGAAAGAGAGAGAGACATTCATGATCTGGTCTCAAGTAAAACGTATTCTGCGGTTACCCTTCATGTATGCATCATCTGTAAATGATCACGTTGGCAAATTAACACAAATCTGCCAACATTTACACATGTCGACAAAACTATCATTGTTTTGAGGAGAGTTAATTTCATTGAACTGGATAAGTTGATTTCACATATAACGAATTTCGTCAAATTTCTCCTTCTTCAAATTATACATTGTTCCACATTGTTAATAAGTATGTCGAGTCTCAGTGGTTTGAAGGATGAACAATCAAAATGACCAGTGTATTAGCTGTGTATGTGAAATATCACTGATGTATCGTATACCTACTACACGGTAAGAATAGCATAGGCCAGATATGCTAGTTACTGACACAAAATGTTAACTGTTTAGAAAAGAAGAAAAACCATGTGGAGGTCAGCTTACAAAGTGTTATCAGTTGTTCATGCCTAATTTGAATTGTTCTTATCATGATTCTTTCATGCAATAATCCTATTAGGCGAATTTCTATTCAACATTTATATCTTCTGATAGAAACCACTTCAATTGATGGTAAAGTAGAACCAAATTTTGGTGAGGTCACGCCAGCCTAACAACGTAATCAATTCAAACTGATTTCCAATCAATAACAGGAACATTCTTTGCTCAAATTGACTAGAATTTTCATAGTACTAATTAACAACAATCGTGTACTTTTCATATTGTCAAATTTTAATTAGTTTAAACATAAAATTGTTAATTCATTATGCATTAGTTGTTTGTAATTCCTAATCTTACAGAATTCAAATGAATCTATTGTCCATGCCAAAATGTATCGTCAAGACGGTAGTACATCGTTTCATAGGAATCTGTTATTGAAGTATTTAAGTGATGACGGTGGTGTTCGGTGCTTATTTTCTGTAACTACAAACATATAAGTGCAGCTAAGCTCATTTGGTTCAATACAAGTAATACATAGATGTGAAATTGTACAGTACGGAAACCAGTAAACGCGATTTTTAACATGCTGACGACCCATTCGATAATAGGCCGACCTACGCGCCTACTCTCTTAATAACGTATATCGAATTAAGTGACAGTATCTATGAATGAATAGTTTGCAGGAAAAAAAAACACAAGTATATTACATAGGATATGAATATCTCACATGGTTAATAAATCCTGTTTGGTTTGTATTGGTTTTTCCGCTTACAAACCAAATAATGAACACATGTGAATGCCTTCTAAAGCAACTTGTGAACAACTCTAATTCGTTTAGCGTCCATACATCATTCGATCCACAAAGTGCTCACATTGTATTATGACGTCATATTTAAAACATAAAAATGAACTACAATCTTAAGCACACACCATGCCGAGAGTTATCTCTATACAATGTCACTCACAGTATTATAAGTCAACTTATCAGAGCTATTAGTGCTGGTTTTGTTGGACATTGTGCCTCCGAAAAGTGAACTGTACAGGCAGTCTTGTCTCTGTGACAGTCAAATTTAGTTGGCAAAAATGTCGCCTTTGTATCTACTTTGTCTCGGCAAACATTCATCAATATATGCAATTTAGACAACAATGCGAAACAACAGTTACAAACCCTAATGATTCGGTTTTACATGCACTATGTTGTTGTTAATAAGTGGTTACAATCAGATTTCGCGAAACCAAGTTCAATCTAAATTTTACATTTGTCAACAAGCTCAGTTGTCCAAATAAACAATCTATGAACGTTATCACTGGTCTATTCTTTCGGTTACTGTTCTTCACTGACATTAACATTTATACATTGATTAATCAGTGTTCTTAGGACGAGAACACATTCTAGTACTTGTTGTAGTATCTAATCCACTAGATAGTATCCACGATTTTGACATGTATTGATGACAACAGTCGAATATAACGAAATGTAATTTAAACAGCGCTTTTTATCAACGCCATTCTACTATCTTCCGATAGACTAATAAATCGTAGAATCTATGACAATGATTACTTGATTTGTATGTTGATACCAGTCCCTTCAATGGATTATTCAAAACACTTGTCCCTATTACAGACACTTCACTAGACTATCTAATTCATTGAATACAGTACAACAAATACATGTTAATTGAGTGAATTATTATTTACAAGATTGCAAACAACATCATATAAGGTTTACATACATTGGTAAGAATATGCATAAATAAACATGAAAATTGAAATTATCGAAGGATTGAGAAACAAAACAAACAAGCAACACCATCATCAATATCACCATCTATGCATAAACATGTACATCATGAGGTTTGTTCTGCTGACTACTTTCAAGTACTGACATTATCGTGATATTCATTGAAGATGATGATGCTGATGATGACGATCTTCGAGATGATTTCAACAATATACTACGGCTACTTGCAGTTGTAGTTGTAGTGGTACACACTGTAGAAGTATCAAATCGCCTCAATATTCTTGACAAATTATCACTAATACAATGACACCATAACAAACTATATAACATGAATAAAATACGCACTAAACCATATCGGATCATATGCAAACCTGTTCCAATTATGAAATACAACAAAGTATAACTGGCATCATAAAGACAAACAATAAAAACTCTGTAAAAATAACAAATTACTATGAGTAGTATAATAAAGCCAATAAGGCAAATAAAACTAGATTCATTATTCAAGCTAATCCATCCATTCAAGTATAATTTAAGTTGATTGAAGATGATGAAATTCTTGTCGGAAGTTAAGGTCGATGAAACGGCGTAATGACAATGATGATTGTTGTATAACGTCTTCAATGGATCAATCATTACTTCAGGTGGATAAAGTAGTAAACTTTGTGAACGATATAGCGATCTAAGAAATGCAGTGAGAGAGAGAACATCAATAAAATAAATTGTAAGTGAAACAGGTAATCCATGTATATATGTAGATCAAACATAGAACTCGGTTCGAATGAACACATCAGCAGCACACCAACATCAACGCGGAATTAGTAGAAGTAGTATTTCCTTCAAAGATAATAATCATAATAATTAAACGAAGAGTGAATATATAGGATATTGTAATGCGAGAAAGAAATAGATCGTGGGGACGAAGCTATGTATCAATTTCAAGGTATCTATATAAAAGAGAGCAAAGAAAAAATTTGCCCCCATTATCATCAACAACTCTGAGCCATGTAATACACAGTTAGCTCCGTACATGTAAGGGCCTTATGGCTAGTCAACTGACTTGATACTTCCCTCCAATATGAGCATAAAAGCCGTAATTACCAATAAACATCCTAATGATCTACAAATATTCCTACATCATTTCAGTTCACCGTAATATGAGATTTCATGTCAGTTAGAAGAACTAGGCGATTAAAATATCTGCGAAACAGTAATCAAAATACAGTTGTACAAAACCATGTGACATTCTACCACATTGACGATAATGATGATTTTTATAATGCAAATCCAACCAACCATAATCATTGAATCTTGTTTACGTTGAAGAGACTATCATACATTTAATAAATAGGAGAGATGAGTTTACACAATATTTTAAGGTACATGAGACTGTAAACACAGGTTGTGACAACATACCAGACGGTAGACAGTCAGAATAAACATACAGTCTGGTGAACATCTGTGCGAATGCAAGATGTCACACAATTCGCATTAAATGAAATAAACGAGAGGAGTACCAAAAAGAAACAAAGTCATGTATCAGTAATGTGAATGAGAATGCCTTAACATTGAGAAGAAGAGATGAAAAGACCTGCATAAAATACTGGAATTCAATTTCCAGAGGACAATAACAATGAGTCCACGCATATCTTCTTCATCATAATCATTAAACTTCAGCCATGTCACACAACATCTTCAATGACTTGTCACATTCATCGTATAACCTCATTCACATGCTTCACACACACTTAGTAATATCATGAATCGATACTTTCCTGCCTCGCCTCCTTCTAACCCACTCCTACTTTCGACAATATTTATTGTCGATGTAGACAGTGATTCCACACATAAAACAAACCTCAATCGCCTATGCCTATAAAGATGATGAATAGACTCATCTGTGGCTTATTCCAAGCTTATTTATTAGACTCAATGTAATCTAATCGTAAAGTTTACATAATCTGAAATTATTCAATGTTAACGTACTCATTTGGTTCTCCTCTATCGAACTGTATGGAAGTTATTGAAGCCATAAAACAGGATACTTTCACAGGGGAATAAGCTTCTGATGGTAAATACCTTCGATTGACAATCGACAAATTCCATTCTTTTCTTATCACATTACTATACAAATTCAATTGAGAATCTTATAGAAAGAGAAATCAATTCAACACTGCTGAAACAAGTGGAATATTCCATTTACAATATGAAGCAATCAAATCAATTGTGAAGCTACATACATGCATCATATTTTAATGATTGAAAATACTTGACAGAAAATATTACTTCATTTAGGCATGTTACTGACAATAAACACATCAGTAAAGCATATTTGGAATGATCCTGTTTTATGTTGGATTCGAACTCACGTAAAGAAGCTCTTGTATGACCATCAACTAATTACCACAATTCCAATATTTTCAAACAATCACTTCTAGTTAAATTTGCATACAAACATGAGCATACATATGATGATCAAATGGTAACTTCATCAATAGAAGTTGATTTGACTTCAAACTAGACTAGATTTATCGTGGACTGAAACTAGTCAACCTCTGTTCATATATGTGCATCCTGATTGGGTCATCTCGATATTGCGAAGTGAGTTTGAAACCTGGTATGAATATCAACATTGGCATGCATGTACATCAAGCCGATGAGTGTCAAATGGTATGTGATAATAGGCCTGCATCCTGCTTGCCAGTCACAATTCAACTTAAAAGATGTCAAAGTCTTGAAGATTCCATCAGTTTACAATTGAATATTACTAGTTAAAAAAACAGTTCATTGATCGTTTACCACCTATTCTATTAAGATGATCGGTATTATTTTAACATATTCAATAGGTTAATGTATCAGAAGAATTACTTGTACGACATTATTAAACCGCTTATATGATGTGTGATTGTGTATTTGTCAAATTAATAAACACATGCTCTACTGCAAGTGATCCTTATTGAAATACATTGTAGTTATAAGTCGTCGACACTCATAAATAGTTCGTATCTTAAATTTACGGCTTTGAGTTAACGGATCATGGGTAGGATTGAAGAAAAAGTACACTAAGGAATCGAAGGATAAAAATAAGCTTCAGAAAGGTTACGTAGGCCTTTTAACTCATGTGACTATTTCTTCTGCAATTTGAAGTCCATTACCTCTAGCTTACCGTCAGACAGACAGATACAACGCAGAACTTCGTACGTACGTACATCAATTCAGGTTGCCATACCACATCAGCACAGAGACGCAACTGTCAGTTCAAATCCAAAAGTGATAGCGATAGTAGAAGTATTAGCAGTAATCCAGAAAATTAGAGAGCGAAGATATGATTCGAAAGTATAATTCAGTGAGATAAATTTGGAAGGAGAAAGATAGAGAATTCAGAAGGTTAGATTTTGAGAGAACACAAAGAGTGGATGCACCTGCGCCATTGCAAACGATTCTGAGCCATGTCGTTCAAGGTCTCTAACCATTGGTGACTTTCGTCTCGCGAACCCCAACCACGCAGCCTACATCTACCAACATGACTTAGTTCGCTTGTCAGTGACTTCATCGATTTCTGCCATGTTTTGGTTTGGCCGCCCCTAGCTTTCTTCCAACCTATTCCTACGCCGCAAAACATAGCTCGTCGAGGCAGTCGGTAGTTAGACATGCGTAACACATGTCCCAACCACCTCAACTGATGAAGTTTTAATACCTCATCTATTGATTTGCCCTCCTTTCCTAGAACCCGTTTCCTAGCTTACCGTAAAAGTTTTT
Organism: Schistosoma japonicum; assembly: GCA_025215515.1. NCBI lineage: Eukaryota > Metazoa > Platyhelminthes > Trematoda > Strigeidida > Schistosomatidae > Schistosoma > Schistosoma japonicum. The sequence continues at coordinate 23,182,387 of CM046065.1, forward strand.
AATTGTTTGGTTCATGGCAGCTAAGTGACAAATTTAAAATAAGTGGGCTAATACTTATTAATGACGCCCTTATTTAACCATGTGAGATGTTCAAGAGCAAATTACTAGTGGATTGCCAGTGTAACTTCTTCCACATGAGCAGTTAAACTAATAGATATAACGTGTTTTGGTCATACTACGTTCTCTCAACTATATACTTACATTGTGGAGCATTCATTGTTTACTCAGACAACTTCATCGGAGTAAATAAACATCTCATAACAAATCTCAGATAACGTAGTTAAACCAAAACCATCTATCTCAACTAGAAATCTTTAACACTAACTCAGATACAGAACGTAATAGAAATCCTAAGTGATTTATCGTTTAATTTAAGCATCACTACTAAGCAGGTCAGAAATATTAGCTGTCGTTTTTCTGCATTGGAGTACTATGTATTGTTCTGTGTAATCATCGTGCTAACACCTCACTCAGTGAAATCACCTTTAAAACATAGTCATATAGACAGTGATCTTTTATAAATCGTGTCAATCTCTCACTGTTAAACCTTTAGAACTATGTGCTTGCTGTTGGGCATCTTCCAGCATAGTTAACCCAGAGTGGTCGTCAAAAACAATAACAAATCTATCTTATTCCATTTACATCAAACGAGTCATATAGCTAACATGAATTAGTCTATCAATTATAATCTGTGAATGATTATCTATCAAGATAAATGAGAGTTAAAATCCTTCAAACGGTAGAAGTGATAGCCAGAAATTAATATTTTCGCGGTTGTATACAGACCAACTGATTCAAATTAAGCTATAACAATTCCCATATTCGTTATATGCACTTTATCAAGTATTTTCTTTTGATTTAGTGTATTAGTGTATGTATTCACTACAATGCATACCATTCAATATATTTGTGTTTTACACCTATCAAATTCAGCTGTAACCAATTTAAAGCGCCTCTAATGAAGTCTTTCATGGGAAATCCACTTCGATATACAATAATTCATCCTAACTCACTAACTATATGCAAAAACAACCATAAGAAGCATTGTCTATAACAAACTCATATACGTATGGACACTTAATGCATATTAAGAAGTTTGTGAAATCAATCATTTCCGTTGAACTGTTCTTATAAAGTACTTTTACGGCAAATAACGTGTATACATGTGTATATAATGCGTCAAATAGTCTAAGGAAAGTAAAACTTAGCAAACTATCATTTCATACAAAAGGTAAATTACACTTACTTTCTCTACGCAATGGTGTTGTCAATAAAGGATCAATCCAAACATCTGTATTAGGTGAAAACATTTGTTCAATTAATGTACGTGGAATTCGTCCCTTTGTACTAGTAGAAAATTGAAGTAATGCATCTAGTAACCAAAAACAATCTATATTTACGGAATAAAATCAATAAATAATATTATGCAATAAACCTTGAAAAATCTAAAAGGTAATTAATAAGATTATAAAGTAAAATAGAAATTATGAAAGTAAAATTATCAAGGGTTTATGTGTTTCAAGTCTCCTCGTCTTCTGTATTTTGAATTTGCGACTAGGATGGTTCAGGGTGTTCAAGTGGTAACGTTGTCTGCGGCTAGTCAAGCTATCAAGTACGAGACATAACAAAACGCTAGTAACTTGTCAGTATCATTAATTCATAAACGCCACACTCTATTTCAAGTTAGTTAAACAGAGTAGAGTGCTGCAAGGTTTACAAGTTATTTCGACTGGAAATAAGAACATTTCGTAAAATGACATCAGTTCGAAAAATAAAAACACAACAGCACATTTTGTATATACTAAGAATATCCTAAAACGTTTGAATAAAAGTCATATAAAAGTGAAACGGACAATCCGTTGACCTTTGGGGTAAAGGGTAGTGGGTTTGAGACAATGTGAGAATATTAACCGAATTAGGATGTGACAGGTGCATTCAGTCAATTAGTCCCAAATGAGATGAGAAATTCACCCTGGATTAGACAGATAGTTACATCTAACAGATGTGTATAGCGTACACCTACAGTTACATAGGCAGATTGTCAGTAATCCTGAATAAAAAGAAAGTGATGCTACAAACCTTTACCATTAACGACAGCTGTTCACAACATTTTAACAGCAAGTGTTTTTAACAGATGCTCTCTATTACTACCGCCACTATTCAGTCAATTCAGTAAACGAATCCTACGCATGAATCAATTTTTAGTGTAATTGAAAGTGTGTGTGTGTATGGGAGGAGGCAGTTACGACTACATCCCCGCTGTTCACATAGTTGATATGTTTTGAGGGATTAACTACTTCAGCTTCGTAACATCGATATTTTTTAAAGGTTTTACAGTCGAAAAATGACGGGAGTCTGTGGAAAAAGATAAAGTGTACATTTATTGGGTGGACGCTCCCCAACCTGCACTACTCAGTTGTTAGAACTCAACTTCACTGTAATGGTGGTTGTAAAGGAAAAACACCATAATGGCACCACACATCTGTACAGTTTGCAGAATGACTTTGCCTTCAATCAAATCGATATTTGACCAACCTATTTAGTGTGTTATGATCCACAGGAACAATCACTCCAACCAGTATACTACAAATGATCAATCATGATGAGCAAGCTCCATCACCATGTTAAGATAGCAACTACAGCATTTGAAGCATATTAAAGTAACAACTTTACTAGTTCAGTATCCAGTCACTGACTAAATAAATGGTTTAAATTTGCATTAAATTGCAAAAAATATCTTGCAGCTAAACTATTAATACTTGTTATGCCGGACCACAAAGAAGCGTAACAAACTTTCAGAACTGTGTTTGCGAACATTATTTCATTCATTCGAACTTTCTGTAATGTAAACATTTTGTTTCTATTATTGTTACGCTCCGCTTGCCCTATCCTCCAGTTTAGCATAATTACTGTTATTATATTGTCTGTTGTTATGGACTACAGTCAATTAGTTGTGTACAAGTTGTTCCTATTCACTATCACTATTTCCCTCGTTCTGTATTCATGTTAATTTTCTAATTGGTTTGCTGTGTGGTCTGATTTTATGTATACATAAAAGAATGCTTGAAATATAGATTCGATTCTGTCTGGCTGATCTATTGGCTCGCATTCTTCTCATTTCGGCTTGGGACTAAGTAGGCACAGGGCAGACGCGCAATAACCAACTAGGCACTAGTAATTGGCACTCGGCCAGTCACCCCCTATCTTTCTTGTGTCATAACAATACTGCATAAAACAATATGATCAGTAAATAAGTCATGAGTCGATATATACCCTTTCTACATTATCATCAATAGGTATGTTTCTGAAAATTTACATTCATCTATCTACCAATTCAGTAATATCAATGGAACAGGAAACAATAATAATAACATGTTCTACAAAATCTTCAATGAAAACACTTAATAAAACAGCGTCCAAATATCATTTAGACATAAATGGAAAACACTTAACTCTTCACTAGTTCTACTCACTCTTCACTAATTATAAACATTATTTTAACTATTTTCATCTACTACATACACTTCAATGTAACTCAAATACAAAAACGTCATGCAGAAAGATACAAAGGAAAATAAAGAATACCTACTTGAGTTTAAATGAGTTGAACTAAGACAATCAGAATCTCCATAAATTGATAAACGTCCCATTTCATTTGTTCCATTTTCAATTGGTGTCCATAAGCCTAGAATATTTGGTGTTGGATCTTTATCAGGTATTGGTATTAAACGTAAATTATTCGGTTCTAAATTGATAACTAATTCAGTATTCTTGAAATTGGTATCATGTTGATAAGCGTGTTGAATGAATTGACTACCGATATCCACTAGATTCGCTTTCAATAACACACCTCGTCCACTATGATTACCAATATTTTGAATAGGAAATTTCTTTAAACTACTCCCTGAATGATATGAAACTGAACAGAAACAAACAAATACATGTAGAATTGAATATTCAGCGTTAATATTTTAGAAAACGTCTTTATTCTTCACATTTAATTCGAAGTAAATGTTAAACAATAAACTGACTATTCTAGTACTTCAAATCTAATTTCGTCAACACAGTTAAATCTGTTTTATGTAGTAGTTCAACTTGGTTGTCTAGATGGGGAACATCAAATAACCAACAGTTCCAATAATGAAAATCTAGTCATGCTGTGGTGCTACTGGTTACAGCATTCGCGTGGACTCCAACAAGGTAGTCTGAATCTACCGACACGACTAAAACAAGTATCAATCAGTGATTTCATGAATTGACACCATATTTGGTTTGAAAGCCCCTAACTCTCTTCCATCCTACTCCAATATCAGTAATTATCACACATCGAGATAGACGGTGGTTAGGCATACGTAACACATGTCACGACCATCTCAGACGATGAACATTCAAAACCCATCGAACGATTGATATGCCGGGCACCTAAAGAAGATTGATTATCCTGGAGAACTATTTGTCTGCACACAATTTCATTATTTTTGGTTGTATACAATGTGGACATTTTATTTCTAATAGTATTCAGTTTTCCTTGCAGTATCTTCCCATTTAACACAATAACTGTCAGTGTACCACTTCATACTTATGAACTACGATCAATCGATTGCGTATACATTACTTCAGTTCGCATTCACTATTACTCCTACTTCGTATCAATGTTAGTTTTCTGATTAGTTGACGATGTGGTCTGGTTTTGTGTATCTATAAAGAAATGTTTGAAATACAATAGGATTCTGTTTGGTTGGTTCATCACTTTTGTGTTCTCTTATTTCCGGCTTCGGACTAAGTCGGCATCGGGCAGATGTGCAGTGACCAATTAGAAACTTTCATTGACGCTTGCTATTGTGTCTCCATGCGCACAACGTCGTATCAACCACTTGATCATACGCATCAATCATATCAGCCCTCTTCTAACGGCATAACACTGGCATACCATCTTTCCCGTAGTCTAACTTCGCTATTGTTTACTCAGTGATCCCAGTTAACGCGAGAGGTCTTAGAGTTTTTAATTATGAGATATCTGTTTTACTATAGTTTCGTAATAATTTACCTTCACAATGCAATATAATGATGCTGAGTGGATTGAAAAGTACAACTAGGTGCACTTGACTTTGACTCACAATATATAAGTGACGGCTAGTTAGACTATTACTCAATGATATAAACCAAAGTAATTGAAGTAAGCTTCCGACCTGCATATCTTAGTGGGTGAAACATGATTCAGCTCGTTAAAATACAAACATAAATAACTGCGACTTCATGCATCCAACTTACCGGTTCTATGTCCGATATGGTAATTTCCAGCGAAGACAGAGTCGCTATTGAAATTTTATCGATAGAAAGGAAAATAAAACATGAGGAAGGTAACACAAATGTAATCAGTACCGAATATAAAATAAGAAAGATCATAACTAATCAGAATGGAAGGGAAACAGCTAGTTCGAATCAATAGAATATGCAGTTACAGTTTTGATACATTATGTCTTCAGTCAACAGGCTGAAAATAGTTTCAACAGACTTATGGTAGTCACTAATCGCTCCAATTAGCAGGAAATTCTTTTCAAATAATCATAGAGGAATCAGTCGAATTAATATTATGTATAATATAACACCACCTGTACACATAGAAGAGTTAATTGGAGCATAAGAACATCTAACCTCAGAAGGCCAAGCTGAATTATATTAAGTATGTAAATATATGCCTTGTACAATCACATATTCGTTAGGTTTTATAACATCCACACCTACTCAACAGGTTGCCCGGCCGTTGCTGCTACCTTGACGTGGTGGTCGGGCTTGCCTATCGTGATGAACCAATCGAGCTATACTGGCTGGAACAATAGTTCCTCAAGGTCCTACCATGCCAGGCAGGTCGGTTGAAGAGCGGTAAGACTAAAAGCAGCAGATCCAAGGTCTGAGGGCGAAGTCGTACTGCCGACTGTACAGAGGTGTGACGGCAGTAAGGTGTTTCCCTCGGACAACCAGCATAACAGCGATGCTGCCTTCCCACAAGGAGGGGTGGGGTTAGAAAAGGTTGACCCTAAAAATGCACACCTCGCCTTATCCTACGGATTTCCGTCTCCGGCGATAAGGTCTTCAACAAGTACGGAGCTAACACTAAAACCACTCACCAAAAGGTCGTGTGTGACCGGCCTCAAGCAGTTGTCCCTTGGGCACTGCAGTCACGCTCTAATCCAATTTCCTTTTTAGGTACCTCCAGAAGAACCCTTCCACGGTGTGGGCAACCGGGAAGTGATAACTGCCCTCATACCTCTGACAGCACTCAAGACCACCGTATTCAAAATCATTTACTCTCTTCAATCCCTATCATTGCTCCTACCTTGACTATCAACTCTGAACTTCCTCTTCTAACTTTCTCTTCAAGTGTCACCACGTCCGACGATTCTAGCACTCGAAGTAATGTCCCAGGTCTACTGAAACCCCGCTCCAACCTACACATTGGAGCTTTCAACGTACGCACCCTATGTCAAATCGGTCAGCAGGCCTCCTTAGCTAAAACCCTGGAATCTCGTATGATTGATGTGTGCTGTGTCTCCGAAACACGCATACAAGATCCTAGCGTGGTCATTCACTTGACCTCACCTCGCCAAAACGGCGAGGCGACAAAATACATTCTCCGTTTATCTGGCGACTCGATAGCCAGCTCTCGTGGACTGGCGGGTGTGGGCATAGCGCTAAGCATGAGAGCAGAACAAGCACTATTAGAATGGATCCCTGTCAATAGTCGCCTATGTGCTGTTCGACTAAACGGCTCTGTAAGGACTCGGAGGAATAGGGACACTCGTCGTTGTCTTTTCGTCGTTTCCGCCTACGCTCCCACTGACTGCAGCCCAGACGAACTGAAGGATGAATTTTACAGAAACCTTTGTGAACTTCTTCAAAAAGCCAAGCACTCAGACATAGTAGTCGTCGCAGGTGACTTTAATGCCCAAGTAGGTAGTTTAGACCAAACAGAAAGACATTTAGGCGGGTATTTTAGTGTTCCAGCTCAGAGAACAGATAATGGTGACCGTCTGCTGCAACTTTGCTCAGACAATCGTCTATTCTTAGCGAATACTAATTTTAGGCATAAGGAGAGACATCGCCTAACGTGGCGACCCCCTTCACCAAGACAACGATGGACCCAAATAGACCATATTGCCATCAGCCATCGTTGGAGAGGCTCGATAGAAGATTGCCGCTCGTTCTGGAGTACATGTTTAGACTCTGATCATGCTCTAGTACGAGCACGCATTTGCTTGCACCTCACTGGACGTAGAAAGGCCACATTAGGAAAACCCATTAGAATTGATCTGAGCGACGAGAAGGTCAAAAGTAAATTTCAAGAACAGTTAGAGTCACAATTAGGTAACTCTGGAAACCAGGCTGATCCTGATGTTGCCTGGAATGATCTAAAAACAGCTGTAGAAACAGCAGCGTCATCTACTAGTAATTTGAACAGAAGGAGCACGAAAAACCAGTGGATTTCTGCGACATCTATGGCACTGATGAGCTCTCGCCAACTAATCCCGTCAGGCTCTGAACACGATGAAGAGCGAAAACAAATCAAGTCTAAATTAAGTAGAAGTTTACGAAACGATCGTGAGCAGTGGTGGGCAACGAAAGCAAAAGAGATGGAAAAGGCAGCGGCTTTAGGCAACACTAGGCAGCTTTATAGACTAATCAGGGAAACCGGAATTAAGAAGTCAAGGATAAGTGAAACTATCTCCGAGAAAGATGATACTGTAATCTGCTCTCAACCCAGACGTTTAGAACGATGGGCCGAACACTTCAAAGAACAGTTTAGCTGGCCTTCAGCTACTCTACAATTACCCAGCATTCCCACTCAAGGTAAATGGAACATTGAAGTAGGCCCCCCGACACTAGCTGAAGTTCAAAAAGCTATATCTAACCTGAAACGAGGAAGAGCAGCTGGTCCAGATGGGCTAACCCCAGAGGTTTTCAAAGATGGTGGTTCAGTCTTGGCGATTAGGTTGACTAGTATTTTAGCTAAAGTCTGGGAACTAGATAAAATTCCATCCGACTGGTCTAAATCACTAATAGTCCCAATATACAAGAAAGGACCAAAATCATCTTGTGATAACCATAGAGGGATTAGTCTGACCAATATAGCATCTAAAATACTAGCCTCAATAATTATCGGGCGTTTAACAAAGACTCGTGAACTACAAACACGAGAAAACCAGGCTGGCTTCAGACCTGGTCGTGGCTGCATCGACCACATATTCACCATTCGTCAGGTTTTAGAACACAGGCACGCCTACCGGCGTCCTACAATGGTGGTTTTCCTCGACTTAAAGGCAGCATTCGACTCAGTCGACCGTGAGGTTCTGTGGCAGTGTTTGTCATTAAAAGGTGTACCTCAGAAGTACATAAACCTTGTGAAGGCTCTTTACTCGAACACTACCAGTCGAGTCAGAGCTTATGGCGAACTGTCATCTGACTTTGCGACCTCAAGTGGTGTCCGTCAAGGCTGCCCACTATCTCCGTTTTTGTTTAATTTTATCATAGACGTGCTACTGGAAGTAACGCTTTCTTCGGCTGAATTTTCTGGGATTGATCTCCTTCCAGGAGATCCACTCATCGACTTAGAATACGCAGACAACATAGTCCTGTTTGGTGAAGACACTGATAAGATGCAGAGTCTTCTGATCGCACTGAGCAACAATGCCAGGATGTTTGGGATGCGTTTCTCCCCCTCTAAGTGTAAATTGTTACTTCAGGACTGGCCTGCGTCAACCCCCGAACTAAGGATAGGGAGTGAAGTAGTTGAATGCGTTGATAACTTCACTTATCTTGGAAGTCTGATCAGCCCTAATGGGTTGGTGTCTGAGGAAATTTCTGCACGAATTCGAAAGGCTCGTTTGGCTTTTGCCAACTTACGCCATCTATGGCGTAGGAGTGATATCCGTCTATCAACTAAAGGACGAGTATATTGCGCAGCAGTTCGTCCTGTTCTACTTTACGGCTGTGAAACATCGCCATTAAGGGTAGAAGACACTCGTAGGTTACTAGCATTTGATCACAGATGTCTTAGAAATATATCTCGTACCTGCTGGGATCTCCGGGTAACTAATAATGAGGTTAGACGAAGGGTATTAGGGAATAATGGTAAATCTGTTGATGAGGTTATGAAACTTCATCGACTGAGATGGTTGGGGCATGTGTTACGTATGTCCGAACACCGGTTACCACGTCGCTCAATGATGACTAGTATTGGGGTGGGTTGGAAAAGGGTTAGGGGCGGCCAAACCAAAACGTGGCATCAGTCGTTGAAGTCACTAACTTCTGGTCTGAGCCACATTGGTAGATGTCGACTACCTGGTTGGGGTCCGCGTGACTGCCGTACCCAGTGGTTGGAGACTCTTGGTGACATGGCTCAGAATCGATCACAATGGCGTAGGTGTATACATTCTTTGTCTTCACGTACACCTTGAGACTAAAATTACTCTACCTTTCTTCATACAAACTAATTTTTTTTCTTTTTTTTTCTCTACATATTATATCCTTATATGCAATCTTCCTTTTATATATTACTACCGTTAAAGTAACTGATTCTATGAATTTGGTGATCATCTTGCTATGCTGTTGAGGTGTGGCAACTTGGACCGATGCACTTATGTGCCTGGTCCTACGTTGTATCTGTCTGACTCAACAGGTTGTATTTCGTGACCTGAAAAAAGAAACTGGTTGACTTCACTGATCGGTAGATTTCATCGTATTATGTATCACTGACGACTATCATACAATTACATCAGTCTTTCTACAAGGTTTGAACCTTAATAATAACAATAAAATTAACTGAAAGTGACCAGCTTCTATTGTGATAAAAGCATCCTGAAAAGATTGTTTCGATACTACGATTTAATCATACAAGTGTTGAGTTCGCTGCATGACTCGTCAGCGAGATGTAACTACTCTCTTCAAGTCTCAAAACGGATGATAACATTGAGATGTAGAGACATCAACTTAATGAGTCACAAATAAGACAAATATCATATTGTATTTCATTGCTATCCGCCACATTACAAATTTATAAAGATCTATGGGCCCCGTAATGAGACATTAACATTCAGAATGAAAGTGGATATGATAAGTAAGTAGTGTCTGATTTAAGGTTCCTTAGTTTCTCACTAATCGAATAACTAGTAAACTTACAATATAAATGATAAAATAATAAAACTCTCACCCTAATTCAATGTTGAATGGTTGAAGTAGTTCGTTGAGAGCAGGTAGGTTACATCCACCAGTATCTGGAGTCCATAGACGTCTTAAGCACCATAAACAAAAAGAGAAAAGGAAAATTTTCACAAGTGTACAAATACATATACATGCATACATACATGATTATTAGCAAATAATCCTAATCAAATAAAATGCTAACGACAGTGTTATGCCGGAGTACAAAGAAGCGTAACAAACTTTCAGAACTGTGGTTTCGAACACTATTTCATTTACTCGAACTATCTGTAATGTAAACATTTTGTTTCTACTATTGTTACGCTCCGCTTGCCCTATCCTCCCGGTTAGCATAATTACTGTTATTACATTGTCTCTTATTATGGAATATAGTTAATTAGTTGTGTACAAGTTGCTCCTATTCACTACCACTGTTTCCCTCGTTTTGTATTCATGTTAATTTTCTAATTGGTTTGTTGGGTGGTCTGACTTTATGTATATATAAAAGAATGCTTGAAATATAATATGATTCTGTCTGGCTGACCTATTGGCTCGCATTCTTCTTACTTCGGATTGGGACTAAGTGGGCAGAGGGCAGGCGCGCAAATACCTACTAGGCACTAGCAATTGGCACTCGGCCATCCAATCACCCATTTTCTTTCGTCATAACAGACAGGCATAACCAATCACCAACACCACAATACGTTATCATCATTATCATCAACAACACGTAACATTAAAAGGAGTAAAATGAAAGCTAGACGCGACCAAACTACAATAAAATAAAGTTTATGAGGTCACTGACTACCTGTCGGAGCTACATAAACAGGTGACGATTACGTCATCAAAGTATGATGAATTATCATAACCAATGGTTGAAGATATTGGGTTACAGACTACAACTGATAGCAATGGCGTAGATGTATCTTCTTTCTATGTATATGATTAACAGGAGAATAAACGAAAGTATTCCGTTGACTTATTGTTGAAGCTATGGGATAGGTGAATTCGCACTGGATAATCATTAGAGCAGAGAAAAGAAGGCGTCAACTATATCGGTTCAAAGTAGGAGATTTCAAATTATATCACCTCTCAATTACAGGAGCTTAGTCTTTCTTCTTCAATGATCTCTATGTCTAGTCCTTACAGTAACGTGTATACTTCTACTATAACCACTACCCTGATACACGTCTTTATTATTACATCTCTTAGTGTTGGTGATTTAGTGTTGGAAATTTGAGTGTCACAACTATATATGAGTAAAACCAGAAAACCTGACGTGGTAAGGTGACTGTATACGAGTGTCACTCTTATAAGATGTTCCTCTCAGCCAACCATGAGTCGCCCTGATGTTTATTTCCAATAAAAAAGAGTAATATAAAACAACGACTTTAGAACTGGAACATCACATTACTATTCTATAAATTTTCGCATCATTGATAAGATCATTACAAGCATGGAGCTTACAATGTATGTGACCTGTCTAACGCAGCTATCCATTGAGCTCTATGCTCGCTGATCCTATATAGTCAAGGATATCTCTCTAATCTGGTTATATATATATATATATATATATATATATATATATATATATATATATATATATAATTTACAATTTACATGATATATAGTAAAGTAATAGTTGTAGTAAATGATATAGAACAATGACAGGCATACTTCACTCACCTAGTATTCGTGTCATAAAAACGTATACTATGCATTACACTAGTATTATACCAATCAGCGAACACAATCAAAGATAATCCTTTCTCAGTGATATCTACAAATAATTTTCTTACTTCATGTGGAAAGAATTCTTCTTCGGGATCAACTATAAGCAACGTACCTATGAAAAAAAGATTGAATAAATAATGGAGACTATATTAAGGCTCAAGTGGAACTCTTTAAAAATATTGGAACTAGTTGATTTAACTGGTAATGTTTCCTTATCTTTTTGGACAATTACATCATCGATATTCAATTCATAGTAGAAGTGTGCATTTTGGTGATTTCCTAGGTACTTAATTAGTCCGTTTTGACGACACTATCTTTACATGTGTCACTGTCACCGATTCTGGGCAATGTCACACAGAATATCCAACCATCGGTTAAGACAATCGTGCGGAAATTAAATAGGTAGTCTGCATCAACCAACACGGCTCAGAACAACAGTCAGGGATTTCATGAGCTGATGCCATGCTTAGTTTGGGCGTCTTTAGCCCTCTTTCATCCTGCTCTAACATCAATTAGCATAGTGAGTTGAGGAAGGCGGTGGATAAGCATATTTAACACATGTCCAAACCATCTTAGTTAATGAAGATTCTCAAACTAACTAATCGAACAGTACATTGACAACGGTAGAGAAAGGATTCATTAAAAATATGCTTGTTCTGCCCAAATACTTCATGCAATATCTATACGAGGAGCCAGCCTACAAAAAGTATAAAAGTAGGTTCCCCATAGTGGCAAGGTGAGGTCAAGTGAATAATTACGGTGGAATCGTGTATGCGCATTTCGGAAACACGGCATACTTCTATCGCACAAGATTGCAATCATTTGGTGGAAGATCTCTGCTGTCCGATTTAACATAGGGCTAGTAAGTTGAAGGCTTGGATGATTCAGAAAACTCGGAACAGTATTGCGTGGACTAGAATCGTTGACTCTGATGACACATGAGGTGAAAATTGGGGATAGGGATTTAGGGTTGAGAGTGCTGATAGAAGAAATAATAGTAACTGAAGAAGAAATTTGCTTACGAAGACAGTAACCTTGAGTGCTATTAGAGGTATATGGGGGGGGTTATCATTTCTATTTCGCTTACATCATGTAAGGATTCTTCCTCAAAGGAACCTAAAAAGGCTTGATTATAGGTGATCGTGACGACTCAAAAGTGTGACTAGTCACAAACAACCATCTTACAAGTGGTTCTTGGTGAGTAAGCTCTTTGTTTGGAAAGACCTTACAGCTGGAAACCTGTTTGACATTGTTACGACTTTAAGGAGTGCTTCATCCAGTAAAGCTCGACCGGATCATGACAAGCAAGTGCGAGTATCACATCAAGGTTGTAGCAGGGATTTACACTGGAACAATGGATATGCTGTAAAAAGTTGTTTCCTTTGATAAAATAAATAATAGTCCATTTCCACGTATAAACTGATAATACCATGTATTTAGGAATGAATATCTAAGAAACAGTTAGTCCAAGTAGCCACACATCACATTACTGAGACGAGCTTAAATTAACAACATGACTACCGTAATATACTACAAAATGAGGAAATCTAAGTGTACAGATAAAAGAATAATCGGACCTATGATTAAGAAGATGAAGAGTGAATATAACTGCTCACTCTGACAGATTCTCATCTATGCCGTTACCAAATAACTGCAACTACAGATTGCGACTATCGCTCGAGGACACAAAGAAGGTAGTCTGGATCCATCAACATGGCTTACATCAACAGTCAATGACTACATAGATTAATGCCATATTGTGATTTATCTTTTAATTTCCTTTCATTGTAAACTACTTATATACTACCAGTCAACATAGTGCCTCGGGGTAGATGGTGATTACGGACACAGTCCATGTCGGAGTCAACTCACTCGACAAAGATTTGCAACTCACCAATCGATTTGTTATCTACGTTAAGTAGTCGATCGTTTTATGATCAAATATCTATAACCTACTTTGTCTTTTAATTTTCTAGTCGATTTATCAAAGCCACTGAGTGATACAGATTGGACTGCTGAGTAGTACACTCGGTCTTTGGTTGGAAGATGTAGATTTCTCGCTTATAACACAATCGATGCAGGTTAGTGAAACTCAAACAGACCTTTAGAATCCGTGCAGCGATTCAATCAAACTGATTGATTTTCAAAGGCAGTTGAAGCGGCCAGAGCAATCAGCTATTTAAATGGAAAGAAGTGCACTCGAAAAAATCACAAACGTTCATTGAAGAGTTTCAGAAGACTATATATTACGAACGTCATCATCTGCCTATTCTAAGTTAATCTTTAAAAATTCAGATAGAGAAAGCGTAATCTCTAGAAGAACATTCATGATAAGTACGATTTAAGGTTGGTGATTTTCATCCTACTTCTCCATAAACTTTAGGTTGACCAGTAGTCTTAAAGTAGTCAATCTTAAATAGATCTATGCATTTCTAACGTGTACAAACAGTGTTAAACAGACATTACGGTCTATAAAGTCGAATCGTAGTTTCAATATTAGTGATTTTATGATCTATCCATCTATCTAAGAGACAGTTTATAATAGAATAAGAAAAAAAAACACCCATTTAAAAGTACTTACCATAATTAGATGCATTGAAACAATCAAATGTAGACGTTGAAATTTCAATGAAGTAATTTTTTCTACGTAAATGTATATACAAATCAAGAAAATTTGTATGAAGATGATCACCTAACCTGAAAAATGTCATAACATTCAATTTAATGAAATATCTACATTATAATTAATAATACAATGAGAAATATCTGTAGCTTTGAATAGATAACAAATGATCAAATAGAAATAGTATGATGTCAGTCACTAAGCGTTAATGCACATCATGAATGGAAAATAAACAAGATGAGAAACAAATATGAACAAATAATTGATGTTAAATGAAGAGCTACAATTAACCTCCTGAAGAAGTTGCGATACTATAGCAGTAAGATGACAAAATTAGAAAGATGAATAACTAAAGGTATAAAAACAGTTATCGTGGCAACGACAATGTAAAAGGTTAGACATAAACAATGAGGTTCTAGGAGACAAGTTAAAAAAGGATGTATGACGGAATACTGAAAATTAGGATCCAGACGAAGGCTTGGGGTGAATGAATATGAACGATATCACTCAACTAGGTAGTTTGTGCTCCTATATAAATGTCTCAGAGGGCGTGGATTTATACAATGGATACTCACTGAGTAGTGACTACTGTGACGACTGTCTAGTATTCTATAGTACTGATCCATGTTGATCAAGGTACAGTTAGCCGATTAGCCTAAGTGGCTCAACATCGTGTGTAATATGTCTCGATGAGAAGTGGTTCAGATAACTGAGTTTTCTGCTGACTACATCAAAACCGCTTTACATTACAACATAGTGTACATGACGTCAAAATATTTAGACTAGTGGCCAAATTGAGACCTGATTGTTAGAATTCGATCAACACTGTTAAGAATTAAGCAAACATCACAATGGTCAACATTTAGTGTACAATCAACGTAAACACCTCAGTCAAACAGGGATTCATTCACTGTCCAAACAGCTCAGAGATAACAGTTGTAGATTGTGAAACTGTGTGACCTACGATCAAATCAGCTACGAAGCATCAGCTCTCTCAAGATTTCAAGTACGACTTACTGACGAGTACGAAATAGCGCAGCACTTAGGTCAAACGAAGCTTTTGGTGGAAAACATACAAACAACCTTCTATCATATAATTATATGCTAACGAGTGAGCAAACATTGAGTTAATGAATAACTGACACATTCATTCACTGTAAAAATACACTTACAATGCAAAATATTAAAATAAACGAGGTTTGGTAAGTAAACGAAATGACACTAAAAAAAATAAACTTACCAATCTAATGGTTCTTTTGAACGAGTTAAATCATCTCGAGGAATGAAACCCGATGGATAATGGATACTATGAAACTGATCGAACAGAATTCGTTTTCTTAGTAAGTTGAAAAAGTAAAATTAGTGAATACGTTGAAAAGTATATGAACACATGAGATATACATACGAACATGCACACAGGAATTATAATGTTCATTCAATGAAGCATCCTGAAGAAAGTAACCCACAAAGTTCATTAACATTAAGATAATGACCAAAACGTTACTGAATACTTTAATGAACTGATTGGGATATACTGGCTGAAATGATTGTTCGTTTACATCTCACTATGCTAAACAGGTAGGATGAAATGGCAACATTCATAGTAGTAAAATCTAAGATTCGGAAGCGAAGTTATATAGTACATTTTGGCTCTGCAGTCATGATCTCATGTCGATAAACCAAAAGGTGAATTTATGCTTCTGTTAAATTTCTACTTTACCTCCTATTTCGTTTTAGATCGTCAGGGAAAATATGAGGCATCTACGCTTGAATTGCGTAACATTATAAATTAACTGGGGTTAGAAATACAAACAACTAGAAACCAACTCAGTAGTCTGTAAACAAGGCACTTATTGAGAAGCCTAAAAATCCTAAGCTCAAATCTCGGTGGTGGCGATGTTGTAGGAGTACGCTTCGATTGAGGAAGTGTACAAACAGACGAGGAATGTATCAAACGCTTTTTGGTAATCAATGATTGTCAAACTGTAGATAATTTATGATGTGAAATTTCAATATGGTCGATTAATTTGAATGAACTACACAATAACGTTTAACCAAGAAACGTCAATTATCAATACGATAAGATTTCAATTAATAGCAATTCAATGCAATAATATTTTATATTATGATACTAAAATCAAACTTACGAGCGATGTGGAGTAGGTACAATATTAGCTTTTATTGGTAATCGAAGATTTGTGCTTAATGAGAGATTTTTGACCTGAGTAAACACAGAAAAACAGGAAAACACGTAAAGATAGCAGTAGGTCACAATGACTTGAAGTCACAAAGTTTTTATCTAAGGTGGACAGGAAGTACCGTATTCTCTTAAGGTTAATGACAGTTGCATTTCTTCGACATAGGTTACCTGATGTTTTGAGTAAACGAGTGCCCTTTGTAAGAGTTCAAACCCGGCAAAACCCAGTTATACCGTTTAGCGCGTAACCACCAAGCAACTCTGGTTATCTCAAATTTCAAAATTGAATGATGCAAGCTTGAATTTCACAGAAATTATTAGTTCTCTCAAAATTACAAGTAGACTGTGGTGATAAATGTTAGCTACCAGAGAAGCTATTCATAATCACGTAAAACACTAAAACTTCACACGCCAGTTATTTTTAAATAAGTTTATAATCTCTGAAGATAATCGATTCACTCAAAAGAATTCCAGCAAACCTTAACTTATTAGCCTGGATAGAGGTTAAGAGAGGAAAAACAAAGAAGGAATGTATCGTTGATTTTGTAAAAATATCGCCCACTTTTGATCTACATAAAAACTATATAATATGCAATCAGTAAGAATGAAATACAAAGTGTCTATAAAAAAGTCATAAGTCTTAGGATGTATTGAACTGAACAGCTGCATAATCTAATTTTAGAATTCCTTGGAAGTACATAACCATAATCTTGTCAAGCACTGGCGTAAAGTATGTTCACCTAAAACCAACGAGTTGTAGGCCCATAATTTACAGTTAATGACATGGCGTCGTGGAATAAAAGAAAACTGTATAGGACTGATCTCTGTCGGCCAATCTCGATTTCTTGCTTGGGGTCCTATAGATGGTGCAAATCAGTGGCTTGAGATCTTATCAAATATAGCGTAGAATAGAAACCAGTAGCGATCTTGTTACAGTTTCCTATTACAATCTTCATAAAAGTGATAACTTCTCTCAATAAGAATGAAATTTTGATTGTGTTGTTACTCGAACTGTATCACCTGCTTTGTAAGTCTCTTGTTGTCCTACTAAGTCTTAGATTTTCCTCTTATTTGTCGTCTTTCACTATTTTATTCACACCGTTGCCTTTGTACTTGTGTGGTGCTTACACATTTTTGGTTCGTTTGGAGCTCAGGTTACTCATTCCGAGTAAAGCTACTATAATTACTTATCCAGGAAACATGTAATGATAGATCGACAGCGTTGGTTATGAGAGACACTTCACAAGACTCGATGACATCTGTTAGTGGTGGTATGAAGTTGATATACTCAGTAGACGTGAATTATATCACATATCATGATTTTCTTAACGTAACGAGTACACATTTATATACACAGCTTTAAGCCAAAATTTATTTTTTCAATTGCTAGTGATACTACTGAATTGTTCAAAAGGAAGTAACTGAAGTGGAGTTCGATTATACGATCTATCAGTTAAAAGTTAAATGCTTTACAAACAAAATCAACGGCACTACAGATTATTATTTATGTTGTTAATAGTAGTATTGATGTTATTGTTCTAAAGTCAAAAATAAGACATTTGCTATGAACTTTAATCAAATAAGTAGTAAATAGTGGACTTACATTATCATAAGACTCGACAACAAGACTGATATAACCTTCGGCAATACCTGAAAAACGTGAAGATGGTATAGTATCATTCAGTGAATCTGATGCTACACTTAGATAGACAGCTAAATATCCAACCCATGGCCAAAGATATTGAGAGTATGAAACACCAACATGTAGACGATGTCCATTATGATGAATGTAAGGATGATAAATAGGCTGTTGTGTTATACGACCAATAACATTCATAGAATTTAAAATAGTTATCTGATGATTATATAAAAATAAAAAACAAGCAAACTATGTACATTAGTCTGTAAAATAAGTACACAGACTAAGATTTAGAATACTTAATATTAATCAATTCTAAGAATTTCAATACCCTCCATTCTTTATAGATTGAATTTGACAAGCCTCCATTGGTATACGTACAACTTCAGTGAATGGCGGAGAAATCAACACATTCAACTACTTTGTTCCATATCACTAATTTCAGGGTCAATCCTGAAGCAACATTTTACAAAAGCACAAGAAAATTTCAGAACTAAATATCTAAGGGTTAAACTAACAAATGCGATTAAGTGTATGACACTTTGATGTCACGGAACGTCTCTTAACAGGTAGTCTGTATCTAATAACACGGTCAATGACTTTGTTTATTGATGTAACATTTTCGTTTGGCACTTCTTAACAATTTTCTACCGCCACATAAAATCGAAAATACCCTAAAACCTGTATGTACAAATAATATCAAAGTGACCAAACTTCAGAACTAAGCTTATCTATAACGCTTTCAGTGACTGATAGTTGCGTGTGGTATTTAGTATTCTAAGTTATCTTCGGTTTATTTAGTGCCTGAACGCCGGAACTAAAAAATAGACTAACAAGAGAAGACAAACTGAGTATTATTTAAAAGACTAGTAGCTCAAATTGTGAAATGTCGATGAAAACTCTGCAATTAAACCGTTCAGCTTAAAGAATGAAATTTAATCAAAACTATTCCCCGAAGATATAATTGTTCTCCGCTATAACAGATTGTAATTCTTATGGGAGATTCCACTTTACATAGATACAGGTTTCTGAAAACAACGTTTATAAACATGTTAGTGCACTACAATAGAACATGTCAGTTGAAGAAAAACACAAATAAACTGAACTCATTCACCAACTTTTAGAATAATCAGATAATCATGTACTCATTTTACAATTTAACAATAAATGATGCTTAAAAATGAAACTTACATTGAATATAATTGGATGCATAGATGAGTACAAAGGCTGAGAACAATACGGCCACATATACGGACATTGAGTTAAATCCAAGTAACTAGGGAATAAACTTGCTTGAGGCTTCATACGTTGTACTATCTGTAAAAATGTTAAATCGTAATATTAAACGTGTAAAGTATGAGTTTTCTGATATTATGTAGTCGCACGCAGTCGGCATGAAGCCCTGTTTAACTTTGGCATTGTGATAAATTACTCTCATCAACAAGGATTACTTGACATTTTGAAGGAACAGATGTATCATGTGGAACTGGAATTAGGATTGCACACTTTCACTGAAGCATCAATGTAATGTTTGTCTAGTCTCTTACTCCTGATAAAAGTTGTACTTCGTTCTCAGGAAAGACGCCTAAAACTGAAACTGAGAGAATCTGGTTCGAATTTACCAAAGAGTATAACTTCCCCCCCACCTTAAATTTTAAGACTGACGAGTGTCAACCATCTACCGACTATCTTTAACTAACAACACAACTTTATGTTGGCGAACGTATAACCGTTCGCATCGGTGGGTCGGGGACCAATGGTGAAATTTCCCTCCCAACAATTTGTGATATAGCACGACAATCATCCATTGTCGTTGGTGATAAACTGCCTCACTCACGACAAGTCTGAACTCCATTAGTTACGGTTTTTTACCAGAACTTTAGGAAAAGCTGAAGTTAGTCACTACCGAACTGATGATTATAATTGAACTGAAGTAATTTTGTGGAAACAGGTATTAATTTTAGTTTTTTATATTCATTAGAGATTGATCTTCGTATAGTATGACTGAAAAATAGGGAGTATTTAACAGTTTTAGTTGTAGTGAAAGATAGAGTGATTTATACCAAACAAGGCCATTTTTTCCTTGTCTTGTTGTCAAAAGATCAAGTACACAAAGAGTTAGTGAGAATAGTTAGGTATGTATGATTAAGTAGCCAAACTTCTCTAAACTGAGGATATTCAGCGAATCTTTGTGATTCACCAGTTATCTTCAAAGGACAGTGCTAGTAAAATCATATTAGTAATACTAAAGCTTGACAATGCAAGTTAATACGCAGTGATGATAATTCAATTGATGATATCAACTTGAAATGTCTATTACGGTGGGTTGGTCAATCTTTATTAACGTCGTTTCAAAGACTTACACCTTGGGTGTTATTTAAAAACGTTAGGACTGATTGTAAAAAGAATGTAATCAGTTTATGAAATAACGCCATGTTGTGAAAAATAGCTATGTACCTCAGCTTCATCATAATTTCATAATCAGAGTCTGAGAAAATGTTATCAGATATGCCACTAACTATTTCAATTTATAATGTAATTTTAATGAGTAGCAGACAACTGAATAACAAAAGTTGCCAGTTTTTTTTCAAATTAACCATCCAAATATTCACACAAGTTTAAATGAACTATCAGTGGAATCTAAGACAAGCTTTCCATCCTATCCGACAATCATCAGCTTAGTATACTTGAATTCCTTTATTCGTGCATACAATCAGGGCTCCATTGAATTGCTTCCAGATTTAATAGCTCAGTGGTTAACGCAATGGTATTTGAAAAAGAGTGCTCGGCTCGAATGTGAGCATTAACATTTGAATGCAAGAGTGACCAGATGGCAAGTCATTAAAACGATAAAGCATATAATATAGATTTCGCAACTTTTGAAAGACATATATAGCCAAAGACATTACCTAAACAATCCGTTAAGGATGAACATATACGCAAACACAAAAAGATCAAACGTAGTTCTTAATATCAACAGCACCTAAACATTTACGAACACAAGACACCAATCACTATAACGTAACCAAAACATATTTCGTCTAAGAGTAATTATTATGTTATTCTACATATATATCAACTGGAAAGTATACATACACAGTGATTACCTGTAGAGCAGATTGAAGATTTACTAAACCAGCGCCTTGTTCAAACATACTACTTTGATCAGTTTCTTGTGACCATTTTATTGAATTAGTACCAAATACACGTACTGAATCAAGTTGATTTGCACTAGCTATTAAAGCTTGTTTTATACTAATTGGATTAACAGGTACAAATGAGTGAGTAGTAAGGGAGTTACTACTGTTATCATAATTCAATAAATTAGCATTATGATTTAAAGCAGCACTAAAAGTGTAGAAAAAAATATGAGAATAATGTATTACAATAAAAAAAAACTTAATATTTTTTTAGAATGGAATTCAATAACAAAAGGGTAAAATTCTCATTCCAAATATATTCTCTGTATGAATAACTAAACAAGGGACAAGTGACAACCATCGGGGGATTAATTTAACTTCGATTAGTAACAAACTATTAGCTGTAGTAAAACTAGGTAGATTCTGAAAAAGCTGTGAAAGATTGACTTATGAAAAGCAGGTTGGTTTTCAATCAATCCACGGATATACAGAACACACTTTCATTCTGGGACAACTTGACACCGTGTACGCCGACAATCGTTGTTTCTTGACATCAGAGCCTCGTTGGATTCATTGAAAAGGATTGTTCTGGAATTATCTGTTAGTAAATGATGTTATTGAAACATTTATCATTATCTTGAAGGCTTTAGCACCACTGAGGTTACAAGAACATATTTCTTAGTTGTTCTAATCCAACAGTGAGGTTAGGAAATGTTTACAAAAAAAGTCCCTCTACAACTATGACATGTAAATGTACTCCGGATGTTTAGCTGAGGTGCTCTTCTATCCGGCTTGGGAAAACAGAAGCGGAAAGATTTAAGGGTATCGATCAATCAGTCGTACTGTTTGTGGTCACCATACTGGTTCTGGGTAGGTCGCAACAATAATTTGATCAACCGTCTACTGTTTAAAACTCACGTCATATCTAATCAGGAGAATTCTTTCTTGAATTTGACTTCACGAATAGGTCTAAGATACTAAATTATCGAAAACCAAGAACTAACATTGAAGAGTTGTCATGTTCAAAGTATAGGACTCTTCAGCAGTAAGCATCTACGACGTCATTATGGAACAAAATACACCACAACACCCTATTACAGTGAATATCAGCTAACTAATGACTAACTTGGGGCCGTTGGTGGAGTCCTAGTGAGAATAAGTGACGAGTAAAGTTCAACTATATCGGATGTGAGGCAACTACCCACTAATCGGAATGGATGAGGTCACCCAAATTTATCGTTAATTGACTGAGTTAGAAATAACAACCGTTGGAGGCCGAGTCAGTGGTCTAATCGTTAAGCGTTCGCCCCATAGCCTGAAGGTCCTGGGCTCGAGTCCCCGGCAATGTTGTTGTTGGGGATGTTAGATCCCCAAAACTCACTTGGCAAACCGGTTATTTTTGTGATTTTATTGTGTAAATTTGAATTTCCTGTTTTCGCGCCAAAAATTCCCCTTCTCACCTTCAGTTCGTGTTTCCCACTTGGTAAGACGCTAAATCTTATTGGTTCGTTGTTTATTTTAGTACGCTATTTGTAACATTCCAAGGACGCTCTCTATTTTTGTATATATACGCATGAGTTGTGTGTGATGATGTCGTCTGACAGGCTGCCTGTGGAATAAACGCTTCTTGCCGTCTTTGGACTTCTTACTCTAGTTAGCTGGGCTGGGGCGCTGCGCAATAGCTTAGCTTCCTGTTACTGTGTCACTGGTCTTACGTTCGTTAGCGGTTATCTCGGTGTCACCATAAACTCGCGAAACCTTAGCAGTGGCGACGAGGCTGGTGCTAACATGGATCCGTCGAAAATGGAATTATTAATGGAGCAGCAGTTTAAATTGATTCAAATGCTTGCAGAAACGAAAATTGCATCTACCTGCTCGCCTAGCACATCTACCACTACTATTGCACCATCTATTGACGGCGTTGCAAATAGTATTGCTGAGTTCCACTACGATCCTGATTCTAATATCACTTTTGATATGTGGTTCCGTCGTTACGAAGATCTATTTAAATTTGATTTCGCAACGCAAGATGATGCTTGGAAGGTTCGCCTGCTACTTCGAAAATTGGGTCCAAGTGAGTTAGATAAATATTGCAATTTGATCCTGGCACAGAACCCACATGACCGATCATTTGCTGACACCGTTCAATCATTAAGCCAACAGTTTGGTGATAACTCCTCTCTATTCAATATACGATACCGATGTCTTAAACTAGTTATGAATGAAGACAGTGATTTTCTCACTCACGTCGGTATTGTCAACCGTGAATGCGAACGTTTCCGTCTCAAGTCTCTCACAGAAGACCAGTTTAAAGCACTCATTCTCATCTGCAGTTTGCAATCGCAGAAATTTAGCGACATCAGAACGCGGCTTCTATGTAGACTTGACCAAGATCCGAAGCTAACGCTGAATGATATTGCTAACGAACATCAGCGCCTGATCAACATCCAACGTGACACAACTATGATCCAATCTGGCGGTAAAGACAACTCTGAAGTCCATGCAGTACGTCAGTCATCAGGCAATGCCACATCTATGGCTGCATCTAGCTCATCTCATTCCAGCTCAGCTCTCTCTTCAAAAACTAGACCTCCTTCAGCATGCTGGCATTGTGGCGCATGGCATTTTATAAGATTCTGCCCATACAAGCACCATCGTTGCAGAAACTGTAAATCTGTCAACCACAAAGACGGGTATTGTAAACGCCAGAAGCTACAGCGACCTCCACGTCGGTCCAGAAATAACAGAAAGCCATTTTCTCAACCAAGCACAAATTCTCTGAGTTTGCTAGCGTCCTGTCAAGCCTCCACTCCAGGTGAGAGAAAGTTTCTTACTCTTAACATTAATGCGTATCCATTTAGATTACAAGTAGATACTGCGTCAGACATTACGATTATTTCCAAGAAAGCCTGGATTAGAATGGGTAGACCACGCATTGAGCCTACTACGCAGAAGGCACGCACAGCATGCGGCAACTATTTACGCATGTTGGGACAGTTGACGTGTGTTGTATCGTTTCGGGACATGTCGTTCACTGGGGTATGTTATGTTACAACAACTGATCTGAATTTGCTTGGATTAGATTGGTTTGACCAGCTGCAGTTAGCTGATGTTCCGTTAAACACTGTGTGTCGGCTGGTACGACAAACCCCAGAGCCAGAGAACTATACGGCGAAAATCTTAGCAGAGTTCCCGACTATTTTCCAACCGGGATTGGGTTGTTGCACCTCAACGAAGGCGACCCTCGGTATACAGAAAGGTGCTAAGCCTGTTTTTCGTCCTAAGCGACCGGTGCCTTATGCAGCATTACCCAAAGTCGATGAAGAGCTCAACCGTCTACAGCAACAAGGAGTCATTACGCCTGTTTCTTATTCTGCTTGGGCAGCTCCGATCGTGATTATAAAGAAACCGAACGGCTCAATACGCATATGTGCAGACTTTTCCACAGGCCTTAACGCAGCCCTTGAACAACATCATTATCCACTACCAGTTCCGGCAGACTTATTTACTATGCTAAACGGTGGGAAATTTTTCGCGAAACTGGATCTCGCTGACGCTTACTTACAAGTAGAAGTTGCTGAGGAATCCAGAGAGCTACTGACAATTAATACTCATCGTGGTATGTTTCAATACAACCGCTTGCCATTTGGGGTCAAGACAGCCCCCTCCATTTTTCAGCAACTAATGGATACTATCTTAGCAGGCATTGCTGGCGTTGCTACTTATCTCGACGATATCTTAATTGTTGCTACTTCACCAGAAGAGCTGCGTGAGCGTACAACTAATGTTCTACAGCGTATCAGTGAGAATGGATTCCGTTTACGTCCAGAAAAATGCCAATTTTCCCTAGAGTCAGTGAAGTATCTGGGATTTATTTTCGACGCTAAAGGTCGCCGACCGGATTCTGAGAATATTCAAGCTATTCAACTAATGCCAGCTCCCACCAATGATTCTGCGCTACGATCCTTTCTGGGACTAGTTAGCTATTATTCAGCCTTCGTGCCATCAATGCACGTCATCCGGTCTCCTCTTAACCACCTGTTACATAAGGATGTCACCTGGAATTGGACGCCAGATTGCGAAGCAGCTTTTAACAAACTCAAGTCAATTATTAGCTCTAGACTGTTATTGACTCACTATGATCCGTCCATGCCAATCATTGTGGCTGCAGATGCTTCAGCTTCTGGTCTTGGTGCCGTTATCTCACATCAATTTCCTGACTCTTCAGAAAAAGCTATCATGCATGCGTCTCGTACACTGACACCGGCAGAGAGAAAATATAGCCAGATAGAGAAAGAAGCACTTGCTCTCGTCTTTGCCGTACGTCGTTTCCATAAATTTTTATATGGGCGGAGATTCACGCTGCTGACAGACCACAAGCCCTTACTTACAATTTTTGGTTCAAAGTCCGGTATCCCAGCCCATTCAGCAAATCGCCTACAACGATGGGCTCTTGTCTTATTGGGTTATGATTTTGATATCCAGTACCGGCACACTCAAGAGTTTGGTCAAGCAGACGCCCTATCAAGATTAATCAGCGAGCACGCTACGATGGACGACGACACAATTATTGCCTCGCTATCAACGGAAGACTACGCAGCATCCTACCTAACGAATGCTGTCCGCGCTTTACCAGTATCGGTGTCAGATATTCAAATAGCCTCCAGAAACGATGCAATGATCAGAAGGGCTATGAAATATGTCACGCAAGGGTGGCCACGCATCGCTTTCGAGGGTGACATGAAGCAACTTTACCAACGTCGCGATTCCTTATGCGTCGTGGATGATTGCTTTATGTTCGGAGAGAGAGTAGTCGTGCCAAAGTCACTACAACCAAGGATGCTTCAACAGTTTCATTCTGGTCATCCTGGGACACGGCGAATGAAGTCTATAGCCCGCAGTTATGCATACTGGCCACTGATGGACCAGCACATTATCGACTTGGTACGCAGATGCACGCAGTGTCAGAAGGCAGCGAAATTCAACGCTAAAGCGCCACCGATCGCCTGGCCACAGCCTGAAAACGCATGGTCGCGAATACATATAGACTTTGCTGGCCCAGTCAACGGAGTTACCTACTTGGTCGTCGTAGATGCTTTTTCGAAATGGCCGGAGATTTTCCCGGTGGTGCCACCGTCACCACAAAGACACTGCAGATCCTCACAGAGATTTTCTCCAGAAATGGCCTCCCGGATATGATTGTTTCAGACAACGGGTCGCAGTTTACTTCAAGTCAATTTCAAGAATTCTGCCGACGGCTTGGCATCATCCACTACCGCTCTCCACCTTATCATCCGCAGTCAAATGGCCAGGCGGAGAGATTTGTAGATACTTTCAAGAGGGCGCTACTTAAGTCAAAAGGGGGGGAGACACCTATGGAGTCATTACAAAACTTCTTATTCGTTTATCGAACGACTCCGAACGATGCACTACCAGAGCGAAAGTCTCCAGCAGAAGCCCTCATGAGTAGAAAACTGAAGACAATACACAAGTTGATGTTGCCAAGCAGAACCACGCGCAAAGTGATCGAAAAGTTGCCAGCATATGAGGTTGGGTGTCCGGTGTATGCTCGCGATTACAGACCCAACCACAGTCCCTGGATAGAGGCTCGTGTAGTTGAGAGACGCGGCCAAGTCATGTACGAAGTAGATGTAAAGGGGGAGAGATGGACTAGACATCGCAATCAACTTCGCAAGCGAGCAGCAGCAGATTGTCCCACATCGACCCGAAATCTGCCACTTGAAGTCCTTTTAGATACTTTCAACCTACCCCCATCGCAAGTGGAGAAAACAGAACAGAAGCCGGTCAACATACGTTCCAGGAGACAGTCACTCCGACAACGACGCCAGACAGTCAAACTGCAAGTAAACCCAAGGAACGTCCGTTATTAAAAAGGGGAGGTGTTGGGGATGTTAGATCCCCAAAACTCACTTGGCGAACCGGTTATTTTTGTGATTTTATTGTGTAAATTTGAATTTCCTGTTTTCGCGCCAAAAATTCCCCTTCTCACCTTCAGTTCGTGTTTCCCACTTGGTAAGACGCTAAATCTTATTGGTTCGTTGTTTATTTTAGTACGCTATTTGTAACATTCCAAGGACGCTCTCTATTTTTGTATATATACGCATGAGTTGTGTGTGATGATGTCGTCTGACAGGCTGCCTGTGGAATAAACGCTTCTTGCCGTCTTTGGACTTCTTACTCTAGTTAGCTGGGCTGGGGCGCTGCGCAATAGCTTAGCTTCCTGTTACTGTGTCACTGGTCTTACGTTCGTTAGCGGTTATCTCGGTGTCACCATAAACTCGCGAAACCTTAGCAGTTGTGGATATGCACTGTTTAGTAGACTCATACGAGGACGAAGCAGTTGTCTAGAAGTGGTTTGTGGTCTTCAATTACTGCCTAACTAAGGCTAATTCATGATATTAAGTTACTTCAGTACATGGTTAGGAAAGACTAGTGGATTTCTGAAAGTTCTACCGAATTGATACCACCTCGGAAACTAATTCTGCTCAAGTGAATGGTAATGAGCGACATTAACTCAAAGCTCAGCTGGCAAAAGACTGGGAAATAGCAGGAGACAAAAGAAAGGTGGCAGAAACGGCTTCGACGACAGGTAACACAAAGCAAATGTACCGATTCATTGAGGAAACCGACTGGTATCATCCGTTCGAATAATGTACTTTCAAATGTTTCACCTATTTCATATAAATCTAAAAGTTTATGTAAATCGTATTCATACTGTAGTTTTTTTCAAAATATATACGGTAATAATAATACTATCATTATTATTACTATTATTAATACTACTAGTAGTAGTAGTATTAATCTAACAAACCACTCCTCCACTCCACCCCAACTCCAGCACCTCGAATATAGAACGAATAAAAATTTGCACTCACTTAATTAGTAAGGTGACAACTCCTGTGACAATCGGAGAAGCGACACTAGTCCCAGACAATACACGACATTTCCCATCAAGACCTGAACTAATAACACCAGTAGAAAAAGTAACAATATCCGGTTTTACACGTCCATAACCAGCTGGAAGCTCCTAAACAGTACCAAGAATACATTAGAAGATCAGAATAAGAAAATAATAAAAATAACTTGGCAAATAATAATAAATAGGATTGTGGTTAGTAGGGCGACTAGTTATCATATAATATCTCTCTTGACGTTTAGGTTAAGACTTAAACCCAGCACCATTTACTTTTATGTCAATGACTGTATTCAAATAACCACTGAAAACCAGGACTTCTAGATACATGTTTCAGACTAATACGGAACTCCACAGCACTATTCATCCACAAATCCGACGGTGTTTGAAGCCAGGATCCCCAATTCGCATGGCTAGCGCTTAACCATCAAACCAATACGCTGTCATCCAATGACAAACTATTCTTAACTTCGGTCAACTAGAGATATTTTGGAATGATGCACACGTAGTATGGTTGAACTCCAGTTGGCAAAACCACACATTTCGAATGCTGGAAAATGGCCAATGTAAATCTATCAATAGTGAGAACATAGTTATTAGCGCATTCGGTTTATGGACGTTTTAATTTACATAACTGACGAAATATAATTAAATAACTATTTTTCACTGGAAAGACTGTACATGCCCATGCTATGCTTTACAGCTTACAATTATTACTTAGCTACAACTAGTCTATAATGTAAATCACAACATTCAATAATCTCCCCACTCAAAACGCTCAAATAAAACACTTCTCCAATTTTGTCGATTCTCAATATTAAGCGCAGAGGATTTCTTTTCAGATTCACAACACTAGCGATCATGTGAATAATGACTCCATAACGGTGGAATATGCATATTTATTACACGATTAGTTGATTCATCTGATAGCCATAAATTTGTACATAAATAGGTAACGCTACACGATCTTGTTTCATAATTGAAATGAATTTTTATCGAGTCAATCTTGAAGTACTATTTGGAATGAACACTAACCAACCGTTGATCATGTACAGATATTCATGTACATGGCTTCAAGTTTCACTAGAAGTGTGAAGGCTAGTGGCACTTATAACTCACCTTTCTAAGCTGAAAGAAAATTCCTTAAATACTGAGCCACAACAACATAAAAAACTCACCCAACTAGTCATTCCACGAGAAGAAAATCGTGCGACACGGCCTAATGCATCTACTCCACCAACACCTAAAACATCCATTTGGTCAGCTGGATTATTCAATGTGCCAAACAGTGGTCCATCGTTACCAATAGCAGAAACTAAGAGTATACCACTCGCAGATAGCTCTAAAACCTTGATTTTTGCAACAACAAAAAAACAATAGTAATTATATTACTTACTGAAATACAACAGTAGGAATTAAATTAATCACTATTGAGATGGAAACAAAGAAGTGGGGACATTTAGAATTTGCATTTCCGGAAGATAACCATTTACAACCTTGGCATTTTGTTAGTGAGATACTTCGGATCCTCTTAATTTAAAACTTTTATCTGACCTAATTATTGTTGGTATAGTTTATATTATTCCTAGTTTGATACTAATTAAATTGGTAATCGGTTACTAAATATTCGTTTTACTACCGTATAAAATTGTATATTAATATGCAAAGCACCAAGTGACCTGTTAATGATCTATGTAACCATGTCTTCTGATTAGGTGTCTCATATAAAGGGAACGTTATTTCAATCAGTCAAAACTAGCGTGTTAGCTTCTAACCCAGTAGTAGACAACGATCTAACTGGTTCAGTTAAATCTGTTAGATGCAAAGGTTATAACGCTAGCAAAAATGACAGTGAGATGAATATTTGTGCTTATTCGAATCACTTCTATGGAACAGTTGAAGAAATCGTAAACCAACAAAAATTGAGACATACGAATCTTGAAGTAATTAGGCCATTAAAAACCACAATTTTCAAATTACAAAAATAACTGACAACATAACCACAATCATTTGGTTAGTTAGTTAAACATACAATTCGGAACAAATTAGTGCTGAAAGAGTATACGCCACATGATATTGCGAAGAAATGGTAGGAGAAAGCCGATAGTCATTACCAAAAAGTAAAAATTAACAACTTAACAGAAGAATCGAAATGTAGAAGAGAAAGCTCAGATGTAAATACAACCAACAAAAGACTTCCTTCGACTTATGTAAATCAACTCACTTTCACGAAGAGTTCAATAGAAAACTAGAATAGGATCATTACTTGATTCCATTATAAACCATTCCTCATAAGATATAAAGCCACTAATCACTTTCACAATCATCGACACCCTAACGAGGAAGTAATGATATAATGATTAACGATAAAGAAACCATTGGGATGACATTCATAAAAAATATTCAAGCCAGCGAATCCAATGTTCATTCAAAATGATGCCTCTGATTCAATGACCACCACTACCAATGAATACACATTGTCGAATCTCTGCATCACTAACATTGGGTTGTTAGTGGCTGTCACTAACCATTCACAAACAAACGTGATCGAACATATAGAGCTCAGAGAGACTAGGATTTACAAGTACTGAACAAAAATACTTTCATCAATGCATCAATACACCAAACCTTTAAAACCCGAACTCACATAGCGATGGGAGAAACGAAAACTTAAATTAGGACAGTCGTTCTACATTTCTTTTTATGTGGATTGGTTTATGAAAGAACGGTAGCCTTGAATATAATTACAATAGTTGTCAATCAGACCAGTCCTAAACTGCTTTCATTCATACTAGATGACAAGAAATAACGAAGCGTTAAAAAACGTTACCGTTTTGGTAACTGCACAAAAAGCTACTGTTTTCATTCTGCTTTCTATCCTTGTCTCCTGATTTCCTTATTTTCTTTAAGTGTATAAGTTAGTTCTCAAATCAATGTACGCATACATTAAAGATTGTAATCAATAGTAACAGTGTAGATACGGAAAAATGGTTTATGTGCACAAACTACTACTACCGCATACTTCGTAAATTAGACTGAAAACATGCATTCTAGCCGATAATATATACAAGTTTGGAGGTCTTTCACACATTCACTTACATATATAAGATACAAAATATCCATAAGATGAACATTTGTTCAAAATCAATGATGAGATAAACTTACTAAGATGGATGAAATAGAAATAAAAATAACCGCAGTGTTTATGTTAGAACGACTAAACAATGGGGAACATGGTTCGAGAAAAAGCAATCAAAAGGTATATATGAAGGTAACCTGGAACTCAAGGTTTAGATTAAGATGCAAATATGTCATTGTGACCGTTATCTAGTCATATCATTGATTGGTTGCGATAATCAAGACACTAGTCGAATAGCCTGAACTCACAGCGACAGTTAGCGACCTCGAAATGATGTCATATTTTGCTGCAGCTGCTTTCAGACTTTATCAATCCTAACTTTATGCCAGTCAACACAGCTCGTAGTTGGAAATACCTAATCCACATCCGAATCGCTTGATAAATATACTGTTTTCATGGTTAGTTAAATAGTTTTGATGTCTTCGGACGAATCCTATGTAGACAGCTTATTTTAAACCAGGATATCAGGATGAACTGATATGACACACTTGAAATAAATTAATTTTTAAAATGGAATTAGTAAAGCTATTGAAAATGATTATTAATTTATGACACCGAGAAGAAATTAACCAACCTTATCAACAAATGGTTTATCTAAAAAATCTGGTCCACCAATACTAAGATTGATAACATGTAATTTACGACTGATGGCATAATTAAATGCATCCAGAAACCATGAAGTATATGAAATCTGAGTATCTGTAAATACGCGGAATATAAATAAATCTGCCTGTGGTGCAAATCCCCAGGGTGGGCAATTAGAATTATCATGTTGTTTACTATTTGAATAGTAAGAGTTAGGATTCTGTGCAGCTATCAAACCGGTCACAAATGTCCCATGACCATGTCGATCTAAGGCTTCAATAGAATCATCAGAAGATTTCTAAAATAGAAGATAACAAAAATTAATGAAATATTTGGACGACTAAATGACAACTTGCTCACAACTGCCCATAATTACCATATCTTAGTATGCAATACAAACCATTCACAAACAATAAAGAGTGCGCCATCTATGTTTAACTTCCTATCATCGATCTAGACAATGCTACAGACTGGTCATGGAGTAACATTTTGCATCTAGAGGGATAGAAACATATCCTAAACGTGTTTAGATTGTTACTCTAAGAGTTCAGGAGACTGTGTATACTGTTGAAGTTTTCATCAAATAAGTTTATTTCATCCACAACATAGATTACAAAATGTTAACTTGAGACTCTTCAGCTGGATGTACCAGTTACATATTGGGAAATTTGCCGCCAGTAATTAAACTATATTCATACTTTTAAATTAACACTACATCGAAGCAATCCACTCGGGATTCAAATATAACAACAAAGCTGAATCTATTGCAATCCGTAACAGCATCAATGCAGGATCATAAACACTCACGAATGATAACTTACATTAATTATATCTACTGTCCAATCAGTTCTTTCAACAATTTTACTTAGAAGAAAATGGTTATGATCTGATGGCGCTAATCCAGTATCAAAGATACCTACGCGTACACCATTTCCGCATAAACCACGAGACCACGCATACTCCGCATGTAACAACTTCCATGGCTAGATTAAAATAAACATGAAAATAATAAAAGAACTTAGGTCATAGAATGATACATCATAGAAGTTTAAAAGAAAAACATCATAGAACGACTGAGTGAGTGCTCATGATCTCAGGCATATAGTACCTGGCAAAGATGATCTGATAGGTGGATATTACCTGGTTGGGATCATCAACCGGTAATCGCAGTTAGTGGTTAAATTACTTTTTGGTGGCATGAGTCAGAATAAATTACAATAGTGAAGGCGTGCTAACTCTGTATCTTTCTTTAGATCTTAAAGAGGAATTATACGTTATCACTAGATTGGTTAAACCATGAAATGTAAATCCAACTGAATATCATCTCATTCAATCGCTTGAGGGTAACGTACTTATTGCCATGCTTAGGATTTAAGCTTCTGGTAGGATGCTGAGCTAACATAACTGAGGCATTTAGTAGTAAAAAACAATAATACGTGATTGGAGCACTAATGAAGTACTAAATGATGGTTTATGAACTTCGGCTTGCGCCCCAAATAGGCTAATTTGTCAGTGATAATATCAAATTGCCCAAACTGAAATAAGAGGAGCCAAATTCAATTCAACGACATACCAGTTTAAAGCCGTATTTTGTCTAATAAACCACTACTTTATGCGGTTCTAAACTCATGGCTTTTTAGTGATTCATCAGTAGGACATAAATTTATAAAGTGAAAGGTATTTCCAAAATATCACAAAATGATGATGATGAATTACCTGTTTTAAAGGATCTAACGGTAAAGTTCCAGGAGAAGCAGATCTCTGTGAATTTCCAAACTAATTTTTGAATAAAAACAAGAGGAATGAAGCGATGATATTAACAATGGAGATAATACACATAAAAGCAAGTAAAAAGATGCAGAATATTTCTTTTGTAGAGAATGTGAGAAATCATTATTATTAACAATAAATCACAGCTTATTTAAATTAAGTGGACATCCCCTCTTACCAACGTATATATGATCACAAGCCAGCAGCGTTGCACATAGACAACTATAGATATCAACTCTATTAATCTTGGAAGTAACATTAACCTTAATGGGTTGATGTCTGCCGAAATTCCTGCATGGGTTGATGTCTGCCGAAATTCCTGCATGGGTTGAGGAATCTTATTTGGCCTTTGCCAATTTGCCCCAGTTATGCCGTAGGTAAGACACCTCTGCAGTAATTTAAAGCTGTCAAACATTCGCTACGATAACAAACGACATGCATTTTGTAGGACATGAATGACACATGTCCCCGAAGCATCGTATGCATATTCTGGAACGACTGAGTAAGTAATCCAAACATTAGGCACAAAGTACTAGACAAAGATGACGAATTGATTGACGAAGTTGTGAGTCATTATCAACTGAGGTGCTTGAAGCATTTTATTGGGGCATTCCACTAACCCCTATTGTTCGAATGATGCAAGAACGACAACATTTGCAGAATACTTTGAATTCGTTGCATTCTCATCAGCTAAATATATGCTATTGGTTTCGGATAACTCAAATTTTCTTAATTGAATCGCTTATCAGATAAAGTTAGATTGTCCAATTAGTGAAACGACTTCCTGTTATCTATAGGTGGAAGAAGAAATTGAGTCATCAGTCTGATGCTACCAGGGTAATTGAAGATTAACTACTGATTCCTTCAGAATACAAAGGTTACGTTTTAATCTTCTAAGTGCAATCACCTCAGCAAATTTAAATAGAATCGATTTATGTCGTTTATTAACAATTTCAAAAGCATTTGTTTCATCAACCTCATGTTGTATGCCTGCCAAATGACGCGTAAATGAATTCTAAAAGTGTTTACTGCTTTCAAACATAAGTTCTTTAGGATATGTCCAATAAATCGTAAGAAGGTTATTCTTTCTCTCCTCCAGATGTACCTGCTTTAGCAAGTACATATGAGCTTGTAAAAACAATTGGAGGTTTTTTTTATTTAGACGTACGATGTTAGCTAGTATAGAAGCAGAATAGAAGAAAATTAATATGAGGGCTAAACTAAAAACGTAGCATTAGACTTTATCTCCACCTATACTTTAAGATCAATTATTCTTTCATTCGTTCTTGTTGAACAATATTCCAGTATTAATCCTGTTGATACGACCATGTCGTAGTAATGTGGTAATATAGAAGGTTGAAATAACGCATTTATTTATAAGTACTCTGTGTTTTCAATAACGACCTGAACAAAAACAGTAAAAATCACAAATGACAATGCAATAGCTGATTGAAATCAACAATAACATCATCATATATATCCGTAATGATCCTTCTTTTTTCGTAAACAGACTTTTATCATCCACCTTATTATCATTGCAAAGGATTCGAATTCAAGTGTATGCTGTGCATATTCTAATTAAACCAAATTTTCTCTTTTAATATGATTTCAGTCAATCGAATTCGATTGTATAAACATACGATGTACGGTTAATTATCCATCCATTCGTTCAACTAACTACCAATTAAGTCAATCCATTCATTCATTCTTTCATTAATTCACATATACACAAAAACATGGTAACTCAGATATTTCTAGAATACATTAAACAAAAATAAAAGATGAATATTAATTTGTGTAAACATACTTACTAATTTTAAATTTCGTTGACTTGTTTCTAAGGAAATAGCTAGAAAAAGGTTAAAAATATAGTTAAAAAAGAACTTGGTCGAGTATATGTATAGGTAGGGATAACAGATATCAATAACATGAGATTCTTGAATTTCAGCTATCAAAGCCTAATGACCTATTTGATACAGTATTCGCACATTAAAAGGTCTAACACAAAGTTTAAAGCATGGTTTCCGAAAACTTTGATAGCACATCGTTGGCATTGACTCCATATGAGGCAGGAGTGGAAGACAGAAAGTTGGGGATAATAGTCACGGAATCGGAAATGTTAAGACCTAAGAAAGGAATTTGATTATAAACATGATTTTCCTGAGTGGTGCTAGAGGTGTGAGGGCAGTTATCACTTCCCAACCGCCCACATTGTAGAAGGGTCCCTTCTCAGGTATCTGAGAGGGAAAGTCGATTAGAGGTGGTCTTGGTGACCGAAGAGTGTAACTCTAGTGCCCATGAGATAATGCACAGAGGCCAGCTACACACGACGTTTTTCATAAGCGGTTTTTAATGTGCTAGGTCAGTGATTAGAAAGGCTCTACAGCTGGAGACTGAGATTCATGAAGTAAGGTAAGGTGTGTATTTTTAGGACAGACTGTTCCTAACTTCACCCTTACTCTGTGGAAAGGCAGCATCGCCGTCGTGTTTGGTGTTTGAGGAAAACACCTTACTGCCACCACAACTCTGTACAGTCAGTAGAACGACTATATATTTGTACATTTCTGCCAAAAGCAGTTAAAGTAGCTTAACATTTGATTCCAACAGCATTTGCGAAGTTATAGCAATCAAGCGCCAAGAGCCGGACCTCTATACCCAAAAAATCAATCTCTCATTTATAGTAACATTACCCTTGTTTTACTAGATCATTTAGTCTCTCAACCCTCCCACTTATTCCGATTGCATAGTCTTTAAATTCTTTCAATTTCACAATCTCATTTTAGAAACTCAATGATCTCAATCAGTCATTCACGTATCCAGCCTTCTTTTACACACTTAATCCTTAACTTTATAATTCTTGATTTTTATCTGTCATTCCAGGACACTCGTTTACTGATGATATCTATTAGCAACAGTTTCTATTTAGTTCTACAAATTTCACTTACATCTATTCATCTTGATGATGTACTGAAGTATTTACCTCGAAATGACTTCAATTCATAAGCACGTTGAATCTATGTTTTATAATCTCACATTTTGAGATACTTCAGGTTGTAAGTAACAGACAATGAGAACAGAAAGAAATCAAAATAAATTCTTATTACTCTGTTCAAATGTTTTTTCTGTCACACTCCAAGTTCGTAAACTCGACTAAAAGTCTAACGTTGTGTATCCTGTAAATTTCACCAGCCATTACAGTCTCCAAAGAAATATCAGTAAGAATTCAGACAGTAGACTTGGCAACTTGCGCTGACTGTGGTAGGTGTAAAGTGTTCATATGATAACTAAGTGAGGATTACATAATGCAGAGTTTAGTTGTTTTAATTAACGGTTGTAAAACATGTCTTCTTAGAGGACATATGTAATTTATTGATAAATGTTCCTAGACTTCCTTGAAGGATTGTTCGTGTATGTTGAGTAACAATTATAAATACATTTGCAAGGTTCTCAGTTACTTACGACTAAAAGACTTCGATAATGTACATAAATAACGCCACCAAAGAAAAAACACAAGAAACTTCAGGTACTGAGAGGAGCGATTGAACCATTAAACTACAAAAATGACATGCGATAATATACACATTTTCACTTTATTGTTAATTTTTTCTTACAAAAAAGGCACCAGACAAATGCATGATTTATTGAATATAAGAAAAAAACATCATTAGCTTACAATTATGTAGGAATTCTCCATCGTCACCATCATGATTTAAAAGAACACGACTTATTTGTTTCTGTGATGAGACGGATTTTATCTGACTAATATTCGACATATACCGAATAAAGTGTAATACATTTGTTTGGTTGAGATCGAATATCTACAGTAAGTCAAATAAAATAGTGCAAGTTTTCTCAGAATGCGAAAATCCCTAAAATATATGGGTTTGTAAATTACTAATGTTGACATGTAGAACTGCAAGTGGTGGAAAATGAAATTTTATTTTAATCGCTAATCAGCTAGGACTACGATACTTCAGTGGAGACTAATATATCTGTGAAAATGTACTGTAACAGAAGAGTAAACCATGTCTGAGAAACGACCTTACCAAACTTCAACAGTAAGTTTAAAACAATGCATAGAGAGTATGTCGGACAGTACTGATGACTCCACACATTACGTTTGACACATTATGAAATATTATTAGACAGTGAATTTGGAGATCATGATACATCGACTATTTTGAAAACCAGACCCTACAGAACTACAAGGACATTATATGCGAGTGCTAATTAAAAAACTGTGATCTAACGTTTGTAAAAAGTGTTCAACTAAAGAAAGCTTTAGACACTTATAATTGTTAAAGTAATTGAAGTGTATGTATGATCAATATAAAACCTGACACATGTGTGCATCGATCTAAGTTGCCATACCTCTAAAGTAAAACAAGATTAACATTAAATCAGTAGAAACTTCTTCAATAATAATAAAACAAAGAGCGAACACATGGTCCAGGGAGAAAGATAAGGAGCGCGGAAAGAAAGCTATGAAATAAGGGAGGATAATGAGTGGACACATCTGTAGCAGTGATCTATTGTGAGCCATGTCACCCAACGTTCACAGCTACTGGTTACCGTTTTTGCCTGGACCCCAACCAGGTAGTCTGTATTTACAGACACGACTCGAAACAGTAGTCAGTGACTTCATGGATTGATGTCATGCCCACCCGTAACTCTCTTCCATCTTGCTCTTATATCAGCCAACATCGTGCGTCGAGGTAGAGTGTAGTTGGGCATACGTAACACATGACCCAACCACCTCAGTCGATGAAGATTCACAACCTCACCGATTGATTTACCACCTTTGCATAACACCCGTTATCTAACCTCGTTAATACTTACTCGGTGACCGCAGCAGAGCGATGTTTTGAAGACATTGATGGTCAGAAACTAATAACCTTCAAGTGTCGTATATCCTTAATGGTTACGTTTCACATACATACAGTAAAACAGAGCAAAGTGCTTCGCAGTACACTCTAACCTTCGTTGAGAGACGAATGTCTCGTCTACTTTATAGGTGACGTAAGTTTTCAAAAGCCAATCGAGTTTTCTTCTTACTGAACTACATTTTCTTAAACTTCATCTCCGATCTCTAATCTTCCTCATTATTACTTTGTTTCTACCTTCACTATTCTGGGATTTAATCCGACAATTTATTCTCTATCTCCAAATTGATACATGGCAACTTGAACTGATGTACGCAAGTACCAAGTTCTACGTTGTTACTAAATGACTGACTAACCGACTCCCTATCTTTAGTTTAGGTGTTGATGAAGACCAGTTCTGGAGCGATAGTTGGCATTTACAGAGGGAGAAATGCATTCGGAACATGGTTGCATTAGTGCTTATCGCTGTCAAAAGATTCTGTATCTTATCGGCGTCTTCGCCAAACAGAACTATGTCATCGGCATACTCTAGGTCAATAAGTGGGTCTCCTGGTAGGAGATTGATTTTTGTAAAATCAGAAGATGAGAGTGCAATTTCCAACAGTGAATCGATTGTAAAATTAAACAAAAATGAAGATAGTGGACAGCCTTGACGGATACCACTTGGAGTTACAGGTTTATATGGTAGTTCTCCATAAGCTCTGACATGATTAATAGTGTTCTAGAAAAAATAATTGAAATAAACAATTTTTCTTAACAAAGAGTTACGGAATTAATAAACATTTACCTTAATTACGTCAAAATCACTTCTTTTCTCTTTCGAATTAGATGATGGATACCACCTCTCAACTATAGTATAATTCAATGGCAATGGATCCAGTAAAGATTTTAGAAATCGATAACGAGATTGGGCACAAGAATGTTCATGATAACTGATGATGAATTCTAATGATACAAATGAACATAAAGAGTAAGGTAAATAAAGTTTATTAATCACTGAATTAGAATATAAAAACAATGTACACAAATTTCATCACGTTTAAGGCTAGGAGAAAAAAACGAGAATAAAAGACAATGTAAATGGACTCTACTAAAAGGCTGTGATCAGAGTTCAATCAGTTTAAATACAACTATCCACGATTCAGACAAAAAGCAGATAAATATTCGAAAAGCTAATTTAAAACAATATCATAATAATAAAATAAAACTATAAATGAATGAAACTATAGATAAAACCATATTATGATAGTGATGGTATTTAGAAAAAATGATGCTACATGTTCTGCGTATCCGGTAGTTTTGGACGAAACACGATCACGTCTAAAGTACTGCTTCATTTAGGCCATCAGTTTAACGTAGTCATAAAACTGAGTAACGACCAACAAGTAAACAGACTAAAAGTGTGAATATTCTTTTGAATAGAGCCGCCAAACAAACAAAATATTTAAGAAACTGTGCAACACTAAATAACTTTAAATTTTTAGGCACCTTTTCTGGATTTAGAAAATACCCCTCTTTCACAGCACATGTTGTGTAATGAACCCGGAATTTGAAGCATAATAAGATTTCAAACTTTTCAATGACCAACGATTTGTTCAATAATTAAGAAAGATAAATAAAAAATAAAAAATAGAACAGATATGTAGTACTTAAAGCTCACAAACGTAGAGATCACACGGATCTTATCTAGATTTAAAAATGCTGAAATCGTATGAGTATTGCAGAAACATTACAACATCGTGCAAAGGTAGAAAGTGAGATGAACGAAAATTACATTCGGTAACTACGTTTTCAGCTGGCTAGTTTACGAACAACCTTCGATTGCGCCTAAAAGTCATATTTCTATGATACCAAACACTTGTAAGTAGAAAAGAATTTTGCTTAGTGAAAATAAACTGATCGGAAGACTGTAATGTGGCATTGTTACCAGCACTTAACAATAAAAAAACATTGTTAACAGATTTAGCGAAGAGAATTCAGAAAAGCTTTTCGAAGTCTAGGGTAAATTTTGAGGTAGAATACTTCTGAAGAGTATGGGAGAAAAGCATAAGCTTTTATGTCACTTAAATGTAACCATAGAATATATATTCGGTAATATGTAACTCGTATTTGTTAAGATGACTGACATCTGTCAAAACATCACGTTGTCATGCAATGATAAATTCACTTCTAAATTTATCAAAAAAGCTAAACAACACATTTTCAAATGACCACCTACCAGATTCAACAACAGAAGAAACATATTTGTATGAAAGCATCAAACAGCCCGGGATAAACAACCATAATACGGATATCATGAATATCGACGAAATCATTGCTACGGTATGCAAGTACTCTGGAAGCATCAATCAAATATGTCATAATTTTGTGCTGGCGAACACTACAAATGAAAGCGAAAAATCTCTAGTAACAGAAAGTATTGAGTACTACTGTTTATGAAATGCATAACGACAATAGTTTTTAATTCATCGAAAGACAGACTCGTTTCGACTATTAAAGAGCTTCATTCACTGGTATAAACGTGTAGAGTAAAACTAGGCTTACCAAGAGAGCGCAATACATACTTCTGCAAACGCTAAAAGAAATACTAGGAACGCGAAAACATTTTAATATAAGCCGATGGTTAGAACATTTTTCATTGAATGAATAGTCGCTCTCTCAAAACAATCTACTTAATAGGCAAACGTATTTGATACAAACGCATGTTAGAAAATAAATCAAGAAAAACGAGTATGTTACTTCATGTACACACCTGAAGATGGATTCATATCATTTCGAATGAAAAATACAACTGAAGTAGCTATAAATTATATTAAGAACACGTATTGTATACAGATAATTAGTGAAATAAAAACAACTTTAAACAGTTTGATAAAAGGCAATCTGCAAAAAAAAAAATGGCTCAAGCTCATCAATTTAGGAAAGTACCAAAGCAATTAAGCTAAGATGCTAAATATAAAACTGGGGAGTATTTCGAGTTCCAGTAACTGCATTAAATCAAACAAAAACTTTAAAAGCCACCAGTGACTGGACCACAGTATGTTTCAAGTTATTAGGTTACAGAGAAAGTCAACTGAACGTAGGAAAACCTCAAAATATTTTAGAAACACCTATTAACTGAGTAGTCAAATAACCCAGTAGTAATATAAAAATGCAAACACGGAAAATTAGGGATAGAAACATACGAACTAAAAATTTTCGACGAATTTTTCAATGCTTTTCAATGTCAAAACAGAAATGCTCTCGTCTCCAGAGTTTCTAATGCATAATAAGTAGGTTGTAATAGTATTCAGTAGTAAAATGTTTTTTGATCACTGGCAAATTACGTCGCTTTACAAAAAAGGTATTTAATCGCTTATTTACGAGAAACCTGTGTCGTCAAACCTACTACAGTGCAGCCAATTGAAAAAGTTGTCAAGGTTACCAACATTGCAAACTTCAAAAGCTTGATAAACGGAATCGGTGATCTATTCTTTGTTGAGGTCTTCCTCCAGGCGGTAAGGGCGGTTTTAGTTATGTATAGTACGGTGAATGCAGTATTATTTCCAAAATTTAATTACTTGTGACTGCAATAGATAGAGCTTTCACTTAGTGGGCTTCTGTGTATTACCAATTCCACCAGGTACAGACCTAGGTGTATAATAATTACATTGATGAAAAAAGTTTTCGCCAGCTTGCGAGAAAATATATAGTCTCAGTCATTAAGAATGAGTCGTGTCTTTTCCTAAAGGTCCTGAAAATATTCGCATGTACTATTTAATTAGGTAGGGAGCTCCAGAATTTGACTGTTCTTAATGAGAAGTTGCGACTACAATCCAGTCCACTGTATTGCACCCAAATTTTTAAGTGTTTTCTCTAAACATTTGTGTGAATTCATCTTGGATATTTATCTTAATAAGTGACCAGTAGTGTGTAAAATTTTATAAGTCATTATGAGGTCCCGTTTAAGCCACCTCTATTCTTGAGGATGCAAGTCTGGTGTTAACAGGCGTTTCTCTTATGATGCAAACTTCAGTCGACGGACAAACTTTATGACTCATCTTTTAATTTATTTCAAAGTATTCCTGTCTTTCTGGTGTGAGAGACGGGATAATGTATCCACGCTATAAATGAGGGCGAATAAAATTACTATTGAAAAGTACGTGGAGGATCCTACTATCAAACAAGCTAAGAATGCATTTGACAGTTGGGAGGGCGAAGTTAGTTCGAAAGGTATTTTTGTCACAAGTAACTATCGATTTTAGGTTTTAAGAATATTTGAAGTGTAATGTATATTTGACAGAGTTACGTTTTGCTGTATGACTAGAACAGCAACTAGAACTTAAACACGCATATATAAATAAAAACAGATCAGAAGACAGTGATAAACAGAGAATGTATATTTGATTGTGAGTTGAGTGGTGACAAGAAAGCAACATCTAAACCGGCTAATCACAGTACGAGTGACGTCGAATCATGATCTGGTAGTGACGCTTTTAAGAAGTCGGGATATACTACATAAATAAAACTATCTCAGCCGAGGATGCTAGTCCAGTTCTTCACCTCAGATAGTAGGTTTGTGGCGTAAGAGTCGTTCTTCCTAAACACATGGTGTTGAGGTATGAAGAAGCTGATGGATTCCAAGTAGTCACTTAAATTGTCACAGATTAGGGATATCACAATAGGTAACGGTATAGAAAGGTGAGTAATTAGCCGGCTGCCCGTAGAGTCCTTATGTCCGTTTTCGAAGATTGGAGTAGTATTAACCAGCTTTCACCTGACCAGAACCACGCCTTGACTCAAACTATGTATAAACGATTCGCTAAGTAAAAGAACAAAGAATAAGTTTGAAAAAGTGACACGCAAATTGCTAGTACAGTTTACGAGTAGGAACGACAACTGAATCGTTGCGACGGCATTGTTTCGTTAGTATCTA
This sequence comes from Schistosoma japonicum, assembly GCA_025215515.1. Classification (NCBI taxonomy): domain Eukaryota; kingdom Metazoa; phylum Platyhelminthes; class Trematoda; order Strigeidida; family Schistosomatidae; genus Schistosoma; species Schistosoma japonicum. The sequence continues at coordinate 23,226,143 of CM046065.1, forward strand.
AAGTGAGTTGATAGACATGGAGTCTTTTCTGGTAAATAATTTTATAGCTTATATTACGGCAAGTGAGTGTAGAATTTGGCCCATGTAGATTCTTCTTATAAAATTATCTATTCTCATTGAATTTTAATCGATATTATGTTTCAATCCCTATATTTGAATTGACTATCTCTGATCCTACACTTTTGGCTAAGTTATTGTCATGGGTTTAATGGTTTACTTAAACCAAGTGTGACTTCAATTCTGGGGCTATATTATAATTTGTGTCCATTATTTATTATTCAGGACAATTGTGCATGGCGGCAGGATATAACCGCATCATTTGAGTCTTGTCCTTTTTTTGATTTTTTTAGAAAGCTTATAACCTCATTAAGATTTAGTCAAGTTTTGTATATGTAACCTTTTACGTCTGCGATTGTGATTTTTTAAAGCCATGGTTCGTCTCGTCCTACTGAAAAAGAAAGTAGATTATTATGAAATAAGTTTTAATTTCATTATCGTGGGCAGGAGAGAGTGGAGCGCTATTCTAGTCATTCAAATATACAATGCCTCTCAACAATCAATGTAAAATAATAGGAAATATAGTCTTTATGCATAATAAGGAAGTAAATAATTACGTGGGCTTGATTATTTTAGGGTATGCTTAAGTTTAGAAGTCAACTAATAACTAGTCAGCCTCACTTTCTATAGTTCTAACAAATAATGTTGCTTATCCTGATTACAGTAGTTATCATTAATTTCGATTCAAACCGTTATATATTTTGTTCTAAATGAGTGTCTTTTTAGGTTCGGATCAAGACCGCAGCAAATTAATGATATTTTTAGAAAAGAAAATGTATGACCTTTGTGGTATGTCACCATCATATCCATCCTAACCTTACTTCAATGCATTGAATACCAGTTTAATGTGTTTGATTTAGCGGGATAGGATTTATTTCTAATCCTTCTACATTTGTGATTGGTGCACTTTAAGTATTCCCCAGAGTGGTTACATTCCTATTACTGTAGGAAACACGATATGACAGTTCTGTTCAAAGTGAATCCTATGACATGTGCTAAAAATGACGAGCGAATATTCCGGGAAGGAAAACTTTCAAGGTTCTAGATACAAGACATAACTAATCACGCTTTATTCGCTACAGGATCCACATTAGATGAAACACTTAGGCTTTGCAGAGCGTAAAAATTAGGTTTTTATTCTGAGACAGGAAGGGTGATACTGGAATTCGCTTAAAGTGTATGCAGAAAATTTGCCCAGTCCGTTCAACATTTAAAACAGCTGAACAATTGTTCGGCGAGTTCTACCTTCAAGTAATAAGTTAGTGTTTTAGATTAAGAAACGGCAATGAGCATCTGGCTCTACCTTAAAAATTGAAGTAAAGAGATTCATTGGCGGAAGGGGTGACAAAGAATTTATTCGCCGGACACTATCTCTCCAAACCGGAGATCAACCAAAAGTTGCTTGTTTCCTTGATAAATTCAGCAAAAATTATCTCCATTATCTGTTCACGCAAACAGTTCCATATTTTATAGATTCCGTCACAGAGAACCTGGCAGATATGGGTATTTATTTAGGTTGACGAGGGCTGTGAACGACACTGAACATGAAGAATACACTCCCCCTGTTCCTTCTTCTGCTGCACATGATTTAAGTTTAGCCTCCTGATTCGGGCTAATCGTGGTTAGTTTTCTAGCCCCTCCCCTGCTTTTTTTAGTCATATCTCCGAATACCTTTTCAGAATTCCGTATATATCAGCGTTAAGTAATTGGATGTTACGTATGCTTCAGCCATGTATCGCACAAAACATTTATTTCATTATGTATGTGCAAACATGGGACAAACTGCTAACAGAAGTATGTGTGGCAGACACGCAGTATTTTGTAAGCTACTTAGTGTAGCCCTCGAAAATATTCGCCTTCTGGCTGATGCTACCATTTTTTCATACGCACTAGAAATAATAAACCCCTCTTAATATCTGAAGTTGGTTGGAAGCCCTAGACGCACAACGAATTGACGTTCCTGAGTAGGTGATATCGACGAATCATTGTAGTTTTATCTACTCTGTACTTACTATCAACAGTAGCACTTATCATCGGTAAGGTCATGCACTGAACTTTATTAATATCCGTACAATACAAGTTCCTTAAGAAACTATCTTTTTATATACTATGGAGTCATATTTTCACGATTCAGCTCTAACTACACGACTCTGTGATCACCCGAATTTCGAACCTACATAGACACCAGTACCTCACGATGGGTGTTCCCGGAACTTAGTATCTTACTGCCAAGCGCATCAGCGACCAGAATTAACAGTGAGTTCATAAATTTTACTTTCCATATACTTTTGGTCAGTTTTCTTTTTATTACTGTATCATACACATGTCATTCATACCTATTACTAGACTCATTTACTAGTCTCCTATTACTGATAACATTATGCTAGTTTCTACTAGCCACTTACATAGCAACCATTCTCTTTAATTAAACGGGATTACCTGAGTCTTCATCAATTTAAAAAATTATACTGATCTGATTGCTTTAACAATTAGGAAATTACAGATGTCATATTATTGCTTTTCTGTTCTGTCGTTTGTTTTCTTCTATTCTTTTCTTTACTCAGATGTTGCTTCATACTATGTAAAACGATGGATATATACATTTCCTGTCATAATGTTCCCTGTATTATACGTATAAGTGTAAGTTACTGCTATTCGTTACCATGACGATGCACGCAAACTGGCATTGATTTAGTAATCAGTTTCAGAAAATAGTGCTAAGTACAATAATTTAGGTCAACTTGCAGATTTTGGTCATTAGCGTGACTGATATTTGTCACAATTTTAAGCGCTTCAGCGTTTATGAGGAATTATAACTTCAAGTTATAAGGGAAGTTATTTATCAGGGATGAACTAAACAGTATATTAGCTAACTAATTTTCGAAGAAAATCTAGTGAGTTCTTCAATATCTCACTAGCTAAATTTCTGTACTTCTAGAATTTTTCGAGTTGCTCGACCGCTGCTATTAGTGATGTAATTATCGGTAAGTAATGTAGGGATTATATAGGTTACAGTCTTCTATATTCGCATAAATAATAAATCGCTTGTTTTTGTTCAAATTGGATTGCAATCACGCTCAGTTGAGCAATAATAACATACTTATATTTGTATAGATCATTGTATGTCACATTGATGCATAGACATTAATAAGTCATACAATAAATGTATAAACGTAGAGTTAGTAACTATTAGTTTATGCGATTTATATTTAAATGGAATGTAACCCCGATATGCGAAGATCCAAGACAACACCTGGAAGCTGTAAACCATCAGTTGAATTCACTCCCATGTTGAGGGTATATACTTCAAAAGAAGCACAATGTGTAAAACATAATGTCAAGATTTATCACCAAGTCGTATAGACTATCTAGCTGTTCACTAAGACAGGACATCATATATTATGAAATAATCATCTCCATTTACAGCATTTTACGTTGTGAAGTACACCCTGAGTAGCTTCTGACGATTAAGCACACATACATGAATATAAAAAAAATTAGGAGGCAGTGATGACTAAAATGGAAGATTTGTTTGATCGGAAGTAAATGTGATCTTAACGTTTATGTTGACGGACAAGAGTAGAAGTAACTAACAACAGTGTTTCGTGCCGTGATCTAGTGTTAGAGTTTGACCGAACACCTTAAGTTACTTGTGTTCACTAAAACATATGTCGTCAGCATCAACGACAAGAGTTCATACAATTATTTATTCAGGAAATTATTTGTCTTTAGAAGTGTTCATAGGTTCGAAACAATATCTATGGGTATACTCATTAAGATAAGCTTATTATATGAAATTAATATGGGTGAATTGATAAAGACAGCTTTAGATTACCATATACCTTATCCTAAACGGAAAGTGTCTGTTAATTATGAAATCAAACACATGACTCTCTGATCTCACGGAGAACACTTGTGCCCTGATTCAGTTGTACTGTTGAAAGTGATAGTATCCCTACCTTAAATTGGATGCAAGAAATGGTTTTGATGGCTAAACGTTCGCTGAGAGACAAAAAGGATCAGTTTTGAAACCTTGATGGAGAACAGGATACTCACAGTTAATGAGAAGATCCAGGGTAGAATGAAATATCTTGTCATGCTACTTTCAGTGTTACACTACTGATTACCATGGGCTGTTACGTACCCTTTCCCCCACATACTCCTAATAAAATACATGACTCAGTAGCATTAGAACAGCGATTACACGTGAGCATAAACTTGATTTTATGTATAATGTTCACATGGGATTAACAGTTAGGTAGATCCATAATTTTCTGATGTCATGACCTTGGCAACGAATACAACACATTTATTAAAATAATTATGCAGATCCAAAGGTTACAGTGCTTTATAAACAAAATGTCGTACGAAGTAATAATAAATATGTTCTAGGTGTTGTCTTTTTCTGAACTGGATAATTTCTTTGTGAACATTTTATTAACATATTAGTCGTCACCAGCACAAACTTCGAAGTGTGTTGAGACTTCTGAACCTCTACATAATCTTAATATGAAGATAATCTGTCAAAATATAAACAAGTTCCTATGTTATCGCCAAGACATATTGATAAAATTATTATGCAATTCTAAAAGTTGACTTTATGATTTACTCATAAAATTTATGGTAAATGATCTTACTCCTTGAACTTACTAGTTTACGATGTTGATAGACAGGACATATTTATAGAGCCGTTTCGTTTCCTCAGTCCAAAACATATAATATTGCTATTTCAAAGACATATAGTAAGTGATAAACGCAAAGACGTCAAGCTTCACTGCAAGACACTTAGTTATTCATCTATTGAGTATCACCGTTGAATTTAACTTTGTTTAGTCAACGTTCTTTCCCTTCTCATATAAATATTTATTCCTCATTTGATATTAAGATTTTTGTACACGCTGAAAACAGTCTACAGTTGCGTAACTAGTTCCTCAATTGATAGGAAGTATGCATTGATCATTGAAACAGATTGGGGGGGCATAACTAAAAAATTTGAAACAATAAAATATAATCTCATCGAAGATCACAATTTGTCAGCTAGTTCAGAAAAACAGCCAATATTAGGAATAAAGGGACACGGTATTCCAGACTAAAGGTACTAACAAGCGAATGTTACACACTTGAAAAGAGGAAACAATTGGCAGGTTAAGTTTTAGGTTGAAGGAAATAAATCTGTCATCAATAAAAGACTAGATGAATATCGTACTGGTCAGTACTTTTTGATTAGTCAACTTGGTTACCATTATGAAATTGTTTTCTATCTGTTTGTTCAGAGTAACATTGTATAATTATAACATTGCATAATTAAAAGGGTTCGAATTCTAGCCACTAAAATATCTTAAAACTTACCGTCTATTAAGTACGTTTACTTGTTTTAAAAAGTATAGATCAGAGCAATGAGCTTCGAGTATAAGGTCAGTCGAATACACAGGCGAATAATACTAATCAGTAGACCGAATTGAAACAAGTGCAACAAAGTCCTAGTATGTAGTTCCATGGCTAATTGTTGGGCGTCATGACAACTAAGCTACAACTTCATCAATTTGATATTACTACACTTGTTTGAAAATAACAACTCAAAGTCAATGTAAATAAAGAATTCAGTTGTCATTACTAATAATACAAAGTTATTATCATCTTGCTCAAAGTTAAAAAATGCAAATATTTTCAAGAAGCTCCAAAATGTGTAAAAGCAACATCAAGTTGCAATTCAAGTGCGATGATTGATTAATGCAAACACTTGCTTCATATGACCGAATACAAACAAAACCAGAGTAATGGATAACAGATAAGACAGTCTAGTCTATGAATAACATGTTCCCTGAAGTCTACTCAACCCCAAGCCGGATACAAATGACACAAACTTCGATCGCCCAATATAACATTAACTTTATCTGTAAATTGTTTAACTGAATGGCAACAGTTGATTCGTCTTCAAAAAAGCATATGATTGATAAATTCCATAGTAATCACCCAGATTTAAGTCAAGAGACGGAAGAGATAATAAGGCAGGAAAAAGTGCACATCACCATAGTTGAATTTATTCAGGTTACCGGTGCTTTAGGTTCATGATAGTTTAAGAAATGACATTCTTATAGTTGACATTGAAGAATCAAATAGTCATATGAAATATGTGATGACACCAAGTCTTAAATAAGAAAAATTGGCATCAGGCGTGAATGATAAAAACCAACACCGAACAGATGGATATAAACAACAATCAACAACAACTGAGAGTGAAGACATAGTTATTCACCCATTAAATACATTCATTTCATATAACATACGCTCCACCAAACACTAATACAAAGTGCAAAATTCATCAAACACTTGACTAGATGAGTCGTGTACGGAAATCAACAAATCACATCATAATAATATTACAATAACTAAGGAAGGAAAATAGATATGACAACAGTTAATCGGTCAATGAAAAGCTTACAATTTGGCCAATACAAATAACATAATCCCAGATGTTCTACAAATGTGGCACAGCAGCTGCTGCTGCTTCACAGATCATGAATGTACTCTGTAGATTGTGATTTGAATTGCATGAATCGATAAAACAATTGCATCAACCATTGATCAACACATTTAATTTACTTTGCAGTTAATAAGTACAATTTATTGATTACGATGAATAGAAAAAAAGAGACTAGAAGTCCCTTGATTTACAATTTATAAACGACATCACATAATATGAAACAATTAAGTAAGCATAATATTGATCATTCATTGACGAAGCACTCTCATACACTCAACCTACGTCTCACTCCCACACATTCAATGTGAAAATCATTTCACAATAAACTCCACTCATCCAGGCCTCATACAAAATGATGCGACATACAATCACATGGTTACATTCACATGTACAGAACTTCTCACAAGTATCGTTTTCTATAATCATGACAATAACATCATACATTCCATTCATTTCCCTGATGTAATATCTGTCAATAAATCGGTTAATGCTTCATTCACGTCATCTTCACAAACAACAATCACTTCCATATCAAGTAGGATTACTAATAATAGCAATAGTAGTAGCAGCAACATAAAAATAAGCGATGCCCATTATAATGACTGATTACTGGATGGTAATTAGTGTCATATATGCCAATTGTTTACTGCTGATTGAAATAGATAGATGAAGTTACAGTATCAATCAATCATACAGAGGGGATCAGTCACTATGGAAATGAACATTCGAATTTCTAATGAGTGTCAAGCGACACGAAAATTAATTGAAGAATTCTCATATATGACGAATCGCAATGTCACATAATACTCTTATACAACAATCACCTACTAAACTACTTCACAATCGCTTCATAAGCAGACGCATCATTAAACGTAAGTAAGAAATTTGATCAGACTTATGGGCTACGCATACCAACCAGTCACAGTCATAATAGATTAGAGACGTTAGACTAAGTGGCCAAGTTTCAATCAATATAATATCAATTGCTACACTGCTACATTTACTTCTGCCAAACTAGTATGAAATCAAAGTCAACAATTTACGAACAACTGCTTATAGCAACATTACGACGACGACTACCACTACCACTGCTTACCGTTATTAGTGGATTATTCATCTCGACAAGATTACATCCTGTATGTCATTATCAAAATTAACCAGTATAATCATTGCAGTCTAATTACTGTTAGATATATACGCATTAGTAATTGGGCAGTAGTTAAACAATCATCAATCTTTAATAAATCCTTCTTATGAATCACATTGACTTATTGAGAAGAATTAAACACTAAATCAATATTAATTCACTGTTCACCAACTAACTTGAAGCAACCACAGGTAGACAATCATAGACATAATATTTCACTTCTTGTACATTCGTATCTTCGTATGTGTGTTACAGTATGATTTAACCAGATGTATGATATGATAAGGAAAATTATCCCTTTCAGTTTGCTTGTTTTCATCTTCTTGAGATCAAGCATCTAGTATCAAATGATATTTCGTCATTTACATTACGTGTGGAACCTACGAGAATACATAGGCGATGATCGACAATAATTGTTGAGTTATTCGAAGGCATTTCCTTTAAGAGTAGTCACATAAACTATAAGTAACATCGAAGTAACGCTGTCAAAAACTAAATACAAAATCAAACGTTGTCGAGTTCTACACCTTAAATAAGAGAGAGTTAGTGTCTGTAACAATCAAATCCACCTCCATTCTCACATTCACATCAGTACAACAAATAAACAATAGCTAAGCTACGAATATGAACACAAAGCAGAACGATTCACAAATTTACGTTAGAGCAATGAATATCACAAAAAAACAACTTGATCAAATAACACCACAATCCAATGAAATCCAAACAAAACACCAACAACCACTTCGTCAAATAGATGAGTACATTTCAATAAATCACATACAAATTCATTACAATTGTTCTTCTATATCATCCCTCAAATGTACACATACACAATGTTGTAAGACAAATCAAGATGAGTAATAACGAATTGTACACTGCCATTCAGTGATTCACTTTAATTCCATGTTGTCCACGTTTCCAATTCACTGGACAAACTTCACCATGTTTCTCTACAAATTGAAATGCATCCAATAATCGTAGTGTTTCATCGACAGATCGTCCAACCGGTTTATCATTGACTGTGATTTGACGTAGAATTCCTTTCGGGTCGATTATAAACAAGCCTCTGAAAAGGAGACAAATGTTAACACAGATAACAATTACAAATGTACACAAAAAATTACGTTGTCTCTCTATTGTACAAACTCATTCACGACATCGGCAATTCTTAAGTCGACCAACAGTAGACCAATCATTTCGATCTATTCAACACACATAACACTCACAATAACCTCCTGTAATAATACAAACACAATTCTCATTGCACATATTCTGTGAAATCATTGAGTCATATTCAATTCAACATAGTCGGTTGACAAGTGAACATAAGTGAACAACCACAACACAGAAACAACACTCGATGCATTATATCTATCAGCAGGTCATCAATAATTGACAGAATATCACAATATTTCATATAACACAGTGTCAACAAACAAATAAACAAAACAAACTAGCCAATTCATCACTCACCTGAATGCATTACCCTCCTCTTCATCAAGTACACCATATGCTCTCGCAATCGACTTCGTAGGGTCGGCCAACAATGGAATTCTCATGTCACCCAATCCACCTGATTTACGATCCTGTTTCGTCCATGCAAGGTGACTATATTTGGAATCTGTGGAACAAGCAATCACTTGACAATTTCGACTTTTGAACTGGTCAACTTCATCACTGAATGCAATAATTTCTGTGGGACATACGAATGTGCTGCAAATAAACCGTCATCATCAAGTGAAAATGTTATTCCAATAGTCACATTGTACAAAAATCAACATAATTAGATTGAATGAACAAGTGAATGATTGACTGAATAAGTGTGTAAATGAGTGAGTGTGAGAGTGACTATGTGAGTGAGTGACTGATTGACTGAATAAGTGATTGAATGAGAGAGTGAGTGAGTGAATGGGTGAATGAGTGTGTCAGCCAGTCAGGTAATACAATTTATCCAAACACAAATTACTATCAATTTCAAACTATCAATATTATCATTCACTTACAAATCAGCTGGATAGAAAAACAATACAACATATTTGCCTGAATAATCCTTCAAATTGATCTCTTTGAAGTCACCATCAATTACAGCACATCCATGAAATTCTGGTGCAGGCTTATTTGGAATCAGTACCATGATCAACTACTTCACAACAACTTCACAATTATAATAGTCAACTACTTAATCTCTGTCTACATCCAATTCTACATCTCACACATGTTTATATACTTATTGCTCAATACAATAACCTTCTCGATAATTGGCTCACATTGACACAATCCATCAACAATTGGTTCATTGTCTACATTCAAATCGATTGTCATCACATGATCAATTGTCACAACATCAACATCAACATCAACTTTATTCATGTGATGTGAGTACAATTGACAAATGATGTAACACTGAAGTAACTAACATCTTATTCAACTGTCTACCTACCTACATGTCAATATTGTTTGCATGTTACAATCAACATTGATTCACACTATTGTGATATGCATATTCAATGAATGAATCCATATGTCTGTTTGCTTGTGATGTGCTTGTTGTAACCATCATCACAATTCAAGTGCAAAATGTGAATCATCTAGTTGTTCGCGTTGTTGTGGTGATTGCTGTTGTTGTCGCAGTGAATGTGACTTCATTGAATGTTGCTGTTGTATTGAATGAGAATATTTCAATTCATATGAATAATAAATCTCAGATGAAATATATCCATTCCCTCATCAAAATATGCATCTATTCGAAATTATACCATACCAAACTGAACATTCTGTTCACTCACAGGTTTACAATGATGAATAATTCGAAGAATTTCAAGTTGACATTGCAACTGAGAAGAAGATGACAATACAACAGCATCAGAAATTAAGCATCATGAGCACGCTTGCATAAAAGTGAGAAAAGTATGGACACGGAGTTATGCAGACTAGTATTCAAAGTTATGTGATGATCACACTGATTACGTGAGTCGGACTGAGATCTGGTGAAATAAACACCATCAATGAAAATGATAGGTAACCGGTGAACCATCAGAAATACACATACCAGAATGACGTGATATGGAGGAGGGTGTGGTGTGGTGTGGTGTGTGGGCGTGGGTGACTAAATGTGATTTACGATAGTCTATATTAATACAAATGATTATGGTGATTGCCTGATGTGCATGTAAGAGATTTGTATGTATCGGGTTACTGACCATTTTCGAATGATGCTGAAACGTGAATTGTATGTCCACAATTATCCAAGTGGTAATTAATTACACTGGTAAAAATGGGTTTTCGTCTAAACCCGAATTGATGCGACAGATTATCGGAAATTTGGACTTTGAAAATTCATTCTCATCTCTCGATGTTATTGCTTCGACAAATACGTGCAAATTGTTCGACATAATTGGAGTTAACAATTGCTGAGAATTTGTCTGCACGTCAATCTAGTGATGATCAAGTAGTTTGATAGAAAAATGATAATTTAGTAGAAATAAAAGCCAGCATCAATATAGTTTCATTTTTGACATCATTGATGCTGTTCATTTCATCATGTTGGGTGTCAAGAATCAGTAAAACTCGTCTTCTATCAACCATGTCCTTTAAACGACCCCATTATTCAAATTTTCTCAAACACACTTCTACACTTTCACAGCTGGCCATTATCACGCAATGTGTCAATATTATTGACTCATGATCAGACTCAACCTCTGAGCACGATCACTGAATATAGATGAATAGCTTTCTAACCAATGACTTTATTCAACATATTGAATAGGAGTAATTGAAATCTAAATACAATCCATTCCATATCTTCCTTCGATATATTGCATGCGACTCAGAACTAGTTGCCATATGGGCTGATCAAAGTAGATTGGCATTCGTTTGAATTATTGACATAATTCACCGACATGATGGGTTCAAACTGACTTATATGAGTCACTTCGAAATTGATTATTTACAACAATAAATGTGATAAATTCTAAAATTCTGAAATACTTTTGATGGAATTCAACTTACATTAATAATAAATGTCACCTCTGTATCAATTAAGCGAATGATATTGACTGGATGCTGTACAGTACAACACTCCACAACAATCACCTGAAACTCACGAATAGTGATGTAGTCGCTTGGCACTGCGAAACAATTCATCTGGATTCACAACAGCTACAACTTGAATGACAATTTCAAATTGAGCTTCAACAGTGTATATTGATTGATCAATTTCGCTAATATATGAAGAGGTAGTTAGAAATATTCAACAATAAAGTATATCGGTTCCATAAACCTCAGATGCCTTAAGTCACAAACAGCATGAACGGTTGAGCTCTATCGAAATCAGTGTATTTCTGCGAGAACAATGAAGTTTCATTTCACTGATTGTACACATAGATTGTTACCAGCATACTTATTGTCAATAGAAACATTGAACAGCTAACCAGTCTGTTGATCATTGGCAATCTGAAATCCAACTTATCACAATGTTGATAAGTAATTCAAACAAATGGAATTCACATGAACCACATTTCACAATTTCTATACAAAATACATGTAAATGGTTTAACAGCACACCCAATAACCAATGTACACCATTCGACAATGTAGTTTGTCATCGAAATATTAATCGACACTTCCTAACTCACACATACAATTCATTCAGTTAAATGGTCTCAACGACGAATCGCCACATTTCATTCAATCTACAGCTTCCGATTGATATTAACTCACCTTGAACAATGTAGACAGTTGTTAAGTTATCCCACACGCACGTGTCCTCCATTCATTTTGAATGTTAATAATCTGTTGTGACTGTTATCCACTTGAAAATCCCATCACATTCAAACCGCATCACCCATACTCACATCATAATGACACCATTTTAAATGTTCATTATATGTTCATCATGATACTGAAAAGTGAATGAATCAGTAAGCGAATGTATACATTCATTAATTTCTACAAACAATAAATCAATTGAAATTCAACTTACAGAACCATCAACATCACTATAGTCATCATCACCATCATCATCACAATCAACATCATGATAATCAATAATCATTAGTGATAGTGATCATTATTTCTACAGTTAACTAATGAAGACTGGAGGATTCTAAAATTATTCATTATTAAGAATATCAGTTACCGTCATCCGATATGAATGTGAATTGACGTAAATGAGGAGATGATTCGAGAGATATGTTGATAACGAATGATTAATAGAGTTAGATGAAGTTATGTATGAGGCAGTCACATACTGTTGAAATAGGCTAACGATTTTCAAGTATCACAAAATGACTGAAGTTAGAAATATCAACTTCCATGTTGTCTTAATAACAGAAAGCATTTTTCTGTAAGCCTAGTTTCGTACGATCTAAATACTAGTCTGCATATGTGTGTGCGTGTTTATAACATAGAATCTGACACAGATATGCATAGGTCCTACCTACAAAAATAAAGACTAGATTAGTAGAAGCAATAGTTACTTTTGATGTTGATAAGAGGAAAAACTGGGCATATAGAATATGGAGCATAGAAAAATAAGTATCTAGCAGGAATAAATAAATACTATACATCTGAGCTCTTGATTGTATGTAGGACAAGAAGTGGGTGCACCTGTTCCACTACGATTGATTGCAAGCTATGCCACCCAGAGTCTCCAATGATTAATAACAACTTTCAAGTGGGCCACAAACAAGTAGTTTCCATTTGCCATAACTGCTCTAACCATCAGTAAGTAGCTTCATTAACTGATGCTACGTCTATTTTTTTCGGCACCTAGCTTTCTTTCACCCTACTCTATTATTATTAGCTTCGGATCTCCAGGAAGTCGGTTGTTGAGCATACATTATACATGTTCCAACCACCTAAGCTGATGAAGATTTGTAACTTCATCTGCTGATTTATCATATTCAATCAATATCTGACGTCTGACTTTGTTGTTACATATCCGGTGATCCCAGGAAACGTGGGTGATGTTTTTAATATAGCGATGAACAAATACCTAAGACCTACGAGTATCATCAACTCATAATGACCATTTTTCACATTCACGTAGTAAGATGGGATGGACTCCTTTGCAGTATACTCACCCTTAAACTGATAAATGGATATCTCACTTAGTCCACAGGTGCTGGAAAGTGGTAGCTGCCTAATCAGTCTATTGAATCTAAGTCGAGATATCTCTAGATTGATGGCCAGATGTTTATCACTAGTGAATCCATACAGGGCACGACTGAAAAAATTTTGAAAATCAACTCTATTTACATAATCGTTGAGCAATGTCGCTTATTCAGCTGACACATGGGTTGTATTCTTCAAGATAAACTGCCTCTTAGTAAACATCATTGTGCATCTACCCGTTTTCTTCTTCCAGTGCAGCTTGCCATGTTGGCGGAAAAAGAGTACCCTTTCGGAAAGTTTATACGAACATTACTTAGCATGTTTATCTGAAGATGAATACATATTGATCAATCGTTGAAATATTGAATGTCCATTCTTCACCAGTCATTTATCTTATATCATACATTTTTAATCAAAACTATTCACGAACACGGGCAAGACTTTTGTTCACACTGAAGAACTTAACCATAAATCACTTCAAGACTGTTCTGTTCATCTATAAGCAACGTTACGTTCAATATCTCATTTCATCACATCTCCACTGTTTCATTTTGTGACATGTGTTCATCTAACCTGTATCTTCATTATATTCCTCACCATGTAAATCCCTTTATGTTATATCTCCTTTCTGGTTGAAGATTCCTGATCAATGACCTATTCTCCAGGATAGGTAACAAGCATTGATTATTTGACTGATTGGTTGACTGACATCTCTCATTTGTATCATATTCTAATACTCATTATCCTCTAAGTAGTATGTAACCAACAAATGGTACTTGAAATTTGTTTAGTATCTTCTAGTAACTTCTTCATAGATATAGTTACTTTTCGAATTTATTACAATCTACTACACAATTATAATGAATGACATTGTCTACAAGACAGTTTTCACTGATGAACTATCTTCCTCTTCTGTACAACACTTAACTAAATACACATTCATTAGCATGTAATAACATACCTGGCGTTGTTAATTAGTGATGTAACTACTTACAATAATTACTGTAATAACTGTATTATTGCCAGGATTCATACTTTACACTTTTAACCAAATTATATTCAAATCATTCGAATTAAGTGTATTAAGGGTAATTCAGATGATAAGATTTCATGAAACACCACTTTATAGTGAAACAATATAAATGACAAGTAACTGTATGTGTGTCTGTGTACTTGTATGCATGTATGCGTGGATAAACATCTCAACATTTCAGCATAGCAACTAACTTACTGTCATTCTTGAACATGTTTCATTACAATTTTCTGAAAATAACCAAACAATATTTCATATCAATCAACGTTAGGTAAACTGTTTTCATAGTCTTTATCTAATCCCAATCATATTTTAATGAATACTCAGTTACATTCAATTAGATTCTTATGTATAACATTTCTGTTTTATTGTTGCTACGTTCACTTACTTAATGTTAGTAACAAATATTATTACGTAACATGTTTGTAACACTGACACTAAGTAATTAAATAATTTAGTTTGACCTTATTAGTGATTATTTTATTTGACTGTCTATCATGTAGATTGTTCACTTTTGACTTCATTTGATAACCGTTTACTGAAGAATAAGATCCATGTCAGTGAATTACATGCGAGTTGGAGAGGATGAACTGAACAATCAATTATAAAACACGTGTTCATATCAATTAATTTCATTTACTTAATTATTATCTAATAGGCATCACGTTCAAATAGATCATTAGGTGACTTATTCATATGGTAATTGAGTGTTGTAAAGATTGTTGAATTTTCATTTGATGTGGGTTAGATAAACGTCGAATATGAATAAGTACTGGACAGGTGTTTTGTCTTAGTATTGGACAGTGCTTATACACAACTACACTAGGGATTCGAGCCCAGGATATTTAGGTTTCGCAAAGAACCCTTAATTAGTGGAATGCTAAGTCTTTATCGATTAATTAATATTTCTAACTCAGTTAGTTTGAGGTATAGTAGTGCAACCTTATTCATAGCTAACGATTAGTAACTGCCTCACAACTGACGAGGTCTAATTCCACTAATCACTTCGTGGATCTGCGCTGAAGAAATGTTCTATACTTAGAAGACAGCTGTTCAGTGGTTCCTGGTTGTCAATGGTTGTCTAACCCAGACCAATTCGTGATATCAAGGCAATATACAAATTACGTGATGTTTAATACTGAATGATAATTCAAACTAATGAAACATGAAATGGTTACAATCCACATCATCGATGCCAAATTCATTCGACTGGTAATGAAATGCTCTTTATAAAGTATCATACTATGTAGAACAATCATACATTATTATAGTCGACAATGAATGACATGATACAGATCATGCTTTAGATGTAGTCATTTTTTAAAGTGACTCCTCATTTTATATAGTGTCTTCTTGAGGTTATCGGTATGAAGCGCTGATTGGCATAGTTTTCCTTCTAATTGGTATTCATTAGTAAGACGTAGCTGACATCTTGAAGGGAGCATCAATGGCTTTATGATTTAAACTTACTTCAGTCTGCGACGATATTACTTAAATAGTTGGTTACCTTAGAAAAAAACCTATATCCACATATACGTGCTAACTACACATACAACTACTTAACATTGATAATTATAGTTGTCATATCGACTATACAGTAATAAAACAGTAAACTGTAGATTTCAATTACAAGCTAGTTTGTTCATTATCAACTAGAATGACCAATTTCATGAAAATAATTATACAGTAATTGTTATATTCAAAAATATTCAGACCAATTACTCGTATGGTAAATTTAGTGCGTGACCATGTTAGTTACTAATTCGTGCCCGTACATGTTTGTTTTGTGACTACCAGTTCCCAAACCTAAATGAAGAAGACTAGGTGAATGAGCCAACCAGACAGAAATTACAGTCAAAGTCGTATTGTATATCAAACACTCCTTTATATACACACAAATTCAGACCACGTATCGAACCAATTAGAAATTTGACATTAATACGAAACAAATGGGATTTTGACAGTGAATAGGGGAAACTTGTACACAACTAATGACCTGTAGTTCATAATAAGAGACAATGTACTAACAGTAAGTATACTAAACTGGAAGAAAGTGTAAGAGAAACTTAACAATGATAGAAATGGAATGTTCACATTATCAACAGTTAAAAGAATTGAAATATTGTTCTAAACCACAGTTTTGAGAGTTTGTTGCTCTATTTTAGTCTCCCGATATAACAGTAATGACTTGTATATCTGTAGAAAGCAATTAATCACTTCAGTTACAGCCATCTGTGTAGCTTAACGAAAATGAAGCTATTTCTTATCTGAGTTGAAGACGATTAATTATTGTTTTTGCAATCCAGTCAATTTAAAGTTCAAATTGATTCCATGTTAGTTAGTATAACTTAACAGATCATGATAATCAGTTCATCATAACAGATCATCATGATCACAGATCATCATACTCTGATGTACTTCATCAAAGTGTAATGACTGTACGACGATGTTTATATGATTCAATCAATAGATTTAATATTTCAATCAACATAGTTACTATTGAAGCAGTTATATTTATCTTTACGAGTACATATTACTTCATTATGTAATCATGTAGAGATTACATTGACAGTCAGCTTTAATGAACTTGGCTGAATAACGTGTAAACAGATTTGTTAAGTTCACTTTTTCTAATTGTTTTCATGCTTAATTATGACAATATTGTCACGATATCATTGAGTTAATAGATCACACGTTTCATTTTGAAACAATTTGAAAGTGAATAACTAGTGACAATGTAGAAAATAGTAACTACTGCATTCAATAATTTAGCGTCAGTTGTAACTGAATGTACAACAAATTAACTGACGTGACCTTGTGAGAATGAAGTTACAGTGACAAACGTTAATAACAGTACCGAGTTGGTTACTGTACGTCTTCCCGATGCCTACTTAATCTTATGCTGAAAGCAGTAAAGGCATATAACTAATCAACAACTACATACAATCACATTATATTTCAGTCACTCCTTTGTATATACATAAAATCTGACTACACAGCCAACCGAATTAAGAAATTTTTACTAGGGCGACTGTGGCATTGAACTGAAGTAACCCATAAACAATCAACTAACTGGAGTTCATAGATGAAGGGGGGGGGGTGATATACTACCAGTCAATAGATTAATTGGGAGGATATGGCGAGAGTGACATAACAATGATCGTAATAAAACGTTTATTTTACTTACAAATGAAACAACTGAAGTAATCTTTTAAAAGAAAATTCTGACAGTTAGGTGTGTTTCTTACATCTCCAAACATAACAACATGATATGATAATCTATGAAGTCTGAATATGATGTAATTACTTAACAACGACTGAAAATTAAGACCAACTGTTAAACAAGTGTTTTGTCTTAGTATAGAATTCCTTAGCAATATAAAATCACAACTTTAACGAAAAGTTGAGTTGAAGAAGATTTAACTGTCGAAATACTACATTGGAATTCAAATGATTAATATTTCTAACTTCCGACAGTTTAAATACGCTGTAGTAACCCAACAATTAAAGTGAATGAAGTTAAGCAATAAATGGTAAATTTAGTCAAATAGAAATATTGATCACTGGATGCTAACTTTCTGTAATAATGGTCAAATATTCGCAGAAAAATCTTAGAACTTTTGATTCGTTAATTAGGTGCCCATTTCCTAAGAGTTCCAGTCTAAAAAGATGGTTTAAATTTGTAATATTCAACAGTCATTAGCCAGTGCAAACAGTATGTGATCGATTCATGAATAACTTTATCTAATTCTATTAATCATTCGTTATCAACACATCTCTCGAATCATCTCCTCATTTACGTCAATTCACATTCATATCGCATGACGGTAACTGATATTCTTAATAATGAATAATTTCAGAATCCCCTAGTCTCCATTAGTTGACTGTTGAAATTATGAACAGTAATAATAAAGTTTAAAACTATAACCCATTTTTACTAGCACAGTTGTAAACCATTCAATTACTTGTGAACAAACAATTCACGTTCCATCATCTTTCGAAAATGGTTAGTAAACCGATACATACAAACCTCTTACATGCATATCAAGCAATCACCATATTTATTTGTACAAATATAGACTGTATTAAATCACATTCAGTCACCCCAGACCCCTCAACACACTCTCCTGTATATCACGTAATTCTGGTAAGTGTATTTCTGATTGTTCACCGGTTACCAACTATTCATGCAATATATCGAAGGAAGATATGGAATGGATTGTATTTAGATTTCAATTACTCCTATTCAATATGTTGAATAAAGTCATTGGTTAGAAAGCTATTCATCTATATTCAGTGATCGTGCTCAGAGGTTGAGTCTGATCATGAGTCAATAATATTGACACATTGCGTGATAATGGCCAGCTGTGAAAGTGTAGAAGTGTGCTTAAGAAAATTTGAATAATGGGGTCGTTTGAAAGACACGGTTGATAGAAGACGAGTTTTACTGATTCTTGACTTCCAACATGATGAAATGAACAGCAACAATGATGTCAGAATTGAAACTATATTGATGCTGGCTTTTCTTTCTACCTAATTATCATTTTTCTATCAAACGACTTGATCATCACTAGAATGACGTGCAGACAAATTCTCAGCAATTGTTAACTCCGATTATGTCGAACAATTTGCACGTACTTGTCGAAGCAATAACATCGAGAGATGAGAATGAATTCTCAAAGTCCGAATTTCCGATAATCTGTCGCATCAAATCGGGTTAAGACGAAAACCCATTTTTACCAGTGAAATTAATTACTACTTGAATAATTGTGGACATACAATTCACGTTTCAGCATCATTCGAAAATGGTCAGTGAACCGATACATACAAATCTCTTACATGCATATCAAGCAATCACCATATTTATTCGACAATACAGACTGTATTAAATCACATTCAGTCATCCACTCCCCGAAACCACACCACACCCTCCTCCATATCACGTCATTCTGTTGAATGTGTCTCTGATGGTTCACTGTGTTACCTATCATTTTCATTGGTGGCGTTTAATTCACCGGATCTCAGTCCGACTCATGTAATCAGTGTGATCATTACATAACTTTAAATAGCTGTCTGCATAACTCTGTGTCCATACTCTTCTCACTTTCATGCAAGCGTGCTCATGATGCTTAATTTCTCATGCTGTTGTATTGTCATCTTCTTCTCAGTTGCAATGTCGACTTGAAATTCTTCCAATTATCCATCATTGTAAACCTGTGAGTGAACAATATGTTCAGTATGGTATGATATCATTTCGAAAAGATGCATATTTTGATGAGGTGAATGGATACATTTTATCTGAGATTTATTATTAACATGAATTGAAATATTCTCATTCAATACAACAGCAACATTCAGTGAAGTCACATTCACTGCAACAACACAAACAATATCAATTACAACAACAACAACAACAACGAGAACAACTAGATGATTCACATTTTGCACTTGAATTGTGATGATGGTTACAACAAGCAAATCACAAGCAAACAGACATATGGATTCATTCATTGAATATGCATATCACAATAGTGTGAATCAATGTTGATTGTAACATGCAAACAATATTGACATGTAGGTAGGTAGACAGTTGAATAAGATGTTAGTTACTTCAGTGTTACATCATTTGTCAATTGTACTCACATCACATGAATAAAGTTGATGTTGATGTTGATGTTGTGACAATTGATCATGTGATGACAATCGATTTGAATGTAGACAATGAGCCAATTGTTGATGGATTGTGTCAATGTGAACCAATCATCGAGAAGGTTATTGTATTGAGCAATAAGTATATAAACATGTGTGAGATGTTGAATTGGATGTAGGCAGAGAATAAGTAGTTGACTATTATAATTGTGAAGTTGTTGTGAAGTAGTTGATCATGGTACTGATTCCAAATAAGCCTGCACCAGAATTTCATGGATTTGCTGTAATTGATGGTGACTTCAAAGAGATCAATTTGAAGGATTATTCAGGCAAATATGTTGTATTGTTTTTCTATCCAGCTGATTTGTAAGTGAATGATAATATTGAGTGTGTAATTGATAGTAATTTGTATCTGGATAAATTGTATTACCTGACTCACTGCCTCACTTACTTGCTCACTCACTCACTCACTCTCACTCACACACCTTCTCATTCACTCATTCATTCAGTCGATTAATCACTCGTGCATTCAATATAATTGTGTTGATATTTGTACAATGTGACTATTGGAATGACATTTTCACTTGATGATTTTGGTTTATTTGC